>CM057449.1:1867487500-1868907500 GCA_016271365.2 Neoceratodus forsteri
AGTATAATAAAAGGCCTTTTGTACAAAGTAATGTCCAAGTCCATTAACTATTGTTTACTCCATCGGGTGATAAGCTGCTGATAGTCGGCAATGCTCTGTAGGAAAAGAAAGGTCAGAAGATCGGGGGATGGACCAGGGAGAAAGGTCTGCTAAGCTGGGGGGGGTCTGCAAAAGCCAAAGGTGAGTGATACATTTTTTAGCTGCTATAAGTGAAGAGCAGACTACAGGAGAGATGTTAATATTCTCTGTCTAAATGGAGTGAAGGACCAATTGTGGGGTGAGGAGGGGTGTGGTACTATACATTTCAAAGCGTACCCCCTCCAGAATCTCCCAAAAGGGTCAGAGAATGGCACAGGAACATAATATAAGGAATAAGGTATAGCCGCCCATAGACAACGAGCTTGTGTTTCCATCAAGGGCTGAGATACCAGTGTATGGACCTCGAGAGTGAAGCTCGAGGGATCCATGCTGGTATCTCAACCCAGAGATGGAAACACAGGGCAAGTTGTGAATGGGTGCCCATACTTTATTTTTTTATAGTATATGGTTCCCAGAGATTCAAAAAGAACTTAAATTTCGGAACTTTTGAGTTTGACAACGTGTCATACCTTGTGCTGGCACTCCCGCTTGCCGTCGGCAGCTGTCTGCTGCGAAGTCAGTTGGTGCAGTTCTGTTTTCTATCCTGACTATTTACGGATTCATGCCAGCAGTTTATTCAAAAAAAAAAAAAAAGTGATATTAGTACAGTTTGGAAACATGGAGCTGACTATGGCACTCTGTGTCCAAACCGTCTTGATGAAGTCTGTAAGTGGTGCCATGTTTGCTACTCTGAACAGCGCTGTTAGCTCCAATCAGGTGGCGAGGAGCACAGCACTTAATGAATATTTATGATGGAACGTGCACAATAACATTTAGAATGTGTGGTGGCCAGGGGCACCTACTTCCATTGCTATTGGGACTGCCCAACCCTGAAAGCCTGTTGGAGGGACATCTCACTCGAGAGTTCCACCATGTTGGGTAGAGATGTGGAGTTCTCTCCCCTTTCTCTTTTCTTTGGGGTGGGGGAGGAGGAAATGGGACCTGCATCCCAGATGGGTGAGAATAATGCTAGTCATGGCTCGTCAGATAATACTCAACACAAGGGTCTCCTGTGTGTCCCCCACGCTAGTGATGTGAAAAAACACAGGTTACTCACCTGTAACAGTAGTTCTAGGAGTGGTATTTGTTGTTCATGCACACTTATTGGCAGTATCCTTTCCCTTTAAGAGTTGCTGGAAAGTCTAAGCTGGCTCCTCCCACCCACCCGGGTGGTATATCCCTCGGCTCCACCCCATGACGCCAGACCTTGCCCGCTGAAAAGCAGTGTGTGAGCACCAAAGCCGGAGAGCTCAGGCGGGTCCATGTGGATGAACCACATATACCACTCCTAGAAAGTGCGGTTATGTAACAACTTACCATAACAGTAGCTCTTCAAGGAATGTCTCTTGCAGTAGGTCATTACTTCTGGGAGGTTCCAGCAGAGGACACTGTCACATGGCAGCTTCTTCAGCAGTCTTTTAACAGGGACCGCCCACCCATGACATCTCCTTGCTCCCTACTTAAGTGTGGGAGGTCCCTGGTATCCTCTGTTCCCCACCGGTTTTAGCTCAAAAAAGCGAGGACCGAGGGAAACTGAGGTACCAGTGAGTCCCAACCCTAAGTCCTTAGATCATGATCTCCCTGTTAGAGAAGGCAGGGAGACGGAGGGCAGGATTTGGACCTGCTGCAAGAGACATTCCTCGAAGATCTACTGTTATAGTAGGTTATTACCTAATCGCACTATCATCTACGGAATGGTCTCTTGCAGTAAGTCACTACTTCTGGTAGAGTTCCCAGCAGTTATGCCCATGAGGGAGGACTATTATGAAAGGATGCCCAGTAGGACGGCTCGGCCGAAGGCCGTTCTGCATCACGAGGCAACATCCAGATTGTAATGCCTGGTAAAGATATGGATGGCAGACCAGGTGGCTGCATTGCATATATCAGAAATGGAGGCACCCTTAAAATAAGCTACTGTGGCTGCTACAGCCCTAGTAGAATGGGCTTGAACATGGCCCGGTGAGGGCTTATTGTATTTTTTGTAACAAAATGTAATGTAATGTAATGGGCTAGCCGGCAAGAGAGGGTACATTTTGCAACCAGAGGTCCCTCACGACCCGAGGCAAAGTTGGCAAACAGTTGAGGTTTTGAGAAAGGACTTCATCCAGTCCATATAGTAACAGAGGATGCGATGGACATCCATAGTTTGTAAAAGATGTTCACCAGGATTAGAGTACTCGGTAAAAAAAACAGTAACTCCAGGGATTGATTCAAGGTCTGTTCCGAGACCACATTAGGCAGAAAGGAAGGATTAGTGCAAAACACAACTCTGTCCCTATGGAAGGTAAGCTAAGGTTCTCTGCACATCAGGGCATGAAGCTCGGAGATTCGCCGAGCAGAAGTGATGGCCACCAGGAATAGCATTTTCCAGGAGAGGAAATGCAGAGCACAAGTGGCAGCTGGTTCAAAGGAGTCCACTGTTAATTTTTCAGTCATGAAATTCAAATCCCATGGAGGAATGGGATGCCGAATGGGAGGCTTCAGATGTAATATGCCTTTCAAAAACATCTTGGCTAGATTGTGCTGATGCAAAATCCGGCCGTCCAATGGTTCATGGAAGGCAGAGATAGCAGCCAAGTGGACTTTTATAGAAGAATTAAGGCCCTCCAAGGACAAGGAGGCCAAGTAATCCAGGACCTTCGTAAGAGGGCAAGAATAAGGGTCCAGCAACTGAGACGTGGACCAAATGGAGAAACGTTTCCATTTAGAATTATAAGCATCCCTGGTAGCCTGCTTCTGGGTGGCAAGCAGAATATCAGCCACCTGAAAAGAGACTTGTAGTCTGTTTATGAAGATGTCTTCAGGAGCCAAGCATGAAGACAGAGGGTCTTCAGACTGGGATGAAGGAGGGAGCCTTGGTATTGCGTCAAGAGGTCCAGCCTGAATGGCAATGGAACAGGTTCCACAATCGACAGCTGTTGCAGAAGTGGGAACTATGCTTGTCAAGGCCACATGGGAGCTATGAGAATCATCGTGGCAGGCTCCATCTGTAATTTCATTAAAGTGTGGAGAAGGAGTGGGAGTGGGGTGGGGGTGGGGGGAAGGCATATAAGAAGAGTCCTGACCAAGGTTGGACCAGGGCATCTGTAGAGCTTCCCCTTGTGTTTGGGATAATGGAGAATTATTTGGGGAGCCTGTGGTTGTCCGGGGATGCAAACAGATCTATTTGAGGAGTGCCCCAGAGATGAAAGAGATCCTGAAGGACTCAGTCGAGTCATGTCCACTCGCGAGCCGAGGACTGTCGACTCAAGAGGTCCATTAACTGGTTGTGACGGCCTGGGAGATGAACAGCCATGATCGTCAGTTGGTCAGGCCCTCTGCTCCCACACTGCCAACCTCCGAGCACAGTATTGTGAACAAGTAACAGAACAGGGTAACCCTCCTGTCTGCTTGTGGGTCCGAATCACCTTTGGTGTCAAGTTCTGGGTGGATTCAAACTGTGAATCTTATGCTAGCGTACCCAAATGCACAGGCTCAGATAATCTGCTCTTCAGGGGATGCCAGATATCTTTCGCCTAAGGGCACCTAACCAGGTATCCAAAATGAACCCTTAAAACTCTATAAAAGACCTTAGGTATCCTTACCTTTTCCCAGTTTAGTACACCATCAAGCTTTGAACAGTTTTAGTCAGTCAGTCTTAACCGTCTATACTTCACATGCAAAAGAAAGAACTTCGAAGACACTCCAGGCAGTCTCTTTAAAATAAGAGGTTTACTTAAAAATGGATACAAATATGTAAAATGTAAACACAGAACACTATATCACAAAGCATACAATCATTTAAAAGAAAACAAGGAAAAGTACAAACATAAACTCCTACCACAATACAATTAGACTTTTCTATCTAATGTATTACCTTCTTATAGTGCTTATGGTTAGTTCTTGTTTCTAAGAGTCCACAAAGAAATGTGTCTCAGTGGAAATACAGAATACAGTTTAAACTCTGTGTCTCCACCCCTTCTATGATGCCATCTAGCTCCTCCTTTTAGAATATAAAAATCATACAAAACAGGATGTCCTATCAGGAGGTATATTAAATAAGGTGACATTAGCAAAAACGAATTTCCCAATACAGCAAAAACTCATTTCCCAATATGACTCCTTAATTTTGTGTGGTTTCCTGTTTCCAAGGACATCACAGGTTTTACAACGCTGCAGTCTGTCACCTAACTGCGAGATGGCCAGATCCTGTACTATAACAAATTGTATATTTAGCTTCCCAACTTCAAAGCAGCACGGGTCATAAACAAGGCCATAAAATGCAATATCTTGAAAGTTAATCACATTATAGAGATCTGCTGTTTAACATATATCCTGTCATTTTAACTCAAACCTGGGGGGGATCCCACAGGCTCTCTCATGAGAGACACTCACATACCACATTCTATATATAAATATCATAGAGCAATCATAACCAGCTGGCCAAGCGTCACAATTGTCAGTTGTTGTTTGGTTGCTTCTTGCCACATCTTGATCGATTCCATGCAAAGGGAGCGACAGCGTGTCCCTCCTTGTTTGTTGAGGTAACAGACTACCATTATGTTGTCAGACTGAACCAGCGGGTGACCTGGAGTCAAATGAGGACTGAAGGCATGCAGCGCTAGAAGGACTGCCTTCATTTCCAGATGATTGATATGGGGCCGACTGTGCCCTAAAGGCCACATGCCTGGAGTCCGGTACAGACTAAAATGGGCACCCCAACCTTCTAGAGAGGCATCTGTTGTCAGGATTGGGTGAGGAGGAGGGTACGAAAGGGCATAGCCTGACTGAGACTGGAGCGGAGCATCCACCATGGGAGACCAGACTTGAGGGTTGGAGTCACCTTGATGGGGTCTTCGAAACCTATTAGATAGGATGCATCCGAAGGCATGCAAACTACACAGTTTGGATGACCGTGGCCATGTGCCTGAGGAGGCACAACATGAGTCGGGCAGTGACTATCTTTCATGACTGAATCTGTGAGGTCAGAGTGATCAGGGTATCCTGACGAGCAGGGGGCAGATATGCCTCTGAGACAGTTGTAGCCAGTATAGCCCCTATATACTGGAGCGATTGGGTCAGATGAGGATTGGACTTGGGAAAGTTTACCGTAATCCCAATATCGTGTAACAACTGAAGGGTCTCTGAAAGGGAAGCTAGCAGAAGTTCCTTGGTGTCTGCTTTTATTAGCCAGTCATCCAAATAGGGGAAGACGAAGTGGCCCTTTTTTTTTCTCAATGCTCCTGCAACCACCCCTAGGCGTTTGGTAAAAGACCCATGGGACTGAAGAAAGGCCGAAGGGCAGGGCCAGAAATTGGTAATGTTGGCCCAGCTGGCGGAAGCACAGGTATTACTGATGGGCTGGATGAATGGGGATATGAAGATATGCATCTTTCATATCCAAAGCGCACATCCAATCTCCTTGTTGCAGGACAGGCATGATGGACATCAAGGTAACCATCCAAAAATGTTTGTACTGGATGTACTGATTTAGATTTCGCAAATCCAGTATTGGTCTGAGGTCTCCAGTTTTCTTGGGTACCAGAAAGAAATGGGAATAAAAACCCTGTTGTTGAGACAACAGAACTGGAACAACGGCCTGTTTGGTTAGTAGGGCAGTAAGTTCCTCCTGGAGTATAAGAAGGTGTTCCTGAGGATACTGAAGCATCCAAGGAGGAATTAGTTCCAGTGTATGGCCAGTTTAAATAATCTGGAGTACCCATGCATCTGTCATTATTCCTTGCCAAGATTTCAAATGAAGGGCAAAGCGCCCCCTTACCGCCTCTGAGGCTTGGGTGAGGAGGCGAGGGGAGAGCCCTAGTAGGTCATTGAGAACTGGAGTTGCTAGCCCCACCAGAGGGATGGGCACAGGAGGGACGCATTGCGGCTGAATTGCCCTTTGTATTTTGACAGCGTCCCCGAAAATGAACCTGGTTAGAAGATCTGTAACAGTTACTTCTCTTATTGTAGTGAGAGTACTGGCTCCAAGGCGTATGGTACATACCCTGGACCATTCGGAGGGTACGGCCAGAGGCATGAAGATCTTCCAAAATGATTTGGGTACCAGGACCAAAGAGCTTGTCACCACAGAAAGGTGCACTGACTACTTTATGCTGGACATCTGGTGCCAGGCCAGATACCCGAAGCAAAGCATGACGGCGCAGGGCGATGCCAATGGCAGATAGATGCATAGAAGTATCAACCACATCGTAGCCTGACCTGAGAAGGTGGCGAGAAATGGAAGTAATGGTTGACATGGTTTGTAGTAACTTCTCCTTATCCTGGGAAGGAGGTGACTTGCTAAGGAGGTCCATGGCCGAGGCACCCAGGGTGCGCTGGTATTTAACCATGTGGCCCATATGGTTTAGGATTCTTATGTCCATGGTGTCAGAGGCGAAGATCTTTTTGCCCAGGTAATCATGTCTTCTGGATTCTTTATCTGGAGATAAAGAACTCATATGTTTAGGCTTTTTAGTGCGGTCATGAGCAGCCGTGATAACCACTGAGTCAGCCGAAGGAATTGTGGACAAATATGGATGGTCCAAGGGGGCTTGGGGCTTGGTACAGCCTAGCAGCCTTATGAGGAACAGCTGTTACGGCCGAAGGCTGACTCCAGGCATCAGAATTGGCATTCTGATAAGTAGGTATTAATGGAGGAATAACCGGGATAGGCTCCTTGGGTAGCTCGAGGCAGTTAGCCATGTCCCATCGCCATTTATCCTGTTCTGTAGTGGAGAACCCCATGACTTTCTGGATCTGTATCATCACATCATTGAAAGAGGGGTCATCCAGAGGGGGGAAACAGTCCAAAGGGTTGGTAGATCCTCATCCAGGGAAGAGACAACGAAGTACAGAGAACCCAGGTCCAGAAAATCCATACTCGTAAAATCCTCTTCATAAATATCTTCCGGTAGGTCCCCCACCAGGTCGAGTTCATCCGACAGGTAACCTTCTAAACGAGGAGGTGGAGGAGACCAAGGTGGAACATCCTAGTCGGCATAAAGCCATTTGGGCAGAGGAGAGGAAGAACACTGGGAAAGATGAGCCGGCGACTGGCTATAACCCATGCACTGTAGTACTGTGTATACAATGCATTCAAATATTGGGCACCTGTGATGGTGGGATATCCACAGGGGCCCGATTTTTCTGTGACACATCGGAGCTAAGTTCTGCAGCATGGTTCCCATTTGCCGCAGAACTTCTGCAGCGTCAGGCATCAATTTCTATGACACACTTTTCCCCTTAATATTACCCATTTTGTGGTGTTTTTCACTATATTTGACTGGTTCTTAGCAGTGTATAGTCAAGTGCTGCTATTGCTACGGTAACAATCACCCTTAACATCCATCCTTTTTTTTTGTAAATATCTTTTTTTATTGATAATTTAACTTATTTACATACAAGTCAACCATACCATCAGTAATTAATTTAAAGTACATGACATCAAAGATCAACCTCAGTAAGAGTATAACATTTCATGACCATCAAAAAACCGAGTTGAAGAAAGAAAAAAAAAAAAACGCAGTCCAGGAGTGGGAACAGTGTCCATACTAAGGCAGTACTTACTTCAGTTCCTTGGCCTGCCATTCCTTTATTTAGATCTTAGGCCTTTCAGTGTGTCACTTTGACCTGTTTTCCCCTATACGGGGAAAAACCTGCCCTATCCTACCTGAGAGGACCTGGCCTCAGTTGTAGATTGTGCAAACTGGAGCCTCCCTGTCTAGTCATTGCATCTTAGTGTTCGGTGAGGGTGCTCCCCAGGCTGCAGACCAAGGCCCCCCAATCATAGGGCCCATACCCTCTCCCCCATGTCCAACCGTCAGGCCTCCCCCCCCAGACCGGCACGGAGAGGGAAAAGGGAGAGGGAACGCAAAGGTCGTCCCCCCCCAACCCTCGCCCCTCAAGGGACAAAAGTCAGGTCCTTTAGCATGTAGTACATCTGCCATCGGGTATTAAATTTTTCTTCCTGATTGTTTAGGCTGTGTGTTATCTTCTCCATAACATAGATTTGTTTAGAAATAGCCCACCATTCTTGTATGGTGGGTACCTCAGGTGTCAGCCAATGTCTCGTAATGGCTTTTTTAGCTGCTGTAAGCAGTATAAGAAGAAGATGCTTAGTTATGGGCCCGCGCATGCCCCGGGGGAGGACCAGAAACAGGACCAGCTCCATTGTCAACTGAAACTGGGGGTTAAATATCTCCCGAAAGTGTTGCTGCAGAGAGGCCATGAAAGGCCTCAAGGAAGAGCAGCCCCACATTACGTGGGTATGGTCGGCCCTTTCATTACCACACAGGCGCCAGCATCCAGCTCCCTGCCCAGCCTTGTAATGAGCTGTGATTACCACAGTTCTGAAGTAACGAATTAAGCATTTCCATGCAAATTCTCTCCAGACATGTGAGCTCGTTACCTTGGCTGAATACCTCCATGCTCGCTGCCAGTCCTCGGGGGCCACCCTGTAACCTGTCTCCTGGCTCCAGCTGTTCCGGATGCTATCTATACAGGTCCGACTCTGGGCTCTCAAGGAGCCATAACACACCGATATCAGGCGGTTTTGTTTGCTAGTCCTGAACATCATTGTTAGGGTTTGTACTAGTGGTGGGACCTGTTCCGAAACCCAGATCTCCCCCGGGAGATGTTCCATGTAGTGTCTGAGCTGTAAGTAGCGGAAGAAATCCTCCCATGGAATGTTAAGTTCTATTTGTATTTTTGTAAAGGCCCACATAATGCCTTGTTTCATTATTTGGCTTAGATACCTCAGTCCTCTCCTCTCCCACCGTCGGAAACCGCCGTCAAGAATGTTTGGGGGAAAATCATTCAGAGAGGGGATCGGACACAGGAGTGGGAGAAACTTGGTCAACTGGTGGCCCCTCTGGATAGTCCTCCAGCTTCTGACCGAGGCTTCAAGCCAGGGGTTTCCTCCCGGGAGTACAATCCCGTCCTCCCCAACCTGATATAGGATTCTACAGAACCCAATGTCGTCAATTAGTGTTCGTTCTATATCCAGCCAATGTGGGCTATCGGTTCTGGTTTGTCTGGACATTACATGCACCACAGTCACCGCCTGCTGATATAATCGGAGATCTGGAAGGCCCATGCCCCCCTCATCTCTGGGGAGGGTCAGAGTCCTGAACCTTACCCGGGGCCTTTTGTTGGCCCAGATAAATTTGGTAATGTGTTTGTTTATTTCCTTAAATGTTTGTAATGGGACCTGAAGCGGTACATTCTGAAACAGATACAGTGCTCTGGGCAGGGTGACCATTTTAATGAGGTCGATCCTTCGCGTCAGCCCCAGCGGGAGGGTCACCCAAACGGCCAAATCTGCCTTAAGCTGTGTCACCAGAGGCATGTAATTGCAGTTGGAGAACTCCTGACGGAGTCTAGGTATGTGTATCCCCAGGTATTTTAATTTCTCCAGTCCCCATTTCCCTGGGACTATAGCCTTAGCCCTCTGTGTGGGGGAGTAGTGAAAGGGAAGCATCTCAGTTTTATTGAGGTTTAATTTGTACCCTGACACCTTGCCGAAAGCCTCTAAAATCGGTTTAACTGACAAAAGAGATTGCTCCGGATTACGCATATACAACAATATGTCGTCCGCGTAAAGGGCAATTCGGTGCTCCACTCCTCCCAAATCCACTCCAGTTACATTTTGTGCCTCTCTGATCTTCTGGGCCAGGGGTTCTATAAAGGCTGCAAACATAAGAGGCGAGAAGGGGCAGCCCTGTCTCGTTCCCCTGTACAGTGGGAAATACCTCGAATGGTGCCCGTTCACCTTGACGCAGGCCTGTGGGGCTGAGTATATGTTCTTTAAGGCATTTACTAAAACAGGGGGGAAGCCAAATTTATGTAGTGTTTCATAAAGAAACTGCCATGATACCCTGTCGAATGCCTTCTCGGCATCTAAGCTGACCAACAGGGATGGGATCCCCTCCTGGTGCATTTGATGTACCATGTATAGGGTTCGCCTTATATTGTCCGTGGTGGTACGGGTTCAAACAAACCCAGTCTGGTCCTTATGAACCAGTAAGGGGAGGACCTGGTCCACCCTATGGGACAGAATTGACATAAAGAGTTTATAGTCTTGATTAAGTACAGATATAGGCCTATAAGAGGCACATAACTGTGGGTCCTTGTCCTGCTTAGGGATAACAGACACCGTGGCATAGGCCCAGGATGGGGGAGGGGGTTCCCCCTCCAGGACCTCATTAAAGACCGTGCGGAGGCTTGGAAGGACCTGGGCCACAAATGCCTTGTAAAATTCCGCACCATATCCGTCTGGGCCAGGAGTTTTCCGCGATTTGGTGTTCCGTATGGCAAGTGTCAGTTCGGTATCCGAGATCGGGGCGACCAAAGCCTCCCCCTGGGCCTCAGTGAGTCGCGGCAGAGCAACCGATCGCAGGAATTCCTGCACATCGTGTAAGGGAGCCTGCTCCTCTGGGGTATACAGGGACTGATAATATATGGTGAAAGCTTCTGCAATGTCCTGGGACTTAGTGAGTTGTATTTTATCAGTGGGGTGGATTATTGAGGTAACCGTGGCCATCTTTCTTTGCTTCCGGGCCTGATACGCCAGCATCCGCGTAGCCCTAGGCCCAACCTCATAGTATCTTTGCCGTAAGAATGTAAGTGCCATCTCGGTCTGCTGCTGCACCAGCAGGTCCAGTTCGTACCTGGTCTGCTGCAGCCGAGGGAGCACCGACGTGTCCCCTTGTTTGTGTGCCATTTGAAAGAAGTGTAGGGAGTCCTCCAGCTCCTGTCTCTGTGCCCTGCGCTGCCTCTCTTGCTCTGCTGTGAATTTTATTAAATGACCTCTAAGCACTGTCTTAATCGTGTCCCAGTGTATAGTGGGGGTAGAATCTGAGATCGGGTTATCTTTCCTAATCTCCTGAATTTTCTCTATGAGAAAATTACAAAACTTCTTGGAGCGCAGGTGGAAGGGATTAAGCCTCCACACTGTTCGTTTCAGTTGGAGGTCGAAGTCCCATATGGACGTCTGAGGGGCACGGTCAGAGATGGCAATGTCTCCGATTTGGACGTCATGCAGCATCCCGAGATTCTCAACCTGTGTATATACTTGATCAGTGCGGGTGTATGTGTGATGTACTGCCGAATAAAAGGCGTAATTTCTCGAATGAGGATGGATCTTCCTCCATGCATCACACCATCCCACCTCGTTCACGAATCTTTTAAAGAACCTCTGGGTGGCTGACAGCCTGGGGGCCCCAGCATTGGTGGAGTCCATATTGGGGTCCATAACAAAATTAAAGTCACCTGCCATCATTAGCACTCCCTTCGTTTTTTGTATAATTTTATCTAATAAAGGCCTAAGCTGCATCACCGACATTCTAGGAGGAAAATATAAGTTCACCAAGGTTACTTGTTTATCACACATGACCCCCTGTACCAAGATCATGTCGGCCAACGAGTCGTTTACTACCAGGGGAATTCCCGTGGAGACCATAATGGCCACCCCTCTGCGTCTACCGGATCTAGCCGAGGAGTAGAACATCTGTCCCCTACTAAGCTTGGCTAACTTTGTGTGCTCTATGTTATTCATGTGTGTTTCCTGTAGGAATGTCAGGTCTGCCTTTGAGCATCTAATAAAGGTCAAGACCCTCAACCTCTTGATTGGAGATGCAAGGCCATTAATATTTAAGGAGAGGAGTTTTATTTTAGCTGTACCCATTTATTCTAAGTATTTATTTCCAAACTTACCTCTCCCCTTCCCCGGTTGGACTCTAGGTCCTCCACCCCCGGAGAGCACCCCCACCGAGATAGGTAGTCTGTGGTTGGTGACTAATACAATACAAATAACAGTACAACAACAACCTGGTTTAACATTTACATACACTACGTATAGAACAGTACTACGTTTAAACACACTAACATTCAACATCAGTAATTGGTACTTCCACGAGTCAGGTAACCTGACCTAGGGCAAGAAAGTCTTGCCATAACCCCAGAATCTCTGGGCAATAGCACTTTGTGCTACTAGGAATGGGGTGTGGGTTAGGTGACAAGTATGTGCAGCTTCTCGGTCCCCTATGATCTCTGGATGGTCTTTTAGGGGGTAGGTAAACAGAAGAAATCTCTGCCCTCCGAGGCCATTTACTCATTCTGTATTGCGGCCACGCCCATAAGCGCAACCATGAAAGGGGTACAGGGACCCCGACTCCCCACGGCCCCAGCCGAGGCAGACCCGCCTGGACCAGGTGTCAAGTCCCTCAGCTGGAGAAGGCGGAGCTGAGCAGGCTCCAGCCCTCCCAATCATTCCCAACGTTATCCGTCAACCACCAGGTATGCACCGGCATTAGCGGGAAGGATCCCCCATCCGGCAACCCACACAAAGTGCACGCGGCGCCCCCTCTCCCCACAACTACCCATTCTCTTGGGTCTTGCCCTGGTCTTAGGACCAGCACACATCTACTCCGCACCGGGGACAGGGACGCAGAATGTGATCCGCTCTGATGCATCTTCATGAAAATCCTCCTCCTCCTCCATTCAGTGCTGCCCCATTCCCCACCAACGGAGGGGACAAAGCCGAAACAGAGGGACATGACCCTCGTGACATCTGCCCCTGGTGGATTCCCCCCCCCCGCCCCCGCCTACCACCCCCCTCAGATCCCCCATTTCAGTTGTCCAGGCCATTCCCTGCTGGCATAGTGTCCCTCAGATACTGTCGGCGAAGCACTCAAAGTCTAATCATGCTGTTCAGGAAGTCCTCCATACGGTTAGTGAAACTAAACTCCAGTTCATGCCATCCTCATGGGTCTGAGTATGCGTCGTTTGGCCTACAACCAGCTCGGTTCCAATTTCGGTCTTGTGATCTCCCCAGTTCCCACTCCCCTATCTATTCGTTCTTCATCCTCCAAGTGTAGCCTCTGTGACCAGGTGGGCCATGTCTGGGGGTGCCTTCTAGTTAGTCCCATCTCGTAGGTGCTCGAAAGTCCCCCTAAAACTCCCTGTCTTTATTCCCAGTTCCCTTATCTTCCCACCTCATCCTCCGCTAACCGCTACTAGTTCATGCACCTTGTGCGATCCGCCATTCCCACACTATGACCTGGTTTAATCTCAGAGGAAGGCCCCCCCATTCCGCCTTTGCGGCTGTTTCGATTCAGTGCTACTCCCGGGTCCATTTAAGGTGGTGATCGTCTCTCAGCCGCAATTAAATCCCTTCACAGCAGCCTATTCTGTTCCCCTGGCCCCTTACCCCTTTACCCCCCCCTCACCCCAATGCAGCTAACGAAGGATTTCTCTGTCCCGAGTCCGCTCCTACCTCGTTGGGCCTATGAGTCCGCACCCTTCCTTATTTAATGACCCTCCCCCTCATAGTTTGCTGTCTATCCACCGTCTCCTACTGCTATCCCCCTATCCCAGCCTCTCCCTCCCTATCCCTTCATAAAATTAACCGAGCTACTTTACGTTTTTATGTGTCCATGTCGACTCCCGTCTTCTGCCGGTCCTCTGGTGTGGGTTGGTCAACTTGCAGGGTCCCAACTATCTTCCTTATGACCTCCACACTTTGTCTACGTCTCGCTTCCCTCTGCTCTGCACTCCACAGCTTTTGGGCCAGTTTCGATGCCACAGATGGATCTTTCTGTGATCTGGCCTGGGGGATACTGATCTGTCTCCTCCTCAGCTCAGCCATAGCCTCCTCCACCGACTCCACTGTTTTAACGCCTTCGGGGAACTGGATCACCATTCTAGCCAGGTACGGGGTTCGGAATTTAATTCCAGCCGTCTTCAGAGCTTTCATGGTGCATGGTGGCGTCGCTGCTCCTATAATCTCTGGTGCATAGTCATTATCAAAGTATAGGCGTTGTGAGCCTAAAAGCATGGTTCCCTTCCTCCAGGCTGCTCTCAACACTGCCTCCTTGTCCTGGAATCGTAAGAATTTGACCAGCACCGTGCGTGGGCGAGACCCCGGCGGAGGCCTCGACCCCAGCGCACGATGTGCCCGCTCTATTTCCAAAGAGACATCACCCAATATAGCCAATAATTCCCTGAGGAGCTTCTGGATGTATTTAATCATGTCAGGACCCTCTGAGCCCTCTGGAATACCAGATATCCGGATATTACTTCTTCTGTTGCGGCTCTCTGCATCTTCGGCCCTTGCCCTTAAGGTCTTGATTTCTTCGTGCAGTTGGGTAATTGTGTGGCCAGTCTCCTCCAGTCTGTCTTCCGCTGCAGTAATGCGAGCCTCGCTTTGCTCCTGTCTTTGTTCCAGCTTCCCGACGTCAGTACGGAGAGCTGTTACTGTAGATTTCATCTCCCGGCGAAAATCTCGCAATTCTGCCAACATTTGCGCCATCTGCCTCTGTAGTATTACATGGGAGGCCTGCTCGGCCGTGGTGCCGCCACGATGCGATGAGGATGAGGCCCGCGAATCCTCGCTCTCCGAGCCTTCATCCTGCGATCTTTCTTCACTTAGGTGAGCAAGAACTGCAAACTTGTTGTCCCACTTCTTTCTTGGCATTTTAAGGTTCCCTCCTGTTGGTCTGCGTATCGGGATGTCACTGGATTAGGCAAATTTGGAGGGTTTTTTAAGGATCAATCGGGGAGCTCCCTCAATTATGCTGCCATCAGTTCTATGACGTCACCAGAAGTCCCAACATCGATCCTAAATGAAAATATACAACTATTCTTTCAACTCAGTGTTTTATTGACGCACTAATACACGTTAAAGAGGGTGAACAATTTTTACAGAAACTAAAATAACGAAAAATATATACAGAAATAGTCACATAGCTAAAAGTCAGGAACTGAAAATAACAAAATAAGTATCATACAATGCAGAAATATACAGAGAAATTAAAATTAGGAAATTAAAGTTAGACAACAAACATAATGCAGTCCACATTTCTGTACACACTTGTTAATCTAAAATGGTAATTTCAGCGTTCGCATCATCAACATTACTTGAGTCCTCATTTTCAATCATTTGTGAGTTAAAGCAGAGGAAGACGAGCCTCCTTATGTTGTCCTCAGACAGCCCACGCCTTCTCTCAGAAAAAATACAATTGTGGATGCTGAACCTACGCTCAGCATCTGCCTAGTTTGTCACTGAACTGAGACATGTTTGTGCCACAGCTGCCAGCTTGGGCACTCTGTCCAGTGCCGATCTCCAGAACAGGTTTACTGGCATCTCAGAGTTATTATTTTGTTCAAGATACCGTGGCACCAGTATCTCTCTGTACGACAGAAACTCCTCTGTTGGTACATTATCCCATCCAGGAATTGTAAAATATTCATTTTTGTCCTGTGGCATAAATGCCACCTTTTTAGGATTAAAAATCCTGATCTCCTTTAAATAAGGGAATCCTGGCTGACCCTCTGTGGACATGTATTTGCTGAGTTTGTCAGTGGCACCTTGGAAGGCCATCCTGAATTTTCCTGCCATGTCTGTCAAAACAGACAGAGGCGCATCATCATCATCATCAATAAACTGTCCACAACTTTCAACTGTGCATTGTCTGTCTGACTCCAGATAACTCTGCAGGTCCTCTAGAGTGTCCACCACATCCGTCACCAGTGGCACTTGAGACTGAAATGTGTCCTGCATGCTGCAGAGTGTTGCAGTCTTTTCTGCCAGGAATGCCAGTTCCATCTTTAGTTTCACAAACTGGGTGTCATCCGATAAGATGTCCTAAAAAAAAAAAAAATAAAGAAGAACAGAAACCTTAATTGTTATGCAGGTTTTAAGTACATACAATTCCTGATGATTAATGGCGTCATTTCATTTTAATGTTTGATGAGCTGCAGGCTGCAGTGAGAAGTGCACAGAGAAATCTACTGCTGGTATAACAACATTAATTATTAATAATAATAATTAATCAATGCACACAGAGTAGAGAAAGGAGTTCCCCAGATATGGCACTTCATTCTTTCTCTCCTTTATTTCTGTGTGCTTCACCTGTTCTATGTTGCCCATGATAATTAATAGCCAGAAATATGCATACCACACTTCATGTAATTGAGAATGGTACAAATGGTATGATTTGTGAAATGGTGTCATTGACTGAAATTATTACATATACTTCGGTTAATATTCGTGTTGCAGGACAACCGAAGGCCAAGGGCAAGGACCATGGGTGTTGTCCCCCCTACTCAGTAATCCTCATAACCAGAGTTATCTACCTTCCTGTCCTCATATGATTTGTCTTAACAGCAGGATATGAGTTTACTAGACAGCCTGATTTCTTTCTACTATATTTATATCTTTTTTTTTAAATAATTGCTCCACTGCATGCTATATACTAAACAATCCCTTTACATGTTCCAAATACTCATACTCTCATACAGTTTAAATATGAATTTGTAATATTTACTCTAAGAAGCAGAAGCGATGAGCATAGTGTTTTTGTTAACTGCAGCTCCTTTTCCGTGAATTCTTTCTGGAACCCTCTGTGGTATAGTGCAGCACGAAAATGTGAGCTCCATCTTGTTGAGCGAGGGTCAGGTGGCATGGTTGCTCTTTTGCCCGGGTTCACCTCTTTTAAGTGATTCGGGTACCTTGATTTTTGTCCACATGGCAGCGAGAATAGTTTTCTGAACACCTTCATGTAGTTGAGGGTTACACTGAAGGGCCTTTGTAATTCCCCCGCAATCAGTTCCATTATGTGCGCAAGGCAAGTGATGTGCGTGCAATTGGGAAACAGTCCACACAAAACATCGGTGAAACTTTTTTCATGTACACTGCATTGTCTGAATCAAATATGTGAATGTCACTGTAGTCCATGGCACGCATACTCACTTATTGTTTCTATCATTGCCTCTGCGACTGTGCTGTGTGTTACATCTGGCAGGAACTTCGTGTCCAGCAGGTATGGACACACACGTCCAGTGTCTTCCTGTTATAGTGGTGCTGCCAAAATGTTCAGAATTGTCCTGTGTTCAACGTCGCTGGTCTCATCCACAATAACCGCCAGTTTCTTCCCTTTCAATCTTTTTTTCACCATTGCTTTTTGGGCTTCGTAAATGTCGGGAACACAAACACAGCGCAGCTGGTCGGACTGTGGAATCGATCCCCCACTTTTAACGTGTGCAGAGAGGAAGGCCCTAAGTGATGGATGATCAGCCTTTTCAAGTGGAATGTTGGCTGCAAGTAACATTTTGACAAAGTCCTGGGCCAACCTGATTCTAGCCATCATTGCAGTTGTCCAGCATTGTACTGATGTTGTCATGGTCCACTGCCTCTTCTTGGTTCCTTGTTCTTCAGACTCGGCCTTCCTCTTGAGGTGCCTCTTGCCAGCCATGTGGTCAGTGACTGCTGATCGACGGACATGGTCAAGCGTGGTGCTTTGCAGCAAGTGCAAAATAATTTCCTACCATCCGCATGCAGGTCACTGGGAAACTCTTGGCTGCGGTCTGCAGCAGTGACATACAATGCCGTTTTGGAACGGTTGCGTGAAGATGGAGTGGATTTTTCAGCAAAGCATTCCATTCTGTTATGTTAGGAGAAATAGCAAAGAAATGATAAAGAGATAAAAAAAAAGTTAATACTTGAAATTTGATTGCTGCCATGCCTATTCATTTATTTTTCAGAATGTCGGAGGCTGACACATAATAACTGTCCTCTATCCAGTTATGCTGGAAGTCATGTGTTTTTGGTAAACATGGAACTTGATGAAATATGTGCAGCACACTGTGTCACTTAAACAAATGGAAAAGTTTTCATTTATATTGTCAGCAGTCTTCACTAGCTGGTTGTGTGCGATTTTCTATGTTTTCACTGACCATACACTTTAAAACTTCTCAATACAATAAATTAATCTCCTTGTTCAGTGAGACTGTTTATATAACTTACAGTCATAAACCATCCTCTATGGTATAACTGTTCAGGTAACAAAGTACTAGTATGTATCATTAACAATAACCCAAATTCTCTGTAAATACTTTGTTACTGTAAGATAAAATGTAGTAAAACATTTTTGTTACAGTTACTCATTGCTTTTCCACAAATTGCTAGGCTGCTTGTCAACAATGTAACATTTTATGAGCTCACACAGAGACCAGGCAGCAACAATCTTCATGTGTAACTTTTGTGAGTAACATTAGCACATATCCAACATTATGCTACAAACCTAAATACGTTTTATTTTCTCATTCCCAAAGTGTGTGTTTCTTTAGTCTTGTCACAGTTCTTGTGTGTGATAATCAGTAAGTAAACGTGTTGCTTACACATAGGTGTATAATCACACACATATTCGTGTGGCTGTCAAGTGTGCCTTTTTTTTTTTTTTTTTTTTTAGAGAAGAAACAATCTGTATTGATAAGTAGGTACAAACCACTACAGCTTGAAGCCTGCCTTTCCATGATTACAAAGTATACATGTGTTAATAATGTGCTGTCACATTCAAAGGTCAGATGCATAACAATATGGTCTCAGTTCTTAAAGATTACACTGCAGGTCAGCCAACATTTTGCAACTAGCAACATGGCAACTGTGGAAAATGCCATATACATTATTTATAAAATGCCACAGCAAAAACACACAACTTACAAGTGTGATACTGGCAATGGAAGCATGTGTATGTACACAAAAAGAATGGCAATAAAAATACATTTATAAACTAACCCATTTGGACGGTGGTGGGAAGGGTGGGGTCACCCACTGCATGGGTGGGCAACCCACTGCTGTGACTTGCAAATCTATGTCTCGAGAAACAATTTTATTGCTAACAGCCCACAATAAATAAAAGTACTTTTACAAACTAACCTGTCTGGGCTGTGGGATGATGCCACTGCATGGGTGGGCAGACAACCAGCAACAAACTTTTGTGACTTACAAATTGGAGCCTGGCTATGGAAACCGTTTTATTTCTAAAAGGCCAAAGTGAACATGAGTACTTTTACAAACTAACTATTTATAATACTGCCACAGTTAAATATTATTATTTATAAAATGCCTTAGGCTCCATAGTTAAATAAATGCAGGTAAACACATTAATTCAATAATCTAAATAAACAGGACATTTTCTTTCTGGGTTAAGAAAGAGTATAGAAACTGCTTACCTCTTTGCCAACCTTTTTCTGTAATCAGTTGAAATCAGCGAAGTAATATTGCTGGTAGTGGTCTTCCTTCTAAACAGGTTCTCGATGTCGCAGGTCGCAGGTGTTCCTCCTCACGGTAGGTAGTTTCTGATCAGAAAGGCTGGGCTTTTTATAGCAAATGTTTCTGACCCCATTGTTGAGTAAACCATTCTGATTGGCTTTTCCATTGTGACCACATCAAATCGTACTGGATCACATGAATAGCCAATCCAGTGTGAAAGACCGGCAGTCAATCAAAAAGGTGTTAAGTGTGTGGGTATGTGCACATGGTTAGCCAACGTAAAGTCTGCTTATTTGGCCAATTATTATTTTGCTTATCTGGTGGCCTTGTGATGCTTCTGTAACAGTTTTAAGAAAAAAAAAATCTAATCAGAAAACCGTATTTAAGAAGCAGACGAAATGACAGGCAGGAAGACAGACATTGTGTCGGTTGAAAAAAAACAGTATTTCACCTTTGTTACCATGGTTTGTGTGATTCACATTAGCCTGTTTCTTGAAACCATTAGTAATTTTAAGATGCACGCTGAAAGATACAGTCAGAATAACCTCTTCTGCTATGCTTGTTATAGAAACTGGGAATGTCAAGAGGCGGTAAACAAGAATATGTAGCGGTGTTTTGATCACACACACGAAGTGTATTCAGCTTTCTGTTAGCTGTCTAATAAATCCTGTTCACAAATGCATGTGTCTTCTTTGTGTTATTTTGTACAATTCCAATAAAGCGGTCTGATTTGCTGCACACCACTATCACTTGTGTTCTGAGGAGTCATAAATAATGACTGTCATCATACATGCCACAGAAAACTAAGCTCATTATTGCTAGATACATAAATAGATGGATGACAGACAGATAGATAGATAGATAGATAGATAGATAGATAGATAGATAGATAGATAGATAGATACTGGCGATAGACAGACACATACATACATAGGCAGATAGAGAGATAATGTATTTGTGTAGTGCTCCCTCCTGGAACTTGTAGCATATAACAATATCACGAATATAAATATAACAGAAACACACAGACACACACACACACACACACACACACACACACATTTCCAGAGGTATCATGAGCAGAAGGCAGGCTGTCCACAGAGAAGGTTTGAAAACATTTGCAGGCCTGCACCTGAACACGTATTGGAGGAATTGACAAACACAACAACATATGTACAATTTGTTGGTAAAATACTGCCTTTAAATCAGACCATTATTAAATTATATGATTAGTTTTACTTGTAATTTACTAATTACATATTATTTATTTAAGCAATAAGGCACGACAAGGTGTGTGTTATCGTGTAATAACGTCACTCCTGGGGTAGACTGAAGTACGAAGCGAAGCACAATAACACCCAGCCACCCATCCCATCCCCAACCACCCCACTCTACACTCCTTTTATAGGGTAGCACAGTCATGACATTTCCTGTAGCAAAGCAGTGGGTCCCAGGGTGGTAGCCTGGGTATAACATTGTCTGGACAAAAGGACACAGAAGGTAATTGTAAATGGAGTCCACTCTGAAGAAAGAGGGGTTACTAGTGGGGTACCGCAGGGTTCAGTACTGGGTCCAGTCCTTTTTAATGTCTTTATAAGTGACATTGTACAGGGACTGGAAGGAAAAGTATGCCTCTTTGCAGATGACACAAAGATCTGCAACAGGGTTGATACATAAGGAGGCGTGGAAAGGATGAGAAGGGACTTGGCAAGGTTGGAGGAATGGTCAGCAGTATGGCAGCTTGGCTTCAATGCAAAAAAGTAGGCAGATTAAGGAGGGAAATGAGTAGGCACTATTTCACTGAAAGGGTGGTGGCAGAGTGGAATATGCTGCCAGAGGAGGTGATATCACAATGGGGTGGGACAGGTTCAGAGGGAGGGGGAAAACCATTGTGGAGCAGGGAGTGGGAATGAATGACATGGGTAAAAGCAATGCTTGGGAGGGAAGGGGGGGGGCACCTGCAGTCTGAAAGACTTAAATGTTGCACACTCAAGACAGACTGATAGCTCATTTATTGGCTGGCAATTTCATATATTCATATGCACGTGAGATTTTTTTATAGAAGAGTTTATGTACACTAACAGTTTAAGATTGTGGTTCAAAACCAAAATGTTATCAGTCCAGTTATTTAGCATGGAATGCTGCAGGAAGAATCCACGGGCAACTTTGATCGAGCTGCACACTGCAGTGTAACAAGGATTGATGTAAGGCTGTTGGCGTAACAGCCACTCAGACTACAGCACTTCAGAGACACTTTTTATGATTTTCCTAATATTTATGTGTGTGTGTGTTCCTCTCTTAGGTGTTCATTTCCTGTTGTGTAATTATTGTTTGTTGTGGGTTTCTCTGGTGACATAACCATTTACTAGGGTAACCCTACATAACCACACTAATATACAGTATATTGTACTTATATGTATTATACTTACATGACAACATGGCTCACAACAAGGGCACAGTACTTTAATTTCTTTATTAGACTGCAACTGTGTACTTTGGTGCAACATCTGTAGGGCAGTGAATTAATATTTATATTTCATCTGTACTGCATTGTATTCATAAGTATTACAGTTTGCAGTACATATATGTCACCCCTTGCGCAGTGCCTTAATAAATAAATATATATATATATATATATATATATACATACATACATACATACATACACACACACACACACACACACACACACACACTATAGAAGCATGGTAGTGCTACCATAATTAGGGTTGAGGACCATTTACATGTTAAACCTAAATTTTGCACCATAATAACTTTGCAACCGTTCAACCGATTTGCCTGAGATTTGGAATACACGATCAAGAACCATACTTCTTGGGATCTTCCAACTTTCGTACTGTTCGAATATACGGCTGCGGAGTTACTAAGCGTGATCTGCGCGTGCATTTACGCGTTTTTGGAATTCTTTGCTCGTCCCTACAGGTCGCACAGTTTGCGCAACCAGTCCGAAAACGTCAGGGAACATGAGGCAGGGTCCCGATGTGTCTTTTGAAGATTTCGTGAAAAAATATTAAATGGTTCAAAAGTTATTCAAAAACAATTTCCCATTATAAGTCAATGGGAAAATTTAACAAAAAAGCTCGACAGTATCATAAATACTTTTAGTGTCACAAATGGCCCCTAACAGTGTAAATAAATCACATTTTGTTTTCAGTTAGTGATCACAAAATGCTTAGCATTTAAATTTGGGACCCTCTAGCAACACAATTCTTTTGTGTTTACTTGAGCAGGACTGAGGATGCTAGGCATGTCTTTATTTTGAGGTTAAACACCCTAGAAATGTTTTTCAATTTCTGGAAAAAGTAATATCGCAAATGCTTGCGAAAGCTGTTGCAAATCACGACACTACTTTGCAACACTATGGCCAAAATAACAGGAACTCTTTGCCACCCTGCTGCGAAAGAACGGTTTGGTCTTTTGGGCTGAAATTTGGAGGGAAGGCAGCCAACATCTCACAGATGTGCCTTTTGGTGGTTTGGTGACAAAATATTGCATGGATGCAAAGTTCACGGTACTCTGAAGTTGACACTTTTCCCCATAGACTAACACTCACTGGCGTCCACTGCATGACAGGAATTCTTTGCCACCCTGCTGCAAAATAACAGTTTGGTCTTTTATACTGAAATTTGGAGGAAAAGCCAACATCCAGATTGCCTTTTGGTGGTTTGGTGAAAAAATATTACAGAGGCGACAAAGTTATGGCACTCGAACTTCTCTTCCCCCATAGGATAACATTATGTCGATTACTTGGCGCCTTTCAGGGCCCATATCTGGGAAATGGTGCGAGATATGGACTTTTCGTCAGAAAATGCTTATTAGCGAGAGAAAGTCATAAATCATATGACTTTTAAATTTTTTTCTACGTCATACGGTTCCTGAAATATAAGCAATTTAGTATTACAACTCCTCATTTTCTGCTCCGACACCCATTATTATGCATACATTCTTTGTACTCACTGTCTTTCTCTATGCAGCTTTTGGAGAAAACCAGCCTGTGTGCTTACATTACTGTTACCGTTACCACTTCCGCTTGCGGTTCCGTACCCGTTTCACTTACCGTTCCCGTCTATGCCACTACGTGCGTTACCCTTTGCGTTTTCGTTTGCATTATTTTTACAATTTGTGTCTACAGTACTGTTTCTCTTTCTGTGTCACTTTGCGTCACTATGCGCATTACCATTTGCATTTGCGGGCACCGTGTTACTATGTGACAAGACATCACGTGGCGGGAGCGCGGGGCCCCACTGCCACATTACATTCACTATTTCGGTTATCATTCTCAAAGGGCCCGAAATTGAGGCAAAAACTCAGTTTAATGCATCAGTTAGGGTTGTTCACAGCGACAAAAGCGAGAAATTTGGTGTTAGAGTTGAAAGCCCCCTTGAACCCACCAGCCCCACCCCAACCCGGCATCAGCGTGCGCATTGGAGTCATCGGTTCTAACTCTCACCCATTCTCTCCTATACCTCTGCTTCTTTACACATGTGATGGGGTGGGAAGTTAGGGGCCGGCGACCCAATCACCCGATGCCGGTTCAGGGGTGGGCTGAGGGGGAGTCAAGAGGCTTTCAACATTAACACTGAATTTCCTCGCTTTTGTCGGCTGTGGAACAACCCTAACTGATGCATTAAACTGAGTTTTTGCCATATATATATATATAAAAATATATATCTTAAAGGAAACATTAATAAGAGAATAAAGTTCACTACTGTGCCATCTCAGGGAGCACGGCTACAGCCTAGAGATCTGGACAGGTGGATTCATAACTCACTTTGTGAACCCAGCAGAGGCATCCGATGGTACTTCTAGAGATTGTGTGGTCTCTACCAGTATGGTCATCATTAATAACCGTGCTCAAAAGCAGTGCCAGTATACAGCTAAATACATCTGCAGTGTGTTATTTCATTTTTTTGTCAGGAAGGAGCACCAGAAAGCCGAAGGGCGAGACCTGGGCAATTATCCTACTTCCACGGCAGTAGCAGGGTTCCACAGGATGGCACAGTATCTCGTTCTGTATTCTTAAACTTTGAGCTCTGTTAACATGTATGGAAAGCAACTGGATGGGGAAAATGAGAGCCCAGGCTTGAGTGACAATATATTTTTATTCCCTCTCTAGGGCACTGGTATATTTTATTATTTCCTTATTAACTGCCATTGCAACTATCCTGACCCTACTGGTATTTTTACTAAAAGGCTCCCTAAGAAGCATACCTTTATTTTTTAGTAAAAGCAAAGAGTGCTGGTGCCTTGTGCTTCAGTGGTGCCTGATTTTTTTTTTTTTTTTTACACAACAACGAGTAGTGCTACAGACTGCTACTTGATTTGTGAGCCTGTTATCCTTTGTGGCTGTGTGGGCAGGAAAAATATTTCCTATCCCTATTTTTAATTTAACAGGAAGAGCCCAGTGCTCTCTAACATGTCCCTCTGTGTGGTTCACTGGCTGGGTTACTAAGATTGCCAAAATAAAATGGACCATATCAGGGGGATTTATCAGTTTTAATTCTATATATTAATTTATTAACAGCAAGGCTCTGTGGCTGACATTCTATATACACACATATACATATATTTATATATATATAGTAATAATAATATCCAGAGCTGGTGTTTTTATCTACTTGCACTTTTTCCTGGTTAGTTTGTCTAATTCATTTGTGTCACAATGAATTACTTAGTGCTCGGGACTGAATCGCAGATTCTAAGCCTCCCAGGCTGGGCAGGAAAACAACCACGATGCCAGTGGGAAAAAAATCAGCTCCAACCAGGGACTGGGTAACAAAAGGTTAGCACAGGCTCACCAGCAGTGACTATTTTTTTTTCTTCTTTTTTTCTATTTATTAATATTACTCCGTGGCTGTCGGACAGAAATTGTTGTGAGCCTCTAAGGTTCCAGGGCTGAGCAGGAAATCAGACATGCATTATTTTCAGGGACACCTGTTTTCACCTGGGGGGCTCCAACCAGGGACTCGGGGCAAAATTATGTTCTCTCCAATATGGCAACCTCAGTGGTAGGGACATGGCAGAGAGGACGAAAATATTCCTTAATGGACTGTGAAAAAAAAACCTGAAATAAATAAGTCTTTTTTTTTATTCACACATTCTGTGTTTAGTTACATTTTTAGTATTTCTTTCTTTTTTGCACACTTCTTTTCTACCTACAGTGCCCAGCTATACGCCCCTCCATGGTTCTCTGGGCACGGGTGTATTGGCGTTAACCATGGGCTCAGGCAGGGTATTTGGGGCGAACAAAGTAGTATGAGGGGTAGATGGAACTGGGGTCAACAAATCAGGAAAATGCAGCTAAGGAGAGCCACAATAATTTTCACAAGACTACAGAGGCAGCAGGGCATTCCGGTAATATTAATTCCCTTTCTGCCTCATGTCCCCGATAGCCACCCTGGGCAGGAAACAGGAAACAAAGCACCCCTTGGAAATAATACTTTTCCCCCAAACCTACCCGTCAGTAAGCCCCTTCAAGGTTCTCTGGGACTGTGTCCTAAATTGGCACCCAAAAAGTAATGCTTTTTTTTTTTTTTTTTTTTTTTTAAATGAGCCCATGAAGCAACAACTGCCGATGTATTTCAGGTAGCCACTGGATCATCCAGGCACAGACAGTCAGACTCATGGAGGCTCCGTGCTGTATTTTGGGTGGGGGGGGGCAAGATTTTAATATACAGCATTTTATTTTCTGCACATCCAAAGTGTACTGAAAACCAGAGAATGCCAGCGGGGGTCTAATGAATTTAGTTCCTTTGATGTGGGTCTCTGGGGAAAATAAGGCATACAAGCTTTAATAAAAAAAATGGAGCCAAGTGGGACATTGTTTTATCACTATATTTTTGGCAGAAGTCCCTGATTAAGGAGAATTCCCCAGAGCTCACACCGTTATGTCCCTCTGTGGTTCTCCTGCTGGTGCCAACAATAAAAGAATTGCACCGTGGTCATTTAGCCCTGTAGTTATTAGTTGCTGCCAGGGAATATAGCCCTGGACAGTAATGGAGACTTAGTACATTTTATTGAGTGCATATCTTTTGATTTATGGACAGGAAGGCCCCACCGTGGCTAACATTGTACTGTTACACATTTATCCAGACACCGGGGCTGAGCTCTGTTAAAGCCACAATAATCTTGACAAGAAAACAGGTAGCAGGGCATTCCATTTATTTTAATTCAGTTTCTGATCCATTTCCTCAACAGCCACCCTGGGCAGGAACAAAATAATTTGAATGGGAAACAAAGCACCACTTGGAAATAATATAATAACCGTCCTCTGATAGGATACTGGGGCGTAATGTGTTTAGCTATGCTGGCAACTCCGGTTTGTAAAGCATTGTTTTTGGTTGGAATAGCAGTAAAAAAAAAAAAAAAAAAATGTAATTTATATTAAGCCTCCGTGGTTCTCAGGGACTGGGTCCAGTACTGGCTTCAGTCCTTTTTTTTATTTATTTATTATCAAGACTGCTCCCTGGCTTGCTAAAATATCACAAATTATTATTAAAATAAAATCCAGCCACTGTCCCAGGTAGGGCGCGATTGTTTCAACATGTGGTTGCCACACAGGACAACACGATTCTCCAGGACTGAGCGGGTGGGAAAAAACATTCAATTCAAAGTGCTGTTCTGGCCCCCGACTTGCTACAGAAGTGGTTTCTGCAGAATATTTAATTAATGGCTTGGGAAAAAATAATGTCAAGGAGCCGGGCTACAGGCAGAGAATAAAATGTTTAATTACCGGAGCCTCCTTGAGGCTTTCCTGTTTGCTAATTCCAGAAATTGGGTGGTCGCTGGCAATATTATATTTTTTTTTTTGGCCAAAAAAAATAAATAACTTTGCATGATGTTATTTTATGTCAGTATGTCCGGAAGGAACCCCAGAAAGCCACAGTGGGGACTCGGATTCTTTACCCTTCGTTCATGCCAGTAGCAGGGATCACCAGGAGGGCACAGTATTTTTCTTTCTGAACTTTGAGGCCTGCTACTGGGGGTGAAAAAAAAATGAACTGGATGGTCTAACTGAGAACCCATGCAAGGGCATCCGTTTTTATGTTTTCTCTTTCTAGGGGAAAAGTGTATTTCTTTATTTACACTCTCAAGGCATCATCGTGTTGTTACTAAATGGCACCCTGTGAAGCACAGCTCAGTGTTTATTAGTGTATTTATCTATTTAAAAAATGTGTAGTGCTAGGGACTTAACTTGTGTTTATTATTTATTTATTAATAGTCTCTCAGCAAAGAGAGGGAATTCTCCAGTATCTATTTTTCTTTTTTTTTTTTTTTTATAAACGGATTACCTAATAAATAAACAGTAAACACCAGAGAGCCACCGAGTGGCTAGAGCAATTAGTCCAAGTTCCCTTCAAGAAAGCACCGAAGACAGACTACTAATAAATAAATAAATACAGAAAAGCAACTGATAACAGTGCTGAATGGTGGAGGGAAAGCCTTTTGTTTCCTCGGTCCTGAGCACAGAAGAGTCTACCTACCCCAGCTCCTACAATCCCCTGGGTGGCCCGCTAACAGTATTCTTAGTTGGGCGACAAAAAAATCTGTGGAAACATTTCATTCCCTTCATTCTGCCCCAATGTTAATGGCTGCCACTCTGGGCGGGAAAACATAATTTCAATGGCAAGGGAAGGGAAGCGCCCCGTGGCAGTAAGATTTCTGGGGCATACATACAAACTGTATTTATTTTTAAATATTCGTTCGGCCATAGAGGGAACTTGGCATGTTCAGGGTTTTTTTTTTTTGTCTTTTATTTTTAATGTCAAGCTACTTGGTCTGGGGGTGGAGTTTGAATCCTCCAAACCACGAAGCAAAGCTCAGTATTTATTTACTAATGTTTTATTGAGTGAGCTGGGTAGGGAACCTGGAAACAAAGTACCCCATGGTGCCAATAAGAGTTCGGGGGCATAAATTTATTTTCAAATATTCGGTCAGCTAGGTAAGGAATTTGGCAAGTTTTTTTTTTTTTTTTTAGTGGCAAGCTAGTTGGTCTGAGCACAGAGATGGGTTTGAATCCTCCAAACCAGGGAGCACAGCTCAGTATTTATTTATTTATTGCTTTATTTGTGTTTCAATTACTATTTAATTGTATGAGCAGGGACAGGAACCTGGCAACTCCCTTGAGGAACCGTATTCTGTGCCCTGAAGCCTCCGTTGCTACCCCTGGGTTCTGCCGGTGGCTTTGGGGATAAAGAGAACTGTGTCAGGGGATGTCTGGCCCAGGGATGACCAAAGCAGCAAAACGGAGCCCCAGAGACATACATTAAATGAAAAAAAATAAATAAATAAATAAAACAAGGGAGAAGTACAGTCTTGCACTTGTCTTTCTATTTCAAATTTCATTCCTTCGTTCTACCCCAATATTAACGGCTGCCACTCTGGGCTGGAAAACATAATTTCAATGACCAGGGAAGGGAAGCGCCTAGTGGCAGTAAGGTTTCTGGGGCATACAGACAAACTGTATTTATTTTTAAATATTCGTTCAGCCATAGAGGGAACTTGGCATGTTCAGGGTTTTTTTTTTTTGTCTTTTATTTTTAATGTCAAGGTACTTGGTGGGGGGAGGTTGAATCCTCCAAACCACGAAGCAAAGCTCAGTATTTATTAATTTTTCCTACATTAATATTTTGTGGCAACTCCAGTGTGTCTGTGTGTGTTTTTATTTACATGGAGAGGCATGGACTGGTATTAAATAAAACCACAGCCCCTCAGTGGCTCTCTGGTCAGCTCGGTTTATTCAGTTCCCTCCTGATCTCAGCAGAATCATTAATTAAACAGAATATTAAGTAGTGCGCTGTGTTCAAGGTGGATGTCAATTGCATTTTTCTACGACCCAGAAGGGGGAAATCCAAATATTAAACAACCAGCCCAGCTTTTACAAGCCCCAGAGTGGCCAGGTACACAGAGTCTTGGATGGGGGAAAAAGAAATGAATTGTACCAGAAGCACCCTTGACTGTGCCCTTGGCAGGATATGATTAGGGGCTGTTGCAGGTGAATATTGTTGGAATGGGGTGCTGGCGAGACTATACAAAGAAGTAAACTGGTAGCAAGAACATCGTGAAGTACAGTATGCTGAAAATATTTGTACATGCTGCTGCAAGTGTAGAATTTGCAAGACCGCTTGCAATGTGATAGAAATACAAATCTCATCTTTAAAATGCAGGTTCCCACTAGGCAGCGAAGTAATATCAAAAATAAGTTATTCATATTTAATTATAATCATGCTTAGCCTGGGAAAGCAATTGAGTAGTCTGAACTCTGGTAATATGTTATTGATGTAGCCATACTTAAAAAACCCAAACTATTTGGTCATTGGTGCATTACTGCTTCAGAATATACTCTTGAAAACTGGGAATCCACGTAGCAAGCAGCTGCATCTCCTGCTTTGAGATCGTTTTGTTTTTTACTGCAGTCAAATAGCTTCACAATCTTTATAACTTGTGGCTGTCTGTTATAAACGCTATCGTTTTGCCTCGACGTGGGTAGCGGTACTAAACAGAAACACTGAATTTCTGCTAGAAAGACAGAGGGAATGATTGCTCTGGCCGGGCTGTTTGGAATTACAGTTGAGTTTCTATCACCATACTGCACCTCATTTTCTCGCTGTATATCTTAAGATTTCAAATACAAAAAAGCATGAGACTGGAAATGTTGTATTGAAGAGAAAATCAGGATGTTTGGTGCATTTCAGTGTTTGTTTTTCGCTGAATTAATTCTGACACGTAGATCTATCTGCACATATACAGAATGTTTTGGACGGATTCTACATATAAACTGTCTAGGCCTTTTCTTACCCAGCAGCATGCTGAGAAACTTCACTGCAAAGAACGAAAAGCCCGTAGTATAATATTACGGGATTAGGTTCATTGTGAGAGAGCTCCGTAGTTGCTCAGCATGTAAAATATGTCTGTTTTTTCAAGTCTTCATCCAGACTTTTAAACATCTGCACTTATTCTCCAGCTACCCAAGTAACAAGTAAATTGCAGTAGTTGCCCTTAACTTTTTATGTGTGAGAGAAAGCAGACCAATTTAACGTGGGGTGTTTGATTATCTGGGGGGGTCACTTGATTATGGCTGGTAGAGCTGTGGAGGTTTTTTTTGGGGGGGAATAAATGAAACTGGACAGATAGGTGCTTGTAGATAGGCTGTAGCCAACTGTAAGTTCCGTGGTCTGCATCCTAAAATTCTGCGGTGAGACACTATTTCTGCGGGCGGCCACTAATTCTTCAGGTGGCCAAAACTTCCGTGGTTAATTCCACGGGTGGCCGCATCCGCAGAATCGCAGAAAACCCGGGGCCCTGGATATCCATTGTTCGAGGCTAGCTATTTGTAGTAATAGGTGTCAGAGAGGGTATAGGATGGTGGGAGAGGTCCGGATGAGCATGAGAAAAATATTACCCTGGGACTCTCTGTACGTCAGCTGCTACCCGATAAGGCACCCGGGAAGGTGGAGAGGTGCTAAGCATGGCAAAAGATGTTGGTTTGCCTTTAGGAACACCTGTCGTCGACAATGAGGCAGGAGAAGAATGAGCACTGTATGGGAGAAAGGACGTCGATGGGAAAGGGGCTCCCATCAAAGGAGCAGCAGTTTGCTTGGCTGCAGTACATACAGTGGTTGTCGACGAAGAAAATTAAGCCTTCGTCGATGGTGTAACAGTGGATCGCACTGTTCTAAGTGCCTGTGCAAGCTCCGTCAATGAGAGACACTCCCGTCGATAAGGAAGGCACAAATTAATGCTCCATTGACATGAGAAGCGCTCCCGTCGATAAGGAATGCTCCGTCGACAGTGGACATGTAACAGAAGGCACCGTCGATGTGTGTCGTGGCAGGGAGTGAGAGAAGGGTTTCTCCTTCTCCCCTTTTTTGCCTAGAGCAAGACTCTGAAGCTGGGGAGCCCTTGGAACGAGCCCCCTTGGTCTTGTCCAACAGGGAAACCTGCTGTTCCATTAGCAAGTTTCTAATTTCCAGCAACCATCATCGACGAGTTGCTTGGTTGCATTCTTTACAAAAAGTACAGGAGGTGGTCTCGTGTGTGGGTCCCAGACACCTAACACAACATAAACAGTTATCAAGTTTGAAAATCTTCCTGCCTCAAGAGCAGGAATGAAATAAGGCTTGCTTGTTTGTAGATGCTTTCTTAGACATTCGTTTGTTCAATTCTCGTCAATGACTGTTACACAGAAGACTTAGCCAGCTGTTGTGTGAGCTGAAGTCAGCGGGAAAATGAACAGAGGATACCAGGGACCGCCCACACTTACGTAGGAAGCAAGAAGATGATGTCATGCACGGGTGGTCCCTGGTAAAAAGACTGCTGAAGAAGCTGCTGTGTGACAGTGCCCTCTGCTGGAACCTCCCAGAAGTAATGACCTACTGCAAGAGACCACTCCGTAGAAGATCTACTGTTACAGGTGAGTAACCTGTGTTTCTAGGGTGCTTATGTTGTTCTATCCACACTTGTTAGCAGACTGCTAGCAGTTCTCCGGGGGGGGCGGGGCAAGGCGCACACCCCCTACTTTGGAAACAGAGATTGGAGAACTGAGGTCCCAAAACCAGTATCCCGGTGCGACTCTAGGTCAATGTGGGTAATGGGAAATGAAGGTGTGTGCTGACTTCCAGGTAGCAGCCCTGCAGATTTCCTGGATAGGGACGTCCACAGAAGCAGCCACTGACGCAGCAGTATGGCGGGTGGAATGAGCCCTCAGCCCAACAGGGGGCTCCCTACCCGCCAACCTATTGCAGAGATCAATGCAGGATGTGATCCACCTGCCAATCGTCCACTTGGCTGCAGGTCTGCCAGGTGCAGCTTCAGCGTAGGTGACAAATAGCTGGCAAACCTCTTCCCAAACTCCAGCCGTGCACTCTTTGTAGTAGTCGAGCGATCACCTCAGGTCCAAGGTATGGAGCCTGCATTCGGAACCGAGGTGTGATTTGGGAAGAACACCAGAAGAGTCATCACCTGATTCAGGTGAAACTCCAACACAACCTTCGGGAGAAACTTCACGTTGGAGTGCAGGACAACTTTGTCCCTGTGGAAGACCAGGTAAGGAGACTCGACAGAGCACCTGGAGCTCCCCAATCCTTCTAGCTGATGTAACGGCTACCAAGAGGGCAGTTTTCCATGACAAGTGTGACATCTCACATCTGTGCATCAGTTCAAGTGGCTTGCCCATGAGCTTTGCTAGTACCAGCAACAGATCCCACAGAGGAAGAGGTTCACGCACTGGAGGGGATATATGATCTAATCCTTTGATAAAGCGCCAGACCACTATCTCCTGCACCACCACTCGCTGACTGGCCCGTGCCCAGTAAGCAGAGATGGCTGCCAGGTGCACCTTAAAGGGTCGTCAAACAAAGTCCTACTTTTGAGAGAGACCACAGATAGTCCAAAATGCTGGCCACCAGACAGGTCAAGGGGTCCAGCCCCTTGCCCTGACACCAAAAGGAGACTCTCTTCCTCCTGAAGGCATAGCATTTTCTAGTTGACTCATTCCGAGAAGCCTCAACAATGAAGACAGCTTCGGGGAGACCCAAAGCCTGGTACTCAAGCCGCTCAGGAACCAGGCTGTCAGGTGCAGGGTTTGAAAGTCCAGGTGGAGTACCTTCCCCTGGTTGATGGAAAGCAGGTCAAAGCATGCTGAAAGACACCTCAGGAGTCTGTTGCTGAGGAGATCTGGGTACCAATACTGGCATGGCCAATCCAGAGCCACAAGGATCACCTGTGCCTCCTGACCTTGAGCAACACTTTGTGGATCAAGGGAAGTGGAGGGAAGGAATAGAAGAGGCCTAGGGTCCACGAGCTCGAGAAGGCATCCCCCTGCACAGAGCCTTGCTGAGGGGGTGGGCACAATACAGCCTCAGCTTTGCATTCTCCCTAGAGGCAAACAGGTCCACCTGAGGGGTACCCCACTGGGAGAACAGACTGTAAACTATCTCAGAGTGGAGAGGCCACTAGTGAGACGCCTTGCCCACCAGGCTGAGAGAGTCCGCCAACTGATTGGAAGCTCCTGCCACACGGATGGCTAAGACATCCGACTCCAGGCTGTGCACTAGTGTCCAAGTGTGGAGAGCTTCCTTGCGCAATGGCAGGGAATGTGTCCCTCCCTGCTTGTTGAGGTAGTACATGGTAGTGGTGTTGTTCATCTGGACTTGAACCACTTGACCCTGAACAAACGGGGCAAATGCAGTCAGCTCCAGCCAAACTGCTCGGCACTCCAGCAGGTTGATGTGGCATCGGGACTCCTTGCAGGTCCAGAGCCCATGGACTCTGTGTCTTCTAGATGGGCACCCCAGCCCATGAGAGAGAGGCATCAGCCGTCAGAGTGACCATCCACTCGGGGTGCACAAATGGGGTTCCTGCAGATGCTCCAGGCCAGTCCACTACTAGAGAGCATCCCACATCCTCTGAGTCACCGTGACCAGCTGGTCGAAGTGACCTTTGCGCTGAGACCACTGACTGGCCAGCTCCCACTGTAGGAAGAGCATTCATCACTGGGCCCAACAGACCACAGTGGTGTAGGCCGCCATGTAACCCAAGAGGTAAAGGAAGTTCCGGGCAGGGCGCAAGTCCCCAACCAGAAATGATTGGGCATAGGAGGAGAGAACTTTCACCCGCCACCACTGCTATGCATTTGGTGAAGACCCTGGGGACCGAGGCGAGGCCGAATAGCATGGCTTGAAACTCGTATAGGGCTCCATCTGCCTGGAAGCAAAGGAACCTTTGGTGAGATGGATGGATCAGAGCATGAAAAAACACATCCTGAAGATCCAGAGAGCAGAACTACATGTCCTGCTCGAGAGATGGCATGATCTGGGACAGAGTTACCATCCTGAAGATGCGGGACCTGAGGAACCTGTTCAGGTCGTGCAAATCTAGAATGAGGCATCAGTCCCCCCCGTCCATTCTGGCACCAGGAAATACCTGGAGACAAACCCTAGGTGTGCAAGAGGATCCGCTATACTCTGACCACCACCTCCTTGTGGAGTAGCTGGGCTACATCATCTCTGAGAGCTGACTGAGTGTCTGCAGATACCAAGCCCTCCCATGGGGCATGGGCTCGACTTGGAGGGCATTGCTCGAATTCCAGAGGCAGACCCTGACCCACCACTTCCAGAAGCCACCTGTCCATGGTAACAGTGAACCAGGCGAAAAGGAAGTGGCAGAGCCAGTGCCACACAGGAGGACCCAACAGAGGTGTGACGGGTATGGGGGAGACCACCCCACCTCGTCACTGAGCAGACTTGGCGGAGGAGGAGGACCCAGCCAAGGAACAGAAAGGGACCTTTGCCTCTTGTCTTTCGGGACACTGAAGCCACTAACCTGAGCCAGAGCACCAAGACTGAGCCTGCTGCCCGACTGATACTGGACTGGTTTGGCTGCAGGGGTGGAAGGCCGAAAGGGCTTGCACTTCTGCTGCTTGGAGCCCTTAGAGTCCTTCTGGATGGACTGGAAAGAGTCCAAGGTGGCACTGGGCATCTCTATGCACTGTAGGTGAAAGCTGACTCCAGGCCCAAACAAGTCAGTGCCCAGAAAGGGTACGTCCACCAATTTATGCTGAGTATCTGCTGTAAAGGTCGAGATCCTCAGCCAAGTCCTACAGCGCATGGAGATTCTGACCACCACCAAGCAGGCACAAGAATCCCCGATGTCCAGAGCTGTCTGAAACTGCTGCTTGGCTACAGCTCAACCCTGATCCCGAACCTGTTTGACCGGGGTCTGGAGGTCTGCAGGGAGATGAGGAAGCACCTCATCCAGGGAGCCCAAGAGGGCATAGGAGAAATGTGCCATAATGACAGTGAGCTGTGAGGAGGCAGCATAAACCTTCTTTGCTGAGTAGTCCAATTTCGTGAACTCCTTGTCCAGAGGTTTACCAATGTCTTTATGACTCAAGTGCTGAAATATGGAATCGGTCACTATCCCCTTGGCAGAGGGGTGTTCCGTGAACCCCGAAAGGGAACCTACGGGCACCGCATATTTGCGGGCCACATAGGCTGATGGCGCGGGGCAGGAAGCAGGGTGCTGCCAAAGCTCCAGGGCTGGACCGACACTGGCCTCGGCCACTGGGAAGGCCTCTGTCAGTGACTCCCCCTTATCCAAAATATCGGTAAGGGGGTAATGGATCTGCTTCTGAACAGGCTCCATCGGCATCCCTGTGGACTCTGAGATGAGACAGAGGATGTCCAAGAAGGACAAAGGGCCCTCCTCCATTGAAAGATCCCCTACTGACTCCACGTCAACCGGATGGGAGTGGAGCAAGGGGTCATCGTCGGACTCCGAAGAGTCCCCATACTGCAGCCGACCACTCGTGCCACCTTCGACCCACCGCAGACAGTCAGGCGTTAGAGTGACCAACAGCTGATGGGGAAGCCTTTTAGCTGGCTGAGGCTCTTTGGACAGAGCCCCAGACAGTGGCAGTTGAGACGATGGCTCCACCATGATTGGCGGACAGGCTGGTTTAGGCCGAGCTGGAACAGTCTTCACCGTCTCCGCAGGCAGAGAGGTGGTGTTGACCGGCTCTGGAAACTCCAGAATTGTAAGTAACAGCCTAGAGGACAACAGCCAGGTGATTGCCGGGGTGGGAGCCGGGATCGACTTCTTACCAGCCAGAACAAACTGTTGCCACATAACGTCCTCGTAGCACCGATGCAAGCCGAGGAAGATTAATAGCAGCGGCGCCACTTCTTGTGATGCCGAGAATGGTGTCGGCGGGATCTGTTCAACCCTCTAGAGGAAGATGACCAAGACCAGGACTAAGGCCATCGGGGGGACTGACTGGGTCACTCGGAGGGAGCCGGGGAGTGCTGTGGCTCCTCCTGGTCTTCTGGAGCCTTAGGGTCTAGCCCAACAGTCTGGAGAGGCTCATCAGTCGGTAGGATCACAGTCCTAGAGGTGTCGGCCTCAGAGAGATAGCGGGTCAACTGGGTCGAGAAAAATCTTGGCCAGATCATCAACTTGTGTCTCAGCAGGCTGGTCTGACAGGGGCACCATGAAGCCAGCGGCTAAGGCCATGGTTTCGACCGTGGTCGAAACCGAAGTCGCCTGAGACCGAGACCACTCTCGGTCCCAAGAATGGCAGTGGTAAGTCTTCTCCCCGTCTCTCAACTCCTTCTTGTCCCAGGAGCGCAAGCTGTGTGAGCTCGAAGGGCCCTCTCCCTTGGTTGGGAGAGACTGGCACAACTCCTTGAAGGAGCCTGAAAAGGTAGAGCACAATTTCAGTGAAACAAAGGCAGATACCAATGCTCCAACTGTTCAACAGACCCCACGGCCACAGAGACCACCCAACAGGCTTCCTTAGATTTGACCGGTAGGTTCAGTTTTTCCAGGCTGCTCAGCTGCAAACGGGCGAGATGGTCATCAAGAACGTTAGGATGAAACAAGCAACAAATATCGCAGGCCTTGGTATTGTGCTCGTGACCTAGGCAGTAGAGACATGGGGTGTGCGGGTTGGTATGCAACATCTTCCAGCCGCAGGGGCACCTGTGGAACCTGGGCGAGGACTTTTTCTCCATCGCAGTCGCGATCAAAGATCGTGCTGAAAAAAAAACTCTCACGAGTTTAAGTTTTGGAAGTATATCCAAAGATTTGAGCCCCAGGGCCTACTCAACGTGGAGCAGTAAAGAGGGAACCTGCTTCTGCCAGCAGAAAGGAAGATCTGACGTCTTGGGGTGGAGCCGCGGGATATACCACCTGGGTGGGTAGGTGGGTGTGAGGAGCCAGCCTGAAGACTTTCCAGCAACTCTTAAAGGGAAAGGACACTGCCAACAAGTGTGGATAGAATAACATATCCACATCCCTAGAACCTTCTCTTGACAAAGCTGGCTATGGATAGACTCACCCATGTTCTCAAGGGAAGAGAGGAGCGTTTTCCTTTAGAATGGGACAGGTTACTTGGCTCCTTATCTCCCACAGAGGCCCAGATCTTGCGGGATGGAATGCAATATTAAACAGTGGAGGGAGAATAAAGTTATGGCATATCTGGGGGACAATTTGATCAGGAATGAGAAGGGTGTGACCACTCTCCATGCCTCGTGGATTCACATAGAAAAATGGTGGAGAAAAGGCAGACACGTCCAGCTTTGACGCAATGTCTTTCATTTCTAACAGCAGAATGAAGTTTCTTTTTCTTTACTTCTTATCTTACTTAGCTTACCATTTCACTGTTAAGCCTAGTTGTACTTTCACAGTAATGTGTCAGCAGAAAAGGACCATCCTGGTCCAGCTAGTCTGCCTATTTCCCACCTACCCCTACTTGTCTCCTTTTCCCAGGGATATTTTTCTCTGCCCATAAGCCAACCCTTTGAGTCTGTCCCATGCCCTCTTGAATTCCTCCACTGTTTCTGCACATATCACCTCATTAGGTAATCTGTTCCAGGGTTCCACCACCCTCTCAGTGAAATAAAAGCTCCTTACATTGCTCTTAAATCTTCCTCCTTTCAATCTTAAATTATGACCCCTTGTTTTAACTCCTACGTTCCTATTGAATAAGCTACCCTCATTCACTTTATTTATTCCCTTCATATATGAAAAGTCTCCATCATGTCACCTCTATCTCTTCTAACCTCCAGCAGCTTTAGATTTAAAGAAGAACTAAAGTCAAAATTGGCAAATAAAATATGTTGTGTACAGTGTTTTGATTTGTAGGTATACTCCTAGTAAGGCCTTCCCTTTATTTACTGAAAGGAGTTTTTTCTAAATTTGCTTGTTGCATTTATGGCCCCTGGGGATCTCCAGATTAGCATTTCTAATGGCCTTTCTTGTTCCTACAATGCCTCCTGTCCCATGTGACTGTGATGTATCCAGGACCATTGATTCAGAGAGTAATAACTAGCTGCAGCAGTATCTACTGTTATGGGCCTAAGATTCTGGCTTCAACTAAATACCTATCTAATCCAAACTTCTGTTTTGTATGTATGTGTCTAGGTCTAGTCAACAGAAATGAATGTAGTAGTAGTACTAAAAATGTTATTATTATACAGGAAAACATGTTGTTTAGGTTAGATGGCGTAGTTTACAAGACCATCCTGTTATGTCTTATATTGTTGAATGTTTTGTTTTTAAAGCCTGTCATTTTATCAAGTTACACACAACCACTAACAATGCACACATATTACGCAAGGTCACACATGTCACAGATGCTACAATCAGTGAAAACTAGCTGTTTCCTCACAGAATAGCCCACTGAATTATCCCTCAGACATTTGCCATGTGCTTAGAACTCCCTGGACAAGAAAAGTTAATTAACATAACAGCTCTACTACTATAAATGCGAGAAAACACAGCTCTTGCTGAAGTAATCGTTGGTCCAGGACACATCACAGTCACATGGGACAGGAGGCATTGTAGGAACAACAAGAGCTATTAGAAATGCTAATATGGAGATCCCCAGGGGCCAAAAAACCAGCAAGCAAATTTAGAAAAAAATCCTTTCGGCAAATAAAGGAAGGACTTACTAGGAGTACACCTACAAATCAAAACCCTCTCCACAACATATCTTTTTGTAAATTGTGGCTTTAGTTCTCCTTTAATTCTCTCCATCTAGTCTTGTATGGCTTCTCTTGCATACCTTGCACCACCTTTGTATTGTGACTATTTGTGCACACTATTTGCTGCCAAGCACAAGGCTAAAGATCTGTGGATAATATAAATGGGGTTCCACGTAGAGAATTCATAGTCAATATATCGCTTTGATGTCTAGGGTTAACATGGACTTTATCCTGGATTTTACATTTTGTGGACTATTTCCCCATGTCAGGAAGAGACTTTATTCAACCATAAGAGACATTAATTTGTACAATCCCTTCTTTACATGGTTAAATAAAGATTTTGATTGATTGATAAGTTGATAATGGCAGATATTTCTGTTTTAGCATAATAAACTGTGAGAACACGTTGTGCTTTGTAGGTCTATGGAAAGTCTTAATAAAGACATGATACAAAAAAAAAAAAATGTGCACAGTAACTTGAGTAGCCACTGATTTTTATACGTAATAAAGAAAAAACATATGCTATGTGAGCATAATTAGTCTTTTGCTTGCCACATTGCCTCCAACAGGGGAGTGGAGTTTGAATATGAGGCGAGTTTGTCTCTGTGAGAGTTTATTTATTTATCTCCGAGTTTAAGCTTTGCTGATGGTTTTTGAATTTACATTAAATCTTTAACAGTTGCTGGTTTGTCTTGGGACTGTGGCTGGACTGACTGAAAAAAGCCCATATAAGCCAATTCTTAAAGCTAACAGGTGGTGAAAAGTTCAGACACTCAAGCTTTTACTAGCTGGATTTTAAGGTTTAAATGTTTTAAAGTTGCTAGTTTGAAAGTCAAACTGACAAGTTTGGGTTAAGGAGGGGTAACTACATATTTAAAGTTGAAAGTTTAAAGTTGAAACTGACAAGGTCATGTATAAATGTGTTAACTAAAGTTACTGAGCTAGCAAGCTAGGGACCAACTGGGTAAAGGAGGACTCGGAAGCAAGCTCTGGTAGGGTCACATATAGTATCCAGCTATTGCTGTACAGACTGTGTGATGAGAAATTGAGGTTACGTTTAAGTGTGAATAATGGAGGGAAGGAAAATGGGGAATTATGGGGAGAATCGCACTGGGGTGGAGGGGCACGAATAAGGGTGGCTGGAGACATCAATATAGTGGATGGAATGGGGGGGGCACCATGGAGGGAGGGAGGGAGGTGGCAGGCACAGGGAGGATAGTGGGGTGCAATGGTTGTGGGGGCGGCTGTTTGGATGAATATACTATGAAACTGGTGGGCTGTCCAATTTGATACAGGCTGAGCAGACTGGAAGAGGAAGGACAGGGGCTCTGGAGAGAGCTGGAGAGGGTGGGGGGCTGGGGAAGGAGGGACTCCGGAGAGGAGTAGCTGGGAGAACCAGATGAGGAACAGCAGGACTAAATTCGTGAGGATGTAGGGAGGGATAGGGGTAAGGAGAACAGAGGGGCAGTAAGTGGAGGGAAGGCTCAGGGCAGGGGGAAGGAGGAGATGGGGACCACTACAGGGGTAGCAAGTAATGGGTTGCAGTGTTGGCATCGGAGGTGGTGGGGGAGGTGTCAGAGATCGGTGGGGAGGGGAGAAGGGTAGTGAAGGGTCAGCAGTCAGGTTGGGAAAGAAAGAAGGGGGAAGGGAAGAGCAGGGTAGAGGCAGAAATGGGGGGGAAGACGTAGGAGTCGCAAATGGTGCAGATAGAGGTAATAAGCAGCACAGCAGTGTGGACTCTGAAAATGTGGACAGGGAAAACAGGAGGAGGGGGTGCTGGACAAGAAGGTGGGGGGTACTAGTGCTGGGAGATTCTATACTGAAAGGAGTCAGATGGGGCAGAAGAGAAAGGCACAGTCGTACCTGGGTCAAGGCTATTCCGGGGTTGACCGTGGGCAGGGCAGGGCGGGGCAGGCACTTCTCAAGTGCGCATGGAACGGGAGGAAGAAACCTCACATAGTGATGCACGTAGTACAAATGACTTTGCAGGGGAGATGGTACAGGTGGTAAAGGGGAGGTTCGAGGATTTGGGTAGGCAATGTGAGGAGGTGGAGGGGTTAGTGGCATTCTCTGAGGTACTCCTGGTACCATGTGCGAGTACAGTGAGAAAAAAAAAATAGGACAGAGGAGTTCAATGAGTGGCTGAGGGATTGGTGCCGTATCAGGGAGTACGGATTAGTGTCAAACTGGGGCAACAGTGACTTAAACACAGGAGACAGGTTACATTTGAGCAGGGAGGGGAGTACTAAAATGGGGAACAGAGGGGTATATATCAACAAAGGTGGATTTAAACTAGGAGGAGGGGTGGCGAGGGAACCGCTGTGGGAAAAGGGTTCAGAAAGGGGTGCCTAGTGAGCTTACCACCTAGTTATGGGTAAAGGCAGCGGGGAAGCAGCACAGGGAGGGATAAAGGGAGGAAGAACAGGGGAGGGGAGGGAAGGAGACAGGCTGGAGGGTGAGCTCACTGAATGCAAGAAGCCTAAGGAATAGAACAGCGGAGTTGCAGCCTCTCTTGGTGGTGGAGGGGGTGGACATTGCAGCCATCACGGAAATGTGGGCCACCCAGTACCAGAACTGGGATATGATGATCTTGGGATTCAAGTTATTCAGAAAGGATAGGGCTAAGAGGAATGGGGGGGGGTGGCGATCTATGTAAAGGAAGGGATAAAGTGCAAAAGGGAAAAAGGGGAGGAGGGGAGGACAGAAGCACTATGGATGCAGTTCCAAGATGCAAAGAATAGGACAGTGAGGATGGGGGTGCTGTACAGGCCACCAGCTCAGGGGAGTGACCTAGATAGGGAATTAGCTGAACAAATTAGGAAGGTCTGCAGGAAGGGAGCACAGTGGTGGTGAGGGACTTCAATCTACCGAGGTGGAGTGGGGCACCCTAACCACCACGAGTGCAAAGGAGTGGGTCCTGTTAGAAGCATTTCAAGACAGCTTCCTGACACAGCTGGTCCAGGGGCCGACTCAGTTAGAAAGGACTCTGGACCTTGCACTGGATAATGGGGAAGCTGTAAGGAATCTGGAAGTGGAGGAACCACTAGTGGTTCATGCCCAACATGGGGAGGGAAATAGGGGGCACGGGTACAAGGGTGATTTAGTTCAGGCGGGGCAGACTAAGAAGATGGGGGAAATTTTGGGCAGGCACCTGGCAGGTATACAACCACATATGGATGCAGACCAGAAATCTCTATACCTGCTCCTCACTGCCTGGGCTGGGCAACGATCTTCCATGGGAGACTGCCTTCTGAATTTCCAAGGGTTGTGGTTCAGCAGGCTGCAGTACTGTACCGGGAAATTCTGCTTTCGGGAGACTCACGCTGTTCCCGACCGGAGATTGGGGAAATTTCTGGCGCTAATTTCAATTCCCGCACTGGCGTCTGATTGGCTCCCCAGTCACAGACCAGCCCGACTTAAAGCTACCCTCTGGAGCTGGCGGCTCACTCCTTTACGACGTGGACCTGAGAGAAGTGGTTTGGGAGCCCTTTCATTATGGCACCCCCCCCCCCACACCATGACCAGATGCTGCATCGCTGCTCCGACGAACTGGGTGGATTTCTCTATACCTGCTCCTCGCTGCCTGGGCTGGGCGCCGATCCTCCATGGGGGACTGCCTTCCGAATTTCCAAGGGTTGTGGTTTGGCGGGCTGCAGTACTGTACAGGGAAATTCTGCTTTTCGGAGACTCACCCCGTTCCCTCCTCCCATTAAATGCTCCCCAGCCCCTCCCACTAGCCCGGGGCCGCCTCTTCTCTACCTGTCACCACAGCGGGTCTAGTGCTGCATCTCCCAGAGCCCTCTGGGTCTCATTCAAGGATCACTCCCTTGACTGGCTCTGTAGGGGCTCAAATCAGTGCGCTGCCTCCTATCCTGGCTTAGCTGGGATTGAATCCAGGCTCTCAACCTGACCTGTAAACAGAACTTTTCTTCTTGCCTTGTTTTTACTGTTCCCACCTCTGGATTGAACTTACTGGTGTTTCTTAGGACCGGTCTATTTTCCCATCGCTGGATTCTATTTTACAGCCGAAATTCTTGGACTTATATTTACTTACAGTCTAATGCATGCATTATGCTTTATAGCTTATATTGTTTAATTTTTAAGGTTTATTTTAGTTTTAGAGAATGAAACAAATTGTGTAGCAAATTATGTTTTAAATTGTTTGGAGTTGTATATTTTATTGATTGTTATTGTGTTGTGTTGTTTTTATTTGATTGATGTATGCCGCCCAGAGCCTCCGGGATGGGCGTCTTTTTAAATAAAATTTGCCTTGCCTTATATCGTATCTCGCTGTCTCACTGGGTTAATACTTGTACTTAGTAGTGCTCACTGGTGTTGTATAGGGCCAGTATAATATACTTGCTTCTGCAGGCTAGATATAGTGTCTCTACGTACTTGTACTGGTACTGCATTTGCTTGAGTTGTTCAATTCCTACCCCTCGTCATGTTTGACCAGTAACTGCTACCCCTGGGGCATTACACTACAGCTTTCTGCCCCCTGTGCCATGGCAATCCTGGCCTAGCATCTTTCAAGGCTGCTACCTGTCTCTAAATTGGTGTGGGGCGAGCAGGCCTCTGTCAGTAAAACTCCATGCCGTTGTTTCTGGGTTAGTCTCAGTCTCTGCCTCTCTTGGCTGCCCGGGGTTCTAGGCCTGGAACTCAGCCGTACTGGACCCCCCCCAGCTTTTAGGATGCCGCCCCGGGGGTGCTCGGTCCTCCCTGGCCTAGCTGGGGGCATAGCTCAAACCCCTGGGCCTCAGGCTGCCTTGCCCTCCTTCAAGCCCTCTCCTACCTGGATAGCTACCAAAGGCATAAAGCTGGCTCACCTGAACGTGCATAGTCTACTACCAAACCTAGCAGAGCTAACTGCCTGGGTGACTCACTACAACCCTGACTTTTTGGGGGTCACTGAAACCTGGCTGAAGCTGCATACCCCAGACTCCGTATGTGCCCTCCCTGGGTACCACCTTATTAGGCTGGACAGAGAAGGGAATAAGCGGGGGGTTGGGGGTGCTAATCTACTACAAGGGGCATCTAAATGTGTCTATCATTAGGCACTCCCCATGCCTGTGAGTTCTTGCACACCTTCCTCCTTCTAGGCAATACAAAAAAGATCCACGTGGTATGTGCCTATAACCCTCCAAAGGGAGGAACGCTTGGGCTCTCCTCGTTACTCGACTGCCTTAATGACAAAGTGGGCTCTGATGTGCTACTGGTCCTGGGTGACCTCAACTTAAATTGGTTGGGGGGGGGGGCAACGCCAAGTTTTATGAGCCTCTGCTGTCAGGCCTCGCCCTCACCCAACTCATCACCAAACCCACGCGGGGGGAAAGGATCCTTCATTGACTGGGTACTGAGTAACAGGCCTGATAGAATAGTCTCCTCGGATCACTCCCCCACCTACTGCACATGGGGCATCTCACCCCCCAAAATCCCTAGCAAGGTGATCCAGATGCAGGACTACTCAAACTTTAGCACTGAAGACTACCTTGCTGAACTCCAGCAAACCGACTGGTCCCAGGTCACTGCCACGAGTGATCCCATGGAGGCCCTCGACAACTTCCTCGCTGTCTTCATGCCCCTGCAAAACAAACTAACGAAAAGGAGGGTAAGGGGCACGGTTGCCAAGTGGCTCCATAGTGGCCTATTCTCCCTCATGAAGCAAAGGGACAAATGCAGGGTGAGATTCAAATCCTCCCACTCCAGTACAGACTTCCTTGAATACAGACAGCTGAGGAACTCCTGCAAGAGAGCCATCTGTTCTGCTAAGAGCGAATTCTGCCAGTCCGCCCTGTTATCCTCAGCCAGCAACCCTAGGACTTTCTGGCAAAACATTAAAAACTCAGAGGGGGGGTCAGCCCGTGCTCAGGCCTCCGACTTGCTGATTGGGGGGGGGTCAATTGCAATAACCCCCTCCCTATTGCCAACGCTTTTAACCACCAGTTCTCTGACCCGGCTGCTCCCTTCCCCCAACCCCTCAGCCCAGTGACCCTGGGTCCCCCCTATGATGGGACCCCCAGCCAACCTTCCTTCTACCTAAAGGCTGTCTCCGCCTCGGAGACCCAGAGGCTCCTTGCTAGTCTCTCCCCTCATACTGGAGCTGGGCACGACAGCCTTGAGCCGAAACTTCTCTGCCTTGGGGCATCCCCCCTAGCCTGGCCTATCTCTCACATATTCAACACTTCCTTAATCTCAGGAACTATCCCAGAGGTATGGAAGGTGGCTAGGGTCATCCCTGTACTCAAGCATGGCAACCCTAACGATCCCAGTAACTACTGCCCTATTGCGATCCTGTCAGCGATCTGCAAGCTACTTGAGAAAGTGATTGCCTTCCAGCTCACTCACTACCTTCAGAGTTATGAGCTACTCTCCCAAGCGCAACACGGCTTCAGAAAAGGGCACAGAACAGCTACAGCCCTTGTGATGGTCACCTCCAAGATCAGGTCTGCTACCAACCATGGTAAGTTGACTGGAGCCATCTTCGTTACTCTCTCAAAAGTCTTTGACCGGGTTGATCACTCGCTCCTGTGCTCCACTCATTGATCTGTTGGTTTCTCCCCCACCCGCCCACCTGGTTCTTCAACTACCTCACCGGAGGCAGCAATATACTGTCTTTAACAAAGCCCTTGCTAAACTTTCCCAGGTGACCTATGGGGTACCTCAGGGTTCCATCCTTGGACCCATTTTGTTTTCCCTATTCATAAACGAGCTGCCCTCAGTCTCTGCCCATGGGCACACCACCCTGTATGCGGATGACCTTGTCATCCTGGTCAGCTCACATGACATCAAAGACATTAACTCCCAGTTAAACTACGACTTTAACCACATTCAAACCTGGCTTGAGGACCACAGGCTAACAATTAACCTCACTAAGACCCAGGCCATGCTCTTTGGCTCCTCGGCCAAGATAAAATCATGCCAAGCTTCTCTCAATATCTCAGAAGCCGATGGTTCACTCCTGAATGTCGCGGATGCGGTCAAGTACCTGGGTGTCACCCTTGACCCACAACTGGATCTCTCACTCTACATTCGGAATGCCTGTAAGGCCACAAACTGCAAGCTGGGCATGGCCTATAGAGCTAAAGGTTGCCTCACCCCGGCCGCACGTCTTGCCATTGCTAGAGGGATCCTCCTACCCACACTCGGTTATGGCTTGGTATCATTTGCCCATGTTCCTAAATCCAGTCTACCCAAGTGGGACACAGCGTACAACAATGTATGCCGTTTTGCCCTCGCTGCTCCTCGCCTCACACACCATTGTGAGCTATACTCCCGACTGGAGTGGCTTCCCCCAGAATACCACCGCACCTTTGTCCTTGGCAACTTCATTGACAATACTGTCAGAAATGCCACTCCCCCCCATACTCGCCTCTTTCCTCAAACCTGCTAACCCCACCTACCAATTAAGATCCAGCAACTCTCAGGTCCTCTTGGTTCCTAAAACCCACACCCAAATAGGGGATCGGGCCTTTGCTGCCTATGCGCCCAAACTGTGGAACTCCCTTCCTGCTTATACTCGCTCCACTACCTCCCACCCGTTTCAAAGCCTCCTTATGGGGCTTCCTAAAATCGGCCTCTGCCTGCCTCTGTGCCTGAGCCGCCAAACTGGTCCCAACTGTCTGGGAACGGTGACCCCAGCCTCTACTAGCACTTCTTCCACCTGGCAAGCTCGAGGCCCTCTGACCCACCTGTTGAATATGGTGCTGGCAAACCTGATGCCATCTGTCCCACCTTCTGTATATGGTGCACGTTCCTGCCCTAGCTGACCCTGATTTGAGTGCCTACATCCATAAGTCCACCCCCCCACCCACAACCTGTTGCCCATCCTGTGTAGCTTGCCTCTCAATTACCTGGTTCTGCAGAGGGGTACTGGTGACTTGTCCTGTATGCATTTGCTGCCCAGACCGGTGCCAGTCATCTACCTCTTGACAAAATGTATGAGCATGAAGCTCTTCTATGCACCTAGCTAGCTTGATGTTTGTTGTTATGTACTTTTGTTTATACTCCCATGCCTGTACTTATTGCTATTCTACCCCTCGTCCCAATTCACTATGTCTATTGCTCCTGTATGAACCCTGTCTGCCTGATGATCACAATATACCTCTTAATGTAACCGATGTTCCAATGCTTTGTGTGCACCCTGTCTACCTGTTTACTCTGATTAGTACACTTGTAATCCTCCCGGGTCACACCTGAAAATAGGCACATGCTGTCTAGTGTGCTTACCTGGTTAACAAAAGCAAATAAATAAATAAAGGAAGGGCTGGAGGAGGCTACGGAGTCTTGCACTAAGAAGAAAAGCAAGACGGGAAGGCAAAGAAACCCAGCTGGCTGACACAGGAGGTTATGGAAGGTGTGAAGGCCAAGAGGGCAGCATTTCTAAAGTACAGGAAATCAGGGAAAGGTGAAGATAAGGATACATACATGGAGAAGTCCAAGGAGGTTACCAGACTGGTCAGGGCGGCCAAGGCATCCAGGGAGCTGAGACTGGCACAGGGAATCAAAAATGGAGAAAGAGACTTCTTCCACTACATCGAAAAGAGAAGAAGGAGCAAGGATCAGCTGGTGAGGATTAAGAAGGATGGGGGGGTGGAGAAAGGAGAGGAGCAGGCAGAGGCACTGAATGAATACTTCTGCTCTGCGTTCATGCAGGAGAAGAGGGGCAGATACCCCAGGTGAGTGGGGGGAGACGACAGATGTAGAGATTAGAGAGAGCAGGGAACTAGATGGGATGAGGGCAATAAGGGTGGCCAAAGCACCTAGACCTGATGGTATTCGCCCTAGGGTACTAAGGGAGTTGGCAGAGGTCCTGGCAGGGCCATTGGCTGACCTGTTCAATACCTCCCTGGACACGGGATGTGTACCACAGGACTGCAGAATGACCCATGTGGTGCCCATCCACAAAAGTGGCCCAAAGGATAAACCAGGAAACTATAGGCCAGTGAGCCTCACATCGGTCGTGGGAAAGCTCATGGATACCATCCTAAAAGAGAGGCTAGTGAGCTTCTTGAAGGAAAACTGTCTCCAGGATGGTCAACAGCACAAGTTTGTAGTGGGCAGATCCTGCCAGACAAACCCTGTAGAGTACTACAACTGGGTGACATGTGAACTGGACAAGGGCCATGCAGTGGATGTCCTGTATTTAGAACTTCAGCAAGACCTTTAATTCAGTGCCGCATGAGAGGTTGGGGGAGGGAAAACTGGAATATGTGGGGGCGGGACCAAAAATGGTGAAATGGATCGTAAACTGGCTAAAGGGAAGGCAACAAAGGGGGGTGGTGGTGGTGGTAGAGGACCTCTCGTCATCAAGAGTACTGACGAGAGGGGTACCACAGGGATTGGTACTGGGACCGGTGCTGTTTGGGATTTTTATTGCAGATATCTCACATGGGATCCAGAGTAAGATCAGTCTGTTCGCAAATGATATCAAGATGGGAGCTATGGTTGATGATGCAGAGGGGTAGAAGGGGCTGCAGGAGGACCTGACTAAGCTGCAGGAGTGGGCGGAAACATGGCAGCTGGGGTTCAACACCAAGAAGTGCAAGGTTCTGCACTTTGGAGCCAGGAACCAGAAAAGGGATTATCACTTGAATGGGGTACAGTTGGGGAGTTCTACAGAGGAGAAGGACCTAGGAGTGATCACTATGGGGAGCATGAACAACTCTGCTCAGTGCAGAAAGGCGGCAGCAAAAGCCAACAAAATGCTGGTGTGTATTGCAAGAGAGATCTCCTCCAGAAGGAGGGAGGTTATCCTGCCCCTGTACAGGTCACTGGTCAGGCCCCACCTGAAGTACTGCATGCAGTACTGGTGCCCATTCCTGAAGAAGGACATCAGATTGTTGGAAGGGGTGCAGCGAAGAGCCACAAAGATGATTCAGGGATTAGAGAGCAAGCCCTACGAGGACAGGCTGGGAGAGTTGAATATGTATTCACTGGAGAAGAGGAAGGATGGGGGGACATGATCGAGACCTTTAAGTATCTGAAGGGGATAAACAAGACCAACACAGAAGGGATTTTCCAGATGAGACAGGGGAGGGACACAAGAGGGTATGGATTGAGATTGGAGGGGAAAAGATTCAGGAGGGAGATGAGGAGAAATTTTTTCACTGAAAGAGTGGTGGACAAATGGAACACCTTACCACACGACATAATGTCCTGTAAGATGGTGGGCAGTTTCAAAAGGGGTTGGGACAGGTTAAGGAAGGGATAATGGGAAGGGGGTGGGAGGGCAGCTGCGAAATGAGTTGCTAGCTGAACACTCAAGCAGACTCGATAGACCGGGAGGCCTGTTTCCGCTGGCAATTTCGTATGTAACAGATCTCATACTGTGGTCACATATAATGAGTTTGTACACTTGGAGTGCAGAAATATCAACCGTGACACTTCCAGGCAAATTCCCACCAGGGGAGCAAAGAGGTTACTATGAGAGAGGAGACAGCTAGCCTCAACCATATTTCAGGATGGAGCAGTAGCCCCAGCTCCATGGACAACTTTAGGGATATGGGGGACAATTTGAAAGCCAAAAGTTGCACCAATCCCTTATACATGTTGCCAATTAGATGCTCCCCCTGGTCTCCACGGAGACGCCCTATAAAAATGCAGAGCAGTAATGGAAAGGGGAGGAGAGTTGTCTATAGTTAGGGCCTAGGGATGTAAGATAGGAGCAAAGCTGAAGGTACCAGATATGATCCCCTGACCTCAAGGTATATGTGGACAGCAGGTCCTGGAATGTTTGCATATCCTGTTGAGTTAAACACTGAAGTACAAAGATGAGGCCATGTTTCAGTCATTGGTGAAAGGTATGATCTCTCTGCTCTGGAGTGAATTCTCAATTCCCTGGCTATCTCTCTGCAAAAGACCATTTTTGGTGCTACCCCCAGCAGTTTGCCAAAACAGTTCCACTACTGGAATGTTATAGCTGTGTATCTAAGTAAACCACCTTGTGTTACCACTGCCACTTGGATTCATATATGGTAGCTGTACATTTGAAATAAATCATTAAAATGGAACTCCAAAAACTTCCAGAGGGCTGTGCAAGAAGGGAGAAAATACAAGTTATTCACCTGTAACAAGAATTCTAGGAATGGTATATGTTGTTCATCCACACTGTCTGGCAGGTTCCTCGCCGCGCTTTAAGATGGTCCGGAAAGTCTTCAAGCTGGCTCCTCCCACCCACCCAGGTAGTAAAACCCTCGGCTCTGCCCCATGACGCCAGATCTAGCCCGCTGAAAGCCAGGTTGCGTGTCGAAGCCGGGGAGGACGGGTGGGTTGTGTGGATGAACAACATATACCACTCCTAGAACTCCTGTTACAGGTGAGTAACCTGTATTTCTAGGGACATGGATATGTTGTTCAATACACACTGTCTGGCAGACTCCTAGCAGTTCTCCGGGAGGAGAGAGAGGCAAGGCGCGCACCCTCTACTTGAGAAATAAGGACTGGAGAACCGAGGTCCCAAAACCAGCATCCCGGCTCGACTCAAGGTCAATGTGGTAATGGGAAATAAAGGTGTGTGCCGACTTCCAGGTAGCAGCCCTGCAGATTTCCTGGATAGGGACGTCCCTAAAAGCAGCCACCGAAGCAGCGGTATGGCGGGTTGAATGAGCTCTTATCCCTTTGGGAGGTTCCATGCCCACCAACCTATAGCAGAGATTTATGCAGGAGGTGACCCACCTGCTTATTGTCCTCTTGGCTGCAGGTCTGCCAGGTGCGGCTTCAACGTAGGTGACAAACAGCTGGCGAACCTCTCCCCGAACTTCAGCCATCCGCTCCTTATAATAAGCAAGTGCCCTTCTAGGGTCCAAAGTATGGAACCTATATTCGGCCTCCGAGGGTGTGACTGGGGTAGAACACTGGCAGAGTCAACACCTGGTTAAGGTGAAACTCCGACACCACCTTTGGAAGGAACTTCAGGTGGGGGCGAAGAACAACCTTGTCCCTGTGGAAGACCAGGTAGGGAGACTTGATGGAAAGCGCCTGCAGCTCTCCCATCCTTCTGGCTGACATGATAGCCACCAAAAAGGCGGTCTTCCACGACAGGTGAGAGATGTCACACCTGTGCATCGGTTCAAATGGCTTGCCTATGAGCTTAGCCAATACCAGCAGTTGATCCCACGGAGGTGGAGGTTCTCGCACCAGAGGAGATATGTGGTCCAGGCCCTTGAAAAAGCACCTGACCATCTGTGCCACCGACTGCTTGCCGACCCACTCCTGGTAGGCAGAGACAGCTGCCAGGTGCACCTTAAGGGTCGTCGACCGAAGCCCTAGCTGAGAAAGGGATCACAGGTAGTCCAAAATACTAGCCAATGGACAGGAAGAGGGGTCCAACCCCTTGTCCTGGCACCAAATGGAGAATCTCTTTCATTTGAAGGCACAGCATTTTCTGGTGGACTCCTTATAGGACGCCTCAACGACGTTGAGGACTTCGTTGGAAAGACCAAGGCCTGGAACTCTAGCCACTCAGGAACCAGGCCGTCAGGTGCAGGGATTGAAGGTCCAGATGGAGAACCTTCCCCTTGTCGACTGAGATCAGGTCCAGGCGGGCTGGAAGCCGCCTCAGGAGCCTGGAGCTGAGGCTGAGGAGATCTGGGTACCAGACCTGGCGAGGCCAGTCTGGGGCTACCAGAATCACCTGCGCCTTGTCCCTCTTCGCCTTTGAGAAGCACCTTGTGGATCAAGGGAAACGGAGGGAAGGCGTAGAAGAGGCCCGGGGTCCACAGCCTCAAGAAGGCATCCCCCTGCACGAAACAGCCTCAGCTTTGCATTCTACCCTGGAGGCGAGCAGGTCCACCTGAGGGGTGCCCCAATGGGAGAACAGGTCTTGCACTACCTCCAGCAGGAGAGACCACTCGTGAGATGCAGCACCTATCCGGCTAAGGGCATCGGCCAGACTGTTTGAGGCTCCTGCCACATGGATGGCTAGGAGATCCGCCTCCAGGCTGATCACGAGAGACCAAATGCGGAGAGCTTCCTTGCACAGAGGCAAGGAGTGCGTCCGGCCCGGACGGTTGAGATAATACATGGTCGTGGTGTTGTCCATCTGGACCTGAACCACCTGACCCCATACAAATAGAGTGAAGGCGGTGAGGGCTAGCCGAACCGCTCAAAGCTCCAGCAGGTTGATGTGGCATCAAGACACCTGAGGGGACCAGAGGCCATGGGCCTGGAGTTCCCCCAGATGGGCACCCCAACCCATCAAAGAGGCATCGGTCATAAGGGTGACCGTCGGCTAGGGGTGGACAAACGGGATACCCTCCTGCAGATGAGCTGGGATGAGCCACCACTGCAGGCCATCCCACATCTTCTGGGTCACAGTCACTGGCTGGTCCAAAGGACCGGAGCGCTGTGACCACTGGCAGGCCCGCCCCCGTTGCAGGCGGTGCATATGCCAGGGAGCCCAACGAACCACGCTGGTGCAGGCTGTCAAATTTCACAGGTCCCAAACACTTAAAACACAAAAAACACAAATTATGGTTGTCAACCTTGGGGAACTTACCACCAAAGCCCACATACTTTTTTTTTTTTTTTTTATTATTCATTTTTACTCCTTCCCTCCTCGGACTCCTCAGGGGTTATGACCCTCCCTCGGAGGGGTTCATCCTCCGGTCTGATCCCCAGCTCATCCGCCCCCAGGTTCCCCCATGGATTCCTCCTCCACGGCAGGGTCAGGCAGGGGGTGCCGGCATACTCCCGCCACTTTGGTACGTCAAATCTGGTGGCGGGGAGCAGATTCGCCGGCGCGATCAGACCATCATAGGTGCTGTGGCGCCCGAGGTATTTTCCATTTTCTCCCACCCCTCCCTTCTCACGTGAGAACATCAGCTACTAGCCTCCCGACCCGTACTGACCTCCTGCTATCGCCAGAGGGCAGTCAGCAAGTGGGACGACTAGTCCCCTTCCCCCAAGACAGGAGAGCAGTCCTCTGGACGCTCAATCATCTCTTCCCCCCTGCCAACTCCCGGCATCCCAGGCTCATTCCCAAACCCAGATCGCCAGTGTGGCACGAGGTGTGACATCCAGCGCCTCAACCCTCAGCACCACCGGGCCGACCCAGCCCACACACTTTTAAAATCTGGTGGGCCTGTGCATTTTTTGGGTTTCTGTGACATAAGGTATTACAGGCAGAAATAGTTTTAAAAGTGTACCCTTTTTTCCCTAATTGCAGATAGGAACTGAAAAAAAAAAAAAAAACAAGAGTAAACCGTTAGTTCCCTTTCAAAAGTAGAACTGAAAAATATCAAAAATTGCCCTAAACTGATCAGTGCCTGAATACGAACAAATTACAAGTCCAACTGGACATAAAATAAATGTTTTACTAACAAAACTAAGGATTTTAGCATAGTGAAGCCCAGGGTATGGAGTCTTTACTGCAGCTGAAAATGATCTAGCAGTTGAGACTCAAGGGTTACGTGATCAGTATTTGGACTGGTACAGACAACTCATGTTTTGGGGTACACCACATGTGAAGGCTAACTGCATCATTCTATCTTGTGCGGCCATTTTGGGTTGGGTTAAGCAATGGATGGTTTCAACGCCATATGGCGCTACTGGTACGAATGAAAAAGTGATAAGCAGATGAAAATATTACTGTTGTCAGAATCACACATTTTTATATTATGTTAGTGATAGAAATCTTATTTCTCTCTAGAAAGCCGCACAACATTTTCAGTTACCACAAAGGTAGAGTGTTGGGACATTTCAGGTGGCACATTACTACTTTCCAAATTTTCTGCCCGATTATCCAGTTGTGGTTTTCTAAATTCACAATACAGGGACTTCACTGGATTCTTCTACTACTAGTAGTTGGCAAAATAATAAAAACTGAAGAAGGTGAGACAAGAAACAAACAAAAGAATAAGATATTAAGGCATTTTAGGCACAAAACTTCCATTCTCCAAAATATGTACCCTTAGTAGACACCTACTCTTAATTATGTTTACTATATCTGCATTTAGGCTAGGGAAAATCCTATTGCCCAACAGCTGGGGACAATGCAAATGTGGATGTAAATTCACTATATACCTGCATCCCTCACAGTCTGGGTACAGAGGCCTTAAAATTCTTCTTATCCAGTGGTATGTACCTCCCAAGTCATTACAGATGCTGTGGAATTTATTCTGATGCATAATATTTTATGTTCAATGGAAGATTTTATTTACAGAATCGGGGAACAGTTATGGGTGCCACAGTAGCACCGAACTACACAAATTTATATCTTAAATGGTGGGACAGCAAATACATTTTCAACACTGAGAACAGATTTATGGAGAATACTGCCTTTGGAGTAGACACATCTGGAAAGGAACAGGATCGGAGGCAAAACTATTTATAGAAAGCCTGAATAAGAACAACATGAATTTGCAGTTCTCACATAAAATTGAACCCACCACAATAGGGTTCCTAGATCTTACATTAACTGCACTTACAGGTGGAGAAATCCACAGTTTTTAGAAAGGAAACAGCAGGCAATTCCCTGCAACATGCAAAAAGTGCACATCCTTCATCTTTAGTCATACCTTATGGGCAGTTTCTTCGTCTTAAGACCTTTTTTCCTTTTTAATATCTCTGTTGGTCCAATAAAATGATATCAAATCATCTATTTTTGTGTATCGTGTGCTACAGTCTCGTTTGAGTGTACCATAGTAGCAGGTGTAGGATGTTGGATTGCCCTCATCTACCGTCCACCTGGCAATGAGAAGCGATTCCTTCAGGAAGTCGTAGACTTCGTCGACATGACGTTTGAGTCGCCTAGACTGACGGTTCTGGGCGACTAACACCTGGATTGACGACGAACACTCGCAATTTGGACAGCACTTCCTCCAGTTAACGACATCTCTGGGCCTTAAACAGGTGGTTACCACTGCTACTCATAAACACGGTCACTCCCTCAACCTGGTCTTCCTCCTAGGGATCGAGGCCTACAACTTGGGGGTGGAACCAGTTGTGTGGCCTGATCCCTACACCATGGGGTTTAGTTTTAGCAACCCCCCTTGTAGGCCACTCCCTGTGGAGATGGTCAGGTACCGCCCTTTACGAGATATAAGTTCTCAGAGCCTATCTGCAGTGCTTGACCTATCGTCCCTCTCTGTGGCAAGCAATGATCCGGAGACCCTCGTGTTGGCCTATAATACAGCTGTCTCGGGGGCCCTGGATGTTATTGCTCCAGTCCGAGTTCGTCCTCTCCCTTCGTCCTCGATCCCCATGGTTTGACGGGGTTTTGAGGGCAATGCGGCGACTAGAACGAAGGTTAGAGCGCTGCTGGTGGAAATCTGCCATTGATGCCGACCGCCTTAGATTGATGGACCATTCTCAAGCCTATCAATCCATAATCACACGTAAGAAGGCAGAGTTCCTGTCCAGGGAGATTGTGGCAGCTCAGAACAGACCAGCTCAGCTGTTCCGAACTGTGGACAGACTGTGCAACCCAGCCTGTCTCCAGGTTCAGAAAGCGGTTTCACAAATAGAGTGCGATGACCCTGCTCGTTTCTTTGCTGATAAGGTGGCCAACATCAGGGCAGAGGGCTCCAGCCAGCGCACTCTCTGGGTGTTGCTTGTGATCAGCATGAGGTCACTGTCCCCTGGTTTTACTGGAGTACCTTCAACCACCCCGACTTCATGGATGTCATGCGGATCATCCAGGGGGTGCGCCCTACATGCTGTAGTTTGGACCCTGGAACAACTCCCTGATTCTGGGTTGTCTTGATGTTATCGGTCCGGTCCTAGCACGGATAGTTTGGTGCTCCTTGGAATCTGGAGAGTTTCCTAACTCTCTGAAAGAGGCAGTAGTGATGCCACTCTTGAAGAAAGCTACTTTGGACCCAAACTGCCACGCTAACTACAGGCCAATCTCTAACCTTCCTTTTTTAAGGAAGGTTATTGAGAAAGTAGTGGCAGCACAACTGGAGGACCATTTAACCATCCACGACATCTATGAGCCCCTCCAGTCCGGATTTCGAAAGAGACATAGTACAGAAACAGCGCTGGTTCGGGTGCTCAATGATCTCCTGATGGCCAGAGATCAGAAGAACCGCTCCATTTTGCTTCTTCTGGATCTATCATCAGCGTTTGACACCGTGGACCATGGGTTGTTACTTAGCCATCTTGGTTTACATCATTCCTCACTGGAAGAACTCAGAGAGTGGTATCTTGAGTGTTTTCATCAGATCCAGTTTCTCTGTCTTGTGGGGTTCCTCGGGGTTTGGTTTTGTCGCCCATGTTGTTCGCGGTGTACATGCTACCCCGCGGAGATATTGTAAGAAGGTATGGGCTGAGGTTTCATTGTTATGCCGATGATACCCAGCTCTACCTTTCTTTTGCGCCCGACCAGGATAGAGCTCTCTTGATCTTCAATAGCTGTCTCAATGAAATCCAGGAGTGGATGGATTTATGCTGGCTGAAGTTGAACTCTGGTAAGGCTGAGGTGATGATTGTGGAACCTGGTCACTGGACAGGAAGTTTGGGAGGTGGGTCGCCCTCTGGACTTGTTCTCGGGGGTGTCCCCTCCCGACTTCTAACCAGGTGCGAAACCGTGGGGTAATTTTTGACGAAAGGTTGACCCTGCATTCGTAAGTGTCAGCTGTTGCCAAATCTTCCTTTTACCATCTAAGGAATAACTGCAGGATTAAACATCTGGTTCCGTCCAGCGACCTTCCTATTTTGGTCCACGCCTTTGTGTCCTCGTGCTTAGATTACTGCAATTCCCTATAACTAGGGCTTTCTGGGGTGGAAATCCACTGCCTGCAGCTGGTGCAGAACGCGGCAGCCCGGCTTTTGACAGGATCTCCTCAGTCCTGTCATATTACGCCGGTGTTGCATAAACTGCACTGGCTGCCAGTTCGGTGGCGGATCACCTTTAAAGTTGGCTTGCTGACTTTCAAAGCCCTACACGGACTGGGCACGAACTTTCTGAAAGAGCTCCTGGTTCCCTATTGCCCTGGGTGATCGCTCCACTCAGCCGGCGAGGGGTTGCTAGAGATTCCTAAGGTAAGTTTGAAATCTTTGGGGGCCATATCTTTTATGATCATGGCTCCCACACTATGAAATTCTCTACCTTGTCAGTTACAGGAGTGCACAACGGTGGAGGGCTTTAAGTCAGCCTTAAAGACCCATCTGTGGCACCAGGCTTATGGTGATTGAGTATTCCGTGTAATAGTATTCATGGTGCTGTCTGATTTTAAGATTGTTTTTATTTCGATTTGTTTGATTTTAATCTGTACGGTGCCTTGGTTTTTTGAAAGGAGCCTTAAAAATAAAAATATTACTATTATTTTTATTATTACAAGGACTAATACGGCAACAATAATTTCTGGTTTATACTAAGAGAAACTGCTCTTCAGAGGAGTCATTTAAAAGACAAGCACAGGATATGTACAAGCAATTTAGTGACAGGGGCTACAAGAAAAGTAACATGGATAATGCACTTTCTAGAGCTGAATTACAGAACAAAAGTTCTTTGCTGCATCCAAAACAAAAAGAACCAGACAACCAAAATAAAATGGAATTTGTTTTGGAATATAATCACATTTCCCTTAGAGTTACACAATTCTGCTGAAGAACTGGAATTTGCTTGAACACTGCTCTACCAGATCTGTTTTTAGTTACCCCTCAGGTGACATATATTAAAGGTAAAAACATAGGAGATATAATCTCTCAGAGGCACTACACTGCAGGCAGACCACGACACATTACTAGGCTACCTGAAAGACCTTTTGGATGCTTTCAATGTGGCTGTTGTATGGCTTACACATACGTAGTGCAGGAAAAACAATTCACTCACCTGGTAAAGGATACGCGGGTAGAGATTATTGATTTTGTCAATTGCTCGACCAGCCACATCACCTACATGGCACAGTGTTCATGTAGATTGTTGTATGTCCTAGCTGTGCATTTTATGAGCCAACACAATAGCGATCCAGAGCTCCTCAGATTTACAATATAATCAAACAAGATTTACAATAATCAAACAAAGACCTCTCCCGAGGAAAGGTGTTAGAAAACAAATCTTGTTACAAAAAGAGTCAAAATGGATTTTTACAGATAACAGAATATGGATGTACTACGAGTAAAATGTTGTACTATAACTTACAAGAAATGAAACAATAAATGAAGTATAAAAAAAATTGATTTTTACACTAAATTCGTTATTTCCAAATGGTATGAACAGAGAACTTGTTCTAAGTGTTTATCTGTAAATGGATTACTGTAATATAAATTCCTAATACTGTATTCTCTTAACTAAGCCATTTCTGATGTAAATATGGAACAAATCCCCTGACAAAGAGTCACGAGCAGATTTGAAGTGCTGGGGTTAGTGCCATGGTATCATCTCTCCAGAGCAATTTCTGTTGCAGTCTGCAATTCTTTTTTTAATTTTTAAAAAGTTTAAAGTTTATGCTGCCGAGTGCTGCCTATTTACCTGCCTTTTGTCTGATGTAAATATGGCTTTGTAGTCAGTCCGTTCTAAATTTTTTTCCTTTTTTGAGCGCCATATCCTTTCTCCCATGAAACAAATAGAAGGCCATCTGGCACACTATTTTATAAACCAGTTTGTTAATTTGTTTTGTGTAACATCTAAAACTTATTTGTATGTGCTTGCCTTTCTGGTAGATCCATATTAATTAATAGAAAAACAATAAGAACCAATGTGAGTGCCATTCAATTATACTCAGCATTTATCTCTCTGCGAGAATAGCTCCTGCTTTAATGATCTGGGGCCAGATATTCAAAACTTAGCCCCTGGGCAAAATAAGCACTGTATGGCGTGCAAAAATAGCCTGGAACCATTTGCACACTATCTTCAAAGGAATAGCCCCGGGGCTAAATCAGTTGAATACAGCATGCAAATGACGGTGTGCAAACAGGGCCTTGAGTGCAGTGCAAACATAGCCCAGCAAATAAGATAGCTCTGAATATAGCAACAGGGCAGTGCGAACTACAACAGGAACCCAGTGCACACAGACCTGGAGCAAGGCAAAGGTGAAATACGTGGCCAATGTGTGTGCTAGCAAAAAAAGTGGATTCACAAAAACTGCAAACAACAGTGCAGACCAAATACTACAGAATTGTGCTATGGTTCTGACAGTTTTGTGCAGAGTAAACTCATCTGTGTGATGCTAACACATTTGCCCGGTGCAAAATTTTGCTATATTCAAGAGTGCTATGCAAATGAGCCTACTTAGGCAATCCATGGGCAAACAGCCACATTAGCATGTCATTACTGCCTGATTTACGTGCAGTTCCATGTGGATTGCCCAGCGCTACTGCATGGTGCACACAGCTCCACCTGTAGGTCAGACTGGAACTACAGGTCGATAGCTGCAGGCTGGGTCTCCTCACAGCACCACCTGTATGTCAGACTGAAGAAACATGTCGGTAGTTGCAGGCCACGTCTGTACACAGCAGCAGACTCTAGTGTGCCCTGGGGGACAAGCACCACAGCCACGGGTGTTGGCGCTGCATGCCATGGATATACTGTAGTCCCTGCTATAGTACATAGCAGATGGTACAGTACCATAGTGGCCAATTTTGTGAGGGAGACACAATGCCTACGGTGTGTCAGGCATCAATGACTGCTGCTCTCCACACAGTGACAGGACCAGCTGGCACATGTGTTCTGACAGTGGACATCACTGTCATGCTGTCCCGTGTCCCACATACGCTGCACCACTGGTATGGGATACTCACAGTGACATACACATGGCTGGCGATGTGTGCCATGGTGTCTGTACAGATGTGAGGTATGTGCCGGGGGGGGGTGACGCATACCATCAGACATGCACACCGATGTTGGGGTATTCCTGACACTGGAACATGTGCACTGTGGGGATGTCCCCAGCTTTGTGACAAAACCCACTACCTGGTGCAGCCTGGCCACCTGTGCACCCTCCACTCAACACCCTCCAGTTCCCCAGTGCTGCATGTGGGTGCTGGAGTGTGTTGGTGTACCCCAATGGGGAGGACTGGAGGTGTGTGCTGTATAGCCATGCTGCCAGTTATTTCATACTTTTATATGTATTTATTTCCGTGTTGACTGAGTAGCCACAGTGGGCCGTGGCCCATATTCAGGAACAACCCGGAGCCACTATATGTGAGGATACAGTGCACAATACATACATACATACATACATACATACATACATACATACAACGTACAACACACAATTCACATATAGCAGTGCAGTTAGTTTGGTGCTGCAAGTGAAGTTTTAGCTCCGTTGTATAATGTGCATGATTGTTAGCTTCCAAACAATGTTGAGGCATTGTATACCACAGTTTGGGTGTCTGTGCATATGGAGCGGACCAGGGTAGACGCCAGCCTTTGCTGCCTCCTCATTGACTGCGTACAGCCTTGTTCACTGCTGCTGATGTGTCCATGCCCCCTATTCTTGGTTTGCCCGGAGTTAAGACTACCTTTTCATAGGTGGTAATTTGCGCCACGCTACACGTTGCCCAGCACTATAGTTTTGAATATACCGTTGCTCCTGTATGCATGTCCCCACCCCTCACTGTGCATCACACATACATTATCTTTTAGAGCCAGCACTAACACATTGCGCCAGCGCTATTTGGCCTTTTGAATATAGCAATCCGGCGCAAGTGTGGTGCAACTGCAGTGCAATCAGTTTGCGCCTGGCGCAGAGTTTTGAAAATTAGGCCCCTGGTTCACAAATTATCTTTCTATCTAACCAACTGGCTTTTTTAGAATGAATATTATAAATCAAATAATTTGAACCACATGTGAAATTGAATGGATCATTTACTATACATCAAGTGAGATACTGAATATAATATTACACTAGTGCCATTGTACTCATTTTGCCTATCTTTACTATGTGGTGTTTTTTTTTTTGTTGTCGAAAATTATGTTTATTGTTTTAAGATAAAACAAGTACATGACATCTCATACAGGGCAATAATACAAGCATATGCTGTGATACAGCTGGCCTAATGGTTGATAAACAATTATATATCCCCTGTAATCCTTTACAATAGGAGGTGAGGGTTCCAGTAAGATTTTTAATTAAAGCTATAGTTTACTCGTTATGCCAGCCGTCTCAATTGCAATGGATTTCCCTAGATTAGGTAGAATTTACACAAACATATTAATTGCAGTCACAGAGGACTGCTATTTATCCAGATAACAGTTTGATTTTAAACCTTAGGAGTAATGTACTCCCCTAAGCATGCTACACAGCGCTAACTCTAACAAACTTTCGGTAATCTTTATCTATTATCTCAAAACGTGAATACATTTCCATCAATGCAACAAGCAAATTGACTCATCAAGTGGGTCTATACTGAGAAATGAGCACCCCCCCAGGCCCAAGAAGGCAGTGGAATTATCCAAAAATGGTGCTGATCACCACGAGGACCTAAGCGTCCTGCATTAAGGCCCCTCACCCAACTATGTGGTGGGTTTTTAAATTACTTAATATGGTAGCACTGTGTCCATTGGTCACTTTGAAGATTTTTGAAATATTTCACTATGCACTTTCGGTATTTACATATCTATGTTACTACGTGACTCCACTCCCCCCCCCCAATGAAGAGGGTTTTCACCCCAAAGCGCCGGGGAAACTTTGCTGCATGTCCTCTTAATAAATAATTTTAATTTTCAAAGTCTTCGTCCTGTGTGTATCGCTATTCTTTTGTTTTCATACAATACAAATGGTCACCTGGGTAGGCTAACAAACTTCTCCGGCTGCCCATCGGACGACCGGGTACAATATTTATGGTGGTTTAATCAAAAGTGTCAAAATCGCCTACAGAGTTTTCGAATGATTGAAACCGTTACAAACATTCCTTCAAACTGATTTCAAAACAAATTATAAAATATTTAAATTACATATGATTGTGTTTCTACAACATATGGCAACAGACAGAACTATATCAATATAAGTTAACATCAAATCAGCACAAGTCCATACTGTGCTGAAACAACTCAAGTGTAGTGATACAATTTGAACTTTTAGCAATATAACTTAATATCTCATCACTACACATGTTCCTAACACTTTGTCATGTGTTCCGCTGTGTGTTCTACCACAGCCTATTTAATGATACTCATCAATGTTTGTGAATAATTTATAACATCTTATGCTTCCAGTACCACATATTTTTTTTTTCAAATTGAATAAACATTATTGAAAGATGAAGTAACAGAATGTACATAGCATATCAATCCCAGAAGTACCGTTAACAAAAGGAGACAAAAACCAAATCCAGGATACATAACATTTTATATAACCCCCCCCCCAGTCCCGTACTTCCCTATCCACCCCTCCCCAAAACCCTCACCTACCCCGCCACCGGAAGCATACAAGATTACCACAACCAAAGGACATGTTGGAAAAAACCCAAGCGATTCAATGTGCCCAGTCAATTGAGGGAACCCAACCAGGGGGAACGAGATCCCACAATCATACAGTTAATAGGACATACAGAGGTTCCCAGATGCGTTTGTACTTGTGGGTTTTGCCAAACATACTGGCTATAAGGCACTCTCAGCTTGTAGGGCAAACAGCACCTCCCTATACCATTCAAGTAACTGAGGCAAGCTCTGATCAAGCCAGTGCCAAACGATAACCTTTTTTGTACATGCCGAAATTAAGGCCATATGTGGCCTCTACCAATCAAAATACCCCAGTGTATTCCCCCAAAATACATATCTCAGGAAGAAACACATTAGATAACCCAAGCAGAGGGTCTAGACGTGTTTGAATTGACTTCTAAAATGGGACCGCTGTTTCACAGGACTACAGGATATGGAGCAAGGAGTCAGGTTCTCTACCACATCTGGAGCAGGAGTCAGTGGGTAGTTTTCCCATTGTATGCAGTTTGACCGGGGTGTAATACAAGTTATGGAGGATGTGAAATTGCATAAAATGGTATCTATCCCATTTTATATATTTGTATAGGTGTTTCCATATTTCAGGCTACTTTCTTGTAGAGTGACTGGTCGGGAGGGCTTGATCCCAATGACAGAACCTGGGACCCTCATTATTACCCAGATAGTCCTGCAGAGATCGGTAATAAATACAAGATATGATGGGAAGCAGGAGCACTGTTAACAAGGGGGAAAACAAAATTCCCCAAGAGGCTATGCCAAGGTCCAGTACCAAAAAATTGGAGGAGCATATGCAACACTTGAAAATATCTAAAGCAAAAGGAGGAAGGCCACTGATATTCCCTGCAGCTTTTCAGTCCCTTCCGGGGCACTCGGAGCTCACGAAGTTCTGTAAGCCAAACTTTTATTGTCCCCCTCGCTGTCTAACCTCGCTCCAACAGCAATCCATCGAAGTTAGAGCTGCTAATTTATTTAATTCCCTTCCTCCTGAGATTGCGACGACTGCAACCTTGGGACCACTTAAGCAGCAGCTACGTCAATTCCTAGTTTCCAGAGCATCTTGTGACTGCTATACCTAATCTCTGCTGACAGCTAAATGCACTGGGACCTCCCTCTTTTACCATTTGCCCCTGTATAGCCCTGTCCTGTTGCTGCGCTATTCCACTCACAGCACTTCCTCCCTTATCCCTTTCCCATTCCTGCCCTCTTTTCATCCTACCTCATCCCCCCCTTCCTTTAGCCCTCCACTCCCTCCCCCGTTTCCTTACCTTGTTCTCCCTCTACCCACCACCCATAGATCTTTCCACATAAGCTTCATTGTGGAATCTCCTCCTTGCTCTTATTTTGCTCCTTCCACCCCAATTCACCCCCTGTACTTCTCTCCTAGTAATCCCTTTCACCCCTCTTCAGACAAGGCCACTGGCTGCACTTGAGAATCTTTATCTTGCCATATTGTTCTTTTGTTTATGTAATTACTTTCCTCATGTTGTACTACTTACTGAAACCATTGTAATTTGCTTTTCTTGTGACTTAACGTGGAACCTGTGTAAAAGAGCCCTTGGCTCAAAGGTCTTTCCGATTTGTTAAATAATTAAATAAATAAAATAAATAATTAGACATAATGCGCTGGCTTCCTGAAAAGACAAACATTTCTGATGATGAACTAGGCCCACAATAGTGTCAACACCCATACAAGGCCAAAACCATTCAAGCACCTGCCCAGCTATCTGAAAGTTATGGTTCTCAAAAGGAGGTTGGGAGATGTCTTTATATGGCTGGATTTTTACTAAAGAACGTAAACTGTAAATGGAATTGGAGGGATGCTTCTAACTGAGTGCCCCGCAGTGGTTGAAGGAGTCTCTTCCGGGGAAGGTAAAGGAATGATCAGATATCTACACCAATACTAGAGCACAGAGAGCACTCTATGTCCATCCAGTGCAGGACATAGGACCCCAAGGGGTCTTCATTGGATGATCCAAGCCAATGAAAGAATCTGGTACAATGCACTGCCAAATAATACAAAAAAAGAGGCTGGGAACTTGTAGGCCCCCGTCCTGTTTAGTGCGCATTAATTTAGTCAGGGCCCAATGAGCCGTCTTACCTTGCCACAGGAAGGAGGTAAGAAGTCTATGGACTTGATTAAACCACGGCTGAGGTAAAGCAAAATTGTGCATCTGTAGGGGGTATAATAACCGGGGTAGAATACTCATTTTTATAATGTTTAGATGGTCCCACATGGAAATAGGTAAAGCCCAGCATTCTAGGTCCGCTTTGATGTGGGCCATAATTGAGTCAGGATTGAACTGCTTCATTGTGGTATGCGATGTGCTGAGGAAAATCCCTAGATATTTCAACTTATCTCGCACCCAGACTAGGCCAAGGTGTTTTTCGATCAGCTTTTAAAGTAAAACCATTAAGCGGCATGACTTCAGTTTTGGCCAAATTCAATTTGTAGTTGGAAATCTTCCCAAACTGGGAAATAATGTGCAACACAGCAGGCAATGATGGGGCAGGAGAAGAAATATGCAACAAAATGTCATTGGCATACACCGATAATTTATATTCGTGATGGTCTATTGAGATGACTCGAACCTGCAGGGAACAGTTAAGCTTACGAATCAGAGGTTCCAGGAAAAGATTAAATAGATAAGGTGAAAGTGGACACACTTGCCTGGTGCCTTGCTGGAATGAAAATGGCATCGACTGGACACCATTACAAAGTATGCGGGCAGTCAGCGAAGAATAAAGCATTTTAATCCATTTTATAAACTCCTGGGGGATATGATATTTGGGCAACAAGGCAAACAGATAATCCCACGAGACCCTATCAAAAGCCTTTTCTGCATCCAGAGACACCAAAGCCGCAGGGGTATGGGAATCCCTGGATGCAGAAATGGGTAAGATAGCTTTCGGAGATGATCAGCCGAAGTGTACCTTTCACGAAGCCAACTTGCTTCCTACTCAGAAGACAGTCCCACACTCGGCCCAGTCTACACGCCAGCACCTTGGCAAACATTTTAGGATCAACACTGATTAGGGATATCGGTCAGTAGTTGGAAACCAACAGGGGATCTCAGCTGGGTTTAAGGAGTACCACGATAGGAGCCTCAGTTAGTGAGATGTCAGATAGGCCTTCCTTAAAGATACAAGTGAAAGTGTCCAGAAGTATAGGGGCCAACTGAATTTTAAAAGTCTTGTAAAAAATTAGTAGTATACCCATCCAGGCCAGGGGATTTATCTGAGGCTAAGGAGTTAATAGCTTGATATAGTTCAGCTAGAGTTAAAGAGGCTTGAAAAATGGCAACATATGGGTCGGTCAGTTGAGGAAGGGTTATGTCTTGAAGGAAGATCTCGAATAAGTCAGGAGAAAATGGAGAGGAAGGCGGAGCATACAATTGTTGATAGAAGGTCTTCAATGTGGCGACAATGTCACACGGTGAGGTAAGAAGCTGACCACAGTCAGTACGGATGGAAGAGACATTCCTGTCCACCGTTTGGGAGCACAACCGGAGACACAATAACTTCCCCGCTTTCTCCCCTTGGTCGAAATATTTCACCTTGGAACGCAATATTAAATACTCTGCCTTCTCACCCAGCAAGGTATTGTACTGAATTCTGAGATCTTCCAACAGTTTCCACTCAATCTGAGGTGAGGCCTGTGAAATGCGCCCCTCTAAGGATCGGATATTGCCCAACAAGGAAGACATTGCAGCCTAGAGCTGCTTTTTGTGCTTAGCGGCTAAGCGAATCAGTTCCCCTCGAAGGCACACTTCAGAGCCCTCCATAACAAGTCACATTTAGTCACAGAGGGAGAACTGATCTCCATTAACGTTGCAACAAAAGACTGGATACACTTCGTGAGGTCTCCAGATCTGAGTAACTGGTTATTAAATAACCACACCTTATCTCTTTCTAACGAAGGAGAAAGGTGAAGCTGCATATGAGTGGAGTGATGATCTGGAATTACTTTAGCAGCAAGAAATTACCCCAGCGAGGTGTTCAACCACAATTAAAAAGTAATCAAGCCTAGAAAAGGAGTTACGTGGTAAGGAGTGAAATTAATATTCCCAGCAATCCAGATACAATGCCCTCCATGGGTCTACAAGGCCCAAGGAGTCCATGAGTTCATGGAGAGCCAACTGCCCAGGCCAGAGAGCTTGTCGGACCCTACCAGATCTATCCAGCTCGTTACAATATACCATATTCCAGTCTCCCCCTAGATCAAATCGGGAGAGAACTCCAGGGAGCTAATAGGGACATCAGGGAGGCGAAAAAGTGAGGGTCATCCATGTTAGGGCTATAAATAGCACCCAGCATCACTTCCAGATGTCCAAACAAAGACGAAGAAAAAGACAGCAACCTAAGTGGTCTGCCACTTCCTGCAAAAGGCGGAAGGGGATTCTCCTAGCTATTAGAATGGTCACACCTTTCTTACGGGAGTCGGAACCTGCCCCAAAGGCCTACCTCACCCAGGATCGCCTAAAAAGGAGAGCCTGGGTTGGGAGCAGTCTCCTACAAGACGGCAACATCTACTTGTAATTTATGTAGGTAGAACTTTGGGCCTTTTAGCAGGAGATTGCATGCCTTTGATATTCCAAGAACAAAAGTTAAAAAAAACCCATTTTGGTGCAACAAGAGGTATCATTCGGCCAGACAAGCACTTAAGGAAACGGTGCAGATCCTCCTTAAATAAGCCCTTCCTCCAGTGGTGCTCCCCTCCCTCCACACCCCCTCCCCCAAACCCCAACCAAAAAATTAAACACTTCAAAAAGACAATAAAACCCCCACCCAAAGCCCCAACATTATTATTAACAAAAATCCAAAACTCGCAACTAAATTTCCTTCCACCCCACCTCCCTGATCTCACTTGAGAAAACATAGTCCTTAGTCCCCAACTCCCCCCCCCCAAAAAAAAATCTCTTTTTGTGATGACAGGACCATCCAATAAAACCAAAGCCAAATTAGTATTGCAGGAAAGAACCACCCCAACGTTTTGGCTTATGCCATCCTCTTCCTCAGCAGCATCAGCAGCTTCAACCACCACCCCAACCCACCACCCATGAAACCCCCCAAAATTAGGAAAGTCTCCCACTCGGGATGCAAACAATACCACCTAAGAATAACAATGAACCAAGCTGACCTTAAATTCTGGGTAGGGAAGGGATATGAAGGTGGGGCAAAGGGGTCTCCCAATAAACTCCCACATCCAAAACCATTGAGTAAAGCTGGGGTAGTAGATAAAAGTGAATATAGGGGATGGGGGAGTAAGACAGAGGATACCCAGTTGCAGCTCCGAGTAGAACCAGCAAGCATGGAGGGCACCGATGCCCAAGCTCATGCTCCCTGCCCCCAAACCCCAAAAACCCTAGAAATAACCAGATGAGGTATCCAGCCCCTAAAAAGGCCGTGTGGGCATAATGGGTGCTCAAAAATACTTGTGTACCTTGCGTAAAACACAAGGTAGACTGCCTCAGGAAAGTACAACAATAAAGCTGGGTCCCAGAAAAAATAAGACTCTAGACCCACCACTTGGCATACTAAAGAACATAAATAATAATGAAACAAAAGTGGGGTACCAGGTTAACCAGCTTAAAGGGAAGGAGTGTGCCCAGGCTGAAAACAGCAATAGGACAGAAGATAAAAAAAAAAAAAAAAAAAAAGGAGGGTAATAACTTCCCGGAAACCTTGTGATGACAGTGCATAGAATAGGAACCCCCCGAACAGAAAAGCAACAAAATAGTCCCCCAAGATGTTCATCGCCATCCAATATCCAATGGCCATCCAATCATTTTCAGTCCCGGAAGAGAAGGGGGCCTGCAGCCCCAGAAACAGCTTTTCCACACCTCGAGGCACAATCAAAGAAGAAAAATGTGTAGGGAAGAATGTCCAAACAAAACTGTCCCTTCCAAAGGTAAAGGTCCAAGCCACTAGCCACTTCGTCCTGAGGATCAATTGAACAAGTGCAGTCCCTGAAAAAAAAAAAAAGGCAGGGTCGAAGAGCCACTCGGATCCTGCAGTGAAGTAGGAGGATGCTTCGAACTGTAACACCAGGGCAGGTGCGATGTGGCAGTTGGGGCCACAAGGCAGTACAAAGAAGTGTGTCCTCAGTAAGCCAAGCTGGCAATTCAGAAGGGGATAAAAAGAAAAAAAAAAGTGCTGGGAAGAGTGTCCAGGTAAAACTGTCCCATCCATAATTAAAAGTCCAAGCCACTACCCGTTTCCTCTGGAGGATCAATCAGACGAGTGTACAGTCCCTGAATCAAAGGAAAAAGCAGGGTCGAAGAGCTGCTCGGGTCATCTATCAAAGTAGGAGGATACCTCAGACTTTAACCACCGGGCAGGTGCGGTGCGGCAAATGAGGCAACCAGGAAATCCAAAAGAGTGACTCCCCAGTAAGCTGGGCTGGCAATTCAGAGGGAGAGGGAGAGGAAAAACAGCTAGAGGACAGGGGAATAAGAGTACAGCATTAGAAGTAAATTTTCCATGGGATGGACGGCTGTTAATCCACAATAAGCCTCAGAGGGTCCCGTTCCGTCAAGGGTGCAAGGTAAATTCTGCTACCAGTTGTCACCAACACCATAGCATACCAAGTCCCATATGTCACAGAGAAGCACAGAAAAGACCAGTTCAGACCCCATCATGTTAAGCACAGAATCTGACAGTTCAGAAAGCTCCCTCTGAGGAGCCAGACAATCATCAGGGCCCTCAAGTACTGTTGAACAAGTCAGGCAGCAGCTGCTTCAGCTCTGTAATTGCTTGCTCCATGGATTCGAATGTATGCCAGGAATCTTTGCAATATACCTCAAGCCTGGCAGGGTACAATACCCTAAATCGGATGGTGGTTGCCAAAAGCTTGACAACAATGGGGTGAAAGGCAGCTCTCTTCTGTCGGGTCACAGTGGGTAAGTCTTGTGAAAGTCTGATCTGGGTGCCCTCCCAGGTAACTTCTTTGAGCTCTCTGGATTTCTGAAGGACATATTGTTTGTCTAGAAAACTGAGAAACTTCAAGATGAATGGCCTAGGGGGACAGCCTGGAGGTGGTGGAGGGCACAAAGACTGGTGAGCCCTTTCAATAATGTAGTAAGTGTTGTACAGAGAAGGACCGGCAATGCGCTCCAAGAATTTCTGTGCAAACTTTATTGGGGTTGATGCCTCCACATCTGCAGGCAATCCGTATGTAACTAGATTGTTTCTCCAGCTCCGTCCTTCTAGGTCTTCCAACTCAGTCTCTACTTTGTTTAGTTTTTGATGGAGCAGAAATACTTCAGGGACTGTTTATTCCCTCCAGCCCTCCAGAGATGTAGCCCAAGCTTCAAGGTCTCTGACTCTTCTTGTAGTAGTAGTCAGATCTGCACATAGCGATTTAAGCTCCTCAGACAAAGATTTCAGGTAGTCCTTCAGAGGCTGGATTTCAGACAGGAATTTCTTCTCAGTGAGTGAAGGGGTGGCTGGTGTAGCAGTGGAAGAGCACCTGGAGGCAGCACCCTGGGCCTTAGCCTTCTCAGAACTCCTGCCTGGAGTCAGAGGCGGCATGTGGTGTGGCCGGACCTGAAGCATTTTGGCATCCATCCTGACAGCAAAAAACGAACAGCTCCAGATGAAATGTGGACCAAGTAAGTCCCGAGTCTTATTAACGTAGAGTTCCAGGTAATAGTTCAAAATACAATAAAAAAAAAAAAAAAGAAACCAACTTAAGGCAGAAGAGGTAGGAGCGGTGGAGCAGTGCAGCCACTAGCTCAGAGGCATCATGTGAGTCCCCCATCACACATATTTCACTGCTGATCTTTACTATCCCTAATAATTGGAAAATAACAAAAAGACAAAAGATGTGCGTTTTATGAATCAAAAGACGCAAGAGTCGGAGGGGGCGCTGTGGAGCCTGACAAGATGGCTACTCTACTTTAGATCTCAGCGCATCAGGAGTTACATAATTGATTATTTTTATGAATTAAAAAACAGAGAGCCAAGCCAATTGAAGCATCTCGCTGATCCAACCTGTGGGACCAATATGGGAAAAACTCGGGAAAATCAGCCAGGAGGGGCCGGAGGGAAAGAGCCTAGTACCTCTGGTCCAAAACAAGCTGGCAGTAAGGCCGACCACATGACTGCACAATAAAATGAGGAAACACTGCAAACTTTGGGCACTAAAATGCATCAGCTTCTACACTCAGTCCCCTCGATTATTACAAAACTTGATACCTTGGTTGGTTGCATGGGCACCGTGGAAACAGCAGTCTCTAATCTGCATACTGAAGTGCAAGATGTACAACAACTTGCTGAAGGTGCGTAACAAGTTACAACAGCCACGGCCAAGGAGACTCACTACCATTGCTCTCGCCTAGAAATTCCGGAGAACTAGGTCCGGAGCTCATATGTCCATTTATTACAGATACTGGAGGAGGCGGTTTGGGGGTTATCTCCTTCTCTTCTTATCAGAATGGCTTCCAGATGCCCTGGGGCTTGGAGCTGACTCTGAACCACTGCTCTTACAAAAAACAAACAGAGTTATCCCACGAGGCCAGCAACCAGAACCTGACTTGCCACATGCCATCCTGCTTGTGACAGCAGGAATCAGAGAACGAGATCGGATCCTGACGTTGAGTAGACAGAAGAGGCCAGTGCTACTGGATGGAAAACCAGTTTCCTTTTTTCCGGATATCAGCTATGCCACTAGACAGAGGCAAAAAAAGTTTGAATCAATCCGTGCAACACTTCATACAGCAAGGATTCCCTCTACTATAGTGTTCCCTGCAAAATTACAGATTGTGCATCAAGGGAAAATATATTTGTTCATGGACTCCACAGATGCTGGTTGCTAGGCTCGCAAATTCCAGAAAGGGCAAATAAACCAAGTAGAGTCTGCAGATGATGAGGAAGACCCTCAGGCTTGATTTTGAGACCTCTTATTCCAGCAGTGTTGGAGGTGGGAGGGAGGGTTAATATCCCTGGTTATAAGCACCCTATCTGATCTGTAGAGCTGTGTATAATACAGAGGTTTGTTCAGGCAATGATAGCCACTGTTTTTTCCTCAGTGCAGGCAGTTCTAAAAGTTTTAAAATGTAAAATGCTTTTCCTGTAATTATGGGATTTATGTACTGAACCAGAAGATATATTTTTCTCTATTGGCAAGAGAAGGTCGATGTGTGAGATCTGGAGAGGAAACTGGGCCAACACCATTTGATGTGGACTAAAGATCTAGGACATACATGACACCAAGTCTTTACTGGGTTGAGGACAGGGCTTTTAGTTCGTTATGTGGGATTAATACACTCTGATATTTGGCATGCATCTTGGGCTGGTCACCCACAGCCACGTGGGATGTTTGTTCTTAACTTTACAACGACTTCCCCCTCAAGTTCAATAGCATCACAGGGGATATTCTAGACTCTGAATATCATATAATACCATGTACCAACTATGTCTCTGTTCCTTATAAGGAAGTAACTTTCTGTAATGTCTTTTATTACAAAAGAATAAACAAAGTTTAACAACAAAAGACGCAACAGACCTTAATAGCAAAGGAGGCCAACACTGAGTTAGATGCTGTAAGTGAAAGAAAATGCCCAACTGGAGCAGAGTAAACTGAATATCATGAATACCTTGGTTCTTGGATTTCGCAGTCTCTCACATTGTCCATACTGAGGAGGAGGAGGAGTAGATTTTATTTATTTTAGGTGCCCTTCCCCGAAGGCTCAGGGCGCCCTTACAAATATAAGCAAACAATAAACATAAAACATGGTTTGCGATTTCAATAAAATCAGTTACAGAAAATTCCTCTGAAACAAATTAGAGTAGACCAAAATGAAGAATTCACTTCAGACTGGCTTTCTAGTCTAAAATAAGAAATGTTTTAACATGGACTATGCATTCTCTCCTCTACCTCATTTTGACTATGTGGATGTGATATACAGACTAGCCCCAGTGACCTCACTGAAGGACCTGAATACCCTGTATTATACAGCCGCCCATTTTACCTAGATAAGAAGCACATTCCAACATCACGGTGATCTGTTAGTTGATCTAAACTGGATTTTGCTGGCAAAGCTTTACTCTCAATGGTTTATCTGGTCAGCTCCCAGCCCTTTTATCATTCTTTCTCTCTCTGCTAAGCTCGAATGTCACCCTGCTTTGTATCTTGATGTTTGCCACCTCATGCTTGGTATTTACTAATGAATTGTACTGTATGATCCTTTGTAATTTTGGCACTGTTCTGCTACTCTTTCATCTGTATGTGCATCTGTTATCCATGTTACTGTGCATCTGTTATCAGACATGTAACTAACTCTGGGTCACCCCTGAAAAAGGGTCCCTCGGGACCCAGTGGGCTCACCCGGTTAACAAAACTGAAATAAATAAATTGCAAGGGGATCCAGCAGTGGTGGCCTCAGAAATTAATGAGGGCACAGAGGCAGGGTACAGAGGGCTTGTGTCTAGGCATGGAGGAGAATCTAAAACCAGACTAAGTTTCCAGCTATGTATCAATGCTTGGGTACAGCAGAGTTTTGCCAGGGCATGTCCCCTGTCTGGCCCTGTCCTGGAGCCGACCATGGAACACACAGCTTTTTTTTGTGTGTGTGTGGTTTTTTTAAGCAGCAGTATTTTCAAAAACATTTTTAAGTAGGCGAAAGGACACGCCAAGGTGTTGGACAATGGCACGGGGTCAAAATGTTGCATGGCATTCTGCCGTGCAACTTAAATCGTGTTGTACAATTTCTCTCCCTCTTTTATTCTGTGGGGAGCTCTGCCTCCACAACCCCCGGACCTCCTACAAAGTTGTATCTCTCGGGGGCAACTCCGAGCGCACAGGTCAGGGGTGTAGCCATAATGCTATGCGCTATTAGGAATGACATTATAACCTGGTATGTTGGACAATAATCGCGTGCGTGAGTGTGTTGTTATGCACAAGGCACTTTATTTTATTTATTTAAAATTGGTGACTGGGAAAAGCACACTAAGCCGAGGCTCGTTTCCAGGTGCGACCCGGGTGTATAGTATACACAGGAGTAAACAATGTTACAAAACAAATATAAAGTATAAAAGATGCAAGAGATTAATGAGGTTTAAGTACAAAATATATACAAAATATACAAAAGTAAGACACAAAATATAAGGCAGGATACAAAGCATGTCAAGCAGTTATATAGTGTGACCAGCTGAGGCCCCTAACTTAGGAGACCTGGAGCGGACATGGATTGGCTTGAGATCAGGATGATAGTCGACTCCAGCCTACAGGACCTGTGGGTGTGGGGCGGGAGGCTAGCAGAGGTAAACGCAGAGGAGATGGGAGGGGGAGAAAAGAAGGTGGAGGCAGGGGTTCGGCACTTGCACCGAATGACTTTAAACACATTTGAAAAGTGCAATTATTGTCTTTAATTACAGAACCCTGAAGTGTCAAACTGCAATTTTAAAATGGATCCAACATAAAAAAACGTTATCAGTTCAAAAAAACAAAGGTTTTGTTGCAGAAATTATTTTAAAAGATAGTGTAGCCTCTCCCACTACTTTCCCCCTTCTGCTCTGGCCTGACCCGCTTCTGCAGGCTACCCCATCATTCAAAGTCTCTGGGGCTTATCCCCTTCCCCTCCATTCCCCCATAGCTTACCCCCTATGAAGGGACAGATGAGTTTCCCCAAGCTCCTTTGGACAGTATACTTGGTTGGAGAGGTGCCCAGCAGGTGATGTGGAGACTGTGGAGGATCCCCATGTCATCCTGTTTCCATTGTTCATGTCCCTGACCCCATGTCATCCTGCTGCTGTCAGGGTGTTTCCATTGTTCATGTCCCTGACCCCATGTCATCCTGCTGCTGTCAGGGTGCTTCCATTGTTCATGTCCCTGACCCCATGTCATCCTGCTACTGTCAGGGTGTTTCCATTGTTCATGTCCCTGACCCCATGTCATCCTGCTACTGTCAGGGTGTTTCCCTGTCCCTGACCCCATGTCATCCTGCTACTGTCAGGGTGTTTCCATTGTTCATGTCCCTGACCCCATGTCATCCTGCTACTGTTAGGGTGTTTCCCTGTCCCTGACCCCATGTCATCCTGCTGCTGTCAGGGTGTTTCCATTGTTCATGTCCCTGACCCCATGTCATCCTGCTGCTGTCAGGGTGCTTCCATTGTTCATGTCCCTGACCCCATGTCATCCTGCTACTGTCAGGGTGTTTCCATTGTTCATGTCCCTGACCCCATGTCATCCTGCTACTGTCAGGGTGTTTCCCTGTCCCTGACCCCATGTCATCCTGCTACTGTCAGGGTGTTTCCCTGTCCCTGACCCCATGTCATCCTGCTGCTGTCAGGGTGTTTCCATTGTTCATGTCCCCGACCCCATGTCATCCTGCTGCTGTCAGGGTGTTTCTATTGTTCATGTCCCCGACCCCATGTCATCCTGCTGCTGTCAGGGTGTTTCCATTGTTCATGTCCCTGACCCCATGTCATCCTGCTGCTGTCAGGGTGTTTCCATTGTTCATGTCCCCGACCCCATGTCATCATGCTGCTGCCAGGGTGTTTCCATTGTTCATGTCCCCGACCCCATGTCATCCTGCTGCTGCCAGGGTGTTTCCATTGTTCATGTCCCCGACCCCATGTCATCCTGCTGCTGCCAGGGTGTTTCCATTGTTCATGTCCCCGACCCCATGTCATCCTGCTGCTGCCAAGGTGTTTCCATTATTCATGTCCCGACCCCATGTCATCCTGCTGCTGCCAGGGTGTTTCCATTGTTCATGTCCCGACCCCATGTCATCCTGCTGCTGCCAGGGTGTTTCCATTGTTCATGTCCCCGACCCCATGTCATCCTGCTGCTGTCAGGGTGTTTCCATTGTTCATGTCCCCGACCCCATGTCAACCTGCTGCTGTCAGGGTGTTTCCATTGTTCATGTCCCTGACCCCATGAATGAGACTCACTGGTGAAGATGTCAATGGCACACATACGCATGCAGGCTCACACCACCAGCAGGAAATGTCCACCCTTCCCAAGCGGCTCCACCCTGCACTGCCACTTGTGGTCACTCAGGTGACAGTATTAAGTGGAGTGCGCTTCTTTCCCTACCCAGAAAACAGCAGCCTCTGTAATGCTCAATCCCCCAAAAACCAGTCAAGGACGACCCGGGCACCTTATTAAACCAGAGGTGCCAGCATCACAAGCAATATCCCTACTGCTAAGACAACAAGCCGGCAGCCCTTCCTCTTCTACCCAGGCAAATGTTTTTTTTTCCCCATGTTATTTTGCTGGGAACTACATTATTGTGTCATTTGGGGGGAATAATTACATTGTTTTGGAGTAGTCCCCAGCTAATGAAAACCCTGGATCTTTGTTTACCCATTTTATAAGATAATATAGCAAAAGTTAGCAGAAACAAAGACATAAGCATACCCAGGGTTTCTTTCCATTTTATCCAATTCCCGAACAGAGATATGTATTTCTGAAATCCTTAAAAGTTCCTACTCTTGTCCCACATCCCCCACAGTAAAACTTAATTTCATTATTTACAGACAGATAGATTGATCGATTGGAAATTCCTCCAACCAGACTAACCCCATGAGATACAGCATCTTGTCTTCACGGTACACCCAGGGACGACGGCGTTGGTCAAGTCCTAAAGAAATAGTTACATACAGGCTAAAACACACAAGGAAAAAACAAACAAACTATAATGGTAAGTACATCTAAACAGTATTCAAAGTAAGCTAAGTGGGGTTGCTGCAAATAAAGAGCAAGAGAATTGTTATGCACACCAGCCTGGTGGTGCTGAGGGTTGAGGCGCTGGATGCCAACACTTCGGGCCACACTGTTAACCCAGGTTCGAGAACGGACCCAGGTGCCGGGGGTCAGCAGGGGAGGGAGAGGATTGAGCGTCCAACGGATTGCTCTCCTCCCCTTGGGTGGGATCCAGGGATCACGCAGTGCAGTACAGACCTCTGGTGGAGACCGGAGGTCACTGGAGAACTGAGCTGCATATGAGGGGGTGGAGTGACATCAGAGACCAGGATCGCACAGACATCATTGTACGTCACACTCCGGGGGAGGGCAACTATAAGAAAATCCCCGTTCTTCAGGGAGATGGCACCACTGCCCCCACAGCCACACTCCAGACACTGTGCACTCTCCTCTCCTGGGCCGAGCCCAACCCAGCACACTACATTACAGACAGAGTGCCCTGGCCGGATAGGGTGGCCCCACCTTGGTGGGTTTAGAGTCCGAAGGTCTGCCAGGATGAGGAGGTGTCTCAGGTAGGAGGTAGAGCTAGGGGTAGTGGTGGATGCCGGAGAGAGTTCCTCGGAGGACGGTGTAAAAATAAAATATTAAAAAAGCATCGTTATGCAACATGAGCATGGCTGGGGGGGCAGGATCAAAACAAATATTGGGGGGGGGGTTCTAAAGTGGCTAGAAAGACTGGACTTCAACACACCAGCTAGAAGCATTCCTCAGCTGGAGAGGGAGTTTGTTGCACATATCTGATGCTGCAAAGGCAGAGGCCCTTCTACCCAATTCACGTTTCATCCTGGGAATTGAGAAGATAAGTGCTGCTGCTGAACAGAGTGTGTAGGCACTGCTTAACTGTGTAAGGTGGGCTAGGATACATCAGTGTTGGAATCACAGGAAGGCTTGCCAGAGCTCTGCCTCCACAGCTCTGAAATGGGCCCTGGTAGCTCATGCATTATTGCCTTAGACTTAAAATGGGAAGGGGGACCCATTTTAAAGATGGGACCCTTATGGACCCCCTCAGCTCCCTTACCTCTTGAGAACCAGATCAGTCCCTTATACTTTCACCTCTGGTGACCAGCCAGGTAAGGTCTGCAGAGGAAGAGTAGGCAGGGAAAATCTGGGCAGACTGGGTGGGCCAAGCGGCCCTTCTCTGCCAAAAATTTCTACGTTTCCATCCACTAGATGACACCAAACAGCCTTAGGATGGACTTGGGTACCGAGAAGCAATTTTCCTTTCCCTCCACAGGGTCACCAGGGTGCTGGATTCTGCATCATTCCCTCCCCAGGCTGGGAGATACTACTGTTGGCAGCACTATCTCCCAGTTCACCTGCTCACACTGTACACCAAGAGGCTGCTCCCGAACCCAGGTCACAAGCAGAGCAGCATGCTGAGCCAAAAGGCAGCAAAACAGTGTCCCATCCTTTATCTCTCACTTCCCTGTCCAGCTCCCACTGGCCCCGTCTCCCCAGCCCCATCACCCACAGTCTCAAGGACATACCTCCTCCACTGGATCCCTCATGGATTACCCCACATGATGGGGGCTCTTGGGAATGGCAAGGCCCATCCAAAACACAATCCAGATTCCAATGGGGAGCCCAGTCAGTGGTGCAGGGGCAGCAGAAAACAGGAGCTTCATTCTGATTGGTGGGGTTTTCTTCTCCTCTAGAGCTACTGATCATGCTATGATGCACCATGTGTATGTACTGAGGCACGCATGTATGACTAGCCTCAGCAGTCAAGACCGCTCCAATGTTGAGCCTCTTGCTGTGTTGCCACCAGGCCTTCGTCAGGTGGCAGACAAGTAGCAGAGCAACCCGCCACAAAAATAGTGGACAGCAGTCCAGGGGATGCTTCATCCTCTTTCCCCTAGCCTGCTCCTCTGCAATCCAGCTCCTCCCAAACCTGGGACGCCAATGCAGCAGGCAGTAACACTACAGCCATGCTACTGGGCCAGCCCACTGTCCTACTCCTGAGGATGGAGACTGCACTGGGACACTATCCAGGCCCTGGTATCCCACCTAGTCATACAGACTCATGAAAGGTAATGCAATGAAAGAAGAGTCACACTCAGGAGCCCGAGTTGGTAATGTTCAATTACCTATCAGAAAGGAGAAGCTGCAATTACAAAATGCAAACAAACCCTGGCACTTTAAGGCAAGTATGCCTCTTCATTAGGGGGCCCCTGATGAAGAGGCATTACTGCCTCAAAGCACCAGAATTTGTTTCTTTTGTGGCAGTGGATTTAGGTTTTGAGCCAGCACCAGACTTACTGATGCACGTACTTCCATCTCTCCAGACTCATGAAAGATTTCTGCAAGCAGCCCTGCCAGCTGTTACTTTAGCTCCACTTTGATCCTGTGGTGTAGCCTGTCTGCCCTTTGGGTAACAAAACTGATCAATTTCCCTTTAATACAGCAGATAAGAGTCTCTCTGCTACTTGCTTCTTTGAAATTTAAATCCCATGCTTTCTAAAGGCATAAATTGCCTGCCCCTTTGCATTTTTAATTGAGCCAGAGCTTCCAGAGGACAATCTAAACAGACCCAGTGTACCTGTTTGAATAGGCTTCATGTTTCTCTCTGCTGTTTTCCTGCCTCTCTTTTGTGACTCCTCTGGGCCTGCTTACTGTGTCTTGAACTAGACTCTTTTCCAGTCCATCAGGTCTACGCAGCACCCAATCACTGTATCTGTATCTAATGGCACCCCCATACATGGACAAGGACACCTAGGGAGGAAAGAGGGAAGTGCTCTGTTGGCCAAGCAATGGGTTATGACATCAGTAGAAGACCCTGTGGAGCACAAATCCACTGGCATGGGTAGGGATTTGGCAGCTGTCAGACAACACAGATGACATTCGCCAGCTACTCGCCCCCCCTTTCCCTGTGCCCACAGGGCACCGATTTCAAGGGCTGCTGCCCTGATTACCTTGGTACCATGTGCTTCCTCTGTGTAACACTGGGAGGCAGCCATGCAGTAGAGTGCATGCCCCCCTCCACCGGGAAGAAGAGGCCTTTGCACCTGGCAGACTGAGCTCAGAGTACAAACTTAGGTCACAGAAGATGTGAGGCAGTCTCCTAACTTTCAGCACCACAGAGCTAACCAAACTTCTCCCACTGTACCGGTCACTAGTGAGACTGTATCTGGAGTACTGCGCAAGGTACTGAAGTCTATACCTCAGAAAAGACAGCAATAAAGTGGAAGCCGTACAGCGCAGGGCAACCAAGATGGTCCAGCATCTGGAAAGCATGACATACGAGGAGAGACTGCAGGACTTGGACACATACACCCTCTAGAAGAGACAGAAAAGGAGGGAAATGATAGAAACATTCAAGTATCTGCATGTAGTAAACATGGTTGATGTCAAGGCCATTTCTTCCTTGAGCTCACATACAGGGCCAAGGAGGAACTCATTTAAAAGGGGGAGGGGTTCAAGAAAGATGTCCAAAAACACTTTCGCAGAAAGAGTGTTGGACAGCTGGAACAAGGTACCAGAAGAAATGGTAAAGGTCAAACTGGTGAGCAGTTTCAAAGGGGGGAAACGGGAAATGCATACGGGCTCAACTGGAAGAGAGGGGAGCAGAAATCAAGGGGTGGGACAGCCACTGAGGCCAGAGTAGAATATCTACCTATGTTGGGCAAAATGGATGAGCCAGCAGGCCTTCATCTGCCGTCAATATCTATTTGCAGTATCTATTTTTCTAGGTATCCAAAATACTAATATGCAAACTAAGAATAGCAAAGTCCAGTTTAAAAGCTGAAGTGAAATGAAACAGATATCATTGAATCCCACCCAGATCTGCTGTTCAAGAGTTTTTACACACAAATCAGGGGTCCAGGGACATTTACCATGGTGTTAACAGTAACTCGGACAGGACTGCTGTGTCAAAACAAAACTGACCCAGTGGCCTGGTTTGAGATACAGGCCACTAGAAAGAGAAACGGAAGAATAGGCACATATCCTGAACTATTAAGTGCACAGAATTAAGAGTGTCAACATTACCTGGATCAGAGGCATTATCTTGCGATGGCCTTGGAGTGGCAGGAGTACTTGGCAGCAGAGGGCTCCTCAGGTCCCCATCCTGGTCCACCAGATCATCGAGAGAATCCTCCAGCACTGAGCTATCACTGCTCAGACTGCTGTTATAATGTTCTAGGTCATCGTAGCCACCAAACAGGTCCAAATCCCCTCCCTCATCATCCTCATCCTCCAAATCAGCACTTTCAAGGAGTAACTCTTCTTCAAGCTGCCAGGTAGAGAACATAAGAAATAAGGACAAAAGAACTTTTTTTAACAAATTTATTTACCACCTTCCTACATGGTTCCTGGGTTGTTGGTTGGAGCTATGGTCCCAAACTACAGGGGGTGCATGCTCTGGGCCAGGGTGCTCCCTAAGGCTAGGAAAACAGATCAAAAGAACTCAGTCACGGGAGTCGGTAGCCCTCCATTTCATCAACCTGCACACTCTCAAGTGCTCCCCCACCAATATCTTCTCCCATAGCCTTATCTAGTTTGAGCCACATCATCATATTTTTGGTCCAGCCAAGAGAACTAATGTACGTACACCATGTATCATGATCATCAAAGCTGCTCAAAGGTCAACAGCCATGGACGCGCACTCCCAGTCTCGAACAAGGAGGAAAACTACTTCAGAAAGGAAAAGCAGAAATGAGGTAGGGAGGCATATCAAGACAAGAAACCCTGACAGAGCAAGAAAGAGTAGTCAAGAGCTACAGCAAGTGGAGTGGAGGAATTTATGACCCAATATCCACTGGACATATATTTTGGACATGGGCTATGCTTATTTTCCTTTGTAAATCTGATACCCTGTTAAAGGCGTTTAGTTTCTTGCTAATGGCCACATTGCCCTAGAATGGTGTGTAGGGCTTCCACAGGCTATGGAGTCCCCCCACCTGCCCAATTGGGCTCTCAGGCATGTGGGTATCTGCATCCATCATGCAAAGCAGTTCAGAACACAGGCGCTCCCCTAGTGTGTGTCCCTGGGACATGCAATTTCCCCACCTGCAGTGACAACAATGGACTATGGTAACATATTTATGCAAGTTGGCCCTTGTTTACCAATTGCAGTAACGTACCTGAATGTTTTCTATTACTCTGTTGTATCACTGTATTGCTATCCCAGTTGTAAACATCCAGGTCATGCCTGACAACATGCATTTGTCTAGCGCATCTACCGGGTAATAACTAAATAAATAAAATTTTCCAGCCATTGCAATATTTTGTTCCTATAATTGCAGTAAATAGTGCTTTATGTTGGGAAACGGTTTTACACAATTCAGCACTTTTTACCACACGTGGACATTCTAGGATTCTGACTATGCGAGTACTCAGGTTGGGAGGCAGAAAAGCTATGAAATAGGGTGCCCTTCACAACATTCCAGAAGTATACCTGGATTTGGGCATGGGGGTGCATGGATGGATATGCAAGGGGCCACATGATGTAACCTGTCTGCACTGCTCTGCCATATCCTTTCACAAGAATCTGGAGCCCAATCTCTCCACACATGCTCTGACCCCAGCCCTCCTCCATGGCACAGAAGACTGGGGGTTGGGGCATGTAAATATTTTTTTTTCCAAAACAAAAAGACATTCCCAGGGCTCACAGATACTTGATACTTCAGCAGTCCATGACGACACTCGCCAGACAATGTGGAGGTCCCCAAGATGCACTGCTGGCTTCTCAGGATGCACAATCTTCTGCGTTCTGCATAACCATACAATATTATGCAAATAATTTCAGAATCATAACATATGCTCAGATTAAACATAAACATAGAATTTGACGGCAGATAAGGACTGCTTGGCCCACCCAGTCTGCCCATTTCCCTACCTGATGGATAAGCTGCAGATTCTAGTTAATCAACAGCTTACTTCCTCCTGCCCCCCACTAGAATTGCCGTATGCCTGTCCCATGCATTCTTGAATTCTCCCACTGTTCCTGACTCCAAAACCTTCTCAGGAAGGCTGTTCTATGCATCCACAACTCTCTGTGAAAAAAATACTTTCTAACATTACCTCTGAGCCATCCCCCCTCTATCTTCAAAATGTGACCCCTTGTTCTTGCACATCTCTTCTTCTGAAAGATACTACCCTCTTGTACCTTGTTAATTCCCTTGAGATACTTGAGAGTTTCTATCATGTTCCCCCTCTCCCTCCTTTCCTCAAGGGTATACATATTAAGCTGCTTTAGTCTCTCCTCGTATGTTTTCTGGTGCAGACCTTGCACCATTTTGGTTGCACTCCTCTGAACAGCCTCCACTCTGTCTAAGTCTTTGGAGATGGGGTCTCTAGAATTGCACAGTACTCCAGATGGGGTCTCACTAACTGTCTGTAGAGAGGATAACAACTTCCTGTTTTCTACTGTTGATGCCTCTCCCTATGCATCCCATGTATCCCCAGCCCTCCTTACTGCCTTCTCCATTGCTTGCCCACCTTTAGGTCATCTGATATAATTACTCCTAGGTCTCTTTCGATTTTTGTTGTTGTTATGAACTCACCCCCCATTGCGTACTCTTCCCCTGGGTTTTTGTTTCCCGGATGCATTACCTTGCACTTCTTTGCATTGAATCTGAGCTGCCACCTATTTGACCATTCCTCCAACCTTGCCAAGTCCCTTTCATTCTTTCCACCCCACCTTGTGTATCAACCCTGTTGCAGATCTTTGTGTCATCTGCAAAAGGCATACCTTTCCTTCCAGGTGCTCTCCAATGTCACTTATAAAGATATTAAAGAGGACGGTCCCAGTACCGAACCCTACGGTACCCTGATAGTTACCTCCTTTCTTCACCGTGGACTCCGTTTACTATTACTGTTTGCGTCCTGTTGTCAAGCCAGTTTTTTTTATCCAGGCTACCACCTTGGGACCCACTCCAAGGCTGGGTAACTTGTATATTAATCTTGTGTGAGACTGTGTCAAAAGCAATCTAGATTGTTTTTATTGTCTTTGTCCAGGAAAGGCACACAGCTGCAGCTTGTTCCTGGGTGTGTTTTGGGAGCACAGGGAGGTTAAATGACTTGCTCTGGTCACACAATATACAAGCAGAACATGATGGAATCAGAACCAATTCTGCTGGGCGAATGAAGCTTGTTCACAGCTCTTCGCTTTAACCTCTAGGCTGTACTGCCAGCTGATAATCAAAAACTTCACATTTCAAGGTTGGCCCCATGATGCCAGGCCAGTAAGTAGGTAGCCACATTTGCATCTTGTAGACCAGAGTTCACACCAAAAATTGTAAGAGAAAAGGCTGTAAAAGAGGGAATGGAAAAAGAAAGAAGTTGGTGCTGTGGCTGCCCCAGAAATCTGTACGGACATGAAGACAGACAGGGTTTAGAAATCCTGATATGGGGCCCTAATACCTGTTGGTACCACAGAGCCAGCCTTGAGATGTGTAGTTTTTGATGATCGGCTGGCAGTGTAGCCTAGAGGTTAAAGCAACCCTAAAGATGGATTTTTTTTACTAACAGCTTGAAGGTTCAAAAAATATATATTTTTATACACTGCGAACGCCAGCTCTTTGGAACAGACTTCCTCTTGAAGTTGTCTCATGAACTACTAAAGAAAACTTTTAAGACCAACCTTAACAAATATATCTCTACACATGGGATTATGAATTACCATACATCGTCCTAAGGAGCTATTATGGGCTACAACCTTTTTGCTCCTACAAAACTCAGTGAAATGTAAAGGTGATAACTCACTAGTTTCAATGCACATACAAAACAAGTTTTATAAATGTAGAAAGTGTTGTAATAACACCTTAAAACACACTTAATAAAACAGACAATTTCCCATTTAACTTACAGTCAATGGAGGGCCAAGTTCCTTGGTGACATTATTTCTTGTCAGGAGCCTAAAACATATGGCTGCCCACAGCCCTTAATTACAGGCCGATTTACATATGAATAACTCTGGACTGCAAAGACTCAGATACACATAATGGCTGACTCACATTACCTGTTTATGGTCTTTCAGACAAAAACCCTGTTGACGACAGTTCCACTTTAAAAACAAAACCTTTCTACTTGTAATGACTGTCTAACTTCAGCATAAATTCTTTAATTGTCTAGTTTCCCACAACTTCTAATGGCAGAACATTCCAAATTGGTACTGCTCTCTGGCTATACCATTTTTGTCTTCTTAGCAAACTACATTTTCACCATTTAGTTGAAGCGGGTATGTGCGTGTAGTATATAAAATTGTATTTTAATTCTAGTCCCAGCTGTTCCCAAAGCTCACTATCTGTTAGGGCCCTGTACAGTAAGCACATCCCCCACCCCCGGTAGCCTTCTGTACTCCAATGAGTATATATTTAGATTCATCAACCTAGTCTCATAATTCTTTACCCTTTGGGTCTTAACCATTCTTGTGGCTCTTTTTTGGACCCTCTCAATCATGTCTATTTCTATTCTTTTGTAGGGTGTCCAGACTTGTGCACAATACTCCAGATTTGGCCTCACCAATAAGTCATGACACATACAAGGGCATAACCTCCTCTCTTTGCCTGCTAGATATGTGCCCAATTATGCAATTTAACACTTGATTTGCTTTATGAACTATGTTCCTGCAGTGTGTTTTAAACTGGAGGTCATTTGTTATTACTATGCCCAGATCCCTTTCCTCAGTTACCCTTCTTAGTGGGCTATTTAGAGTGTATGTTGTATTTGGATTTTTATTCACCATGTGCATAACTGTGCACTTGTCCACATTAAAGAGTAATTTATGTTTAGTGGTCCAATCTTGTATAAAGTGCCTCCTGTAATTTTTCAGCAGCATCCATAGTGTTTATTACTGCTTCTAGTCTGTAAGCATCTGCAAATTTGCTTAACCATATGTTCTTGCATTTATATTGTGGAGACGTGACATATAGGTTAAATAAACATGGCCCCAGGACTGACCCCTGAGAAACCCCACTTGTGACCACAGTCCAATCCGAGCACACACCCTTGATACTCACTTTTTGTTCTCTCTCATTTAGCCATGCATATATCCATTGTACAATGTTTTCATGTATACCCGTCTGTGAGTACCGCCACCAATTCTGAATGTGGTAGTTTATCAAAAGCTTTGGTAAAATCTAAGTACACCCATCCACTGAACTACCTTAATCCAGTGCTCAGCTGACTTTGTCATAAAACTCTTAACACATTGGTTTGACAGGACCTGCCTTTTGTAAAATTGTGTTGTGTTGCATCGTTTTTGTTTGTATCATTTATGTAATTTATCATTTCATCCTTTATAATGGCTTCAAGAATTTTGCAGAGGGTATATGTCAAACTAACTGGGCGATAGCCAGATTCTTTTTACTTCATTTCTTGTATATGGGTACTACTATGGCGGATTTCCATAAGTCCACCACTTTTTCTTTATCTAGGGAAGTCTGAAAAATGTGTGTCAATGGGGGTGCCATTTCCTCAGCCAGCTCTTTTATTACTCTGGGGTGAAAACCATCTGGACCCGGGAACTTGTTTGCATTTACCCTGTAAAGCCTAGTTTTAACCTCAGATAGCTCAGTGTGAATGGGGCTTCCTATATTTGGAGATTTTTGAACTCTCGCTGTAAGGTTTGGTTTTTCATTGAATACTGATGAGATGTATGCATTCTGCACATCCACCATCTGTTCTGGATTAGATACCAATGACCCATCCCGGTCCAGTAATGGTTCTATTGTATTTTGGCTCCCCTTTTATTGTTGATATATGTATAAAACGTGTGCTTATCCTTAGCTTTTAATGCCAGCTTTTTCTCGTAGTTTGCCTTTGCCCTTTTAATCTCTTTTTTTACTTTCCTTAATATTGGTCTATATTGACCCCAACCTCCTTTCCTATTATTCCTCATATTTTTGTAAATTTTGTTTTTCTTTAATTAGCTTCTTGATTGTTGGTGTCATCCAATATGGTGTCCTACCCCCTTATATTTTTCCCTAGTAGAAATATTGCTATAGATTACCTGGTTTAATTTTGTACAGAACAAATACCATGCAGTGTTTTATGACTTGTCCAGAAGGTCTTGCTGCCAATTCCAGTCAGACAACTCCCTCCTCATCTTATCAAAGTTTGCCTTTGCAAAGTTTAATACTATAGTTTCTCCTAAATCATCTGGATTATTTTCCTGGATGTTGAATGCTACTATTAGGTGGTCACTATTTCCTAGCGGTACAGTAACTTGGTATTCTGTTACATTTTCCCCCATATTTGTTAGTATGAGGTCCAGGGTTTTTTCTCCTCTAGTTTGTTCCCCAGACCTTGTTCTAGACCTATTTGGTCGCAAGCTTCCAGATAACTTTCTTCAACTTTAGTTGTACTTTGTAAGGTTCCACAATTGATTCCTGATAGGTTCAAATATCCCATTAGTAGTAACCAGTCCACTGGGTTAAGTTCCTGAATGTACTTTAGGGGGGTTACATCTACCTCTTGTTTTATTGATGGTGGTCTATAGATAACGACAATAATTATTTTGGGGGCCCTATGTGGTGTTAGTTTAATCCATACCATGCCATGGTGAATTTTCTTTTTCATGTTTGGGAGGACTTCACCCCCGCACCCCTTTACTTTCTGTAACTAACTCTGCCGCAGGCAAAATCCCACTTGGTTACTTGGTTGAAAGGACAAAAGAAAGCTGAGGCCCATCAAGATTGTCCTCCACATGTGTGGATCATTATTGTAATTCTATCTGGTTAGCCAATTATCTAATTTCATTTTAAAAGACGTTACAGTAGTTGCATCAATAATGTATTGTGGAAGAGTGCTCCATAGACGGGGAGTTCTTATAGAGAAAAAGTTTTGTCTCTTATTAGTGTTACATTTAGCGATATCCAACTGTTTATTATTTAGCCTTGGTCCGATTTTTCTGGAAGAGAGTGATAGGCCACATTGTCTCATCAAAATGGGTGATTTGATAATCTTAAAGAGCAGTAGTGAATCGCCTCTTGTTCTTCTTAATTCAAGAGAATGCAAACCTGTCCTTTGTAGTCTGGTCTCATGGTCCAGACGTGCCAAATGAGGAATAATTTTTGTAGCTCTACTCTGAGACTTCTCGACTCTGTCTACATCCTTAATGAGGTAAGGACTCCAAAAAGGGGAACCATAATCTAGGTAGGGCCTAACATGAGATCTGTACAAGGTAATGATGCACTGTTCAGTTTTTGATACAAATGTGCAATTGATTCTTCGAAGAAGAGCATTGGCTTAGTTAGCTATTTTGTTGCAGTGTGAAAATGAGGTAAGTTTGTTGTTTACTTGGATCCAGAGATCTTTTTCGAGACAGGAAACCTTAATCTTGATATTGTTCAGTGTGTATACCTGTTTAGGGTTATTTTTCCCCATATGTAAAACAGCACATTTAGACACATTAAAGTCCATTTTGTTGGTAAGAACCCAGTATTCAATTGTTGCAGGATCAGTTAGCATTGTCTGCATGTTGGCTGCATTATTAACAGCTCCCCCTAGCTTAGTGTCATCTGCAAACTTCATAAGAATGTTAGTTGAGTGGATTTTCATATCGCTAATGAAGATATTAAACAGGGTGGGTCCCAGGACAGAGCCCTGGGGAACACCACTCGTCACTCTGCCCAGGTCTGACATAGTGCCATTGACCCGGACCCTCTGAGATCGATTAGTCAGCCAGCTTCTTATCCATGACACCAGTGTTGCTGAAAAGCCTAAGTGGGTAAGTTTGTTAATCAGAATAGCATGAGATACTTTATCGAAGGCTTTACTATAGTCTAACAAAATGACATCCGAAGGAATGCCTAAGTCAAGGTTCAAGCTTATGGAATTATAGAAGGACAACAAATTTGTAGTGCAAGATAAACCAGTTCTAAATCCATGTTGGGTGATGTCAGTAATATTTAGAGATTCAATTTCTTTTTCTAAAAGTATTTTGATTACTTTCTCCAGTAATTTACAGGGAATCGAGGTTAGACTGATTGGACGGTAGCTGTCAACTTTTGAATGCAAACCCTGTTTAAAAATTGGGGTTACTATTGCCGTTAACCAGTCAAGGGGAACCATGGATTCTTGGAGAGATTTATTAAAGATAATTGTAAGCGGTAGTGTAATTGTATCTTTAGCTCCCAAGAGGAATTTGGAACAAATATCATCGGGACCAGGGCTAGTATTTTTTTTTTAAAGCTAGTAATAATTTATAAATTTAATTTTGTAGTACCTTGTAATCTATATTACCTAATGGGAGATTTTTAGATGGGGAAGGAGATAGGTCCTGAGTAAATACTGATAAAAAAATAGTTATTTAACGTATTAGCAGTGGTGAAGGCAGAGGATATTACTGAATTGTTTAGTTTTAGGGGGCCAATTGTTTTATTGTTTCCCTTTTTACTATTTAAATAAGCGTAAAGTGATTTGTGTGAGTCATTAGTATATGCAATGCGGAATTCTAAGTTTCTTTTGGCTTATAATATTAATTTTTTAAGAATTTTAACAGATTCCCTGTATTGAGTTAACAGTTCGTTATTAGTATTCATGGGGGAATTTTTTAGTAGAGAGAATAGTTTACGTTTGCATGAAATTTGTTTTTTTAATAGAGGAGTTAAACCATGGTGGAATTTTACCTTTACTATTATACTTATGCTTATCAGGAACGTACTGATGTTCAAGTATCTGTATTTGTGCTTCTAAAAAATCCCATGATTCATTAGTGTTGAGAGGTGATAAGGTATGTATCCAGTCAATTTTGCTTAAATGGTCATTTATCTTTTGAAAATCAGCTCGCTCATAATGTTAAATTTTTTGTTTATTTAATAAACGGCGTTGAGGTAATGGAATAGTAAGAAAAACTGACATGTGGTCACTATTACTAAGAGGTTCAGATATATGTAAGTTGTTCACAGGAATGTCTAGACTCGTTATAACAAGGTCCAGGATGTTACTTCCCCGGGTAGGTTCTTTGACGAGATGATACAGTCCCAGGTCGACAATGGTTTAAGAAAGTTGTTGTCATAATTATTAGAGCCCGTCAAAGTATCCCAGTTAATAGTTGGTAGGTTAAAGTCTCCTAAAATTAGGACAGGGCCATTGTTTGCTAGCTGGGAGATATGAAAAAATTACTCACCTTAGTAATGTTGTTTCTTCTAATGGAGTCTTGCTATATTATAGACATTAGCAGTTTGATCCAGCTCTAGAACTGCCCCGGAGTGAAACGGTTAAAACCATTCCAAAATAGAATTTTGGCACGAGAGCAGCTCTATCTGTGTCATTTCAAACTTGAACTGTCAGATCTTTACGAGCCAAACTCACTAAGGTCTGTGGGAAGCTGTAACTCACACTAGCCAAATGGCTACCTAAATAATAACAACCATTGATGGTCCCAACACCCAAGACTCAAGTCAGGGACCAGAAATACTAACACCATTCTAATAATATGAAAATGGAACACAAGTATAATAAAACACACACACGCTGCACACATACACACTCCCAAAGTCCCAAAGGGACAAAATGCTAACAGGACATAAGTAGTGCCCACACTAAGTTGCCCGCACCCCACCAAGTAGAGGTTCTGAGAGGGCAGGTTGGGGAGGTCTATATATATAAGACTCCATTAGAAGAAACAACATTACTAAGGTGAGTAATTTTTCTTCAAACAACATGAAGTCTTGCTATATTATAGACATTAGCAGAATACACAGCAGTACCTCCATGGAGGGGCAGAACCTACTTAGGGAATAGGCTCTGAAGAACAGCTGTGCCAAACCGAGCATCTCTCCTGGCCTGGACATCCAGGGAGTAATGCTTGGTAAAATGTGTACCGTTTTCCAAGTAGCAGCCTGGCAAATCTCTAATAAAGGATATCTCTGGCAGCAGCTAGAGACGAGCCTATACCCCTGGTAGAATGAGCCTCAAACCGGGGGCTCTGCCCACTTCTGATAACAAAATTGGATACAAGAGACAATCCACCTGGCTATTGATCTCTTAGTGGCAGGTTTGCCTTTCCCAGCTTCACCATAGGTAAGGAAAAGTTGGAGGGATTCGAACTGTGACCTTTGGTGCAGCTCTATATAATAACTAAGAGCTCTCTTAACATCCAGGCTGTGCAACCTCTCACCCAAGAGGAGTGATCAGTGAAAAATACTGGAAGGGAGATAGATTGATTAAGATGGAAATCTGAAACCACCTTAGGCAAAAACTTCCTATTAGTCCTAAGGACTACCTATCCCTGTGGAAAGAAATAAAGTCAGTCTCCACTGACAAGGCTTGCAATTCCACTTATGCCTGGCAGAAGTGATAGCCACTAGAAAAACAGTTTTTCAAGTTAGGTACTTAAGCTCTGCAGAAGACAGAGGTTCAAAGGTTGCATTAACTGGGCAATGCAAACATTAAGGTCCTAAGTAGGCCGGTTCTCAAAGGGAGGATTAGTATGGAGTAATCCCTTAAAAACTTGGAAAACACAGGATGAGAGGAAAGAGGATGACTTTCCTGCTGACACAAAAGCAGACACAGCTGCCAGATGAACTCTCAGGTAGCTGGTCTGAGACCCAAGGAATTAAGACGTACCATGTAATCTAACAAAATGGGCAATTCAGCAGATTCTGGGAAATATTTTTCCAGCACACCAAATGGAAAACCTTTTCCATTTAGAACTATAAGTAGCTCTAGTGGAAGGCTTTCTGGAAGCCTTTAGGATCTCAAGAACACCCTGAGAGGTGTAAATCAGCAACTTAACTCCTCAAGAGCCAGGCCTTGAGGTTGAGGGATTTGAGGTCCGGATACCAAACCCTTCCCTGGGCACAAGTCAACAGATTGTGATTCCTGGGAGGCACAGGGGAGATGGACCGTCAGAGACAGAAGGAGTGGGTACCAGGGCTGCCTGGCCAATCCGGGGCAATCAGAATCACCCTGCAAGGCTGAGATCTGATTTTGACTAGTACTTTGAATAGGAGAGGAAAGGGGAAAGCATAGAGGAACTTCCTCCCAATCCAGAAGAAGGGCATCCAGAGGAACTGAGCCCAGCACTGAGGCCTGCAACAGAACAGAGGAAGTTTTTGATTGTCTGGGGCTGCAAAAGATCTATCTGAGGATGCCCCACCACAAAACTACCCCCAACGCAGGATCCAGGGACCATTCGTGATGGCCCTGGAAAATCCTACTGAGGCATCCGCTGGGACATTGTCCTTCCTGGAAGATGAACTGCTATGAGGGAAGTGTTCAGGGAATAGGCCAGAGACCACAACTTCATTGCCTCGGTGCACAAGGTCAGACCGAAGTGCCCCTGTTTGATGTACCACATTGTTGTGGTGTTGTCTGTTCTGACTTGTATCACTTGTCGTGGACAGATGCAGAAAAGCTTGAAGAGCTAAAAAGACAGCTCTGAGTTCCAGCAAATTGATGTGGAGCAGAGATTCCTGGGGGACCAAACTCCTGAGTGGAAAGGTCGCCCATGTGGGCTCCCAACCCAGAAGGGAAGCATCTGTAGTGAGAGTCAAGTCATGAGAAGGGGAAATGAAGGGACCCCGCTCTTAATTGCTCTGATCCTGCCACCACTGGAGAGCTAGGATCAAGGTTCAGACACTGGGACCAACTTGAAAGGGGGTCTCTTCTCTGAGACCAAAAGGTTCTCAAATGAAACTGAATGTCTCATCTGAAATCTGGCTCCTGCACAACAGCTGTGGATGCAGCCATGTGCCCCAGGAGCTGCAGAGTGTCTTGCTGGGTAAAGACCTGCAGTGAAGGAAAGAGGCCAGAGCCACTAAATTCCTTACCCTTTCTGGGGAAGAAGGCTCTTAGTAGCTTTATGTCCAATTCTGCCCCTATAAAGGTGAGTACCTGGACTGGTTCCAGAACCACTTTGGTAGGTTTAGCAGAAAACCCAGGGCGGTGAGAAGCTGCTGGGTGACCTGCAGGTGAGATTTTACCTGTTCTGGGGACTGGCCTACAATGAGCCAGTCGTCTAGATAGGGAAAAACAGCAATCCTCTGCCTCCTTAAGTGGGCCACTGCCACTGCTAGACACTTTGTGAATACCCTTGGAGCAGAGGTAAGGCCGAAGGGCATTGCTCTGAACTGGTAATGACCTGAGGGCAGTTCGAATCTGAGGTACTTTCGGTGGGATCTTCCGACAGGACATGGAAATAGGCATCCTTGAGGTCCAGGGAGGCTAGCCAGTCCCCTGGCCTTAGGGAAGGTAAAATCATTGCCAGAGTTACCATTTTGAACTTTGGTTTCAAAAGATGCTTGTTCAGATATCTGAGATCTAAAATGGGCGCCATTCTCCTGTCTTTTTGGGGTAAGGAAGTATCTGAATGCAGACCCTGCCCTGATGCGGGAGGAACCCTTTCTACTGCTCTGAGAGCTAACAGGATGAGACCTCTGTTTCCAGAGCGAGGGTCTCTGAAGCACTTGCAGGTAGAAAAGTCTGCTTCTCAACTTGGGAAACTTTTGAAGCTGAGAACCAGACCCTGGCTTACTACTTCCAGAAACCACTTGTCTGAGGTTAAAGAAGCCCAATTCTGACTGAAGTAGCCAGCCTGCCCCCACTGGTACAGAGAGAATCGCCCTGGGCACCCCATCAGGGTGCCTGTTCGCAGGAGCTTTAGGCTGGGGGTGGGAGCAGGTCTGCCCACCCTCGCCTGCCCTGCCTCTGAAGAAGCCCCTCTGAGCATAGGCAGAGGAGGCCTGAGTCTGGTAGAAAGGCCTGTGAAAGGCCTACCCCTACCCCTGGGGGCATGCCTTTGAGGAGTGGCTTGCCGCTCCTTAGCCTGGGCACTCTTGTAAGCAGTCCTATATTCATCCATCTTCTTCATGTAATTCTCCGTCTGCTCTCCAAACAGAGAATTTCCACCACAGGAAAATCCATAGCCTTAGTCTGGGTATCCTGTGACAAACTAAGTACCACCCTGAGCCAGGCCAACCTACGAAAAGCTACAGATGTGGCCATGACCCTAGAGGAAATATCATTAACATCCACAGCAGCATGAAACTGAACCTTAGAGGCTCTCAATGCCATCAGCAGCCACCTGTTCTAGTTCACTAGCCAGCTGGCCATGGGCCTGCTTGGCCAATTGCATAACAGTATCCCATCTAGATTTCTGATACCTAGCTACATAAGCCCTATAATTTGCTTGCCTGAGTCCCAGAGAGGCTGCCATATACTGTTTTTTTTTTTTTTTTGCCATGGCATCAATCTTCCTGGAATCCTTGTCAGGAGGATGTGAAGCCAAGGGAATATTAGCTTTATCACAGGCAGCAGCCTGAACTACCCCAACATGACTGCATTGCTGAGAAAGGAATTCTGTATCAGGGCCTGACAATGTATACCTTCTATCCATCTTTTTATCTACAGGAGGCACAGAATTGGGAGCTTTTAAAATTTTAATTGTTTGTTTCCTAAAAGACTTATGTAAAGGAATAGACAATCTCCTAGACTCTGGAATATCCATCATTTCTACAAAATCAGGCTCCTCTTGCTCATCCACAGCCTCTTCTAAAGGAAGCTGGAGGGTTTCAGCAACTTTTTTATAAAACATAAAATGAGATGGGGACTCAGACAGCATAAGGGGAGATTCTAAAGGTCTGTCTGGGGGAGATGTCCGGTTCAATGGGCACACCCAGACCTTCCCAGCCACATTCATACTGTTCATAATCCTCCTCCCCCTCCTCTGGTTCATAAAAGTCCTCAATATCATAATCCTGAACCACTGGGACCGGACAAACCGACCTTTTACCAGATAGTGGTGGTTCGGACGGACCCTGAGACAGTGACTGGACAATTTGTATGGCTTTTGCCATCTCTGCAGCAGTTGGAGAAGGAATTTTGGACTCCAGACCTGCTGATTTCTTCTTTCTTTACTGGAATTGGTTCCTCAGAACCAGCTTTTCTTTTGCCCGAGGAAGTCTGGCCCTGGTCAGAGGGCACTCCCTCTGGTTCGGTTGGCACCGAACCGGGCTGGCCATCCGGGTCAGTGGACTTTTTGGCCTCTCGTTCCCTGAGCCTGCCCAATCTTTTTTCCAGGGTGGCTGCAGGGAAATTCTTACATACCTGGCAGTCTGACTGGAGGTGGTCAAACCCCAGACAATAAACACATAGAGTGTGTGGGTCAGCCTTGGCAAAGACTTCCCCACAAACATCACAGTGTTGAAACCAGTGGGCCCGTTTTTCTTTTGGGTTTCTCAGACATAATGCCAGTCTAACCAAAAACTTGCCCTTTAGCAGCAGTGCCAGGCAAGACACCTAATCGGTTCCTAACCGTGTCATGGGTATGGAAAAAACGTAATAAATCCGTTTTTTTAGAACCGATAAGAACCGGAACCGCACTCTAAAATAGTAACTTTTAGTTTTAAATGAGTTTTAAACCCACTGATCGGTTCAAAACCGAACCGATAATACAAGTTCCACACAGACAAAATCTTCATTTACTTACGGTTACCACAGATAGAGGCTTGAGACGAGCGGTTTTGCGGTTAAAATAAAACTATTCTCGGTTAAATCCACCAAGAAAACACTTTTAAACCGAGAAATGAACCGAGCAGAAGGAGAAATCTCGGAGCTACTGTTCACTGAGGCGGAGTAAAGAATCTGACAGTTCAAGTTTGAAATGACACAGATAGAGCTGCTCTCGTGCCTAAATTCTATTTTGGAATGGTTTTAACCATTTCACTCCGGGGCAGTTCTAGAGCTGGATCAAACTGCTAATGTCTATAATATAGCAAGACTTCATGTTGTTTGAACTTCTGTTAACCTTGAACTTTGGGTGCTGTCAGAAGAGGGAGGGCAGTAGCAGGTTCCAACTAAAATTTGTGGAAGGCCTTTAAGTTGAATATAGACCCCCACACACTCTCGGGATTTTTGGTGTCGGGATCTTCGTCTCGGGCTTCCGGGTATCAGGCTAATGAGTTTCAATCTTCAGTAGTGAGACCCCTTAATATACAATATATTGGCCCCCTTCACTTGATTTGGGGAGGGGGTCAAGTAACATGCATGGGATACCACTGCATGCTGTGCCTGACGCTGCGCCTGACGCTGCAAGTTTGCATCACTGATGTTAAGAATGCTGTTCAATACTGCTTGGTTCTATGTTTTCTCCTTTACTGTGGTATAAATGCATTAGTATAAACCAATATTGGGGAGGGGTCTCATATTTCAACAGTCCTCTTTATGTTCGTGCAAGGTTAAGGGGATTATATATCAGCTGGGGGAAGGTTGGTCTGGAAACTTTATCAGATTGCTCCCTCTCCCCCCCCCACCAAGTACTGTTGAAAAAAAAGGCCCTTATAATATAAAACGGGGGTGGTGCATCCTAGGGGAATCTGCTACAGCTCTGCACTCCTGGGCCCCCTCTCATGGGAGACTCTGGCGGTCTAGGAGATTGGTGATTGGAAGCAACAATCTGGATTAAAATCTGGCCCACTGGCTATCTGATTGCATTTGTCAGTCAGATTTTGCCTGAGTAATGTGGGATAACATTGGCCTTTATTAGTGTGTCCTGGGGCCTTTTTCTTTTCAGTTTTGTTTTTGGGGGGCTCCTATCTACAGCATAAACAACTTCATTGTTTTTCCTTTGTACTGTCCTAGAAAGTATAAGGGAATTTATTATTTTCCCTTCCTTGGATCTCTGGCTGTCCCTAGGGACACATATTGATATAATATTCATTCCCTATGTTGGGATCTTTTGCAGGACACACTGGTGATTTTGAAGGGAGGTATGTGTAGGGGGACCCTTGGCTCCAGGATGCCCATTCTTAGCTAAGCTCGGGGAAGGGAAAATTGCGGCTCATAACTGAGAAGGAGACACCACACTTGCTGCACAGGTCCACTGGCTGGATTATGCCACAGCATAGTGTAGGGTTCATCTCTGCACAGCCTGCTACTCTTTGTCCTCTATTAGGTGGCACGAGTAAGGTGGCACGGTTGGAAGTGGGAGGTGTAGGTGGTTTACCAGGCTCTTCTTTTTCTTGGAGCTGGTCTCCAGTTCTTGTTTTTTTTTTTTTTGTGTAATCTATTTTTCTGCCCCGTGCTCGCTGGTCCACCACTCCTTCGGGCTCTACCAAGTTCCCCTCCAGCCCCTACTGTCCTTACCCAGCTCTCCTCTGATCCTCATATTGCAGCCGACCCCCGGGATATCCCGGCGTATCCCTTCGCCGGGCGGGTCCCCTCCTCCGAGGGGGAAGGCACCGGGGGGAGAGGCGTGACCCCAGCACATACTTCTAGGGCCCGGGGATGCTGCTGAGGAACAGGAGGCCCTGGGAAGGTGCTGGAGACCCTCAGGGAACAGAGAGCAGTCATCTGGCAGCCAGCAAGCGATTTTCCTGACTTTCTTGAGGTGCGTGACATCCGGACGTCAAGGCAAGAGCCGACGTCTGTCACGCACCACCCCTAATGACCCCCACATGTTGCTCTACCCCTGGCCTCTACCAGTGGTCGCTTCAACACCGGGTCACAGCCCCTTCCCTCCCTGAAAACAGCAAGCAGTCGTGGGACGCTCAAGCTGCCCCCTCCCCGGCTGGCCCTCCAGTGACCCGAGCTCGCTCCCGAACCCAGGTCACTGGCGGCGCACGCGGAAATCCAACCGCTGCGCCGATGGGCCAGCCTCCAGTTCTTGTTATTGGTTATGTGATTCATGGTGCTATTTATTCCATATGTTGCACAGGGTTGTGTTGCTGCTCCACCTGGATTCTTTAGATGCCACACTGGGATTGGGATATGGGGTAACTGATGAATTTGTTTATGCTCAAGAGTACTGGTGCCAGATGTATATGTTCTTGCCTCTTCCTATGGCCAATTTAAATCTTGTTACATACAATGTTAGGGGCCTTAACAGCCCAATTAAGAGGGCAAGAGTCTTCCAAGAATTAAGCCAGATTGGGGTAATGGTGGCTTTCCTCCAGGAGACACATCTTATACTCCAAAAATATGATAAGCTCAGCAGTAAATGGGTGGGAGAAGAATATGCAGCTTCCTGGAGTGAACTTGCCCATCATAGAGGAATAGCAATATTAATTCATAAAGACAGCCCGTTTTTGGCTGAGAGGGTGGACTTGGACCCAGCGTGTGGATTTGTAAGAATTCGGGGCATTTATAGGGACATGCACTGTATTTTTCTTAACAAGAATGCACCAAATGAGGACAAGGATGCTGCTTGCTTCCTCAAGAAAACTATATACAGTGACTGACCCCAGGCACTTACGTGTAATCAGGGGACACCATTATTTCCGCAAAAATGGATTTTGGGGTACTCCTAATATAAGAAAACAGATCGGACACCATTCTCTCTAGACTGGGGCAGGAGCTTGGGCTGACAAGAGGTGTGGTGAGTTCTGAATGGGCAGGCCCATAACTTCACACATTACTCTTATAGACATAAATGTAATACTAGAATAGATATGTTTTCCGTATCTACTGAGTGGGCCTACATAGCAACCCACTGGCACATACAGGCTAGAACCCTGTCGGATCATGCCCCTATCCTATTAACATTAGAAATAATCTCCACGCAACTTAAATTGGCATTTAAATCTTAGCATTTTAAATTCTTTGAGTTTAAACAACTCATGGAAGACACAATCAAAGACCATCTCTCAAATAATCCAGAAGGAACTATCATACATGCTGTACGATGGGATGCCCTGAAGGCGGTTGTTCAGGGAGTAATTATTACGTACTTGTCAGAGGCCAAAAGAAAGAAAGGTGCAAAACAGACGGCACTAGAAACTCAGATTAGGGATTTGGAATTCCAGCATAAAATTACAATCAATGAACAGGTAAAGGCTCCAGAGCTTTTGCCCACCATGCCCCTCAGCTATGAACTCTCCCACTTGGCGTCAGTCTTGCTCCCACGCACAACGCCTTTAAAAAAGTGCTCCACCAGCATTTCAGCTCTACTGGCCAATGCTCCTATTTCAAACCTCCTCAGTCCCGTTTTCTCCTGTCTCTAACCTCCTAAGTCCCTGCTTCACCTGCCTGACCCCAAGCACTTACTTGGTGTTGCTACAAAGATTCCCCTTGTGATATCATCTCTCCCTGCATTTCTCTCCTCACAAGCCCCCAGTATCCATCACCCCCTCTCTCTCTTCTGCCAGCTCTCATCCTCATGCCTGTACAGTTGACCCGATCCCTACCTTCCCCAACCTCTGCTGTTATCCACTTCCCATTCCCTGGCTTCTTAGTCCCCCTTGCACTTATTTTTTGACCCCACACACTGTCCGTTTTGCCTCTCTCTGGACTATATCTGCTGTACTCTTATTTTCTGACTTTCTTGTCTAAGGTTTAATATGCCTCCCCACAATTTTCTAGGACTGTTACTGCTGTCTCTGCTCGACAAGTTTCTCTGTCCAGATGCTATGACAGGAACTACTCCCAGGATCCTACTTGGACCACCTCCATATTTGACATATGCTGAATTAACCTATTGATTAACGCGTAATAATTCTGTGTTATTGTATCTCGATGTAACCTGTTGTTTTTGTACCTGTGATACTGTAACCTGATGTTTGTTATGCCTGTCGTGCTTACCCTGTAACCTCCTGGGTTGTGCCTGAAAATAGTCATCTCCATGGCTAGCATACCTACCCAGTCAACGAAAACTAAATAAAGGCAGATCAAGAAAAACAGGAGGAGGAACTTACTGACTAATGTTACAAATAGAGGGTAGTTATTGCACAATCTAACAACAATACTATGAAGGAGGAAACCAGGAAAACTACTAGCTCTTACCCTTAGGGAGCAACAGGGTAACAGGGCTGTATTACGTTTGAAAAATCCCATGGCAGAGGGGACCACCCACAGGTCATCCAGGGGAGATCGTCAATATTTTTGCAGATTATTATAAAACAGTTATATACTCAGGATTTAGTCCTGGATTTTGATAAGAAAACTGAGAATTTCCTCCTGGAGTCATCCTTCCAGAACTGTCTGTACAGGTGACCTTGGTGGATAAGAATATCAGTGAAGGAGAAATCAGAACTCACACCTGTGTCACCTCAAAAATGAGAAATCACCACGCCTTGATGGGCTCCCCGCAGAATTTTTAAAAACCTTTTCAGATTCTCTAATACCAGTTTTTACACAAGTCTGTCAGGAAATTTTTGAGGGGGGAGAAATTCCAGATTCCCGGCACTTCGCACAAATATATATCCTTCCCAAACCTGGCAAAGATCTGACAGAATGTGACTTTTAATTGGCCAATATCTTTATTAAATACAGACATGAAAATCTTTACAGGAATTCCAGCTGACCGGGTTCAGTCAGTCATCTCAACGGAGATCCATGCAGACCACACAGGTTTCATTTCTGGCAGGTATCTCCAAGACAATATACGGTGGTTGCTCAATATAAGGTCTAAGCAGGGGGGCCAGGGGGCTCTCCAATTAGCCATCTCTATGGATGCCGAAAAGACTTTTGATAGGGTGAATTGGCAGTTTCTAAAAAAAAAAATACCATGGAGAAATTTTAAATTCAGCCCTAAATTCATAGAGAGAGTTAACAGTCTATACTCCACCCCTAAAGCATTAGTTTGAATCAATGGCATTCATTTTGAGTTCTTTCCTTTAGTCCGTGGTACACAACAAAGTTGCCCTCTGTCCCCGTGCTATCTGCTTTGTGTTTAGAGCCACTGGCTGCGAAGGTTCAACAAGATCTGTCCGTTGCAAAGCTCTGTAACAGAGTAGACATCCCAGAGGGAGTTGACAGAATAAGGATAAACCTAAAAGGTAGAGGGATTGGCAGCTGGGTTTCAATGCTAAAAAGTGTAAAATAATGCACATGGGGGCACAGAAACCCGGAGACAATGTACCACCTGGGAAGGGAGGAAATGGCAAGCTCAAAACAGGAAAGGGACCTGGGGGAAGTCATCTCCGATGACCTAAAGAAGTCAAAACAATGTGACAAGGCAGCAGGAAAGGTTAGCAGTATGCTGGATGTGCAGGCAGAGGACTCACCAGCAGAAGGAAGGAGATAATAATCCCACGTTATAGATCACTGGTGAGGCCTCACCTCGAATACTGTGTCCAGTTCTGAAAACCCAATCTTCAAAAGGACATAAACAGGGTAGAGGTGGTACATAGGAGGGTAACAAAAATGATAAGGGACTGCATCATAAACCATATGAGGAAAGACTGAGGGATTTAAATGTGTACCTCCTGGAGGACAGAAGGGATGGTGGGACATGACTGAAACATTCAAATACCTCACAGAGAAGAACAAGGTACAAGAGGGTACCACATTCCAATGAAAAAGATGCTCAAGGACAAGGGGGCACAATATGAAGCTAGAGAGGGGAGATTTAGAGGTAATATGAGGAAGTACTTCTTCATGGAGAGGGTGGTGGACAAATGGAACAGCCTGCCAGCAGAAGTGGTGGGGGCAAAAACTGTTACAGGATTCAAGAACACATGAGAGAGAGAGAGACAAGAGGTTCCTGAAAGTCAAGGGGAGGGGGGGGAGTAGGCTGCCTAGGGCCTGCTGTGTCACTATGGATAGGGTCATAGGACAGACTGGGTGGGCCTGGAGGCCCTTTATCTGCCATCAATTTGTATGTTTCTATGTTTCTTTTTCAGGTATTATGGTAGGCGGGGAAGAACAAAAAGTGTCTATGTATGCTGATGATTCAATATTTTTTTCTAACTACCCCGGAAACATCTGTACCTCGGCTGGTGGCTCTTTTACACTCTGCTGAGATTTTTAACTATAAAATTAATCTGCCGGCCCACTGGCACAGCGGTTGGATTTCCGCTTGCGACGCCGACGACCTGGGTTTGGAAATGAGCCCGGGACGTCGGGAGGGCCGGCCGAGGGGAGAAGGTTTGAGCATCCCAGGGATCGTTCACCTTCCGAGAGAGAGCTTGGCTGACTCCAGGTGGAGGCCTGAGGCACAGCAAGCTTTGACTGTAGAAGTAGGGGGAGGGCGTGAAGAACGTCAGCGCTTGCGCCTTGACATCAGGGCACATTTCACGCCCCAAAGAAAAAGGGAGAAAATGCCTTCCAGCTCCAGGGAGACAGACCACCAGAGAAGACCCTGATGTGCTCCTGCCTGCCTGGCCGCCCGAGCCCGAAGACAAAAGTTTGGGGTGTACGGGCCCCATCTCGTCCCCGCTCGGAGGGAAAAAAATTGCGGCTCCATGGGGGAACAAGATGGAACAGGTAAGGTGGGTAACGGGTGACTCCATTGGCAGTCCCAAGGAGACAGAGCTGGAGGGATGTAGGGGGAGATAAACAGAAAATATAAAAAAAAAAAAAAGGTTGCAGAAAGCAGGGGCCTAACAATTGCTATGGTTAAAGAAATGTGGGGACACAAAGCTGTCTGTTCCATTAAAGATGAAGATTGGTCTAGATGATTAAAATGTGGATGTGGGTATCTTCAGCTCCAATATAGCAAGACTTTTTTGGGAAGATACTCATTCGATATTTTCGTAGCCCCCACCCCACCGTTACATGCCATTATCATATCACAAACATGGCCAATTGCTGGAGAGCTCCCACTGGCATATCTTCGGGGGTACAGAGAACTGCACAGTTTTTGGAAGCAGATACATGCAGCATCCCAGGAGATTGTTGGGACACAAATTCCTTTTGATGTCACAGAATGGGTGTTAGGGCTTCCACAGGTAATGCACTTGCTGGAGCGGGGGGGGGGATAAACAAAGTCTTACTTTAATTCTTATAGCTGTAGCCCTTAAGTGCATAACTGCTCACTGGTTGCAAACAGAAGCTCCCACTCTGGCTGAATGGTTCCAAAGAGTGGATAAAGTTTACACAATGGAACTTTTAACAGCCAAACTTTGACTCAAGAGTAGAGAAACATATTGAAAAATGGAGAGGCTGGATTCAGTAGTACCAGGGCAGGGAACTAGTCTTAAGTGTGTGTGTGTGGGGGGGGGGGGTAAATGATAACAGCTAGTGACCATTAATAACTCTACTTGGTGTGTCCACAGCTAACTTTCTAATATGAAGGGGGCACTGTTGATAACTGAAATTCAGATAGCTGGTCATGTTCCTGGTTCTGATGTTCAGTGGCATCTCAATTTTTGACAACCTTATTCTGAGTGGAGTGAGCACACAATATCGATTAGTTGCATTTGTTATTTGTTTTGTGTTAACTTTTGCTATTCAATTATAGTTCATATAGCATACATTACCTGCTGAAGTCTATAACATCTATTTAGAAGTCGCAAGGCAAACTGAAGCTTTACAATACTTTAAAAATGTAATTTTAAATGCATCTACTAAGACTGTGATTTGTATACATTTTCTAAGTCAGAGGACACAAATCCTCCTCTCTACTGTTTTTATTTATTTCTTTTTCCCCCCAGCAGGGAACCAAATGGCCACTTGGACTCTTGTCTTGAATTATCAAAGTGTCATAAGGGGAACCTTTGTCTTGTATGTACTCCCTGCCTATGGGACTAAACCCTTGCACTGTCCTGAAATGCAAGACTTGTTCTACCAGATACATTGGATTCTATGTATTTACTGTATACTATGTGCTGTACACTGAATAAAGCAGAGCTTAAAAAAAGAAAATGTTCACTCCATTAATCAACTGTATGGGAGCTGAATCTCACTTATTTCAAAGCAGACAAGAGGTAAATGTAGCAGACTAAGTATCAGTGCATCAAGCAACTGGTTCGGGAGCTATTACCTGTTCAATATGCACCAGTATTTTATTTTTTTGTGTGTGGTGGGACAGCAAAAACAGGTTATCCATGTTTATGCTGACATGGTGCCATCACCATCGGATGTCAAAATGCACCATCTAGTGTTCATTTCTCCAAAGCTCTTTCAGGGGCATCCCCCATCCCCCATCCCCACCCCACCCCAAATAATCTCTAACTCTTGTGTGGAAATTCTCATATCCATCCACAAGAATGGCACCTCACTATGCCAATTTATTCATGGCTAAGTTGGAAGAGACCTACTGGTCCACTTGTCGCATCAAATCTGTAATATATTTGCGATACACCGATTTATTCCTTATCTGGACCGCAAGCATACTGGGCCTCATGCAATTCCACCCTAACTCCATATTGTTCCACCTTAAACCCAGTTACTCATCCACTCACAGCTTTCTAGACACCAATATCATCATAAAAGATGAACAAAAATACAGACATCTATCTACCACAACATTACTGACTGATTCAACTACCTGCATAATAACAGCTTCCACCCAGAGCACACAAAACATTCCACCATTCATCTACAGTCAAGCCAAATGGTGCTGCCGAATATGTTCCGACACAGAAGCGAGAAAGACAGACATAACAGCACTCTCAGAGATGCCTTCGCGAATCAAGGATACCTCCCATGGATCACAGAAATCCAGATCTGCAGGGCAACAAGAACATCCAGAAAGAACTTAATGGAATATAAGAGAAAACAGAAAAATGACTGCACACCAGTTATTGTCACATACAGCCAGGGTGCGAAATTTCTATACCTTAGGTACCCCAGGGCAGGCACTTTTGATTCAGGACACCTACTGCTGTGCAGTGCTTCCCCGGTTGGGCACCTAAGGTATTCTTGCACAGTTCGTATTCCCCCCCCCCTTTCCCTTTACTTGCAGTTGTCATTTTTTTTTCTTCTTCACTTTCCCCAGGGGCAGGGAAAGGTTGGAGGAGTGCACAGTGCTGACATCGAAGAGCCGATCACAAGTGTGCGCACTCTGATGTCAGCTGACCGCAGCAGGAGACTCAGAGCACAGAGCTCTTCAAGTTCTGGGGAGGAGAAAAGGAGTAGGCTGATGTGTTGCTGACATTTCTGTGGCACAGACATCAGCCAAACAGGTCCCTGTTGGGAGGTGGGCTTCAGCAGCCACGCACCAAATGGTGCCACCTATTGTATATATTCTCCTGCCCCCTCCAGACAGCATGACGCGAGGACCCTGCTGAACAGCGCGCCATTCTGTGCTTGCATTCGTGGAGACAGGACGTCTTGTGCTGTCAGGCTATTTGTGGGATAGATCGAACATTTAAAAAAAAAAAAAAAAAGAAAAGGGGAACCAAGAGCTCTTTTAAGAGCTAGCCTGACTGAGTACTAAAAAAAAAAAAAAAATACGGAGTGCTGAAAGGAGTGAATTGATTTTAGGGCAGGGGAATGATTCGGAGGGGGAGAAGAGGAGTGTGAGACCGCGAATGTCTCTCTAGGGACGGAAGGAAATTGGACAGCAAGAAAATAATCATAATACATGAAGTCAGTTGGACCTTTCCTAAAAAGTAAAAAAAAAAAAAAACAAGCAGCATCTGAATTAGAGACACAGGCTGCTTTGCTGTTGCTCTTCTTTTTAGCTCTTACAATACCAACCACCAGACCTATAATAGGAGGGTGAGGGGAGACAAACACAAAGAGATTTTCTGGACTACAGACAGTTCCCTTCAGAAAGTTGCTATAAATGTACCTGCTGCACTTATTTTATTACCCTAACCCTGTCAAGCAGCTAATTGGATAACGTGCCTAAGTTCCTACCCTAGCAGAATAATTCCATTGCTATACTGTCTATGAATGATAATGACTTTGTGTTGGATTTAAATAAGGCTACATAAAGACAAGTAAATAACTGAAGACTGAAAACATCAACAACTAGACTGCAGCAGAAAGGGGACTCAATCTCTTTAGGGCCAATTCTATGAATTTACCAGCTGCTTGCAGAAAATTCCAGCAAGAAATTTTACTTTTTCTATTTTATGCAGCCAGCGGCAACATAGTGAATTTCAAAACTATAAAAAACTGCCTGTGTGCCAATTTTTTTTTTTTTTACCTTCCTAACCTCAGTTAATTAAGCAAATAAAAAAGCTCTATTTGAATTGTAAGTGAAGTGAGTGACTACATTTATAAATTGTAAACAGTCCTCCTGTGAAGGGTATCTAGTACAATGTACACACACCCATTGTGGTTGTGGTCATAAAAGCTATTTTTTTTTATTTTTATAAGTACTTCTAGGTAAGGGTTTAAGTCAGGGCAGACTGTTGTGTTGAAATGTTAAGGGAGCTCAGTCAGTCAGTCCTCACTGCTCAATGCTCACCCAGTAACTAACACTACACCTACTGCTGTCTTTCTTGTTAAATAACTACTTGTCTACTACTACCTAAAAATAATAAAAAGTTAAGACTGGAAGACCGAGAGTAGAGAGGGTACTGCTGCTTGGGACCGATTTAAAAAAAAAAAATCACTCTAAAAAGTGTTTTTTTTCCCCTCGGGCTACAGTCTAAGTTCAGGGATCCATCTGTTAAATAACTCTGCTTAAGTTAAAAAAGCTTTTCCATTCTTTTACAAGATACTGTAGTAGCTGCTCTGTTGTCTACCTACCTACCATACAGGATCCATGACCTATTATTAAATAAAGCCTAGTCTCACTCTCTATTATGTGGTGGACTTATCTACCCAACTACTTTAAATCTGAATAAATACTATAACTAGCTCTCTCTACAAGCTTCTCTGAGTGTGGACTATCTAAAATCTGAATAGTGTTATAAAAAAATCTGGTAAGCTTTTTTTTTTTTTTACAACAAGATACACTGTCACTGTGTCACGATCAGACTGTCTAAAATCTGAATACTATTATAAGAAATAATCAGGCAACACACAATCAGATTTTCTTGTTAAGTTTATTTATTGTAAAAAAGACCACACACATTTTTCTTTCTTGCGTTTATTGATACCGAGTACAAATCAAAATTCTCAAAACAAGCCAAATCAGTAGTCACGAGCAGTCAGGCAGACACCATGAGACTGTTTGAGGGGCGGCATGTAAATCGTTTCTTGGGCATGCATATTTTTTTCTTACATGCCCAAGAGGGCATGTACTTTTTTTCACGAATTTCATACCCTGCATACAGCCACCACATTGAACACCTGCACAAGATCATTAAAGATTTCAATAATATTCTCCAAGAGGACGAAAGGCAGCAAGCTGTCTTTCCACAACCCCCATTTCTAGCATACAGGCAAGCCCACAATCTACAGCAACATACTGTCCAAAGCAGGATGCCAGCAGATAAGAATGTATCAGGGCCATTCTGCTGCCAGAGAAGATGTCAAACATGGCCTCACATCATTACAACAGATACAGTACCTAGTCCTCACAAGAAACAGGACTGCGGAATCCAGGGATCACTCAGCTGCTGCTCCACTAATGTTTTGATATCTGATCATGTGCTCAAAATTCCCCAACACAAATCCTGATGTGGGGCAAACAGGACAGACTATCAGGAAGCTAATGAACCTGCACCATTACAATATCAAACACCACATCACGAACCCAGTGGGTGCGTATTTCTCCAGCGTGTGACATGGTTAAGGCGATATGTAAGTGGCAATCCTGAAGGGGAACTTAAGAAGACAGAGGGAGAAAAGAGCCTCAGAGTTCAAATTTATGCAAACGTTTAACACCCTGTAGTCTGGCCTCAACAAAGACAGAGGTTTCATGTCTCACTACTTAACACAACTCAGCATAGATGAACATTTACCTTGCAATTAAACAAAGAACAACTGGACTGCTATATAACAAAAGCCTAGATATAGTAAAGAGAATAATGGCTATGCTACTGTGTGTTTTTTTTTTGTTTGTTTTGTTTACACACACAAACACACCTGAGATGTTTTAAGACCCATTTATGAGGTCAAGAGAAAAACACACCAAGGGTGTGTAAAAAAATCTCTAGCAACACAGCTGCGTAGCCTTTATTTTTTTTTATAATTACTGGTGCAGGGAGTTTTTTTCCTTCAACATTTAAGTGATGCCATAGTTAGTGAAGCACTCCTGTCAGAGACACACACACACTAAAAAAGAAGGCGGCTAACGAAAACAACACTGGAGCCTCCAACATAAAAAAAAAGATTACTACTGGTCACAAAAAGTCGGGCTAACAGTAACCGGAACAACGCATTGGTCACGTGGTGTAGATGTGCCACGAGGATAAGGGTGCTGCTTGTTATATGTTTTTAAGCTTTTTAAAATAAAAGCACTTTTTAAATTTGATCTAGCTCAATGGTCTTTGTTCTGGTTACTGTTAGCCTGACTTTTTGTACCCAGTACACACATGCACACACAGTCTGTCTCTCCAAACACTTTTTTTTTTTTTTTTAATGCACTGTGGAACTGCAAGAGTAACGATGACAGAAGTCAGCCAATCTTATCTGTTCCCAATCACAGTTGCTGTCTGCCCAGCCCATATAAACAGCAGGATCAACCAGATACATTTTTTAGTATGTAAAGGTAGAATCAACCAGATAAGTATTGAAATAAATTACCTGTGAGACTGAGAGGCAAACGATCAGTGCAGCTCCTCGGTAACGAAGTAACGGAGTCACCATGTTTGTTGAACTATTAGGCCTGCCCACACACAGAGTATGCGCCAACGAGGTGGCACATGAACTGGGACTAACACAGAACGCCGTAATAACCAGTTTTCCTGGTTATTATAGCGTTTCAAACACAGTTCGACTCCATCCATTAAAGGGGGTTGTCACAAACGCACTCAGCAGGTCAGGTCCTCTGCTCCCATAATGCCAACTTCAGTGCGCAGTAATGTGAACAGGTAACAGACAGGGTAACCCTTCTGTCTGCTTGTGGGTCCAAATCACCTTTAGTCTCAAGTTCTGGGGGGATTCAAACTGTGAGCCTTATGCTTGCGTGGCCAATGTACAGGTGCAGATCTGTACCCTCTTCGGGGATTGCGGTACAGTCTGATGCCAGGGGGCACCCAGCCAGGCTTCCAAAATGAACCCTTAAAACTCTGTAAAAGACCTTAGGTATATTCTTACCTTTTCCCAGTTTAGTAACACCATCAAGCTTTTGAACAGTTATCAAACTTAACCATCTATACGTCACATGCAAAAAAAGAACTTGCAGACACCCCAGGCAGTCTTTTGAAAAAATAAAAAAAAAGATACTTTACTACAAGATGATAAAAATATGAAACACAGAAGAATATATCAAAGCGCATACAATCACCTAAAAGAACAAGGGCAAAGTACAACACAAAAACACCTACCACAATACATTTAGACTTTTTCTATCTAATGTATTAGATCAGAGCAGAGAGTTCCGTCTCTCTCTAGCATCCCAAGATGGAATATAACAACAAAGTTCAGACACAGTATTCAGTTTAAAACTCTGTCTCCACACCCCTTCTATGAGTCATCTAGCTCCTCCTTTTAGAACCAAAAAAATACAAACATGATTTCCTGTCAGGAGATACTTTAAATAATGCGACTTCAGCAAAAACTAATTTCCCAAATTATGACAGTCTTTAATCAAGCCTTTCCTTTGAACTGGTGGCTGGTTTCTTATTTTCCCAAGGAACATCAAAGGTTTTTACAACTCTGCCATACGTCACTTAGGTGCGAATATAGCCCTCAGGACTCAGCTAAATGATGTCCTGTTTCTGACGTCATAAGATGTATATTTTCAGGGTTTTAGTTAACTCTAAAAATTGATTAGCGTTTTGCTCATAAAAGTGCTAAAACATTGTGAAAATGCATAGAACTTGCCTCACTGTGTTTAAACAAACATAGCACTTCTAGAAAACCTATATAAATACTCTGTACAGTTAGTATCATCCCAAGGGAAAAAAAAAACTGCTGATCAATTATATAAAACCTTGATTTTAGTTTCCCAGCTTCAGAGGTAGGAGGTCATAAAAAGGCCGTAAAATGCAATTTCTCAAGGAAGTTAATTACATTACAGAGATCTCCTGGTCAGTTCCTGTAGTGGAAACCTGGGGGCACCCATGGCACAGTTGCCTTATGTGAGACAATCACATACTATATTTTTATATTACAAATGGCATACAATAATCATAACCAGCTGGCCAAGCATCACATGGGTCACCAGTAATTATAATAGAATAATGTATTGGCAGCTATACGCAATAAGGTTGTTTTTTTCCCATTGAGAGGTTGAAATGACAGCAAAAGGACCTTGAGAGCGAAGCTCAAGAAGTCCCTGATGTCACCCCAACCCCATGAAACATATGTCAAGTGGTGTTTTGGTTGCCCATATATGATTTTTTGCAGTATATGGGTTTCAAAGTATATGAGAACATAAAGTGGAACTGGTTGTAGTAATTCTGTTCTTAGTAAGAACAAGTAAAAATATTACTTTTAAAATGTAAAAAATACAGCCGGCCCAGTGGCGTAGAGGGTTGAGGCACTGGACGCCTCACCTTGTGTCACGCCGACGACCCGGGTTCGGGAGCGGACTCTGGTTGCTGTGGGCTGGCAGGGGAGGATGAGTATTAAGCGTCCATAGGACTGCTCTCCTCTCCTGAGGTGGGTAATGGGCGCGCGTCGCTCTGCAGCGCCCCCCGGTGGAGACCAGGAGTACTGCAAGAGGACGGCAATAGCTGTGGGACCAAGAAAACCGGAAAATCGCTCGGGGCTCGGCCGGATGACGGTGGCTGGACTGCCCACAGGGACTGCCCACACCTCCTCCAGACCTCCTGCGAGCCATATCCGCATCAGCAGCACAGGGCCAATTGAGAGTGTGCCGGCCCCCCTCCCGGTGCCTTCCCCCTCGGAAGAAAGGCACCCGTCCAGCGAAGGGATACGCTGGGTTACTCTGATGGCTGCTATATGAGGTAAGGAGACTCGGGGTGGAATCGGAGGAGGGGTGTGGGAGTCCTTGGCGGCCTGAAGGAGTGGTTGTGCCCCAAGCACGTGGGGGGGATAAAAAGATAACACACACACCAACAAAAAAAAAAAAAAAGGTAAAAATACGAATGAAAGATTTATGTTTTGGGTGAAGGTGGTGTGCAAGGGAGCCTCACGAGGAGAGAAAAGCTGTTGTATAGTAATGATGTCACTGCTGTACTACAACTTTTGGTGACCGCTGAACTGTCCTACAACAAGAAAGTTGCATGTATATATACACGACAGGGGCTACCGCACCATAAACAATTTAGCATCTTCTGCTCAGCCCATTCGATGTCGATCAGCATTACAAAGCTTGTTTAACTCTGCTTTAAAATCTCTATAGCTTTTTGACTGCATGTCTTAAGAAACAACTTCTGTGTGTACTGTGACAACAGCGAGAATGTAAATAGTGACATTATTCCTACTACTTTGACATTAATTAGCACTTCAAAGTTTACTCAAACCTTTGCCGTTTTTTTCTTGCACTGCTAACCAAACTCTAGCTCCTACAAATGGCACTTCAGGCTACATTGTAACACACCTGAAGAAGCGGCTTCTAGGACTCAAAAGCATGTATCTTTAACTTTTCATAGTCTAATAAAGGTATTACCTTTACTTAGCAAAAATATTCTCTTTTTGTTTCTGTACTGCTTTTGTGTGGGCTAACATGGCACAATCCTACCTTGACACATCCTTTATTAACTCTCTGGGGAGAACCCTGGGACCCAGTCAATACCAGACCTTTGAGCGTCACCTCCATGCTCAATAAAGAGTCAATCACAAAAGACGTGGCTGCTCAGCATGTAATGTACTGCATGGAAAACCCATGTAGAAAGTAGTGCAACATGGGGTCCACAGGAAGCAAAGAGTGGTAAAGGCCACCATTCAGAGCAGAAGGCTGTACTAAGTGGAGTACCAGTAGGGTCAGTGCCAGGTCCAGGTCCTCTAACATATTCATCAATGACCTGGAGGAGAGAGTCAGTGGCAAACTGCAACAGTGTGCTGATGACATTAAATTGGCCCAAACAGTGGATGCTGCAGAGGAAGGGGTTGTTCAGCATGGGGACTTGCACATACATTGAAACATGGGTTGAAAATGGGGGGTAGAAAACCTAAATGAAAACCTAGAAACTTTACTGGTTAAATAAGGTCATCTGACAGGCATTAAAGCTCTATGGATGCTAGCTCCCGACAGTGAGTCATTGGAACTTGTTATCATCCCAATGTAGCCTGTTAATTAGGCCTCTGTGACATATCTATACACTGCTCACCAGCTAAAAACAACACTGACTGATTCACCCTCTTGAATTTCGGAACCCCAGAAAAATAAAAATACCAGAAATGAGTGACATACCTCCTACAGACTTTTGCTTTAACCCTAACAGAGCCAATTAAAAGTGTCTATGAAAATATACACTCTGCTTCAAAAAGCCTCCAGTTTGTACCGGGATGTTTTACTGACAAACTGGGCATGGCTCTCCTGCTCCTCTTTTGGCTCAACTTAAATTAACCCTCTTTTCATATCCCCTCAGGTCCAACGACAATTCTTTTTGTCCCTGAAACCTACACTTGCATAGAGGACCTGGCCTTTACTGTCACTGCTCCTATTCTACGGAATTCTGTTCATAGCTTCTCTTCTCACTCTCAGTTAAGATCTCTCTGGAATTACTTAAAGTGATTTACCAACTTTGCATTAATTTGCTACCACTCACCTATTTTGATAGCTGATGATAGCCGACAGTAATTTCTAGTAGTTTTAGTAGAAGAGATTGTAGTTTGGCCCCAATGAGGTGGCAGCCGATCCCTTCTACTTCCCGAAAGCTCTGTCATGCCCATTATGAGGTCTGACCAGGGAAGACGTCTGGTCGCGCTCCACTGAAGTCAATGGTGCTCTATTTCAATGGCATTTTTATACATAATGGCCAGTTTGAGATTAATGAAGGCCAACACTCACCTAACAAGGCCCTTGGTAGTCAAGCAGTGGCCTTCATCAATCTCCAGCTGGCCATTATTATGCACAAAAATGCCACTGAAATGGAGAACCACTGACTTCAATGGGGCGCACCCCCACACTTTCTGTGGTCACACGTCATTACACGCCTGAGTGCAGGGGCTTGACAGAGCTATCGGGGAAGTGGAAGGATCGACTGACCAGCTTGTCAGGAGATAAACTAAACTACAGTCCCTGCCACTAAAATACTGACTGACAAAATTATAAAACCTACCAGAAATTATCATCACCGGCATCAGTTATCAAAATAGCGAAGTGGTAGCAAAATGTTTGAAATCACGTTAAAGCATAATTAATTGTACTGCACTTGATTTCATTACGTTGACATGCTGCTTACTTCCTGCCAACTGTTACTTCAGTGCCTACTGTCATTTACAGTATATTTGATTGTCTTTTTTCTATCCGACCATGTTTCTAGTTATCACAGTTTCAACTGTATCATTGTTGTTTGATCACTTCTTCGCTATCACACTACTTGCTGTTATTTAACTTTATATTCCACTGTTACTTCATTCCCTTTTTCTCCTATTGATATACCTTCCTAATAATTTGCTCATTGTGCAACCTCCTGGATCACACCTGAAAATAGGCATAACACTGTCTAGTGTACTTACCAGGTCAATAGACACTAAAGAAATAAAATAATTTTATTTATTTGGTTGCTGATGACCGGGTAAGTGCACTAAGATATTAAATATGCCTATTTTCAGGCACGACCGGGGACAGTACAAGTCATGAAACACAGTACAGAGAAACATTAAAATATACAATGGAAAGGGTAAAACTAGTAACAGATGAAAAAAATAGCTGCACGATTAAATACAAAGTAACAAGGAGAAATCAGCATAAAATAATAATGACACACAGTGCAAGACGGTAAAATATACCATGCAAGGGGTAAAGTAATTGCCGATACAAAAACAGTATAAAAACAGATACGGTGCAACAGGGAGAAAATTAGTACAAAAGCAGCAAACCCAGACATGAACAAAGCAGAGTGGCTAAACAGAAAAGAAGCAGCATACAAGTGCCACAGATTAAGCAGCAAAGACAAGCAGCACTCAGGTAGCACAGGTAGGGTGATCAAGGAGGTAGGAAGCAGGTACGGGGTCAGAGACTAAGAGGTAGTGGTGTAGCTTCCTTTTGAAGAAGGCATGAGAGGGGGAGAGTCGAATGGACACAGGCAGGGAGTTCCAAAACTACAAGGCTAAGTAGGAGAAGGCCTAGGATCCCATGGTCATCATGCATCTAGGAACAGATGGTAAGGACTGGTCTTTAGATCGAAAGGGGTAGGGGGAGGCTCGGCGGAGTCAATATTAAGGCTAGGGAGGAAGGAACCCCAGTTGTAATAATTTTATCAGTTATGCTGCCAAAGGCATAGGATCACTGGCTTCAGGGGACAGTCAGTTTAGACCACTGTAGAGCGGACAGCGGTGGGTAAGATGATGAGATGCCAGAGCGAAACGACAAATATTACTGTAGGTGGTGCCCACTTGTGGAGATTGGCTTTGACAGCACTTATGAAAGTAGCAGAGCCGTAAATGAGAGTAAGAAGAAGGATACCCTGTGCAATGGCAATTCTGGCAGAGGGTGTGAGGGCATAATTAGTTTTGAAGGCCAGGTCAAGCTTGGAGTTAACAGCTCTGCAAGTGTTTGAGATGTGTTGGGCAAAGTCCAGAGAAGTGAGCAGGTTTTTCTAGAGTTTAGTACTAGCTTTTTATGGGAGAGCCAGGAGTGAATATTTTGGAAATCAGAGGTAAGGGTAGTGTTAAGGTCAGCAAGGTATTCAGAGTAGAGCACCAAGTCATCTGCATAGAGCAGCGAGGAGCAGGATGTGGTATTTAGGGATAGGTCATTTATGAAAATAGTGAAGAGGAGAGGACCAAGGATAGGAACACCAATGTTAATCGAAGATAGATCAGATATAGCAGAGTTTTATTTAACAAATTGTTTTCTGTCTGTGAGGTAGCCGTCATACCAGATAACCACATCAGAGGAGATGCCAAGGGATAACATTTTAGATTTAAGAAGAGAATGGTCTACTGGATTAAAGACCATTGTAAGGTCAATGAAGACTGCACCTGTTGGTAGACCATTCTCCATGGCAACTTTGGTATCGTTTGAGAATCTGAGAAAAGCAGCGGTAGTACTATGGCCTTTCCTGAAACCATGTTGGGCGTCGGAGAGGAGGCTGCAGTCATGGAGACAGCTGATGGTTTGGAAAGAGACAATTGTTTCTAGAAGGTTGCACAGGACTGAAAGGATAGCTATGGGGCAATAATTGGTGGTAGATTTAGAATCACCCTTTTTAAAAACTGGGAAAACCTTAGCAGCCTTCCAGATATCAGGAACAACTCCTAAGCATAATGGCAGATTAAATATTCTAGCTGGGGGGGGGGGCAAGGAGAGGGACAGCAAGTTTTAGCAGCCTTGGCTCAAGGCTGTCCAAGCCTACACTACAGCAGACAGAGATAGAGTTTAGTAGTTAATGTACGTCCATATTAGAGACTTGCACAGGTAGGAACAAGGAATAGTATTGGGAGTGTCCTTGGTGAGGAAGGGGTTAGAAGCCAGGAGTGTTGCGGTCAGACAGGTGTATCTGGAAAGGTCAGAGAAGTGAAGGTTGAATGCATTGGCAATAGTGACCGGGTTATTACAGTGCTCACCGTCAAGTACGAGATCATTAGTGGATTGAGTGTGCTTACTGTCACAAACCCACTCGGCAGGTCAGGCCCTCTACTCCCTAAGTGCCAACCTCTGAACGCAGTCTTGTGAACAGTGTAACAGACAAGGTAACCCTCTTGTCTGTTTTTGTGAGTTCGGATCAACCTTTGGTCTCCAGTTCTGGAGACATTCAAACTGTTAACCTCTTGCTAGCATACCCAGTGCACAGGCTCAGATACATCTGTCTTCGGGGGGGCCAGATATATTTGCCTACGGGCACCTAACCAGCTATTCAGAGATGAACCCTAAAACTTTAATAAAGATCTCAAATTTAAAATGCTTCTCTTTCCAGTTTGGTACCACCATACAAGCTTATGTCTGCTGTCTGCTATAACCATAAATATTTCTTAGCAAAAGAAAGCAATTCAAATCAGATCAGGTATGCTCTAAAATTAGAGTTTTTACTAAAATATATAATAATATATCAAACATACAATACAGAACTCATATCACAAGACATACATATCTTTAAACAAAACAAGGTTTAAAACAGTGAAATTTCTACAACAATATTTAGATTTTGTCTAGCTTTCTAAATACTTGTTTTCAGTGCTCAGATGTTTTCTTGGTCAGTGTCGGATAAAAGTGTGTCTGTAGTGAAACAGAATAATCTTTACAAGCTGGTTTTGCCCACCACGTTTGCATGAGGTCATCTAGCTCCTCCCTGTCAAAATATCTAAAAAATATATATTTCTATACAACCACAGGATGTAATTTCAAAGTATTAATTCTGCAACCTTAGCATAACTCAAGTTTCAAATGACACTTCTTTGATCCCAGGATGAGTTTCCTCCCTCCAGGACATGAAGGAACATTTACACTTCGCACCCCTGTGTAAGAACTTGAGTTTCCTTCCAATGTTGTAAAATGGATATTTCAGGGCTTAGCTACAAATAACCCACACCCTAACTAAGGCTATAAAATGCAAACTCTTAGGAGTTAATCTAATCACAGAGATCTGCTGATCAGCATATCCTATCCTGTTAGAACTGAAACCTGGGGGTGAGTGAGGCCATTCCCAGTGCACTGGCATTTCCAGCAGACAAATTCAATACCACATTTCTGTTAATTTTAAGAAATAAAAAATGATACAGCACTCAGAGCTTGTTGTCTATGTCACAATTCCTCCCCACCTAGGCCGAATTTTGGGGGCTCATCCCCTGCATGGGATGAGCTTCCCAAATCAGTTCACTCCTCATAGACCCTAGACAGCCCATCTGAGTTTTTCTTATTCGCTCCAGCCCTATGTACAATTTTTAGATCATACCCTTGTAAAGCAAGGCTCCATCTTAACAGTCTCCCACTGTTCTTCCCCATCTGCGTCAGCCAAACCAGGGGGTTGTGGTCAGTCTGCACCACAAAATGCTGCCCATACAAGTATGGCTCTAATTTTTTTAGGGCCCACACTATGGCAAGACATTCCTTTTCCACCGTGGAGTACGCTTGCTCCCTGGGGAGCAGTTTCCTACTCAGGAATGTTACTGGGTGATCTGTCCCTTGGCTGGAAGTCTTGCTCAGTACTGCCCCAATACCCATGTCTGAGGTGTCAGTCTGAACTATAAAGGTTTTGCTATAGTCAGGACTTGTCAAAACAGGTGCACTGCACAGCGCCTCCTTCAGTCTGGAAAAGGTTTCTTCACAGGCTGGGCCCCAGGTAATTTTCTTTGGCATCTTTTTTTTGTCAGGTCAGATAGGGGAACAGCCAGGACACTGTAATTGGGTACAAATTTCCTGTAGTACCCTGCTGTCCCTAGAAAGCTCCTGACCTGCTTCTGGGTTTCTGGTCTGGGCCATGCCTGGATCACCTCTATCTTTATCTGGTTAGGGCAGAGCTGTCCTCGGCCTACCACATGCCCGAGGTATGCCACCTCTCCCATGGCCACCTGGCACTTCTCGGCTTTGACAGTGAGCCCGGCCCTCTGTATCCTACCCAGCACTTCCCTAAGGTGTGAAAGGTGTTCCTCCCAGCTGGTACTGAAGATGGCAATGTCATCCAGATATGCCTCAGCGTACTCCTCAGCACCATTTAACACTTGGTTCACCAACCTTTGGAAAGTGGCCGGGCCGTTCTTCATTCCGAAAGGCATTACTTTAAACTCAAATAAACCTATCGGAGTGATGAAGGCCGACCTCTCCCTAGTTCTATCTGTCAATTCTACCTGCCAATACCCCTTGGTCAGATCAATAGTCGTAAGGTAGGTCGCCCTTCCCAACTTGTCCAGTAGTTCATCCGTCCAGGGCATCAGGGGGGCGTCTGACTTCGTGACTGCATTCAGTCCATGATAGTCCACACAGAAACGAGTTGAGCCATCTGGCTTGGCACAAGGACTATGGGTGAGGCCCAGGGGCTGTGGGATCTCTGGATTACCCCTAAATCCAGCATCTCCTCCACTTCCCTCCTAATGTCCTTTTGGACAGCCTCCCGATATGCTGTCTGCCAAATGGGCGTCTGTGTCCCTGTCTCCACATCGTGTGTCGCAAAGGGGGTTAGTCCGGGCTTGGCGCTAAACAAGGGGGCAAAGTCTGCTAAAACCTCCCTTACTTTCTGGATCTGGTCCGGGGTCAGCTGGGGAGACAATTTTACTGCCTCCACAGAGGACTCCCGCTTACTCTCTTCCAGCAAATCCAGAAGGGGGTCTCCTTCGTCCGTCCCCTTCCCATGACTAGACACTGCAAACATCATGTCAGCCCTATTTTCATATGGCTTCATCATGTTGACATGGTACATCTTTTCTGTCCGTCTACAGTCAGGTAACTCCACAATGTAGTTTACGTCATTTACCTTCCTAACCACTTTGTACGGTCCTGCCCACTCAGCTTGCAGCTTGTCTTTCCGGACCGGAATAAGGACCATGACTTCCTGACCCACCATGTACTAGCGAGCTCTGGCTCTATGGTCGTACCACACTTTTTGTTTTTGTTGGGCAGCTGCCAGGTTGCTCTGGGCTGTCCCCATAAGCTCCTTCAGCCTTTCCCTAAACCTAAGGACATAATCCACAATGGGAATTCCCTGGGTGGCATGCTTGCCTTCCCAGTCCTCCTGGATCAAGTCACGGGGCCCACGTACCCGGCGTCCATATAAGAGTTCGAAGGGGGAAAATCCTGTTGACTCTTGGGGCACCTCCCTGTATGCAAACAACAGGTGGGGAAGGTATTTCTCCCAGTCCCTCCCATGCTGTTCAGCAAACGCCTGGAGCACTGACTTTAGGGTACCACTGAATCGTTCCACAAGCCCACTGGCTTGTGGGTGATACGGTGTTGTACATCTCTGCACTACCCCACACTTCTCCCATAAACATTTCATCAGGTCCGACATGAAGGAACCCCCTCGATCGGTGATTACCTCCTGTGGAAACCCAACACGGGAGAATATCCCAAGTAAGGCATCTGCCACTTTGTCCGTCCTCAGAGAGGATAGGGCGACTGCCTCTTGGTACCGGTTGGCATAATACATCACAGGATGAATCTCTTCCCTGAGGAGCTGGAGGCATTTAAAAGCCCCACAGTATCCATTCCCACCCTCTGGAATGGCTCCTCCACTATGGGCAAGGGGATCAGGGCGGCTTGGGTTTTCTTGCCCGCCTTCCCTATTTCTTGGCACCGGTGACAAGACCTGCAGTACTGCTTCACCTGCTGGGTGAAGTTAGGCCAGTAGAAATTCTGGGCCAACTGCTGTGTTGTGCACGCAATTCCCAGATGACCAAACAAAGGAATATCATGTGCAATCTTGAGCAACTGCTCACGATACCCCTGGGGAACAACAAGCTGCCTGCCTAGCATCCCTCCCTCTGTCTGTACTGCCTGTGTATACATAAGTCCATTTTCCCAATAAACCTTATGTCTGCCATCACCTCCTGTGTGCCCTCCGAGTCTGCCCAAGCCTCAGCTTTTAAACTAGGGTCACCCTCTGAGCAGCTGCAACCCCCACACATTCCCAGGGCATGGGACAGGTCCCTTCAGTCGCTAAACTAGGGTCTAGCACTAGCGCCAGGGCCCTCAGGATCACTGTCAATCCTAACCTCTGACACGGGGTCACCCTCTCTTCAGAGTAACCTCTGTAGCTGTGTGGTTACTTGCTACTGGGAAATTTCTACCCCTTTTATCAGTCTACCCATCTGAGACACAGGCTGGGGAACCAGCCTCAGCAGTTTTCACACTACTTTCTGTGGGGCTCAGGGAACTATTATTTTCCCTTGCCGATTGGCTACGGGTAACTGCACATACCACCCCCCTGCTGGAGATTGTTACCCAGGATCACATCCACTGCTAATGTGTTGGCTACAGCAACCTGCTGCACAGTTCCCCCTCAGTCCAGGAGAACAATACCGAGTGGCAATGTTTTCTCTTCACCAGTAAACCCTTGTACAGTTACGTATTTATTGGGTATAAGCTGACCAGGCTGTACCAGATCCCCCTTTACCAATGTCAGGGATGCCCCTGTGTCCCTTAACCCCTGTGTCTGTACACCATTTACTATGATTGGGTGCAGGTGTTCCCTCATGTTCACTGGCATGCTTCCTGGCACACACAAACAACCCACTTCCTTTCTGGTACTACTCTGCCAATTATTGCTTGCCCTTCTTGGACACTGTCTGGCAATGTGCCCAGTTTCTTTACATAACCAACAAGCATTTCTTACTTCAGAGAAATCTTTTCTTGGAAACCTGGGGCTAACCGATTTCGGTGGAGGCAGTGAGAGTTTTAGCTGCCCTGAAGGCGAGCTTTTCCCTTTCTGCGCTGCCACGCCCACCCCATTCACTCTCAGAGCAGGTCTGCTCTTGGCATAGCAGTCCGAGAGTTCAACAGCCTCTTGCATTGTTTTTGGATCTCGGTCCTCTAGCCAGGTTTATAGCACTGCTGGGCATGCCCAATAAAACTGTTCTAATAAAATCACATTTTCAATTTGATCAGCAGAGGTTGCCTCAATTCCTTCCCACCAACGTTTTAAAAACTGACAGTTTCATGGCTAGCTCCTCATAGCTCATATCAGGGCTTCTCCTGAGCTTACGGAATTTAGCTCTGTATGATTCAGCAGTTACTTCAAACTTTTTTAAGCAGTGCAGCTTTTAGCTTTTTGTAATCATTGCTGTCTTCATTGTCCATTTGACCCAAATCATCCCGGGCTTTCCCGGTAAGTAGCGGGGATAGCTGGAAGCTCCGGGACTCTCTAGGAATTTTAGCCTGAATATAAACTTTTTCAAAAGAATTTATAAAAGCGTCCATATCTTCCCCCCTCCTTAAATTCGGCTATTAATTTGGAGTTCAATTTGTAACCCAGTCCTGCAGTCCCAGTTAAACCCAAGCCACTTACCTGCTCTGGTGCCGCCGGTCAGAGTCACATCTTCTCCAGCTCATGTTGCCTCTGGTGCTCCTCTCTCTTCTGCAGCTCGCTGGCGCTTGCGCTCCTCAAGGTCTGCCTCCCTCTGTTGTCGCTCTGCCTCTCTGCGTTCTCGCTCTGCCTCACAGTCCGCCTCTCGCTTCTCTCGCTCTCTCCTCTCCTGGGACTCCAACTCCAATCCTGTGCAACTCAGTTTGAGTACCTCTGGATTCAGGATACTGGTGGCCATTCCCTGCTGCTGTGGCCCTTCACTGACAATGGCCCTGCTGTCCTTTTCAGTCACGGTCGATGACTCGCTGCTCTAGGTATCTGCTACCATCAGGGCCTCTATGAGGATCTGCTTTTTGGCTGTCACCTCGAACGGGACTCCCCTGTCCCCGCATAATTGCTTCAAGTAATCTACAGTGTGCCTGCTGTAGTTTCAAGCCATCTTCTTCTTCCCTGACTATGGCTCATGGATAGCGTTAAGGGTTTGCTCCATGCTCTGAGCACAGCCAGTGATCACAGGAGCACACTTTCTTTGTAAAATATTCAGTTATCTGTGCTCCTCCTGCCTTTCTGGAGCAGTTAATAAGGGCGGGAGATCTTGGCAGCAGGATGGTGGAGGTGGTGGTGGTGTGAGGGAGACCAGCAGGAGCACTGGGATACAAATCAGACTTTTTTATTAACTGGGTGGAGTTCAAAGTTAGATCAGCAAACAACTGGGTGAGCGGGCAGCTGCTACGTTAATTGGCGGTATCACAGCGTGTGGTAAACTTCAGACGAGGCAAATTTACAGGTTTAAAAAACACACCTTGGTATGATATTTATTTTTCAAAAGTTAGAAAAATAATAAATTAAAACAAATAAATTGCAAAGAAAATCACTACTTAATATCAGTAGTTTCTCCCATAATACAGTCCTGGATCTTAGAGCTCCTAACACCCTTCTCATCTGCATTCAACAGCCTGTCTACAAGTAGCAGTAGAACATTTTCTCTTCTTTCAGGGCTGAGCCCCACTGGGCTGAACTGAAGTGAACTTAGTGAAGAGGCTTTTGATAACTTTTGGTGGGGATCACCTGACTAAGCCCTTTCTATTTACAAGCCTGGACATGCTGTTTCATGTCTGAACATGTTTCAAAACCAAAGGTGGGGAGGGGTTATTTCAGGGGATTTACTGGTTCAGTTAAAGGTACAGTGTATATCTTCACAGATATGACTCTATATCTCTGATACACAGTGACTAAGCACTTTTAAAAAGTGTGCCACATTCCCATACATAGAACCTTATACAGCAGCAGGTCTATAGTGTGAATTTCTGAAAATATCTTAAGGATTTCTTATACCTGTACTAATCGTGACATTATTATTGTTTTATAGGACTTCCAATCATTTTTCTTTAAAAAAGGTTTTACTAACTGTATTCATTCCTATTTAAAATAGCCTTCATGCTTTTTGTACACAAAAATGCACTTATGCACTTTATACAACACCTCTCTGGGTGTTTGGCATCTTTTCAGGGACTGGATGGATGAAAATGGAAAAAAGAATGAAAAGAGAACTAGTAAGAAGTTTAGTAGGGACAGTAAAGAGCTATGCTAGGTGGCCATCCTAGGGTAAGGGGACAAAGAAGAAAAGCAAAGAGAAAAGTGTTAACTGTTGTGCACAGACGTTTTGGTAGCTAGGAAATAAGGAGACTGAAAAGTGGTCCATCAGTCACTGATGAGGGAACAGCCAAACTCCACCACAGGTGGGCTGACAAGATCAAGTGTGTGAGTAGCCACCAAGTTAGTGTGCACTTTGACATGCTGGCAAGGAACAAGCATACTGGCACAAGTTAGTGGGAGAGTTGGTAGGCAGGTAGGAAAAGAGCATGAGTGCAACTAGCTGACTAATATGCATATGGGCAGGCAGAGAGGGACTGAGCATGCGTGGATTAGAGAGAGTTTATGGGTGGTGGCAAACAAAAGAGGGAAAGAATAACAGGAGGGAGAATGAGTGTATCGACCACAGGTGAATTAAAAGTAGGTGAACAAGCAAAGAAAGAAAGATAATATATTTTAAAGTCCATAGACAAAAGAAAGGGAAAAAAAAAAACAGTTGACACAGGAACAGAGGAATTGTGGCCAGAGGAAGATGAAAGAATGAGAGCAAAGGTGAGGCAGAAAGACCAGAGTAAGAAGCAAAACAGAAAGGAAAGAACAAAGATCACAGAGGGATAAAAATGAAAATTAAAGACAAATCACAGAAACGGGTGAGCCAGAAGAAGCAACAAGATAGCAAGACCAACAGTCATGGGATGTCCGGCATGTATCGAGGGAAGATCAATAGGTAATTCCGTGTGTGTGTGTGTGTGTATGTATATGTATGTATAATAATATGTGTGTGTGTGTGTGTGTGTGTGTGTGTGTGTATGTATATATTATATACTATATATAACATTTCAACAGGTTGTCTTTGGAATATTACAAAAAAAAAAACAAAACTACTGTCTTCTGTTTTGTGCTTTGAACTGTACACCACCGAAAGTTTGAATGATCTGTAATTGATGTATGCTTTTGTTGGAAATTGTTATATGATGAATGTGAAAGACTAGTTCAGGATATGGAAGACGAATTGCTTGGTTTACACCTCTGTGCACACAATACAAGTCTATGGACACAATTTTCCTGTGCACGTTTCTCAGTTTACCTTAAAGAGCAACTGACATGTTTGGGGCAGGCAGCTTGTACTAAGTAGCTGCCTGCCTGAGGAGCTTTTCTAGACCAAAAAAAACAGGTTACTCACCTGTAACAGTAGTTCTAGGAATGGTATATGTTGTTCATCCACACTGTTTGGCAGACTCCTAGCAGTTCTCCGGGAGGAGGGAGGCAAAGTGCACACCCTCTACTTAAGAAAAAGAGATTGGAGAACCGAGGCCCAAAAACCAGCACCCCGGCAAGACTTGAAGTCGATGTGGTAATGGGTAATAAAGGTGTTTGCTGATTTCCAGGTAGCTGCCCGACAGATTTCCTGGATAGGGATGTCCCTGGAAGCAGCCACCGAAGCAGCAGTATGGCAGGTAGAATGAGCTCTTATCCCACTGGAAGACTCCTTGCCCGCCAACTCATAGCACAGACTAAAGCATGATGTAATCCACCTTGCAATAGTCTGTTTAGTGGCTTCAGCATAGGTGACAAACAGCTGGTGAACCTCTCCACAAATTTCCGACGTTCTCTCCTCATAATAGAAGAGGGCACGTCTCAGGTCCAAGGTATGGAGCCTGTACTCTGCATCTGAGGTCTAATTAGGGTAATAAACCTGTAGAGTCAACACCTGGTTAAGGTGGAACTCTGATACCACCTTCGGAAGGAATTTCGGGTGGGTCGCAGGACAACTTTGTCCATGTGAAAGACCAGGAAAGGGGAATCCACTGACAACGCCTGGAGCTCCCCTGTCCTTCTGGCTGACGTGATAGCCACCAGGAAGGCAGTCTTCCACGACAAGTGTGAGAGCGCACACTTGTGCATGGGTTCGAATGGCTTGCCCATGAGCTTTGCCAAAACCAGCAATAGATCTCACGGAGGTGGAGGTTCACGCACCAAAGGGGATATGTGATCTAGGCCTTTGAAAAAGCGCACAACCACTGTCTCCTGCGCCAGTGTCGGCTGACCGGCCCATGCCCGGTAAGCGGAAATGGCTGCCAGGTGCACCCCAAGGGTTGATGACCTGAGACTCCCTTTGGATAGAGACCAAAGGTAGTCGAGACTGTTAGCCACACAGCAAGATAAGGGGTCCAGACCCTTACCCAGACACAAAATGGAAAACCTTTTCCATTTGAAGGCATAACATTTCCTGGTCGATTCCTTACGGGATGCCTCCACCACGGTGTAGACATCGTCAGAAAGACCCAAAGCCTGGAACTCTAGCCACTCAGGTACCAGGCTGTGAGGTGCAGGAATTGAAGGTCCGGATGAAGGACCTTCTCTTGATTCAGAGATATCAGGTCCGGGCGTGTACAAAGCCGCTACGGGGGCCTGCAGCTGAGGCTGAGGACAGCTGAGTACCAGAACTGGCGCAGCCAGTCTGGGGCTACAACAATCACCTTCGTCTTGTCCCTCCTCACCTTAAGTAACACCTTGTGGATCAAGGGAAATGGTGGGAAGATGTAGAGGAGGCCTGGGGTCCACGGCCTCGAGAAAGCATCCCCCTGCAGCGAGCCCTGCTGAGGGGGGCGGGCATGGTACAGCCTCAGCTTGGTATTTTCCCTTGAGGCAAAACAGGTCCACCATCAGTCTGCCCCAACAGGAGAACAGACTGTAAGCTACCTCTGGATGGAGAGACCACTCGTAGGATGTCTGGCCTATGCAGCCGAGAGCATCCGCCAGCTGGTTCGAGACTCTTGCCACATGGATGGCTAAGAGATCCGCCTCCAACCGACTCATGAGGGTCCAGATGCAGAGCGCCTCCTTGCACAGCAGATGGGAGTGCGTGCCGCCCTGTTTGTTGAGGTAGTACATGGTCGTGGTATTGTCCATCTGGACTTGAGCCACTTGACCCCGGAGCTGAGGAACAAAAGTGGACAGTGCCAGTCTGACTGTTCTGAGCTCCAACAGGTTGATGTGGCATCGGGACTCCTCGGGGGTCCAGAACCCGCGGGCTCTGTTGCCCACGAGAGAGGCATCAGTCGTAAAGACAACCGTTGGCTCGGGACGAACAAACGGGATCCCTTCCTGCAACCGCTCTGGGGCGGTCCACCATTGGAGAGCATCCCACATCTCCTGGGTTACAGTGATCAGCTGGTCGAAATGACTGTGGCGCTGAGTCCACTGGGCCGCTAGCTTCCAATGGAGGGGGCGCATGTGCCATCTATCCCAAAAGACCACTGAGGTGCACACCGCCATGTAACCCAGAAGGCACAGAAAGTCCCGGGCAGGGCACAAGTGCCCAACCAGAAATGTTCGGGCAAAGGAGGAGAGAACCTCCGCCCTGTCTGCCTGGAGCCAAGCTCTAACTTGACAAGAGTCTAGCTCTGCCCCGATGAAGCCCATCACCTGAGACGGCATGAGTTCCGACTTGGCCTCACTGATCAGAAGGCCAAGTTGGGAGCAGGTTTGGGAGAGCCAGATCCCTGGATCTCTCCACCCCCCAAAGGGAGGAGCCTGCCATGAGCCAGTCGTTGAGATAGGGGTAGATTCGCACCCCTCAACGCTGAAGATGGGCTGCCACCACTGCAATGCATTTGTTGAAGACTTGCGGGGCCGATGACAGGCCGAATGGCATGGCTCGGAACTCGTACAGGGTCCATTCGACCCTGAAGCGGAGGAACCGCTGATGGGACAGACGGATTGGGACATGAAGAATGCGTCCTGTAGATCCAGTGAACAGAACCACATGTTTTGCTCCAGGGACTGTATGATCTGGTTCAGAGTTACCATCTGGGAAGGTGCGGGACCTGAGATATTGATTCAGGTCATGGAGATCTAGGATGGGGCGCCAACGCCCATCCGCTTGGGCACCAGGAAGCACCTGGACACAAAGCCTGGGTCTGCAGGAGGATCTGGCACTGGAGCTATGGCCTTCTTGTGGAGAAGCTGAGCTATGTCGTCTCTGAGAGCCAAGTGGGTGCAAGCTGAGATCCTTTCCTCCTGTGGGGTGCGGGCTCAGCTGGGAGGGAACTGCTCAAATTCTAGAGCCCCTGACCGACCACTTCCAGAACCTACCTGTCCGAAGTCATATCGGACCAGGCGGAAAGAAAGTGACGGAGCCGGCCCCCCATGGAGGACCCAGAGCTGGCATGACAGGTGTAGGGGTGGCCACCCCCAACCCATCACTGAGCAGGCTTGGAAGAGGAGGAAGAGGCTCCTGGACCTGCGCCTCTGCCTCCCTTACGGGGCTGTTGAGGACCCTGCTTGGGCCTAGGGCGCCAAGCCTGAGCCTGCTGCTGCTGCTGCTGGCCTCCTTGATAGGAGGGCTGTCTACCACAGGGGAAGAGTGCTGAAATGGCTTCTTCTTCCTCTTCTGCTGGTTCTTGCCCGAAGAACCATTAGCAGATGTGGCATCCAAGGTGGCACTGGACTGCTCAATATGCTGAAGGTGACCAGCCACTCCCAGACCAAACAGGTCGGTTCCTCGGAAGGGCTGTCAGCCAGCTTGTGCTGGGTATCCACCGGGAAGGAGGATAGCCTCAGCCAGGCCCTGCGGCGAGTGGCCACTGCGGCTGCCAAGGAGCGGGCAACAGCACGGCCCTGATCACGGACTTGCTTGACTGTGGTCTGCATGTCCGCTGGGAGATGATGGAGGACTTCATCCAATGACCCGAGAAGTGTGCCATAATGACAGCTGAACTGGCCTGACGAAGGCCCAGGGAAGAAGCCGCATAGACCTTCCGGGCAGAGTGGTCCATGTATTTGGACTCCTTGTCTGGAGGACAGTCTGTATCGGCTGAGCTACCAGTACGTCTGAACACAGAAGCAGTAACCAGGCTCTCGGCCGAAGGGTGTTCTGTGAACTCGGGAAGGGACCCCATAGGGATCGCATACTTGCGAGCCCTGCAGGCAGACGGTACTGGGCAGGAAGCTGGATGCTGCCAAAGCTCAAGGGCCGGGCCAGTAATGGCTTTGGCCACTGGAAAGGCCTCCGTCGGGGTATCCCCCCTTTTGAGGATATCCGTAAGGGGGTACTCCGCCTTTTTCTGGCTAGACTCCAGGGGCATTCCACTTGATTTGGAGATAAAGCGAGAATGCCCTGAAAGGAGGAAGAGCCCTCCTCTAAACTAGACAGGGACGACTCATCATCGCTGGGATGAGAGTGCAGCCCTGTGTCGTCAGAGTCCAAAGAGTCACGAAAGAATGGTCTGCCAACGAGGTCGCCCTCTATCTGCCGAGGGTGGTTAGGGGTGACAGTAATGGATAGACGATGGGGAAGCCCAGTCTCTGTTCAGTCCTCCTTAGAGGGAGCCCCTCCCTGAGGCTGCTTAGGCAGCAGCTCCACCAGAATAGGTGGGGAGACCGAAATGGTCCGAGCTGGAATACAAGCTGGCCCCGCGGGCGGAGGAACCGAAGTCTTCGGTTCCGGAGGGGTCGCTGTCGGCCCAGAAGGCGGAAGCCTAGTAATGGCCGGGGTAGACAGCAGAGCCGGCTTCTGCCCCGACAAAATTAGTTGTTGCCACATGAGATCCTCATAGCATTGACAAAGTTTGCATCGAAGCCTTTCCTCATCCGAGGAGGATGAGGATCTGCAGCGGTGCCTCTTTTTAGCATGCTTATGACTCTTTTTCCGTCAACCGACCGAAGAAGTTCTGGACCGAGATCGAGACCGAGAGCGAGCTGATCGACTCGGTCGATCGGGAGTCACCGGTGTCGGTGAAAACCGAGGGTCCGGAACCAGTTCCTTGACGGTATCGCCAGCAGGCTGGTTCTCCTCATCGGGGAAGACAAGGACCAGGGTCCTTTCTAAAGAATCATCGCCCAGAGTCGTCAAAACAGGATCAACTGGGATGAGAGAGATGACAACCTTGGCCACTTCCCCGACCATTTGGCCGGACGGAAGATCCGTGAAGCCAGTGGCCGAGGATGCAATCTCAACCAAAGTCAAGACCGCGCGTTCCTGAGACTCTGAACTTTCTCGGTCCCAAAAAAAAAAAGTCTTCTTTTAGAAGACGACAACTTCGGGTCCTTGTCCCTCTTCCGAGGGCGGGTGGAGTGCGAGCCCGAGGGCGCCTCAACCCTGGTGGGGAAGAGAATGGCACAACTCCTTGAAGGAGTCCGAAAAGGTGGAACCGAGATTCAGAGGAACAAAAAAGCTCCGACTGGCCAAAGTTTGAGCTGCTTCCTCCTCGAAAGCCTTCATCTGCTCTAACTGTTCGGCGGATCCCACAGCCACAGAAACCGCCCACCTCGCCTCCTTCGATTTCACTGGCGGGTTCCTTTTCTCCAGTCTCCCCAATTTAAGAAGCGGTAAGCAGTTGTCCAGGACGTTGGGATGGAAGGCCAGGCAAAACGTGCAGGTAGAGGTGTTATGTCTGACACCTAGGCAGTAGACGCACGTTAGGTGGGGATCAGTGCGCAACATCTTTTGGCCGCAGGTACACCGGCGAAATCCAGGGGACGATTTATCCTCCATGACTGAGGCGCTACTCTCGGAATCGGTAACTCTAACGAGTTTTAAAGTAAGTTTCGGTGAAAACAGTCACTTGGAATCCAGGGACTACGCATTGCTGCAAGAGCATGAGGGAACCTGCATCTTCCAGCGGAAAGGAAGATCTGGCGTCATGGGGCGGAGCTGAGGTATATACCACCCGGGTGGGTGGGAGGAGCCAGCTTGAAGATTTTCCGGCAGATTTAAAGGGGAAAGAGACATGCCAAACAGTGTAGATGAAAAACATATCCACGATCCTAGAATGAACATTTTTAGCTAAGTAATTAACTTATAACTGAAAGCTTGGCTCGTAACTTACGAGTTGAGTCGCAGCCGAGCGCTGCAGCCCTGACCTTAAAAATAGCACTTCGATGACATACTCAGGAATGGGGCTGCAGGCGCGTTATATGTACAACATTGAGATCGAGGGGGGGGCACATCCAAATATACATACAGTACACCTTTGTCTGCAGTTTTACATGTATGGGGCTAGAGTATATACAGGCCCCCTGGCATTCCGCGATTCCGCAGCCGAGGTAATGGTTGCAGAATTACTCACCAGGGATTTATTTAACTCTAAAAATTGATTAGCGTTTTGCTCATAAAAGTGCTAAATCTTTGTGAAAATGCATAGCTTTTGCCTCACTGTGTTTAACAAACACACCACTTCTAGCAAATCTATATAAGTACTTTCTGTACAGTTAGTATAGTCCCAAGAAAAACACTGCTAATCAATTATTTAAAACCCTGCTCACCACCCGTGGAAATCACTGTCTGCCGTAGAATCTACTCAGATCTGCTTTAAATGGCCGCGCTATGCAAAATGGCGGCTGCCTGCAAGTACGATCACGGCATAAAAGTAATAAAAAAATGTGAAAACTAAACACAAAAAGCCCACAAACACATTCATTCAGTACCCCACTGACCAGTTACACCCCCTCCCCAAAATCACCTGCAGTGTGCAGCGTCTGAAAAAGTTCATGCCCCCGACTTTATTTCCAGGTAGCCAACTAAACACAAAAAGGCCCCCACCCCCCCGGCAAACACATCACATTTGAATTCCTTATTCCCGCCAACCAATCACCACTGCATCTTCTTTAGGTTCTGTTACTAGCAGCTAGCGGGCGCAAACCTAGGAGAATCCATAACAACACACACTGCAGTTTAAAATGGTGATCGGTGGAGAAAAAAATAAACCTTCACACTATGCAGGTGTCCTCCTGGTCCACCGATCACCACTGCATCTTCTCCACAAAACGAACCCGAGGCTTCATTCAGTGCCCCACTGACCCGTTACACCCCCCCCCAAAACAATCACCTGAAGTGTGCAGCATCGGAAAAGTTTGTGACCCGACTTCATTTCCAGGTAGCCACCAGCCCGCGATCTTTTAGTGTCCAGGGAGCAGTCTCATTTTCTCGGCCACCAATCAAAGCACCAAGTCGTGCAGTGACCAGAAGAAAGGACTGGTGCTACCGAGAGAGACTGAGGGTGCGTGTATTTTATGCCAGCTGCTGCAGATGCCGATATAGAGAGGGAGGTGGGGTGCAGTTAAACAGAAAGCAACAAAACACTGAGTGGGAGGGAAAGAGAGGGAACAGACTGAAATCAGGGTCACCCAGCTGCCACAGCCCACAGACTAGTCAACACCAACATGGAGCAGGAGGGAAAGACGGGGGAGGGGGGTGAAATTAAAAGTTTAATTTAAAAAAATTCTTCTAAACTAAGTGCAGCACGCAAGCGCGATCGCGAGCCAGTGAGTCCCAGGCTTGGTGGGGATTTCATTTGCTTCCCTTTGTGCAGCTGGCTGTTGCTGCACACTTTTCCTAAAGAATTCAAAAGGCTGCCAAAACAAATGAGCCATGGAAGTAATAAAAATGCACATTTCATTTACCATTGCCCCCATCCCTTCCCCTCTTCTAAATACAAAACTAAATACCAGCCAACCACCCAGTCCCCTACCTTTCTGTGGCACAGCAGTAGTTCCACAACCTCAGTCTCCTCTCTCAGGTCTGGTCGGCGATCGGGGTTTGAAGAATGTGCCAGTTAGGCCGCCTGCCCATCCTGGTCTGGAAGTAGCTGCATCCATCCTCTGTCTCCTCAAGCAAGCAAATATTGCTAACTTCCCTGGCCCTGGTTTTTCAAACTGTCCGGGGATCGAGTTTGCATGAGCTGATTGGCTACATTTAGAAGCCTATCAGCTCAGTGATTCATAGAATCAGCAAATCAAATGTTTTGCTTGTCCTACTTGTCCAATCAGTGACATAAACTTGCAAAGTGGGGCGTGGAGTTGTGTGTTCAGGGACATAAAATGGAGCAGCATTTTTGTAGTTTTGCAGCAACATTTCCTGGACTCTAGGAAGAGAAAGGCACCATTGAAGAGAGAACCCTGCCTGCCGAAGGAAGAAGACTGCTGCTTTTGTTCCTGACATCATTTGTCTGGAAGAGGTACTGCAAGTTTCTTTAGAACTGGCTGCCTTTTTTTTTTTTTTTTTGCTGGGGAGGGATGACTGTTACTAAAAATGTACTGGTGATATCTTTGAATGGATTTTTTTTTTTTTATACTGGTGCAATTACGTTTGAATAGAGAAGTTATTTTGCTAATTAATGTGACTGAGAAAAAGACAGTTCTGCTGCCTAGAGATTCAGGGGATACAGAGATGTTCTGGTACTCTCCTGATGTTCCTCTTTGCAGGTACATTGCGGGGGGGGGGGCTATGTTTTTGTGGCATTTTTTTTTTCTGCTTTAACATATTTCCTGTGCTGGTAGTCTTCTGATGCAAGTGTGTGCTCTGATTCCAAGGTCTGCAGGTAGAGTCTCTGTCTCTGGGTGGCTGGGGTCAACTTATATAGTGGTAGTGGCAGTAGTGGCTCTTGCTCCCCCAGCCACCCAGAAGCTTTACCTGTGGACTTTAGAAACAGCAGCAAACACTTGGAGCCGACCACCACCTGCTCAGGAGATATTTTAAAGATCTCATATGCTGGTGGGTGGTCTGTTCCAAGACTTTACTGCTATTGTCAAAGACCACCTGTACATTCACTTGGGTGTCCAGGGAAGGCTCCGATCCAGGTTGCTGATCGATGTGCTTCCGGTGCTGGTATGCTTCTGTTTCAAAATTTGTGGCTTCTGCTTAAAAAAATATGTTCTGTTGGTCACCTGTTCCAAGTGTTTCATGCTGTTGTCTGCATCCGCAGGTACTGTCCCTGGATGGCTCGGGGAGGCTTCTCTGACCTAGGTTGGTATTGCAGCACTCCCCCAGCCACCCTGAGGCTGAACCTGCGGATCTTGACAAGAACAAGAAGCATTCAAATCAGACTGCCACCAGCACAGAAGATATTTTACAGGTGTTCTTTGCTGGTGGGTGGTCTGTTCCAACCTCTGGGTGACTGGGTGGTTGTGTGTTGTGCTGGTAGTCTGACCATTGCAAGCGTTCTCTGCTGTTCTCAAAGTCCACAGGTTCATTCTTCAGTGGGTGGGAGGGGGGTTGTGATCCAGGTACATAAATAATATTTATGCTGTAAAATGAAAAGATATAAAAACATTATACCTGCGTAGTATGTATTAGCTTAGGGCAGCGGCAGCCAATGCCACTTTTACTAGTCTACTCTGCTCAACCCATAGCCAGATGTGATTTTAATTTGTCAGCGTCTGCATCACTGCGTGGCAACATGCATGCGAGTATATTAAGAATACATGTATGTGTTTCTTGAGCCAACATAAATATTCTTTCCATCTGACTTCATCTAGGAATTTTCTAATATTTATTTACATCTTTCTTTCACGGGATAGAATGGATCAATATGTGAGAAAATCTACCCCATCTGCCCAGAACAGATCAAAGACAGCCTTGTACGTGACAGCAAAAGATCGCTGCAAGCAGTTTGGAGACAAACCTGTACATGAAGATGGAGGAAAACTATTCTGTACACCCTGCAACATTGAATGGATCATGTTCGAAAGTCTACCATCTCAGATCACTTCTGTTCCAAGACACATTTAAAAAGAGCTGCAGATACCCAGTTAGAAAATGCAAGGAAAAAGCAACGGACTCTGTGGACATCACTGGCAAAAAACACAACTGCCCAGACAGAACGCATCAAGATTGTGCAGGACTTCACAAAGACCTTTCTGGAAGCAGACATCCCCCTGGAGAAAACTGACCATCCAGCAATTTGCAGTTTTATTGGGAAACACATCCCAAATGGAGGTGCCATACCAGGTGCAGATCAAATCCGAGCTGCATATGTGCCAAACATTTACACTGTGGAAAGGCAGGATGTGCAACAAAAACTGGCAGGCAAAAAGGTTGCACTAATTGTGGATGAGACCAGCGATGTCGAGCAGCGATACATCCTCAATATTCTGGCAGCTCCACTGGAAAGAGATGAAACTGGACGAGTGCGCCCCTATTTGTAGGACACAAAGTTTTTGACATCAGTGACACACAGCACAGTGGCACAAGCACTTGTTCAAACTGTAACAGAGAACGGAATACATTTTGATGCGGTCTGGGTATTCGACACAGACAATGCCTCATATACGAAGAAAAGCTACAGCGCAATTCTACGAGGTTTGTTCCCCAACTGCACTCATGTAACATGCCTGGCCCACATCATGGACTTAGTCGCTGGTGCAATGGAGAAGCCATTCCAGTTATCAATGCAATATATGAAGCTATTCCGCAAACTATTTTCATTACCCAGCGAAAGAAAGAATCGTTACTTGCGACACCTATCAGAGGTCACCCCTGACAAGCATGCCACGATGCCTGCTGATCCCTGTGCAACAAGGTAGACATCCTATTTTAATCGCTGCCAGGTATCACCACAACCATGTCATCTACCACCGGTTCTTAGTTGAAAAAAAAGCTTGCCCTAACAGGAAACTCATGCAGCACATTGCTTGCAATAAGATAAGAATGCTGTACTATTCTTTTTTTTTGACTAAATGATATGTTGAGGCATATTGTTGACAGAAAACTTGTATTTTTTTTTCCTCTATCTCTACAGGACATTCTGTATGATGACACCCTTGCACTAAAGCTGCAGATTCAGCTTGCATTCCTCGCAAAGAAATCAGAATGGATGTGCAGTTTGCTTGACAAATTTCAGTCACAGATCCCTGTGACAAGAGATGTTGTCGATATCCTAGAAGAGCTGCAGATCAATCTTCAGGCACATCAGCAGCTTGTCATGGAGAGCTGTAGTTCCTTTTTTGATGGTGATGAACAGATTCCTGCTCACATTCACACAGAGCTGCTGGAGAGTTTCAAGGAAGCATTCTTTAATGCATCATCCAAACTTGAGAAATATCTGTCAGAGGGCCAGCCAGGGCTGAACTTTTTAAAAGCAGCGAGACTCTTTGATCCCTCTAAAGTGGCCTTTCTGTCACAAAGCAAAGAGGATTATATAGCTATTCCAGGACGGAGTGCTATCCCTGACACAGAATTTGAACTGTACAAACAAATCCTTGTACCAAACTATGTGAGTAACACAAGCCAAGCAGACAAAGATCTGAACTTATTTGGGAAGTCTGCAGCAGCTCGCATACCACAACTTTCTGAACTGGCTCTTGCGTGCATTAATTGCGTGACAAACTCTGCAAACGCAGAACGCAGTTTCAGTGTCCACAATATCATCTTTACAGAAAGACGTAGGGGACTTTCTGAGGACAGCATTCGCAGGCTGGTTTTTCTTTGTTTTAATGCGAAACAAAAATACAGAATGTCATCAAAATAAAAACAATTCTGCATTCTAAATTGTCTTGAAACAGTTACCCTAACTGCCTCTGATATGTAAGTACAATAAAGATTAAAATGTGAGTTGTCCCTTACACTTTTCATGCTGCATAATATGTGCAATAAAAAGATCAAAATGTATAAGGTGAGTTGACCCTTAATTTCACGCTACAAAATGTACAAATGTGCAAGTGCATAGGGGTGCCGCGAAATTGACAAGCCTGCCGCAGAAAATAGTATTTTTTGCCGCAGAATGCCAGGGGGCCTGAGTATATACTATATATTAGCCCAATACATGTAAAACTGCAAAGGCACTGTATGTATATTTAGATGTCCCCCTTCCCTGATCTCAATGTTATACATATAGCATGCGTGCAGCCCCGTTCGCGAGTATACGTCATCATCAAAGTGCCGTTTCTGTTGCACCACTCTGTGATGGTTCGGCTCATACTCTGAAGCTATGAGCTGAGCTTCTAAATGTAAGTAATTATTTTATTACGTAACAAAAAATTTTCATTTTGGTCTACAAAAGCTCCTCGGACAAGCAGCTACTTAGTATGAGTTGCCTGCCTAGGCCTGAAGATGTCAATTGCTCTTTAAAAAATACAATACTTCTTGTAGACTTGGTAGTCTTGCTGGAGTCTCTACTGAATGCAGTTGGTCAGCACATGGGATGAAGTGGTGCAGGGCTCCAATATCTAAACAGATCCCTGTATTTTACAGGCAAATGTACAGTAGCAGTCTACAGGAAATTGTTCCAGATCTAGACCTGTATTGTTTTCATGTGAAAACAAAAGCAATTCAGGAAAAATCATGCCACAGTTATAGGGAGGGGAAATGTTAAACTGATATGGGAGCCCAGGTGGCGTGGTCTGGACAGGTGGCTGTGGACTATGAGCCAGAGGTGGGTGAAGAAATCAGTGGTGTATGTATCTGTCCATCTGTCTGCAGGTGGCTACGGTGCTTGGAGATTCAATGTGTCGTAGTGATTGGGTGGGTGCATTTAACACTTGATGGCATCAGTAACACACACTAAGGTGTCACACTGCCATGTACTTAGACCTCAATAACACATATGCAATGGGCAACAAAATGATTATTGCACATAAATTACTCAGAACCTTTATTACAAGCAAGAAATTGTTAACGAACTAGTAACTTAAAAAGAAGATGGGTAGGAGCATGGCCAAGGTTTAAAGAAGCACATATTTTAGAATACAACCTAGAGTTTCTGTGCTCCTCTATTTGGGAGGAGCCCACCACGCTAAATCCTTAACACCACCCCTGCTACGGCTACTCTGACGTTGCACTTTAGAAAAAAAATAAAATGGGTAGGAACTTGACTGTACACCAAGTGATATATAGTTCTGTTTCCTTTTTAAAATAAAACTGTCTTTTTCTTTCTTTGCAAGAGAGCTTACAGTCTCAGCTGAAACAGAACAATAAAAGCTTGTGATACCAAAATTATGCCACCGCTGCCAACCAATCTGTCACAAACCCACTCAGCAGGTCAGGCCCTCTACTCCCTAAGTGCCAACCTCTGAGCGCAGTCTTGTGAACAGTGCAACAGACAAGGTAACCCTCTTGTCTGTTTTTGTGAGTTTGGATCAACCTTTGGTCTCCAGTTCTGGAGGGATTCAAACTGTTAACCTCTAGCCAGCATACCCAATGCACAGGTTCAGATATATCTGTCTTCAGGGGGCCAGTTATCTTTGCCTACGGGCACCTAACCAGGTACTCAGAGATGAACCCTAAAACTTCAGTAAAGACCTCAGATTTAAAACGCTTCTCTTTCCAGTTTGGTACCACCATACAAGCTTATGTCTGCTGTCTGCTATAACCATAAATATTTCTTAGCAAAAGAAAGCAATTCAAAGACAGACCAGGTATGCTCTAAGATTAGAGTTTTTACTAAAATATATATGTCAAACATATAATACAGAACTCATATCACAAGACATACATATCTTTAAACAAAAAAAGGTTTAAAACTGAAATTCCTACAACAATATTTAGATTTTGTCTAGCTTTCTAAATACCCGTTTTCAGTGCTCAGATGTTTTCTTGGTCAGTGTCGGATAAAAGTGTGTCTGTAGTGAAACAGAATAATCTTTACAAGCTGGTTTTGCCCACCACGTTTGCATGAGGTCATCTAGCTTCTCCCTGTCAAAATATCTAAAAAATATATATTTCTATACAACCACAGTATGCAATTTCAAAGTATTAATTCTGCAACCTTAGCATAACTAAAGTTTCAAATGACACTTCTTTGATCCCAGGATGAGTTTCCTCCCTCCAGGACATGAAAGAACATTTACACTTCGCACCCCTGTGTAAGAACCTGAGTTTCCTTCCAACATTGTAAAATGGATATATCAGGGCTTAGCTACAAATAACCCACATCCTAACTAAGGCTATAAAATGCAAACTCTTGAGTTAATCTAATCACAGAGATCTGCTGATCAGCATATCCTATCCTGTAGAACTGAAACCTGGGGGTGAGTGAGGTCATTCCCAGTGCACTGGCATTTCTGGACGACAAATTCAGTACCACATTTCTGTTATTTTTAAGAAATAAAAAATGACACAGCACTCACAAGTTTGCTGTCTATGTCACACTTAACCCCTCCCCAATGAAACTTTTGATGGGATTCCAGAATTTGTTGGTGTCACCAGTAGCATTCAGCAACAGAAGTTCTTTGCAAGGCATATGCCCTTTTTCAAGTGTTTCTCTTGGTCCTGTAATCCATCAAATCAGCCTATATGCCAGAGATCTTTAAATTTAGTCCAGCTTTTTTGTCTCTGACCTTTTAGTAGGGCAAAGATGTCTGTGAAGGCCTTTAGTAGGGCAGAAGGTCTTTGTGAAGCCACCTGGTGGGACAGCCTCTGATCCTGCATGACACTATAAGGGTATGCAAGCCTTGGGAGAGCACAGAAATGGGTGATATAATAGTTTAAGGCCTCATTTACATTATTACTGTCATAAAGTAACCTCCAATCAATCATGGATATGTCAGCAAGGTTTAGTTTAGAAAAATCTTGAAGTAAGATTACCTTAGCGGGGACAGGATGATGCACGAGCCTACCAGATGCAGTAAACAGGGGAGTGGTCAGAAATTGCACTGGACAGGATACCAGCCCCTGTAATCCTCTCTCTATCCTGTTCATCAGGACCTAGTCAATTATGGTACGATTGCCAGAGGCCAGAGAAAGTCTAGGCAGGTCAGAGACAAGCTGATGCAGATGGTGTTTCTGCGCCAGCAGGTCAAAGGATCTGAAGGATGTACGTCCCCAATCAAGGTTGAAATCACCAAGTAGGATAGTTTCATTATTACCAGTTAAGGAGGTGGTGTGAGAAAGAAGTTCATTAAGACTTGCAACACCTCCTCTGGGAGGATTATAGGCACAAATAATGTGAATGATAATCAAAACAAAAACTACTGAATTGTCACAGAACCCAAACTCTTCCACTCCTGCTGAGCTATATCGTTCAGCAGTTACTTCACTGTGCTCTCCAAACAAACAAAAAAATCCTTTTTTTCATAAAAGTTTTTTTTTTTTTTTTACACTTCAGATCTGGTGATGCCTGCACAACCCCAACCCATGAAGGAAGTAGAAAAGACTGAACACCGCCACACATCACTAAGCGGGACCGCACGGGACATAACAGACTATCAAGCAGCCACACTACATAAGACAACAGCAGAAGCAGCCAACACAGTTCAAAGAAAACCACATATCTAAATACAGGGAGACCAAACAATACCAGCAGGAGTACTCTCTGTGGTGAACACAGCCCCTCAAGCAGGCAAGATGCTGCCGAATACAAATCGATAACTGAACAGAGCAACAAGTACTTTCCACACAATATTAAAGGGCCACAGTGCCACCTGCTGTCCACACAGAAATACTTAACAGAATACTTTCATCAAACACTTAGCACAGGAAATCAACTTTAAAATCATTTTTCTGACCACCGAGTCGCCGTGTCCGGGTTCACACACTTGGCTGGTGACTGTACAGGGAACATCTGGTTGAAGGGGCTGGGTATTTTGTTTCTCCTGTGGTAGGGGGTTTGTCCCACAACAAATAAATAGCATAGTGCCTCCACCCTGAAAGAATAAGTGGGACAGATGTTCTGTGCAGTACCACTCCCTGGGATGCAGTGCCTAGCCCCCTTTCTACACTGAAGTAGACCACCCCTGGAGACCAACAAGACAGTTGTTACTTTCATCAATAAACACTTCAATCAGATTATACAAACACAGAAGTCAAATTCAACAAATGAACTGTGCTTTTACTTAAGAACCCAGGCCTGGAAACCAGAGGAAAAGAGGGGGTCAGACAACTGCAAGTCACCTTGAATACTCCCACCCTACAGCAATACCCCGAGACACTGTATTGTGGGTCACTGCCATACTCTCAGATCCCACACAGTCAATGAAGCACCACAAAGAGGAATTATAGTGCACAAGGTGAGAGGTATTATAATGCACATGGTGCAGTAACCTTTCAGCTGGTACCAGTAGTAAAACTACAGTTTCAACTATGACAATACCCAATGACTCTGAGTACCCTGGAATTACACTAGTCTTGGTGCAGGTCTGGTAGCTATGCCGCCCAGCTTCTGCAGGTGGTGCACTTGATGAAGATTAGCAAGCTTGCAGTTAATTAAACCCCCAACAGGCCACTGTGTGCTAGCACAGTTTAAAGAACTTTAAATCCAACAGGAAAACGCTTGAAACCCACCAACTTGTAGACTTCCAGTGATGTCATGAAGCCTTAGACAGCACACATGAGGAGCTCTAATCAATCCATCAGCTTAAAAGCTTATTTGACAATATTTTCTAATAATATCATCTCTAAAGTTTATGAGGCATCTTACTTCAATATGCTGCGATGAACCAGAGCAACCTCCCCATCAGAGTCCATTAACTGAGACCACTACAGCATTGACAGCTCCGACAGAGTCCACACAGGCCTACAGGACCACCTACCAGAAAAAGAAGCACGCCGCAAACTCAGGCAACCAAGCATCGCACCACAAAATAGATGTAATGTTAACGGAACTGCGAGGCTTCCAAAAGGAGATGAAACTTACCACCAGCCCTTTGAGAACTGATGTAAATAAAATAGAGCAGCGCCTTACCAGAATTAATGACCAGCTCACCTCGCAGGATAAGTACCTGGATGTCACAGGGCATGCAGTACTTCAGCTCCACACCTCTCTCCAGGGGCTCTGTGGTACTGCATTTTCTCTGACATATTGACAAGGAAAAGGTTCAGCATCTTACATGGCAACAGAATGTAGTTAAGTACCGAGACTCATAATTCTACATACATGACGATTGTGGTAGTAATGGCAAGGCGCAGAGCACATATTCCAATAATGAACGCCCTCCATGTGAAATAACTCTGATTCCATACCCTCTATCCAGCTCACTTCATGGTCTTTTCTCCCCCAAGAGGTCTTTCAGAGTTTCGATTCCACTAATGTGGCAGCAAGAGTGCTTGCCAACCAAGGTATCTCCATCCTGCAGCAACCTTAGAGAAACAAGTCACTCTCCTTTGCATCAAAGTTGGCACGACAGGCATGCAGCTCAGTGGGCTGTGGATTGCAGCACAACCAAAGGAGGCAACAGCCTGTAGAAGCCATGCAGCAGATCATCGTGCACCTACAGGCCGAACAATGGCAAGTACCTGCTGCTGCAGCCGAATCGGAGACTAGAAAGTGAACCGTTTCTATTTTGACATTTCACACGGCTATGGCTCTGGGGTTTCCCTGTTCCCCACCACCACCCCACCCACCCCCAGTTCCCCGGCGTTACTGCTCCTTGTCTCCTGCGACATTACATGGTGCAGGTTGGGGTCTCTTGCCTGCAAAACCACAAACTGCAGGTGGGTATGGTAAGCAGGTAAAGACAAGCACAGAGTCACAGCAAACACAAAAATAATAAATTCAAGTACACATTTATTACAAAAAGGAGGAACTCCTTCCCCAGCACTTTGAGTCACTCTGACTCTGTTGGGGGGGGCAGAGTCACCACATACAAATGCTCTTTAAATACCACCCACATGCATTCAATTAAATACCAATTAATACAAAAATTGCAATAATTAATGCATGGCAAATTTGTTCTTTTGAGCCAATGACAGGGCTCTGTTTTGTTCATTGCTTCTGTGCCATGTTACAAAGCATGTTTAAGCAATGACAAAGGGGATCAGCCACAACGTGTTCACCGATTTATCAGTTCAAACCCCAATAAAAATGTTCAGATAGCAGAAACCTGCAAATATTAGGCACCAACCAAAGACTGATAGTAAAATGAGGGAGAGACACATAAGAGGCAAACAATCACATTAAAAACACACACATAAAAATGTACAAAAAGACCAATAAGGAAAATGACATCAGTAATAGAATGTATTAGTCAAACACAGGGAAGCTAATACAGGCATAACACGGAAGACTGCAAAAACAATAAAAGATACATACAAGTGTCCCTTAGAGGTGAAAGCACAAAAATTAAAGGGTGAGCCCAAAAAGAACACTGAAAAAAACAAGAGAGTGGTGGGCCGGCTCAGTGGCGTGGAGGGTTGAGGCTGTGATATCTTACCTCCTGCCACACTGGCGACCCATGTTCACGGTGCAAGCGGGTTGCCGGGGGTCAGCCAGGGTGGCAGAGGATCGAGCATCTGGAGGACAGCTCTCCTCTCCTGGGGAGGGTGGGGAACAGAGACCGGCACCTGCCTGACAGACACCTAGCAGAGGCTAGGTGTTGGCACGCCAGGTCCTGTACAGTGGGGCACAGAGGCGGAGCAGCGGACAGTTGTGTGCTGTGTGCCGACACGTGCGGCTCAACCACTGTCAGCCTGCACACTCCCCTCTGCAGAGAAGCAGAAACAGCGATCTGGGTTCAGTGGCATGATGGCAGTCTGCCGCAGGTGCCGCCCCAGAGAAGGCGCCTCCCGACACTGGATCCAGTCCTGGTGGGTCAAGTTGGAGCTCCTCACCACCCTGCCATGGTGGGTAACCCGTGGGAGTTAAAGGTAAGTGCCTGAAGGTCAGGGGACGGGGCTGGGTGGACGGCAGGAGGAAGGGTAGACCCGGACTGGAGGGAGAAAAATACAAGCAAAAAAAGGAAAAACAAAAGAGTGAGGCAATAAAGGATTGAAAAGGGCTACAGGGGAAGTGAACTACATGCAATATTTACATACAATCCATTAATAATACAATGTACCAATAGAAGGCACAATACAAAGCCAAAATGTCAAGTAAGACGTACCAGAACTATAGAAAAACTGAAAGATTCAGTTTTGTTGAGACCCATAGGCTCCATGGACTGAAGTACATAGATCCACCTACCCTCTCAGTAGTAATGTTTTCACTCTATCCCCACCTCTCTGCTGGATTTTAATATGCTCAATAGCACAAAAGTTCATACAGGAAGGATCGTTATTGCAGTAATCTTTAAAATGACTGACCAAGGCAGACTAACAATTCAAATGTCCCTGATATGTTCTTGGATACGTTCCTTTGTGTGTCTGACTGTTCTGCCTACACAGACACATGGACATTTACACTGTATAACATAAACAATAAATTAAATGGAACGACTTATGAATTCTCTGATACGCACCTCAAACTCAAAGAGTAGGATAATGATTAAAAACCTTTCCTCGTGAACCATATCTACACATGGAACAACGACTACAATAGTGAAAATCCACAGGGCCCAGTGGCGCTGGCTGAGTGCTGGGCGCCTTAGCTCACGTCACACCAGTGACCCAGGTTCAAGTCATCGGAGAGCTAGCACGGGAGCTGGCATGGGGGCACCGAACGGCAGCTCTCTCTCCCAGGGAGAACTCTGTTGCTGTGAGTTCCACTGCCCCCAGATGGAGGTCTGCAGGCAGTGCATGTAGTGGGAGGGTGTCCTAGTACCCACTTGTGCATGACCAGGCAGGGTTGGGAGAAAATGAGGCTTAAAAAAAAAAAAAAAAAAAAAACGAGAATATAAAATAAAAAAAAAAAAAAAAGGAAAACCCACAAGTTGTAGCGGTAACCAAGGTAAATCTTTTGGAACAGACTGCACAAAATGGCTATGATAAAAAAGATCACCTAAATTACTTGCTGTACTAAAAGGTAATCCTAGGTCTTTCTGGAAAAAAGACCTGGGACACTACAATGCACTAGTATGTCCCAGTGTTTCTGTAAAACAGTTTTTGCCTTTGGAGCAATTTTTTTATGTTCTAATACAAAGGTTAATGGTGAATCTTTAAATGGTGTTTTTCTGTACTGAAACGAGAAAACTTTCCCTGTCCTGAATTTCCGCCCTACGAAGAGCTCAGTCTAATACTGTACTTCGTCATAGCCAATTTTGTAAGATCTGTTCCATATCTATTTTGCCTGCATCTCAAAATCAAACTCAGACGAACAATTGTGTCACCATCTTAAAAACAGACTATAGGAAGCAAATATAAAACAAAAACCTGACCATAGGGTATAGAAGAAGTAAGTGCAGGTGGATGTGCACTATGTGCTTGCAACACCATAAAACCTGCAGTTTCCTTGCTATAACATTTTGTTTCTATTCTGCCATAATCACGGATTGTAAGGCAGTGAATACATACATACATACGTACACACACACCTGCCAACAGCAACAGGCCTTATGGTCTATCAAGTCTGCTCGAGTGCACAGCTATCACTAGATCGCAGCTGCCTCACCCCCCCCCCACACCATCTCTCCCCTATGAGAAGTTCTCATTGCTACTTACCCAGACACTCCCCCATGCCCTTTTGAAAGTGCCCACCGTTCTAGATGATACCACCTCCTCTGGCAGGGTATTCCATTTGGACACCACCCTTTCCGTAAAATAATGCCTCCTCATCTCTTTCCTAAATCTACCCCCCTCCAATCTTAGCCCGTGTCCTCTGGTGTCCCTTCCCTTCCTCAGCTTAAATAACCCATCTGTGCCAGTTCTGTTGAACCCCTTCATATACTTGAACGTTTCAATCATATCCTACTGAACCCTCCTCTCCTCCAGGGTGTACAAAAGCTCAGATATCTCAGTCTGTCCTCGTAGGGTTTGCCTCCCTCGTCTCTGCACACCTCCCTGCCTTTCGTAGGACAGCCCAGAACCCATCGAACCTCTTCTTCTTCCGGGTGGCATAGCTCAGGTCGGGATAGAGTTGGATCTGCACAACGTCTTGAAGCAACATTTGTTTCTGTCATGCAAGCGCCAGAATTATATCTCTTGAGCAGACTCCATCCAGAACTGTGACTATGGTTCTTGGGGCCTCGTGATTGACTGGTCACCCCCTCAAAGCCACCCAATAGGCAGTTTGGATGTTGATGTGGCAATCGGCGAAGGCTTGCCCCAATTGTTGTTCCAGCCATTCGGAGAGAAATAATCCCAGACGATTTCCCTCACTACGTTCGGGCATGCCCACGATTCTTAGGCTTGCCACGCGGGCCTGGTTTTCCAGGACTTCAAGCCAAGATCAAAGGTGCACATTTTGTTTGGCTAGCATCGTAGTAGTACCCAGGGCTGCCTCTGAACATTTACAGGTCTCCGTTGCTTTGGATTTTATAGATACCACCTATGTTTCCAAGGTATTGACTCTGTTTATCAAAGAGTCAAATTTTTCTGCAAGTTCAGACACCGTAGATATAAGGTGGTTGATTTTAATACCTATAGTCTGTAGGACTTCCTCCCCTACAGCGGTGTCCTCAAGAATGGAACGGCCTTGAGCGGACCGCGTGGCAGGGGGTCCATGAGCGTTTCTGCTTTTCTCTCCTTCCTGCTGTATCTTATCTCTCTTCGGATTGCCCATTATAGTTCAGTTGATGTTCCAATTACGAAACAGAATGATTTAATCTGCCAAAGTTCCCAATAAAATAAATTAAACTTAATATAGCTCCAATATGTGGAGCTCTAATTCTAGTCCACCATCTTATTCGGACTCAACAGCGCCCCCCCCCCGTATCATTTTTGTCACCCTACGCTGTAGCCCCTCTAGCAGTCTAATATCCTTCTTCAGATACGGCCACCAGAACTGCACACAGTACTCGAAGTGTGGCCTAAGGATCTGTAGAGGGGCAGGATCACATCTTTATGTCTGGACAAGATTCCCTTGCAGTACATCCCAGCATCTTGTGAGCCTTGGCTGCAGCCTTTCTGCACCGGGCAGAGTTGTTCATACTCTCTGCTATCATCACACCCAGGTCCTTCTCTTCCTCAGTGACCCCCGTCTCACCCCACCCAATCAGTATTCCCCTCCTTGGGTTCAATCACCCCGAAGTGCATAACTTTACACTTCTTCGCATTAAAGGGACGCTGTCAACCCCCTTAGGTTTCAAAGTGTCCCTAGTTTAAAAAACATATTTTATGACTGCCAACATTCAGTAAAGATTGCTGATGTAGCTGGTAGTTTCATTTTGACACTTATTTTCTTTAAAAAAGTGAAAAACACATTGCACAACATACTGGTGTTACCACACCAAAACAAGTTTGTTTACATCCCTTGAGCAACCCCAAACGCATCTGTCCTGGACTTGGGAACACCTACAAAACAGTCTAGCCCCTCATGATGCAGTGGGAGTTTAGGAGGCTTCTTTCTTATGAGTGACTGCACTGTTTGGGTGTGTTTCTAATGCTCAGGAAGTATGCAGTCAGAACAGAACCAGGATTGTAAACAAAACAAGGTTGCTTATAAAATACACATTTCTATGCATTTCAGTTCTACTAAACAAGGAGACAGACAAAACAAGCAGCAACATCAGTGAATTTTAGAGAGGGTAAACAATCATAAAATGTGGGGTTTCATCTAGAAATAATATGATGAAAAACAAGTTGACAGTGTCCCTTTAAAGCCCAGTTGCCACTTCACCATCCATTCCTCCGGTTTGGTTAGGTCCCCTTGTAGATCTTTCCACCCTTCTACATCATCCACTACCACACCCATCTTGGTATCGTCTGCGAACAAACTGATCCTGCTCCTAACACCGTGTGAGATTTCCAATATGAACAGCCCAAACAATACTGGACCCAGCAGAGTCCTGAGGCACACCACTTGTCACAGGCCTAGGGGTTCAGAGTCCCCCCCCCCACCACCACCATCACCCATTGTTGCCTTCCCTTCAACCATCTCTGTATATACTGTATATCTCTGAGAGATGCAGGAATTGTATGTGTCTCATCTATACAGAAGCTGAACCTTAGATTAAATGTGCTGTAATTTAACTCCTCAATGAAACTTTCTGCTGCTTCCCTAGTGCTCTGCCAAATAATTAACAAATAATCTATATAGCTATGCCAATGAACCAGATATTTTAAGAATTTGTTAAAAATAAATGTTTCCTCCCACCATCCCATAAACAAGTTCTCATAACTCGGGGCCACTGTGGACCCCATGGCCATTCCACATTTTTGGAGACAGAATTTGTTGTTAAACAAAATATAGTTATGGGGGGGTTGCTAATGAGCAGCTAGACAGCAGGATTCACATTTTAAAAGTCATTGTTCGCAATCTAAGATATTGTGCACATTCTATAATAAATATTCAGCAGCCCTTAATTAATATTCAGCAGCCCTGCTCTATCCGCCACATGACTGGACCAAAGAGACCTGTTCAAACAAAAAAATCCAAACAAGCTTAGCAAACAGTTCACAGAGACGGTTTGGACACGGGCTGCCGTAGTATGCTCCATGTTACCAAAACTATATTAATGTAACTTTTTTATTTATTTTTTTTTTTTTTTACATCAAATGCTGCTGCAAATGTTTCAATGGTCAGAAGTGGAATGGGACCGCAACAACAGAGAGTGCGAACACAAGGTATGAAACCTTGTGAAACTTAAACCTTCAAAAATAAAGTTTTTTTTTTTTTTTAATCTCGGAGAACCATATACTATATAAAATAGTATATGGGCAACCATACATTAACATGGCTGTGTTTTCATCTCGAGGTTGAGATGACATTGAGACCTCTCAAGCTTTGCTCGAGGTCCCTATGATGTCATCTCAACCCCTCGATGAACACACAGCCTTGTTGTGTATGGTTGCCCATAAACTATTCCTTATATAGCAAGTGCACACTAATTTAGCCCAACCTAGTGCTATCTGCTTAAGGTCTACCACGGGAGGGTATCCGACAACTCCTTCTGCAAAGCCACCCGCGGTCAAGCTGCAAAATTCAGCAAGAAAGGAGCGCTAAAGCCAGCCTGGTGGCACTGAGGGTTAAGGCGTAGACGCCACACCTTGTGCCATGCTGGCAACCCAGGTGAACAAGCATGGGTCAGCTGGGGAGAGGGGAGCTGGACTGAGCAGTCAGGAGGCAGCTCTCCTCTCCCAGGGAGGGATGTTGGTACTCCTGCCATGTGATTTCCACCAGGTGGAGGCCTGGGGCAGTGTCAGATGGAGGGCAGCATGAAGGGAGGGTGCTGCCAGAACGCAGGGTGCGCGCACTTCCATGCACGCATGTGCATCTGCAGTGGGCAAAGGGAGGAAAATGAAGCTGGCAGGCTCCACGATGGTCCCGGATGTGATCCCAGTGATTGGGACGCAAGCCAGGGACAGATGTGGGACCCCCACTGGGAGGAGGGGGGGGCAGAGCCTTGCCTGCCAGCTCAAAAAAAAATAAAATGGGGATAAAAACTTAAATAAATAAATAAATTAAAAAAGGAACGCAAACTGAGATTGCCATGTGTGCCGGCCCCGGCCTGGGCCTGATCTCCCTCTCTGCTGTGGAACTGGGTACACTCAGGCAACTAGTTACTGAGCAGGTCTTGGAGGGTCTAAACCTGAAGTTGAGTAAGTTGGAGGAGAAACTGGCCAAAATCTCTATGCAATGTGCATCACAGGCCCAACACCTGGGAGAGGTCGAGCAAAGGGTCTCCAGTCTGGAAGACTCCATGAGATTGCAGCTGGAGAAAATGGCACACTTACAAGCGGGAACTGGAAGACCTCCAAGAGCTCGTCGATTACCAGGAAAACTACAATCGTCGGACCACCTGAGGTTGCAAGGGTTCCCAGTAGGCAAAGAAGGAGCCAGTGTTTTACACTTGTGTGCAGTTACCCAACCAAAACTACTGGGGCTGAATGTTAAAAATGGCAGGCTCAAGATAAAATGGGCACATAGGGCCTTGGCATCACGGCCCCCAGTGGACTGACCACACTGACAAATAATTTTCCGCCTTCGTCATTTTGGAGATCGCCATGCCCTGATGGCAGTTTACCACAAAAATCAAGGTGCTGAAGTATGAGGGGGCACAGCTCTTCCTGCACCAGGACTTCTCCTCCAGGCTCCAGAAATGGCACAAACTGTTTAACCCGGAGCTAGACTTGCTGCGGAAGTGAAACATTGACTTTTCATTCTCCTATCCGACTGTCGTCAACAGCAGACAGGACACTGCCACTTTCACATTTTGGGAGGTGGAGAAGGTTCATGCCTTTATAGCTGAATGGGACAAGAAGAGGAGCTGAAGGCCTGGACTGATGTACTTTAAGCTCTGGGATATGCTGTTTCTTTATTCTTAGACTGCTCTCAACCGGATCTACCCTACGCAGCAGTGGAATTTCTGTGCCTCGCTCATTTGGAGATGGAGATTGTATGCCTGCTATCATATTGGAATTACTTCCCATTCTGGGCATGGGAAAATGATACCCTTGTTGTCTGGCCCCAAATTCCAGGGTCTGGTTTCCCACCCATGTGTCTGTTGGGACCAGATCCGATAACTGGGTGCTGATTTCAGTGAGTCCCAAGGTTATGGGTGCTCTTCACACAGACCCCAGCCTTGCGATGAGCAGCCTGGCTGGATGGGTGTTGGAGGGGTGGGGGTTGGATTTTACTCCACTTGAAAAGGATAGTAAGTGGATGCTTCGTTTGAACTGCTACGTACAATGCTGGAGGGATGTTACGCTGTATCAGCATGGAAGCAATCTGGTGCTCCCTTAAATAACTGATTCGTAGGTGGAGTGGTACTATAGAGATGCCTCTTCAGTCTCGGCTGGACCCTTACAGGTAGGGGGGTGCTGGGAGGGTTGGTGTTCAACCGCGTGTGAAAATACAAGTATGGTGTGGTCTCTCTCTCTCTCCCCGCCTCACGTCCTGGGCCCCCCAGGAAATCTGTTAAACATGTTTGGACTGATTTGGACTGTAAAATAAACTAGGGTCTAGGGTCTGGACACCAACCATGTAACTGTTCGAGGAGGATATTGTAAGTGGGCAGGGTGGGAGGTGGGCTTGGGAAGAGTGGATCACAACATACTGGAGGTGGGCTAAGGACTCGTAGGGAGGTTGTTTTGGGTGGGGGCGGGGCCCAGCAGATGGGGAGAATATGCTTCAATTGGAGTCGGGGCATCCATGGTAGTGTTGGGGGGGTGAGTCGTTTAAGAGAGGGCAGGTACACAATATGATGTTAGCACCCTTGGGGGAGGGGTGACTCATAATATGGGCAATTAGGAATATTTATGTAACTATGGGATTTAATTTGAGTTTTTAATGTATGGGACAGGGGGGAATCCATGCACAGTGGGAGCAGTGCTACTCATTTCTTACCACTAGGCACAAGAGGTGGGGTGGTTATCTTTATCTCACCTTAACATTATTAAGTATTCAGGCAATATAGTTTTTGGGTTATGATTGAACGTACTGCTGCCAGTTATACTGCTTGTTAGTTAATTTTAATGTCTGTTAGCGCGTTAATATTTAATGTTTTCATTATTCTACACATGAGGATGTTCAGACAATCTGAGATGCATGAGGTCTAGCTCATGGGCCCCCACAGGAATAAGAGGGAGCACTTGTTAAGCCTCTTTCCTGAATAGGAGTACACAATCTAAAATCATATCATATCATAACTTGGAATGTAAGGGGGTTTACTTCTCCCGTTGAGTGAGTTTTGGATGCCCTCAACCATCGGCAGGCACATGTGGCATTGTTGCAGGAAATTCACCTCATGGTTTCTGAGCATGCAAAACTTGTGGGTGGATGGGTGGGGTTTTGTTATGCGGCCTCCTATTCATTGCACAAACAGTGGACTGTAATCCTTCTCCACAGACACTTTCCTCTAGCAGTACATAAAACTGTAATTAACCCAGCTGGTGGCAGATATGTGCTTGTGGTAGGGGGAGTTGTAAGGGGAGCAGGTCACTTACAGTAGTATAACTCCTCCAGCAAATTTTGATGTGGTCTTCTAGCAACAGATTTTAGTCTTTTTTTTCTCTCTCTCTTTTTGGTGTACTGGCAATTACCTCCCATTCGGGAGGCTTTAGCCCCCCGATCCCACTTCCCCCCAACCCCAGGCTCACCCCCCTGAGCAGAGCTACTGGGTAGGCGCCCCCTCCCAGGAAACACTGTCTCGAGGCCCTGAGCAGAGCCACTGGGTAGGCGCCCCCTCCCAGGAAACACTGTCTCGAGGCCCTGGCTTGACCCCCAGGGCGAGATCACGGGAGCGGGACCCCCCCCCCCGGCAAACTTTGGTCTGCGGCAGGGAGTGGGGCCCATCATTAGCAAACGGCGATGATTTTTGACAATTTTTCTATCCTGGGGGCAGGGACATGTAAGGAAACCAGTGTCCACCCTGCCCCCACTTAACGTGTGGCGCCAGCTGCAGTGGTACCCCCAGCCTCTGCCAGAGGTCCACATTGCACTGGATACTCTTCCCCTCCCCCCGGAGAATGACAGCAGTCCATGGGAAGTTCAATCCTTCTCCCCCCGGCCAGCCCTCAACTCCCGAGTCCGTCCCTGAACCCAGGATGACAGACGCCTTGCCGCTGCGCTGGCGGGCCAGCCAGATTTTAGACATTATTCATCAAAAGTAATTTCCAAATCTTATTCTTGGGGGAGATGTAAACTGTATTATGGATCCAGGCAAGGCAAAATTTATTTGTATGGTGCCCGTCCCCGGAGATTCTGGGAGCCTCACATACATAGAGAATGAAAAACATACAGGGATACATTTTAAAACACAAAAAAAAAAATATATATAAAAATAAAAACTTCAGCAATGATTACGTGCATCACATTCAATAATCATAAACTTATATCATGGAATTCCAGAGCGAAAAGGTGGGACTTTAAGCGGCTCTTAAAAATCAAAACTGAACGGGCCTCCCTGATGGCAGCAGGAAGCGAATTCCACAGGATGGGGCCGGTGACACTAAACGCCTTGTCACCGGCGGTTTTTAACCTCGTCCTAGGAATCACCAGGAGGCCCCCAGAGGAGGAACGGAGGGAGCGGACTGGGACAGCGGATGTTAGTAGATCAGACAGATAGCCAGGGCCTAGTCCAAGTAGGGCCTTAAAGGTGAGCAAGCCCACCTTGATAACCCTCCACCTGACCAGCAGCCAATGCAGTTCACGCAACACCGAGGTTACATGGCAGAACCTTGAGTGGCCTGTCAGTAATCTGGCAGCTGCATTCTGCACTGGCTGCAGCCGGCAGAGGGTACTTCCAGCGACCCCAAAGTAAAGAGCGTTGCATTAATCAAGCCTGGACGTCACAAAAGCATGCACCAAGATAGGGAGGTCCTCAGGTGGAACTAGGGGCTTGATCCTGGTGATATTCCTCAAGTGATAAAAAACACTTTAAACAACTGACGACACCCGAGATTCAAATGTCAAACAGTCGTCCAGGAACACACCAAGATCTTGCACCCTAGAGAAAGCCATCAATCGGTGTAGACCCCAGGAAAAGACCCGCTGCCACACTGGAAGCATTCCTATCATGCCTTCGGCCAGATTCCACTACCAGTACCTCAGTCTTATCAGAGTCTAATCCAGCTGCAGGACATCCAATCATTGATCTCGGCCAAGCAGCTGTTCAGCACTTCCACAGCGTTGGATGTTCTGGGGGCAAAGGACAAGTACAATTTGGTATCATCGGCATGGCAATGAAAGCCCACATTGTATTTCCTAATGAGCTCACCTAGGGGCAGCATGTATACTACAAACAACATCGGTGACACGATTGATCCCTGAAGCACACCGCATGATAGGAGCTTCGGGGAGAAATTCCCATTACTACCCTTTGCTTGCTGTCAGTGAGATAGGACTCAACCCAGCAGATGACGGTGCCGGCAAGTCCACAGTACTCTGAGATAATCAAGCAACACAAAGTGATCTACAGTATCAAAAGCTGAAGAGACATTGAGGAAACAAGAAAGTACAGTTACGTAAGAACTTACCGTAACAGTAGATCTTCGAGAACAGCTCTTGCAGCAGGTTACACCATTAGGACTGAAGCCGGCAGGTGTCAGGACCCCACGGAAAAATTCTAGCTAGCTATCTTCAGCAGGGACTGCCCCCGACGTCGGTCCCGCCTCCGACGTCAGGCGTAGTACATAAGGGGGCGGTCCCGCCAGATTCCCAAGTTCTCCCGCCGGAGACTTCCGGCCGCAGGCTGACATTGAAATGGGAGACAGAGGATCCATCGTCAGAAGACAAATGGGAAAAAAATCCCTGTTAACAAAGGCTAAAGCCATGCCTCCTCCAAGGGGGAAGGTGGGCGGGAAGGTACCTGCTGCAAGAGCTGTTCTCGAAGATCTACTGTTACGGTAAGTTCTTACGTAACTGTACTATCTTACTGAGACACAGCTCTGCAGCAGGTTACACCATTAGGACTGATTCCCAAGCAAATAGTGCTTGCAAACACTCTGGGAGGAGGAAATAAGAAAGAACGCTCCAGGTCCTGAAACTAGGACAGGAGACCCCAGTAGCACCGTTGGTGTCGAAGTCGTTTTTCTACCGTGAAGCGATGTCCAGGCTATAATGCCCGATAAAGGTAACGAACAGAGTTCCAAGTGGCTGCAGCACAAAATGGCAGAGGTGGAGATGTTCAAGTGTTGCAAAGGATGTGGCCACACCCTCCAGTGGAATGGCCCCGGACTGCTCCTGAGAGAGGGCTTCGTTTGATATCATAACAGTAAGAGATGCACTGGACAAGCCAGCGGACAGGGACTGTTTGGATACTGGTTGGCCCTCATCCTTTCGGTAAAGGAGACGAAAAGTTGCTCCGAAGTACGAAGCTGCTTAGTTCTGCTCAGGTAGTACCTTAAGCTGCGGTGAACATCCAGGGTGTGAAGCAGCGCCTCTCCTCTGTTAGAGTAACTAGGGAAGTAGACCGGCAGGTCAATATCCTGATTGAGAGTGAGTGTGGAAACCACCTTAGGCAAGAATTTAGGATTCGTCCTCAGGGATACTCTGTCCCGGTGGAAAATTAAATAAGGCTCTTTGCACGAGAGCCTGAAGCTCAGGAACTCTTCTCGCTGACATAACAGCAACCAAAAATAACGTTTTCCACAACAGAAAACGCAGCTCGCAATCCACGGCAGGTTCAAAGGGGGGGAGCGTGAGTTGCTCCAGGACAAAGAGCAAGTCCCATGGAGGCACTGGGTCCTTAATGGGCGGCCTAAGGTGTAACACCCCTCTTAAGAATTCTCGACAGACATCTAATTGTGCCACTGTGCGCTGTCCCACGCGGTGATAAGCTGAAATGGCACAGGGTGCCACCAATAGAGGGTAGGAGACCCGAGCGGAAAGGGAGAGCAGGTACTCTAACACTGCTTTCACCGGACAACCTAAAGGGAAAGGCCGTGCTTGCAACCATAGACAAAAACGGCGCCATTTCATGGCGTGACACTCACAGGCTGCCGCTTTCTGGCTGCAGAAAGGACTTCCGCAACCTCTTGCGACCCCGGACCAAGATGGCTATGTCTCTAGGAGCCATGCATGCAGGTTCAGTGGCGTAAGTCCAGGTGGACCAGTGAACCCTTCTCCTGAGACAAGAGGTGGGAGCTGAATGGCAACGGGAGCGGAGGTTCCTGGGACAGCTGAACTAGCAGAGGGAACCAGATCTGCCTGGGCCAGAAAGGGGCCACCAGGATCATTGTTGCATGCTCCCTGCGCAGTTTGAGAAGAACTCTCTGGATCAAAGGGAAGGGAGGGAAAGCGTAGAGGAATCTGTCCACCCAGGAGAGGGACAACGCGTCTCGCCAGAAAACACCAGGCCCTGGATCTAGCAAGCAAAAATTGGGCAGTTTTGCATTGGATGGGGAGGCGAACAAGTCCAATTCTGGAGTTCCCCATCAAAGAAACAGATCCTCTGCTACCTCCTGGAGAAGTTCCCACTCGTGGACTCTGGCCTGGGAGCAACTCAGGCCATCTGCAATTGTGTTGTCCACCCCAGGAACATGTACTGTGATCAGGTTACGTGCCGTGTTGGATTCATGGTCCCACACCCTCATGGCCTCCCTGCAAAGGGGTAAGTGTGTGCCTCCTTGTTTGTTGAGGTAATACATCACCGCCGTGTTGTCTGTCTGAAGCAGGAGAGTACTCGGCGGGATCTCTGACTGAAAAGCCTGCAGGGCATAAAGGACCGCTCTCATCTCTAGGACGTTGATATGGAGGTGGGCCTCCAGAGGGGTTCACGTACCCTGGGACTTCACCCCGTCCAGGTGTGCTCCCCAACCTAGACCTGAGGTGTCTGTGGTGAGGATTACCTCCGGGGACGGCGCTATGAATGGGACGCCCATAGAGAGTGTCCCTAGGTCTAGCCACCACTGCCAGTCTCGAATCGCGGTATTCGTGATTCTGACCGGATGCTGCATGTGGTCTTGCCTTTGGTCCCATTGCACCTTGAGCATCCACTGAGTTACCCGCATGTGGAGCCTTGCGAAAGGGACAGTAGGAATGGCCGCAGCCATGTGTCCGAGCAAGCGAAGGACCAACAAGCTGGGCGGTCTTGTTCGACAGCTCCCTTGAGGGGATCTGATGCGCTCCGCTCTGTCATCTGGAAAAATGCTCTTCCCTGAGCGGTGTCCAGTACTGCGCCTATGAACTGCAGTTTCTGACGGTACCAGGAGGGACTTCTTGGTTGATTAGGATACCCAGAGATGAAAACAGGTCCTGGGTGCTCTGGATCGCCCGTAACTAACGCCTCTCTGGGCGGCCATGAAAGCCAATCGTCCAGATGCGGGAACACATAATGGCCCTGTCTCCTTAGAGGCGCGCCCACGACTGCCATGCATTTGGTAAAGACCCTGGGTGCCGATGACAGCCGAATGGAAGGGCTCGAACTGAAGATGATGGCCGAGAAACTTCGAGCGCGAGAACCTCTTTGCGCGCTTGAGCTATAGGGATGTGCAGGTAGCGTCCTGCATATCTAGAGACGCTAAAAAGTGTCCTGCTTCAGCATGGGAATAAGACCCGAAGAGTTACCATGCGAATTTTGTAGGCAATCGACAAATTGAGGTCGCTGAGGTCCAGAATCGACGGAGGTCCCCTGTCTTCTTTGGAACCAGGAAGAAGTGGGAATAGTATCCGTGTCCTCTCTGGTTCTCTGGGATGTACTCTATCGCTCCCTTTTGTAGGAGCATGAGCACTTCTTGTCTGATCAATGACTTGTGCTGACCTGGGTACCAGGAGAGCAAAGGAGGCCTCGAGGGTGGCTTTTTCGCGAATTCTATAAAGTGGCCTCTTCCGACCAACTGTAGAACACACCTGTCGGTGGTTATAGTCTGCCATCCCGGCAGGAAATTCGCAATGCAACCCCCAACATGACGTACCATTGATCCTGAGGGGCGGGGGCCAGGAAGGAGTCAGGCTGTGGCGGCTGAGGGTCCCGCTGGCTCCGACCTGCGGGTTGTTTTCCCTGGGCTCTGCGAAAACTGGAGCCCCTCTGTTGTGGAACGGGGCAGGACTGTTGTCTCTGCGTCCATCCACGAAATCGGCTTTGGTTCCTACAAAAGGAACTAGCTTGGGTCAGTACATGGCCTGAACCGACCTCACCGCCTTCCCGGCCTCTTGGAGTTTGGTAATTATCTTCTCTGAGGGTTTACCAAACAAAACTTCTCCCTCGAATGGGGCGTCCATGATGTTTTTCTGGACGTCCGGGGTACAACCAGAGACACGGAGCCAAGAGTGCCTCTGGAGGCATACGCCTGAAGCTGCTGCTCGGGCCGAGGAGTCCGTGGAGTCGTACACGGCTCGTAGCACCTGGGTTCCCATGTCCGAACCCGTACGGAGAAGCTGCAACATCTCCTCCTTCTGCTCACCTTCCGGCAATTTCTCAGCTGCATCCAGACCCTGCTCCCACAGGGCATTTTGGAACTGCACCATGTGGGTCAAATAATTCAGGGATCTGATGGCGCAGGTAGCGGAAGCATACATGCGCCTACCCATGGAGTCCAGCTGCTTGGACTCTGGGTCCGGTGGCAGGGTGCTCAGATGTTGCAGTCTCTGAGACCGGTCATGAGAGGCTGTTATGACCAGAGAGTCGGCCTGAGGATGCTGGGTCAAGTACTGGTCTTCTCTTGGAGCCTTGTACAAGCGGTCAGCTTTCTTCGGCATCGCCGGGAGCGAATGTGGACACTTCCACGCTGCCTTGGTGACGTCACGAAAGTGTCTACCAAGGGTGGCACCACCACAGGCTTGGGGTCCTTCTGCCGAAGATACTTCGCAAGGCGCAGCCTTTCGGGGTCTAACTCTTCCGCATCCCATCCCATGTTCTCCTGAATGTGTCTCATGATATCCGAGAACGAAGGGTCATCCGGAGGAGACTTTGGCAGCTCACGTGGGTCCGGAGAAGGGATGGAGAGGGGAGATGGGGATCTGGATGTAGAAAACTCTGATCCCATGTCCTCCGTCGAAGGCGAACAGTGGCGTCTTCTGGGTCTCTTGGGACTGGGTGACCTAGAAGAGGATCTGGACGGAGGTCTCCTTTATCGAGTCTCCCATTGGAGGGGTCCTGGGCCTCCGGGGAGGTAACCGCCTGCAGACCCAGACGGAGACGGGGCGCAGGAACCGGAGAAGCAACCGGTGGAGGAGGAGGAGGAGGAAGCGGAGGTGGAGTGGGGACCATGTCCTTTTTGATGGTATCCCACCAGTAAGTGAAAAGCTCCTTCACCTCTGAAAAAGAAAGGCCCGACGACGGCCCGGGCGCCGGTGGACAGTTGTCGGGTCCCAGCGTCGGCTCCACAGGGGACTCGGGTTGCGGCGAGGGTTCCCTGGGAGTCTCAACAGGACCGGGGTCGCCCATCTGGTCCTCGGGCTAAGTTAACTCCTCCTCAGTGATGGTCTCCTGACAGACGTCGGTCGGAGGCATCGGGGTCCTCTTCTCAATTGGAGCGGGCGCCGGTCCCCCTACCGGCGTCCGGTGATGAGTTGGCCTGGCCGGCGACGGTCTTCTGACAGACGACGGCTCTGGGGACTCAGGCGAGAGGCCAACGCCGGATTTAACTGGCGCCGGGTCCTGCGTGCCTCTTATGAGGTGACCTCTTCGCTTTCCGTGAAGAGGAGGAGGCAGGAAGCAGACCTGACGCGGGTTCGAATGGCGGAACCCGACTTGTGGTGATGGTGGCGATCCTCGACTTAGCCAGGGCCTTGGGAGGACGAGGAAGGCCTGGGAGTCTTGGCCTGAGAAGAGGAAGAAGATTTTCTCACCCAGGCGGGGAGGCTGAGAGCTGGCCCGGAAGGAGAGCGGTCGGACCTGGAGCCAGAGCTGCGCAAGTCGGAGGCCCTAGACGGGGACCTGGAAGGGGCCTTCTCCCTGTGCTTCTCAGCATGCTTGCGGGCCTTCTGCGAAGAATCTCCCTTGGAAGCCATGGTCTTGAGTTGCTCCTCTAGCAGGAATGCCTGTAGGGCCTTCTGGCGATGGATCCAGGTTCTGCTGTTGAAACCCTGGCAAAAGGAGCAGGACCAGGTGTTGTGGTCTGGGCCTAGGCACCGGACACAGGCCGAGTGCGGATCCTTGAATGGGATCTGCTTCCCACAGGCGCACTTTGAGGAGTGACCGGAGGTTGGGGAGGACATCAGAGAAAAAACTGAACTCTGAGAACAAATTTCCCGTAGGAAAACACTTTACCACTAGCAGCTAGAAACCAGACGAAGGGTGAAGACATACAAGTCGGCCAGGTGGGAAAGAACTAGGAATCTGGCAGGACCGCCCCTTATGTACTCGCCTGGCGCGGAGGCGGGATCGAGCGTCGGGGGTGGTCCCTGCTGAAGATAGCTAGCTGAATTTTTCCGCGGGGTCCTGACGCCTGCCGGCTTCAGTCCTAATGGTGTAACCTGCTGCAAGAGCTGTGTCTCGAAGTAAGATCTGACCAGTCTCCTCTATCTCTCGCCCTAAGAAGGTCATTATGCACCCAAACTAACGCCGTTTTGGTGCTTTGCTTAGCTTGGAAACCAGACTAGAGTGACTCATAGATGTCAAAGGTCAATGAGGTGCTCCTCAAGCTGCTGCGCCACAATCTTCTCAACAATCTTACCCAAAAATGGGAGGTTGGAGATAGGTCAATAATTCGACAAGATGTCCAGGTCAAGAGATGGTGTCTTCAGAAGGGGCCTCACAGACTCTTTCAAGGAATCAGAAAGCCCCGACAATGAACAACGGACAATCAAGGCGAACACCGCCGAACGGAATCGACGATCCGATTAAGAAACACGCCGGGACAGGATCTAGTTCACAGTATGTGTGCTTCAGCTTTGAAGCAACCTCAATGACCTCAGCCACCTCAACTGGTTTAAACTCTTCCAACACAGGCGGTGTGCCTCTGCCACAACCAAGGCAATCACTGCGAGACGCAACACAACTCACTGGTGGAATTCCCTGCTGGATAGAGGACACTGTCAGTGAAGAACAGAGCAAACTCGTTATACAAGGTGACGGAAAAAGTCTTCTTCGACTGCACACAGGTTGGATGTAACAGCCTGTCCACAGTCCGGAAAAGCACAGCTGGTTGGTCCTTCCCTGATGCAACCTCCCTGGACAGGAACTCTGCCTTCTTATGGTTGATTGCCCCATGGTACTCACCATAGTGAATATGCAGGGCCAGTTTGTCCTCTTCTAGCCTGTTCTTCCACCAGCAACATTCCAACTTCCGACCCCTAATCTTCCTCACCTCGAGCTCTCCATCAAACCACAGAGACCTCAAGTGAGAAGATTTTGGTCATACACAGACTGGTGTGAGTGCATAGAGGGCAGCAGACATCACCCTATTATAGGTGGCAACCGCCTCCCACATGCCCTGTGCACATGCAACGTCTACACTAGATAAGTCAGCCACTGCCAGAAAACCCTCAGGGGATTGTCCCCTCGAAGGACGATAGATGACCATCTCTGAAGGGGGATGGGCTCTCGGGGGGGAGCCGTGAACGAGAACCCCACTGTGGGTGATCAGACCAAATGACGTGATCAGTCTTGAAGTTAGTTACCTCAAGCCCCAGTGAGAACACCAGGTCCAACATGTGGCCGCCGTGGTGAGTCACAGAAGTAACTTCTTGTGTCAGGCCCAGTGATGACATCATCTGGAGGAGGTTGGAACCAAGCTTAGAGGATTCGTCATCGGCTCAGGCGTTGAAGTCCCCCAGCACCAAACATCTGGGGGACTCCAACACCTCACCAACAACGAGATCCGCCACCTCCTGCAGGAACGCTCCTCCGCCCCAGGAGGGCGGTACATAAGGAGGATCCTGCAGCCTGCACCCGGACCACCCTGTACTGCCACACAATCAAAGGACCTGGTAGTTCCCATCGGGTGCATACTGAAGCCAAGTTTGGATCTAAAGCAGAGGGCTACTCCCCCGCCCTTGTGTTTCACCCTAGGGCAGTGCACTATGGAATACCGGGGGGGGCGGCTGCCTCCAAAAGTGTCCCGGCATCAGGTCTCCATGATGCAAGCCAGACTGACCATAGAAATTACGTCTGGACTTCTGGTGACGTCATGCTCCTGTCAGCAGTCTGAAACAGGAGGCGCCGTCGAGACCAACTTTAAAACCTCTTTAAAAAACAGCCAATTTTCTGAGATACGAGGTAAAAACATATCCAGAGGTGGAACAATGCCCAAAAGGAATGAAAAACTGAAAAACAGACTGCCAGACCTTCCAGATGATGAGGGATTATTGGAGGATGGATCGGAGAGCGAGGGCTCACAGGCCTCGTCTGGCTCCCACCGGGCCACCGCAGCGAGCGGCCAGATTCCCGTAAATACGTTGCAGAGGCAAATGTCCCAAATGTTAGCAGAGCTTAGGGACTTTCATAAAGAGATGCAATCCACAGACATCAATAAGCTGGACAAGTGTCAGGAATCCATGGAAGCCCAACTTACCAACACTGACAAGAGGATCACCGAGGCGGACAGGGCTATTGTACAACTTCATGATAATATCAAAAGGCTGCAGGAAAGGGCTGAAGATGCAGAAAGTAGAAACCGCTGTAACAACATAAGAATTTCTGGAATCCCGGAGGGTGCAGAAGGGTCTGATATTGTGCTGTTTATTCAAAAAACACTCCAAAAGCTATTAACCCTTTCGAACACCCTCACGTTGGAAATAGACAGAGCGCATAGGACGCTGGGTCCTAGGCCTGCAGAGGGAGTCCGTCCACGCACTGTCCTGGTACGTTTTCTAAGGTATCAGGAAAAAGAAAGCATCCTCCACACAGCCCGGAAAATGGGATCAGTAATGCTTGATGAACAGACTGTATTTTGAAAATGATTATTCACCCGAGATTATGTCTACGCGGAAGGCTTACACCCCAGTGTTGAGAGCTCTTAAGAGTGCAGGTGTTAGATTTAGAACCCCCTACCCAGCTAAATTAACTGTCTTCTTCAAGGAGGGGCCTCTTACCTTTGATAGCCCAAGTGCAGCCCTCCAGGAGTTGAAGTCAAGGCGGATTGAAGTCCAGCAACGGCCCAACGCAGAAACATCTTTCGCCTTTAAACTGTCGCAGAAACCGTGGAATGATGGGCAGTGGGAGGACAGATGCCGTCAAGGAATCGAGGCGATACAACGCATAACCGAGTCGCTGAAAGCCAGGCACTCGCTGTCAGAGATGCAACGGAAGGAGGGCTGCGTGGTAGAAGGCTGAAAACAAACTGCAAGTAACACCGATTGGTGCCTGACTTTGTTTTTGTAAACAATCCCACACGGTTTCGTGACATGAACTTATGCGGATTTGAGGAGGGACTTGGGGTATACAACTTTTGCAGTATTGACTGGGAGCACTTGGGAGGTGGGGGGATTGAGAGGATATGTAGAGGTACTTGGCTCTGTTTCTGACGTGCTTCCATCCCAGCTGTCAATTTAGGAAGTTTATTCTCCCCCCAACCTGTTGAACAGGGCACATGGGTAGTGGGAGAGTGATGCTGGCACAGCCAAGTGACCTCAGAAACGTAGTTGGGACCGCGGGCTTAGCCCAACACTTCCAAGTGCATCCCCCCTAATGAAGTTATGGGCTTATTAGCTCGCTTCTTGTGGGGATGTTTGTGGGGGGGGGGTTATCTCAGAAGGCGGAGACCTCCCCGGGTGTTTCTGGAGGTCTAGCTGAAGCCGAAGCAGGGATCTCGGTTGGATCCTGGGAGCTGATCATTCCTGAAGCCCATGCAGCGAGCCCTCACCGCATATTGCTTCACGAAGCGAGTGGTGGGTGGGCCTACCTGGGACTCCTGAGGGTTAACTTGGCTTTGGACTCGTGGGGTGGCCCGGTCCCTCCCCTCTTCGCCCCACCCAGTTTCTCTGACTGGGTGTGATACTTGGGGATTTCCCCCGCCTTATCATCTTATGGTCCTAAAACTACACTGTGGTTATGTGCATGCTCCTGATTGGAGCTGGGAAATTGCTCTCCACTTGGTCTCACCCTGTAGGAAGCCCCTCTCCTGATTTTGGGGGTCTGGAGATTAAGCCTCCGCATGAAGGAAGCTCTAAAAAGTTTTGGGCTTCCATAACTCATGCTATCACACGAGTTGGTCTCAACGGACCATCTCAGACGTCCCACCACCCTTTCCCTATTACCATACAAGACGCTATTAAGAGTCCAGAGGCATCTCAACTTGAGATGAATCCTTCTTGGAAGGTCCTCGCCTTACCTCAGAATCAAGTCTGGATTCTGACCTTTGGAAGTATTTGTTTAATTCTACATTTGTTGAACAACCAGTTGTTCCCAATAAGGGGCCTCTCATGTTTAATGTTTGTTATGTTTGTTAACTGTCACGGTTTGTTGACAAATGGTTACTGTTTGGTTTCTCAAGAAAACAGGTACCACACAGAATCCTTAGAGGTAACTACGAAGATGTATGCAAGAAGTGCCCTCCCCGAGATAACAGCTCTGCACAAGAGTTGCGATGTCTAGCTCTAGTTTAAAATGGCTTTCCCTGAATATTAATGGTTTAACCTCCCCAATCAAAAGGTCACGAGTGTTCTCATATCTCCGTAAGAGTAGGGCAGATTTAATCTACCTACAGGAAACTCACCTGTCTACTTCAGAACATGCAAAACTAGCCAGGCTGGGCCGAGGAACAGTGTACAGTTCATCCAGTGGGAGGGGCAGACGTCGGCGGGTAGCTATAGTCATCCCCTCCACCACCCCCTTTCAGCATCAGCTCACGTTGGAGGACACTGATGGCAGAATGGTCATCGTACAGGGCACACTTAATGGTGTCCAAGTTACACTGGCCAATGTGTATTTTCCTCCAGCTCTCCCAGTCTCTCAGCTCAAAATACTCCTGGATAAAATAGTACAAAACACGGTAGGTGTACTCCTGCTTGCAGGGGATTTTCATTTGACACCAGACCCTGTTTTGGACTCCTCTAGAGTGAACAAACCTAGGCAAACCGCAGCACAAAAATATTTTAAAAGGTTTGTGTCAGTGGCGGGATGGTGTGACATTTGGAGACATTTACATCCCCGGACCAGAAACTATTCCCACTATTCCTCGGCCCACCAGTCATACTCCCGCATAGCCCTAACATATACTCAGGCGGAAAACTTAAGCCTCCTAGTAGACACCAGCTTGGGTGACATTATTCTCGCTGATCACGCCTCCTTGGTATCTAATTGGGATTTAGGGTTCCAAGTTAAAAATACAAGATGGAGACTCAATCCTTATTACCTGCGCTCTAAGTAATTCCAGAATGTATCTCGGAAAAAATTACCGAGATAACAGAGAATAACCCTCAGAATGATACATCTCCAGCTATTTACTGGGATACCATTAAAGCGGTTCTGAGGGGTCACCTTATTCAATATATTACAATATTAAACAGACAGAGAAGGGAATGAAAGACTAGATTAAAGGAGATCCTCCACTTCTTACAGATGGCACACAAGATGGGGGAACTCTTCAATAGCGGCACAGCTCCAGAAGGTAAAAGCTGATCTGGACAAATTAGCATTACAGCAGACAGAAATTGCCTTGACTTTCTTGAGGCAGGGATACTACGAGGAAGGCCCCAGGGCCACCAGGCTGCTGGCCTACCAGATACGTAAGCAAAGGAAAGCAGCTACAGTTCCTGTTCTAAAACACCCCATAGGTGGCCAGCCATTAACCAAAACTCAGGACATGGCTGAGGCCTTCACCTCGTACTACTCTATTCTCTGCACCCTAGAGCATATCCCCTCAGACCAACAGACTGCTAAATATTTGCAGGAAATCAGTGTGCCTCGCCTCTCTGATGACCAGAGTGAGGCACTAATCACTCCCATTGCGGAGCATGAGATTGCGGCTGCAATTTCTGAAGCAAAAACTCTTAAATCCCCGGGGCCGGATGGGTTCGGGAGTGAATTTTATAAAATCACTAACACACAAACAGTCCCTAAACTCCTTCTATTGTTTAATTTGATCTTAGAGGGCGATCCACCTCCCCTATCCTGGTCCTATGCAACCATTTCGGTTATACCAAAGCCAGGTAAAAACCCACAGTTGTGTAGTTCATACCGACCAATATCGGTCTTAAATACGGACTATAAGTTGTTTATGCATATATTAGCTCAACGCGTACACCATATTATGCCCACACTGATAGCTCATGACCAGACAGGGTTCATTAGGACCCGTTCTACCATGGATAACATTAGACGGACTCTACACCTCGATCATAAAATGCAAGCATCGAACCGCCCTTCGATCCTGGTAAGTTTGGACGCAGAAAAGGCATTTGATAGAGTGGCATGGCCCTTTCTGTATAAGGTATTGGAGAAACTAGGGTTCCCCAGACCCTTTATAACTATCCTACAGAATATCTATGCAGCCCCACAGGCCTGCGTAAAGATTGATGGGCACCACTCTCAGTATTTCCATCTGAAAAGAGGAACAAGGCAAGGATGCCCACTTTCCCCTCTTCTATTCGCGGTCTTCATCGAACCTCTCGCACACCACATTAGAGAAGCCAAAAAAATCCAAGGCATTGAGGAGGAAGATGTGGAACACCCTATAGCCCTATACGCCGATGATGTTTTGCTATATCTCCTCGACCCTGAGAACAACCTCCCAACAATAAAACAACTACTAGAGAAATTTAGTCAGGTCTCTGGATATAAATTGAACTTAGCTAAAACTGAGATTCTCACTTTTCACTACTCTCCTTCCCCCAGTATACAGAATAGCTTCCCTTGTCGATGGAACTTAAAATTAAAATATTTAGGCATATACACTTCAAAGGATGTGAATGCCACATATAAAAATAATTACTCCCCATTTACTTCGCAACTGAAGGCAGATCTAGCTTCATGGTCAACTTTGCCTCTGAGCCTATCTAGGAGAATTGATTTAGTTAGGATGGTTACCCTACCCAGAGCTTTATACTTGTTTCAGAGTGCGCCCATCTTCATCCCACAGAAAACATTCAAGGGATGGAATCGTCTCATCTCAAAGTTTATCTGGGCTGATCGAAGACGCCGGATCCGTTTTAAAATTCTCACTCTACCACAAGAGGAAGGAGGACTGGCGCTTCCTGACCTACAGTTATACCACCAGGCAGCGACTTTAGTTCACCTAATGGCTAGGCAAAATAGTTCCACTGCCCCCCATTGGACGAAAATTGAACAGTCTCCGATTAGGAGACGATGAATATTTCCAAACTCTCTATCAACAAGGCTCAGAGTTGGGACCCTCATTGATTACTAACCCATGGATAAAATACAGCTGGAGGACCTGGTAGTCTATCAAGAAGATACACCTGCTGACTCCCTTCTTAGCCACGCTCTGCCCAGTTGCCAACCTCAAGGGCTTTCTCCTGAACAGATTGGACCATGCCTTCATGACATGGGAGAGATATGGTCCGAGATATCTTACACAGATAATGGCCCAGGGAGAACTGTTGCCGTTTGAACGTGTCCAACGACAATTCGATTTACCATACCGGGACTTCTACCGATACTTACAACTTTGACATTTGCACAGGGCATACCCCTAGGAGCCCGGACGGTAGAGAGATATCCCCCCCTTTCTACTTGCACAGATTCGCCTCAATTCCTCCCCAGGTAGTACCCACCTAATATCAGTATACTATCGAGCATTAAACTCCCAGGGAGCTTCCACATTAAAAAGCATCCAACTGCAATGGCAGGAGGAGACTGGCTGCCACCTCTCACAGGAGGACTGGCGACGAGCCTGCTGTGATGTAGCCCGAGTAACCAGCTCCCACCAGTGGCGGGAATATACCTGGAAGAATCTCATCAGGTACTTTAGAACTCCGGTAGTAACAAGTCACTACTCTCCCAATGGTTCGGCAGCATGCTGGCGACTATGTGGTGAAATCAGAGCAACTTTCGCCCATGTGATGTGGTCCTGTCCCTCCATTCAGCCATATTTAGCGCAACTGCAAACCCAACTCCAGGAAATGTTTGGCCCCCAACTTTTATTAACCAAAGAATTATATCTCTTTCTCACACTCCCTAGGGAATACAGATCCTCCTCCACTAGATATCTCATACATTTACTCATAACAGCTGCCAAAAAGGGGATCACCAGGAACTGGTTGACTACTAAGACTCCCACAATACAAGATTGGTGGTCTATCACTAAGCAAACTTACCAGTTAGAACGGATAACCTTTAACTTAAACGAAAAAGATGGGAGTTTTTCCTCCAGATGGGCTCACTGGCAAATGTATTACATGCTTAAAAATGAATCCTTTGTCCCGTGAAGGACCCCAGGAGAAATCCCTTCCACACAATGGTATTTTAAATTGTCATGTCCCACTGAAGGGGGATATTGAGGGGAGTTGAAGAAATGGGATTCCTTAGTCCCTAGGAGAACGGGATACAAGCAGGTCAATTAACCCCAACGAACTGGGTACATTTCGAGGGGGGCTTGGACACCTGGAATCTTAATTCAACCCTCATTAATACAAAATGAGCTTATAAAATGGTTTATCCAGGTAATTATTAGGGAGGGTGGAACTGAATTAGATTAATAGTTGAGAAGTTAGAGCTACACCTCTGATTAATGAGTATAAAACTGCTGAAATTAACTAAGTTACCCGGTAGAAATTAATGAATTACCCTTTATGGAATGGTACCTTATTTTAAGTACTAACTTGTAACTTCTAGGCCAAAATGTGCTGGAAATGTAACTGCTATTGCCTGTTGAAAAGTTCTTGTGTTTTTATCTGTGTATAAAAGTTGGAAATTTTAGTAAAGATGAGATTTAAAAAAGAAATTACGTCTGCCATAATTGTCTTATTTCTGATTGATCTGGCATTGCAAAGCATTGGCCTAAGAGGACTGGTAGGCACTGCAGCCCATCTGGCTACCTGCCCACTCGGGTCTGTTGGGACCCCTGGGGATGGGAACCAAACACGTCTGACCTCTCTCCTGGTCCCGTCTAAATCCAGGGCGCCTCTGCACCTAACCACCCCTATCTTGCTCACCTGCTCCAAGCCATGAGTACACCGCCACCACAGACTATTCCAGCACCTCTGAATCCTGACCTCACAATAACGCCTCGCTGTTGTTGCTGATACAGAGAGGTCGGTAAAGGGCCGGAGGTCGCAGAGATGCATCGAAGGCTATCCGAGCTCGCCCAAGTCCCTTGCATATCCTGATGTACCAAAAAGCTTTCAATGGGACTCCACTGGATTTGGACTCCATTCAAGGGAGAAGCATACAAATGCCATAGATATGTGGCAACTGGGGATGTCTGACTTGGACTCAATTGACAGCTGGAGGGTGGCCAAACCTGGGGCCGAAGAGTATATCTTTTCCTCCAACCAACACAAATCCTGGTCCAGAATAGGTTATATATTCATTCCCAGAGACTGCTACCAAATGATGACGGGGTGTGTCACAGTCCTATACTGTACATATATCAGACCATGCTATGGTTATTGTGATCCTAACAGCGATGGGGGATGGGGAGGTAGCTCATAACTGGAAGTTCCCACATACATGTAGGCAAAAGAGGACTTTAGATTTTATTTGAAGAAAGGACCAATGGGGGCTGTATAAAAGTATAAACTCTGACTCGGCTTCCTCGAAAGGGGTGTACTGGGAAGCAGGGAAGGCACTGATGTAAGGAGTAATTATTAGTTATGTGGCCCAGGTGAAGAAGGAATGCAGGGATAAAAAGCTTGAACTAGAGCATAAAATCAAAGACTTGGAACAAAAGGCAGTCATGAGCGGTGGGACTGAAGCCTTCCAGGAACTCACAAGTGGTGAAGGAAGCGCTGAAACTGTTGCTTACCGGAGAAGCCAAGACTAGTCTGTTCTTTGCAAGGCAACATTTGTATGAATGGGAAAATAAACCAGGCTCGTTGCTGGCTAGGCTGGTGGATGGTAGGAGATGCTCTGGCCACACTACAGCGATTAAAGACAGACATGGACAGTTGGAACACAGGGGACCTAATATTAGGAAGCTTCTCTGGAAATTCTACCAGCAGTTCTATAGGGCAGAGTGTGTGAGTACAGAAGGGCAAGCTGTGGCATTTCTGGGTAGGATTAAACTACGGAACCTCTCGGAGGCACAGAGGGAGATATTAGTGGCAAAGGTATCCACTGTGGAAATCCTGCAGGCAATAGGAGGTTTAAAGAGATGGAAAGCTAGGGGTCCAGATGGTTTCATGGCAGACTTACAAGGAGTTGGGGTAGGTCTTGGTGGAACCATTACGGGCAATGATGGTAGAGGCATGAGAGGAGGGGGTGCTCCCCAAGACCTGCTGTGAGGCTACCATTTGTGTTCTACCAAAACTGGGAAAGGACCCTCATGACTGCGCCTCCTACCATCCTATCTCCCTCCTGAATTGCGATCTTAAAGAGTATGGCTAAGGTAATGGTGCAACGACTTGAACAGGTGCTGCCTCAGATAATCCATGCCGATCAAACTGGTTTTGTATAGGGTCCCCTGTCATATCACAACATGTGATAGCTGTTGAATAGTGTACATTGGGGCTCTTGGCATTCTGGGCAGGCCTGTGTGCTGTTCATGGACACCAAGAAAGTGTCTGATCGCACTGAATGGGGTAACCTGTTCGAGGTACTGAAGCATTCTGGTATGGGAGATGGGTTCATGGGACTACTGCAGATGCTATACCAGGACCCGTGGCTAGGGTGCTTGTTAAAGGAGTTCCCTCAGAGAAGATCCGCTTATACTGGGACATGTGGCAGGGGTGCCCCCGTCTCTTATTCGCCCTGGCCATCAAACCCCTAGCAATTAAAATATGTGAATCAGAAAATATCTGTGGGGTGGTGGGGAAATCAGGGATGCAACACAAGATTACACTGTATGCCGATGATTTGCTAATCTTCATCACAGAACCCATACTTTCGATGCCAGCCCTGTTGTAAGATGTGGAGAAATTCACATTTTTTTCTGGCTATAAACTTGAATTATATAAATCAGAAATGCTTTGTTTGGGTGACTCAGGGGTGTGGGGAGATTGGAGGCCTCCTGGGGCTTGAAAGTAGTTGGGAAGTTGCTTAGATATTTAGGAATTAATTAAAGTGGGACAAGATTTGAGCAGTTTATACTGGTTAAACTATAGGACGCTGTTTACTACTATCCTTGAGGAGTTGGAAAGGTGGCGGGTGCTTCCCATTTCTTGGATCAGCACATCAATCGGATTAAAATGAATGTTTTGCTCAGGTTGCTTTATGTGATGCAGATGTTACATAGGGGCCCAACTAAAGAAGACATCAAGAGGTTTTAAAATGGGCTCACTGCCTTTATTTGGCAGGGGAAATGCCGAGCATGGGCCTGTAAAGGCTCAAGTGTTGGGGGGACAGAGGAGGTCTTGGTTTCCCAGACATTTATTTATTTAGCGTTTGTTTACGGGTAGGTACACTAGCGACAAGACTATTTTCAGGCATGACCCGGAGGGTACAGAGACAAACTACAGGAAAAACATATTAGTACAATACTACAAGCGACAAGTAAGTGTTTGAGTAATTAACAGCGGTAAAACTGATAAAACAATACATCATTTAGGTTTAGCATGTAACAAAATACAATCAGGTCATTTTTTAGAGTGACTGAGTAGTATACAAGAGACGAGGAATAGAGCGCAGTGAGAGCAAGTAGTAATAAAGTAGGAGACGGGTTGGTAGTGGGAAATGGAAGAAAAAGTGCTCCCTGTTGGAGTAAACCCCAGGGTCAATGGACAAACAGAGGAGCGGGGTCGGATTAGGGAAAGCGAGGGCTAGGGTGGTTTGAAACAGGAGCAGACATAGGAAGAGAAGAGATAGTGGCGTAGTTCTCTTTTGAAGGAAATGTGGGAAGCAGACTGACGTAAGGTTAGTGGGAGTGTGTTCCAGAAAAGGGATGCATGACAGACAAAAGCATGACCACCTTTGGAAGTGCGATGTCTTGGAATAAGAACAAGGGCATGGTCAGCGGAGCGCAAGGCATAGTTGGTTTTCTGGTGGAGACAGAGACTGGCAAGGGGTTTAGGTGTACGGGTTCTGATGATGTTATCAGTAATGGATCCAAGAGCATAATACCTAAGCTCTTGGGGAGGAAGCCATCCCAGATCTGAGTAGAAGAGACAGTGATGTTTCAGCCAGGGGAAGAAGGAAGCAAAGCGACAGATATTATTATAGGTAACATCCCACTTTTGTAGACTTGAGTTGCAGGCAGAGACATAAGCAGCAACCCCATAGGTAAGTGAGGGGAGTAATATCCCATGAGCAATAGCAAGCCTGGCTGAGGGGGTGTGTGCATAGCCTCATATGGTAGGCAATGCCTAGTTTAGAGTTAACATGCTTACAGGTAGCTTGAATATGGAGGTCAAAACTCAGTGATGGGTCAAGAGTGACCCCTAAATATTTAAAGGAGTTTACCACCCCAACTGAAGAGCCATCCAGGGAGAAGACATTGAAATGACCTTGGGAGTGTTTGAGTTTGGACCCAAATAGCATAGATTGGGTCTTAGTGTTATTTAGGATAAGTCTGTGATTTGCTAGCCACTGTTGGATAAGCTGAAAGTCAATGGAAAGTCAAGAGTTTATGTTCTCTATACTATTGGAACTGGTATACAATACAATGTCATCTGCATATAATAGAGAGGAAGTTTTTAGGAAATTGGAGATGATATTGTTTATAAAAATTGAGAAAAAGTAGTGGACCCAAGATGGACCCTTGAGGTACACCAATATTGATGGTGACCTTGTCAGAGAGGGTGGAGCTGAATTTCACATACTGAGACCTATCAGTCAGATATCTATTAAACCAGTTTACAACATTTGATGAGAAACCTAGAGAGACGAGACTGGCAAGGAGGATGCAATGGTCTACAAGATCACATGCCTTGGTCATATCTATGAAAATGGCCCCCGTGAGCCAGCCAGAATCCATGGCCACTAGGGTGTCAGACGTGAATTTGAACAGGGCAGTAGTGGTACTGTGTCCCTTCCAGAAACCATGCTGAGTATCATTTAGGAAGTCATTTTTCAGAAGAAAGTCAGTAGTTTGGAGGGCAACCAGTTTCTCTAGAATTCTGCTGAGTGCAGACAGTATGGCAATTGGTCTGTAGTTTGTTGGGTTAAGCAGATCACCCTTTTTGAGTACAGGGGTAACTCTGGCCATTTTCCAGATGTCCAGGATAGAGCCTTGACACAAAGAGAGAGTGAAAATCTTTGCTAGGGGGGCTGCTAATTTTAGGAGCTTAGGCTCCAAGTTATCAGACCCCACGGCTGCGTACTCTGAGATGTTCCGTAGAAGTCTGAGAACCTCATGCCTATGTACCTATTTGAAGTGGAAAGTGGGCCTGGTGGGATTTGCTTGTAGGACCGGGTTTGAAGGGGGAAGGAAAGTAGAGGTGTATTGAGTGAGGTCACCAAATTGCATATTAAAGAAGTTTGCAATAGTGAGGGAATTGTTACAGTGGATGCCATTAAGAGTCATATTATAGGCGTGGAGGACTGATTTGAGCCTAGGAATTGCTTAATATGGGCACAGAATTTTTTGGGGTCCCCCTGGGAGTCAGTTAGTAGAGCCTTACAGCAGGAGCTTTTTGCTTGCTTGATGTCTTTCTTACAGGCATTTATAAGTTCCCTGTAGGTATGTAAATCTTCTAGTCGACCATATTTCTTAAACCGAAACCAGCTTTTGTCCCATTCAAGGGTATTACCTGGCTATCCAGCACCGCTATATACAAGACTGGGTTTACAAAGGCCAGGTCGCCATTTGGGTGGACTTAAGAGGAGGTGGTGTGTCCAGGGCGACTATCCACATATTTGGCAAATGGGGGTAGTCATGCCTCAGGGTTTTAAATAATTGATTAGCAGTTTTTTTCTTGGGACAATGCTAACTGTACAGAAAGTATTTATATAGGTTTTCTAGACGTGTTATGCTTGTTAAACATAGTGAGGCAAGTGCTATGCATTTTCACAATGTTTTAGCACTTTTATGAGCAAAACGCTAATCAATTTTTGGAGTTAAATAAAACCCTGGGCTGCCTATAAGCAGCCGGCCAGCCCAAATCCTCTGGCGCAGTATGTATTAGAAGCGTGGGAAGAAATTAGGAAAAGGTGGGGTGCTGAAGGAGAAAACACCTTGTTGGTCCCAGTGGCTCAGAATCTGGGATTTCTGCCTGGGTTTGAGGACCCCGGCATTCAGGTTTGGGAGGATAGGGGGTGTGCAGTGTCTGGGGGACCTCTGCTCTAATGAGGGGATGCTTTCTTTTTTAGGTCTTCGGAAAAGACTGGGGCTCCTGCAGTCCCATCATTTTAGGTACTTACAAGTTGGGGCCTATGGAAGGGGACTGCACAGAGGACCAGTGGAGGCCTCCAGCCTAGCACAATTGAAACAAGAGGTGTATGGTGCCACTATATTACCCTGATAGATGTGTCCTTTGTCCCCCGAGCATTATAGAAAGTTGGATAACTGGCTTAAAAATACATTCTGATATATGTGAAGTATTTATAGATGTCTCAGAATTTGTCATCCTCATGCTGCTATATTTATGTAAATGTATTAATGTCTTCATCACTTGTCATTAATTTATGTACACTGTATCCTTACTGATATGCTGAAAAAAAAAAAAAAAACACAAATAAAGAATATAAAAAATTAAAAAAAAAAAAGGTGTATATGGTACCAGACTGGATGGTAAAGGTCTGACAGGGAAGATGGCTGGGCAGGATAGGTAGTTTTTTCCTTGAACACTCCAGAAAAGTGAGAGTACCTCGTGAACAGGATTTGGGGTATGGAAATTACAGAGGCCAACTGAGGCACAATGCTCAGTTCCCACATGGGTTTGCTTTTATGCAACAAGCATAAAAAATCTCAGTATAAATTCCTTCACCAATTATATTGCCCACCAAATATGGTCCATAAATATAACCCACTGGTCTCCCCATTGTGTGGCAGGTGTTAGAGGTTGGTGGGCATGTATATTCATTATTTCTAGGACTGCCCCACATTGAAAGCATTCTAGCTGGCCATATCTCAAGAGCTGACCTGGATATGGGGTAATCCAGTGGTAAATACACCCATCGCTGTTATTTGGCATGGAGGATCTGGCACCTGAGGGGCGGGCTCTTGTCCCAAGATGGGTGCAAATTCTACGTGCTCTAGTCAGACAGTGCATTCAGAATAATTGGGTATCTTGTAATAAATACACCTCTGGCACAATGGAAGACACTGACCATTCAAACAGTGGCGCTGGAGCATCTTACTCGTATTTTTAAAATGAGAGAGGAATGCTTCATTGATGATTGGGGGAGGTTTCTGGACTCCCTCCCTCCAGTAGAAGCCCTGATGTTACATGAGGGGGTAATCTAGTGCCCATGGGGGAAGGCTTATTCCAGAGGGGGCCCATGGTCAGACAAAGAAAATGCAATAAGAACAGCAGTATAGTGTATTGCATGTTGCCTGTACCAACTATATGAATTTCTTGTTGGAATATTGTAGAATGAAATGTTATTTATTTATTTATTAGCGTTTATCACTTCTTGTGTGGGGCTGATGTCATGTTCTTTTTTTTATAAATTCAATAAACAAATTCTACAAAATAAAAAGTTATGACTAAAATTAAACCCCACTGCAGACAATAAGAATCGTGGTGGTGGTAGTGCACTGGCATAGATATTTTTCTTGAGGAAATATTTTACACAGGTATGTCTCTGGGGTTTCCCTGTTCCCCGCTATCTCCCCCCCTCACAAAAAAGATCGCCAGGGTTACTGCTCCTTCTCTCCTGGGGTGGTGCATGGTGCAGATTGGGGTCTCTTGACCCCATGAACAATCTTGGACAACATTATATTCATTCACAGGTTCCCTTTAATTGGCTTTGATTATCCAGCAGCGAAGTCTTGGGCACCCACATGGCCTTGGTGATCTCCACCATGTTAGCAAACAGCGTGCACAGCACACGCTTACCCGGACCACCCAGACTGGTTTTAGCAAATAGAGGCCCCAATTAGTGAACAGATGGTGCTTTAGACTGGTGCTATATCGGAGGTCCAGACAGTCTTTTCTCACCCCACCATGCTCCCCAGCACACAGCACTTGCTGTTAACTGGAAGCAGGCCCTTGATGCACTATGCAGCACTTACTGTGTTACTGCTTTGTCTGGGGAGCACTGCCAAGGCACTCACTAAATGGATGGACGGGACAAGGTCACTACCCGAGAGGGGATCCAAGGCATACTAAATGTCAAGAGAGGACTTAACGGCTCCACCAGGGCACTGCTCCCGGGGGATGCAAGGGCTGAAATTTATACTGGCCCACTAGCCAAATGCTGGTAGATTTTGTATCAGGCTAGTAAGATTTTTCTTTAACTAGCCTTGCGGGCTTGTACTGGAGAAGGTAATATTTCAATAAGTATACCTGCAGGACCAGTGTAAATGTCTGTGGGTCTCATGGATTTTCCCAGTCTCTAGTCCTGCTGACTATTGGCTGTAAAACTCAATTTCGACCCCTGGGGTGGGGGTGGACCCATAGAAGGACAGTTAGGGAGGGCAGAACTCCACCATGGGGCCTTTAGGAAGCAATTTCCCAGCTCCTGGACTTACTGCAGTCTAACCCTGTAGTACATATCTCATAGAGACTGGAGCTGCTGCTGCACTGAAAATGGACTTCCCTCTACTACCCTTAAATGTTCATGGCTACTCTATATGGTTTTCTTGTTTGCTTCTCCTTCATGGGTTACTCACTAAAAACTATGCAGCACTCTGCAATGTATGCCCATTAGGACAACTTTGAGGTACACAATCAGACTACAAACTGGACTCATGCTTGATACTACCTGTTCCTTTTTCCTTTGGCAATCCTTGCTAGACACATCCACTGTGTCAGGTAAGTAATCCAGGGTGGCTCCCTGGCATCCTACTCTTATTCCAGCTTACAGGGAGAGTGCTCTTTGAATACTGACCATACTGGATCTGACCAGTGCCATAACATAAGTCCAGCCCCCTTCACCATAAGCCAATTCTGGCTGAAGGCCCCTCCATGAGAGGAACTCTCTCCCAACAGGTAGTGGCCTGTCTTAAGGTCTGGTTAGGGCATTCCCTTGGAAACTCATTTACAAAGGAGCCCCTGTTGGACCCTTTTTATTCTTAGACTCCTGAGGTAACTCATGACATAATGGTCTGGTTCACAGTTAATCGTCACCTGTTTCCCGGGTTTGGTCCTCCTGAGTGGAGTGGTTACTCCCCATTCCCAGGTTCTCAACACTGCTCAGTTTGCAGTCCCTAAAAAAGGTCTATATGATGCTGTTGATGTAAAGGTGTATGGTGGCTGGGGGACACCACAGTATTCTCTCGTACTGCTCTTAATTGATTCCCCTAAGCTACATCTTTACTCGTGGACTACAAACGGGATCACCAATCCCGTCAAATGCGTGAAAATACTGGCTCAGATCAAGAGGTCAAAATCAGACTTGGTTCATCTCCAAGAGACCCATCTCACTGTGCAGGAACATGTCAGGCTCCCAAAGCTGAGTTTCTCTGCCGAGTATTCCTCTTCCTATACAGCAGGGCACAGACAGGGAACAGGAATTCTTATTCCCCACCACATACCTTTCCAGAAGCATCTGACTTGGGCTGACCCGGAGAGACACCCAATAAAAGTACATGGGATGATGCATAGGAAAGAGGTAATTCTGGCAAATATGTACCCCCCGCCCCAAAGCTGTAATACCCCTGCAAAAAGGACTCTTCTGGATCGAATAATCTCCCTCACCTAGGGAATACTCCTTCTGGCAGGAGATTTCAATATTGCCCCCAACCCAGACGGGACATCTCTAACCCGAATGCTGACAAACAATGGCTCCCCCATAAGTTCTTTAAGAGATTTATCCAAGAGGTGGGACCTCTGTCAGCACTATAATGAGATGGCCACCAGGTCCTCCCAGCACCTGATGTACAACATCTCCAGAAAGAGGAAAACAGCAATAATACTAGTACTGTTACACCCCACCACAGGAGCTCATGTCACTGGCTTCCAAGAGATACTTTCGGTCCCTACACCCCCCCAGAACTAGTGCCAGTGCAAGATTTCTCCGCCCATTAAGGCTGCCTAAGCTTGGAAAACAACAGGGAAACCAGCAGATGTCCCCGATAACTGCAGAGGAGCTGGATGGGGTAATCAGGGCTTCCAAAACCATGAAGGCCCTGGGCCTGGATGGCTATGGGGCACAGTTTTATAAACTCACTGATGGACACTCCCAGCAGACCCTCTTTGCTTCATTTAATGCGGTCCTGCGGGGTGACATCTTGGTCCCATGCAGTTCCCGTCTTGTTCCCATGCAGTTATCTCTGCCATTCTTAAGCTGGATAAAACCCACTGCTTTACCTGTCCTATCACCCTATTTCAGTGCTCAACACAGACTATATACATTTTATGTCAATCCTTGCCAAGCATGTGGATAAGTTGCTGCCCTCTCTTATTAACTGAAACCAGACTGGTTTTGTTCACTCCCGTTACCATCATGGATAACAGCCGCTGCACTCTCCACATACCACATCACATGCAACAGTCAGAATCCCCTTAACTCCTCCTTAGCCTTGATGTTGAAAAGGCATTTGACCAGGTGTCCTGGCCAATCTTGTACTCAGTGCTGGATCGGCTGGGATTCCTGGTCTCATTTGTGGAGCTATTCCACAGGATATGTAACTCCCTATGGGCCGGTGTCAAGCCAAATGGCCATCACTATCCAAATTTTCCCCTCCTCCGAGGAACTGGGCACAGGTGCCCTCTATCACCTCTGCTGTTTGTATCATATACTGAATCCCTGGCCCAGGCCATCGGGGAGGCTACCAACTTTCAGAGAATTACAGTAGGGGGGACTGAACACTGCCTGCACTAGGGACCCACCCACCCCCCACTTCGAGAGGTACCCAGCTATTGTCACATATTTTATTTCTTACTTAAAGACTGGGGTGCACCTGTACAAGATCTCACACATATATAAAGCCTTGCTTGCCACGGTATGAAATACCACCACACAAGTGGCACTTCGATGGAAAGTGAAGATCGAAATCCATTTGGAGTAAGAGGCCTGGAGCCATTCTTGTGAAGCTTCCTCCACTGTAGCTAGCTCCCATCAGTGTCATGAGTTTGCCTAGGAACACATGACACAGTACACCTGAATTCCAGCTACCACAGTCTACTACCTTCTCTCCCACTCCTCAGCATGCAGGTGAGGTTGTGGAGAACTTCAAGTCACTCGTACCCATATTATGTGGGGCTGTCCCTTCTTCCAAGAACTCGAAACAGAGCTGGGAGAACTGTTTAGTAAACCAGTACCACTCACCCTGGAACTGAACCTGTTCCTGCCATATTCGAGAGGTTTTCATTACCTAGTTTCCCATTTCCCATTATTTACTGGGCATTTTGCTCATGACAGTCAAGAAATCCAAAACAAAACTTTGGGTCACTGAATGACTCCCCGATCTGAGCTCATGGAGATGTGCAGCCAACCAAATGTATAAAACAGAGAAAATAACCCACTCTTTAAATGGCTGAACAGAAAATTGTGCTTCCCAATGGAATGGGTGGCTTCAGCATGCCATAAGTAAAGACCTTACTTTAGTCCCATAGAGCCCTACCTAGTTACAACCCCATGATATAGTAGCAATGCCCCAAACAGGACATGTTGCACTGCAATTACTGACTCTGCCATAGCGGCTGTCATTCCTGGTAGCTCCTCCCCCCACCACCACCTGGCCCACTGGTCACATCACCACATTGGGACATAGTACAGCGTAAGATCTATGTAACATATGTGCAGGGTTGCATGATAACTCTATAGGTGTGCCATAGTTGCCCCTCTCGAGCTGTAACAAGGAGGGGACTAGCAAGTACTAGCAGGGATTCGTGTAATGCTCTGTACTACCTTCTGTAAAAAAAGACCCAAGACCCCTTATACAATCCAGATTTTACTGTTGTTGCCATGCATTATATAGACAATGTTAAAAGAAAGAAAACCAGCTTGTAATCTAAATGCAGAGTAATCCAAAATTGTAAAAGTACAAAGACCCCAGTCAGCAATGCCAACACTCATGTGACCCACAGGTGCAGCAGTTCAGTTGAGGTAGGGGACAACATACAGTGACAGGGTGAGCAGCAGTCAGGGACAGGGCCCAGTGGCCTGGGGATGAAGCACTTCAGATTCTCTCAGACATTCTGCAGCAGCACAGCACTTCTGGCTCACACCTCTCAGTCACAGGAGCACTACACAGCACCTTCCTGGTTTCCAAGGAGCCCAGACCCCAGAAGTGACCCCCACAGTCCAACTCCCCCTCCTGATGGAGAGTACACACATACTCCGGGCACATGCCCTGTGGCTCCCTGTTTCCTGAGCCACCCCACTAGATAATGGCTGGCAGACCTCTTACCTGGTTCTGAAGAAACCTGGGAAGGATGCAGGTCTCTATCTCCACTCAGTATAGCTCAGCAGCTTCAGTATGCAGAAATGGCCCACAGGTGCACACACTCAGCAATTTCTTCCCACAGGTGCTTGTTTGGTACAGTCTCTGAACAGTGTAAGTCCAGAATAAGGCTCACAGTGAGTTTACAGAAGGAACCCTGGTGATAGCTTGCAGGATTTTTGACCTGGCTAGGCCTCTCGCTTGGTCTCACCAAAAGCAGGTCTGAACACAGACTGCTGAGAGCTCAAGAGCCCAGAAACTTCATTCCCTCCATTAAGTGTCTCACTGGACTGACAGGGCTGTCCATCAGTCCTTCTGCACTGTCCTGCCCTTTGACAGGCCCCACAGCCCACCTGTCCACGTGGGAGAATTCCGGACTGCATCCTCTTCCCACAGTTCCCACAGCTGCTTGCTGGGCACCCCAGCCCTCTGACTGGTTGGTGGGTTGTGTCAAAGGCTATCAAAATAAATGGCCACAGCCATATTTGTAGAAGAGCCTTGTGCTCCCAAGTCTTTATCTGTTCATTTTATTTGTGCCCCCAAACATGTACTGGTCTCCCTGGGATGTAGCAGTCCCTTAGAGTGGTTATCTGTTCTGTATATTTCGGTAGTGGATAGTGGGTCGGGCCACTGCTAGCCGGCAGGAGAGGAGCCCCTTGCAGCACATGCTCCCGCTCTCATGCCACCGGCAGCAGTGGAATGGCACAGGATGTGCTGAAAATGGAGGTGTCCCTGATGGTTCCTGGTGTTCCTAGTCCCCTCTGCCACATTCGGGGGACCAGCTCTGCAAAGTACAGCCACAGCCGCAAAGACAGCACCAACACAGGAAACACCTAAAATTTGTTCTGCTGCTTGGCTCTCTCTCCATCCCACATACATACATGGTCAAGCAAGAGAGAGCTGGCAGCAGTGCAGGACCTCAAAATGGCAGCATTGGCGGTCTAGGTAAGCCCCCTCCCCAAAGGAGGGGGGGGGGTACATTTTTAACACTAAAATGTAAGTTTTTAATTTTTTTAATGAAGTTTTGTAACAATGAGCCACTTTATAAGCATAACAAACCACTACTGAGTGCGTATTAAAAGATTTGTGATGCACTTCCCAGAGGCATAAGGATCAGCCTTTGGCGTAGTGCCTCACACCCTCAGGGCAAGCATCTCCAACCCTTTAATGCAGACCCTGTCATGGCTTATTGCTTACTTAACTGGGATTAGGGAATCTCAGTCCCACGTACATCCTGTGTGGCACAACAGTGGACAGCACAACCAAGGAATAGGGTTTGGGGGTAACTGAGGAAAATTGATCAAGCCAGACAGGCGACATGTTGCTGTCACGAGAGCAAACACAATGTTGCAAACTGAAGAGATGACTCAAGACTGTTACTGTAACAAATCTTCAGACAATGGACAGTTTTGGCTAAAATGGCAATTAAGTAAGTTTGTAACATGGCAATTAATACACACACCAAGAGACAAAATTCAATTGGTTGAAACACAACATGTGAGTAAAACTCAGTGGGGATTAATCCCCTAGTAATGCCCGCCAGTGTAGTACTGCCAAAATCCACACCGAAATCCAGAGCGCAGAATACTGCTCACTATTGCAGTACTAAAGAATCCACATAAATTTGGTCATAGCAAAGCACTGGTAATTTCCCAACCACCCGAACTGGCGAACTCTGACTTTGTCCACAGACGTATTGGTCTCCATGAAAGCGATACACAAAATTACTCGCACACACCACCGAAGGAAACCTCACAAACATGGGGAGCATATGTGGAAGACCCTATTCCTGATCAAATTAAGCAGATTCCCACACAGCAACCGCTGCATAATCCCAGCCCAACATCAACAGAGGACAAGGGAGAACGAGTTAGTGAATCAATACCTGCAGCAAGCCACTGTCCCACTTTTCGAAAACCTCCAATCCCTTTAATCTGTTGAATTTTGTAATAAACAGACCACCACACTTCAATTATTATTCTGGTACCAACAAAGAAGGCACAGAACCTTCCCGTGAGAATGACGCATGTCTGCAAGATACTGTCGTTGCCCATAAACCGTTTCACAAAGTGATACCAGCAGGGGGAAATCCGGTGAATGCTGATCGAGATGCAGTCTGTTCTGTAGAAGTGAGCAGCATTTCTATTCTGAAAGCAGCTGATCCCAGCAGCGGTCTAAAAAGACATCACTGAGGTATGCAAATTAGATAGTGTGTCATCTGAGCATTCATGAGAAATATTCTACAGGCACGTTTAGCGAGTGAATTTAAAAAAATATTGTGCATATGCGTTCATCAGGAAAATGAGGCAGTGCACTAATCATTCAATTCCCTTTTAATGAAGCATTCATTAATGTTGGTAAAAAATAAACACCATATTAATAAATATGGTTGTAATGAAATCGGAGTTTTTTGATTTTTCCATACAATCCTTATACTGTCAAACAGTGCATGCATGTCTATATATGACGTTTTTCACAATATAACCCTACACTTTCAACTGCCACATTGCCCATGTTACAAGAGCATTAATCCACTCCAAAGTTGTGCTCTACTGGGAACTAATGCCTGGTTGGTGGTTGGAGGCACTTGGCCTGCGACCTTGTACACCCCCCCAACCAAGCATTGATCCCCTAGTAGAGCCCTTCTTTGTCGTGGATTAATGCTTACACAGAGTTTTGATACGCTTCTGTAGATGCGATAGTCTAAATTTAAAATCAAGTTGCAGTTTGAAAGCTGCTCAGATCCTGTGTGAAATGTAACTAGGTGTAAACTAGGTACACGATTACTGGGGAACAGGGCCAAGGTGAACCAGGATCATGGCAGCCCTGAGTGAGTCACTGAGCAAGGACCATGGATTCCAGGAAGAGTAGATATGTGAACAGATGGTAAGAAGCAGGTCGAGAACACCTGGAGTGAGCATACTGGGGAGGGACTTCATCGGTGACATCTGAATACTGTTTGCCACAAAAGTGTTAACCCCTAAGAGGCAGGAGCAGCTAGTCACTCATAGTGGTATTTGGGAAGGGGAAAGCTGTATTGACACTAAAGTAGAATGAACCATACCATAGATAGAATGGGGGGAGTGATGAATAGGAAGGTGAGACTTGCTGGCTATAGCTGGGAGTCTATGTCAGAAAGCAGATTAGACGTCACTATCAGGTAAAGAGGGAGCAACAGCCATCCCACTTAAAGAGCTAGTGAAGCCAGAACAGGCAGACAGGAAAATAATACAACTTTTAAGTAGTAGTCAGTTGTAACTTTTTATTTCTGAAGTTTTTTGTTTTTTTTCCCCTTTTGCTCATCAGAAAGTATTCTATGTGATGATAGGGTGCTAGATGTGTGGAACAGCTCTTAGCCTGGCAGCTGACATACCTAACTCCACTGCCCCACACTACATCATCAGCATGATGATCTCTCGGACTGTAACATCACAGGTGAATGATCTGGCAGTCACTCACTTGCTCTGCCTAAGTAGCAGTGAGGTCACAATGCTGATGATGTAGTGTGGGGGAGTACAGCAAAATGTGCCAGCTGCCAGGCTAAGAGCGGTTACACACATCACACCTACTAACATCAGGTAAATAATCTTCTAATTAAACAAAGGGGGGAAAAGTACCTCACATATAAAAGGTAATGGTTGGCTGCTTTTAAAATCTAATATTAGTTTTAGGCAGTACACTAGCTCTTTACTCCAGAACAGATCCTTTCTGCAGTGGACATTCATACTGTGGAGATATAGCAAACTTGGGTGGCTATCCCACACTAAAACCTGTGACTTTGTGCTGTGGTGTTTTGTAAACAAGTTACTCCTGAATGCCACCACCCACCCTTGCTGAGAGCTTCAAGGTTGCCAACCTTGGCTACCCACTAAGATCTACCACCCAGTCCCTGCTTGCTGTCCCTAAAAGTCTAACTACCGTGGGTGATCAGGCTTTCACAACTTGTGCCCCTAGGATGTGGAACTCCCTCCTTACATCTGTGTGGTGTAATCAAAGATTAGGCCTTTTTTTTTTTTTTTTTTTTTTAGGATCAGCCACACCTAACAAAGGATGCCAAACTATGTTTGGTTCAAACAACATTTTTCTCCCGGATCAACTACGCAGACTTCTTGTACAGTCATTGTTCTGCCTCTCTCCTCTCAAAACTGCACACACTATATCACAGAGCACTGAGATTTATTACAGGGCTTCCCTTCACCACGCACCATTGTGTACTATATGCAGCCATGGGCTGGACTTCCCTCCAGTATAGGCGGAATAGAAATGCCGCTCTATGGTCTCTTAGAGCAATCTCCAACAAGCTCCCCAAATACATTGTTGACAGCCTCCCCTTACAACAGCTAGACAAGTATGCCCTGAGGAGCTCCACAACCATCTCCTTAACAATCCCCAAAGTCAATTCAGGCTTTGGTAGGATGGCTATAAGCTTTGTGGTGCCCTCCCCATGTCACAATCTTCAGAAAGCACTGAAGTGGAGTACTCCTGTCAGCGTTACCATTTTCAAAACCCTTTACTCTCATCTTATAAAGGAGTCCTGTAATTGCCTCCCTTGATCCTAATCCTGCAATGCCTGCCTCCTCTGTGCGGTATCTATGCCTGTCCCTTCATCCTTCTAGCATAATGCTGCCTGATCCTGGCTCCTGGTTCTGGTCCCTAGACTTTAACTTCATCCCAATCAGTTACTACCCTTCACCCGCCTTTCTTCCCTTCCCTGCCCCCTGATGTATATGTCCTCATACATTACTAGAGATGGGCTCCATTGGATCTCGACCCATTACTTAGCTTTATATGAATACTGCACTTGATATATGGTTATCCCACATTATTTCCCTATGTATGTCTATTATCTGTTGCATTTTGTGCCTTATGTACTGAAATTGATATATGGTTATCGCACAATATCCCTTTTTTTTTTTTTTAGTCTTTTGGTAACCAGGTAAGGCCCACTAGGCACAGGTGCCTGTTTTCAGGGGCAACCTGGGAGCACTGGGCGGTTAAGTGACTTGCTCAGAGTCACACAGTGTGCAAGTGGAAGTTGTGAGAATCAAACTCGGTTCTGGTCTGCTGGATGTATCAAGCTCGTTCACACCTTGTTCCTCTAACCTCTAGGCTATACCTTGTGCCATATGTATAGTTACTACATTTTGATCATGAATGTATATATATATATATATATATATATATATATATATATATATATATGCACACACCTATGTATGATTTTTCCTTTTCTTTGCATGTGACCTTTTTATACCCAGGTCCATCTTGCAAATGAGCCTTGCTCAATGATGTTCGCCAGGATAAAGATTTTGATTGATTGATTGGTGTGTCTCCTCGCTCCACCTCTTTAAAAAGACTTTGGAATTACCTAAAAAACTCATCAGCCTGCACTTGCTCAAGGTGATTGGCCTCTTAATTCAATCTGGGAAAATTTGTGATGGCTTGTTATCCATCCCCATGAATATATTTGATCCTAACTGTAGTGGCTGCATTCATGTACCCGGTTTTACCTATGAATACATTTGATTCTAACCATATTGTTCTTTATCCTTGTACTTAATGCTCCTGTGCACGCCTGTAATTTTTTTCCTGTGTTTTTTTATCCTGTGTTGTAACTTATTCTGCCTGTACCACCCTACTGTAACCTCCCAACTTGTACTTGAAAACAGGCATCTAATTGTCTAGTGTGTTTACCAGGTCAATACAAACTAAATAAATGCCGTCCCGGTGGCGCAGAGGGCCAAGGCACTGATGCCTTACCTCAAACGATGCCGGCGACCCGGGTTCGGGAACTGACTCGGGACACCAGGGGATGGCAGGGGAAGGAGAGGATTGAACGTCCATAGGAATGCTCTCCTCTCCTGGGGCGGGTAGTGGGATGGCATCACTCTGCAGTGGCCTCTGGTGGAGACCAGAAGCAACACAAGGAGGGAACAACACCAGAAAAGCAGAAACGCTCCATCTTCAGCCGGATGACGGCTGCCCCGCTCTCCGATGCCATCAATGCCCTACCGAGTGATATCCGCCTTAGCAGCACCCCGGGGCCAAGTGTTGCGCTGGTCTGCCCCCCCCCCCGGCTGGTGCCTTCCCCCTCGGAGGACAAGGACCCATCCAGCGAAGGGTTATGCTGGGTTACCCTGGGGGTGACTGCCATATGAGGACGGAGGCTCAGGGGACAGATGGATCGGAGGGGGCCTTGGCAAGCCTGAAGGAGTGGCTGACGTGGTAACTCTTAGGAGGGGAAAAAAAAAAAAAAAACACTAAATAAATGGTGGCAAGCAGGAGAATGTCATGCACTGGTCCAGCCCAACAGGGAGGAACAGAGGAAGAAAAAAAAGGTAAGCATGGAAGGCAAAGTGTGGAGGTAGAGGAATTTATCATTAGATTCACGGACAGGTTGCACTGCAGTTCCAGAACAAGCTTATGTAGATGGGCTGTTGAGGGCGGGGGTAACACTAAGCATCCTAGGGGATTCTTTGGGTAGCAAAACAGATGCCACCATGACATCACCACCTGAGCGCCCACGCAGGTATTGGTAGTGTGGGAGAGAGAACACCAACTGGCTTAGCATGCCTCCACGTGCACGGAGCCCATGCTGTCAGCATCCATGACTGGGCAGAAAAACAGAAAAGGCCTGTGCCACTGCAGAGATGATGCATTGCGTTGTGTCCTCTGGACCTGGACAGTCGTCACTACTACAGGCCCCCACATCTAGTATTCTCCAAGGGGCTCTGGGAAGTGCACCGACGACTCCATCACAAGCAGCAAGTCACAGGGGCAGCATGAAAGGGCAGTCAGGGTGATGTCTAGGAGGTCACTACGGGGCGGAATGGGTAAGGGGGTCCATAGAAAACAGCATAACAGTAAATAACAAAAGGTTCACATATAGGGTTCTATGTACCTGGTACCATGAGAAAAGGCAGTCTGGCAGGGGTCCCAATACACTCCCACAATTCCTGCTACATCTGTGCAATCTTCATATAGGGTGCCTTTCAGTGACCATTTTCCCAGTCTATGGCAGTTTGTGGTCATTTTTTTTCTGCCACACCAGGAAAGAACATGTGTAGCACTTGCACAGATATGGGAAAGTGATGCATCTATAGAGAACTGCTGGATATAGCAGTATCTCTACAAGTAGGTAGATGAAGTTATTTTTCAAAAGGTTAAGATAATTCGGGCCCACAAAACCCCACCTTCAAAATCATCATGACAATGTAATACTTACCAGCTACTTAATTTAGTAAATGCAATTTAAAATTCACAGGTTGCCAGTGCAGTGTTTTTGTACCACCCCAGCGACTTGTGCATATCCTCATAGCCAAATTAGTATGTCCAGAAGGAAATGCAAGAACCTCTAACCTCAGGTTCTCGAACATTTCTAGCATGGCAATTTACCTCCAGCAGTGATGAAATCCATAACATTAACTGGTACCACTTCCAATTCCACTATTGCTACGGGTAGTTCACATGATACTAAATGCTGCAGGAAATGAACACGATAGACTCCACAGGTCTTTGCTGTCTAGCATTTCCTATGTTCTATAAAATGTTGGAATGCATTGAGAGGGGGTAGGGAGCAGGTCACGGGAGGCAATCCTCTGTCTGTACAGGTGCTTGGTTTAACCACACCTGGAGTACTGCATCCAGTACTGGTCACTGAAGTGCAGAAAAGGCATTAAAGAGCTCAAGAGGAAACAGCACATGGCCGCCAAGCTGATTAGCAGCTTAGTGGGCAAGAGATGCTAGCAAAGATTGAATCAAATGTATTCCTGTAACCGAGTCTGAGCCTAACTGCTAGCTTAGTCTAACAGATTTATTGCCTAATCCTACTGCAATAATTGTACTGTTGTAACTGTGGCTGAGCCAAACTGCTAGATTTAACTGCCGGATTTATTTCAGTCTTGTCAGATTTCACGGACTGATTTATTCTAGGCTGAGCCGAACTGTTAGATTTTACTGCCAGATTTATTGTAGTCTTGTTAGATTTCACTGACTACCTGAGATGAGCTGTTTGTTTAGAGTACTTGATTTATTCTTGTTTAGGTACTGAAAAGGCTTACCCAAGCTACATCCCTGTTCAGAGGTACTACAACCCCCACCCCCCACTGTAATTATTCCCCCCCCCCAACTAAATCTTTCATCTTTCTGGACCTCAGGCTGCTAACTCCCTTTCCTTTCTTCTTTGTCTGGTCTAAACGCCCCTGGCGCCAGACCAAGACCCCCCTTCCCACAGCCCCTGTTGCAATTCTGCTCCCTAGCCTCACCCCCTTTACTCTAATTTTTTTCTCCCTCCTCCCCATGCTATTGTTGAGCTTGTGGGCACTCCCTCCGATCTAAACGCCACCTGCAATTAAGCTATTTTTATACCTGACGATTTACCTTATCCCTTCTCTCTCTCTAGGTAGACTGCCCTCTTGGGGCTGCCCGTGGCTCAGCACCCCGGCTTGGTCTGAAGCAGCCGAGCGCTTCTCTAACAGACCGCCTGCCGGACCTGGAAGAAGGTACGGCTCCCTAGCTTGAAAGCCAAAGGTTTCATTAGCTTTTCTGGAATTGCATTTGGCTCCCTACTGGTTGCTGCTCACTGCAGCTTCCTATGGGCTTTCAGTGGCTTCTCTGGCGCTGAATTTAAATCCACTGCCCTTAAATTTATTGACTGCTACTTCCACAGGATCACAAACGCAAGCTCGTTTGCTGAATTCATTTTTTTGTAACTGTACAATTTTAACACAAGCTCGTTTGTTGTTTTTACTGCACATTTGCCAATTAACTCTGCTTGCAATGGCCATAAGACAAATTAGCCTCCAACCCTGCTCTGGCACCAAGACCCGTCTCCTGGCCCTAAGCTGCGATCTTAGGAGCTCGGGGCAATGCTCAGCCACCAAGAATTTTCTCCCACCCCCTACCTTAATTAAATACACTAGTGCTCTGCCCCTAAACCCAAGTAGCGGTGTCACTGGCTTCAGCTCTTAGTTTCCCTCCAGCCAATCAGGTGTAAACTGTCCCCTGTACCTTGTTCTCCCTTGTTGCCTAGAACACCTCTGTTTCTAATCTGTGCAAATCTACTCCCATTTTCCTGCAAGTTACCTTTGCCCTAAGGGGATAATAAACGGCCAGTGCTGTGATCTGAACCTGCAAGACAGCATACCATAGCCAAGTTTGCAGCTCTGTACATTCCGTCCTGCCTAACTCTATAGTTGGCCATTTCATAGCCATGTCCTTAACTCACCCCCCACTGAACAGTGAGGCTGTCCCTCCAAACCGCCTCATTCTCAAACCTGATGGTTGTTCTAACCATCCCTTGCCTACCAAAACGCGGAGTGGTATACCTTGGTAGTTGGTTAACCAGAAGGCTGCGTATGTCCTCACTTATTTCTAAAAATATGAAGCAGCTACTTACTTCATCGATCAGGCCATTCCTCCTACTTCTCCTGCTATTAACCCTTGCAGGTGACGTTGGGCCAAATCCTGGACCCGCCATGCCCTCATCTGCCCAACCCCTGGTGTGTTCTCATTCATTGCTGAAAGGGCTACAAAATTGCTCACTTAAACATACTTAGTCTCAGACCTAAAATGCCTGAACTAAAAGCCTGGATTAATCAATGCACACCAGATATCCTGGGCATCTCTAAGACTTGGCTGAAACCTTACATCAAACAACACGAGGTTGCTCTCCCTGGCTACAAATGTTACAGGAAGGACCATATAGGGAAAAGGGGTGGTGGTGTCTTAATATATGCCAGGGATCACCTAGACACAGTTGAAATCCTTGTGCCTGAATCTGGACCCTCAACTACTGAATCGATCTTCCTTTCCCTCACCCTTGGCAGCGTAAAAAAACTCATAGTTGGTTGTGTGTACATGTCCCCTAAGGTGGCAGTTTCTGACCTCCCTTCTTTCATATCCTCCCTTGCTAACCTTCCATGGCATGACCTCATACCTGGAGGTGATTTTAACGTCAACTGGCTGCATTCTAACTCTTCCAAACTGTCTGCTGCCCTGGCTGATTCAAATCCGGTTCAACTGATAGGGGATCCTACTTGCTCTAAACACAAAGACAGGTAACCATACTTTATTGGACTGGGTGGTCACAAATCGTGCCCCAAAGACAAAATCAGTAAGGGTACTCTCTGACAGCATAAGTGACCACTGGCTCTGTGTGTGTGTGTGTGTGGCATAATAATTTCCCTACCCACCCCCCACACTTAAAATCATCACTGTATGGGATAGGACCAGATCCGACATCAACAACTTCATGGATACCACCAGGGAAACTGATTGGGATTCAATAAACACCACACCGGATGTAAACTCAGCACTGGACTATTTTGTTGTGAAATTCACCAATATTGTTGACCAACACACCCCATTAAAGAGATGCCGGGCAAAAGGTGTAAAAGCTCTGTGGTTTGCCAAGGAATTAAGGCAGCTCATGTCCTCTCGTGATAAGTCATGGAAGGCTTAAGGATAGCGGGTCACCTACTGACTGGCAGACTTATAGGAACAACTGCAAGAACTCTATCCAAAAAGCAAAACAGCACCACTTCAAGAGACTCCAGACTGAGCATCTCAGTAATCCAAACGAATTCTGGAGGCAGGTTAACTCCCTTTTAAAGGGTAACACCTCTGAGACTCCCAATTCCTTTGACACCCAGTGGGTCACTCTCATTGAACCCATAGCCTCTGGCTTTAATGAGTTCTTCATCAATCTGGACAGGTACACATCACTATTTTCTAGCTTGACCCCCCCCAACCTGACCCCAGGCCGTCAGATGACACTATGGACTGCCCTGCCTTCCACGTAAAGCTCACAACCCTCGAGGAGGTTCGCCGTCTCCTCAAGAATCTGAAGGCAGACAGCTCACCTGGCCATGACACTCTTGAACCTAAATTCCTTAAGATGGGAGTCAATGCCCTTGCCCGCCCTGTTCGTGATTTATTTAATCAATCCTTCCTCACTGGCACCGTCCCTGAAATATGGAAAGTTGCGGTAGCGGTACCCGTTCACGGGGGGTTCCCTACTCGACAGTGGAAAACTTCTGGCCTATCTCTATACTTTACCCCTAGATAAAATACAAGCGAGGAGAATTTATGACCATCTTGACCTTCACCATCCGCTCGCACTCTTCCAGCATGGGTTTACGTAAAACCATAGTACACCAACAGCTCCAATTAAAGTCACCTCTGACATTTTCTGTGAAATGGACCACGGCCGTATCACTGGAGCAATTTTCGTAAACCTCACCAAGGCTTTTGACTTGGTCAACCATGGCCTTCTATTACAACAGCTGCAAGTTCTTGGCCTTAATGCCAATGCCCTGGCCTGGACCAAAAGCTTCCTTTACAGCCGCACTTAAAAAGTAAAATGGGCTGGCTCCCTATCTGTCCCAAGGACCATTACCTGTGGTGTCCCCCAGGGTTCCATACTGGGCCCACTACTTATTTCTTTGTTCATAAATGACCTCCCCAATAATTGTGGGGGGGCCTCTGTTCACCTATATGCAGATGATGCCATAATCTACCATTCTTCTCCCGATGTAGGGTGGCTTAATTCCATGTTATCCTCAGACTTCCACACCCCTGAGGACTGGTTTCTTCAGAGGCAGCCTGTCCTCAATAATGTACTGAAAAAACAAAGAGCATGTTGTTCTCCAATTCGTCCCCACAAACTCTCCTTCCTCTCGCTGTACTCTCACATACTGGCAATGCACTCGAAACTGTCAGGCCCTTTAAATACTTAGGAGTCACCTTAGATCCCTCACTTACCCTGGATGTGCATGTTACTGTCCTCACCAAAACTATAAACCAAAAAAATAGGTGTCCTCTACTGTATTCATCCCTTCCTTACAATCGATCTCCTGCTGCAAGATTGTGGATGTCACGCTCTTGCCCCTCCTTATGTATGGAACACTGTTACTCCTCTCTACTACCGCATCCATACTCTCTTGCCTATCCGAGGCCTACCATAGAATTTCAGGGATTTATTTAACCCTAAAAACTGATTAGCATTTTGCTCATAAAAGTGCTAAATCTTTGTGAAAATGCATAGCTCTTGCCTTACTGTGTTTAACAAACACAGCACTTCTAGAAAATCTACACAAATACTTTCTGTACCGTTAGTATAGTCCCAAGAAAAAAACTGCTAATCAATTATTTAAAACCCTGGAATTGGCAGGTTTGCTCTAGGGACCAAGGCTGGGCATCATCACTGTGATGTCCTATCAGCCTTGGGTTGGCTACGCTATGAATCAAAATGACGTTATGTCACCCTAAGCTTCATTCACAAGCTTGTCCATCACTTCATTCCTCCATGCCTTGCTGGTATTGTTCAACGTCGTCTTCCCCAACGTGCCCTCAGGTCCACCTCCTTTCCCCCCCTAGCAGTGCTGAACCAGTGACGAACTTACGACTCTCCATGGCACGGCAATCATTTGCTTTCTTGGCTGTATCCTGCTGGAATTCCTTGTCTCCTTCTATGCTGGCCTGCACCACCCTCTCCCAATTTCAAAGCTCGCTGTTATCACACATAAAGCCCAACCATGCTCCTGCTTCCACTGACTCCCGACCCCCCGTTTTCCTTTCTCCTCCTACCGTGCCTCTACTAATCAAAACTTTCTACTCTCTTTATCTTCCAATCTGACTGAAAAAAAAAATTAAAAAAATACAAATGATGTCTGTATGCTTATGTTTTGTAACCGTTCTTTACATGGCTTGTTTTTGCACTGCTGAATGGAAATGTTGTACTCTTCTGTTGTACAACCTCTCCTTATCAATTTTCCTTGTACTAATGTCTGCACTATCAATGTAATGCACTTACCTGGTTACCCCTGAAAAAGGGACTGTCTTGTCTCAAAGGGCCTACCCGGTTACCAAAATTCAATACATAAAATATATGGACTCACATTATTTCCATACTATACATACATATTAGGGGGAAGATGAGGAGCAGTCCATTAATTTCCATTCTCCCACTTGTCTAGCCCTGTGGGAATACCACATCAACCCAATTTTTTAAAAGCACTTGTCTAGTCTGAGTTTGAAGATTATTACTGTCTCTGCATCCTTTTAACTTGAGAAGAGAAGGCTGGGAGGGCATAATCATAGTGTCCTAAATACTACAAGAGACAGGCAGTGTGAAGCATACACACCTGTTTGAGATGGTATGTGCAAGCAGAATTAGAGGGCACACCCTCAAACTGAGGAGGCAAGGTAAAGAAAACATCAGACAAAATTACTTCACTCGGACAGTGATCAGCTTTTGAGATAGCCTACCAAGTGAGGCAGTGGGAGCTGGCACCATTCCGGCTTTCAGAGCAGATCTAGATCCCAGAAGAATACTACTTGAGAGTTATACAGTATGCGCAGAGGCAACACTACAGCAGTTATGCTTGGATGTGTGTTAGAAATTCGTTTTTTTTTTTTAATTTACCAGGAAAGGAAGAATACTTGTTGCCAGCCTCATCACGGGGGCAGGGGGAAATAGATGCAAACTAACACTGAACCAGATTAAGTCGATGGTGCGTTTTTCACTAAACTGGGGGAACTTGGTCAGGATACTGAGGAAATTCCCCTACTCTTTTTCAAGAAGTGACACTGGATCTTTAATGGTCACCTGATCAACCACCAGAACAGACAGACAGGACCTCAGTTTAACATCTCTAATACCACATATAAGCACATTCTAGCCACCTTATTGGCATAAAACAAGTACACGAATGTAATTATCGGGTCATAGTTACACTCTGTACTAGTTTAGCCTGTGCACCAAGTTCACCAACAATATCAATATGCTTCATCTGGAACTAGTTTCATGCTTATAATTTGTACAAAAAAAAAAAAAAAAAATTTTTTTTTTTTTTTTTATTAAAAATTATTTAAACTAGCCAGCCCGGTGGCGCTGAGTGTTGAGGAGCTGTACATCATACCTCTCGCCACACCGGTGACCCGGGTTCAGGAACAGACCCAGGCCGTTGGGGGTCGGCAGGAGGAGGGAGAGGATTGAGCGGCCAGAGGACTGCTCTCCTCTCCTGCGGTGGGTTGCGGGGAGTTCCTGGCTCTGCTGCAGCCTCTAGTGGAGACTGGAGGAAGCACACTGAGCATGGCAGAATCCAGCAGCAGAGGAATGATGGAAGCCACACAGGAGCCACAGCATGCCACGTTCCATGGGGGAAACATCCAAGAAAAATCCCTGGTGGCCTCTGGGGTGACAGAGGCCCCAGGAGCCCAGGTCCACATCCCAAAGCCAGATCAGCCTTCCCGTGGCTCTCCAGAGCCACCTGACCCAGACCAAGACCGTCCCTCTAATTTCAGACAGGCCGCCAGGTATGCGAGGCAGGCCCTCCCCTGGTGGGTGATCGGGGGGGGGCTGGACAGCTCTGTGGGTCAGGGAAGGGGTGCTCAGCAATGTGTCGCCTAGGGGAAAATGGTAGTTTCAGGCTGGGAGTAAAGGTAGTGGCTGTGTGGATGCTGCTGAGAGATGCCCTGGTCCCCAGTGCATAAAGAAAATGTACAAAAAAAAAATATTAAAAAAAATGTTTTGGAACATTTTGTAAGGAGAAACCATGTTATAAATAAAGTAAGACACTTCAGGGTTGTACAATTATGATCAATGGTAGCACTTTAATCGTGTGTATTTGAAGCCATTCAGCACAAGTGCCTCATGTATAAACACATTTGAGGCGGGCGATTATTGACCTATAATTACACACCCCGGTGTGTCCTATTGCATACATCTGAAATTAGGTTATAGTCACTGCCTTGCAACAGGAGACACAGGCAAGATGGTAGCCAATTCCTTCTGGCTGGCCACCACATACGGAATACTCGATGGGCAACCGTATACAATCCGCATGAGCTGCCACGGTTCTGATTACCTCTGACTTCAAAAGCACAGCTTGAGAGGTCTGAGGTAACTGGAACCCATCCGTACCAGTTCAGGCTGGTTGGTCATGTTGTTGCCCATCCAACATTTTTTATATTGTATAGGTGGGTGGTCAGGTTGTTGTTCTATGAGTTTAATAAACTCTGGACGGTCGCTTCAAATGTGAAAAAAAATCACCGTGACCATCATGGCAGCTCTTTTTCAATTTCAACTGCTTGATGTGTGCTTGGCAGTTCTTTCTATTTAAAAACGAAAACTCATGTGGTCTCAAGACAGTTTCAGAATGCTGTTGTACCACAGAAGGGTACAATCACATTCCGTGAACTTTGGTACAACAGCATTTTCAAATGCACAGAAAGACGACCACCACAACGCTGTACTATGCACTATAATACTATATTACTCAGAACGCCTAGGGACCAACAGTATCTGCACCACCCCACTGGGCTGTATATCTTCTAAATGTCCCACATAATCAGGGAGTCCCACATTTTTATCCCTCAGAAGCCCTCAGTCTGTCCCACATGGAGGTAGTCTGTCTCAGAACACCTGAAATGCACCTGCTATGATGCACCCCAGGTCCAGTTTCTACTGTCTACAAGCACTGTTAATGTTCCTTTATTGTAGGTATTTTAACTGCTTGTCAGGCGTGACTGGAAAATAGATGCACCCCGTTCACCTCCTGGTTAAAAATTTAAAAAAGTAAAATACTGTAAGCAGAACTTATTATCAGAATTCTGTTCAATCAACAAAAAGCTTTATCTACACAAAATCCTTTCCTTTCAAAGTGGTATGAGCTTTCATGCTCATGATAGGATGTTTCCCATACAAAACCATATTTACACACTGGCCGGGATAGTCAAAGGGGTTGCACCTGGCGCAACAGGGCTATGCCATGCGCAACCCCCCAATACGTCGGTAGCGATAATCAAGGGGTAGGTTGCAGCTATTTGATGCAGTACATTGGTAATGTATGCGGCGCGAGATGCGAGGCGTGCCCATGCATATGCGGCACATCCTGATATTCAGCCTGGGATGTGCGGCACATATGCCAGTGCAACCCTGCATTGCGCCACAAAAAGGAGCTCAAAGTTGAGCCCCAGAAAAGCAGAAGCAAGTCCTGGCCACCCACAGGCGGGCTGCTGTATTGCAAGGTGCAATACAGCAGCAGCCGCCAGCCGTGGGTGGCCACCTGCACACCCAGGACACCGTCCACAAACACCCATACAGGCCCCCTCCCATTGGCCTGACCACGGGCAACTGGACACGTATATTCCCTGGCAGTCTAGCGGTACACCCTCCCTCCTGTAGCCGCGATCGCCGGTAAATCTGTAATATTAAGAATCCCTGAAAGTCTAGTGCCCCCCCCCCCGGAGCCGCGATCACTGGTAGAACTGTAGTAATAATAATCCCTGGTGGTCCAGTGGACCCCCCTCCCTATCCTGACCCACTGTTCGCATCCACTGTAGCTCAGTAAGAACCCTGGTGGTCCAGTGGTAACCCCCCCAACCCCAGACGACCCCTGCCACCCAGCTCCCCCCCAGTCATCGATAGGCGGCTGCACTCCGCCCGTATACTGTTCAGCCGCCCGCTGAATGGCAGCTTACAGTAAGATCTGTAAGCCAATTGGTCCACAGTGTGGACGAATGGGCTTGCACACCATACTGTACTACACAGGCACATTTCTGTGAATGAGCCCATTCACAGTATTGTGCCTGTGTAGTACAGTATGGTGTGCAGTTCGCGCGCCACACTGTGGACCAACTGGCACATGATAATACTGTAAGCTGTCATTCAGCGGGTGGTTAGCGGTATGCGGGCGGAGTGCAGCCGCCCGCCGAAGACGGGGGCTTGTAGAAGGCGTCCTCTGTGGGGGGGGGAAGGTTACAACTGAACCACCAGAGTTCTTACTGTGCTACGCAGACGCGAACGGTGGGTCGGGAAGGGGGTCCACTGAACTACCAGGGCTTATTATCACTACAGTGTTATCGGCAATCGCGAGCTGTTAGGTGCCACCAGGATTACCAGGGCTTATTATCACTGCAGTGTTACCGGTGATCACGGCCATGGGGTGCCACCAGACTACCGTGGGCTTGAGTTCACTACCGTCGGCCACATTGGCTGTTACGGGGCGGGGGCTGCCCCGGGAACCCCTCGGTCCACAGTCATGCTGTGCAGGCTACCAGGCACAATTTGCCGGGCTGCCAAGAGCAAGGCATGCAACTGGGTCCATAATGACATGCAAATGGCTCCATCTGCATGCCCCCAGCTGAATATCGCAGGTGATGCGCCTGCGCAACTGCACTTGCGCATCCCCGTGCTCCCTCTCTGTCTTGTGCTGACGCAGTGCCACTGCGCAATGCTGCAGTATGTGCACCCTCTGTGCCATATTCAATAGTGCTGAGCCATGGCGCATCATTGTTGAATATCGCTTGGTCCTGGCCCCCACGCAGCCCAGTTGCGTTGCACCACTGCCAGGCACAGTCTGAATATCCGGCCCACTGTGTTTCAGATTTGGGCGATGATACACTAAGAGGTCTTTTTTTTTTTTATTTCTTTAGAATTTAGTCATCCAGGATAGGTCATCTGAGATGTCTTGCTTCGACCATTTCCATAGCTGGGTGGACTGGAGCAGTGGGTGCCTGTGAACTGCTCACTGGTGCACACAGTCAGTTTTTCACTCTGGTGGGCTTACCTCTTATCTCCTGGTTCAAAGCCAGTGCTGTAACTACTAGGCAGCACGCTGGGCAATGGAATTTGTTCATATTCACTTACAACTGTTTCATGTGTGCAGCCTCTTTTCAGCAGTCCCCAGTGTTTTACGCCATCAACATTTCACTACACCCACAGGCACTCTAGCAGCACACATGCGGCATGAAGTGGTCCCTTACCCCCACTCCCTTTCAAACACTGAACAGTTAGGAGCAATGCTGTAATTACGCTTTGGGGGCTAAGGGAGCCCATACAGGTGCTATCTTTAAATTAAGTGCCCCCTTCCCATTATAAGTCAATGGTAGTGATGTGTGAGCTTCTGGGACTGAGCCCTGGCAAGCCCCCGTCATTCCAATGGGGATCTGAAATTGCTACCTAGAAATATTAGATAATACATGGGTTCATCTACAAAAGGAGTAATCTATTGCCTCTCCCAATTCAGAACTGTAAACTCTTCTTCCATAGTCTGAACTCCCTGTATTTATTTCCTATCAAAACCTCAAGGTCCCCATGCTGGCCAGACCTCTGTAACTGGCCCGCCTGCTTAATTTAGCTGCGCTGCGTTAAATAACTCACCGACAGCTCGCCTTCTTCCATGATGTCCGACCCCTCTCGTTCACAAACAGTACCAGAGACAGTAAACAAAAATTAAAGAACCTGAAAAGGCAACTTCCAACTCCACAGGGCTACCATTTTAGTATCACCGCCCGCCCACAGACCTGTGCCCCTATTGGATGGTTTCCTTCCTGTTTGCGAAGGCCACCAAAGAGATTGCGTTAATCCAAAAGGGCAGATTAGTATGCGCGGGGGGGGTTCTGGGAGTTGTAGTTGGGCAAAAGTATGGCGAGACAAAGACCACGTGATCATGCCAATGCTTGCAGTTCCGAGCTTCGACCCAGTGTGTCTTTTCTGGCCAGAATGTCTAAAATCGTATGAAAAATAAATACAATAAAAACAGACGACTAAAAAAAACCTCACTTGCCGGAATGGCTGCCCTGCCCTGGGCCACGGAACGACCTTCCAACCACCGCCACCTGCTGGATCCCGGGGCTGACTGACCACCCAAAGATCATATTGCTGATACCACAGCTGTGGTTAAAAGAGTGGTGGCATTTTAACAAAGTTCGTAAACTTACAGACACTCCGGGAGGCTTGGGCCCACGATCCCTCATAAGGCATGATCCAGATTCCCCCCGCCCAACATAGACCCAGGTTATGCCAGGTGGGAGGGTAACACGATTTGTACAATTTATAGAAAATGGGATTTTCATTACATTTCATAGGGCCAATGAAATGTTCCAATGGTCCAGCACTGGCTTTTTAAGATACATGCAGGTGAGACACTATATTAACACAAATGACAATGTAGCAGGACTCATGAGACCATATTCAAGTTGGAAAGCCTTCTTATAAAGCACAGTGAGAATTAACAGACACAGGTAACTATATCTCGGGGATCTACAGGTTATTAACCACAGTTACAGTCGACCCCTTAAGAACACAGCGAACAACCTGGGAAAGAGTGGTCGGTGTTTCAATAAGTGCGCTAGAATGGGCCCATAGATTAAAAGGGAGATGGAAGGTTACCTCAGCGCCAATCTGACGGGAATTTTACTGGAAAGTACTGATTCAGTTTTTCCACACTCCAACAATTACGCAACATTACAGTATCTCTATGTCAGCAGCCTGCTGGCAAGCATGTGGTCAGACAGGGTATCCCTGGCATATCTTTTGGAAATGCCCGAATTACAATTATTCTGGAAAGAGATACAACAGGCAGTGTACACTATCACAGGAACCTTGATTCCTTTGACTTTTACAGAATGGGTGCTAGAGCTCCCAACAGCGACATACCAGCGGGGGAAAACCAGACAGGTTCTGCTTTTTTTTTTTTTTTTTGCCCCCTTCTCACTTTGGGTGCCTCTCTCTTCTAGGGGGTCTTATGCTCACTCTGCCCTGCCCCCGGTAACTCTCAGGGAGCTGCCAGATCCACCCCCATGCTGCATCGGCCTACACCACCAGGCGGGGAAGAGGGGGTCCCAGGTACTCCCCCCCCCAGTCCATCAGTGTGTGTCAGGCGATCTGGTTGGCCTCCCCCGAGAGCCTGGTTATGGAGTCTGGGAGCTAGATCCCCCCCATCTACGCTGGCATCCAAGGGTCCATTTTCCTTGTTTCTGGTGCCATCCCCACGGACTTCGGCATGCAAGGGGAGCATAGGGACAAAGCACGTAGTGATGCGCTAACGCTTCGACTCTCGGCCGACGTCCTCCCTCCCTCCCTTGCAGACTGTCTCACTGCACCACCACCACCCGTGGTCACTCAGGTGGCAGTATAACAGCGCAGCAGGCAACCCACTTTCCCCCAGAGAAGGAGAGCGGCCTATGGGCACTCAGTCCTTCTCCCCCCAGGCTGACCCTCCAGCCACCTGAGTCTGTTCCCGAGCCCGGGTCGCTGGCACCGTAATCGGTAGCCCTACCGCTGGACCAGCGGCCGGCTCAGGTTTTGCTTGTTTTAATGATGGTTGCCCTGAAATGCATCATGGGCAAGTGGCTACAACTTGAGCCCCCCACGATGGAAGAATGGGTAAGCAGGGTCAAAGGGGTTTGGGAGATGGAAGCTCTTATGGCAAGATTCAGTTTCAATAAACACAAGATGGAGAGGATGGGAATTATGGTTGCTGGGGCCTAACAGTGACCCCCAGCATCCTAATATACAGTTTATAAACAAAGAAATCCAAAGGTTACGTGGGAGATAGTCCTCTGTTGAGGAGAAGATAGAGATAACGTTTTATGCCTCGCTTAGCACCGGGGAAGATACCTTTTATCTAGTTGTGATGTAACTCTACAAATGGGGAGGGGAAGGAGAGAAGAGAGTATTGAGCGACCAATAACTGGACCATGGTTGGGCCCTCAGTTTAATTGGTTTTATCTTTGTTCTATGTTTTTAATCAATGCATATTACTTTATAAAGAATAGTAGCTTCTAAGAAAAACTTTTTTAATATGGACGTCAGTGCCTAAATTACCATCAAAAGGAAATATGTTGTACGCTGTTGTTTAATTATCAGCATGAACTGGAATATAGAATATGACTTTAGTTTCCCTTTACTATTTTTATTATTTCTACTTGGCACTGTACTGAGAATGTCATGCTGCTGTTATAGTTATGAAATAAAGCTAAGTTTAAAAAAAAAAGAGTGGTGTCACACGCATCGTTCGGGTATAAGAACCCATTGAGCTATTAGGACTCCTAAGAGTTTTATGTAAGAACCGCGAACCGAAGGTGAGTGGCTCTGATACCTTACTGATGTGACACTACTCTTACAGGGGTTCCTGCATTTTACAGGGATTTAAGTTAAAGCCCTTTGCAGGAAAATTCTTTCCACAGACTTGCACTGATTACACGTCTCCCTCCTGCTACAGTCCCTAAGCGTACATCGACCCTCCATTCTGTTTCTCTGGGTCCTAACTTAGGTGATATTTTTGCACTTATTGTATAACACTTCCTGTATGTCGTATGGATCCTCGGTACCTAACTGCTGCCACTGCATATTGCACTTATTGTATATACCTACATATTTCTGCTGTATTCTGTACATTATAATCCATCTCTGTACTCATTGTATTCTCTGTATTTCAGCCTGTGCAAATGTTTACATCTTTTTGAATGTTCTTTGCTACATATTTCTGCTGCATTATGTATATTATAAGCCAGCTATGTACTCATCATTGTAATCTATGAATTTCAACCTTTGAAATTGTTTATATCGTTTTGTATGTTTTCAGCTTATTCCTCTCCCTCCCCGGACACATCTGAAATGAGCAATTTTTGCTCAGTATGTTTTTCCTGTGAAATGCTTTAATAAATAAATAAAATTATACTGGAAAACCATGCAATTCGGCTTTCATAGGAAATAATGTAATCTACAGGAACACATCGGAACATTGCCCCACAGTTAGAGGGGAAAATGCCAAATCAATCTGGGAGCACTGCTCTTACAACCAAAACAGTGGTCTTGGTAGCAATATTAATCTATCATTGATTGTGATTGATTTAGGTGGATTGGGAACCATGGGCAAACTGGATGGACCATTGGTCTTTTTGTGCTGGCATTGTCTCTGTTAATATATGTAAATAAAACCTGCCTCGAGTGCCAGTTTACAGGGCAGCAGCGCTCAAGACACTCTTCACAGAATAAGAGTGTCTTACCTGCAGAGGTTTGGAGCAGTCCAATTAGACAAGACTATTTATTTATTTACTTTTTGGTGACTGGGTAAGTGCACTAGACAAATTCTGCCTATTTTCAGGCACAACCTGGGGGAGGGGGATACAGATGGATGCCAACTGATTTTGAACCAGATTAAGCTGTTGATGGTATTTTAGTGAATGGGGGAAATTTGGCCGGGGCACCAGGGAAATTCCCCTACTTGTCTGTACGGGGGAACCTCTGACTGTGATGGTCATGGAACTTCCCAGTCCGTTGGAGACTTGGCAGCAGGACGGTTGTGATTCTCAGCGCTTTCTGGAGATGGAGTTACCTCTTGTTTCTGGACCTGGTTCATCACCGGAAAATGTACAGGTAATTTTTGCTACTGAAGACCTGCTTCATCGGGAAATTTTGCAAAAAGAATCACAATTATAAGATTTATTATTGTACTCAGATCAAGATATAGTGCACCCTATGTTGGTGGATGATGATAAAAAGCGTTAAAGAACTGATCAAAGCCCTACAATAATGCCATTGAAAAAAAGTTTATTTCAAGATGAAGATCAGAGCACTTCTACTGTGGATCTTCTTCCTCCTGGTTCCCCTGGTTTAACTCAGGATTCTGTTTCATTACCTTTTTTGGCCACTGATTCTGAATGGTGCCCTGCACAGGCTCTTACCAAGGCTGGATGGTTATTTTGGGATGGAATTTGGATCCCAGACCCTAGTATTCCTTTACCTGGGGCTGCTGGATTGGAAAGCAGGTCCTTATCTCCAGCTCTTCAGCAAGATGTTTCACATGTGGGTATGGATGGACTGCAATTTACTGTTTCATCTGAGAGGGAGGTTCTCATGGGAGCAGCACGCCCTCTGGTTCTTTCTGCATCAGACGTGGAGAGTGTGGTGGCTGGACAGCCAGAGCCCCAAGATACTGGTCTGCTTCTTGCAGAGACTACCGGGGACATTTCTCCCTTGCCCCAGCGACCTCCTAATTCTCAGCAACAAAGTATGACTTCTCCTTCTTTAAGCATTCCATTACTGCCAAATAAAACTAATAGGGAACCAGGTAGATCAGACCCTCAGGGCAAACCTCCTAGCTACGCTGGTTTATTTCGTAAACCTGCAGAGGCGGCTAGACATCGCTTTGTGGTTAGACTGTATTATAGAGGAGGTCTGGACTTACCCCTGAACAGAAATTATGGAGGGAAAAATTTAATTATTGATACCCTTCATTTCACTCCAGCCGAAGTTTATGCGTTCATCCATGCTTCAGGTGACCATAACTTTGATATTAGTTTTCAGACTGCTGGGTTGCTGGATAAACTCTGGGTGGCCTATTATGAAGTGAAGAATACTCCCACTTTGGAAACCTTTTACGGCCATTCGTATCACTAGACCCACTGCGAAGGTAGTTAGTGTCTTGTTCAGAAATGAGGGAGTGAATGTTTTGGACATTATCTACTGGCTGGAGAAACACTGTACGGTTAATGGATTGCCTCAAGCCCTAATTGATGACAATGGTTTCTGGACGGGGGGGCTGGAAGTTTTCAGTCCAGCTTACCCTTACAGAGGACGGGATAAAACATTTGCTGAATTACTTTTATTTGGGCAGGGATCGAGGTATGCTGTTTTATCTGGGCCAACCTTGGTCCTGCTATAGGTGAGGGTCTACCTCACATCTAAATTCAGACTGTGACCGGATTAAATGCTCTATCTGTGGAACACTGGGTCATTCAGCTACTACATGTGTGGTACCTCCTTCCTGCAACCTCTGTGGTGCGGAAGATCATGTATTTTCTTCCTGTCCTTGAGTGGCACATAATTCCTCAGATTACATGGAAGCTGGTTTTTATGTTAACAAAGCTACTAAAGATCATACTGCTGTTAAGAAGCCTCAGCCCTATTTTTCAGCTTCATCGAGACAGCCTCATACGACCTTACAGGTTCCATCTGATCCTGTTTCATGCCCACAGAGTACTCTATCTTCTGCTGTTTTGATTTTGACTCCCCCTCCTCCTGCACCACTCATGGTAGAAGTGGTTAACCCAGTGGAACATCTTCCTACTGAGAATATGGCTTTTCAGCCAGTATCAATAAAAAGGTCTTCGAAGAGGTTACAGTTGAGAGCCCAGTTACCTGGCCTTATGCCCACGTCAAATCGCTATGAACCTTAGCAAACTTGGGGTGACATTATGGATAGTGAGGATTCGGAAGTTTCTGTTTGCCCTTCTCAGCCTGATGCCCCTTAGGAGGCGTTACCTCTTCCTGCTGCGGATGTCCCATCTACTGTGAAGAAACGTTCTACTACAGCAAATGAGAAAAAGCTTAGTTAATGTCTTCTGTGATGGTTGTTTTGTTTCTTTTCAACATGTTTGATTTTTTTTTTTTGCCTTTTACAATTGCTAGTTTAAATGTAAACAGCATTAAATCAGATTTCAGGTGTAAAGCTACTTATGCTGCATTACAATTGACCCCTTGTGATATTCATCTGTTACAGGATACTAGATTTTTTTCTGATTTTGAGTTGCGTAAAGCTTCTGCTGAATGTTTTTGGGGGGATTCCCTTTGGTCTGTGGGACAAGACACTTGTTCGGGTTTGGGTATTTGCTTTTCGGGTTCAGATTTTTACGGTACCAAAATTAGTGGATATTGAACCTGGGAGGGCTTTTTTGGTGGATGCTGTTATTAAAGTTTTTTTTTTGTAGATTAATCAATATCTATGCTCCTCAACAAAAGGTGCTGCGAGTAGCTCTTTTTCACAAAATTAAGCCTTTATTGTTTACAAATTGACATCTGATTTGGGGGGGTGATTTTAATACTAGTATACATCAGATTGGTAATAGAAAAATGTATTGCGACACCAGCATTATGCGATATTTTACAGCAAGCTGCTTTGCATGATGCTCTTGAGCAGAAGCCTGTGTCTACTTTTTTCAAGGGGTCACTTCATTCTCGAATACGAACATACGAAATTTGCCAGCAGATAAAGGCCTAGAGGTCTATCAAGTCTGCTCGAATGTGCAGCTAGCACCCCTTATTCTGCAGCTGCCCCTCCCTTCCACCCTTCCCCTTCATTAACCCTCCCTCTTGTCCTGTCCCATCCTCATGTGAAGCAGTCCACTGTTCTACTTCATACCACTTCTGCAGGTAATGCATTCCAACCATCCACCACCCTCTCTGTAAAAAAGTGTCTCCTCATCTCCCTCCTGAACCTTCCTCGCTCCAGTCTCATATCATGGCCCCTGGTGGCCCTCCCTCCCTTACTGTGAACAGCCCTCTGTACCCGGCCTTGTTTATTCCTTTCATGTATTTAAAGGTTTCAATCATGTCACCCTGTCTCTCCTCTCCTCCAGTGAGTACATGTTCAACTCCTTCAACCTCCTCTCGTATGATAAGTACCCCAGCCCCTTGATCATCTTTGTAAGCCCTGCGTGCACCCTCCAGTAACTTAATGTCCTTTTCAGATACGGGCGCCAGTACTGCATGCAGTACCCAGGTGTGTGGTCTAACTAATGACCTACAGTGGCAGAATCACCTCCTCCCTCCTCAAGGATATACCTTGCAATACAACCCAGCATTTTGTTGGCCTTTGCAGCTGCCTTCCTACATTGTGCTGAGTTGTTCATTGACCCTGTAATGAGCACCCCCAGATCCTTCTCCTCCTCTGTCTGGGCTAGCTGCACTCCCCTAGCTGGTAACTCCTCCTTGGGTTCTTCATCCCAAAATGCAGCACCTTGCACTTTTGGCATTAAGCCAGTTACCAGGTGTTGGACCAGGTTTCAAGCTTTGCCAGATCATCCTGCAACCCCTGCCATCCCCTAGGTCATCCACCACCGCACCTACCTTGGTATCATCAGCAAACAGACTGATCTTGCTCTTGATGTCCCATGATATGTCTGCAATGAATATCCCAAACAACACTGGTCCCAACACTGAGCCCTGTGGAACACCGCTCGTCACTGCCCTTGGGTGTGAGAGCTCCCCACCCACCACCACCCTCTGTTGCCTTCCCTGCAGCCAGTTTCCTACCCATCTCACCAGCTTTGCGCCCACCCCTGTGCCTACTAACTTCCTTCCCAGCCTTCCATGTGGCACTGAGTCGAATGCCTTACTGAAGTCCAGATACAGGACATCCACTGCATGGCCCCTGTCCAGTTGCCTAGTTACCCAGTCATAGAACTCGACCAGGTTGGTTTGGCAGGATCTGCCACGTATGAAGCCATGCTGTCTGCTGTCCTGTAGTCCTTTGGCCTCTAGGAGGGCCACCAGCCTCTCCTTCAGGATAGTCTCCATTAGGTTACCCATGATGGATGTGAGGCTCACTGGTCTGTAGTTTCCCGGTTCATCCTTGGGGCCACTCTTGTGGAGGGGCACCACATGAGCCATCCTCCAGTCCTGAGGTACACATCCCGAATGTAGTGAATAGATTATTTATTTGTATCAATGCATTTGCCTGTTTCCTTTGAGAAGGTAGTGCAGTTTGAAACGACTGACCACTGCTTTCTCAGTATACAGGTTTCACCTCACCCTTCATCCTTGCCTGGACCTGGGGTCTGGTGGTTAAATGCTAGTTTGTTGGTAAATTCTGATGTTTTTGCATTGTTTACTGAGGTTTTAGAAGATAGAGACTCTTATGTTTTTGTATGACTCCCCCATAGATTGGTGGGAGGATACCAAACTGTGTTTGGGTGATCTTTTTAGACAGCAGTCTCGAGCTTTGGCATATGATAGGCAACAGGAATATATGACTTTACGGAAGAAATTGTTTGCATTATTTTCTTTAATACAGTCAGGTCATTCTATTGATCAAGAGGTAATTTCAGATTTGAAGAAGAGGCTGACGCAGTTGCAATATAATTGACAAATTACATTGGAGAAAGAACAAAGTTTTGGTACTTATGGGAAAAAGGCACAAACTAACCCATTTAAGGATTGTAGGAAACGCAATCAACTTCAACAAATGTGTGCCCTGAAAGATCAATCTGGTTCATTGGTACTGGGGTCAAATATTTTGTGTGTATTGGAGCAGTATATCAATGTTAAATTTGGGATCCCTTTTGTCTTAACTGACAATATGTTATCTATTTTGCAAGCTACAGTGACTCCTAAATTGTCTTGTCAGTGGAAAGATGCTTTTTTGTAATTATATTTTTTATTGTTACATTTTGCATATGCAGTAATTTACAATACAATCAACTGTAAGGCATCATCTGTTATCAACAATTTACAGATACATCCAATGTACATTAGGAATTAAAGCCAATACAGCAGTGCATAAGGGAGTAGAGGGAAAAATGAGAGTAGATATTACATGTCAGTTAGCAGAATAGCTACAGCAATCCATGGCTTGGGGTACTAAACCAAAATGTGTCACATTGACATAAAATAAACTCAGCATCCACTTTTGATATGTCCCCAGGTCCAAAATGAATACCTTGAAATGATAAGTGCCTACTTAAAACTGCTCTCACATCCTTATTATTTATAATTCTCCAGCTACAAAACAGAGAGGGAGATCAGGGCATCTAAATGCCTATTCCATAACAACACCTAATTTGTTTTAAAACTAATAGTTCTACCTTGGTAGATGTCGTTGGTTAGGTGAAATCAATTAGCACTGAGATTTAAGTCATTTGACTAGAAGTAAAGGCAAAACAAAAGAACATTGTACTTAAGTTCATGCTGGATATAACATCCTCATCAGGTCTCCTCATCCGAATCCTCGAGTCGTTGTCCTTCCGAAGCTTGAAACTACCTGGCTATGGCCTCCACTTTTTTCCCAGCTTCTGCAGGGTCACTGAATTGAAACATGAGACCGCCATAATGGATCCAAAGCCTGGCGGGCATCAACAGAGAATGGGATACCCTCAGGGCTTTGAGTCGGGCCCTTACTGAATCGAATTTTTTCCATCTCGTATGGGTAGCAAACGATAGATCAGGAAATAAATGCACTGTAGTCCCTTCAAAGGAAAGTCCATCTGCCAAATTGCTGCCTGTAGAATCATATCCCGGATGGTTGAACTGGCTGTAATCAGAAGGATCACTCGTGGTGAATCTCTGTGTGGTCCAGCTGCTCGTGGTGTAATCCAAAAGGCCTTCCTAAGATAGTCCACCAACATGTCAGAAGGTAGTTTTAGCTCCTCTGGGAGCCAACATTTAAAGAAACCAATGAGTTCTGCCCTTTCAATCCCCTCAGGCAGTCCCACTATGCGAATATGGGAGGCCCTATTGGAATTTTCCAGTGCTTTGAGCCTGTAACGCAGCTGGGAGTTCTCCTGAACCAGTTTGGAAGTTGTAGTTAGAGCCTGTGATGCCGCTTTTTCTGCTGATGTGACGATATTGGTCGCCAATTCGATTTTGGCATCCTGTTCAACAAATCTCCGGAGTATCGACTCTACTTTAGTATCGAAGGCTTGCATGGCTAGTTGGAACGCTTTCCATGGGGGTTCTGGTCCCACAGATATTGTGGCTGTTGTGGCCTGTTCTGGTGCGGTGGGTACAGTTTTTGCTCCGCTTCCAGATATCTTTTGATTTCTCCCCATAGTTTATGTTTGGTATCATTAGATTCAGTATAGTTTCCTCTGTCCAAATCGCTAGCTTTAGTTTGCTTTCTTTAGCTTGTTGGTAAGTTTTTTTAAGCTTTATTTCTTCAGAGGTGACGAGCTGTTCGCAGGCACGTCTTGCCGGAAAGCTGCTCAACAGCACCCCCCAGCAGAAAGATGCTTTAATTGCAGATTTTACTTCTGAAGAAGTGGGATTGGTTATTCAAGGGCTGAAGGACTATACAGCACCTAGGTCTTTTTTTATTTGTTTTTTATTAAGTTAAGTTTATTAATTTTTATTAAGGAATTCCCCAAGGATCCATCCTCGGCCCAGTCCTGTTTGCCATCTATATCAATAGCATCGACAATAACCTCACCAAAGCCACTGTACACCTGTTTGCAGATGATACAGTACTGTATGTCAGTCACCCCTCTCCCATAACAGCATGCATAGAGCTACAAGTGGAATGCAACCTATTACAACACCAACTACTAAAAAAAAACTCCTGCTAAATGCAAAAAAAAAAGGCAATGTTTTTCTCCCCCCAAACACAAGTCGAACACTCCTTCCCAAACAATCTCCTCCACATATCCACTGTCCTTGGTGAAAATCTTGAATATGTTACAAAATTCAAATATGTGGGGGTCTGGGTAAACAGTAGACTCGACTACTTAGATCATCTGGAAGATCTGCTAAAAAAACTCCATCAGAGGCTTGGGCTCTATTACAGAATAAAGCACTTTCTCACAAGTAATTCTAAAAAGAAGCTGGTCCAGGCCACATTTCTATCAGTATTAGATTATGCAGATTTCCTATATGGTCGTTGCCCCAACTCATATTTGAGCAAACTGGACACACTTTATCATAGAGCCTTGAGGTTTATTACAGATCTTCCTCTCAGCACTCACCACTGCTCGCTTTATGCTGCAGTTGGATGGACCTCGCTCCAGTTTAGAAGAGACAGGAATGCCACACTATGGACTTATAAAGCGATATCAAAGATGCTACCAAATTACATCTCAGACTGCTTCACACAAATCACATCAAGTAAATGTGCCCTAAGAAGTCTATACTTCATCATGCTTAAAGTGCCCAAATTCAATTCTCGATATGGTAGATCTGCTATCAGCTATGTCTTATCTGCCTTATGGAATACGATGCAGAAGACCCTGAAAGTGAACAGATACATCTCATTTACATCCTTTAAATATCTGTATTCGAGGCTTATCAAAGAAAAATGTAATTGTTTTCACAAACAGTAGAGTATTCCTAATCTTATCCATCTCCCTCCCCAGATAGCCAACTCACGGAAGGTATCCACCTTTACTAAGAGTCACCATCCCTCACACTCCATGCACCCCTCCTTTCCATCTGCCTCTCCTTAATCCCTTGTCATGTATCACAGCCCTTTACCCCTGTTATACAAATCCCCAGTGCCCCTCCTGCCCTCTTCATAAGGCCCACAGTTTATCCGTTCCACAGTATAGGCCCCCACCATCTTCCCCCTTCCCCACCAGCCAGGCACACCACTTCCCACTCCCCTTCCCCGCACCCCTTATTACCACGACACCTGAATTTAATGTATAGTCTGATTAGAATGTATCCTTAGAATGTGTGTATACTGAATATTCTATGTAGTATCCTAGAGTGTGTGCGTATATTGAATATTTTTTATGTATCTATGTAAATTGAACCTTGACCTTACCAGGTCCATCTTGCAAATGAGCTGTGCTCAACTATGTTCACCTGGATAAATAAAGATTTGATTGATTGATTGATTGATTAAAAGGTTTTTGTTACACTTGGTCAAGAGCACATTTCAGACATGTTCTTATATTGCCATATATTTCCAATCAGTTTATATGATTGACAGTTTATATAATTGTACCCAAAGGGTTGAATGTTTAGTGTGATAAGTATACAACGTTCTAGTCAAAGATTATTCAAAGGGTAAAGCTCCAGCTCCATTTCATCTAAATTTTACCTTATTTACCGCTTATGTTTTATTTATTCCTTATTATCTTTTTATTTGGGAGGGGCATTTCCTCTCTCTTGATTAGACCCCCCTGCTTAAATTAAATTCTCTTTTCTCTCAACTCTTCTATCATTATTCAGTATTTCCCTCCTGATCCCTCCCATAATAATTTTACCAATACTAGGGTCAAAAATTTGATTCAACCACCCCCTGGTAGAGCACCCATCTATGGCACCTGGGTCTGACGGATTATCTGCTGAGGTCTACAAAACTGTGTGGAACATTATTCCAGTTGCAATGTTGTGGGCGTTTAATGCCTTTCTTATGGAAGATAGAATTTGATAGGATATGTACGAAGGATTGATGATTTTTTTGTTTAAAAAGAGGGATAGGACAGTGATTGAAAACTGGAGACTGATTATTCTCTTGAATACTGATTTCAAGATATTCTCTAAACTTTTATGTAATAGGTTATTGAGAGTGATGCCACATTTAATCCATCCTTCGCAATATTGTTCGGTGCCTCATCGCTCTGTACAGGACACCTATATTTTACTTAGAGAACTTTTTGCAGCGGGGGCTGGTGGTGTGCTGAGTGGGTATTTGTTTAGCTTTGATCAGGTGAAGGCTTTTGATCAGCTTTCTCAAGAATTTATTTGGCAAGCTTTACTGGCATATGGTTTTCCTGTGGAATTTAGAAATTGGATTCAGATTTGCTATTCATTGGCATATGTTCTGCCTTATATTAAAGGGAGGGTGGGGAAAACTATGTTATATCAGGAGCAGTGACAGGCAGGGCTGTCCCCTCAGTCCCCTGTTTGTTTTGGCTTTAGATCCTCTTATAAGGATCCTGAATAGATCACCATTGATACGAGGTATTTCATGTCCAAATTTGGGGGAAATTAAGACTATAGGATATGCAGACAAGCTATGTTTAGTTTTTCCTACTGTGGTTATTGGGATTTTATTGCTTCAAGTTTTATTATCTCTCCTCTCCGTTATGGGTTCCAGCATAAATAAGGAGTTTTTTTTTTTATTTATTTGAACAAGTCAGATTTACAACCTTTGAGTCAGGGACTCATTTACAAAAGCACCTCGTCGCAGGGAGGGCAAGACAATATAACATTGTGCAGATACAACATTGGACAACATTACAGGTGCAGACATTGAACACAGAATACACTTAGTTACATGTTGGTATAAAATACAGATTTACAATTAAAGATGTACAGTTTCTCTGGAGTTGCAGTGGAATACATCCTTGTATAAACCTAAGGGGGTAGGTAAAAAGGGGTAGGGGGAAAGATGGGGTAGGAGAAAAAGCGGTAGGAGAAAAGTTTTTATTTAAATTTGGCAGGTGTCTCTTTGGAGGATGATGACATGGGGGCATTGTTATTTCTGACTCTCCACGGAAGATTTGGGGTATTTATTTTGACTGTTGTAATGTTGCGGAATATAATTGGGAACTGTGTTTAAATAAAGGGAGGGATAGGGTTAGCAACTGGATGAATTGAAAGATGGGAAGAAGAAACAAGTCTATCATATTAAGACTTTTTTACTGCCTACTTTTCTTTTCCTTAGCCATGTTTATCCGCCCCCCCAAGAAATTTGAAACAGCTCTGTCAGCATTCTTTTTTATGAGTTTTTGGGCAGTAGATTAAATCTGGTGAAATGGAATATTTTGTATTTAGATATTAAATTGGGGGGTCTCCGAATGGTTAATCCGATAATAATCTTTTTTTACTATCTTTCTTTTTTCAAATTTGAAGCCTCTTGTTTTGCACCAAGATAAGGCATGGGTAGTGTGGGTTGAGGAGGGCTTACGGGACATTTTACTGGAATGGTCACAGCTATTTTTTATCCATAAAAATAAAAGCCGTTATACTTTGTCTGTAGACTGGGGTGTCATTTTTGATTTTATTCGTAAATGGTATATACAGATTTTGGATGTCTTACAACGACCCCGGAAGGTTTTGTATAATTCATTATTACTGGATTTTTTAAAGACTGATCCATTTCTTCTCTTCTCTGCCCAGGAACAATGAGAAATAGGTTGTCAACTGACTGATAGGAGGATTCCATAATCCATGTGGAATTTGGTGTGGTTAGGGGTACACGGAAAGATCAACACGAGAGGGAATCATAAACACAAAGTTCTGGCGGATAGGTATTGTCCCCGTCAGACATGTAATACAGTGATAGAGACGCAAGAACATTTGTATTTTGATTGCCCTTTTATTAAAGAATTTTGGGATCTCTGGTGTCAGAGATGGAAGGGTTATGATTTTTCCATTTGGACCGTCAGACAGTTGATTTTTGGTCTTTATCCTGTGCAGTGGAAAATGTATCATGCAAGTACTTTAAATGTGATAACAGCATGTATTCTATTTTGGGTATGGCAAACTCAGTGTGGTTTTATTTATCAACAGAAACAGACGACTCCTGCAGCCAAACCGGAGCTATCTGAAGCTACTGCAGTACATATAAGCTGTATTGCAGTAGCTTCAGATAGCTCCAGGTTGGATTCTATCAGTGTCCATGCAATACCGAGACCAGGTACAAACTAACGTACACACTAGCTATCTGTAGCTGGTCTTCCTATGTCTCGGAGGTACATGGGCTCCAAACCGGAACTATTTCACTATCCTGGACTATAGCAAATCTATGGAGACACCCCGGCTGCTCCCCGCCTGCCATGTCATCACGGGGACAGCTGCAGGTGCTTGTGGGCACGAGGGGGAAGGTGTTCAAACTTAAAATGCCAGCGGGGAGGGTGCAGGATCAACCAGATGTGAATCGAAATAAAATAATAATCAGTAAGTGGCAAATTTATTATCATTTTTACATCTGCTATTCGGGCCCCAATTCCCACAGAGGTGGGGCACGCTGGGACATGGACGTTTCCATTTAAGGTCATTAAAGATGATAACCCCTAGGTCCCATTCCTCCTTGGTGACAGTCAACTCCTCCCCCATCCCCAACCTGTAGCTCTCCCCAGGTGCATTATTTTACACTTTTTTCATTGAAGCTCAGTTGCCACATCTCCAATCATCTTTCAAGCTTCTCCAGGTCCCTCTTCATTTTCTGCACCCTTAAGGAGTATCCACTCTGTTGCAGATCTTGGTGTCATCTGCAAACAAGCAGACCTTTCCTTCCAGCCCCTCCGCAATGTCACTAATGAAGATATTGAAAAGGACTGGTCCCAGTACTGATCCCTGCAGTACCCCACTGGTCACCCCCCCTCCTCAGATTGTACCCCATTTACCACCACCCTCTGTCTCCTATCTGTTAACCAGTTCCTAACCCAGTTCACCACCTTTTTTTGTTTTGAACCTTATCACTCTCTTGGACGTGGCAGCTGTCAGAGGTGCCCACTCAACATCACTGCTACTCCCTGCCTGAAGCCTCTCTCACCCAGGACCCCCACCAGAACTTTCAGCCCCTGGATCACCCCAGGGGAGGGCCCACCCAGATCACTCCCTGGAGCACCCCCGGATCATCCCCCCGGATCACCCCTCGGATCACCCCCATGGGGAGGGCCTGCCCCACCCTCCTGGCGGCCTGTCTGGTATTAAAGGGTCGGTCTGGTAGAGAGCCTGGGGAACTAACAGAGAGAAGGCCCAGCACTAGGGATGTGGATGATGTCCCTGGAGCCCTGGTCACCTCCCCAATCCAGAGAGGGTTATTCCACTGTGTTTTCAGGAGCACAGATGTGCAATGAAGTCCACCCGATATCCACCATCTCTCCTCCCCCTCAGAGTGGCACCACAAGTTCCTAGTGCTGCTTCCAGTCTCCACCAGGGGCCGCACAGGAGTGGCATATGTCCTGATCCCTCCCCCGGGAAGGGAGAGCAGTCCAATGGACGCTCGATCCCTTCCCTCCCCTGCCGATCTCCAACTACCTGAGTCCGTTCCTGAACCCACTTCACTGGCGTGATGTGAGGTGTGTTGTCCAGCACCTCAACCCTCAGCACCACCAGTCTGGCCTAGCTCACCACCTTGTCTCCCATGCTCAGACTATCTATCTTGTTAACCAGCCTTCTATATGGGACGGTGTCGAAGGCTTTGCTAAAATCTAGGTAGGCGATTTCTACTGCCTCTCCATGATTTACTTCCCTAGTCACCCAATCAAAAAAAATCTATCAGATTCGTTTGACATGACTTCCTGCTGTGAATCCCTGTTGCCTCAGATCTTGGGCACCTCTGGATTCCAGGTGAGCTACTATCCTTTCTTTCAGCAGTGTCTCCATGATCTTTCCCACCACTGAGGTGAGGCTGACTGGCCTATAGTTCCCTGCCTCCTCCCTATTGCCGCTTTTGTGCAGTAGGACCACATGTGCCCTCCTCCAGTCCTCTGGAACCACACCTGTGTTGAGTGACTCTGTGAACAGGGCTGCCAGTGGCACTGCCAGTTCCCTTTGCAGCTCCCTTAATATCCTCGGGTGGATGCCGCCTGGCCCCATGGCCTTATCCACCTTCAGCTTTGTGAGTTCTTCCAGAACTCTCTCCACTGTGAACGGACTGGTTTCCACGTCTCCCCCCCCCATTGCCTCTGCTACCCATCTGTGGTCCTTGACCCCCCCCCACTGAATACTGAGCAGAAGTATTTGTTCAGTATTTCTGCCTTGTCCAGATCCCCCATCCTTAAACTCTCCCTCCTCCCCTTTGAGTCTCACAATCTCCCCCTCCATTTTTTTCTTCTTTGCTGATGTACATATAAAATGCCTTATCCCCTTTTCTCACAGACCGTGCTAAACCTTCCTCTCTCTCTCTCTGCATCTTAGCTCTCCTAACAGCCTTCTCTGCTTTCCTTAGACATTCAAGGTACACTTCCCTGTCCTCCTCCTCCCTTTGGGGCCCCTTATATTTACTGAAACTCAGTTTTTCAGCCTTGACTTTGTCCCCCACCTCTTTGGAGAACCATAGTGGTTTCCTTCTTTTCCCTTTGGCCACTATCCTAGCGCATTGGTTTGTTATCCCCACTATGGCTCCTTTCAGTTTCTACCATTGTTCCTCCACCCCCTCTATTACCTCTCCCTTCCCCAGGACAGCTTGTATACATCTACCCATTTCAGTGAAATCTGCCCTCCTAAAATCTAATACTTTTGTCCTTGTGTGGCATACTTGAGTCCATGTTGCCATGATGAACCACACCATGCGGTGGTCACTGGACCCCAGCTGCCCTTCAACCTGTATTTCTTTGACTCTTTTCCCATTGGTCCATGCCAGGCCCAGAATCAACTTGTCCCTGGTTGGTTCATACACCAGCTGCCTGAGTCCAACCCCACATAGAGCCTACGTGCTTGTTTGTGAACACCCGTGTTTGTTTTAATCTCGATTTTGTACAATAAATCTACTTGGCTGAACTCTCCAGTGCACAGATTTTTGCTTTCTCTCTGCAGCTGCCATCACCCTTGGTAAACTGGGAAGGTCTGTTATGAGTGAGTAGGGGGAGACTGCAGGAGGCACTCCAAGTCATTCAGGTTGTATGGGTCCAGGCAAGGGTCCCAGCTCTTGCTGGGCTTGGTAAGGAAACCATGCAATTTGGTGTTGACAACCTCCCTTTCACCCCCCCTTTACCTGTCTTGCACTGTGCCGGGAGGAGGGGCAGGCCATAGCCCAGGGGTGACTCTCTTGTTAGGGGTATTGGGCTGGTAACGTCTCACTAGGAACTACCCCCTACAAACATCCCAGTCCTGGCTACTTCCTTCTCTAGTCATGTGACCACCAGGGCACCACCTATAAAAATCCCTGCACCACCCGGGTGGAGCCACTCTCTATTCTTGTCAGCAGAGCCCTTGCAAGGAAGTTCCACTGACTTGCCTTCATTTGGCCAGTTTGGCATCTCAGATGTGTTTTCATTTTTCCCAGGTCACCAGAGCTCAGTGATGACCGTGGCTCCCGAGAGCAACATCAGTATGGGTCCAAAAATAGATTGAATTGCACTGCTCACAGGTCCACACAGAAAACTATTACATTTGACAACAAGGAATTCAAGCTGGTTTGTTCACAGTCTGGTCCCTTCCTATATTTTCAGTAAATGACACCAGGACTCAGGACACCACACTTAATGCACATTTATGGGAGGCAGTATAGTGTAGTGGTTAAGAGCACTGAGACGCAAACCTGAAAAGTGCAGTTTGAATCCCACAGCTACCACTGGCATACTGTGTGACTGTGAGTAAGTCACTTAATGTCTCTGTGCTTTAGGCCAGCCCAGTGGTGTGGAGGGCTAAGGCACTGAGTGCCTTAGCTCCCGCCATGCCAGCGACCCAAGTTCAGGAATCAGCCCAGGTTGCAGGGGGAGAGGGCTGGGAGAGGATCAAGCAGCTGTCTGGCAGCTGTCCTCTCCCAGATTGTGGTGGTTGGCCATCTCGGCTCTTGACTTCCACCAGGTGGAGGCCTAGTGGTAGCCCATGGGAGCACAAGAGGCAGATGAGAGTCAGGGATGGGGAGGGAGCTGCAATCCTGGGATGCATGCGCCACCCGAGTATGCTGTGGCTGAGGGAAGGAGCGGGAGAAAATGGGAGGAAAAAGGAAGGCACGGCACTTGACAGCTGTATCCCCATGGATGTTATTCTCCTTGATTATAGTAGAGCTTTTGATAAAGTTCCCCATGATGTATTGTTGGATAAAATGTTGAATATGGGATTTTCACAGTTTTTGATCAAGTGGGTATCGGGCTGGTTAAATAATAGACTCCAACAGGTCCGAATAAATGGCTCTTTCTCTCAAATTCAGAAGGTGACCAGTGGAGTTCCACAGGGTTCGGTTCTTGGACCAACACTGTTTAACATTTTTATTAGTGATTTACAGGTTACTTCTGATAATCTTCTTTCAAAATTTGCTGATGATACCAAGCTGGGAGGGTCTGTTAATTCATTACAAAACAGGGTCTCTATTATTAATAATCTAAAAATTATTGAAGACTGGGCAGATACTAACAGGATGACACTTAATTCTGATAAGTGTCATGTCTTACACTTCGGAAAGAATAATCCTAAGCAAACCTATCATCTAAATAATATTTCCCTTCAAGAGTCATTAGTAGAATGCGATCTTGGAATTCTTGTAAATAACAAATTATCCTCAACGGATCATTGTATTAGGATAGCGAATATGTCCAATGCCGTACTTACACGTATTCAACGATCGTTTGTGTCAAGGACTCAGGAATGTTCAATCCCATTGTTTAGATCTTATGTCAGGCCTTATTCTGATTATGGGTCTCCTTTCTGGAGTCCTTATTTAAGACAAGATGGGGATAGAATTGAAAAAATTCAGAGGAGAGCAACCAGAATGATTCCTCATTTGGCTAAATTGGACTACCAAGATAGACTTCTGAAAACTGGGTTATATTCACTTCAACTAAGACGCATAAGAGGTGATTTGTTACTTTTATATAAAATTCTTGATTCTCAGGAACTAACAAACTTATGTGGTTTAAGTTTGTCAAGTAGAAGAACTAGCCCTCGGTTTCATAACAAACAAATTGATGTTGCAAGTTCTAAAACTAATAAAAGGTTAAATTATTTTACAGTTAGAGCGCCTAGGGTATGGAATTTATTACCACAAGACCTGGTAGAATGTGATTCAATTTCATCCTTTAAAAGGGGATTGGATCCTTGGTTAGAGTCTAACTACTTCAAGGTTTAATTTTCCCACCATGTTGGTGGGGGACAATCTCGATGGGCAGTAGCCTTCTTTTGTCCCTGCGAACCAAGTAAACCAAGTAAACGGTGGGGATTCATGATGCCTGCACACTGTGCCTCCACCCGCCACATCATCATGAGTTCTGTTGACAGCAATGGATTAATGAATTGGAAGGGAGAGGATGGCCCTGAATCCCTCTCTTGATCCTGATATGTTGGGGGAGGGGTCTGTGGGGGTACCAGTCAAACAGGTAAGCCCGGGGAGATGATGGACGGTGGGGGAGTGGTGAGGCCAGGGTGATGGGAGCCAGGACCTGCCATGGCACAGCATAAATAGATTATAGAGGGGAAAGAAGAAACTTCCCTGTGCTCCCAGGATGCACCTGGAAACAAGCCTAGGTTTAGTGTGTCTTCTCTAGCCAAAATTGTAAAATAAAGTAAATAAAAAGGCAGGAAACTGCTTGCCAGCCCAACAATTTATTTACACAGCACCATGCTCAGTAACATATTGAATGAAATAATTGCACAGCTGCAGCTCTGATTGCAACCATTGCAGAGGACCCAGAGAATCAGTATTTACAAGTCCCAAGCCAGTAAGCAGAAGGAACTACATTCAGCAGCAGTACAATGTACTGACAGTTCATACTGTCCCCATCACAGCTACTACATAACCAGGGTTAACACAGGATTTATACACACTCCAAACAGCACAGTGATATGTAGTAACTCTTCCTCTTCAACAGCAAGGTGATGGATGTACCATCCTAGTAACACAGCACGACACCCAGGCATAGAATAGAAGAAGGAAGAATGGCTCACAGCAATTTACGTTACTGTCGGGCCTCAGTGTCTCAGCGGCACTCATCTGGTCCTCAGCTTTCAGGTCTGGAGAATACTCCCTGCTAGGGAGCCAGGTTACAACAACCTCAGAGCTGAGACTAGAACCACAGGACCCCTACTACTAGTGGGACCTGGCTTCCCTATGTATACCTCAGGAGGACGGGTAGCCAAAAAAACTAGGAAAAACAGAAGCCAGCAGGTACAGGACATACTCAGAAAGTTACAGCTCCCTGTTGCTGGAGCTGAAAGCAGCAAACAGGAAGCATATGATTACATTTCTGACAGAGGCTAGAACATTAAACCCTTAATGCAAACATAAGGAACAGACAGATTTCATCTGGCTTTTAACTTGAGGGATTGGTGGGAGGGAAGAGGGTGGTGGTCATTAATGTTGTACTTTAATATATGTTCATTGTTTTCTACTGGTATTGTCACATTTATTAAATATTCAATAAAGTGTACTTTATTTAAAAAAAACAGAACAGACAGATGGCATAGTAAACCCCTGCTTAGGGGGTTTACAGCTGCAATTACTTGTGAGTCATTAACGAGATAGGGTTGCACAAAATAACAGCTTTATTCATGGTAAAAAGGCCTAAAACAAAAACAGGTTAGGCAGTGTCTTTTATTTAACATTTTATTTGTAGATTTTATACTAAGTTACACAAAACACTGATACATTAAAGCAGACGCTGGTACACCATAACATTGAGTTATTCATTTAATTTATTTTAGTCCAAAAGTTTCACCAGGACAGACATACTAAGCTGGTAACAGCTCATTTCCATATGAGTCCGGGGGGGGGAGAGACATATATGTAACCCCCCTACAAATGGGGGTTCCCAAAAAGTCTTCCTTGAGCTTGCCTAAATGCTCACTGCCAGGCTGGTGTCCTGCATTTTAGCAGTTTAAATGTGATTACCAGAGCTTGTATAGCCTCTGTGTACTGTCTCTTTAAGAACTGCTTGATTGCAGCATAAGTAATCTGAGATGGAGCTCTGTTGAAAGATATAACTATTTGCTGAAAACCATTTAGAATGATAATGACAATGTAGTTTTTCTAACCTGCTTTCTTCGTAGCAAGGACTGTTTTGTTTGCCTCCACTATCTTGGTCCTGGACTGCAAATTGGACCAATCAGTTCTGTGGGACCTAAAATGTAGCTGGACTACAGGAGCTGTCTGAATTCAAAATCTATAGGAACTGTGGTTTGAGTTTTTGCGCTTTTTTTGCAACTGAATGGGGAACTGTTGCTTTGACTGACAGCCAAATCAGCCAAACAAAGCTTTGGATCTTGGGGAAGTCCTGGGCTGCTTGCAGTTTTTAGTTAGAACTAAGCTGGAAGCTGAGCAAGAAGGAGCTGAAGTGATTCTGAGAGCAATCCTGAGTGGATGCGCATGGGAGAACTATGAAAAGGCTGAGAGTTTGGCCTCCATGTCTGCCTGCTGCTCCTGAGAGGGAGAGAAGAGAATTATGTTGGACTAAATCCAAGTTTGTGTGACTAAAGTAAGCTACTGAAGTGGGCCAGGCTCAACCTGAAGAAGACCAAATATTTTTGCTGAATGTGATCGGCCTGTCAGGAATTTCAGCTACCCCTAAGCTCCCGGTGTGTGCAGAGACTTTGCGATTGTGCGTAGGGAGTGCTTTGCCTGGTACAGTAGAATTCCTGTACATGTAAATGTGCTATGAGCTGTTAGTGGGTTGTGAGTTAGTTCCTCACTGTGTGAACTGTGTTCTGCTTGCTGGAAGCTGTATCCAGCCCAAAACAGACTGCTTCCGAACTTGTCTCCATGCAGTCTGGGCTTTGCCAGACTGGCCCAGCTAGACTACCCACTGCACAGAGAAGCCATCAACGAGAGACCTGCCTGGGGATCAGCCCCCTGCTCCACGCTTGAACAGGAATGACGCCTCTGTGACTCGTGTGGGCCCTGCTTCTCCTGGCATTCCAGATCAACCACCTGCAGTCTCGATTTTCGTCCAGCCTGTGTCCAGTCTTGGGTATCGTGAGTAAATACCAGGGTAGCTCCCTACAACAACAGCTTAATCTGAGTGTGTCATCTGATTGTCTTGTTGTTTCGTTTCCTTTACGAACTGAGCCCTCTGGCTCCGGATTACAAATATTGTGTACTGTGCATGTTGTGTTTTCCATCACAGGGCCCCAACCAGCTACAACCCTGGGCAACTGTCCTGGCTAGCCCATCTCTTCTCTACCTGGGTACCCAGAGGTGGACTGTGTGGGGGGACTCAAAGCGCATGCATAACTGCTTGATTGATATAGTTCTACCTTTAGTTCTTTTAGAATTCTTGGGTGAATCCCACAAAGCAATGGGGCCTGATGGGATTCACCCAAGAATTCTAAAAGAACTAAGAGTAGAACTAGTGACACCGCTGACTACTCTCTTTAACAAATCATGGGAGGATGGGGTGGTACCTGAGGACTGGAGGAGGGCAGATGTGATTCCTCTTCACAAAACTGGGAGCAGGACAGAGGCACGAAACTACAGACCAGTTAGTTTGACCTCAGTGGTAGAGAAAATGATGGAATCACTTCTGAAGGAAAGAACTGTTGAGTACCTAGAGGCCAGTGGGACACAGGACCCAAGGCAGCATGGATTCACAATGGGAAGGTCGTGTCAGACGAATCTAATAGATTTCTTTGACTGGGTGACCAAAGTAGTAGACCAGGGAGGGGCTGTGGACATGGCCTACCTAGATTTTAGCAAGGCATTTGATACAGTCCCACACAAAAGATTAATATACAAGTTAGCCAGCCTTGGAGTGGGCCCCAAGGTGGTAGAATGGATAAAAAATTGGCTAGACAACAGGACGCAAAGGGTAGTATTAAATGGAGTACACGGTGAAGAAAGGAGGGTTACTAGTGGGCAGGGTTGGACCGGGCTACAGAGGACCCACCTGGAAAGTCGGCCCAAGGGCCCACCTGGAAAATCAATAAGGAGGGCCCAGGGTGTCACACTCATAAGTATTCCACTTCAGTATGATACACCAGCTCTGTGTTTGCATTATGAATTTACTTACAGGGCCTATTTAATTAAAAAATAGAAGATAAAACCAAAGATTCTCGGAGCTTAGAAGGTGGCCAGGAACCCAACAGAGGGGGCCCACCTGGAAATTTCCAGGTGTCCAGGTGGGCCAGTCCCACCCTGCTAGTGGGGTACCGCAGGGTTCAGTACTGGGACTGGTCATTTTTAATGTCTTTATAAGTGACATTGCAGAGGAACTGGAAGGAAAAACATGTCTCTTTGCAGACGACACAAAGATCTGCAACAGGGTTGATACACAAGATGGAGTGGAAAGGATGAGAAGGGACTTGGCAAGGTTGGAGGAATGGTCAAATGTATGGCAGCTCAGATTCAATGCAAAGAAGTGCAAGGTAATGCACATGGGGAAACAAAAACCCAGGGGAAGAGTACACAATGGGGGGTGAGCTACTGACAACAGTAAAAATGGAAAGGGACCTGGGGGTAATTATATCAGATGACCTAAAGGTGGGCAAGCAATGTGAGAAGACAGTAAGGAAGGCTGGGGGATACTGGGATTCATAGGAAGAGGCTTCAATAGTAGAAAACAGGAAGTTGTTATCCCTCTGTACAGACAGTTGGTGAGACCCCATCTGGAGTACTGTGAGCAGTTCTGGAGACCCCATCTCCGCAAAGACATAGACAGAGTGGAGGCTGTCCAGAGGAGGGCAACCAAAATGGTGCAGGGTCTGCACCAGAAGACATACGAAGAAAGACTAAAGGAGCTTAATATGTATACCCTTGAGGAAAGAAGGGAGAGAGGGGACATGATAGAAACTTTCAAGTACCTCAAGGGAATCAACAAAGTCCAAGAGGGTAGCATCTTTCAGAAAAAGAGATGTGCAAGAACAAGGGGGCACAATTTGAAGATAGAGGGGGGACGGCTCAGAGGTAATGTGAGGAAGTATTTTTTCACGGAGAGGGTTGTGGATGCATGGAACAGCCTCCCTGAGGAGGTCATGGAGTCAAGAACAGTGGGGGAATTCAAGAATGCATGGGACAGACATAAGGCAGTCCGAGTGGGGGGTAGGAGGAAGTAAGCTGTTGGTTAACTAGGATCTGCAGCTTATCTGTTAGGTAGGAAAATGGGCAGACTAGGTGGGCCAAGCAGTCCTTATCTGCCGTCAAATTCTATATTTCTATGTTTCTATAACCTTTAAGCTAATTAACCTGATTTTGCCCCTCCCTTGTTCAAGTCCCCTGAATAAATCAGATCTAACTTTTTTTGCATGTATTCTGACTGTGGTTCCAGTTTGTGCTCAAAGTACTGTACTGTTGCTATTTGCTGTGCTTAACCTTGTTTTACAGGGGGTCCCCAGGGTCAAGTCAGAGGAACCAGCCCTGGTGGTAAGTGCAAATAGTGTGGGTACTTGTGTGGTGTACCACGAGTATTGTGAAAGTGATTATTGTACAGTGTTCAGGCCACTAGAGGGGAAAGAGGGGGGCTACAGTGTCCTGAAGGGCTGTGCCCAGGTTAGCTTGACCACTACCAACCCTGACCTCCAGGTGGAGGCACGCTACTAGCCAAGCAGGCAGGGGTAGTAGCCCATGGGATAGCGCCACCTACGGGTTACATATACAAGTACAATGCATTAAATAGTGCAATAAGTTGGAAATAATAAATCAAAGTATACAGTCTAAGAACACTTAAATTACCATGAAGAAAAATTGTGGAACAGGCAAAAAGAAAACAAACCCCAGCAACAAAAAGAACAGGGAGAAAAATTAAAATGGGGGGGGACTAGTGTTGGTGGAAAGCTAATGTAAAGGAATCCACCCCAATCTCAGAAGCACCTGCAGGATTGAACAGTGAAATCAGGGAGGGGCGATTTCAGAGCAGGAAAAGAAGGAGCAGAATGGCTAGAAGGGGGAAGAGAATTCCACAGTTTAAGGAAGCGGAATGAGAAGGCAGCTTGCTGACAGTAGATTTCACTTGAGGGAAAGCAAGAGAGCAAGAGCAAGCATTGCGAAGGGAGTAAGAGGAAGAAAGGGGGTTGGAGAGAAGAGATGCAAGATAGCTGAGAATAGAGGAATTTAACGGATGGCTAAGAACCTGGTGTTGTGCTAAAGGGTATGGGCTGTTGGGGGATGGGGAGAGACCTGGGAGGACAGTAGTCTCTATGCCATGGACAGACTATACTTGAGTGAGGAGGGAAAGAAAGTGTTGAAACAGAGAATGGAGGAGTACATAGAGGAAGCAGGGAATTTAAACTAGGAGCAGGGGAGGCAACTGGGCAAGAGACATGCAGAGACCACAGGTTGGGAAACATATGAGCTTACCCCCCCATAACAGTGACAAAGGACAAATGGCAAGTACTATTGGTGATGCTAGTAAAGGAGGGCAGGATGGGGGGGGAAAGGGTGGAAGGTGGTTACCCTTAATGCTAGGAGCCTTGGGAGGAAAACTGCAGAGTTACAGGTGCTCATGGCAGAGGGAGAGGTGGACATTGCAGCCATCACAGAAACATGGGCCGCCTAATACAATGACTGGGACCTGTCTGTACCAGGGTACAGGTTATTTCGTAGGGACAGGGTGATTGGGAAAGGAGGGGTGTGGCACTACATGTGAAGGAAGGACTGAAGTGTGTAAGGGAGGAAGGGGAGGAGGGTAGTATGGAGTCAATTTGGATGCAAATCCAGGATTCCAAGAATAGGATTCTTAGAATGGGAGTGGTGTACAGGCCACCATCTCAGACGGAGGAGTCAGACAGGGAACTAGCGGGACAGATCAGGAGGACCTGCGAGAAGGGTAGTGTGGTGATTGTGGGGGACTTCAACATGCCAGGAGTGGACTGGAGTACCCCAACAACCAGGAACAGAAGGGAGCAGGTACTGCTGGATGCCTTCCAGGACAGCTTCCTGCTGCAAATGGTCAGCAACCAACCAGGTTAGGAATACCCTTGACCTTGTGCTGGCAAATGGGGACTTTGTGAGAGAGCTTACAGTGGAGGAACCGCTGTCAGGGAGTGATCACCACTCAGTATGGCTCACATTGGATATGGGCAAGGAAGAAGTGGAATCTGGCACAAGAGTGCTGGACTTCTGGAGGGCCGACTTTGGGAGGATGGGGGAAGTGGTAAAGGGGTACCTGGCTAGAATTCAATCTAGTATGGACACTAACCAGAGGTGGGAGCTCATAAAGCTGGGGATAGTGGAGGCAACCAAAACCTGCTGCAAGGTCCAGAGCAAGAAGGCTAGGGTTAAGAAACCAAGCTGGTTGAGCAAGGAGGTCATGGAAAAGGTAAGAAGGAAAAGAGCTGCCTTTAGGAAGTACAAGAAAACAGGGAGAGGGGAGGGTCAATGAACAACTTGGCACAATGTAGGAAGGCAGCTGCAAAGGCCAACAAAATGCTGGGTTGTATGCAAGGGGTATATCCTCAAGGAGGGAGGAGGTGATTCTGCCACTGTATAGGTCATTAGTTAGACCGCACCTGGAGTACTTGCCGGAATCGAAGGAGGTGACAAGGGCAGTAAGGGGAGCCAAGGCATCTACGGAACTCAGGCTGGCACAAGGCATTAAGAAGGGGGAGAAGGACTTCTTTAGGTGCATCAGGGAGAAAAGGAGCTGTAAGGACCACATAGTAAGGATTAGGAAGGAGAGGAGTTGGGTGGAAGCAGGGTGCGATAAGGCAGAAGCACTAAATGAGTACTTCTGCTCAGTATTTACTAAAGAGAAGAGGGGAGTGACACCCAAGGGGGGAGAAATGGCAGAAACGGGGGGGGGGTGACAGATATGGAAATCATGGAGAGCAGAGTTCGGGAGGGTTTGAAGGCACTGAGGGTGGATAAGGCGCCTGGCCCAGATGGCATTCACCCCAGAGTACTGAAGAAGCTGGCAGAGGTCCTTACAGGACCTTTGGCAGACCTATTTAATGCCTCACTACATTTGGGGTGTGTACCTCAGGACTGGGGGATGGCTCATGTGGTGCCCCTCCACAAGAGTGGCCCCAAGGATGAACCGGGAAACTACAGACCAGTGAGCCTCACATCCATCATGGGTAAGCTAATGGATAATATCCTGAAAGAAAGGCTTGTGGCCTTCCTAGAGGCCAAAGGACTTCAGGATAGCAGACAGCATGGCTTCATACGGGGCAGATCCTGCCAAACCAACCTGGTGGAGTTCTATGACTGGGTAACTTGGCAACTGGACAGGGGCCATGCAGTGGATTTCCTGTATCTGGACTTCAGTAAGGCATTCGACTCGGTGCCGGATGGGAGGCTGGGAAGTAAGTTAGTAAGCATAGGGGTAGGTGCAAAGCTGGTGAGATTGGTAGGGAACTGGCTTCAGGGAAGGCAACGGGGGGTGGTGGTGGGTGGGGAGCTCTCACACCCAAGGGTAGTGACGAGCGGTGTTCCACAGGGCTCGGTGTTGGGACCAGTGTTGTTTGGGATATTCATTGCAGACATATCATTGGACATCAGGAGCAAGATCAGTCTGTTTGCTGATGATACCACGGCAGGAGCACTGGTGGATGACCTAGGGGGATGGCAGGGGTTGCAGGATGATCTGGCAAAGCTTGAAACCTGGTCAGACACCTGGCAACTGGGGTTTAATGCCAAAAAGTGCAAGGTGCTGCATTTTGGGATGAAGAACCCATGGAGGAGTTACCAGCTGGAGGGAGTGCAGCTAGCCCAGACAGAGGAGGAGAAGGATCTGGGGGTGCTCATTGCAGGGTCAATGAACAACTCGGCACAATGTAGGAAGGCAGCTGCAAAGGCCAACAAAATGCTGGGTTGTATTGCAAGGAGTATATCCTCGAGGAGGGAGGAGGAGATACTGCCACTGTATAGGTCATTAGTTAGACCGCACCTGGAGTACTGCGTGCAGTACTGGCGCACGTATCTGGAAAGGGACATTAAGTTACTGGAGGGGGTGCAGCGCAGGGCGACAAAGATGATCAAGGGGCTGGGGGACTTATCATACAAGAGGAGACTGAGGGAGTTGAACATGTACTCACTGGAGGAGAGGAGGGACGGGGGACATGATTGAAACCTTTAAGTACATGACAAGAATAAACAAGAATGATTGAAACCTTTAAGTACATGACAAGAATAAACAAGACAGCTACAGAGGGGCTGTTCACAGTAAGGGAGGGGAGGGACACCAGGGGCCATGATATGAGACAGGAGGGAGGAAGGTTCAGGAGGGAGATGAGGAGACACTTTTTTACAGAGAGGGTGGTGGATGGTTGGACTGCGTTACTTGCAGAAGTGGTATCCAGTAGAACAGTGGACTGCTTCAAAAGAGGATGGGACAGGACAAGGGGAGCATCAATGGAGGGAAGGGTGGGAGGAGGGGCAGCTGCAGAATAAGGGTGCTAGCTGCACATTTGATCAGACTTGATAGACCTCTAGGCCTTTATCTGCTGGCAAGTTTCGTATGTTTGTAAGAGAGAAGAGAGCTAAACCAATATTTGGATATGAAGGAAACACAGTGAGAGAGGCACCTATCTTCAAGACAGAGGAAGAAAAGGGAAGAATACAGGGTACTATGGTGTGTGCTTAAGGGTTTATCAAGGGCAAAGCGACAGAACGAATGAAAGAGAGGGGCCAGTCTAATTAATGTGGACTTTGGAGTGGCACTATAAACAACATCTCCATAACAATAAACAATGTCTCCACTGGCAAACATCAACAATTAATAGTCATATTTTGTGGTTATTACAACAGATAGGGGCTCACAACTTCTGAATTATGGCCAGGATATTCAAAGCAGATGCGCTCTGCGCAACTGAGTTGCACAGGCACATCCCCAAAATGCACTCCTGGGCCATACTCAAAAGGCACTAATGCGACTCAATGCAAAGATTATGTATGCAGCGCATCTGGAGGAGACATTCCCCTGCATACGTGGCACATCTCCATATTCAGCTGAGATGTTTGGCGCAGCTGCCTGCACATCTCGGAGATGTGCCGCGCAAAGATAGGCATGGAAAAAGCATGCCTAAGTCATAGCCACCCACAGGCGGGCTGCTGCACTGCACAGTGCAACACTGCAGCCCAGCCCCTGGGTGGCTACACCCCTTATCCCTCAACACATGCCACACAAAAGGGCAGCCGTCCCTAGTAGTCTAGTGTCCCCCCTGCCCATCCCTGATCATAAAATGATAGAATTCGCCTATTCCTGGTAGTCTAGCATCCCCCCTCCCTTCTCCGACCCATGCCTGAATAATAAATAGTCCATAAAATACCCTGGTGGTACAGTAGTACCCACCTCCTCCACCTGAACCATGTCCCAAGGATAATATAGCCTCATAATGCCCTTGTAGTCTAGCGGCCCCCCTTCCTGATTGTTAAGTAGAATCCCGTCCCCAGACATCCCTGGTGGTCTGGTGATCCCCCACCCCACTCTCCTCATCCCAGCAAGTCCAAATGGTTGGCGGGCAGCACAACCCACCCGCACACTGTCACGGCTGCCCACCGACTGAGCTGTCATTCAGTGACAGTATACAGCACCCCTGTAAGGCCATTGGTAGACACTGTCAACCAATGGGCTTGCAGTGTGTACTGTACACTTTCATTCACAACTTCGTGTCATTCACAATGTTATGAATGAAAGTGTACAATACACACTGCAAGCCCACTGGTCGACAGTGTCTACCAATAGCTCACAGGGGGTGTTCACACCGTCATTCAATGACAGCTCAGTCGGCAGGCAGCCGTGGCAGTGTGCAGGCGTTGCTGCCCGCTGACCAGTCGGACATGCTGGGATGGGGAGAGGGTGGGGTTGGAGTTTCTCAGTGGGTGGGGGGTCCACTAGACCACCAGGGATGTCTGGGGATGGGATTCTACTTAACAATCGAGAAGGAGTGGCACTAGACTACCAGGGTGTTACAAGGAAATATTATCATTGGTACATGGTTTGGGTACAGGAGGCAGGTACCACTGGACCACCAGCATGTTTTGGGGACTATGTATTATTCAGGCATGGGTCGGGGAAGGGAGGGGGAGCCACTAGACTACCAGGGATGGGGGATTTCTATTATTTTAAGATCAGGGCTGGGTGGGGGAGACACTAGACTTCCAGGGTATGCCGTGGAATGCTGACATGCACCATGGAAGTTGCAGGGTGCCCAGCTCATTCTTCTGGGTGCATCCATGCCCCAGACATACAAATGGAGTCATAATGACATGCAAATGGCCCCATTTACACCTTGCATAGCTAATGGCCCCATTTGCATGTTTCAGGCTGAATATCTGGAATGTGCGCTCGGCACATCCGTAAGGTGCGCTGCGCATTCTCATTCCTGGTATTCAGTCCTGGCAGGGGGATGTGCCGGTGCATCTTCGGTGGCCCCCCATTTGCCCTGCACTCATATCTTGATATATTCAGATAGGACACACTATTGCAATCTGCTCTGCACAGCCCTCTCCAGCAATATAGTGTCCCAACATAGTAAAAGATAAAAGTTTTAAACAGCTCCATGACTGTGTTGTGCTGGATTAGCTCTCCTAATATTATAGCAGTAATCTGGGCTCTTAAAGCCTCCCTGTCAGCCATTAACCTATGCCAAAATGACCTAGAAACATAGAAATCTGATGGTAGATGAGGACCGCTAGGCCCACCTACTCTGCCCATTTTCTCTACCTGCTGCAAAAACCATAGACCCTACTTGATCTCCGGCTTTGTTCTCATGTTTGTCGCTAGAGTTCCCATATGCATATCCCATGCATTTTTGAATTCCTCTACTGAATTTGCCCTCACTACCTCTGCTGGGAGGCTGTTCCATACATCCACCACCCCTTCTGTGCAGAAATACTTCCTAACATTACCCACGAGTCTACCCCCTTCTAGCCTCATGTCATGACCCCTTGTTCTAGAACATCCCTTTTTCTGAAAGATGCTACCCTCCTGTACCTTATTTATGCCCTTGAGATATTTTAAGGTCTCTCTAATATCCCCCCCTCTCTCCTCTCATCCAGGGTATACATATTGAGCTCCTCTAGTATCACCTTATATGATTTTTGGTGCAGACACTGCACCATTTTTGTTGCCCTTCTCTGAACTGCCTTTACCCTGTCTATGTCCTTACAGAGATTCGGCCTTTAGAACTGGACACAGTACTCCAGATGAAGTCTCACCAATGATTTATATAGAGGCATCACCACCTCCTTCCTTCTGTTGGTGATACCTCTCCTTATGCACCCCAGTACCCCACTGGCTCTCCCCACAGCCTTGGCACATTGTTTGGCCACCTTTAGGTCATCTGATATGATTACCCCAGATCCCTTTCTTGTTTGGTGGTCATCATTATCCCCCCGGTTCCTGTGCCCCAAATGCATGATTTTGCATTGAATCTTAGCTGCCACACTCTTGACCATTCCTCTAGGTTACTTAGGTCCCTCCTCATTTTTTTCACCCCTCCCGGAGTGTCTACCCTGTTGCAGATATTATTGTATTCTGCAAAGAGGCACATGTTTCTTTCCAGCCCCTCTGCAATGTCACTTATGAAGACATTGAATAGGACTGGCTCCATAACTGATCCCTGTGGCACCCCACTGGTCACCCTCCTTTCCTCGGATTTAGCTCAATTCACCACCACCCTCTGTGTTCTATCCCTCAACCAATTTCTAACCCAGTTTACCACCTTGGGACCCATTCCCAGGCTGCCTAGCTTGTTTACAAGCCTTTTATGTGGAACAGTGTCAAAGGCCTTGCTGAAATCCAAGTAGGCCACATCCACCGCCCCAATCCACTTCCCTGGTCACCCAGTCAAAGAAATCTATCAGATTTGTTTGACATGACCTTCCCACTGTGAATCCATGCTGCCTCAGATCCTGTGCTCCGCTGGATTCAAGATGTTCCACAATCCTTTCTTTTAGCAGTGATTCCATTATTTTCTCCACCACCAAGGTCAGGCTGACTGGTCTATAGTTTCCAGCAATAACAGCAATAAGTTTTAACAAGCAGCTTTCCTCCGAGGCTTAAACATGTGCACAGGCCACCATGGTTCCCAACCCCCTTCACTTCCAGCTCATAACTATAATATGAAACAACAACCAGCCATATAAGAGATTATATGTTTGTTTTTTGTACTTGGAAGATGATTTATGGTAGTGTACCCCAAAAGTTATGTCAGCTAGTTAGAAGAGGCACTAGGAGCTTTATTGTAACTACAGCAAAAATGTGTCTAGCTTTGAAATTGCTACACTATAGACAGAAGACAGGCCAAGATTTGTTCTACTACAGACTAGGGTGCTTTTGGAATTCTTTACCCTACGAAATTACCAGCATTGATTGTTATTCACAATTTGCACAAACATTGAAGACACACCTGAATATAGTATGTTGTACTCTTGCACATGCGATGTCTGAGCTGAATTATCTGTGTAAATTGTTTGTACACGTACCTGTTTTCACGCTTTGGTAGGGCTTCCATGAGCCATATGTTACCTGTGTGCTGGAACACACTGCAAAAAACCTTGGAATTGGCCCACAGTATCAGCATATCAGCATTTAAAACTCTCTATGCTCATTTGTTTAAAGAAACCTGCAATTGTTTCTCCTGATCTCCCCCTTCCTGCCTTAGTGACTTGCTGGTGACCTGTCTGATGAAATATTACAGTACATTTACTACCCCGTCTCATTGACCCCTTCCTCTCCCTCTTTAACCTTTTCATATCATTCCTTTTTTGCTTTTCCTTGTGTAGCCTGCTCCCTTGCATAGGTTTCAGTTGTTTTAAAGTAGCATACCTCTTGTTCACATGCCCCCTACCTCCCTGACCCTGGGGCACTCACCTTGCCTTCTGCCTCTCCTCACTCCCCTTATCTGGAGCCTGTCCTCACCCATGGCCCTGGTATCACTGTTTGTTGCTATGACACTTACGGGTTCCCCTGCCTACCCTCCCCCTCCCTCTTTAACCTTCACAACTCCCTTCCTTTTCTTATCAGCTTCCTAACTTCCCTCATTGCCCCTCTCACTCGTGTTTGTTCTTCTGCCTTCACCACACCATAGTGTCCAATCTTGAGTATAACTTGTATTTAGCTACTCATGTGTGTATATAGTACTCATGCACTACCACTGTCACTACCTTGTGTATTATATTTAGTCCTGACTATGTTAGTTAGTTATTTAAATATTGTGTGATTTCATTGTGTTCAATGTGCTGTGTATTTTTCTTGTATCCTGTCCAGGTCCATCACGCAAATGAGCTTTGCTCAATGATGTTCGACTGGTTAAATAAAGATTTTGATTGATTGATTGTTTTATCTATGGTCACCTATGAAAATGGGCAGTTTTTGTCCATAGGCCTTTGTTTTAAATAAAATGAAACAAAACAAAATATATGAAGGACATGTAGCAAGCTAAATTGTTATAGTGCAACCCCATCCTGCTATATGCTGTCAGCTATGATTGCTGCCAGGGTTGCCATTGTAACCCATATCCATACTTCGTGGTTCAAGTCCCATCTCAGTACTGAGAGTATCTTGAGAGTCCATTAGAATGTTCCATTCGAAACTCCATTGGGGCCATTCAAACACAGTCCTTAAATGTTAGACCTGGGGACAGCCTATCTTAAAAGGACTCCCACCCTACAACATACATGCATCCCATTAACATACCTAATATATTCTTTGCAGTGCACAACAGATTGATGCTCTCCACAGGGAGTTACTTTAGTAGACCAAGCCAGTTGGGTAAGGATAGCCTAAGTTGCTCCTACAACGCAGTGTTCATGCATTCACTTAGTTGTCATTTTCTATTGTAACCCCCCTGCAAACGGGGGTTCACACAAGTCTTTCAGGAGCTTGCCTGAATGCTCCAAGCCTGGGTGGTGTTCGGTGTCTGAGCTGCTTAAATGTGGTTGCAAGTGAGTGCTATTTGAGCCTCCACGTACTGTCTCTTTAAGAGCTGTCTGCTTGTAGACTTAATTAGTTTGTATGGGGGAACTGTGTATTTAATGCTCGAATCCCGCCCGGGCCACTGAGCAAATTGCTCCATTTCTGCAGTCGCTACATGTGCAGAGAGAGCCTTGTTGAAAGATATAACTGTTTGCCAGAAATCATTTAGAGTGACTGAGAAAATGTAGTTTGTCTAACCTGTCTTCCTTTCTGCACGAACTGTTTCAATGTAGCTCTGTCATTTTGGTTCTGAATAGCTGACTTGGACCAATCAGGATGATAGTGAGACCCTAAAATGGAGCCTGTGGACGAATCGGAACTTGGGCTCTCAATTTTGAGCCAACCACAAGGGAATTGTATGGGCAGTGACTCTGGGAAATGTAGTTTTAACCTTGGCGCCTTTTTCCACCAACAGAGGTAGTCTTATTGTGAGTGACAGCCGAACCAGCCAACAGAATGGTGTGGAGCTAAAGGAAATGCCCTGCTCTGTGACTGGAAAGATTAGATCAGTTGTGACAGTGAAGAGAGAAGGAGCTCTGTGCTTCTGCGGTGTATAGTTTCGCGCGGGAAGGGCATGTGAGGCCCTGAGGCTCGGCCTGCAGCCGTTGCAAGCACCAGATCAGACTGAATCCGACTTGTGAGGAGAAAGAAGGAGATCTGAAGAGTAGAAACCAGGCTCACCCTGTAGAAGACTGGAGAAATTGTTAAATCATGCTCGGTCTGTCAGGAACTGAAGCTGCTGTGTGTTCTCCCAGGTATCTTGCAGAAATTGTGGTCGGGATCGAGGAGCAGCCTGCCTGGTATAGTACTTTCCTTTTACACATAAATGTGCATAGTGCTTGTGGGAAATCACTATTTCAAATCTCCTGTACAGTGAATTGTGTGCTGAAGCTGGAAGTAAACTCCAGCTTAATTCTGACTACATCCGTTTGCTATCAACTGCAGTGGGGTTCAGTCACAAGGACATTGTCCCCATGCCCTGTTCTCCTGGCAATCCAGAAGGACATTCTCCATCCGATCCTCAGCTTGGGTATTGTGAGTACAAATCAGGGTATTCCTCTGCAGCTTGTTTTCCAATCACAAGTGTGTCATCTGATTCTTGTTGTTTCACTGCTTCATGGACTGAGCCCTCCGGCTCCGGATTACAATTGGGTCTTGAGCATATCTTTTTTTTCTACAGGGCCCTATCCATCTGCACCTGCCGGCCAACCCCGGGCGACAGACCTGGCTAGCCCTCCCCAACCTGGGTACCCAGAGTGTGACTTTTCAGACCCTGTATGTGTGCACAGTACTGTGATTTAATGCCACTAATTAACCTGATTCCCCCTCCCGTGTTACTGTCCCCTAAATAAATCAGATTTGTTGTTGTTATACTATATACTGTCTGTGGTGTTGGTACTTAAGGAAACAGTATTGTATTTTGCTGTGTATGTTGTTTAACCTTACTTTACAGGGGGTCCTCAGAGACGTGCTGCAGAATCAGTCTCGAGGTAAGTGGTATCTATATGAGTGAACAGTGACACGTGGGGGTATTGGGGCTGTAACTCTGGTGTACTGTGTGAGCCACTAGAGGGAATAAAAGGGGGTCTCAGTGTCCCAGAGGGCTGTGACCAAGCTAGTCTAACCACTACAAACCCTGACCTCTGGGTGGAGGCACCCACCATAGGACCTATGCCCCTCAACCCATCCGTAGTCAAACAGGCAGGGGTAGTAGCCCTTGGGATAGTGCCACCTAGGGATTACACTATGTTGGAATCAGGCAAAGCATCCACTGCTGCTCTTGCCACCTCAGTTTTCTGATATCTTTAGAGGTCATAGAAATGTACTGCTTGCACTATAGTTCACCCTTAAGTGTGAGACCTCCAGTGCTGTTAGCTTCTTTCTCATAGCATCAAACAACCTTTTACACTGGCAGGTGTCAAAACAGAGGTTGGAGAAGAACTGGATCAATGATCCTTCATAGTGAAGGGCCACATGCTGTCTCACCACTGTCAACAACTCTCTCTCTCTCTCTCTCTCTCTCTCTCTCTCTCAACCTCTCTCTCTCTCTCTCTCGACTCCAGTATGATGAGTACAATTCTGGATGGTGGGGCAAAATCCTGTGAACATTTAGGGGTGGTGTGAAAAGATTTTAAATGTGGTTATTTCTTTCTGCTGTGCTCCCTAATAGCTCTGCAGGCAGAAACAGTAGGGGAATTCAAAAACACATGGGATGGACATAAAGGAACTCTAGTGATGGGAAAGAAAGGGTATGCCACAGATCATGTAGGATCTGCGGTATATGAAACAGGTAAGGAAAATGGGCAGACTAGGTGGGCCAAGCAGTTCTTATTTGCCATCAAAATCTATCTTTCTAAGCCATTGCTCCAAGAACTGCCTCAGATCCTGACTCTCCATTTCTTCAGGTAAACCAGTAGCCTGATGTGGCTCTATGGCCCGATTTCTTGAATGTTCCAAATAAAGTTTAAATACTGTACACTGTTCTCTTGTACTGGGCCATCCTCCAATCACTGGGCCCACTCTGCCACAACATATGCTGCCAACAAAGTTTGCTTTACTTCCAACATGTCAGGCTCTGATTCTACCACTGTTGTCGAACGCATCCATTTTCTTATCTAGATCTCTGACAGTCTTGCAAAGCATTTTTTTCCATAGGTATTTTAGGTACTTTTTTCATTTTCTCCCTGATCCCAACCCCTTACCTTGGACGCACGTGTGTGCATGTGGAGGCATGCACATGCCACGTTTCAAGGTGCCCTCCCTTCGTGTCACCCCGCTGCCTATGCTAGCCACTGAACCTCCACCCGGTGGCAGCGGGACTATGGGGGGAGGCGGCGACCACCCCAGGAGAGGAGATCTGCCTTCTGGCTGCTCAATTCTGCTCCAACCCTCCCCCCTGTGCCAACACCCCGATGACCCAAGTCCATTCCCAAACACAGGTCACCGGCGTAGCACGAGGTAAGGTGTCCAGCACCTCAGCCCTCAGAACCACTGGGCCAACATATGCAAAGCATTTTAACGTTGCAACTGACCATTTCTAGTAAGGTCTCAGGGGGTTTCTCCTCCGACATTACTCACAGTCTTGTGGTCCATCGTGCTGTACTGCTGTTTAATTTTTTAAAAGCCTTTCCCTTTATACTTTTTAAGTGATTTGCTCATTGTGACTTCTTTCAGCGATGTTCTGTTGAAATATATAAAAATGTTTGTTCTCACAGTTGTAAAATATAATAGATTTTAAGAATTATAGTTGACAAGGATGGAGCTCTAAAAAGCATGTCCTGCTCGGTGCTCTGCTGGCCATGCTGTCCAAGCAGTGTCTTTTAATGTGGCCCCTTTAGTTGCCCTGCTAGGCGGAGGCAGTTCTACCCTCACACTTGACCAGGCCACAGTTAGAAAAGCTCTTAGCAGGCATGACTTGAATATTCATAAACTGGCTGTCACTATAAAGCAAGATGCAGTCACACTTTGCTCCCCCAACACACTACAAGGCAGCACAGGAACTCCTCTGGCCCTCCTGTATCAGAAGCCACTGCCTTCTCCCACCTGGTACCAGGATTTATCATTACCCCATGTGACAAACTGCCCCTTGGGCCATACCAGCTTACAGGGCAATTTCTCAGTATCTCTGAGCCACTTAGCTACCACCACCTGATTATTGTATACCAGAAAATACCCTGTCCTGCTCAGAGAGCCAAGAGATCAAACACAATATTTGATAGAGTGTACTTTGGATGGCGGACTGTAAACAGAGAATTCTTTGTTTGCCAGCAGAAGTATTAAAATTACTTTTTCAGTAATGAGGTGCAGTCACTGTTCTATCAAAAATAGATTCTTTACTACTAAGTATAATGGATATTAACAAATAAACAGGATATATCTACAGCAAGACACGAAGATTTACATGTGTACTGGAAAATAAAATAAAAATAGTTTACAGACAGATGATTGTTAGAAGAATCTCAAAATCTAGTCTCTCCTAGAGTCTATATTTACTTGACAGCTAACCTGAAAAGACTTCCACTGAGTCTGTCCTTACCTCACACAGATAGCTATCTATTGGGGGCAGGGCCCTCTTTTCTCTGGAATACTCACTCGGAGAGTCTGGTCCTCTTCACAGGTTGCAAAGGTCAGAGAGAGAGAGAGAGAGAGAGAGAGAGAGAGAGAGAGAGAGAGAGCTGGGTGTCCAGCTCCCCAATTTGTGTGCACAGGGCTGTGGGGGTGTGCTCTCTCCCTTGAGTTCCCCCCAGTGTTCCCTACCCATGTACGTGTCTGTGTGTATGCGTATGACATTACCAGGCCAGCTGACTTCATTATAACCAAGCAACATCCTTACTCACAGTTTTACGACCCTGTTTTCATCCTTCTGCAGGATGCCTTCATGCCAGAATCTGCACCCTCACATCTGCCAGGGTATGCTGCTGGATGTCCTTCTGGGAAACCTTGCCCCTTCCAGTTGGAAAATGTTTCTTCTAAGAGCTGCCTGAGCATGTGACCTGGAAGCCATTTTTGTGTCCATTCTAAATGGCAAGAACTTAAAAAAAAAAATAATTACACTACAAAAGAATAAATTATTCTGGTCACATTCCTGTTACACCTCTAGACAAGCTGCGTCTCAACACAGTCCCTGGGTACCTCAGAGCTGAATTGTGGCAGGCCTGATGATGTTGCTGCAGGTAGGCTGTCATTGGTGTACTTTTACCAATGGAGTAACATACTCAAACAAACATTCCCCCAAATGCCATGTAATTGCTTAAATGGCTCAAGCAGACCCCACAATGTGGAGTATTAGTAATCTGTTCCGTCTTCAGAGCTCACTGTCTTCTTGCTCCACATTGTATCAGTGTCATCTCCTGCTGCTGGTCTACACATGTTGCCTCTCTTTCTCAAGCAGCAGGGTTTGGCAACAGATTCTCTTAGTTCATTCTTCAGATGGCCCATCTCTGATGATGCAGCTCGCACCCTCAACAGACAGCAGTCCTGCCTCAACAAGATCTACCTGCCCATAGCACAATCTCCCTCTTATAGCCTTGGTCTCAGATCAGCTCTTATTGGTGCAGAGGGCTGTCACCCAACAAACTCAACAGCCCATAATTCTCAAAAAGAGCACCAGATTTTTTAGTCCATCATTCTCCAAGACACCTGCTGAAGCTTGCTTTCAGGGTTCGGCTTCTGGACTGGCTGTCCTGTGGAGTCAGGGGACACAAACATGGTGCTACACGTTGAGTCCTGGGGCACTGACCCAAATATTTATTCTGAGGGCTCCTGGCCTGCTTTTGTTCCACACTTCCACCCCCTGGTTTATGAGGCAGTTGGGCAGAATTGCTTCCAGTCACTGTAGGGTGGCAATCCATGCAGCCCAGGAGCCCCAATCCCAAGGTTCCTCTCAGAGCTCTCTGTCAGTGGCAACAGAATGACATTTGTTGTAAGGGCATGGGAGAAAGCACAGGAACAGGTTGATGCACTAGAGAACACAGGAGTCATGGATCTTCAGGAATTACAACATTTTTATTATAACCACATAGTAAGCTTTAAAAAAATAACAAATAAATAGGTTGCACACCTGCACATTTTCATTGCGATATCCACCCTATATGCCAGAATGCCCACCATTTGTGCCAGAATGACACCCTGAGGTCTCCAATGCCCCTCCACTCTGGGACCATAATGCCCATCCTAGTGCAGGACTACCCACTCCATGTGCCAGAATGCCCACCCTGGAGGCCAGAATACCCACCGTGGAGGCAAGAGTGCCCACCCTGGGGGCAGGAATACCCACCGATGGGTACAGTGCCAACATTACAGCAGCAGTGCCCCCATTTGTGCCACAGTGCCCTCTCTGTGTGCAGAATGCCCACCCATTTTGCCAGAATTCCCATCATGGGGCAATAATGCCCACCAAGTGGCTGGAATGCCCCCCTTGAGGGGTAGTGTGCCCACACTAGAGCAGGAATGGTCACAGTTTGTGCCAGAATGCCTACCCTTTTTGTCAGAATACCCAGCCTGGGGCAGGAATGCCCACTCTGGGGGCTGAAATGCCTACCCAAGAGCTAAAATTACCACCCTTTCTGCCAGTATGCCTACCCTGCATGCCAGAATGCCTACTGTAAGGGGCATAATGCCCACCATGTATGCCAGCATACCCACTTTGGGGACAGAATGTTCACTGTAGGTGCTGGAATGCCCCCCATGATTGACACAGTGTTCACCCAAGGGCTGGAATGCCCACCCTAGGGCATTAATGCACACCCTGAAGGACACAGTACCGACCTGAGGACCAAAATGCCCACTCTTGCAGGCATAGAAACATAGAAACATAGAATTTGACGGCAGATAAGGACCGCTTGGCCCACCCAGTCTGCCCATTTCCCTACCTGATGGATAAGCTGCAGATCCTAGTTAACCAGCAGCCTACTTCTTCCTACCCCCACCCCCTAGAATTGCCTTATGACTGTCCCATGCATGCTTGAATTCCACCACTGTTTTTGACTCCACAACCTCCTCTGGAAGGCCGTTCCATACATCCACAACCCTCTCTGTGAAAAAATACTTCTTAAATTACCTCTGAGCCTTCTTCTATCTTCAAATTGTGCCCCTTGTTCTTGTACACCTCTTTTGAAAGATGCTACCTCTTGGACTTTGTTGATTCCCTTGAGGTACTTGAAAGTTTCATCATGTCCCCTCTCCTCCTTTCCTCGAGGCTATACATATTAAGCTCCTTAAGTCTCTCTTCATATGTCTTCCGTGCAGACCCTGCACCATTTTAGTTGCCCTCCTCTGACAGCTTCCATCCTGTCTATGTCTTTGTGGAGATTGGGTCTCCAGAACTGCTACGTAGTACTCCAGATGTGGTCTCACCAGCTGTCTGTACAGAGGGATAATAACTTTGTTTTCTACTGGTGATGCCTCTCCTATGCATCCCAGTATCCCCCAGCCCTCCTTGCTGCCCTCTCACATTGCTTGCCCACCTTTAGGTCATCTGATATGACTACCCCAGGTCCCTTTCCATTTTTGTTGTTGCTAGTATCTCACCCCCATTGTGTACTCTTCCTGGTTTTTGTTTCCCAGGTGCATTACCTTGCACTTCTTAGCATTGAATCTAAGTTGCCATACATTTGACCATTCCTCTAACCTTGCCAAGTCCCTTCTCATCCTTCCCACCCCACCTTGTGCATCAACTCTGTTGCAGATCTTTGTGTCATCTGCAAAGAGACATACTTTTCCTTCCAGTCCCTCTGCAATGTCGCTTATAAAGACATAGCCCCCAAGGGCCAGAATACCCACCCTTTGTGCCAGAATGGATGCCCTGTGGCCAGAATACTCATTCTTAGAGGGTAGCAGTGCCTACCATAGTGGCGCAGAGCCTACCAAAAGGCTAGAACACCCATTCTATGTGCCAGAATACCCACACTTTCTGCCATAATGTCCAACCTGTGGGCTGGAATGGCCACTAGTAACTGGAATGTCCACCATGGTGGGCACAGAGCCACCCAATGACCAAAATACCTACCCTCTGTACCAAAAATATACTGTAGATTACTTACCTATAACCATAGTTCTACTATGGGTAGTCAGTTCACATCTACACTTTGGCAGTTGCTAGGCGTAGCTCAGTTCACTGGACGTCTTTAAGCTTGGCTACTTCCACCACCCATGGTGTTATCATCTTGCTCACACCCTCTCTAATGTCAGCTTTTGCATGCTGGAAGTAGGGATCCATGTACCACTTGCCTGGGGAGGCTGTGTGGAAGTGAACTGCTGGGATTTAGTTCACTGTTCACACTTAGGCATACTTCTTGCAGTTCTCTGGGAGGAGGGGGCAAGGTGTACACTCCTATTTAGCAAAAAAGAGACTAAAAAGACTGAGGCCCCAAATGCAACAACATGACAACTGAGCATGTTGATGCTGTAGTGGATATGAACCAGTGCACACTGGACCAGGTAGCAGCCTTTCAGATCTTCTCAACTTGGATATACCAGCAGCCATGGAGGCAGTGATATGCCTGGTAGAACGAGTCTTCAACTCCTTTGATGGCTCCCTGTCAGACAACTGGTAACACAGATTGATGCACGATGTGATCCAGCTACCAGTCATCTATATAACTGCAGGTCTGCCTAGAGTGGCTCCAGCATGGGTGAGTCTCACAGCAAATCCCTGCTGTGCATTCCTGTAGTAAAGAAGCACCGGCACACATCCAAAATATGGAGCACATGCTCATTATCTGATTCAGGCTTCAGATAATAGACTGGGAGATACATCACACCTTGTTAAGATGAAACTTGGAGATCACGTTGGGCAAGGATTTCATGCTGGGTGAAGGACTACCTTGTATTTGTGGAAAGTCAGATACAGAAACTCCTCTGAGAGTGCCTGAAGGTAGTGGCAGGGTCGGATAAGACCCTGTCCCATTTGTTATGTACAGTTAAAAGCAAGGATCTATTTTGTCCTCTCCTATTCTGCCACTTGTCTGTCTCTTGCCTGTCTGATTGTGCTATCAAATTTTTCTTACGACACCTAGGAATTGGCCACTTCAGTGGTCCCACAATTTCCCCCATTACCTCCCTTCCTTCATTTTCTGTTTCTATTCTGTCTTTCTCCCCTTGCTTCTCTGTGGTTAAAAATATATGTGAATCTTTATGTGAAACTGGGATCTCTTTGGGGATTGGTTTGCAAATGTATATCATTATATTGCTAAAATGATTGCAGAGAGCTATTTGGGTTTATTAAAAAAGATAACAATCTGGAACACAGGGGCTTGACTTTAAGATGCATTTTGACCTCTTCAAGATTGTTTACAGAATTGTTAACATGAAACCAGCTCTGGGACAAAATGTGTTATTTTGTTGTACCTGTTAAAACTAGATGTGCTCTTCAGGCTGACCTTAGTAAGGAAACTGACAAAGTTTTGATACATTTTGTAAAAACAGGAGATGTAAGTTACAACAACAGGAAGCAGAGTTTGAATTGCCAGACAAAAACACCTTAGATAATCAGAGCAATGTTTTTCGAGGGTAAGAGACTCAGATAGAGGACTTTTTTGTTTGTACTGCCTTTATGAAGCACTATCCTGTACAATTTTATTTTTTCTGTTTTATTGTTACGGATAATAAAATACTACTTGCATATTTTTTTACTTCCAGTCTGCCTATGTTTCCTGACATATGCCACTATGACAGAGGTCACTCACCCATCTAGCAGAGTTAATAGTGACCCAAAGCACAGTCTACCATGACACATGTGACATTTCACACATCTGTATCTGTTTATATGGCTTATCCTTCAGCTTAGCAAGCATAAGCAGTAGATCCCATGGAGTCAGTGATTCATGCACCAGAGGAGACAAGTGCCCCAGGCCTCTGAAGAAGCACCTGACCTTCTTCTCTTCTGCCACCACTGTCAGCATACCAACTCAGGCCTGGTATGCAGACATGGCTGCCAGTTGCACTTTAAGGGTCATAACTCTCAACCCTGAATGAGACAGGGACCAAAAGTAGCTGATGATCTGCGCCACTGTACAGGCAATGGGATCAAGATCCTTACCAGCCCACCAGAGCAAGAACCTCTTCCACTTGAATGTTCTAAGAGTCAGCTCCTTATGGGACACCTCTACGATGTGAAGAACATCTTCTGAATGGCTCAAAGCCTGGAATTCTAGTCACTCCAGTACCAGGACAAGAGGTGAAGGGACTGAAGGTCCCAGTGCTGAATTGTCCCTCTTGTCTCATCCACAGGTCCAGACAGAGAGGAAGCTACCAAGGGAGCTGCTCCTGAGGCTGAGGAGATTGTGGTACCAGAACTGTCTGGGCCAGTCTGGAGTTATCAGGTCAGGATACCCTTGTTCCTGCATGCCTTGAGCGTCACATTGTGGATCAAGGGAAAGGGATGAAAGGCATAGAGAAAGCCAGGGATCCAAAGCCAACAGAGGTATGAGGACTCCTGGGTGGCCAAGGGTAGCCCAGTTACCGGAGGCACATGCGCTGGTACCGGGGGGCACGTCAGATGCCTGTCGCACTTGTGCCACTGTGTCATTGCACACCACGCCCCCACAGCTTAGCTGCAAAACAATGCTGGCCGGGCTGTATGATGCCCCCATCATGCCACTGCCCTGTATAGCTGAGCTGGGGCTCCCTGCCCAGACACCAGATGTGGCATTTGAAGGGGCAAGGGGGAGGTCCCAGAGGCCCCACCCTGGGGATAAGCCAGAGGACACACCAGGTGGTGGCTGGCCCCAGTGACATGGCAACGGTGGCCGTGGCATGATGTATCAGGCTGATAGGGAGCCATCCTGGTCCCAAAAAGCAAAAGTAAATAAAAAAAAAAAAAAGAAGACATCCCTGTCAGTGTTCCCATCTTTGTTTTTAACTCAGCTTTATTTAGAAAGAAGAGATCATACAGAACTTCACAGACCTTAACAATCAGCCTGTAATAAAGGGCTTCACACCATGTACAGTTCAGAGGCATTATATATTACATGTTAATTGTTTTGTGAACTGTAATAATATACATTTTCTTATTATGTTTTTATACTTGTGCCATTCTGATGAAACAATTCTGTTATACCTTGAGAATTGTTCTATACTGTATAAACTGTGTAGTTTATAATCCTAAATGTACTGAAACTAAAGCTTTTCAATAAATGTGTTCAAACAGTATTCTTAACTTCAAAAAAAAATAACTTGAGCCTGATCAAATTTGATCACTGGACTTAACTTTTAAAACTATAAAAACATGTATCTTTGGGTTACCTTTCGATTTCTTCTATCTTTGTGCACCTCACCCTGTCGAGGAAAAAAAATCAACATATTTCCAAGATTACCTGATTGAACCTCAAAAGGAAAGGTGGATTGAAACTCCATAAGCCCTGGGGTTTCTGTTTTTACGTGCGACTGTCTCCTTTTTCCACACTGGGTCCTAGAGGGGATAGAAGTCAGATATCAGTTTGGGTTAGGAAGATCCTCAGTGTTGTTCTGACCTGTGGATCATAAAGTCCATCCCTTCCAGCATTCAATGTGTTTCTCCTTTGTAAGATTTAATTTCACTGTGATGTATTCCATGTCATGTACCCTTGATATTCTACCCAGCCATTCCTCCCTCACTGGCATGACTATAGTAAGCCAGTGGGCTGTTATGCCTTTTAATGCAGTCACCATACATATTAAGACTATTTTTCTATTATTAGCTGTCAGCTTTGTCGCTTTAGGAAGGCCTACTGTCCATTCCGTGAACTCTAATGGAATAAGTACGCCAGTAATTTGATATGTAACACCCTGTACCCTCTCCCAAAAGGGAGCAATAACTGGGCACTGCCAAAAGATGTGCCAGTGATTGCCTGTACCCCCACACTGTCTCCAGCACTCCTCAGAATTGTTGGCCTGGTAATGTTTGGTAACTGTACTGTAGGCATTCGAAAGAAATGGGTGAGCACCTTCCAGGAGAATTCCTGTCACAATGGGGCTGATGTGACCATCCAGTTCTTCCTAAAATGGGATTACCAGTCACTATCTTGTAATACTATGGCTGTTTCTTTCTCCCATGGCTCCTTAACCGTATTTATTGTACAGTATTCGCCTGGGCTTTTTGTAATAGCTGATATATGCCCAAGATGTACTTCTGGGGCACTGCCAGTGTCACCACCCAGTATACATAATCCTCCCAGCTAGACAGAGGTCTTATGAGCTTTTCTTTGTTCCATGGAGTATTACTAAAGTGCCTAACTTGTAAATATATAATAAACTTTGTGTTTCCACAACCAAATTTCTCTTTTGCTCTACTAAACGTAATACATCGCCCTTGTTACAAAAACAGTGTAAATCTTGTCACCCCCCTCCCTCCCATCGTGCATATCCTCTATCTAGTCTAGAAATCAAAACGTCAGGCTCATATCTAATTAATGAGATTGATCCTAACCCCTGTGGTGTTTGGGTGAAACAACAAACCTTCTGTAGAACTTTCCAACAGCGAATCACCCACCTGTTCTGTATTGTACGTACTGTTTCTGAGGTAGCTGGTGTGAGGAAACGGGTGAACAAAGGTTGTCCCCCAAGTATGTTATTTTCTATTTCATACCATCCTGATTCTATTATTTGTTTTACTGACATACAAATGGCAGACAGGCTACTAAATAATATTTCTGGAGGTTCAGGAGGGCAATCCCTTCTTTTTCTCTGGGGAGATGCAGTAAGTGTTTTTATATTTTTGAGTGTTTATTATTCCATACAAACCTTTGTATGTCAGCCGTGACTGTATTCCAGAAAGCCATTGGGATGGGGAGGGTTTGAATAAGGAACAGGAACCTGGGCAACACATTCATTTTTATAGTGGCAATTCTCCCGGTCATAGAGTGGGGTAAGAGATGCCACCTTGCTAAATCTGCTATGACCGTGTCCCAAAGTCTCTCATAATTTAATGCAAACAATTTTGGCAAGTTGGTTGAAACATGAATACTCAGGTATCTGAGCTCACCCCTTGCTGCCCAACTGAATGGAAAAGTGTTTGCAAACCTTTGTGGCATATGACTACTTACTTTTATGGCCTCAGATTTTATAAAGTTGATTTTATAACCTGAGATAGAGCCAAACTGTTGAAGGAGTGATGCTAGATGTGGGACCAATTGCTCAGGATTGCTCAGAAAAAAGAGTGAGTCATCTACATACAGAGACACCTTTTGCTCCATACCTCCCACTGTAATGTCACTCACATTGACATACTGATGTACTTTTGCTGCTAATGGCTCTAGACTGATAACAAACAGTTGGGGAGACAGAGGACATCCTTGGCAGATTTCCCTAGTTGGTAGGAAGAAAGATGAGTTAATTACATTAACTCTGACCAGGGCTTGTGGATTTGCATAGAGAACTTTTACGGTATCTAGTAATTTAGGGCCAAATTGCATTTTCTCCATGAATTTTAATAGATATTGCCAATTTACCCTATCAAAGGCTTTTTCCTCATCCATGGAGACAGCTATCTGAAAATGTCAGTCATCCCCCTTCTTCTAATATGTTGAAAAGTCTTCTGACATTGTCTTGTATATACCAGCCAGATATAAATCCAATTTGATCTTGATGGACCACTGCTGGGATTACCCCTGTACCCATTCTGCCAAAATACCCGTAAATATCTTGAAATCAGTATTTAGGAAGGAGATTGGTCTATAAGACCCCGATTCTGTGAGATCATTGATAGGTTTTGGCAAAACCGAAATATGTGCATAACGCCATGAAGCTGGGATGGCTCCACCCTCCTATATTTCCCTATACACTTTCTGCAGCAAGGGAGTTAGTTGTACAATGCATGTTTTAACACATTTTGTTGGAAAGCCATCTAGGCCAGGCAACTTATGATTTTTTAGCTTTTGTATCCTACCATGAATCTGCTGGTATTCTATATCCCAGTCTAAACTCTGCCTTTTGATCTGTTAGGCAAGGGAGTGTCAACCCCGAAAAAAGGTGTCAACTTGCTGTTTAAATGTGTTGTTTTCCTGTGTATAGAATTGTTTGCAGTATTGTGCAAAAAAATTAATGATGTCCTCTGGGTTTCCAGTCATCTGACCCCTACCCTGTGGATCCTTTAGGCGAAGGACTGGCCTATTACTTTTTTGTTTTCTGAGGGTGTATACCAACAGGAGTCCTGTCCGATTACCTCCCTCATAATATTTTTGCTGCACCCTCCTATATGCTTCCTATGTTTTAGTAGTCAGTAGGATTGAGAGTTCTTTCAGCTTTTTATCCAACTGTCCCTTCACTTGGTCATCAAGAGTAATTTTATGCTGAAACTTCAGTTCTGCAGTATCTATCCAAGACTTTCTGTTGTACTTCCCTTTACTTTTTGTCCCCCTAGATGAGTAGTCAATAATGATTCCCCTCAACACCACCTTTACTGCATCCCAACGGACTGCATGGGGGATGGCTCCCTCCGAGTTCTCCTGTAGGTACCTCTGAATGGTGTCCTCTACCAATTTTTTTAATTCTGGAGAATTAAGAAGTCCTACATTTAGTCACCAGTTTGAATTGAGGATTGAGGGTGACAATACCATCTTTGGGTGCACAGGAGCATGGTCTGACACTGTACGGAGTAGAAAGATGCAGTCATCCACTTCCCCTAGCCACTCTGTGGCCACAAAGAGCATATCAATATGGGAATAACTTTATATCTGTTCGAATATTGTGTGTAATCTTGAGTGGCCCCATTCATGTATCTTTAAACTTCCGTTAGACATAGTTCTGATGCCAAGCGTTTAAGCATTTTACCTGGTCTGCTGTCCACCTTGGTTGCCCCCCCTTTGTTTTGTTTAACAGACAGCATGGCATTGAAGTCCTCACCAATCACATATTGCTTATCTGGCTTGGTAACCATCTCTAGTAACATTAAAAAACAAACAAACAAAAAAAAAATTCCTTTTCATAATTGGGTGCATAAAGGTTTAAGAAAGTGTACTTGATATCCCCATAAAGCCCCTGGAGTTGAACATATTGACCTGCTGAATCCATTTCAGATTTTTCTATTTGTATTGGGGTGTCTTTATGTATCAAAATCGCAGTGCCCCTCCAGTGTGGGTGGTCCTGCCAGGATGCTGCATAAACCTCCCCCACCCACTTATGTTTTAACTTGTCATGCTCCTGAGACACCAGGTAGGTTTCTTGCAGGAACGCCACTGTGGCCTCTGTTTTTCCTGATTCTTGCAATATTCTAGCCCTTTTTATGGGGCTGTTAAGGCCCTGGACATTATAGGTAATCATAGTTAGGTCAGCCATTTTGTCTTTTTCCCAATAGGGTTCCAACAAATATCCTGACAATTTCACTTTCTTAATTGTCTTTTTTTATACCTTGGTAACCAGCAAACATGAATTGTACTAACTATTTGAAGAAACATTATAATCTTGTATTGTAAAACTATGTTAACGATGAATTCACAACTTAAATGCATACTTCTCCACTCTTGTTCCCCTTCTATATGTAGCAATTGAGTCCTGTTACTCCTGTGGTCTATGTTGGTAACAGGCAGTACAGACATGTAGGGCTGTACCTTCCCTCTGTTGCCCCTGCCTGGAGCCCTTTCCCCATGGCAGCAGTAAGTGCTCGTCTACCATGCAATAAAGGGAATGTCCCCCCCTCAACCTTTACTTTATGGACTCATAGCTTTGAACTTATTACCTTATAAAATAAGAAAGAAAAAAATACACGTTTACCATCTGTATTATTCCCTTCTCTAATGATCCTGTCAGGGGTGCTCTCCCTGAATTATGGAAAGTCATTTAGCACCTTAACAGAATCGGGATACCTTACTAGTGCTCTAATTTGAGACCGTAAACATTTTTTTAATTTATTTTTATATTTTGAAATACTTCATCAGGAAGGTACGTTGAGCAACAAGTTGCTGGTTTTCTGGGCTACCTGGGGGGTGGGGTAGGGAGATATGAGGATAATATACAGAGATTTGGTACATATATATATATATATATATATATATATATAATATATATATATATATACAATTTGATTACATTCAATAAAGTCAGCAGACTACACAGAAGTGCTGAAAAGGAGGAATGCTAACAGGTATGAACTAGGTGGATACAATGCTAACTGTCTTGAACATAGACAGGCACAATAATACAAATATCTTTTGCAAACACTTGGTGAGACACAGCTTTGTAGTTAGAAAATGGCTGGATAGACTACAAGGAGGTTGAACTAGGCCAAGATTGTGAGGAGAGACACAGATAGAACAAAATTTGCAAGGTGTAACAAAAGTGAAAGGTTGACTATAAGTGCATTAGAGATTAGGGGTTAGCCAATAACTACGGCTAGGAAGGGGGGAAAGGTGGATGGGTTGGGGGCATATAGGCAGAGAGCAGGGGTGGAAAAGGGGGGATTTGGAAGAGGGGAAGGCAAGGGGTGGAGGAGAAGGGTCTGCTAGGGCCTGACCCCTCTAGAATGCTGGGGACCCTGCCTGCACTAGGCGGAGGTCAAGCATGAACAGGAGGGAAGCAGGTTGTAGGCAGTGGGAGTTATAACATGTCAGGAAGGAAGAGAGGGGGAAAAGAAGATTCTCTGCCAGGGCCTGTCCCCTCCAGTATGCTGTGGACACTGCCTGCACAAGGCAGAGGTAGAGCATGACAGGAGGGAAGCAGGTTGTTGGCAGCAGAGGTAGAGCATGACAGGAGGGAAGTATGCAGCGATGGGGAGTAGGCTTCAGAAGGACCAAGAGAGAGGGACATGGGAGAGAAGAGGGGCTGAGACCCAGCCCTTTCAGGAAAGAATGGGATGGGAATAGGAGGTGAGGAAGGTGTTTTTCTAGGTTCTGGACCCCTCCAGGATGCAGAGAACCCTGCCGGGGCCTAGGCCAGGCAATGGCAAGTGGGTATAGAGGATAAGGTGGTGTACAGAGAAGGGAACAGGGGGGTGGGAGTAAGGTGGAAAGGAAGGGGTGCTGGGGGAGGGTTTTGCAGGAAAGAGGTGGGCACGAAGGTGAAGCAGGCTCATAGGGGAACAAGTTAAGGAGGATTGTAGCAGGAGCAGTTAGCAGAGAAAAAGTTATGTAAGGCAGAGGCAAGGGAGTGGGAAGGATGTTGTATTTGAGGTGAGAGGGAGTTCCAGATTTTAGGGAAGCGATGGGAGAAGCCTGCTTGGCCAATAAGGGTGGTACGATGGGGGACTAGCAGACTGTGAGTGTCAGAGGATCTGAGGGAGTGGGAGGAAGGCAGGGGGAGGGAGGGAGCATGAACAGTAGGAAGGAAGTACACCAAGCCAAAGTTTGGAAGTTAGCTTGGCACAATGAGCCAGGCATCTGTTAGCAAGTGAGGGGAAGGACAGGGCATGGTAAAGGTCACAATGATATGTTTGAGATTGGGCGTCAAGAAAGAATTGACAGAAGGAGTTGAAAAGAGAGTCCAATCTGGGAAGGGACGATATGGGAGCGGCACCATAGACTACATCACAGTAGTCCAAAATGGGGAGGGTCATCTTCTGGACAAGTTCTCGCCAGGCTGTAGGAGGGATGCAGCTATGGTTCCTGTAAAGGGCTCCAAGCTTGGGGTGCAGTTTTTTTCATAATGGCATCAATGTGGCCAGAGAAGCTGAGGTGCTGGTCCAACCAAACCCCAAGGTATCTGAAAGAGGGGGTGTCCTCAAGGATTGTCCCATCAAGGGTGTGGAACCTAGAGAGTCTCTGCCTAGTGCCGAAGGTCATGGAGACTGTCTTTTTGGCATTTAGGAATAGCTGATGTGAGACAAACCAGAGCTGAACCTGGTGGAAGTCATGCTGAAGAGTGGTTGCTACATCAATGGTGGTTTTGCCAGAGGTGAACAAGACTGTGTCATCAGCATGCATATGGATAGAAGGGGAGGGGGAACAGACTGAGGGAAGGTTATTTAGGAAGTTGAAGAAAAGGATGAGGCTGAGCACAGAGCCCTATGGGACTCCTGTGGAGATTGGGAGGGGTGGAGAGATTGCATTCTGAATCCTTACTGATTGTGTTCTGCCTGTGACGTAAGCTCTAAACCAGGAAAGGGCAGGAGTAGGCAAACCCGCAGCCATAATGGAGTCGAGAAGAAGGGCATGGGAGACTGTGTCAAAAGCCTTGGCAAGGTTGACAAAGATGGCAGAGATGATGAGGTCATTGTCTAGCCTGGTAAGGATGGAGTCAGTGAGCCTAAGGAGACAGGTAGTAGTGGAGTGGTTCTTCCGAAAACCAGATTGGAATGGGGTGAAGAAGGAGGAGTCAGCAAGAAAAGAGGTCAGTTGAGAGAGGGCCAGGAGTTCTTGGAGCTTAGCAAGGGCGGGGAGGAGGGAGATTGGGCGATAGTTGGCAGGAGAGGAAGGATTGCCTAGAAAGGTTAAGGGAGGGATAGTGAAGAGTAATAAAGGAGAGGGGAGGTGGGCAGAGGGAGACAGTGAAAAGGCAGAGATACTGAATGAATACTTTTGCTCAGTATTCACAAAAGAAGATGAGGAGGAGTTACCTAAACCAGACAATAGAAGCACACTGGGTAGGGAGTTGACACCAGTCCATTCACAGAAGAAAGAGTCCTGAAAGAACTCCTTAAAACTCCAAGGTGGACAAAGTAATGGGGCCTGACGGATTCACCCCAGAATCCTAAAAGAACTAAGGAGGACCTAGACACCACTGACCACGCTTTTAACAAATCATGGCAGGATGGGGCGGTACCTGAGGACTGGAGGAGGGCAGATGTGATTCCCCTTCACAAAAGTGGGAGCAAGACAGAAGCAGGAAACTACAGACCTGTAAATTTGACCTCAGTGGTAGGGAAAATGATGGAATCACTTCTGAAAGACAGAATTGTTGAGTACCTAGAGGCCAGCGGGGCACAGGACCCAAAGCAGCATGGATTTACAGCAGGAAGGTCATGTCAGATGAATCTAATTGATTTCTTTGACTGGGTGACCAAAGTAATAGACCAGGTAGGGGCTGTGGATATGGCCTACCTAGACTTTAGCAAGGCATTTAACACAGTCCCGCACAAAAGATTAATAATCAAGTTAGCCAGCCTGGGAGTCGGTCCCAGGGTGGTAGCCTGAGTAGCAAACTGGCTGCACAACAGGACACAGAAGGTAATAGTAAATGGAACACATTCCGAAGAAAGAGGGGTTACTAGTGGAGTACCTCAGGGCTCAGTACTGGGTCCAGTCCTCTTTAACATATTCATAGGTGACATTGCAGAGGGTCTGGAAGGAAAGGTATGCCTCTTTGCAGATCACACAAAGATCTGTAACAGAGTTGATACACAAGAGGGGGTAGAAAAGATGAGAAGGATCTTGGCAAGGTTGGAGGAATGGTCAGACATATGGCAACTTAGATTCAATGCAAAGAAGTGCAAAGTCATGCACCTGGGAAACAAAAAGCCAGGAGAAGAGTACACAATAGCATGGGAGGTACTAACAACAACAAAAATGGAAAGGGACCTGGGGGTAGTCATATCAGATGACCTAAATGTGGGTAAGCAATGTGAAAAGTCAGTAAGAAGAGCCAGGGGGATTCTGGGATACATAGGAAGGGGCATCACAAGTAGAAAAAGGGAAGTGGTTATCCCTCTATACAGACAGTTGGTGAAACCCCCATCTGGAGTACTGTGTGCAGTTTTGGAGACCTCATCTACGCAAGAACATAGACAGGATGGAAGCAGTCCAGAGGAGGGCAACTAAAATGGTGCAGGGTCTGCAACAGAAACCATCTGAAGAGAGACTGAGAGAGCTTAATATGTATACTCTTGATGAAAGAAGGGACGGGGGGACATGATAGAAACCTTCAAGTACCTCAAGGGAATCAACAAAGTCCAGGAGGGTAGCATCTTTCAGAAAAGAGATTGTAAGAACAAGGGGCATAATTTAAAGATAGAGGGGGCGGCTCAGGGGTAATGTGAGGAAATTTTTTTCACGGAGAGAGTGGTGGATACATGGAACAGCCTTCCTGAGGAGGTCGTTGGGTCTAAAACAGTGGGGAATTCAAGCATGCATGGGACAGACACAAGGCAATTATAGTGGGGGTTGCAGGAAGTAGGCTGTTGGTTAACTAGAATCTGCAGCTTATCCAGTAGGTAGGAAATGGGCAGACTGGTGGGCCAAGTGGTCCTCATCTGCCGTCAAAGTCTATGTTTCTATGTTTCTACCCTTAGGGAGAGAGAGGACCACTGCATGTTTCCAGGGTGTAGGGATGGAGGAGGACATAAAGGAGAGATTTAGAATTAGAGAGAGAGAGGGTAGGCAATAGCAGGGGCTGAGAGGTAGAGAAGTTTAGGGTCAAGGTCATTCGGAGAGGAGCCTCTGGAGGGACTGAGAGAGAGGAGGGCCATTAGTGTCTCCTCACGGGAGATAGGAGAGAATGAAAGGGGTGGGTAAGGGGGGTAGAGAGGTAGAAGAGGGAGAACAAGCGGAGGAGAGACTTGGGGGTTTAGAAGGGTTGAGGCACAGGAGGTGTAGTGGAAGTTGAACTCCTGAGCCACTATGCAAGGTTCAGACTCTAGTGTGTTGTTTATATTAAGCATGGAGGATGGGGGATGTGTGGGGGGAGGGGGGAGAATAGTGAGTGGACTACTTTCCAAAATTTGGAGGGGGAATTTATGTTATTGAGGAAAGAGGATTTAAAATATTCAGACTTGGTAAGTCTGATTGCTTTAGTACAAGCATTTCTTAACCTGTGAAAGTTAGTAAGGGCTGATGGGAGCTGAGAGGACTTGTGTTTCCTCCAGGCAGGTCATTAATCCAGGGGTGATCCAGTGATGATGGATACCTTGGACTCTGGTACATTTAAATGGGGCACGGGAGTCCCAGGTAGCTATAAATCTGTCTTTGAAGTAAGTGAGGACTTGGTCAATGGAAGTGGCGGATGCAGTTGGGGACCAAACAGAATTGGATATATCACTGAGTAGGGGTTTAAGTCAAGGGAACTGAAGGAACAGAGTTGCAGGATTTTATGTTGCGGTTTAGGTCTGTGGACCTTCCTGACCACGAAGCTCGGGTGGTGATCGCCGAGGGCATCCAGGAGGACGCCGGATTTGATGATTAGGTGAGGGTGGGAGGTGAGAGCCCAGTCTAACAGCGAGCGGTTTCGGGTTTTGTGATTTAGTTGGGTAGGCTCTTGGATGAGTTGGGAGAGATTTAGAGCAGAGATATCATTTCGAGTCTTAGAAGTGGTTGATGACAGCCAGTTTAGATTTACATCACCTAATACATATAGCTCACCTTTGTGTGAGATGGAAGCTTCAGAGGTGATGAGGTCAATAGATTCAGAGAGCTTGATACCTGGGTGACAGTAGATACTGGCAATAAAGATAGGGAAGGAGAAAGGCAGGGCAATATTTACTACTAGGGCTTCGTAAGCGGAAGGTAAGGCAGATGAAAAGGTGGTAGTGTATTGTAGAGAAGACTGGATATACATGGTCACTCCACCTCCCCTACCTGCCCTATCCTACCTGACTAAGGAATAGCCTGGGAGGGCAATGGAGGGATCAGAAGTTTTAGTATTCAGCCAAGTTTCAGTTAAGATTAGAATGTCTAGAGTGAGGGAGATTACCATCGGCTGTAACAGATCAATTTTTGGGACAAGGCTGCAGATATTTAAGTGAAGGATCTTTAGGCTTTTTGGGAGGGCAAGGTGGTGTTGGAAGGATGTACGTTAATGGGAGGATAACAGCTGGGGGGAGGGGACCAGGATTGGTATGTACATTTCCTGAAGCAAGTAATAGGAGTGCGTGTATAAGGAAGTGTAGTTTAGGATATTTGTGTTAGGCAGAGTTCAAGTTCAAGTTCAAGTTTATTGCAGAAAAACTCCATTGAGCAAGTTCATTCACAAGGAGGTCCTGTGACATAAACACTTAAAGTACAAACACAGATAGGTAATAACAGTATATACATGAAATGCACGTTACATGATACAGGCTGGTAAACATTGATATGAGACAGGGAAGCGACTTACAGGTTGCATACTGATAAATGAAACATGATGACTGATGTGTGCAATACATATACAGTATTTTGGCAGCTAGAACAAACAACTGTCTACAACTGATATGGGGGGAGGAGTGATTTGATTGAGTAGCAGTGGAGTGTAAGCAAAGATAAAGCCAGGAGTAGAAGGGGAAGGGAAAGCAGTTAATATGACAAATCAATTATACCTTACCAGTGGATAAATATGGCACACATGGGGAAGGAAGAGACTTAATGACAGTTACAGGTGTCTTTTATTTTGGCTGAACTTAGCGATTTGTAGAAGTTTATTGAAACTGTGCTAGTTAGTTTCAGTGCATGTTTGTAATTGGTTCCAAATGGAGGGAAGGGCATAATGCAATAGCACGTTTACCAAAGGAAGTCCGCCCCTGGTATGTCAAGCATAATAAAGTCAGATTTTCTTAACGAGTATGCACTATGTGAGATACTAATAAGGAAGAGAGATAGCTTGGCAATTTCTGCAGAAGCAGTTTAAGAGTCCATAGCCCAGCATGGAGCAGGCGCTAGTAGTAAGAGATGTCCAACCAACAGCTGCATATAAGTCACAGTGGTGCGAACGGTAAGGAGTTGGTAATGAACCGAACGCACGGTGATAAAGGATGTCCAGTTTACTTAGATTTGCAAGACGGTGGAGGAATAGATTACATCTCATAGTCAGTAGGGAGAAAAGTGGCCTGTACAAGCTTGGTTTCGAGGTTCAGGTAGGCCTCATTTCTGTAGAAGAAACCTAACCTTGCTTTTAACCTTCTAAGACATCTTCGACGTGGTCACTGAAAGATAATTTATTGTCGATCCAGATACCTAGATATTTAAATTTGGTTACAACTTCCAGAGGCTTGTTTAGCGGGTGACAATGAAGTCTTGGACAAGGGTATTGGGGCCTGTGACAGCACTGCGGAGAATATCATCGTTTTAGTCTTCTTAGCATTGAGCAGAAGCTTTGCCTTTATTAGATTATGCAGTTGTGCTAAGTCCGCTTTGAAGCACTCCCTTGACTTCAGATAACGATGAGCCAGAAGTATAACACAGTATCATCTGCAAAGTGCAGATTGGACGAGATATGTTAGCATCTAAGTCATTAATGTACAGAGAAACAAGATAGGGCCTAAGATGGATCCTAGGGGACTCCTCTGCAACTGATAAGGCAGCAGAAAAAAGCCTTCCTCCTTTACTTTTGGAATCTTCAGGTAGGTAGCTAGGAACCACTGGGTGGTATGGTATGTGGCACCCAACTTTGCAAGGCAATTGACTAATAGTTTGTGATCAACAGTATCAAAAGCTTTGCTGAGGTCCAAAAGACTGCACCAGTTACCTTCTTAGCATCTATAGCAGAGATCCAATCATTGGTTACTTTTGCTAGTGCAGTGATTGCGCTTATGATTAGCCCGGAAGCCAGATTGAGCTGGGTTAATGAGAGAGAAGGTTTCAAGTGATTTTAACTCGAATATGGATCAGTTTTCGAGAACTTTAGAAAGGATAGACAATATGAGTTAGGCCTATAGTTGTTTACATCGCATGGGTCACCAGATTTAAATAGAGGGAGGATATATGCTGATTTCCAGCAGGACGGCACAGTAGCAGATGTAATGGAAAGATTGAAGATGTGGAGAATTGGGGCAGTGAGATGGGCATAGCCTGACCTTAGGAAAAAGGGTTCCAAGCCATCGTCCCCTGCACTTTTTTTGGTGTCTAAGTTAAGAAGAGAATCTTCTACTTCTTTATAGGTTATCTCGCGTAGTTGGAAGGGGCTGGGTGGACTCAGATGTGGCGGAGGGTATGCTGGCCACCGCAGCACCAGCATAAGGTGACGAGTCAAAGTTAATCCAGCTGTGGCAAAGTGGGAGTTAAGTTCCTCCAGGATTAGGGACTTGTTTTCCACAATCTTGCCACTTGCAACTGTCTTTGTTGGGACAGAGGGGCCATGGGCCATCCTTCTATAGCTTTGATAGTCTTCCATATTTTATGAGGGTTACCTTTAGCTTGTTCGAGAGTAGAAATATAATAGTTAGCTTTAGCAGAGCGAAGTTTTTTCACACAGTTCTTCCTGGCTGTTCTAAAGGCCTGCCAATCCAAAGATTCTTTGAATGTCTAGCTTTAGCCCAGAGCTTATCTCGAGCTATAAGGGCTGCCTTGAGATCTGAGGTGAACCAGGGTTGAATTGTTCCGTACACTTTACTTTGATGAAAGGGGCATGCTTATTTATTATTGTAGTGAGTTTGTCATTACGATGCAAGCTGCCTTGTTGACATCTTTGGCTAGGTAAAGATTCGCCATCTGATCATGCTCAGGTCAGATAGGAAGTTTACTGCACTGAATTTGCGAAAGGATCTTTTGTTATAAAGATGGGTTGCGCCGGCCTTAATTTGAGATCTTATGCAAGCAACAATTCCATGATCGCTCATGTCGTTGTGAAACACTGCCAAATGAGATATTTTGTGTGATGGGTGGTTAGTACCACATCTAGAATGGAACTGTTGGCAGTATGTAGAGTGTTGTTCCTAGTAGGTTCGCTGACTAATTGCCCAAGACCTAGCTCGCTACAAAGGGATTTGAGGTCCAGGGATTTAGGTGACAGTCAGTCCATATTTGAATCTCCTAGAAATATTGTTTCAGTTTTTGCATCTTTGAATATGGAATTCAAAAGATTAAGGACTTCATCACCACCAGACGGGGTCTATAGCCACCTAGGATAGTGATACATTCCGAGGAGAGGAGATGAAGGCTCAGCGAAAATCTAACTCAAATTCTTGGCTAGAGATTTGCAACTAATGTTGGTGACCAAGTACTTAGATTTGGCGAGATAACCACACTCCGCCTCTAGACTCTCTATCTGCTCTAAATAAATTGTAGCCCTGCAGTGATATTTGTTGATCAGTGTTCGTCTTTTTTAACCACGACTCAGTAATTATGATAAGGTCTGGGTTAACGTGTGCAGCCCAGGTTTGCAGCTGTACAAGTTTTTTAGGCAGGCTTAAAATGTTGACCATCATCATTTTGAGACCTGTGGCCTCAGCAAAATCGATAGGCGTATAAGTTATGGGGGGGCCCAGGGCTGAGCTCTACATTTCCTGAGCAGAGAAGAAGCAGAAGTATAACTTTCTTTAAGGAACTTATAAGAATGGAGACTGCTTTTTTATTTCTTCGTGGCAACCCATATCGTGCTGCGTAAGAGGTAGCACCACTGTAATGACAGTTGATCGTGATCAATGTAAGTGCTTGGGTAGACATAGGTGAGTACAGTAGCAAGGGGGTGTAGGCTAACCGTGGGGAATAGGCTAAAAGGAGAGGAGAATGACATAGTGTCTGCACGGTAGACTGTTATAACATTAGGTATTGATAAGGTACATTGGAGAACTGAATTGCATTGATGTACTTCGAATTGCACTGTATTGCTGAAAACTCTGCACCTTAGGAGCAATAAGAACACAATAAGGAGAGCCATGGTCCCAGATTGAGTGGTCTCATGATTTGTATTAGTGCAATATTTTCTAGGCAAGAAATTTGCCCACCTAGGTACTCACTTAAAACCTAGATGAGAAAATACAGCAGAAAGGGAACAAGGAGAGCAGGAGCAGCTTAGTTAGTGGCCATCCACCCTTCAGACTCAAGTCCCCTTGTAGCAGCACCGGGAAAGAAGTAGAATGATAATGCAGGCCATATTGCCCACAAATGAATACAGTGATTTATGTAGAAGACCAAGAATCCCTCTAGTGGCAGGTCTGTATAACCTGCTAATGGAAAACTAGCCAGTGCTTGGATGGGGGGGGGCGCCCCTGCAGGAAGAGCAGTCAGACAGAAGAGGTGTAAGCACTTTAAAACAGTAGTAGAAATTACAATCCAGCTAATACAGTTGAAAAACTCCTAATAACACAGTTGAAATATGCTTAGTTCTATCGAAAATCTAACAAAGTGCCAGGTGTCTATAGCAGGGGAAAACTCCTGGCCAATCAGAGTGGGTTTGCTGGAAGCACCCGTGTTCAGATTGGCTGCGCTGTCCTGTACCTTCCAAGGAGCTGCAGGCGGGTGTCCTGGTCTTGGTCAGTGGCTGGCTGGGTGCCGGCCGACCGTGGGTGAGCTGGAGCAGCCCTGTTCAGGGACAAGCAGCTAGAGAGAAGAAGACAGAGCAGGTCTTAAATAGCAGAGGTAAAGGGGGTTAGATTTGAGCAGTTTAGTAAGACAAAAGGTAGTTAGACTTATCGGCACCAAGGCAGAGTGCTTGGATGGGAGGGGGTATTCAGAGTATTCATTATGTTTGGGTGGGAGGGGGGCTGGGTGAGTGGATAATCAGGAGATGAAGGAAAGCAAGTGGCTAGAAGCTGTGAATAATGTGGGAAGGGGTGTGGGGGGAAGTGAGTCCATACTATTTGAGGGGAAGTGGGGTAATAACAAGAATGAAGGAGGGGCTAGGAGATTGTGGGGAGAGGGAGAGGGGCAGAGTTTTAAATTGAGAAGTTTCTGCAGTTGTGTTAGAGATGATGGAAAAGGAAAGTAAGTGGGGAAAGTGGGGTGGGCATGCTGTATGTAGACGGGGGGTGCTTACTGTTCGGGGTAGATTGGACAGTGGGGGGGGAGCGCAGGACAGTGAAACTGGGAGGGGTGTCAGTGAAAAAGTGGCCACTGCCAGAGGGTACTGACAGCCACTAGCAAGTTGTGCAAACCTGGGGAAAAATAGGTAGCTAGAGATAGCCTTGACAGAAGTAGAAGAGGGAAGGAGCAAAGACTGATGAATAGGGATAGATTGACCGTAGGGATTGGATTGGGCGAGTGTGCTTATAACTGGGCCCTCCAGTGGCAAGAAGACATAATCTGCTAATGGAAAAGTCAACAACAACAAAAAAGATAGGAAAAGAAAAGACATTTAGGCAGCAGATAGATGAACTGCAGGGGAAGCTGCCAGGCAGTTCAAATCTCCAGGAGCTGAAGCCAATCAGGGAGAGACAGAGTGCTGAATCAACCTATAGTAGACTCAAATTCAGGCACCATCCACCAACTGAGTTCACGGCTAGCAAGCTGGACTGGAACTGCTTTCCCGAAGCTTACCTGGATCCTTGCTCTTGAGGGCAGGCTGGGGAGCACCCTGCCGCAGGCTGTGTTCAGCACCGGACCGCTAGCACAGAAGATAGAACTACCTCAGGGAATCCTGAAGAGAGAAGGAGAGAATGGAGAAATCAGCTTATATGCACCAACAGAACAAAGGCCTCAGAGTTTGGGAGGTGGGGGAAGTAAGGAGACAAAAGAATTCAGTAACAAGGAGAGAAATTAAGGGTGCTTAGTTAGCCGAGGAGGGAGATAATGGCTCTGGGAGTGGCTGGTATTAAGCACCAGCAGCGTCACCAGTATACAGAGGAAAGGCAAGTGGGGGGTTGCAGAAGGGGGAAACAGCAATTCAGCAATTAGACAAAGCAGTTTTTAACTTCAAACTTTCTTAATTCTTAAATAGCTTAAAGCAGATGAAACACTCCAAAAATGCAATAGTTTCCTACTCTTAAAGGAGAAGACTCCTGTATATGTATGATTTGGATATATCTGATGTATTTATTATACATTACATCAAGTACTGTACAAATGTCAATAAGAGATTAGCCATTTCTTCTGTTGCAACACATATCTAGAGTTCGAGGCTCTGACACAAAGTAGTAAAATGTCAAGCAAGCCTTCATTTACATGCAAATGAGGTACTTGTAATACAGCCCCTCCCATTCCTTGATGTCACTGCAACAACAGTGCAGAACAAAACATAAGGGTGTCAATGCTGTCTAGCCTGATTTTAGTTTAAGTTTGCAATGGCTTAAGGCAGTATTGTGATGCAACTCACACAGGGAGTAGTACTTGTTGCCTTAATACTGTATGTGTAAAGCAAATATTACATCTAATAGTATTTCATGCACAGGAAACAAAAGCTGTTTCTTTGCACTGCTCATTTCTCTCTGTGAGACAGTTGTAACATGTTGTGGAAAGCAGTAGACTGAATCAGCCAATCAATCAATCAGTCAGTCAGTTACTCTGTACTGTACCAGGTGAGCACCCTTAAGAAGATTTGTTACAAGATGAGCCTGGGCAGTTTACCAAACGATCACACAAGACTGACTTATACACATCCCCTTTCAGCAGCCTGAAAGTGGAGAGCTAGATCATTTACTTTATAAAGTGTATTGTTTTACATTTCAAATGCTCCTTAAATCTGAGTTTCTGACTGGAAATACCAAGACACAGAATGCATATGACATGGGAGGAATGAGCTAAATACAGAGCACTACAAACAGAGACTGATTAGTGTCATTACCTACAACAGTTGAGGTGTAGCATCTGATTTGTGAGGGACATCCTACTTCAAATGCTGGCATTACAAAGCCGGGGGGCTGCCACAGCTTATCTTTAGTACCTTGAAAGTGAAGTGTTGTAGCTCTCACATCACTGCTAGTGATTTATAATGGGAATTGGGGCACTTTTAAAGTCATGGACCTGTGAAGCCATCACTGTTTCTAAGGAGGTTAGGGGAACTTCTTAGGGGTTAGAGAGTAAGGGACTCTAGTAGGATTTGAACTAGAGTCCCCCAGTGCTTGTGCCTGTGCTTTCCTGGTAACCTATTCCTTGCCATAGCTGAATTCTTTATTGCCTTACAGCAGCCATCCAATCACTGACTGCCTAGTTACAAAGAGAAAGGGGCCTGTTTGCAAGATTGTTTCTCACTGCTGGTGTCAATCAAAACAGAGAATGTTAACACACACACACACACACCATAATACAACAGCTGCATAATACAACTTAAAACTCTTGTTGTACCCAGAGCCATTTATTTGGTAAACTGTTTTTGCTAACAGAAACAGTAACACAACACATACAGGCACTTCCTTACATGAATACTACAGTATATATGCCTCAAATCAGTGCTGCATCACACTCACATGGTCCTAGTCCTTATTAGACCTACACTTCAGGATGTGAACAACACTTAAAGGTTTCTTCCATTACTCAAGTGGGGAACCAAACATTGTGGGTTTGGTCTACTGGTGGAACTGCAATTAGTGCAGCACCATTATGTGTTGCTCTGATGACATCATCCTCCAGCAACATTGATGGTAAAATGGAGGACAAACACATTGATAACTTTTGGAGGCTGTATATTTTTATTTATAATCTAGATTTGGACAGCAATAGGACTGCTGGTAACTGGAGGAGGCACACAACAGTTACACATAAGGAGTTGGGAAAATATTGGTGTGGAACTATGGGAGACTTCCCCTTTAACAACACACATGTTGTTTACAATAAACATCATACTGCAAAAACTAGAGTGGTCCATTGAAACCTACCCACTTTCTTGCAACCTATTCATTTGTAAAAAAAAAAACTGCACGTCGTAATAAGTATTCTGGGCCCTCTCCTGATATGCATGAGAAGAGACCCGATAGCTCTTTCAAGCCCCCCCCCCTTAGTTTCTGCAACCTCAGTCTGTGTAAAAAAAAAACAACATAGACTGAATTGAGAAAGTCAATTGAATTGAGAATTGCAGCTTATTACCATGAAGACTCAGTGATTCGATCCTCTTCAGCCTCCAGAAGTGCCTGGCTTTTCACCGACAGTTTGATTCTTAGCTCTACGTGGTCCCAATGGCTCCATTGTTGTAGGAATGGAGGAAGGCACATTTGTCTTGTAAGCAGCAGCCATCGTAGTCCAGGGGCTGGGACCTCAGGATGTTCTCGTTGGGCTGTTATTATTTGTTCTCTGACCTTTCTGTGACCACCGTCTCCCTTTTTTCTAAGTCCTTTAAATTCTGTGCAGATAAAAGACTGTATGTAGAGATGCCTATCTTGGTGACATAAGTTTGTACCTCCTGAAGCGATTTGGAAATTTGTATGCCCGCATTTGATGTCACACTCTGCTTCCCCAGGTAATTTATCAGTGCGTTCAGTCCCTTCGATTGCAACTCCTTCTGTACTGGAAACAATTGTTTTCTTCTGTCCATCATAGAGGAAGCATAATCTTGTTGAAAGAAAATTCATCTGTCCCCAAAGACAATCTCTTTTTTTTTTTCATGCCTTCCACAACACCGCTTCCTTTGTGCGGTAGTCCAGAAAAGCAATAATCACTGACCGTGGTCTAGCTTTGGATCCTTTGGAGGGGCCACCAATGTTCAGTGTGCCCTGATGATGTCGAGGAGGGTAGTCTGGCTCCAACTGAAGCACCTGCCTTATGAAGCTTTCCATAAACTGTACCATGTTACCACTTTCTGTTTTCCAAAGGATGCAGTGGATGTGCAAATTAATCCTTCGGAATCTGTTGTCTAAATCATCCAGCTTTTGCAGCAGTGACACCTCTCTGTCATGTAATTGTAAAATGTCGGCATTGTGTAGGTCTGTGGTGTCTGTCAGTTCTGATATTTGTTGTTCTATAGCTGCTGCCTTTTTCTTCTGCTGCTGGGTGCTTCTTTTGTTGTCCACCACATCACTCCGTATTTTGTCTAAAGTGTCTTCCAGATGACGAAGTTCCTTTTAAAGGCACTGAGACTTTATAATATGAGGTTCTTCTGTATCTTCCATCTCACTGTCCATGGGTAGATTCTGCAATTCTGCACTCTGTGAGGAAGAGTGGCTGTGACTGCGAGCCCCATCTGGCTTGTAATTTTTCTGTATTTTGTCTGCGTCTGCTGCATAAGCTTTCAATTTTGTGATGCATCGCCATCCTTATGTCTTCTAGGGTTGACTCTGCTAGTCTTTTTGCCATTTTTGAGTATGTTAAATTTCAAGTTTGAGAATCAGGTTGGGAGAGCTCTGCTTTGTCACTCCCTCATCACACGGTGACCCAGTGTTTCCATCTGAGGGGATGACAGGCATAGAAAAGCTTCAGTTTCTGTTCTCAGAGTAGGCAAACAGGTCCACCAGAGATGTGCCCCACCTGGCAGACAACTTTATCACCATATCCTGGTGCAAGGACGTGAAACATCTCCACAAGGCTGAGAGCATCGGACAGCTCGTTATCTTTGTCTGCTATGTGCAATACAGGGAGATCCGCCTGCAGCCTTTGTACAAGGGATCAGATGCAGAGGGCCTCCTGACAAAGGAAAGTGTCCTGTCTTCTTTTTTTCAGGAAGAAAACAATGGTCATGCTGACGGTCTGGACTTGTATGATCTGACCCCAAATCAGTGGAGCAAATGCCATCAGGTGGACTGCTTGGAGCTCCAGCAGGCTGATGTGCTGGGGGGTCTTGCTGGATGATAAGAAGCCATGGGCTTTGTGGTCATGGCTAGCCAAACATTTGGGAGGGCACTGTTTTGAAAAAAGAGAGCCCTCCTTACTGGAGTGAAGAAAACAAATAGCTGAGTGGACTTTCTGTAGTCCATGGCACAATCAAGACAGAAATGTAAGGTTCTGTGGACATCTAAATTATGTAACAGGGCTTCACCTTTGTTGGAATATGAAGCACACTACACGGCAAGATGAATAGTCTGATTCTAGGTGAAATCAAAGACCACCTTAGGTAGAAAGCAAGGACTGGTTTGTAAAGAAACCCTATCCTGGTGACAAATCAAATAATGGAGGCTCAGAAACCAGAGCCTGCAGCTCAAAAATTCTTTGAGCAGAAGTAATAGCAACAAGAAAAAGTGTCTTTCAGGATAGGAAATAAATGTCCCAAGTGGCAGCAAGTTCAAAAGGAGCCACTGTCAAGTTTCTCTAAAACAAAATTAAGGTCCCAAGGTGGATCCAGTTTAAGTTCTGGGGAACAGATATGTAGTATCCCTTAAAGGAATGTATGGGATACTTCAACTTGAGCCACCATTTTGCTAACAATAGGAGCATGGAAGACTGAAACGCCTGCCAAATGCACCTTAATGGAAGAATACTAGAGTTCAATTTCTAATAAAGACAGGTGGTAATCCAACATAGAAGTCACTGGACAAGTATACAGGTCCAGGAGCTGGCCCATCAGCGCAGCAGGAGTGCTACTACACACTATGCCAGCGACCCAGGTGCGGGAACCAGCCTGGGTTATTGGGGGCTAGCCGGAGAAGAAGGAGGAGGATGTTGCATCCCAGAGGACACTCTACTCCTCCGGGTGGGGGGGGTACTACATCTTGCTGCAGCACTGCCACCTGCAGATGTGCAGGTGGTTAGGTGCTTCGGACCCACAGTGGGGGCAAGAAGCAATATTTCATGAGCTGCTCTGACACATGCTCATGTTGGTGGCATAGTCCCAATGCCAGCATTCCTACCTGGGAGGGGATAGAACAGCACAACAACAGGGGAAGCACAGAAGATTGAAAACACCCTGGCTGGCAGAATGATTGCTGTCCTCTGAGGGCGCCACGCCAGTGACCCAGGTACCTCCCAGATCTGGATCCATTATTTGGTGGGTCAAGGTACTCCCTGCCACCCTGCGACAGAGGGCATGGGGGACTCAGGGAGAGGTACCACCAGGGAGAAACTGGGTGATGGGGCTAGAAGGATCGACAGGAAGGAGGGCCAGCCAGGAGTGCAGGAGAAATAAATAGTATATGGTTCCAGAGAGTATGAAACACACCATACAGAAAATATTTTCCATTTCAGGGAATACGTATGCCTAGTAGGCAGTAGATGGCTTACAGGCCACAAGTAAGACATCAGTCACCTTAGGGGAGACTCTAGAGTGTTCCAGTTCTACGTCCTCAGGAGTCATGCATGAAGATGCAGAGATCCAAAATCTGGATGGACTAGAGGCCCTTGGTCCTGAGACAGCAGCCTTTTTCACAACAGGAGAGGAACTCAGAAGTTCACTGCTAGTTGTTGAAGAAGCAGAAACCATATCTGGCAAGGCCATTAGGGACACCAATATTAGCGTGGCATGCTCTGTCTGTAGTTTGAGCAATTCCCACTGAATAAGGGGTATTGGATGGAAGGCATAGAGGAACATCCCTTTTCAGCAGAGAGACACATGTCACTGAAAACTCCAGGCCTTGGAGTGAGCAAGCAGAAACACAGCAGTTTTGAATTGTGTTGGGTCACAAAAAGGTCCAACTCTGTGTAACCTGTCTTTCAAAGAGGTAATTTGCCACAGGGATTAATAGTTCCCACTGGTGGATCAGAGACTGAGACCTGCTTAGCCTGTTTATTAAGATGTTTTGAGCACATGGGAGAAGTATGACTGACAAATAAACTCTGAGTTCCATATCCCAGTACTGCGCACTCTTTGCGTCAGTTCTTAGAGGATACGAGTGTGTACCCCCTTGTTAATGTAGTGCATCGCACATGCATTGTCCATGCAAATCAGAAGGGGTCTGGCACTGATGTGAGCCTGGAAGACTTGTAGGCCAAGAAATGAAAATTACGTACTTATCATAACTGTTGATCTTCTAGAATATCTTCGCCATTGACTACCACGTATGGGTTTAGGCTGGAGGCACTAGGCCCCCATGGGAGCAAAGCTTTGGCCAGGGAGCCAGCAACAACTACTGAGCATGGCACCTGTGCACCCCATGTGGTGCTGTGTGCTAGAACAAAAACAATGACAGGGCTTAAGAAACCTCCTAGCCTAAAGAGATAGGGAAAAGGATATAGGAAAATAAAGAAATAGCGAAGTAAAACCCGAACACCGACTTCTAGACTGAGAAAGCGGGAAACAGTAAGTGACACAGAAGGGTGGTTGGATATGGAGCCAGAGTCTCAAACACCACTAGACAGACAGCAAAGGGAGAGGTAATGGTAGAAAGGCAGCAGACCTATAAAAATGTGGTTTTTTCAGTCAAGTCAGAGGGGTACACAAACAAAAATTGGCACTCCCTTGTAAATGAAATGGAACAAATGTACCAAACAGCAGAAAAGCTGCATTGGCTCCTAATACACAAACAACATGATTACAGAAGGGAAACAGTTTTTTTTTTTTTTTTTTTTTTAACAGTCAGGCTATGCCCCCCAACCCGGAGGAGTGGGACATGGGGGAAAAACCTCTGGTACATGTGGAATTGCAGGATTGCTCAGCCCAGAAGAGTCGAGATGTGTCCTCCTCCCCAGCTGAGTGTGCTGGACTTAACAGCCAACATGGCATAGGGGGAAAAAACATGACAAACAAACACTAAGAAAAATTGCCTGACACAGCCAGAAGAAAATCGCTGTAGGAAAAAGTGACCGTCATGTCCCGCAACAAACACTTCACACGAACTACATTTGTCAATTTGTTTTGATGCAGGGCAACACTTAATTGGAAAATATTCAGCATCTCCTTTTGAACTTACACATTTTCATTTCAGGATTTACTCAGCACCTGGCAGTGTTTTAGTGCCTCATTAGATATAATACTGTTCCATGAATGGCATCACAAAATCTGGTAGATGGTTCACCAGTGTCTGACCCCTCCTCTGTTGCTACTCACTTCAAAAAGGTTTTCACTACCTGTGGTCTCCCTTCAGCTCTCCATCCACTCTCTTCCATTCCTCCACATGCTCCCTCTCTCATCTCCTCTCCCTTCACAGGGATTCTCTCCCCCACCCCATTTACTACCCAGGAAATCTTAACTGCCCTTTACTCCCTTAACTTGCACAAGTCCAGCCCCGATGGGCTGGATCCTAAACTACTCCGTATCTCTACTACTGCCATAGCATCTCCTCTGACTCACCCACTCAATCTCTCCTTCTTCCTGAGTGCTGTCCCTCAGACCTGGAAGTTGGCCGAACTTCTTCCACTCCACAAAGGGGAGGGGGGACCTACCTCTATGGGTAACTGCTGACCAATCTCCCTCCTCCCTTCTCTTGCCAAGCTGGAAGAGAAGCTTGTGTACACCAGATTGTCTGAGTCCTATCCTCCACTGATTACCTCTCCCTGTTCCAGTCTGACTTCCAGAAGCATCACTCCACCATCTCCTCCCTGTTGTGTGTAACTGATTCTGTCTTAACATAGAAACATAGAAATTGATGGCAGAAGGAGACTGCTAAGTCCATCTAGTCTGCCCATTTGTTTTAAACCTATTTTGACACTCCAATTGCCCTTTGTAATCAGGGCTCCATTGTGTTTATCCCATGCATTCTTGAATCCCCCCACAGTGTTGACCCTCACGACCTCTTGGGGCAGGCTGTTCCAAGCGTCCACCACTCTTTCTGTGAAGAAAAAGTTCCTGGTGTTGGTAGAGAACCTCCCTCCATGCAGCCTGAGGTCATGTCCACTGGTCCTGAAGCCCTTCTTGAAGCGAAAAAGTTCCTGTGCCTGTATCTTGTTAATGCCTTTTATGTACTTGAATGTTTCAGTCATGTCCCCCCTCTCTCTCTTCTCTGCTCCAGGGAGTACATATTCAGTTCATGGGAGGATGGGGTGGTACCTGAGGACTGGAGGAGGGTGGATGTGATTCCCCTTCACAAACGTGGGAGCAAGACAGAAGCAGGAAACTACAGACCTGTTAGTTTGACCTTAGTGGTAGGAAAAATGATGGAATCACGTCTTAAAGAAAGAATTGTTGAGTACCTAGAGGCCAGTGGGGCACAGGATCCAAGGCAGCATGGATTCACAGGAGGAAGGTTATGTCAGACAAATTGAATCGATTTCTTTGACTGGGTGACCAAAGTAATAGACCAGGGAGGGGCTGTGGATATGGTCTACCTAGACTTTAGCAAGGCATTTGACACAGTCTCGCACAAAAGATTAATAATCAAGTTAGCCAGCATGGGAGTCGGTCCCAGGGTGGTAGCCTGGGTAGCAAACTGGCTGCACAACAGGACACAGAAGGTAATAGTAAATGGAACTCACTCCGAAGAAAGGGGAGTTACTAGTGGAGTACCTCAGGGTCAGTATGGTCCAGTCCTCTTTAATGTCTTTACAGGTGACATTGCAGAGGGTCTGGAAGGAAAAGTATGCCTCTTTGCAGATGATACAAAGATCTGTAACAGAGCTGATACACAAGGAGGGGGTGGAAAGGATGAAAAGGGACTTTGCAAGGTTGGAGGAATGGTCAGACATATGGCAACTTAGATTCAATGCAAAGAAGTGCAAAGTAACGCACCTGGGAAACAAAATCCCAGAAGAAGAGTACACAATGGTGGGAGAGGTACTAACAACAACAAAAATGGAACGGGACCTGGGGGTAGTCTTATCAGATGACCTAAAGGTGAGCAAACAATGTGAGAAGGCAGTAAGGAGAGCTGGGGGGATACTGGGATGCATAGGGAGAGGCATCACAAGTAGAAAAAGGGAAGTGGTTATCCCTCTGTGCAGACAGTTGGTGAGACCTCATCTGGAGTACTGTGTGCAGTTTTGGAGACCCTATCTCCACAAGGACATAGACAGGATGGAGGTGGTCTAGAGGAACTAAAATGGTACAGGGTCTGCATCAGAAGCCGGATGAAGAGAGACTGAGAGAGCTTAATATGTATACCCTTGATGAAAGGAGGGACGGGGGGGACATGATAGAAACTTTCAAGTACCTCAAGGGAATCAACAAAGTCCAGGAAGGTAGCATCTTTCAGAAAAAGAGATGTGCAAGAACAAGGGGGGCACAATTCAAAGACAGAGGCGGGACAGCTCAGGGGCAACGTGAGGAAATATATTTTCATGGAGGGAGTGGTGGATGCATGGAACTGCCTTCCTGGGGAGGTTGTGGGGTCTAAAATTGTGGGGAAATTCAAACATGCATGGGACAGACATAAGGCAATTATAGTGGGGGGTAGGAGGAAGTAGGCTGTTGGTTAACTAGAATCTGCAGCTTATCCAATAGGTAGGGAAATGGGCAGACTGAGTGGGCCAAGTGGTACTTATCTGCCATCAAAGTCTATGTTTCTATGTTTCTTTCCTCTTAGGATATGTACTACAGACCCTGAATCATTTTTGTCATCTTTTTTCTGTACTGTTTCCACCCAGTCAATGTCCTTCCTGAGGTGAGGCCTCCAGAATTGAACTCCATATAGCTGGTGAGGCTTGACCAGCGAGCTATACAGTGGTAGTAGCACCCCCTCTCCTCCTGCCCGTGATTCCCCTCCCAGTGCAGCCCAGCATTCTGTTGGTCTTCAATGTTGCCTTCTCACACTGCTTACCAACCTTCAAGTCATCTGAGATTGTGATTCCCAGATCTCATTCCTGGTTTACGCCCCCCAGTGTTTCGCCTCCTAGGTAATACTCCTTTCCTGGATTTTTCTTTCCTATGTGCATGATCTTGCACTTTTTGGTGTTAAATCTCAGCTGCCACACTCCAGACCATTCTTCCAGTTTCTTGAGGTCAGCTTCCGTCTTGTTCACTCCTTCTGAGGTGTCCACCCTGTTACATATCTTGGTGTCGTCTGCAAACAGACACATCTTCTCTTCCAGTCCATCAGTGATGTATGCTATAAAGATATTGAAAAGCAGAAGCCCCAGCACTGAGTCCTGGGGCACCCCGCTGGTCACCCTGCCTTCCATCGATTGTGCTCCATTAACTTGTACCCTCTGGGTTCTGCCTTGTAACCAGTTTTGTACCCGTCTGACTACTTCTGGACCAACCCCTGTGTGGTCAAGCTTCTCTTTACCAGCCTTCTGTGTAGAACCGAGTCGAAGGCCTTACTAAAGTCTAGGTAGACCACACCTACAAAGTGCAAAGTAATGCACCTGGGAAATAAAAATCCAGAAGAAGAGTACACAATAGCAGGGGAGGTACAAACAACAACAATAATGGAAAGGGATCTGGGTGTAGTCATATCAGATGACCTAAAGGTGGGTAAGCAATGTGAGAAGTCAGTAAGGAGAGCCAGGGGGATACTGGGATGCATAGGGAGGGGCATCACAAGTAGAAAAAGGGAAGTGGTTATCCCTCTGTACAGACAGTTGGTGAGATTCCATCTGGAGTACTGCGTGCAGTTTTTGGAGACCTCATCTACGCAAGGACATAGACAGGATGGAAGCAGTCCAGAGGAGAGCAACTAAAATGGTGCAGGGTCTACATCAGAAACCATATGAAGAGAGACCGAGAGAGCTTAATTTGTATACCCTTGATGAAAGAAGGGACAGGGGGGACATGATAGAAACTTTTAAGTACCTCAGGGGAATCAACAAAGTCCAGGAGGGTAGCATCTTTCAGAAAAGAGATGTGTAAGAGACAAGGGGCACAATTTAAAAAGTTAGAGGGCGGCTCAGGGGTAATGTGAGGAAATTATTTTTCACGGAGAGTGGTGGACGATGGAACCGCCTTCCTGGAGAGGTTGTGGGGTCTAAAACAGTGGGGGAATTCAAACATGCATGGAACAGACATAAGGCAATTATAGTGAGGGTTGCAGGAAGTAGGCTGTTGGTTAACTAGAATCTGCAGCTTATCCAGTAGGTAGGGAAATGGGCAGACTGGGTGGGCCAAGTGGTCCTTATCTGCCGTCAAAGTCTATGTTTCTATGTTTCTATGTTACTGCCCCACCGTCGTCTACTATTTTTGTAGCTTAGTCAAAAAACACAAACAGATTTGTCTAGCATGACTTACCTGCTGTGAAACCATGCTGTTTATGGTCTTGTTGGCCGCTAGTTTCAAGGAATGCTATGATCCTCTGTTTGAGTAGTGTCTCCATTAGTTTCCCTACTAGGGACATGAGGCGCACCAGTCTGTAATTACTAGCCTCTTCGCAACTGCCTGATTTGTGAAGTGGAACCACTATTGCCTTTTTCCAGTCTTCGGGTACCACACTGCTCTTCAAGGATTTCATGAATAGAAGTGCCAGAGGGGCTGCTAATTCTGCCCCCAGTTCCTTAAGGATTCTGGGGTGCATCTCGTCTGGTCCCATGGCTTTGTCTGCTTTTAGTTTGTTTAGCACCTCTCGTACTTCGGCTTCTGTAAAGGGACTCGTGTCTACCCCTGGTCCTGGGATGTTGTGTTTTTTCAGGGCTGGGCCATCCCCTGGGTCCTCTTTGGTAAACACAGAGTGAAAGTATTTGTTGAGGATTTTGGCTTTCTTTGGGTCATGCTTGGTGCATTTCTCTTCTTCAGTAGCAATCTTTACTATCCCCCCCTTTTGCCTTCCTATGCTCCCTAATGTATCTAAAAAATTATTTGTCTCCTCTCTTTGCCCCTTCTGCTATTTTTTCCTTTATCTGGGCTTTTGTCTTTCTAATTTGTTTGTTAGATTCTCTCATTTTTTCCTTGTACGACTCCCAGTCTTTCTCAGTCATACGTCTTGTAGTGACAATAAGAAGTCCCTGCTTCTTGTTGTCGCTGCTGTTAGTGTGCTCCAGTTAATATCTGAAAGGTTGAAGTCCCCCACCAGTATTACTTCACCTGTATCAGCCATTTTGTGGATTTTCTCTATTAGATCTTGGTCTCCTTTATCATTTTGGGGGCCTGTACACGACATCAATTCTGAAGGATTTTCCCCTTGCCCATGTCTGCTATTAGCCACAGTGACTCAAAGTCCCCAGGCTGCCCTTTTACTTCTGTGGCTTTTATTTCCTCTTAAATGTAAATGGCTATGTCCCCCAACCCTCTTTTTTTGCCCTGCCTATCTTTCCTAAATAGATTGTAACCAGGAATGGCCGTATCCCATCCATGGTTTTCCGTGAACCACGTTTCTGTTACAGCCACTCAGTCCAACTTTCTGTTTCCAAGATGGATGTGAGTTTGGGAAGTTTGTTGGTTAGGCTCCTAGTATTTGCAACCATTGCCTTCCAGGAATGTACATCCTCTTTGGCACAAGGTTGTACCCTCTTTCTGGACTTTTGCAGTTTGCTCTTTCTGGCCAAGAGATTATGGAGGTTGCTGGTTTGGGCGGATGTTGGCTCCGATTTGTTTTCTGAGGATATATGCACGCATTTGGCATTTTGGGGAGTGATGACCAGCCTACTGACAGCAGGGGTGTGAGCTGCTTCATATTCCTCTTTATTTAGGTTAAACTATCAGTATAGACATTAAATTTGTGACCAAGTGCTTGCACACCTTCTCTGTTTAGGTGCAATCCGTCATATTTAAAAAAAGCTCCTTCTAAAAAGTTGTGCCAGTTCCCTATGTAGTGGTATCTCTTGTCTTGGCACCAATCACACAGCCATGAGCTGAATTCACCTACTTCAATCTCTCTGACTCTCTTGGTGCTTTTTCCTTTTTTCCACATTGGGCAGCACTTCTGAGAAGGCTAATTTGGACAGAAGGATATAACGGTTGTTGGCCAGGTTCTCAAAGTGTTTCTTGGCCTCCTGAACTGTGTGATTTGCCAAGTCATTGGTACCAAGGTGTATAGTCATATGTGTAAGATTTCCTGATTCCTACACAATTGTCTTTATGCGATTAGTGTCCCTACTTGCAGAAGCTCCTAGTAGATACTTTACCATGGTGTTACTTTTAACATTTCGTGTTAGGTGGTGTTCCACTCCTTGGATCATGGAATCCCCAATTATGAGAATTTTGTTTTGGTTTATATTTGTGTCATTTTTATTTTGAGTTTTAGTATTTTTGTTGTTACTGCATTTGGTTTTGGTATTGTTGTTGGTTATATTTTGAGTATCAGTATTTTTGTTTTCATTGTAGTTTGTATTGGTTTTAACTGACATGTTAGCCGTTTTTGGTGATTTGATTTCTTTACCTTGTATTACTTTGTCTGTGGTTGGTTGCAGTGGAGCAAACCTGTATTTTGTTTGGATGACCAGGAAATGTTCATGGTTTTTGGCTTCCTTCCTGGGCCTCCTATGATGCCTCTTTTTTCTTACCACCTGCCAGTCTCTGGGCCCTGCCTTGAGTCCTGTCCCCTGGCTGACATGCTGGTACTGGTGGTGGGGGGGGGGTTGAGGAGGTGTGCTATAGAGTTCCCTGTATTGGATGTCGTATATTATAGTCCAAGCATCCTGTAGTTGGGCTGCAAGATCTGCCATGGTGCAGCATGCATGGCAGGGTCCTGGTTGCCGTTTGTAGATCCTATTGTACAGCACACTGCAGTTTTTGCAACTGACAAGGTCCATTTTTTTTGTTTGTTTTTTTGTTTTAGTTGAGAGATAGTGCTGATTCCTGTTTCTTGGCAGGAAGTGTGGACAAAAAAGAAAACAGAACAGTGAGTTTTTTTTTGTACCTTACTACCTCCTATCAGGTGTTGTGGGTGGTGCTACATGCCTATTTATTTATTTAGTTTTTGTTAACCGGGTAGGTACACTAGCCATGAAATAACTATTTTTAGGCATGACCCAGGAGAGTACAACAATCAAAGACAGGTATATAGCATGAGTACAATGAAATTACAATAGCATAGGTCAAAACAGTTAGTAGTAATGAATACATGCAGTCAGGACAATAACAATCAATGCAATTCACATAGAACTTTAAGGCAGAGAAAACCTACACAGTCTAGGAAGAGATACCACAACACAGCAGCAAAGAAATAGTGTTCAAATTAGTCACAACAATGAAGATTCAAATAGGCAGCGAAACAAGGCAAGGGCAAATTCCTGACTGGGCAGGATGCATTGTCACGGCCTCTAAAACAAGACTCAGGTGTGTGTGTTGGGGGGGGATTTGGGGTAGACTATCTCTCAAGGAGAAAGTATGGGTAAGAAGTGCTATGAAGTAGGGAGGTTAAAGTTAGGCCAGGCAGCATCTTGCGGGTGAGTGGATTAGGGAGGATTAAAACAAGTGCAGAGATTAGCAGGGGATAGATGTAAGCTCAACTCCTTTTTGAAGCTGTCATGGGATCCAGATATTCGAAGTGCTTAGGGGACAGAGTTCCAAAGCTTAGGAGCAGAGTGATTGAAGGCAACAGAGCCTTTTGATGTTTTACATCTAGGTACATTCAGCAGGGATTTACCTACCGATCACATTCTATAGGAGGAGGTTTGAGGTACCAGCAATGTTGCGAGTGCTGAAAGGGTCTGGTTTCGAGTATAGAGTTAATCAGGGAGCCAAGAGAGTGTTGATGGCAAGCTGAGGGGGATAACCAGCCCAGGTCCCTGTACAGCTGGCAGTGGTGCTTAAAACGTGGTGACAAGGAGGCATATCAACAGATATTATTATAAGTGACATCCCACTTATGAAGGATGGTTTTGTGTGTGACAGCAAAGGTCGGCATGCCATAGGTGAGGACAGGGAGTAATATGCCTCTGGCAATAGCAAGTTTAGCAGGGGCAGTCAACATGAAACTGGACTTGTAAGCAACCCCCAGTTTAGCATTCACTGCTTGCAGGCAAGATTGTATATGCAGGCTGAAGTCCAGGGATTGGTCCAGAAGAATTCCCAGGTACTTAAAAGATGTAACGCATTCTATTTGTGTGCCACTGCAGTCTTGCACCAATAGGGGAGTTTGGCATGTCCTAAGTTTAGGGACAGACCCAAGTAACATTGCTTGGGGTTTTCTTAGTATTAAGTACAAGCTTATGTGCAGAAAGCCAATTTTGTACATTTGTGAAATCTGAAGAAAGGGATGCATTTATGCTGGCAACCTTATCAGAGCTTGAATAGAGTACAAGATCATCTGCATAGAGAATAGATGAGCATGAAAGAAAAACCTCAGCTATGTTGTTGATATAAAGTGAGAAAAGAAGAGGTCCCAGATTAGAGCCCTGGGGAACCCCAATATTGATGGTAGCACCATCAGATAAAGAGGAGTTGAATTTCACAATTTGAGTTCTATTTGATAGATAGCTTCCATACCAGGTAACAACTGGGGGTGAAAAGCTCAGATTACAAAGAGTGGAGAGGAGCAGGGGGTGATCAACAGGCAAGAGCACTCTGGGAAGGGTGGGTGGGCATATCCAACTGCTCCCTGTATGCTGTAGAAAACAATCAGGTAGCTGTTGAACAGACGAGGTCTATTTGTATTCCTGCAAGGTAAGAAGGAATCTGGTTACAAGCTCAGTTGTTCTGCCCTTTGGCTCAGAACAGCTCTATGGAGTCCACGTGGCTTGCAGTAAAAATCCCTGCCTGAGGTCTGTGCATCCCGGCCCCCTGCTGCTGTGAGGGAGAGAGGACTGATCCACTGGTTGTAGGACAATACTCACCCTTCTCAAATGCTGGAGTGCCCAGGGAACTGCTGCAGCAGAAACCACTGACAAGAATGGAAGCCACTGATGAGATGGAACCTGGATGGGGCTATGCTGCAGCGAGTTCCACTTGCAGTGCTTCAGTTGGCAGACCTGCAGTCAAGAGCATGGGAGAATTTAAATCTCCTACTTGCGCTCCCCTCAGGTGAAGATCAGTGAAGTTCAGCAGACATTAAGGCTAGGGACTGGACTGCACTTGGTGTATGCCTCCTAGGGTTGCCCTTTGTGTCTGAGCTGTTCTGCTGGACAGAATTGAAAGGCAGGAAAATTTGTTTTATTCGAAAGTTTTTGGTTTTTTTGCCTTCTTGTCAGTTCAGGAAGGAAGTGGGCGTTGACATGCCGAGCCTCTATAGGAAGAGGACCCAGGGTGGGTGGGATTAGGGGTAGGGTGGGAGGGCAGAACCTTTGTTTCTCCTTCCTGCTGAAAAAACAATCAGTTTGTTAAGGTCTGCCACTTAGTAGCACAACTAGAGACTAGAGGAGAAGAGGTCTCTCTCCCAGTCAGTGAAGATCAGTGAAGCTCAGCAGACAGTAAGGCTAGGGGCTGGACTGGACTTGGCGTATGGCCCTTAGGGTTGCCCTCAGTGTCTGAGCTGGTGCTTCTTGTTGTTTCTGGATGAGAACTTTCTATTAACTGACCACTATTTCAGTAGTGGGTACAGCAGACAGTAAGGCTAGGGGCTGGACCGCTCTTGGCGTATACCTCCTAGGGGTGCCCTTTGTGTCTGAGCTGTTGCTTCCAGCTTAGAGCTTTCTATTAGTCAAACACTATTTCAGTAGCGGTACATCAGTACAAATGCTGATTTACATAGAGCAGTTAGGAATTCTGAGCAAGTGTTCCAGCTGCTTCTTATGCTGAGAGGGCAGCCGCTGGCTGGGTCTGAGCAGAGCGATCGAGGAGAGAAGTCACCTCAGTGGAGATAGGAGCCCAGACTGTACACTCCAAGGGGGATTCAGCCAGGTAGAACTGCTGTAAAGGAATCCCTGCTTCCACACCTGTTGGAGTCTGCCTTCCCTCCGTGATTGGTCTCTCCCCCAGTCAGTGAAGATCAGTGAAGCTCAGCAGACAGTAAGGCTAGGGCCTGGACTGCACTTGGCATATGCCTTCTAGGGTTGCCCTTTGTGTCTTCTCAAGGATGGACCAGGGGCACTTCACAACTGCCATCTTCATTGATCTGGCCAAGGCCTTTGACTCAATGTCCCACTAACTCCTCCTGAATAAGCTGAGTTCTGCTGGCCTCTCAGCTCCTGCAGTTGACTGGTTCTGTTCTTACCTCATGGACTGTCTACAGTCAGTACAGGTTGCTAGCATCCTGTCTATCCTCTTCTTTCTATCCAGGCAGGAGTCCCACAGGACTCCATCCTGGGTCCCTTTCTCTTCTGCATTTTCCTTAATGAACCCCACTGGCCTGTGTCAATTCGTATATTTGCATGTATGTAGATGACACAATCATCTACACCTCTGGTCATTCCACCTCAGCCATGGAAGGTCAGCTCCAGCAAGACTTCCACAATGTTCTGTGCTGGTTCCAATCAAACCAACTCTGAGTCAACACCAAAAAAAAAAAGGGTCCATGACCTTTGGCACCAGCCAGAAACTGTGCCTATCTTCTCCACCTTGGATGGCAACCCTCTAGAAGTCATCCAGCCCTTTAAGTACCTCAGTGTGTATGCCCACATTGACGCCATCCATGCAAAGCTCCACCATAAACTTCATGTTTTATACTCAATTAAGACAGTCTCCACAGGTCCGTCGTCAGCTTGTTACCAGAATGGTGCTCCTGGTCTTTGACTATGTGGATGTGGTTTACCACATTGCCCTCCCCTTCCCTGGCCAGACTGAATATCTTCTGCAACTCCTTCTGCCACTTTGTTACCAACTCCCCTCTTCATACTCATCACTGCTCACAATACTTCTCATTCATTCTTCCTCTACCTTCATTTTGCCAGATCCACTGTACCTCATTAATTTCCAAATACTGGCTTGGGTCACTTCCCTCTTACCTCTCATCCCTCCTCTCCCTTATCCCATCTACCTTCTGCTCCCTCTGCTCTAGGGATCCTCACACCACCACCATTCCTCATCCTCTTTCCTCTGCTGGGCAGTCTGAAGCTTTTTTCTCTGATCTCTCATCACTTCGGAACCAACATCCCTCTTCCCTCCACTTCACTGCCTCACCATGTTCCCTCTAACACAAGCAGAAACTGCTTCACTTTCCCCTTGCTCCTGTTTCCCCGCTCTCTGACTGCGCCCCTTGCATTTGCCTCATACCTCACTGGGACTGTTACTGAATTGCTTGTTTGTTGCTCATGGCTTGTTTTGCACTTATTTTATACTTACTCCTGTACTAACCATGTTCTCAAAGAGCACTTTCTTGTAACTGCAAACAGTGTCAGCGCTGCGTATTCTGCATCCCCCTACTCCCATCCCATGGGTTGCACCTGAAATGAGTCTCAGCTCAGTGTGCCTTTCCTGACCACCAGTTTTTGAATAAATAAATAAATATTTACCATGGAGTCTAAGAACTTGTCACTATTTCTGCTGTTGCAGATCTACTAGGTGCACTCCTGCTTTTATGATAATTTGTTTTTCACGTTTCTATTTTGTATTGTTGAAACAACTTTGAAATATCCTGTTGTGCTGTATTTGGATTTTTTAGCAATGTTAGCTTCTTTTTTTCAGTTTCGCATGAGCACTTTCACACCCCTGTCTATATGTTACCTAATTCCCTCATCCATTGTACGTACCAGATTTTATGACATCATTCATGGAGCCCTATTATAGAAGCGTCACTATCAATTTTTACCATGAAGTAGAATTGTTAACTCACTAGTGGTATTTATTTGCTTTTAAATGCTATGACTTATCCTCTGGTTATCTGGGGGAGGAGTTAGCACAGCTTGGACATTTAAATCCCCAAGTTAAGACATATGTACTTTTGGCAGAGCCATCATTACATCGCCAGCCATTTTCTGGATCGTGACGTCACAAGGTAGTCTGACATTTATTTGGGGATAAGCTGTGTGCTGGCCAGGTCCCCTGAAGAAGATAGTACATCCTCAAAGTGCCGGGGATCTTGTGGTATCAGTTCAGCTGAGTTGCTGTGGTTCATTGTTTTCATTTTGCGGTGTTTGCACTAAGACCTGTCTGCAATCTATGAATAGACCATTACAGCAAGTATGCAACTTTGTAGCCATTTAGGCACTGTATTTTTCACATTAAGACATTTTGCAATACAGCTTACAGTTGGGAGTTCTTGGCTTTGTGTGTGCATAATAACAGGGATGTACCGTGTGGGAAGGCTAGTAATTTGATCCAATCAAGTGAAGAATGCACATGCACAGACAGGGCTACTGTCAAGTGGAGTTAAATTTAGATAGCATCCAGAAAACACATTTGCATTTCGCAACTAACAGTGACACAGTATACTCAAGAAGGAGGGGATATACCCTGGGCAGGAAGGAGCAAGACAAGGACAGGAAAAGAAAGGATAGGGGATAAGAAAGGATTTTGGTTGGTACGGAGCCCTCAGGAGGGACCTCACAACAGTATTCTGTTTTTATTTTGTTTGTTTGTTTTTTTACAACAGCCTACCTTTACAGGAAGGAGAACAGCTGGGGAGAGGTATACAGCACTAGAAGTACCAGCCAGTGATAACAGGGTGAGCTGCCCAAGGGCCCTGCTTCTGAGAGCGGGGAATGGTGGGTGGATGTGGTAATTAATGGTGAAGATATTCTGGACGATCAACAGTTATGGTAAATATGTAACTTTGATATCTTCCACAAATCAGTCTTCATCATTGATTGGCACTTATTGGTCTGAGTACCAAGCTTCCCTTTTTCTTAAGGAGTAGCTGGCTCACTCTGAGGGTAAGAGATACCCTCAGCCTTCTGTGTGGGTGACAACACCTAAGGGCAGTGGTTCCTCACAGGTCTGGCAAGACCTGAGACTGGCTAGGTCTGGGGGGGACTGCTGTTCACAGTAGCAGGAAGGTTCCCTGACAGTTCCTGCCTGACCCTAGAGGAAAAGAAATGAGCCCCTTGGAAATGCGAGTTGAACACCTTACGCCAGGCCAAAGGTGCCAGTCAGGACAGTTGAAGCCATACGATCCGCTGAATGCAGACTGCAGTTCCCATCAGCCTGGAGGCCACCTTGTTGGCATCTTAGGATCAAATCAAATCAAACTTTATTTTTATAGCGCCTTTCAAGAACCAAGGCGCTGCACAAAATCAATTGCAAAGTATAACATTAAAACAGGACGATAAAACATATTAGTCATTAGGGAAGGCAAAATTAAATAAATACATTTTTAGCTCAGTCTTAAATCTATCAATGGTCGGGCATTCTCTTAACTGATGAGGCAGAGAATTCCACAGGGTTGGAGCAGAAAAAGCAAAAGCAAGAGCACCTGATGTTTTTTCATCGTACCCTGGGAATCTCTAGCAATCCCTTGTCGGTGGATCGGAGAGGACGGGAGAGGCAGTAGGGTATCAAGAGGTCTTGTAAGTAACTGGGTCCCTGATCATGTAAGGCTTTAAAGGTTAGCAAACCAACCTTAAAGGTGATCTGCCACTGAATAGGCAGCCAGTGCAGTTCGCGGAGCACAGGAGTACTATGACTGGACCTAGAAGTCCCAGTCAAAAGCCTGGCTGCTGCATTCTGCACTAGCTGCAAGCAGCAGATATCAACCCCTGGAAGCCCTAGGTAGAGAGAATTGCAGTAATCAAGGCAGTTAGTGATGAAGGCATGGACCAGTGTTGGAAGGTCATCCGGAGGAACCAAGTGTTTCACCCAGGCGATATTCCTCAGATGATAAAAGAAAGATTTGACAACAGCTGACACCTGAGACCGTAGTGTCAGACCCTCATCAAAAATAAAGCCGAGATTACGCACTCAGTCTGAGGTAGCGAGCTGTATACCATCAATCAAAACACTTGATGCCTGGCCAGCTCACATACCCACCCCTGGATGACCAGGGTCCACAACCAGCACTTCAATCTTATCCAGATTCAGTCTCAGCCAACTAGTTTTCATCCAGGTTCTGATCTCGGTAAGGCAGTTGTTTAGCACAGAGAAAACAGCATCCTGTCCGAGCAGAAAGGACATATACAGTTGGGTATCGACTGCATAGCAGTGAAAACTCAAACTGTATCACCTGATGATATCTCCCAATGACAGCATATACACTGCAAACAACATGGGGGCTAAGATGGAGCCCTGTGGCACCCTGCAAGACAGGGAGTAAGTGCCAGAGGAATAAATTCCAGTGGTAACTCTCTACCTTCACTTGATGCCATGCTACCTCCAGACCCTGGGTGGAAAGGAAAGGTTGATGGCTTGCCAGACTTCCTCGCTCATAGGCAGTGAAGACAGCAGGTTGTGCAGCTACAAACATAGACAACAGTTGTAGTCTGCAATATGTGTCAGGTGTGCTGACACACATAAGCACACATGTCGAGGTGAAAACCTTCCTTCCCAGAGCATGTGTAAAAGCAGAGTCCACATCTGGCGGCTTGACACAAGTGAGGCTCTGAGGCCCCAGTGGGGTCTGTAGTACCTGAAACTCTGATGTTGAATGAAGCATGTCACATGCAGACACCATGGATGTGTGACACCGCATGAGGAGGTTACCTTGGGATGGCTGGAGTGGCAGAGTGACACCTCAGCATAGCCAAGAAGAAGTACGGTGCTGCGATTGGAAACTCCTAGGAGTCCCAATGGCAGGGCTGCTTGATTACAGCTAGTATAGGCAGACAGGTCAAGCACATGCAGCATCTCCATCATGAATCACTGATACGGAGCATACTCAGCAGATGAGGCCAGGTGAATGGAATATTCATTGTCCTCTGAGTAGACCACTGAGTGAGATGAGACGTTGTCTTCGGGAAGGGTTGGTACTAGACACCTGTCAGTCTCCCTGTGCCAGGACTCTAAGACATCGATCCATTCCTGGTTTTGCTTCCATGTTAGTGGCCCCTCAAAGTCTATTAGCAAGGGCATCTTTTCAAAAAAGTGGCAAGGCCCTTTTACAGTTGGTTGAAACTCCGGGACTCAAGAACCTCTGCCTGGGCTACGAAATTGAATAGGTGGCCTTGCCTGAAGGTAGGGCCTAGCAAATTCACTGGAAGGATGTCCTCCTACATCTGAAAAGTGACTCATTCAGTGCCTTTGGGGGGAATCCCCAGGTAAGGAGACCACAGCTGTATAGGTCCCATGGGGCAACCCTGGTCGACATAAGTGATGATGTCATCCACTGGCTCCAGAAAGAAACTAGCCTCCAAGGCATCATCTGTCCCTGAGTTGGCACTACCTCCAGCACTGTGTTCAGGGTCAGCGATGTCCTAAGAGACAGGCCTCTCCCCATCACTATGGTTGTCATTGTCCTTAACTCTTTGCTCGGTGTCAACTTCACATGTGGTGCCATCACCCTCCTCAGTGTCTTGGGTGACACCAGAGTTAGGGACAACCTCCGAGACAACATCATCAATAGCACCTGTCTTGAAGCCAGGCCCAGGATCAACACCATGGCCATTGCCTTCACTGTCACCAGGCTTGGAGCTGTCTCCCTTTCGTGGCTTCTCTTGTGGATGGAGACAGTCTTTGAATCGGCATCAGAATGACCAACAGTCTCTGTGCCAGTCCCTCTCCTGACACTGAAAATGGTTTCAGAGGGAGGCTTGGCATTGTCCTTAGGGTCACCTGCCACATCAACATTGTTAATAGTGATGACAGCACATGTGATGCCAGAGGACAATGTTGAGATGCCCACTGGTGTAGATCAAGTCTATAGCTTTGGCCTCACCACCAGGGATGTCTACTGAACATGGAAAAAATAAGAGAGAGTTGGTGGGTCCCCTTATGGGGCTGCAGTATGGATAATCCAGTGTTCAGAAAATGAAGAAAACCAGCCACTCAATGTTTTCTTAAAAGCTGTTTTTTTTATTTTTTTAACTATTTCTTAGAATCAAACTCAAACAAAATTTTTTTGTTGTAGAATACTAAATTTAAAATTTGATTTAAGCTGTAAATACTAATAATGAATGTAGTTTTCTACAATTATAAGAAAAAATTTAAGTACTTCATGAACTGTGATAGGAAGTGCACCAAAAATGCAACATTGGTTTAACTTGGATAAAAGTCTTTCGAAAAATTAATAGTAAAAAATTCAGTTTGAGAAATGAAAACTAATTATGTATTTAAGATAGGTCCTGGCCTCTGAGGAAGCCAGATTGGGTGAAACATTGGGGAAGCACAGGGGATCATTGAATCTAAGAAATACTTCAAAAAATTAAAAAAAATCATCTTTTAAGAAAATATTGAGTGGTTGGCTTTCTTCGTTTTCTGAATACTGAACAGGGCAGACAGACTGTGGAGGGTTCTCAGCCAGCTGCCCAGAAGGAGTTGGTTGCCCCACAGACCCAACCACCAGGGCCTCCAACACCACAGCACAGTGAGGTTGAGGAGGACCCTATGCTTCCTTGGAACTGAAAGTCATAGGAAGGAAGGGAGGACTTCTGGTGATGTCACAAACCCGATAGGTGGCTGAGTTAAGAGCTCCGCTCCCTCTCCTCCAAAAAACTTCAATTTAAATCTTTTAATAATACTTTTTGGGTCCTCAGCATTTGAAGATGGTTCAATGAATGAACGTAGCACCAGATCCAAAACCAAAAACAAGCCTAACCATCAAGATTCTGTCGAACAGAGCTCTCCTGAAGATGCCATCCGACCACAGTCATAGCCCATACCAGACGCTGGTGCAAGGACCTACCTATAACACTGAAGATGAAACTGAACAATTATCCCATAATCATTTTGAGCTGCTCCTGAAAGAAATCCAGGAGATGAGGGCAGAAAACAAAAGAGGATTTCCACAATTAAATAAAAAGCTTTCCCAAGTAGAACAATGAGTTCAGGAGGCGAAGGAGCGTATTTCTACAACTGAGGACACTTCCTTACACCTCAGTCATGCAGTCCAAGCCATATATGACCATGCGGCTGCATTAGAAAGCAAGTGCCAGGATCTCAAAAGTCGCTCCCATAAGGAAAACCTTAGGATCTATGGCCTGGCTGAGGGGGTTGAGATGGGAAACATGGTCTACTTCATCACAGATCTACTTAAGGATGTTTTGGAGCTATCGCTGGACTATACCTTTAATATCAAGCACGCCCACAGGGCTTGGCTTCCATGACCTACAGACCTGAAAGCCTGCCCAAACTCTGTTGTACTCAAATTCAACAGTTTTTGAGTTAAGGAGGATATACTGGGCATGGCAAAAAAAGGAGATCTGCTATTTAAATTTTCGTCTCCTCTTTGACCATGACTACCCCCCAGAAAAACAATGCCAGCGCCTGGCTTATGGGGATGTAATAAAAGCTCTCCAACCTAAACAAATCAGATTTCACACTCTCTACCCCACAAAATTGAAAGTGTTTTGGAGCCTGGGTGCCTCTGTTTATAAGACCCCTATGGCTGCTCAAGAAGCATTGACTGAACAGGAATCAGACTCCCAGCATCGGGCTCAATGGCTGCTCAGAAGAGGAAAGATCCGTTCCCTGAATGGCAATTGGCTGGCTCCCAGAAAAACTGACCAACAGGACCGCTTGCCTTCTCCTCGACATTATAGCACATTAAAGACCTTTTGAAGAGGCTCCTGGGCATGACTGAAGATAAACCCCACATAGTAGAGGGCTGACTGTAGAATGCAATGGAACAATTTAATTACCTGTTCCCCAGATTCTTGGGGTGACTCCCCTGTGGTACGATCTAGCACAGCTCTCTCAGAAGGTGACTATTTCTTTTACTCCTACCAAACTGTCTCTGCTTTTTTCTCTGTATCCTCCGGTTTACTTGTATTCCAACACTAGATGGGCCTGTATACCAACAAAGCCCTTCTTGTAACCGGAGTAAGTCTTGACCATTACCTGTTCCTGGATTTAGTTAATAACAGACTTTTCCTCCCCGAGACAGTACTCAGTTTGGTTTTTATTGCCGATTTTGGATGTATGGGTAACGGGACATGGATTCTAATCCAATTCGTCTCACAGTTGTTTGCCACCCGACTGGATGCCTACAATTCCTGGTCTTCAGTTCTATAAGGATGTGAATAAGACTTATAGTTCTAAGTTGTGGATTTCATTTAAATATTTGGGTCTGTACTGCTATTTTATAGGCTATCATCATGGTGGAGCCCTCGCTAAGTTTTTCACTATGGCTCAGCGTTATCTGATGTGTTTATGGGCTGCTTCTGTGAATCTTTATGGGTCCACAGGAGGGTATTGTTATGTCTGTTTTCTATGTAACGCTACTTGTCAAGAACTGCAGTTAGTACAACATGAGTACCCTTAAGCCCATGTTTTTTTTTCTTCAGGGGGGTGGGATTGGAACTTAACCCTGCACTCCTTTACAATTTTGCTTTTTGCTTTAATAGTGCAGAGGATATGGTAACACAGATATATATATGTGATGATATTTATAACATTTCAAGGTCATCAATTTACTCTCCTTCTCAAATTACTTGTTAGGATATTCCTTAACTCTTATTACTAACTGAGCTTTCTGGTTGCCACACTGTAACTATTATATTATGTTTTACTTGAGGGTGGGGGTGGGGAATGAATATATGCAGTGGGCTATCTCTTGTGTTCTGTATTCAGTATGTGGGTTCATTGTGACGTCTTCACAGAAATGATGGAGAGTTTGTATTTAACATCCTGGGCTCTAGAAGAGGGCGCACTATCAGGGCGTGTACCTACATCTCCCCTTCCTCCTCCCATTATTGATATTTTTACATCTCTCCCTTTTGGGGGTTGAGACTAGAGGTCTGATAGTTAAGACTTTCAATGTTGGAAGCATAAATATTTCTTGTACTATAGTTATGGTTACATTTTTGCAGTTGTTTGTTGTTCTTATATTGAAATGTTTTGCTGTTGCTCTCAGTATGTTAGAGGTCTACCCACTGTCACCTTGTAGCTGTTTTCATGTACAAGGGAGGACTTAAAGGATAACATGGATCTTGAATGAATAAGTGGTTATGGTTTAGAAAACCACTACTATTCTTTCTTATAATGTCCATGGCCTCACTAACCCGGTTAAGAGAAATAAAATACTTTCTTTTTTTAAAAATCAAGGGCAGATTTTCTTCTCTTACAAGAAAGCCACCTCTCAAAAATAGAACATGATAAACTCGTCACTGCCGAGGTACAGTAATTCTTGTCCCTACTCGAGTTCCATTTGAGATAAAAGATTACCTGGTGGACCCAGAGGGTTGCTATACCCTTTTTAAAGGGTACCTATTATGGTACTTTACTGACGATAGCTTCTTTGTCGCTCCCCCCCCACCACCCGGCTTCTGATTTTGCTTTTTTCTAAAATTACAGAATAGGCAGAGGGCACCTTAATCAGAGGGGGTGATTTTAATTTAGTCCTTAACCCCCACCTAGACACCACCTCTCAGCTCCCATGGGCAGACTGCAAGTTTGCACATCAAGTGGGTAGACTTCTTACAGAATTAGGGTATGTTGATATATGGAGGCACGGCAGAGGCCATGAGAAGGATTATACTTTTTATTCAGCCAGTCACCAAATTTATTCCAGACTGGATTATTTTTCACTCCCTAAGGAAGCAGTCGATCAAGTGAAACAGGTGGACATGGGGACATGACACTGTCTGATCATATCCCCCTATCAGCATTAAACTAGACCTAGGACAACCCAAGAAAAACATATTCTGGAGATTAAATTTGTCTCTTCTCCAGGACAAAGAAATTCAAAAGTCCCTAGCTAATACTATCCGTTTAGCTGTAGAACAAAATGACACTCCAGAGATTGCCCCTACTATATTATGGGAGACGGTTAAAGGTGCTAGCAAACAGTTTTTATACCTTTAGATGCACTACACTTGTTTGTTTGACTAGTTACCCAGTATTCTGATATGCCTTTGACCTTTTTTGTTAAATTAATAATCTAATTTTGTTGCCTTTGTAACTACCCTCAATCCCTCTCTCCTTAGCAGCTGATGCTTTCTCTTTTCACACTGTCTGAACATTCTATGTCATCAGTAACACCATTCCAGCCCATTCAGATGAATAGCATGGAATGGAAGTTATTTATGTCATAGAATATCTTAGAAATATGAAAACCAAGAGCAGTAGCTGGTGAGGAGAGTTAAACTCTATGTAGGTCTGAGGACACCCCACAGCTAGATTATTTATTTATCGAAAAAATCATCAGCACATATCAGAGTACATAACTGCCATGGAAAGGATGATGGAAGGGCAGTTAACTATGTAAAAATGATTTCCTATCTCTTTTAAGACTATAGTCAGGGGAAAGCTTAGAGCTATATCTGTGCAGAAAAAAAGGCAAAGAGAACTACGAAAAACACAACTATGTGAACAAATATCAGCCTTAGAATCCTCACAAAAGGAACACTCTAATCTGCAAACTGCAGTTGATTCAGCTACTCTCAAAAAAGAATGAAATGCTCTATTGGATTATCAGGTGGAGCAGAACCTGTTATATTTAAAGCAGCACTATTATGAACAGGGCCCTCATGCTCCAAAACTTTTGGCCCACTGATTGTGCCAGAAATAAACTAAGACAATAGTCACTAAAGTTTTTCATCCAAAAACTAAGTGGGTTCAGGTTTCAACCCCAAAGATAGCTAATGCCTTTAAGGATTATTACGCTTCATTGTACAAAGTTGACCCAACCCCAGAGCATACTTTACTGTCAAATTTCCTCTCCCAGCTGGACCTCCCAAGCGTCTCTCAGGCAGATAACCAATTATTGCCAGCGCCTATCTCTCCCTCTGAAATACTTTTAGAAACCTCTCCTTTAAAATCTAGAAAATGTCCAGGCACCAATGATTTCCTGGGAGAGCTTTATAAGCTTTTCCAGGACCAAGTCGTGCCTCTACTTCACCAGGTGTATGCTGCAGCCCTGGACACTGGCAGTGCCTTGATGCCTTCTTGGACTCAAGAGATAGTGGAAGTGCTTCCCAAGCTGACCAAGGACCTGACAAATTGTGCCTTATACCATCCGATCTCTATACTAAATACAGACTATAAAGTCTTGATGGGGATCTTCGCTAGAAGATTGGAACAAATGATATCTAAATTAATACATATTGATCAAATCAGTTTTCTCCCAGGGCAACAGGCGCAGGATAACATTCACAGGGCAGTCCACATTATGGATTACTTATCCAGAACTAAACAACCAGCCCTATTAATGAGTCTCAATGCTGAGAAGGCATTTGATAAAGTATCTTGGAGTTATTTGCAGGAGGTCTTGGCCGGCTTTGGGTTCGTCGACACATTCCTGGAGTTTATTGAAAATATGTATACGTCTTCCCTGGGTTTTGTTAAGGTCGATGGGAATATCTCCACATCATTTCAGTTAGAGAAGGAGGACACGACAGGGCTGCTCACTGTCCCCTTCTCCTGTTTACTTTATATATTGAGCCCTTAGCTCAGAGCATACGTCAAAATCCCAAAATTCAAGGCATAAAACTGAGAGGGGGGGTTGAATACAAATTAGGACTATATGCTGATAATGTTTTCCTTTTTTGGGGTTACCCGAACATTCCATTCTAGAGGTCTTCTCTCAGATTCAGGTGTTTATGACTCTCTTAGGCTATACTTTAAATACCTCCAGAACTGAAGTTTTGGCCTTTTTCTTCCTGGTGCCCGAGGTGCTGCACAATAAGTACCCTATGCGCTAATGGGCCGGCTTAAAGTAATGAGCTGTGAATGAGCGTGGTACATCCAGCAGACTAGACCTGAGTTTGATTCTCACAACCTCCACTTACATACTGTGTGACTCTAAGCAAGTCACTTAACCGCCCAGTGCTCCCAGGTTGCCCCTGAAAACAGGCACTTGTGCCTAATGGGCCTTAACCAGTTACTAAAGACTAAAATAAATAAAATGAAGTACCTAGGTGTTTATTTAGAACTTTCTCCGGCTTCTCTTTACCAGGATAATTACCCTGTTTTTCCTCTTCGCCTTGAAGAGATGATTATAAAAGATGGGCCCTTCTCCCCCTTCACTCCCATATTCAAATGGTTAAAGTGAACATTCTACCAAGGTTTTTGTACCTCTTTCAAAGTGCCCCCTCATCAAGACTTATTAACCTGGCAGACACCTGTTGTTATTCATTTGGGGCTCAGTGGGGCCTCATGTGAGGCAGCAGATTCTTTGTCTCCCAAAGCAACAAGGTGGTATGGTCCTGCCTCACTTACCAGGGTACTGGGTAGCTGCCCAAATGAAGCTTATACTGTTGTGGTATAACCTGCAATACTCCTCGCAATGGAACTCTTTAGAATTGGCAGAAAACACTGATCTGCCATTACCAACACTACATTTCTTATCTAATCGACTTCCCAAGATGAATATAACTAGCCAACCTGGGGGTCACAGTAGCCCTCAAGGACTGGAGGAAAGGAGTCACTAAAGGATTTATGGCCCATTTCTTGTGACGCTACTGATGGTGGGCTTGGGATCCCCAATTTATCCCCACTAGTTTAGATTCCTAGTTTAAACGCCAGGCCCTCCATGGATTTCACTCCCCTTGGCAACTTATTCAGTTGGGTACTATACTACTCTTTGAAGTGATATCCCAGAAATTTAACCTTCTTTCCAAAGACATGTTTTATTACCTCCAACTTCAAAATTATGTACACTCACATCTAAATGAACCTTCCACTATACAAGACTTGACCACACCGCTTCCCCTCCTTTGAACAGATTTGGGTGACCCACAGTGGTAAAGGGCTGTTACTTTGCTATATGTGAACTATCTTAAAGATCAAGGGACAACTACTGATAAAGGCAGACTGGACCAAGGAGCCATTCCCTGAACTCCTACTTTGCAGCAGCTGGCAGCATTCAAACCCTCCCACCCGAAAAAGGTAGAAATCAAGTCCTCCATCTTACATGTTGGCAGAGTGTGTTAGCCCTCCCACCCTGGGCGGGCACTTCCTTTATAGGAGCAGGGGGTCACATGATCCAACTCCTCACTTTTCCCCTTTGCTCCTTACACGTCACAGGCACTGTCCTCCTCTTGCTACCTTTGCTCCTTATACCTCACAGGCACTGTCCTCCTCTTGCTCCTTATACCTCACAGGCACTGTCCTCCTTTTGCTACTTAATTAATTGCTTTAAGAGAATAGTAAGATAAATTCTGTTTCCCACATTATCCCAGCAGTTGACCCACTATGCTCCCTGTTAACAGGTTTTCTGCAATTTAGTCTTGTTCCCATCACTTCTGGAACCACTTCCCCCTACCCCAGTGTTGAACCCTTATGCTAAGTGTACCAGCTGAATCAAAGTCAGCACCACCTTCCATCAAGTTGCACAGCCTTGATGGATCCCAACCTTCCTTTGCTCCTCTTGCACCTTAAGCCAACATCTTTTTAAACATTAGCTGTGGCCTAGCTACTAATCTTATACTGTTTTTGCTGCCTCCAGCCTAAACCAGTTACAGACCTCCTAATTTCACATTATAAAGCAAACCCATTCCCAACCTTAGTAGTACCTCCCCTTCCTGTACAGGATTTGAACCTCTTACTGTCTTGGGTGTCTGTTCCAGAGGCCACAACACTATCACCTAGGCCACCCTGCCACTTGTAGTAACTTCCACCTCTTGTCTTTCAGTAGCTTACACTTGCTTATCAAAACAGCAGGCACATCCAATCAATCAAGCTTAAGAGGTTATTCAAGACAGTTTGCAGACCTCCAGTTTCCTCACTATTCAGCTAACTCAGTCCTATCCATTGTAGTACTCCCCCCCCAATCCCATTACAGGATTTGAATCCCTAACTGCCTCAGGTGTTTGTTCTAAAGTCCATTGCACCATCACCTAAGCCACCCTACCAGCTGTGGTAACCACCACCTCTTATCCTCTTGTCTCTCAGTAGCCTACACCTGCTTCTCAAAATAGTAGGCCCACCCAGGTAGTTCTGGACTCTATTAAACACCTTCTTCCCCCCACCCACTGCTGGGTTTTGAACCCAAGTCTATGGTACAGAGACCACTCCATAGCCTGCAACTCTAACCACTGGGCTCCCCTGCACATTGGTTTCTCCAAGCAGCTCTGACTATCTATACCTTAACTCTGCCTGTCTCACATGTGGTTTGGCTCTCCCTCCCCTTCCCCTTCCTAGTACTTCCCACTGTTTTTATACTTCTGCTTCAATTTTTCTTCTCCCACCTAGCCCTCTTTACCTACGTTGTGATGTGCCCTTCCCCCTGCCACTGTGAATTATGGCTCAGTGTAAATACTTTTTTTTAACCCTCGTCCTGTTTCTCCTACCCCTTGAATATCCAATCAAACATACTACGTTCTGCTCATGTACAGCCACTGTTACCTTAACACAGGGACATAACACTAGCACTATTAGCACCCCCACTCATATCTATGGTGGGTCTTACTCCCCAGATGGTTACTTGCCTCCCAACCACTGGGCCATGATCACACACCTTCTACCTCACATGCTACCATCCCATGTACAACACATAAGGGCGCTAACAAATATCATAAATGGAAAGGTAACCTGATTTACCTAAAAAGCTTCCTACTACACCTTGCTATGATGCTTCTACTGATCTCTGATAATATCCACCCCAATCCTGGGACCCCCCCCAACTGATTCAAGGTTTTGGAAACAACCACCAAGCCCTAAAAATTGTATCAATTAACATCCGCAACTTATTGGCCAATTTTGACTAGCTCCAAGTTTGGGTAAGCCAGCACAACCATGATGTCCTTGCCCTAGTAGAAACCTAGATCTCACCCAAGGTCCCTGATGTATCAGTAGCTCTAAATGGGGACACCTGCTTCAGACTTGACAGGTTAGGGAAAAGAGATGATGGCTGTGCTATCTATGTTAGGAATCACCTATGGTGCCATGCCCTCCCTCAGACTGACACTGGGAATACTGCACAAGCCTTAGCTATTAGGTTGCTCTTAGGTACACATAGCAAGTCACTTACAATTGCTTCTGTATACATTCCCCCTAGATATCAAGTGACTGGTTTCCACAAAATTACAGAATTTATACAAGGCTTTAAGCAAAACTGGCAGGTGGTTGTCCTAGGTGACTTCAATATCAACTGGATGGCATCCGATGCAGCCCAATATAAAGATGCCCTATCTTGCATTAACTTCACACAATGGGTTCATTCACCCACTAAGATCAACTATCGTACCGGCTCCAGTGCCCTGCTTGATTGGATCATCACAAATTAACTTGGCCGGATCTCCAACACCACAGTCCTAGCTGATTCACTTAATGATCATTCCTCTCTTATTTGCCACTGGGCCAATAAGGCCTCTATCCCCCCCCCCACAAATTCATAATGTGTAGTGCCCTTAAGCAGTGGCAGCTAAATGAATTCAAGACCTTCCTTAGCTGTATTGATTGGTCCTTCTTCAACTCTGCCATAGATATCGACCGGCACTGAATTATTTCATCACTAAGTTTAATGAAGCGTGTGACATCAATGCCTCGATTAGAAAGCAGAAAGTGAAAGGAGTCTACAATTCCCGGATCTCCCCCACTTTGTGGAATCTCATGCCCACCAAAGATCATCTCTGGCATAGAGCCAAGGCTACAGGCCAACAGGCTGATCTTCAGTAATACAAAATGACCAGAAACAGCTGCACCCGCGAGATCAGACTCACTAAATCACAATATTACAGGGACTGCCTTACTAATTCCTGTGGAGATGGCAGGAAATTCTGGGAAAACCTGAAAGACCTTACTGGTAAAAATTAAAAAAAACATCATCCTCTATGCTACTGGTGAATGGAGTAATCACCCAGGATCCTTGCACCAACACAAATACCTTCAATGACATTTTCACTGAGTTCAGCAGCATACTGCCACCTGACCTCCCTGATGTATCTGATGTCAATGTACATAGACCAGTGATTCTACCTAACAAGCCCTCTTTGCGCCCTCCACCCTTCTACCTTAAAGCAATCACTGTCCCTGAAGCCAGAAAATATCTCCTGCAGGTACTAGGCAAATCCAGACATAGCAGCAACATGCTGTACCTTAAGACACTTGCTCTGGTCCTGGATGATGTGCTTCTGGCATTAATATATCTCATGAACCTATTTCTCTGGCTGGGTCAATTCCCCTTGATTTGGGAAGCCACAGTAGTCACTCGTCTTTAAAAGTGGGGACAGAGCACTTCACTCTAACTACCACCCAATATTGATACTGCCTCTCCTCTCTCTGAGGTGTTAGAAAGAATAGTTTCTAAGCCAGCCCACCAACGCAGAGGCAGGCATCCCATCTGTGACGCTGACAACCCTGGTTCAGATATGAACTCAGGACATCAGAGGGCCGGCCGGGGGAGAAGGACTGAGCATCCTAGAGACTGCTTTTCTTCTCCGGGGGGAGGGGGGGGTAGAAAGTCCAGCACACCACAGACCTCTGGCGGAGGCTAGGGGGATCTTTTTGTGCTGGCACCATCACCTACAGGGGAGGCAAGGTGGACACAAGTTGTCATTGCACATCCCCACCCCAGGTACTGCCACACTTGCCAAAATTCTGGCCACCGAGCATGATGCCCTGTTCTGCCATGGTCCCCTGCCAACAGTGTCTGCTGGGAGGATCCAACTCCCATGGCCCCACCCTCAAGGGGTAAGCCAGGGCATGCTTTGATGGACCATGGGAGGGGGCACCCACCTGTTGGGGGGGTCAGCCTGGGCATGGGGGGGCAACACATGGGTGGAGCAGAGCTTCCTTCAAGGGGGGGGTGGACTACAAAAATGAAAATAAAAAAAAAAAGAAAGAAAAAATTATTTCTGACCAACTGGTCAAGTACCTGGAAAAGTATGGAATACAGTACCCACAACAGCATGGGTTCTAAAGGGGGTGGAGTACTCTGTTTTCCTGTATCGGGTCCCTGCCGGTAGTCAGGGCGATTTATATCACCCTAACCAAGGCTTTTGACACTTCTCACTGAACTCTGCTCTGTCAGCCTCTCCATGAAAATTGTAAGCTGATTTCACAGCTATCTTTACAATAGGTCCCAATGTGTAAAAATAGATGGCACACTCTCCAACAGTCATCAGGTTCTTTCGGGTATCCCTCAGGGGTCAATTCTTGGTCCCCTTTTGTTTATCCTTTTATTAACAAACTACCCTCAGTCTGCAAAGAGCAAATTCTTCATCTTCGCCAAAAGCCCAGACCCACTCCAACTTAAGTCGAGCCTTCAAACTGACTTCACTGAGGCAGAAGAAAATATTACTTACCATAGTAATCTTGTTTCTTCCAAGGGAATCCTACTGTATTCTAACAAATGCAGTATGGTCTCACCATAGGACTGCCCCAGAGCTGAAATGGTTAATGGAAGTCATGCAAATGGTGGAATGCTAGGCTCGAGCTTGGTTTTCAAACCACTGTCCCTGTTTGCACTTCCTGCAACTGTCAGATTCTTACAAACCATGTAGAAGCTAACAAACTAGCTAACTAATCTAATCTAACAAAAATAAATTGATCCCCCTCTTTAGGGGTAAACACCTCTTGAATAACAGAGGACATCTCCTAAGAATCAAGTCAACAGATGCCCAAGAAAGTAGTAGGTACCCACATGTTTCCAACATCAGTAGTACAGATAGTATGCAGTGCCCTGTAGGTCCTAGTAGGGGAAGAAGGGTGGGAGCTCAGAATACAGTAAGATTCCCTTGGAAGAAACAAGATTACTATGGTAAATTATGTTTTCTTCAAACCCCAGGAAATCTTACTGTATTCTGACAAATGCAGACTACTCGGGCAGAGGACCTATTTAGGAAAAAGGCTCTGCAGGATTGCTGTGCCAAACCTGGCATCACTCCTAGCCTGGGTATCCAGGCAATAATGTTTGGTAAACATGTGAACTGTTTTCCAGGTAGCTGCTTTGTAGATTTCCAGCAAAGGGGTATCCCTTGAAGCTGCTATTGATGCAGCTGTTCTTCTGGTGGAGTGGGCCCCAAGCCCCTGTGGGGCCTGCTTGTCCACTTTGGCGTTACATATTTGGATACATACCATGATCCACCTTGCTATGGACCTTTTTGTGGCTGTTTTACCTTTTCCTACTTCCTTGTAGGTCAAGAAGAGTTGGATCATGTCCCCCTCTGTGGCCTTTTGTATGGTCCAAGTAGTAGCTGATAGCTCTTTTTACACCCAGGATATACAGTCTACATTCCCCTAAAGAGGAATGGTCAGTGAAAAAGACTGGTAGTGTAATGGACTGATTGATATGGAAGTCTGACACCACTTTAGGGAGAAACTTATTATTGGTCCTAAGGACCACCTTATCCCTGTGGAATGTGATATAGTCAGTCTCCATGGACAAAGCCTGGAGCTCACTAATCCTCCTGGCCGAAGTAGTTGCAACTAGGAACACAGTTTTTCAAGTTACATTCCTGAGATCTGCTGAAGCCATAGACTCAAAATGTGGCTGCATGAGCTGTGCAATACATATGTTTCAGTCCCACACTGGAGTGGGAGTCCTTTGTGGGAGTGCAAGTGTAGCAACCCCTTAAAGAATTTCCTTAACACTGGATTTGAGGCCAGAGATGATGCCTTGTCTGCTGACAGGTAAGCTGAGACAGCTGCCAAATGCACTTTCAGGATGGATGGTCTCAGATCAAGGGATTGAAGGTGGGTTAAATAATCCAGGACAACTGGCAAACCTGCCTGAGTATGGTCCAGACTCTTGTTCTGGCACCATATAGAGAATTTTTTCCACTTGGACGTTTAGGTCTTCCTAGTGGAGGGTTTCTAGAAACCCTAAGAACCTCTATGACCTCTTCCAAGAGATGCAGGTTAGCATACTGTAGGTCCTCAAGAGTCAGGCCTTGAGTCTGAGAGATCAAAGGCTGGGGTATTGGATCCTGCCCTAGGAAGAAGTCAGCAAGTTGTGGTTCCTGGGGAGGCTGATTGGTTTGGCAACTGATAGTACCAGAACCAGGGAGTACCATGGCTGCCTGGCCCAGTCTGGGGCAATGAGGATCACTGTAGCCGGTTGGGCTCTGAGCTTGTTCAGGACCCTCAACAACAACATTAATGGAGGGAAGGCATACAGAAACTTCCCTGTCCAATCCAGGATCAGTGCATTCAATGGGACTGAGCCCCTCACTGGGGCCTGCAGCAAAACTGAGGAAGCTGGTAGTTGTCTGGGGCTGCGAAGAGGTCTATTTCTGAAGTGCCCCACCTTTTGAACACAGTCTGCAACACTTGCTTGTTCAGGGACCACTCGTGGTGGTTCTGATTGATCCTGCTCAGAGCATCTGCCAGTACATTGTCCTTTCCTGGCAAGTGAACTGCCGACAAGGCAATTCCCAGAGAGTAAGCCAGACTCCAGATTTTCATGGCTTCCGTACACAGGAGGGTTGACCTTGTGCCTCCCTGTTTGTTGATGTAGCACATTGTGGTTGTGTTGTCTGTCCTGACCTGCACCAACTTTCCCTGCAGCATGCTGGTGAATGTTTGAAGTGCTAGGAAGACTGCTCTTAGCTCCAGCAGGTTGATGTGAAGCAATGACTCTTGTCTGAGCCATGTGCCGTGAGCAGTGTGCTCCTCCAGGTGTGCCCCCCATCCCAGTAGGGAAGTATCTGTGGTTAGCACTAAGGAGGGTTGTTCCTATAGGAATGGCACTTCTTGCCTGAGGTTGTCCATTCCCATCCACCACTGAAGCGCTTGTAGGAGCAATTGTGTGACTGGCACCAGCTTTGATAGTGAATCTCTTTTCTGGTGCCAGTAAAGCCTGAGATGATACTGAACATCTCTCATCTGGAACCTTGCCCTGACACTGCTGTAGCTGAGGTTGCCATATGGCCTCACAGTTGCAGAAAATGCCTGGCTGGCCTTACAAATTGAAGCTTGAAGGTACATGCTAGCTGTACCAGACTATCTGCCCTTGTCTGGGGAAGAAATGCATTTCCTCTCACCAAATCCAGCTCAACTCCTATGAATTTCCGGAGCTGTATTGGGTATAGCACTGACTTTTTCAGGTTGACTAGGAACCCCAGTGACTGTAGTAGTTCCTGTGTGAGTGCCAGAGACTCCCTTACCTGTTGAGGGGATTGCCCTACAAGTAGCCAGTCATCCAGATAAGGGAAGACTACCACTCCTTGTCTCCAGAGGTGTGCAACAACCACAGCCAAGCATTTTGTGAACACCATTGGAGCAGAAGTAAGTCCGAAAGGCATTGCCTTGAACTGGTAATGGTCTGATGGCAGTCTATATCTGAGAAATTTTCTGTGGGACTGCCTTATGGGGATGTGGAAATATATATCCTTTAAGTCTAGAGATGCCAACCCGTCCCCTTGTCTTAGGGTTGGAAGGATTGTTGTCAGGTTCACCATCTTGAAATTTGGCTTTGCCAAATGCCTGTTCAAGTGCCTGAGATCCAGAATGGGTTGCCACTCCCGTTTTCTTTATTGTGAGGAAGTACCTTGAATAGAGCCCGTTCCCTCTCTGTGCCAGAGGAACTGGTTCTATTGCTCCTAGGGATAGGAGATTTAATACTTCCTCCTCCAGTAACACTGTTTCTGATGGGGAGAGGGTCTGAAGACCTTTGCTCTCAGCTTTGGCCTGAGCTTGAAGCTGAGAGCCAGACCTTGGCCCATTACTTCCTGGAACCACCTGTCTGTGATGATGGTTTGCCATTCCTGGAGGTAGTGAACAGCCTGCCCTCTACTGGGGTTGGGGAGGCGACCCGAGCAGACACCTCAGGGAGTCTACTTGGATTGAGTTGCTGTCTGGGTGCTGGGGCTAGTTCAGTTATCACCTCTTCTGCCCCTGCCCCTGAAGTAACCTCTCTGCTGCTGATATTGGGGATAAGCTTAAGGCTGGAAGAATGACCCATAGTGTCCCCTGCTTCTACCTCCCTTGGCTTGTTGCTTTTGGGGAGTATACACCTTCTCTTTAGCAGCAGCACTCTTATATGCTGTCTTGTACTTGTCCATTTTCTTTATGACAGCTTCTGTCTGCTCCCCAAACAGAGAGGTAGGCTCACATGGGAAGTCTAAGGCCTTGGACTTGGTGTCGTGGGTCAGATTAGTAGTCCTGAGTCAAATAAACCTCCTGAGTGACACAGAAGAAGCCATCTGTCTGGCTGCAGTGTCATTGTCATCCACAGCCATCTCAATCCTCTCCCCCCTCTCTAAGGCATTAGAGAAAATTGTGGCATCCCAAGTCTCTGACTACCTCTGTAAGTACAATGTTCTCTGCCCTGAACAACACGGGTTCAGAGCAGGTCATAGTACCAATACAGCACTCCTGGAATTTTCCAACTTCCTCCATGCCTCCTTGGACTCTGGTGCCCTGGCTGGTGCTATATTCATTGACCTGTCTAAAGCATTCGATACTGTTTCACATCCTCTTTTGCTCTCCACCCTCGACCTAATAGGCTTTGCCTCAGGACCTGTTTCCTGGTGCACCAGCTATCTCTCCGCCCGCTCCCAATGTGTGAAAGTCAATGGTACTCTGAAACATGCCCCATTCACTCTGGGGTGCCGCAGGGCTCAATTCTTGGACCCCTGCTATTCTCACTCTTTCTTAACTCCCTACCCAGCAGTTGTACGGGTAAGATGCTTCTCTATGCTGATGATGCTGTTCTCGTTGCCTCCCACAATGACCCCATGCTGCTACAGAACTCCCTCCAACTAGTCTTTGACTCTGCAGCTACCTGGTTCACTGAGCACCGACTTGTTATCAACCTTAAGAAAACAAAAACGATGCTCTTCTCCACCCCCAAAATAAGTACAGCAAGTTTCCATAGCTGTCCACGCACACCAATCTACGTCATTGAGCAGGTGCAGTCCTATAAATATCTTGGTATAACCTTTGACCCTGCACTTTCATTCCATGGACATATATCTGCCCTAAATTCTTTTCGCCAACTCACGATTAGGCATTCTTTACCGCACAAGAAATGCCTCTCCTGATGCCCTCCCTGGCTGGCTGTCACCTCCTCTGTCATGTCTCTCATTGACTATGGCCTTCCGCCTATGGCTCAGCAGATCAGACTGCCCTCAACAAGGTTCGCCTCACAGTTAATAAGGCCTGCAGACTTATCACTGGTGCTCCCAGACTCACTCACACATGTGAGCTGTACACCCTGGCTACCCTACTCAACCTGGAAGAAGCGACTCATGTATCAGACATGCCAGCTCACCTTCAAAGCCTAAATGACCATCCCCCATGAGGCCTATCCAACTCCATTGCGCACTGCACCAACCCTGATCACGCGCAGCTCGTCAAGAGCTACCCTAGTTATTCCGAGAGCCAGGACTCTCTCAAGGTCAGAGGGCATTCCCTACCGTGCGCCCACTGGTATAACTCCTCCTGCCAGTGTCTCAAACTCACTAACCTTAGCTTGCTTTAAGCCCAGGCTCAGAACTTCCTGCTTAGCTCTCGCAAATGCAACTGCCGCTAGCCTAGTGTAAAAAAAAAAAAAAAAAAAAATACATACTCTGTTTGACAATGCTCACTGGGGCTCCCCTTCCTTTCCCTACTAATTCCTCCTCCCTATCTCCCTCCTTCTACTCCCACCAGCTCTCCCTGACCATAAGTTTTGCACCTTTTGTTATCTTTTGCTTCGTTGGAGATTGTATTCTATTGAAACAAAATTGTAATTGAACTGTAACTTTTTTGTTTGTAAGTACTGTGTCCCTTGTACTACTGTTCTGATGTCCTCTTTGTGACGAGGTACCTTTGTAAATGAGCCCTGGCTCAAAGGTTTCTAAACTGATGTTTAACTAAATAAATAAATAAACTGGGATTTCAAAGCCTCTATACCCCATTTTCCAGCCTCCTCCAGGTCAGCTGCCATGGACGGCCCGGTGGTGCTGAGGATTGAGGTGCTGGACGCCACACCTTGAGCCATGCTGGCGACCCGGGTTCAGGAACGAGCCCGGGGAGCTGTGGATCAGCAGGGAGGGAAGAGATCAAGTGTCCAAAGGACTGTTCTCTCTTCCCTGGGGAGGGATGGGGATGCGACCACTCAAAGAGCGACCTCTGGTGGTGGTCAGAGGTAGCCCAAAGTAGCATTGTGGCATATGCCTGGGGATGGAGCCACAGCAGCACATTGCCATGACAGCCGGGCTTCACAGGGGACTTACAACTAAGGAAGTGCCACCCTCCTCCCACTGGTAGGTGAAGGTGCTTCCCACCCCAGGATCACACTCCCAGAAGTCGGACATGGCTGTATTCTAGGCCAGGCTCTTCCTGACCCAGTCTCAACCCTATAAGAAAGAGTGCCCTGGGCAGGGGCAGCCTTCCCCCGGAGGGTAGACCCGGGGGATGCCCGGTGTTGGGGGGGAGAGGAATCCAGTCATTGCCATGCAAGGAGGTAGAATCCAGGATGGGCGGTTGCTGGAGAGAGTTCAGTGGGGCTCAGGTAGGGAAGAGAAAAAATAGAATACAGGGGAAAAAAAAAGGTCAGCTGCCATAGGGGCTGGGACAGATTTTGTGATTTCCATCACAGTATTCCACAGTGTTCTCTGATATCTGGCAACATAGGCCACGTATGAAACCTGCCTGATGATCAGAGAAGATCCCAAGTACACCTTTTTTGCAATGGAATCCATCTTCCTGCAATCCTTGTCTGGAGGGTGAGATGCCAAGGGGTTGCCTGCCTTATCACAGATAGCCACCTGCACCACTCCTTCATGGCTAGCGTGCCCAAACAGGAACTCTGCTCCACCCTTAGCCACCCAGTATTTCTTATCCACCTTTCTGTCAACCGGTGACACAGAAGCGGAGGTCTGCAGGACCTTGTTAACCTGCTTCTTCAGGGATTTATGGATGAGTAGTAACAGTCTTTTAGAGACTGGTACATCCATCGTTTCCATGTAATCCTGTTCCTCCTCCTTGTCAGTTGACTCTTGGGTAGGAAGGTCCAGGGACTGAGCTACTTGCTTAATGAAGGCAAAATGAGAGCTATAGTCCTCGTTCCCCTTTTCAGGGGAGTCAGCACGATGAGAATCTGGAAAAATATCCGGTTTTCAGTCGGTTCCCCGTAATCCTCATCATCATCAGCATCCTCCTCTTCATGTTCCAAGGAACTGGTAACCGAAGTAGTGCCAGAGGTAGATAGACGCAGCTGCTTCTTAACCATCACCGGAGTACTCAGTTGAAGCATCTGAATAAATTTGATAGCATTCACTATCTCCTCAGTGGTCGGAACCAATGCTTTCTTTGGTTGTGGTTCGACCGCTGTATGCTTTTCCTTCTTTTTTCTCTTACCTGTGGTTGCTGGGTTAGAGGCAGTATCTGCAGGCCTCCAATTATTAATGTCAGTCACTGATCCTTTCTTATGAATCAAAACCAAGATAGCTTCCTTCATTGAGTGAGAAAATTCAGCTTTAGTTAACATATCATTGAACAGAATGGCTAAGGCTGGAGTCAGCTCAGTCATAAAAGTGGTATAGAAACCAGTCGAGGATCCATCGGACCCAGGAGCTGAGTTCAGTTTTAAACCCTAGATAGCATGAATCACCTCTTCCTCAGAGATTTCTTTTTTTAATTGAGCACATTCTTCAGGTGAGAGGTGGGGTAAGTTAATGGAGTCAAAAAAAACCTCTGCATTATGGCAAGTAGGTGCAGTCCCTAACATTTTCAATACATGGGTCTCAACAATGATAACCAATAATTCAGGGAAACTCACAAGATCTCCAGAGGGAGGTAGCAGGCCAGTAATAAGCCTAGAGTCAACCCTGCCCTTACATTCCTTAAAGGGATCTAATCCCCCTTTACACATCTTGGTCCCAAATCTAGCTTCTTGTCCCAGGGAACTAACCCTATTGTACTGTAATGCTCTCATCTGATGGCTAAGGACAGAAATTTGCTGGCTATAATCCTGATGTGAACCATCAGATAAAGAAATTACATGTTGGAGCTGCTGACGTAATGCCAGATATTTTTTGTATTGTCAAGAGTGGGTAGCAGCAGCCTTCCTCTGAAAAACCTGTCGCCATCTTATTTTGGAGTCATCCCACCAGGCAGATAAATTATCATAAAGATCGGCTACAGACAATCTGGCAGCCCATTCTTTCCTCCATAATTTCTGGACCTTAGGGTCCTGTAAGAGAGATTCATTCAGCCTCCATGTATTCTTTTTACATTGGGGAACAGTTGACCAAGAAATCTAAACCCGTAGGGCAGCATGGTCAGAGAATTCACTCACAACAGTAGTACATTGAGGTACTTGAAGCATGTCCGAAAGGAAAATAAAATTGATCCTTGTACTACACTCTCTCCGAAAATAAGTGAACCCACCCCTAGGATGCAGGGCCCTATGGGCATCCTTAAGACGAGCAGTTGAAACAATATTATTTAGGGCAACAGAATCACAAAAAAGTGTTGAAGTTTGGAGTCCCATGTCTGACTGGTGGAGGCCACAATTAAAATCTCCAGCCCAAATAACCGATCTGGAAGTGTGCAAAAAGGCTGCACCAGTTGAAAGAGGGACGCCCTCTGTGCCTTAGTCTGTGGGGTATATAAGGCAATCAACCGGAACCTTTCAGAATGGAGAGAAATGTCAAGCAAGAATGCTCTCCCAGGATATATATCCACAAGTCTAGATACTTTGAGGGGCAAATTAGAATACCCACACCATCACATTTATTGGTACCAGAAGACCAAAAGGTAGGGCCATGCCATGGGGCCAAGCCCTGGAGGCCTGATGCAGTTCCTGATTGGTCTTTAACCTGGTATCCAACAGACATGTGATATCACAATGCATCTCCTTCAGAGAGAGCATAAGTCCCCCGAGCTTCCTGTCACCTTTGATACTGTTGACCTGTCATCCCCCCCAAGATTCCCCTCATTCTCCCATTGACAACCCTCTGTGTTTGTCCCAGGCCCTCTTGAATCCCTCCACTGTACTGGCACTCATCACCTCCTCCGGCAGTCTGTGTCAGGGCTCAACCACTCTCCTCTCTGTGAAGCAGTACTTCCTAACATTTCCCCTACACCTTCTCCCTCCACCTTCAGTCCATGCTCCCTAGTTCTTCTATCTACCATCCCTGTAAATAAGCTCTTCCCCACTTTACTGATCCCTTCACATACGTGAATGTTTCAATCATGCCCCCTCTTTCCCTTCTTTACTCCAGAGGATAAAAATCCAGTTCCCTCAACCTCTCCTCATATGCCATCCCTCTTAGCCCATGCACCATTTTAGTGGCCCTTCTCTGCTACCTTTCCATACCATCTATGTCCTTTCTTAGATGGGGCCTCCACATATGTACCTCATACTCCAGGTGTGGCCTCACCATGGCACTGTAAAGTGGAATCAGCACCTCCCTCCTTCTGCTGGTTATCCCTTCCCCTATGCACACCAGCATCCTGTTAGCTTTGCCCAGTGCTTTGCTGCATTGGGTCCCCACCTTAAGGTCATTTGCAATCATAATCCCTAGATCCTTTTCCTGCCTGGTTGTTGCCATTTTCTCCCCCCCCCCAAGTGTTTATGTGGTATTTGGATTCCTCCTCCCCAAGTGGATTACTTTGCATTTCCTGGCATTGAATTTCAGCTGCCATGTTTCCAACCACTGTTCCAGTAACCTTATATCATTCTTCATTGCCTACTGCCCCCCCCCCCGGGTGTCCACCCTGTTACGGAGTTTTGTGTCATCTGCGAAAAGGTAGATCTTTCCTGAAACCCCTCTGCTATGTCGCCGATGTATATGTTAAACAGAATGGGCCCCAGCACCAACCCTTGAGAGCCCCGCTCGACACCCCAGTCTCCCCAGAGTGCACCCCATTGACCACCACCCTCTGGGGTCTCCCTGTCAACCAGCTCTCCACCCATCTTACTATTTTCTACCCCACCCCTAGTCTCCCCAACTTATTAACCAGCCTTCTGTGGGGCACCGTGTCAAAGGCTATCCCGAAGTCCAGGTAGGTCATGTCCATTGCCCCACACTGATCAACCATCCTCGTGACCTCATTGAAGATTTTGGTGCATGAATAAATAAATGGGAAAGGGAGCTAGGTATTAAATTCAATCAAAAAGAGTGGGAGAAGACATGGCACCTAACCTGGCACATGGCAATCTCTCCAGGTTGGTAAGAATTTGCCTGGAAACTTCAGATTCGGTATTTCATAGTTCCGATTACCCAAGTTAACTGGGACCCCCAGGTTACACCACACTGTTGGAGGCATTGTGGGGAACTGTTGGCCACCCAGGCCCACATTTCTTGGCAATGCCCGATGATTCATGCCTTAAAGTGACTTTTCTCATTACAAGACCCTGTTGGCCCAGAGAACGTGGTATTAGGCCTTATACCACCAACACCGAAAGGCAAGAAGTCTAAATATATTTGGGTCATCCTATCAGTTGCAGCTCTGATTGCTATAACAAAATGATGGCTCCAACAAAATCTGCCAACAGTAGAGGAGTGGACATGTTTGATCCACCAAATAAAGGTGATGGAACGCCTTTCCTTTTCGGTTTAACACTGCCAAAAGGCAAATGTGAACAGATGGACGAGATGGGTTCTCTACCATCCAGAAATCTCCCCTTGACCCTTATGCACCATTTCCTTTTTCTCCCCTACATTACTTATCTATGGCTAGGATCCTCGGGATCTAGTGTAGTCACTGTCTCTTCTTATTTAGTTGAGCGCAATACTATACCTTACCAGCCAAGCACTCCCTTTTCTTTCTTCTCAGTTTTTTCAGATATTGACTTCCTCTCCCCCATATTTAATTGTCAATTCTTACACGTTTTTCTGCGGTGCTAGTGGCAGATGAACATTAATCTAATTTCAGATTAAAATTTGTGTTTTAGGAATTACATGAAGGCAGCAGCTATTGTTGTTGTTTTTGTTTCCTTTTCTGGTTGAAATAATAGTTGATAAAGTTATTGGGCTGGATATTCAATAGGGTTGTGCCTGCACAAGTCTGAAATTGCGCCATTCTGCGATATTCAGCAGGAGGCAGTTGCCCCCCCCGAGTCATGCTGAGCAACAGCACAATGCTAATGAAGGCATGCTCAGCCGGAGGGGGAAGAACCATGCATAAACTGCACAGCCCGATATTCAGCCCGGCTGTGCAGAGTTGTGCAGGCGCAACCCTCTACCTGAGTTCAAACCCCCCCCCAAGACCAATTTCCCGGTGGTCCAGTGGACTTGAAGCCCGATCACGGGCATAGCCCCCAAGTCAATTTCCCTGGTGATCTAGTGGCCCCTCACCCGGGCCCCCTCCCCTCCCCCATCAGCGGTGGGGTGAATAGGTCATTCACAAGTCTGGACTGCCTTATGCGGTATGGGCTGCCGCCCATTGGCTCTTGCTCTGAACCAATGGGCGTGCAGCCCTATCAGCTGTCAGTCGTGGCGGGGCAGCAGGTGGGTGGGGTGCTGCCGCCCACTGGCTGACAGGGGAGCGGGGTGGTGAGACTCCGTGGGTGGGTGGGGCCACTAGATCACCAGGAAATTGGACTTTGGGGGTTTGACCTTATGCCCATGATCGGGCTTGCAGTCCACTGGACCACCAGGGATATTGGTCTTTGGGGGGTTTGAACTCCGTTCTGCCCGTGATCTGGCCAGTCGGGGGCTTCATTTCTGTTATGCCTGTGATCGGGCCAGTCGGGGGGGGGTCATTTCTGTTATGCTCACGATTGGGCCAGTTGGGGGGGAGATTTACTTCATGCCCGCGATCGGGCTGCAGGGGGCGTCGGTCCCCGACAGCTGCTGCCTGGCAGGGTGCCAGGTGCAAGTTGTCGGGGATCGGCGCACCTGCATGCTAATGGCATGCAAATGGGGCCGTAAGTAGATGCAAATGGCCCCCCGTGTGCCTTGCATGAATTATAGCCCCATTTGCATGTCACTTTTTGAATATGGGAAATTTGCACATGGCGCAATGGAACTTGCGCCACCGCATCTGAATGCTCCACTCTGACCACTTGCGGTGGCGCAAGTTCCACTGCGCCATGCACAGTGGCTGTGGCCGGGGGGCGATATTCAAAGGATTTGCTCAATAGCGCAACTCCATTGAATATCGCCCCGGCCACACCTCTGCGTAACTTTTTTGAGCAGCGCAAGGGCTTGCACCACAGAATGGCGCAGTTTGAATATCCAGCCCATTAAGTACAAGATATGCCATATCTTGGGAGAGCTGTGGAGCATGCCCACTGACGAGACGCACTCAGCAGGACCTCTCTGATTAACTGCACAAAGAGTACAAAAATATAGTTTAATCAACTGAAAAGTAATACTTTCTCGATGAATAAAATTCCTGGTATATAGCTGAACAAAACGATACCTCTCTTGAGTATGGGTCGAATGGGGAAAGCCCCTGCAGCTGGACTGAAGAATTCTTGGGTGGAATCAACCCCAGTACTGGTGGCAATGAAAGAGGCGGATGCGGAGACAAAACCTCCATGGCAGGCACTGCAGAAATCTATGGAGGTCATAGATGGCAAGGTGGAATCCCACCTAACAAAGTTTGCAGAGCAAGATGCGAAAATCGCAGCAGCTTTTACAACAGCAACTACAGCGGAATCAATGGTGACCAAAGCATTAATATTGGTGGGTAAGCTTACCCAAGAAAACGCTCAACTCTGATACAGATTGGAGTGCCTCGAGAATTCACACAGGGCTTCTAATGTATGCATTGTCAGGTTGCCAGAAAACATAGAGGGAGACAATTTGCTGTACTTTCTAAGGGAGTGGACGCCAAATGCATTAAATTTGGACTCTAGCGGAAAACACGATAAAAGCCTATCAGGTGTCTATGAGATCACGTGCCACAAACAAGGATTTACCTCGGACGATCCTGCTGATCACATCCAGCCCAGTAATGAGGGATAGCATCCTACAGGCTGCAAGAGAAGCCATGCAGCTCAGTTTCCAGGGGGCCCCTCTACACTTTTTGGCCCGACTTGTCCTATGCAACCAGAGTTCAGAGGAAGAAATTTGATGGAGTGAGAGCCAAGTTACGGAGCCTTGGAGTGACTCACTCTCTTCTTATGCCAGCCAGATTAATGATCCATTACAGGGAACACACTTATCAATATACAGATCCTGAAGAAGCAGGCAAAAAAGCTGATTCAGGGGAAGGCACTTGAAATCGAAGCTTAATGTATAAAGGGGACTGTAATTACAGAAATGTAAGACTAGATGGAGAGATAAATAAATATATAAATCCATAGTCAACTTATGTTCAGCCCTGACAAGGTATCTTCTGGTCCTACCAAAAAGTAGTTTAAATATAGGTTAAGCCCTGTGAAAATTCTTAACTAACAAGGGCAATATTTTCCTAAAAAGTTTATTGTTCGAAGTTTATTGCTGGATGTTATAGTTATGAGTAGCTGCCTGTACAAAGAAGGTTACCCTTGTTAAAATGGTGGCTGCCACGTGCAGCTACAGGGAGCTAGTGATAATTAATATTACTGTCTAATGAATAATATTGGTCAAGCTATTGAAATTTGCTGCTCAATTGCAGTTGATCTGGGAGTTACATTACTGATTGTTAAAACTATCGTGGAGTCTCACTTTTGGAAGAGGGTCATAAAAACACAGGTTGTTGGTAGAAATGTTCGGATCTCCTTTTTATTTTACTGAAATGACCACTCAAACTCTTGTGGGGTGCAGCATATCTTGGACTTATGTTGGACATTTGATTTTCAGGAATACCCCCGCATCCGAAATCCAGATTGACTAGATTAAATAAAATAATTACATTGGATGTATCCGAAAATAACTAATGTGATATCTGACATGAGATGATTGTATGTCATTGTTTTTATTTTAAAGCAATTAAATATAATTTAAAGAAAAAAAGATATGGGGCCTGCGGCCTCGTGCCCAACCCTCCCCAGGTGTGGTGTTATCCCAGCACAACACACACCCTGTTGTGCATTATTCCTTTATTTTATTTCATCACATATGCTTTCAGTTCAAGGTCTTTCTATATGATTGTACTCATCAAGTGTTATAATAGGCAATTATGGACTTGTTATTCTGTACTATGCACTTGGCATGATGATTTAATAGTAAAGAAGTATAAAAAAAAAAAAAGAAAGTCATAGGAAGAAGCTCAGGGGAAAGGCCTAGGATCTGTCCTTGTATGCACATGTTCGATGCCAGCCTCCAAAGGTGGGGGTCGGATGACCCCACTTCAATGTGTGGTTCTCTAGAGTGTGGCCATCAGTCACGAAGGCAGGCATCATATGCATCATATGTATCCATATCACGCTGGTGTGCAAGGCAAGCTGCATAGTCGTGATGCTGCCCCAGCATAGCCATTTTACTCCCACAGTGGCACTGACATGTTATGGGAAGCTGTCAGACAGTCTTCTTTTTTTTTTTGATGAAGCCCCTTTAGACTTGGCTTTGGGCATCATGCACAAAAGAAACCAAAGTAGAAATGGCACCATAAAAACTAAAACATTATTGTAACACAGTAAAAAAGTTTGGCAGCAACAAAGCAAACTGAGGAGCACTCCCATGGTCTGCTCTCAATGGCAGGAAGAATAGAACTGAGGTTGGTGAGGGAGCTAGCAATGGTTATTGGCTAGCATGTGGCACCAAGTGGGGGTACACAGGTGCCATGCCCGGTATCCATTGCCAGACCCTCTGACCAAAGCTTTGTTCCTGTCGGATCTTAGTGCCTCTGCCTAGACCATAAATGGGAATCAATGGTGAAGAGAGATGCATGGAAGATGAACAGCCCTCATCTCTAGAATACTGATGTGGAGAGAGCTGTCCAGCTGGGACCACAGACCAAAAGTCTTGAAGGGACCAAGATATACACCCTGTACAGACCCTGAATCATTTATGTCAGTATCTGCAGACAGCAGAGATGAAAAAGGGGACACCCACCATTAGGTCAGACCAGTCCATCCACTACCAACGTATTATCCTGAACCTAGTCATAAAGCTTATTTCTATCTACTAGAATAAAGGCAAATGCATTTTAACTTTTAAACTAATAGCCCTTATTGTTTTCCTTATAAATAATTTTATATACCATGCACTTCTAATAATTTTTAAAAATGATTAGAACTCTTCAGCATGTTGAAAAATCTTTAAACACAGTCACACACGTTTTTGTTGAGGTCAAGATGTTGTTCTGAAGGCGATCTCTAAGAAGCATTTGATTACACCAGAAAAGAATCACAAAACGTAATGATGTGAACATAGAATAGCATCATTTTTTGAACATGAGAATTATTTTTTTACAAGGAGAGATTACAAAACAGATATCACAAAAGTCCAACTATTGTTTTGTATACATATTCATTTGCTCACTAGGGCAGATTTGAACCTTATACCATCAACAGATTCTAGTAAAAAGAACATCAGACTAGAACAGTACCACTGCACTATCATCAAGTGATGCTCTTGTAACTGAGATTTGTTATTGACAGACAAGAGACCACTTCACTCTGTCAATCAATCCAGGCTGGTTTCTAGCAGCCATATAAAAAACTCCAAGTTTTCTCTTTAATTAATTTTGTTTTCCCAGGCACCACCAAGGGGATTACAGGTCACTCTTTCCAGACCCACAAATCCATACCAATGTCTGAAGTAATTGCTGTGACAGGAGGCAGTATAGTGTAGTAGTTAAGGGCACTGAGCTGCAAACCTGAAGACCGGGTTTGAATCCCATTAGCCAGCACTTGCATACTGTGTGACCCTGAGCAAGTCACTTAACTTCCTTGTTCTCCCAGGTTGCACCTGGAAACAAGTTCCAACTTAGTGTGCTTTTCCTGGTTAAATAATTTCCCCTTTCCCAAAGTTTTTGTGACATACAAAAGCATGTGTGCAGTCATTATTTCTCACCACCCTGACATGCTCTTCAATTCGTTGCCTCCATTCTTGCTTTGTGCGTCCAAAATAGAATGCCTGTACATTGATACAGGACCTTGTAAATGACCTTTTATGTATCACACATCACAAAAATCTCCCAGGATGCACACCTTTCCATTTTTAGGATTTTTGTATCTTACTTTTTTCCATTAGATCCCACACTTCCTTCCTCCCTGGTAATCCACCACCACCATCACCCTTCATCTCAGGGACTTACCTGGGGAAGATCTGCCACATATGTACCTCCTGTGGTGGGGCTGAGGTGTGAGATCTGTCCTCACCACCTCCAAAGTACAGTCCAGAAGTTTCCATGGCCCGAAGGTGGTGCAGGGGCTGTGATAACCAGGGAATCATTCTGCAGCTAGAGTGGGTATTTCTGCTTTTCTGACCCTATCCCTCCTCCGCAACATCAGGTCTAGCCTTGAGGTGGCCTTGCATGCTCTAATGTGTCCCTGCAGAAAAGACAAGCTCCCTAGCCTACAGCAGGGGTCACTAGAGTAGTGGAACCAGATGCCATCCCTCCCTGACTGGTAGCACTGCCGCACAGCAGCACCCATCCAGCCCTTGGTGTCATCCAACTGGCTTCCCAGACTCACTTCCAAATCCAGCTTGCCAACATGGGAGTGTCCAGTGCTACCCTGTTTATTTTACCATCACTGCATTCTCCATAAATGCACATTGCTTGCACTGTACACTCTTTTATGTACCTTTAGATGCTGCTCACATCAAAATAACAATGGGTTTCTACTTCAAGAAACTATGACCCAAGAAGTCTTTTATATTTTTGGCCCCTCTGTATGTAAATTTAGGTCCCTTTTGAACTACTGTTTCTAAAGATTGGTCTCAATGCAAAATCTCCCAGTTCTGTCAATAATTTTTCCCACATGCCAAACCTGTGGGCTATATATTGTGATAAAACTAACTCAAGTGTTTTTTTCTCTCTGTGCTGTTCTATATAGTAGGCTATCTTTGTCCCTACTTAGCACATCCATCTTTCCTTAGGCTACATATTCCTTAGGATACCCTCTCTGTGTAAAGAATAGTTACTTACTGGAGAGTAGATCTTTACGAGACTCTCCTGCATCGAGCTACATCATGGAACTGTAAGCCATCTGCGTCAGGACCACCAGGACATTTTTTGTTGGCTGGGGTTGCCCATGCTGACATACCTTGTTACATAGATACATAGACAGTGTCGGCAGATAAGGGCCTATGGCCCACCCAGTCTGCCCATTTGAGCTTGTAAGTTCAGTTTATGTTTTCCTAGAAGTCTGTTGCCCCTTACCCCTGACCTCCAGAATTCCTTTATGTCTATCCCATGCATTCTTAAATCCCGTGATTGTTTCAGCCCCCACCACTTCCTCTGGCAGGGTGTTCCACATGTCCACCACCCGTTCTGTGAAGAAATTCTTCCTCATGTTTTCTCTGAATCGTCCTCCCTCCAACTTCATCCCATGCCCTCTAGTCCTGGAGCATCTTTTTCGCTTAAAAATAGTGTATTCCTGCACCCTGTTCCTCCCAGTGAGATACTTGTATGTTTCTATCATATCCCCTCTCTCCCTCCTCTCCTCCAGGGAGTACATGTTCAGTTCCTTCAACCTGTCTTCATAGGACTTGTGATGCAATCCATGCACCATCTTTGTTGCCTCCTCTGAACCTTCTCCTACCCTGTCTATGTCCTTACATGGGTATGGTCTCCAGAACTGTACACTGTACTCCAGGTGGGGCCTCACTAGTGTCTTGTATAGCGAATTATGACCTCCCTTTTCCTGCTGGTGATGCACCTGCCTATACATCCCAGCATCCCATTTGCTTCCTTACCTGCCTTGTCACACTGTTTCCCTACCTTGAGGTCATCAGAATAGATAACCCCAAGATCCCTTTCCTGCTTGGTGCATGCTATATCCTCACCCCAACTGATATATTGTGCCAGGGTTTTGTGCCCTATATGCATTATCTTGCACTTCTTTGCATTGAATTTCAACTGCCAAACCCTGACCATTCTTCAAGTTTCTGCAGGTCCCTTCTCATTCTGTCTACACCTCTGGTGTGTCTACTCTGTTACAGAGCTTTGTGTCATCAGCGAACAGTGAAATTCTGTCTTCTAGGTCCTGTGCAATGTCACTGATGAAGAGTTGAATAGGACCGGTCCCAGCACTGATCCCTGTATTTGCCCACTGGTCACTCTTCCCTCTGTGGAGTGACAGCCATTTATCACCACCCTCTGTGTCCTGCCAGCCAGTTACCTACCCACCACACTACTGTCCTGCCCACACCCATATTCCCAGTTTGTGTAATAGTCTTCTATGTGGCACAGTGTCAAAGGCCTTGCTGAAGTCAGAAGGGCCATGTCCACTTCCCTCCCCTGATCCACCTCCCTAGTCACCCAGTCAAAAAATTCAACGAGGTTGGTCTGACATGACCTCCCCCTGGTGAAACCATGCTGCCTTGGGTCCTGTAGGCCATTGACAACCAGATGTTCCACCAATCTCTCCTTCAGTAGTGCTTCCATGATTTTCCCCACTACCGAGGTGAGGCTGACTGGTCTGTAGTTCTCTGCTTCCTCTTTGTTCCCGCTTTTGTATAAGGGGACTACATCTGCTGTCCTCCAGTCTTTGGGTACCTCCCTTGTTTCCAGCGATCAGCTAAACAGGATAGCCAGAGGTTCAGCCACCACCTCTCTTAGTTCTTTAAGGACCCTGGGGTGCACCCCATCTGGCCCCATTGCTTTATCAACTCTTATTACTTCCAGTTCCTTCAGGATCCTTTCTGTGTAAAGGGACTTGTGTCCATTTCTGCCCATTCTCACCCTTGTACTCCCTTCAGACCCATTCCACCTCCTCTTCCTCAGTAAAGACTGAGGCAGAAATACCTGTTCAATATGTCAGCTTTACTGTTGTCATCCTCCATGTATTCCATCACCCCTTCAGTCTCACTATCCCTCCCTTTGTCTTTCTTTTTCACTTATGTACCTGTAAAGGTTTGTCCCTCTACCCACTGATTTTGCAAATGTGTTCTTCTGTCTGAGCTTTGGCTTCCCTTACTGACCTCCCTGCCTCCCTTTGCTTATCCTGGTACTTCTCTATCCCTTCTGCCTGTGTCTTTTGTATTGCCTGAATGCAATCATTTGGCTTTCACTTTCTTTGCTACCTCGTTGGAAAACCATAATAGTCTCCTCTTCCTTTTCCTTTGCTAACCTGCTTAATGCATAATTCTGTTGTTCTTGTAATCCCCATTTTAAATACTGCCCTGTTCCTCAACCCCTGATTCCTGTCCCATTCCCTTATTGCCTCTTTCAAGTATCTCCCCATTTTCCCAAAGTCTGCCCCCTAAAATCCAGGATACGTGTTTTGTGTGGTTTGGTTCTGCTCTTTCTGTGATTTCAAACCACAATGACTGAGTAGTCACTGTTCCCAGGTGCTCCCCACTGTTACCCCATCACACTGTCCCTGTTTGTGAGCACAAGGTCAGTATTGCCTTCTGCCGAGTTGGTTCCATGACCAGTTGCTTGAGGAAGGCACCCTGAAGGAAGTCAGGATAAATCTGCTCTTAGTTGATGCTGCTGCTGGGATGCTCCAGTCCACATCTGGAATATTGAAGTCTCCAACCAGTACCACTCACCCTTGTCTGCCATCCTTTGGATGGCTAGCATCAACTCTATCTGTTTCTTCCTCCTGGGCTAGTGGTCTATAGACCACACCTGTCTTGATAGCTGTCCCCATTTTCCTTTCCAGCTTAACCCACAGTATCTCTCCCCATTTGTTCCTCCTGGATCTCTGTGGCCCTCATGTCATTTTCATACAGTGCCACTCCTCCTCCCTTTCTGCCTGCTCTGTCTCTTCTGAATATGTTGTAGCCAGGTATGGCCATCTCCCAGTCGTGGTTATCATTGCACCAGGTTTCAGTGATGGCCACAATGTCCAGGTCTGACTGCACCATGACAGCCTCCAGATATTCCATCTTGTTGCTAAGGCTCCTAGCATTTGCACACATGGCTTTCCATGATTTGACCTCCCTAGACTGTTTTGCTGTTCTACTCCAGCCACTTCCTTGGTTGTCCTTTATCCCTGGTTCTCCTTGCTGTCTGCCCTTCTGCTGAATTTTGCCCTTTTCTGCCTATCCACCTCTTGGGCACTAATCTCCATCTTTTGCACACTGCTTTGCAGGATAGCCACTCCTCTGGTTCACTGGTTCCCTGCTAGCTGTGGGGGTGAGCAAGTAGGTACCTCCTTGCTGCCTGCCACCCCTTTGCTAGTTTAAATGCTTGTCAATGTAGCATTTAAACTTATCATTGAGTGCTTGGATTCCTCCAGGATGGATGCAGGCCATCAGGCTTGAACAAACCTCCATCCCTCCAGGTGGGTCCCCAGTCACCAATGAATCCAAACCCTTTCTCACAGCACCAGTTCTTCAACCATGAGTTAAAGTTCCTGGTGCATGCACTCCTATGCTCTCTTGCTTCATGAGTAGTACTTCTGAGAAAGTGACAGAAGTAGCTACTTGTGAGACCCTCCCAATTTCCTAAACTCTTCCTGAACTTCCTTTGGCTCCCCATTTGCCAGGTCATTAGTACCTAGGTGGATAATGACATCCAGCTCACCCTCCGTCTTGCCTTTCCAGTGATCCCCAGGATCTTCCTTCCATCCCTCCATGCCGTGGCACCTGGTGAGCACCTCACCTCCCTGTCCTCCTCCTGTGTTCCTAGCTGGATCCTCTTATGATGGAGCCCCCACCAGGATTCGCTTCCTCCTCCTCTGGGGTCCACTGCTTTCCCGCTGAGGTCACCTCCTTGCTAACCTCCACATCCTTTCCTTCCACTTCTCTGGGTACCTCTATTTGGTTGTCCTCATTTGCCGGTGTGGCATATGAGTTCTTGAGTGGAATAGGATCTGGGATGTGCCTCTGCCTGACCACTCTAACCCTCCCTGAGCCCAGTGTCATCCAAGTGCTCCTCGTTCTCAGCATCCTTTGAGGCAGTTGCATTGGACTGGGTGGTCTCTGGATAGGGGTGATGGTACTCCTGACCCAGTTTACTTCGCTCTGAGTCTGGCTACCTCATCCTGCAGTCCAGAGAGATGCATGCAGATAAGACGGCACCTCAGTGTCCAGAAGGTCTGCCTGAATATGGCTGCCGGACAGCCACTGCATTGCACCACTCCCCTACATTATATTGCAATTATACTGCTATTCCACTACTTGTCTGCTACTGAAGCTCCTAGTTCCCTTTTTATTAATTTACTGTCCTAAAAATCCTGCCACTGATCCTCAGATAATTTTCTTTAAAAAAAAAAAAAAAAAAGAAACCAATAAATAAATGAGTCAAAACACTTGTCGTGCTGAGGGTGGGCTTCTTCCTCCTTATGCCCCTCCTACTTCACACCCCTTACTATACCCTGTATTTAGCTCCTGTCAATCAGATTTAACAGGGCATATAATTAAGAGTTGGGGGAAGGGGGGGCGAAAATTTGCAGCAATTTAAGACAGCACAGAATTACACCACCGCTACATTTTAACTTTTCAACAGCCCAAAAACAATTCTAAGTAAAGACAACAAAGAAAGTACAGTGTCGCTAAAAGCCCACAATCTAAGTTTAAAAGAAAAATAGCAATTACCAGTTACTCTAAAGCACTGAATTGAATATGTTTCCTTCCTTCCCTTTCTGGCCTCTTCTGAGAAAAATAAAACTCTACTTGCTACCTCAACTCTGACTAAGCCCCACCTCCAGTTATCACGTAGCTGAGGTCAGAGGCCAGACAATTAACACCCTTCACCCTACAGGGCAGTCAGACAAGCCAAGATAAAATTTGCAGCAATTAAAGACAGCACAGAATTCACACCACCACTACGTTTTAAATTTTCAACAGCCCAAAACAATTCTAAGTAAAGACAACAAAGAAAATACTGTGTCACTAAAGCCCACAATCTAAGTTTAAAAGGAAAATAGCAATTACCAGTTACTCTAAAGCACTGAATTGAATATGTTTCCTTTCTTCCCCTTCTGGCTTCTTCTGAGCATGCCTCAGCTCCCCACCATAGACAAGCTCGGGTGATCATCAGAATAGCAGGAACTGAAGCAACCAGCACCAAACCAGGCACATGCAAGAGAGAATATGGAAACCTGAGTACAGATGTTAAAGGAGGCAACAGAGGAAAACCAGCTTGTGAGAGCAGACAGAATAGACACCCATCCCCCGACAAGTGGAGATGGTGGGAGGGACAGCTGTGGCTCAATGGAGGAGATTCTCTCAAAGATCTAGTTAGCATAAAGCTTTAGGATCTGCCTAGGCACCTATTTCATGATAGATATTTTCCTCTTAGTGCAAACATGCTGCCATAATTCAGTACTCGTGAGGAAAACTTACTGCTATACATTAACCAATGAACTGGCTATACATTAACTGATGGACTGGCTATACATTAACTGATGGACTGGCTATACATTGCTGATGGAAATTTACAAAGTTCTGTGTGCTGTACAGTTGGGTTTATGATTATACAGAACTGATGAAGACTAACTATGCATGGACTGTTAGAGCCGAATGTAGACATGCAGATTTAGGCAGAAAGACTGGTGTTCTTGTTAGTGGCGGGGGGGGGTGCTCATGTTAATAGTAATATGTAACGTTATTGTAATGTATAACAAGACTGTATTGTGTGAAGAGAAAGAATGACTGTGTAAGTGTGTCTCTGTAAGCATATAAATTAGTTGAGGAATGTATATAAGAAGGGCTATGTATCATACTTTCCCTGTATTTTGCATGGCTGATAATAAAATATACTGTATGCTGCAACGGTGTCTCTTGGTGATGTCATTACCCACTAGAGCACAAACCCACAAGGGTTTGTTTTTTTTATACAAATTATCATTGGCACCCCAAAGAACACAGAAACAGTGTTGGAGTAGATAAGGATCAGAACCTAACTACTCCAGGTACTGTATGTTGGCAGATAAAGTCATGGGAGCCCTACCATTGACTGAAGGTGCATAGCATGCTTAGCCTTGCTTCTTTGAGTGCAGGCTGACCATATGTTGGCAGACAGAGTGCAGGGACCTAGCTGCTGACTGAAGGCACATAGTACTTTCACGAATACTTTTTTTCCACTGGGTTCAGCATCATGTTATCCAATATACATTGGTAATTACGAACTACATCTCCAGATGAAAGGTTTCGTATTGTCATGATATAATCTTTAACCAGTGGTGTATGTGCCTAACCCCCAATCACTACCCTGCCTACTACTCTACTCTAATCTACCCTAAACTAACCCTCTAAACAACTATTAAATTTGACCTATATGGATGAGTTGAAGCACCGAAGACCAAATGGATTGAAATTTATGAATGGATCTTATGTCCCAACATTGTAATCTTTCCAACTCTACGCACTCAACAAATAAGCTCCTCCACAGGTTGTATTCTGGAGGTATTTCGTTCTTCCACATCCTAGTAGTGCATCTTCTAGCATTAATCAAACACATATTTAGAATTATCCCTATGTTTGCAACTAGTATTGATTGACTATTGGAGCTACCCAGGAGATACATTTCAGGATAAAAATGAAACTTACTTCCTATAATTTTATTGATTGTAAGAATTATTTTCTTCCAGAAGGGTTGTATCTTTGGGCAAGTAGCAATTACATGTTTAACAGTCCCTCTGTTTGTTTTATATCTATTACACCAAGGCAGGATATTTGGGTTCATCTTGTTAAGCAAGTGGGGAGTGTAATATAGTCAATGGAGTATATTAAACTGAATCTGTTTAAGCCTGTTGCTAGTAAATGTTTTTATAGTTTTAACTAAATTATTCCATTATTACTTGATATCTCATATTGTATTTCCTTTCACCAGCTTTTTTTTTTTAAACTTTCAGTCTTTATTTAATATTTATGCATAAAAAACAACACGAAGGACATGACATACAAACATATAACAAGTAACCAACAATATTCGCACCCATTTCATTCTGGAGGAAAAACGTATCTTAAAAATGTGCTTTCTTCACAGAAAGGAATCAAACTTCTACCTATGGCTGTATAGAAGCTAATTCTTTGTGCATTACACATTTACTATAAGAGACAGAGTATCTATCTTAAGGGGGCTGTATTGTCCCATCCTCCCTAAGAGGCCCTAGCCTCATTCTTGGACCAAGAGAGAACGTACCCACTGATCAGAACTCCTTCTTGTGTCTACATCCTATGGGACAAAATCAGATCGTTGAGTGGTTACATATAAGACCCATCTCCTCCAAATTATTTCAAAGGATTCATTAGTTTTATTACATAGAAACATAGAAGCTGACAGCAGATAAGGACCGCAAGGCCCATCCAGTCTGCCCATTTCTTTTTCTACCTTATGAATGTGCCATAGGCCTTTGCTCTGTCAATGGCCGATCTATTCATATTCATCTGTATTGCTCCCTTATGCCTGTCCCATGCCTGTTTGAAGCCCTACACTGTATTCATATCCACCACTTCCTGAGGTAGGCCGTTCCATGCATCCACCACCCTTTCTGTGAAAAAGAACTTACTCACATTATCCCTTAATCGGCCTCCCTCTAATCTCATGCTGTGTCCTCTTATCCTGCAATTTTTCTTATATTGAAACATGTTAGACTCTTTCACCTTGTTAATGCCCTTAAGGTGTTTGAATGTTTCAATCCTATCACCTCTCTTTCTCCTTTGCTCTACGGTATACATATTGAGTTCAGTTAATCTGTCCTCGTATGTTTTCTGATGCAGTCCCTGCACCATTTTGGTTGCCCTTCTCTGGACTGCCTCAATTTGGTTAATGTCCTTGTGAAGGTGTGGCCTCCAGTACTGCACACAGTACTCGGATGGGGCCTAACAGTTCTTGTAAAGAGGGATTATTATCTCCCTCTTCCGACTTGTGATACCCCTACTAATACACTCCAACATCCCTCTAGCCTTACCTACTGCTTTAGAGGTCTGCTTGGATGATTTCAGGTCATCGGTGATGATGACGCCCAAGTCTCTCTCTTCCCTTGTAACTGCCAGCAACTCATCTCCCAGCCTATAGGTGGCTTCAGGGTTTCTCTTCCCTATGTGCATGATCTTGCACTTCTTTGAGTTAAACCCCAGTTGCCACTCTTCCAACCATTTTGCTAGTTTATCCACATCTCTTCTCATTGTGCCCACACCATCTGGAGACCAAGGAACACCTGACTAAGCTGGGTGACAAACTATCATCTATTTCGTCCGGCATCTCCTTCTCTGAGATCCTGCCAGTCTGGGAGAAGGGAACAGATGGACGGAAGGTCAGAGAAGGAGAGAATAGGGGAGCTAAACACGTGGCTCAAGGACTGGTGCCAGGAAAAAGGACACAGATTTGTAGGGAACTGGCAACAGTTCTGGGAGCGAAAGTTCTTTAAATTTGATGGACTGCATCTGACTAAAGAGGAGTCAGTGCATTGGGGCAGAAGTTTGGCGTCTTTGCAGAATATTTAAACTAGCAAATGGGGAGAGGGTGCAGCACCCCATACGTCGAATGGGAAGAACACCCTCCCCTCAGCTAGTGGTCAAACAGGAATTCAGCGTGTTTGCCATTCATTTGCATCACCAGGTAAGAAAAAGGTTTGTCTCCCCATACGATGCACAGGGTAATGCCAAACTTCACCCAACAACTAACACACCAAAATCTGGCCAATGGAAAATCATGTACATAAATGCTCACAGCCTGGGAAATAAGATCCCAGACCTGCAGGCAATAATGTCAGAGGCTAAACTGGACATAGTAGCAATTAGTGAGACGTGGGTTTACCAGTAACCACACTTGGGAGACTTCAGTACCTGGCTATGTATTGTTCAGAAGAGACCGAGGTGCAAAAGGGGAGGAGTGGCCCTGTATGTTAATGAAAATATCAAAGCTACAGAAATTCAGAATACACATAAGGAGCCAGAAGAACTGTGGGTCACCCTGGAAACAGGAAATGGGACAGCCATAAGAACTGGGGTTGTCTACAGGCCCCCAGACCAGAGGGAGGACATAGACACATTACTGTTAGAAGATATACAAAACATGACAGCTAAAGGGAGGTTCTGATAATGGGAGACTTCAACATGCCAGATATAGATTGGTCAATACCAGCAGGAACATCTGCCAGAACTAGACTCATAGTGGATTCCTGCAGGGGAGGGCCTCAAACAACTGGTACAGCAACCCACAAGAGACAGGGCTATCCTAGATCTAGTACTGACTAACAAAGAAGGGATCACAGATCTCCAGGTAGAAGGTCACCTGGGGGCCAGTGACCATCACATGGTATGGTTCAATTTGGCTACTACATCTAAATCATCCCATTCCAAGGCAAAAATATGGGACTTCAGAGGAGCTGACTTTGATAAGATGGCCAACAGAGTTAAGCTAGCCCTGGCAAAAAGAAACACAGGTGAGGAGGTACAGGCAAAGTGGGCAAGCATTAAGGATACAATACTTGAAGCAACATCCCATTGTGTTAGAACAGAAAAGGAAGTGCAAAGAAGAAGGAAACCACTTTGGTTCTCAAATACAGTAGCAGAAAAGGTCAGAGCCAAAAGGCTGGCCTTCAGAAAATATAAGGGAACACAGCGGGATGAAGATAGGAGGCATACCAAACTGCCCTAAGGGAAGCAGGTAAGGCAGTAAGGCAGGCAAAGTCCCAAACTGAGGAAACACTATACCGAACAGTAAAGAAGGTGACAAGACTTTCTATAGATACATTAGTGAAAGGAGAAAGTCCAGAGGGGTATTGCTAAGCTTAATGGAGAAAGGGAGCATGTGAGGAGGAGGACCCTGTAAAGGCATCTATCCTAAATAGATACTTTTGCTCAGTATTTACTGAAGAGAAGGTAGGGCAGGGCCCACAGCTCAGCATCATGGACACAGGGGGGAGGGAGGTGAGCACTACTCCCTTCACAAAAGAAAGGGTCCTACAAGAGCTTGCTAAGCTCAGGGTGGATAAGGCAATGGGACCTGATGGCATACATCCCAGGGTACTTAAGGAGCTAAGGAGGAACTAGCAGAGCCATTAGCAGAATTGTTTAGTGAGTCTCTGAGCACAGGAGAGGTCCCAGAAGACTGGAGAAGGGCTCATGTGATCCCGCTCCACAAGAGTGGTAGCAGGGAGGAGGCGGGGAACTACAGACCAGTCAGTCTTACCTCAGTAGTGGGCAAGATTATGGAGGCACTCCTTAAGGAAAGGATAGTGCAACACCTGGAATCCATAGGGGCACAGGATCCAAGACAGCATGGGTTTACAAAAGGAAGGTCCTGTCAAACTAATCTCATAGATTTCTTTGACTGGGTAACCAGAGTGGTGGACCAAGGGAGCAGTTGATGTCGCCTACCTTGACTTCAGCAAAGCTTTTGACACTGTTCACACAGAAGATTGATAAATAAGCTGGGTAGGCTCGGGGTGGGTCAGAAGTTGGTCAACTGGGTGGCAAACTGGTTGACTGGCAGAAAACAGAGAGTGGTGGTAAATGGTATACAGTCAGAAGAGATGCAAGTCACAAGTGGGGTACCTCAGGGATCAGTCCTGGGGCCAGTCCTATTCAACATCTTCATTAGTGACCTCCATGAGATGGACTAGAGGGTAAGGCTTGTCTGTTTGCAGATGACACCAAGATCTGCAACAGAGTAGATGATCCAGATGGGGTGGGCAGAATGAGAAGAGATCTGGATAAACTAGCAAAATGGTCAGAAGAGTGGCAACTGGGATTTAATGCAAAGAAGTGCAAAATCATGCACATAGGGAAGAGAAACTCTGAAGCCACTTATAGGCTGGGAGGGGAGTTGCTAGCAGTCACAAAGGAAGAAAGAGACTTGGGCATCATCATCACTGATGACCTAAAATCATCCAAGCAGACCTCTAAAGCAGTAGGTAAGGCTAGGGGGTGTTAGGGTGTATTAGTAGGGGTATCACAAGTCGTAAGAGGAGGTAATAATCCTCTGTACAAGACATTGGTTAGGCCCCATCTGGTATTCATGCAGTATTGGAGGCCACACCTTCACAAGGACATTAACCAAATTGAGGCAGTCCAGAGAAGGGCAACCAAAATGGTGCAGGGACTGCATCAGAAGACATATGAGGACAGATTAGCGAGCCAATATGTATACCTTGAGCAAAGGAGGGAGAGGTGATATGATCGAGACATTTAAACACCTTAAGGGCATAAACAAGGTGAAAGAGTCTAACATGTTTAAATATAAGAAAAATTGCAGGACAAGAGGACACAGCATGAGATTAGAGGGAGGCCGATTAAGGGGAATGTGAGGAAATTCTTTTTCACAGAAAGGGTGGTAGATGCATGGAATAGCTTACCACAAGAAGTGGTGGCTATGAATACAGTGCAGGGCTTCAAACAGGCATGGGATAGGCATAAGGGAGCAATACAAATGACTATGAATAGATAGGTCACTGACAGAGCAAAGGCCGATGGCACATTTATAAGGTAGAAAAAGAAATGGGCAGACTGGATGGGCCTTGCGGTCCTTATCTGCCGTCAACTTCTATGTTTCTATGTTTCTATGTTTCTATGGATCATCTACTCTGTTGCAGATCTTGGTGTAATCTGCAAACAGACAAACCTTACCCTCCAGTCCATCTGCAATGTCACTGCTGAAGATATTGAAGAGGACTGGCCCCTGGACTGATCCCTGAGGTACCCCACTTGTGACTTGCATCTCTTCTGACTGTATACCATTTACCACCACTCTCTGTTTTCTGCCCGTCAACCAGTTTGCCACCCAGTTGATCAATGTCTGACCCACCCCGAGCCTACCCAGCTTATTAATCAATCTTCTATGTGGAACAGTATTGAAAGCTTTGCTGAAGTCAAGGTAGGCAACATCAACTGCTCCCCCTTGGTCCACCGCTCTGGTTACCCAGTCAAAGAAATCTATGAGATTAGTTTGACAGGACCTTCCTTTTGTAAACCCATGCTGTCTTGGATCCTGTGCTCCTATGGATTACAGGTGTTGCACTATCCTTTCCTTAAGGAGTGTCTCCATAATTTTGCCCACTACTGAGGTAAGACTGACTGGTCTGAAGTTCCCTGCCTCCTCCCTGCTAACACTCTTGTGGAGCAGGATCACATGACCCCTTCTCCAGTCTTCTGGGACTGCCCCTGTGCTCAGAGACTCAGTAAACAGTTCTGATAATGGCTCTGCTAGTTCTACCCTTAGCTCCTTTAGTACCCTGGGATGTATGCCATCAGATCCCATTGCCTTGTCCACCCTGAGCTTATTGAGCTCTTGTAGGACCCTTTCTTTTGTGAAGGAATTAGTGCACACCCCCCTCCCCCCTGTGTCCATGGTGCAGAGCTGTAGGCCCTTCCCTACCTTCTCTTCAATACATACTGAGCAGAAGTATCTATTTAGGATAGATGCTTTTACATGGTCCTCCTCCTCACACGCCACCTTATTCCCTTTGATCTTAGCAATACCCCCTCTGGACTTTCTCCTTTCACTAATGTATCTATAGAAAATCTTGTCACCTTCTTTTACTGTTTGTGCTAGTGTTTCCCCGGTTTGGGCCTTTGCCTGCCTTACTGCCTTCCCTGCTTCCCTTAGGGAAGTTTGGTATGCCTCCCTATCTTCATCCTGCTACACTCCCTTATATTTCCTGAAGGCCAGCCTTTTGGCTCTGATCTTTTCTGCTACTGTGTTTGAGAACCAAAGTGGTTTCCTTCCTCTTTTGCACTTCCTTTTCTCACTAACACAATGGGATGTTGCTTCAAGTATTGCATCTTTAATGCTTGCCCACTTTGCCTGTACCCCCTCACATGTATTTCTTTTGCCAGGGCTATCTTAACTCTGTTGGCCATCTTATCAAAGTCAGTTCCTCTGAAGTCCCATATTTTTGCCTTGGAATGGGATGATTTTGTTCTAGTGGCCAAACTGAACCATGCCATGTGATGGTCACTGGCCCCCAGGTAACTTTCTACCTGGAGATCTGTGATCCTTTCCCTGTTAGTCAGTACTAGATCTAGGATAGCCCTGTCTCTTGTGGGTTGTTGTACCTGTTGTTTGAGGTCCTCCCCTTGCAGGGAATCCATCATGTGTCTAGTTCTGGCAGATGTCCTGGCTGGTATTGACCAGTCTGTATCTGGCATGTTGAAGTCTTCCATTATCAGAACCTCCCCGTTAACTGTCATGTTTTGTATATCTTCTTTTTTTTTTTAAACTTTTTTTTTTTTTTTAGTTGAGACATTTACATCTTTTCTCATACAGGGAAATAATAAAAAATACAAATTACAAGACAGTTTGATGTTAATATTTGCCCCCTGTATTCTTGTACAATAGGATTGGGGGAGATCCAAAAGAAATAATAAGACAAATTAATATCCGTTTTTGAGTCCAGTAGTGCTAGCCGTCCCAATGGCTGTGGAGTGTCCATGTTTAGGTAGAACATAAGGAGAAAAAATTCAGGCATTCTCCAGAGAATGCTATTTATCCATGTATACATAAAAGGAGAACACAGGAATAATACTGCAATACATAACCTCTGCAATTAAAGCCACATAAAGTTGTCAAGAAGGACCTTCAATTATCCCTTAATCGTATAACCAAAATTACCCTTGAATATTTTAGAACAGATTAGGTTACATGTGCATGTCAATTCCCCTTTAATCCATACATGTTCAGTTATCCCCTTCCCCTAAATGCAGAGATGTAGAAATGATCAGGTGCACAGTTTACATTAGAGCACCTGCACCTTATAGTACTGTGTGAGCTGAAAAACAGCTCATTCTCCCAGAAACTTTAAATCAGGCTCTCTGCACAATACGGAGAGGGAAACCCTCACTTATAATATTAACACGTTTTAAACTCCCAGTATACTTATTAACTCAAAGTAAATAGGTAAATAAGATCAGAGATCCCACCAGTCCTTCAATCTCCTTCAGACTCTGAGTCCTCAGCCAATACTGAGTCCTTGGAAGCAAACTCCTTTTCAATCTTCTTGAGCCACCTTCCTGCATCTGCTGGGTCGGTAAATTGCCACGACTTTCCTCCATATATTATTCTAAGCCTCACTGGCAGCAAAAAGGAGTGAATCACGCCGGGAGCTCTCAGCCGATGCCGAACTCCATCAAATCTTTTCCTTCGGGACCGCGTCTGGAAAGATAAATCCGGAAAAAGCTTCACATCCATGTCGTTGATCTCCAAAGGATATACCGCTCTCGCATTAGATATCAAGATGTCACGGATATCCACTCCTGTTGTTTGCAATAGTACAGTGCGAGGTGAGTTAGTATTGGAAGGCCGTACTCTCGGGTTGACTCTGTATGCTTTTCTCAATGAATTCCAGTCAAAATCTTCTGGCACCGGGATTGAGGTTTTCATCCATTCTTTGAGAAACCCCAATAGGTTAGTCCCCTCTGCACTCTCTGGTACTCCTACCAAACGGACATTCTTTGCCCGGGTTTCATTCTCCAGGGCCTCAATTCGACTGCGTAGCTGTCCATTCTCCTGGGTTAGTGAGGCAACTGCTGCCTGAGTCGAGATCGATCTTTTTTCGCTGTCAGCAACAGTTGTCAAAAGATCTTTGAGGGCTGCATCATGCTTCTCAAGCCGAGTTAGTGTTTTTTCTATCTTGGAATCCATTTACTGCACTGTGGCCAGGATTTGGTGCCATAGGGGAGTATTAGATGTCTCACCCACGTTGTCTCCTTCTGAGCTCAGGGGCTCTGCGGCCTTGTTAGCTTTCAATGCCAAAGTTTTAGAAGGAGTTGCCGCCAAAGTTTTTTGTTTCCCCATAATAATTTTTATACCGTCCGATAGGCGGTGGTTTTCTCTTCAATAATTTCTCTTTGTGTTCAGCTGAGGATTCGTCCAAAACGCTAAAATTAGCGATTTTGTAGAGTTAAATTGCAGAGTGATTACGGAATGCTTCCTGGCTCTCTAGCACCCCACATGTTTTGTATATCTTCTAACAGTAATATGTATATGTCCTCCCCCTGGTGTGGAGGCCTGTACACAACCCCAGTTCGTGTGGCTGTCCCATTTCCTGTTTACAGGGTGACCCACAGTTCTTCTTGCTCCTTATGTGTATTCTGAATTTCTGTAGCTTTGATATTTTCATTGACATAAAGGGCCACTCCTCCTCCCCCCCCCCTCCTTTTTGCACTTCGGTCTCTTCTGAACAGTACATTGCCAGGTACTGAAGTCTCCCAAGTGTGGTTACTGGTAAACCATGTCTCACTAATGGCTACTGTGTCCAGTTTAGCCTCTGTCATTATTGCCTGCAGGTCTGGGATCTTGTTTTCCAGACTATGAGCATTTGTGTACATGATTTTCCATTGGTCACATTTTGGTGTGTTAGTTGTTGGGCGAGGTCTGGTTTTTCCCCTGTGCATCGTATGGGGATCCGGACCGCTTTACCTGGAGCCTAGCTGTCAATTGCTCTAATTTATAAACTTGTATCATTATTTCATCCCATTGATTTAATTTAAGAGGGATAGGAGACAGCCAGTTCTTTGTAATAACTTTCTTTGCTGTTAATAGGCATATACTTAATAGTTTTTTGGGGTCTCTACATGTAGCCGGGAAATCTGAAAAAAGAAACATCTCAGGAGTAAGGTTATGTATGCCCATAAAAATCTGGGAGAGGGCCTCTGAGAGATTTTGCCAGAAGGGCTTGAGCACTGGACAGTGCCAGAAAATATGTCCATGCATTGCCCGGGATTCCCCACGTCTCCTCCAACATCTGGAATCTCTCCCCTGCATGTACTTGGATTGTACCACAGGTGTTCTAAAACATCTAAGGAAGACCTTCCACGAGAATTCCCTCCAGATTGGGGAGGTTTTTTCTAGGTGAATATGGCTCAGATGATTGGCCCAATGCTGCTCTGTGAGTCAAGCCCCATGTCCTTCTCCCATATCTTCTTCAACCTACCCAGGGATGTTTCCCCTGAGGCCTGTGGTCTGAATTCGAACATACAGCGTAGTTCAGCTGTGCTTAGAATTTTCCCTCTCCTAAAAAATGCAATACCAGATGAAAATTCATCTTCTCCCAGATTTTATACCCTTGATCTAGAAGGGCTAGAGTAAACTGACTATGGTACGGTAGGGAGAATAATAATGGTCTGTAGGGAACTAGCTTTTTAGGTTCTAATATACACCTCCACACACTTATTGTATTGCTTGTATAAGGATTATGTGATATGTCCTCATTCGGAATTGAGGGGCATTGTAACAGAATCCTATTCATATTCAACAGGTCCTCTTCTCTGATCTCCAACAGTTTCCACTTTGTTTGGTAATTTGGATGTAGCCAATACAAGGGTATTCTAAGTTGGCATGCTGCATAATAGAGTTCGAGATCTGGGAGGGCAAGCCCCCTTGGTTTTTGGGAAGCTGGAGTGTCGCAAACTTAATCCTGGGCTGTTGCGAACCCCAGATATATTTCAACATTTTTTTGTTTATTTCCCGAATCAGACCCCCAGGTAAAGGTATCAGGAGGGTCTGAAAGAGGTAAAGCCGTCATGGCAGCAAATTCATCCTTACAGAATCTATTCTTTGGATCATGGGAATAGGCAGGGCTCTCCATCACTCCACATCTCCCGTGAACTGACCATCAAAGGGGTATAATTTGCCTCTCCTAATTTAGAGTGGTCTCCTGTAAGGTGGACACCAAGATAGTGAAGAGAGGTCAGATTCCATTTGAACGGAAAACATCGGATCATTTGAGGGGATGGGGAGTAGTTAAATTTTAGGACCTCTATCTTTGTGGTATTTACCTTATACCCCAATAATTCGCCAAACTCCTCCAGGAGCCTCCAGAGAAGTCACAGAGTCTGTTCAGGATCTGCCAGGTAACTTAGTAAATCGTCGGCATACAGGGCCAGTTTATGATGTTCCTCTCCCACTGTCATTCCTTGAATATACTGGGATTGTCTAACTGCATGAGCCAAAGGCTCTAAATAGGGGGCAAACAGCAGGGGAGACAAAGGACATCCCTGTCTGGTGTCTCTCTTTAGGGGGATTGGTTCAGATATGGAGCCATTAATTTTGATTTGGGCCATTGGGTTGTCATATAGAGATCTGATTACCCCCAAAAATTCCATGGGAAGCCAGCCCCGTGGCATTGAGGGTTGAGACGCTGGACGCCACACCTCGCTCCATGCGGGCGACCCGGGTTCAGGAGTGGACTTGGGTTGCTGGTGGGTCAGCCGGGGGGAGACAGGCTTGAGCATTCCATGACAGCTCTCCTTCTTCAGGGATCGAAGAAGCCATTGACCGCATACTTGCCTGACTCCGAGCAGAGGCTTGGATTACTGCAAGCCCCGACTACAGGAGATGGGTGGTCATTGTACGGTGTGGACGTTGGCACTCTGCGCCATGACATATGGGGTTCACGCCATGGGGAAGGGAGAAAAAGGATTAAAGAGCCTGCCACCACTGGGGAGATTGGGAGCCAGAAGACATGCCCACGATGCGCCTGCGCTCACCCAGCAGACCCGAGCCGATGAAATGTAAGTTATGGGGTGCTAGTCCCCCCACCTCATCCCCGCCCTGGGGGTTTAAGCCGCAGCTCCATGGGGTCTCGGGGCCCGTTTGGGTAGGGTGTCAGGCAGTGGGATGTCTGCATTGTCTCCCATGATGGGTCAGGGGTGGCAGGATGGGCAGGTGGATAAAGAGTAATTTAAAAAAAAAAAAAAAAATTCCACGGGAAATTTTAGCTTGTTCAGGACAGCATCTAAAAAAGGCCATGCCACCCGGTCAAAGGCTTTCTCAGCATCCAGACTTAGAAAAAGGAAGGGGAAGTTCGAGTGGGTGGCATGGTACAGAAGATGTAGTGTCGTCTTTATGTTGTCTTGAGCCTGTCTAAGTGGAATGAACCCACGCTGGTCCCTTTCTTTAATAGTGGGAGGAACCTCTCCACCCTCTTTACCATGACAGCTGTAAAAATGTTATAGTCGATGTTAAGGACTGATATTGGCCTATAAGAGGCACACACTATCGGATTCTTACCAGGCTTTAGTATACTTGAGATAGTGGCATACCGCCAGGAGGATGGCGTTCCCTTCCCAGACAATATATCCTGGCATGCCAAATAAAGAGCCGGTAATAAATGCTTTTGAAAGAACTAATAAAATGCAGCCATATAGCCATCTGGTCCTGGGCTTTTGTTAGTCTGCAATGATGATATTACCAATGCCAGGTCATTTTCAGTGACTGAGGCAATTAGGGCTTCTTGTTGGTCTTGAATGAGGGTTGGGAGGGTCTGACAGAATGTATCTATTTTCTGGGGGTCTATTGTAGATTCCTCAATGTAAAGGGTGCGATAAAAAGAGTTAAAGACTTGCATAATTCTTGAGGGGATCCTTTCTGTTTCTCTTGTATTGTGTGGCCTGATCTGGGTAATGGAGGTCTGGTTAATATTCTTCCTGAGACGATGGGCCAATAACCGGGTGGCTCTAGGGCCCCCGTCGTAAAATTTGTGTCTCAGAAACTGGAGAGCTTGTTCTGTTTTAACCTCCAGAATGTGCTGGATCCTGGGTCTAGTGGCTTCTATTAAATGCAGTATCCCCTCATTTCCCTCTGCATGTTCCAACATCAGATCTTTTAACTGATTTTGCAGCGCAAGCAGTATACTTGCCTGGGATCTTTTATGATGGGGGGTAAACATAATAATGTCTCCATGAGGACCACCTTAAGTGTGTCCCACATAAGGCCTGGAGGGGTATCAGAGGAGTTGTTTTCTGCTAAAATCTGCTGTATTCTAGTCTCCACTAGTTCTTTAAATTGTGGGGGGTTCAGTAAGAAATTATTGAAGCACCACAGCGTTCTTCTCTGCGGTCCCCCCTTCTAATTCAAGTGTCAGTAAAGAATGGTCTGATAATACAGAGAATATTATCACACAGGACAGAATGCGGTATTGATATTCATTTGGTAGATGAAAAAAATCAATACGTGCATACGACCTGTGGGGGCATGAGTGGTGAGAGAAGCCTTTAGTCTGTGGGTGCATGAAGCGCCATGCATCTGTCCACTCTGTCTCTTTCATATACACCTGAGTGGCTCTCTGAGCCGCTGTTTTCCTATGCGGAGTGGGGTTGGTTGTATCTAGGCTATCATAGATGAGGTTGTGGTCCCCTCCCACAATCAGCACCCCCTTATGATATTCTGTAATTTTCTGTAGTAGGGACCTGACCACACATGCGTCAGAGCCTGGGGGAATATACAGGCTGGTCAGGGTACTATGTTCCCCCTCATACAGACCCTCCACTATAGCCAGCTGCCCCTCCTGGTCAGTATATGCAGCGGATACTTGAAAGTGTGTATACCTAGGTATTAATACCGCTGTCCCTCTTCTTCTAACCTTTTTATAGGAAGAGGCCACAACTTGTGAGAAGCCAAATCCCCCTAATTTCTAGTATTCCGTTCTCCCTAGATGCGTTTCCTGAAGAAGGAGAAATGTGGGTTTCCGCTTCTTCAAATAACCCAGCGTCTTACATCTCTTCACAGGATTGTTAAGGCCGTTCACATTTTGTGAACAAACTACTATTTTCCTAGTGGGATCCATCTGACCTATCGGTGTATTGTAGGGAACCAACCTTCCCCTGTAAGACACACAATCCAATTGTTATTTGCCCCTTAGCTCTCATAATTATTATAACACTTATTTTTCAGGTCTGTGCCTTAGCAACATTAATCCTTCTACACAGTCTCCAATTGGAAATCTGCCTGATTCCTGGATGCACTATAACACTTAACAACAGGAACTTTATACATAACAACTCCAACATCTATACAGTTTTGCTTGCAAGGGAGAGGAGCATCTTCTATAGCTCCCTAGTAGTCGCTGAGGAGAAAGGGCTATGCCTCCCCACAGGGGTGGAGGGATAAGACCCCAGGTACTCCCAATCCAGTAGAGTTCTGGACAGTAGCTAGTTGGAAATAGCTACCAAACAAAATGAATCGTCATCAAGCCAAAGGCAGAAAACACTGCGTAGCTTTAAAGTTTCTAGCTTATCTCATTAGGGACCTCGAGCTCCACCAAGTGGTGAAATTTATATGGGCACTTTTACTCCCTGGTGGTCCAAAAATATTCAAGCCCCTTCTGGGGATTGAGGTAGCCGCTGCTTATTCTAAATTGTTTAAAAGGGTGTGCGGCTTAAAACCTTCCCTCCACTTCTCCCTATCCACATCATGAAGTTAAAATCCTATTGATACTGTTAAACATAGTAAGCAATAATAATCATGCTTTGAGATCATCATGACGAATGACTCATGACAACTTTTAAACATGGAATGAAAATTTGTTTAAAAGAAACTTAAAACTATAAGAGGTCGTTCAGCCCTGTCAATCACCCTGCATAATCTCAGGTCAGTTATTCAGTACTTCACCCCTGAGCTGATGAGTTGAATGTTAAGAAATAGCCAGGGCTAATCAATAGTGTGGGAGATTGCATGCAACCTGATAACCATCAGCCCTCAAATGCAACTTCAAAAAGAAAGCTCCAAGAAGGCTAATGTCTCCAATCCATCAGATGGGATAAGGGAGAGAAGCCACACGAGGTAGGGAAGGCCCATCCCAAGGTCCTCCGACTTACAGATCAAGAGGGGAAATAGCACTACTACCCCTCTCAATTAACTATAACCATGGTTATGTGACCTACTGTTCTCAAGTCTGCACTACAGGATCCACAGTCGGTCCCACCTCCATGCGGTCATGCTGTTGTAGCAGATGGCAAATCTCTTGCAGCGTGGCTGGGGGTGCATGTCTGGCCTTGTTTCTGTGCTGCATTTGAAATCCCAGCTGCCATCTGCTGCTCGAGGGTCTTGGTCCTTTAGGGGTGGATCTGTGAGATTCCATCCCTTTGAAAGCATCTCTGCTTTTGCCACTTCAGGAGAGGTGTAGGTGATGGGGTCAGAGTCCCAAAAGATCCTGAGTTTGGCAGGGTACGGGATCTGGAACTTCACTTGCTGACTTCTCAGCTCCCTTATAAGACCAGAATAGGCCATTCTCTGTCTGACGATTTCTGCTGGGTAGTCGTTGTCCAGGATCAACCTAGCGGTGTTATATAATACTGTTTTCTTAGACCAAGCCACTCAAAGGATCTCTTCATTATCCTTGTAGCTGGAGAGTTTCAGCACTATGGAGCGGGGTCGTGCCTTAGAGTCGGTTGGTCGGGGCGCCAATGCCCGGTGGGTTCTCTCGATGTGAAATTGAAAATTCAGAGTCAAATCCATGACATTCTTCAACAGGTCTTCTAGAAAATCAATCATTTTCCCTGTTTCCGAACCCTCAGGTAAGCCATAAATTCTTAAGTTGTTTTTGAGATAACTCACCTCCAAATCGAGGAGCTTGGCTTGGGTTTCTTCCTGCTGCTGTAGCAGGTAGTCGACTGCCATATGGATGTGCTCATTCTCGGTCTCCATGGAGGATATGCGTGCCTCTGATTCATCCAGCCACTCCTCCATGAACTTTAGTTGTTTTTGGATAGTCTGTAGCTCCTCTCTAAACAATCTGATCTCACGAAGCAAGGTTTCATATCAGGAACAGGACAGGCGTTCTCCCTCGGTATCAGTTTCTGGGTTTAGACCTGATTGACTAGCCAGAGAGGTGCTCCTGCTGGGGGAAAGTTGCCGCGATGTTCTGCGCCATCTTGATTTGCAGGGCAATTCTTATTCCCATTTCTACCGGACCTGTGTCCTCTGGATGGTTTTAAGGACATTTCTGCCAAAATTAATTGGTATGGATGTGCCGGATAGGTTTCATTTCAGTTTGTTGGTCCCGGAGCTCTACTACTATGCCACCATTAGCTCAGTGACATCACCAGAAGTCCTCACCAGCTTTTTTTAAGTTCGTCAAATGCAAGACCTGGGTTGTTTGAAGGTTATTATATATCTTAGAGATCAGTTTATGATGGTGGTTCTTAGATATTTATTTGTTTATGTATTTCATAACTGGGAGAGCAGACTGATCCAGAGGACCGTTTTCAGTCGCGACCCAGGCCACCAGGGTGGCAAACACAACAAACATCCATACAATACAGAGATACAATTAGAACAAAACAGGACTGCTGAGTACCCTTGGTATGAGGTCAGATTACATAATACAAATATTTCAGAGAAATCAGTACATACTGGTGTAGTGACATACATTAAGTGGCTGTGCAATATAAAAGGCTTAACATGGTGATAATGGTAAAGTATTACATGCAATGTGCATACAGTCACCAGGGTGCCAAGGAAATAGATGCAGTTAAAATGAAGGTTCAGTCTATCACCAAGAGTAGTATAGGCACAAGTCATATGCAGAAATGCAACTTAAATTAAGTTGCAGAACCTGCAAACAGTTCAGAATAAAACAGGTAGTCATATCCAGATTGAAAAGAGGAGCAGAACAGTGCAAGAGGGTAGGGGCACTGGAGGTAGGGTGAGGGCACGAATAGGTGCTATGCCAGGATATGGGCCCTGGTACCACCTGGGGAACAGCTGCAGGTACAAGCGGCCTTGGCCAGGAGCCACACCCTTACATTTGCCTTGAAAGACTGATGGGAGGGGGAGGATCAGATGGACAAAGGAAGTACATTCCAGAGTGAGGGGTAGAGACAGAAAAAGCTTTACTACCCATGGTAGTAATAGTGCAAGGAACTTCCAGTGGAGGAACGGAAGAGGCCCGAAGAGTCCAAGAGAGAGACAGAGAGGAATTTTTCTTATTCATCTTTATTAAAACAGTACATGGCTACACACGGTCAATGCATTAGTTTGCTCATGAATAGTGTAATCCACCTACAAATGGGGTTCCCGAAAAGTCTTCCAGGAGCTGGCCTAAATGCTCGCTGCCCAGTTGGTGTTCGGAGCTATAGCCATTTAAATGTTGTTGCCAGTGAGCACCTTTAAAGCCTCCATGTACTGTCTCTTTAAGTGCTGCCTGATTGCAGATATAATTAGTCTAAATGGGGAGTCTGAGTGTTTCCCTGCTCGAGCCCTGCCCGGTCTGCTGAATAATAGCTCCGTTTCTGCCATCGCTAATTGTACAGAGGGAGCCCTGCTGAAAGATGTAACTAATTGCTGGTAATCATTTAGAGTAGTGATGATAACGTAGTTTGTTCTAACCTGCCTTCTTTGCAGCAAGGACTGTTCAGCTTAGCTCCACCATATTGGTCCCAAACTGCCGAATTGGACCAATCAGTATTTTGGGACTCTAAAATGGAGCGTGCAACTAAAGGAGATGTGTGGAACCAGACTCTGGGAATTGTAGTTTTAGACTGTGGTGTCTTTTTACACCAACAGGGGAAGCATGTTGTGACTGACAGCAGAACCGATCAATCAAACCTTTTGGATCTGAAGGAAATCCCCTGAGCTGTCTGCTGGCAAGCCAGATCTAAGTTGAGAGCTGAGAGAGAAACAGTTCGGATAGTTCGAGCAGCTGTTTTGCGCAGTAGTTCGCGCGGGAGAACTGTGGAAGGCCTGACTTCTGGCCTGTTTGCCTGTTTTCTGCCCTCAGAGGGGGGGAACAGGAGTATTTTCGGACTAATTTTTTGTGTGAGAACAAAGAAGCCACTAAAGTGTAACCAGGCTCAACCTGTAGAAGACCGAAGATTTTGCTAAATGCGATCGGCCTGTCAGGAACTTTAGCTACCTTTTGAGCTCCCGGGTTTCAGCAGTGACTTTGTGATCAGGGAGCAGTTTGCCTGGTACAGTAATCCTTCCTTACATATAAATGTGCTGTGTACTGAATGGGGGTCGCGATCTAGTTCCCCACTGTGCGAACTGTGTGCTGCTGGCTTTTACATATAAATGTGCTGTTTGCTGACTGTGGGGCGTGCTGTGTTTCCCCACTGTGTGAATTGTGTGCTGTTTGCTGAGAACTGTAGCCTGCACAAACGGACTGAATCTGCAGTTAGCTTCATGCGGCTGGGCCTTGTCACGAGGGCCCTGTCATCCTATCCTGCTGCACAGAAAAGATCCATCAGCGAGAGACCTGTCAGAGGATCAGCCCCCAGCTCCATGCCTGAACAGGAACAACGCTGTAGCGAATCATGTGGACCCTGCTTCTTCTGGCAATCCAGAGAATTCATCTACTGTCTCAACCTTCATCCATCCTGTGTCCAGTTTTTGGGTATCGTGAGTAGCCACCAGGGTAGCTCCCTGCAACATATAGCTAAATCAAAAGTGTGTCACCTGATTGCTTGTTATTTCTCTTTTGTTGCACGAACTGAGCCCTCCGGCCCCGGATTACAATTAGGGTGTGGTGTATGTTATTTATTTTCTTCACAGGGCTCCGACCAGCTGCAACACCGGCCTACCCTGTGCAATGGTCCTGGCTAACCCATCTTTCAGGGAGTGTAACTGTCGTAGGGACTCTGAATGCTTGCACTGCAGAGTAAATGATAGAGTACTTAAACTAATTAACCTGATTGCCCTTTTCCTTGTTCAAACCTCCCTAAATAAATCAGAGCTACTTTTTTCTGCATTTTAAACAGTCTGTGGATCCTGTTTATGCCTGAAGTAGTGTACTGTTGCCATTTGCTCTGTCTAACCTTATTTTACAGGGGGTCCCCAGGGTCGAACTGGAGAAAGCAGCCCTGGTGGTAAGTGCAAACTGTTTTGGTACTGGAAAAGCATATCAGGGGTGTTGGGAAAGTAGTTATAATGTACGGTTTTGGCCACTAGTGGGGAACGAGGGGGGTTACAGTGTCCCGGAGGGCTGTGCCCAGGCTAGTGTGACCAATACCAAACCTGATCTTTGGGTGGAGGCGCCAGTCACCAAGCCTAGGCCCCTTAACCTGCTACTAGCCAAGCAGGCAGGGGTAGTACCCCTTGGGGTAGCGCCACCTAGGGGTTACAGTAAACATAGAAACATAGAAACATAGACTTTGACGGCAGATAAGGACCGTTAGGCCCATCTAGTCTGCCCATTTCCCTACCTACAGGATAGGCCGCAGATCCTATTTAACCAACAGCCTATATCTTCCTGCCCCCCACAAGAATTGCCTTATGTCTGTCAGTAGTATGTATGTAGCATATTGTGTTTCAAGTATGAGGCATATTACTTACATATGTAGTAATACTACAGTCAGAATACTGTGTTTCACCATTTTGAAGTGGTGGCTTCTATTAAATCTTTTTGTTTTGGGCCACTGTTTCTATATGGGGACAGCTTCTAAATGGGGGCAGCTTTAATTATAAACATGCCAAATGGCATCCTCATGCTGTGCTCTCTTCCATAATTTCCCCCTCGTGAACACTGAATTATTTGTCTGCAGAGGTATTTTGTAATGAATTCTCCACTTTTATCAACAAGAGAATCACTTAGAAGAATCACTTTCTGGTATGTGCAGTGTTTGTATAACATATCTGGGATCGGGGGACAAGTGAAGGCAAAATATGGACTACGTTACAGACGCAAACTTGAGAGTGCTAACCAAGGAGAAAGTCGGAGCTGTTGAAACTGAAGCCAAAATGCTGTTCCGTGACAATCTGGGTAAGTATCATAGAGGGGGGGAAGCACAGAGACCATTACAGTCTACCATATGGCACTTTTGCATGATTTCACTGTTTTGCTTGCTGCCCCCTTTAAAAGCTGCAGCTACAAATTGGGGGCGGCTTCTATTAATACTTTTTTTTATGCGTTTTTTATTTGGGGGCGGCTTCAAAACGGTGAACTACATAGCTCTGCTTTTATGATAGGTGCTTTACTTCCTGTGTTCCTAAGGTGAGTGACATATTTGCAGTTATAGCACCTTATACATTGTATACTGTACTGTACAACCAGGCAATATGTATAAGGTAAATATAAAAGAAAAGCAAGGCTAGATGAAATATTTTAACTTAGCTCATGACAGGCAAAAACACAACACAACACACTACTATGGGTAAGATTTTGAGTGGGAGTACTCCATTACTTAACTTGCACTTACCAGATCCTTTAATGAAATTAATTGTATGCTCTGATAGAGCTGGGAGATGAAGCTTAACCACATAAATTCCCTTGTGTCCATTATTAGTTGAGCAGTGGCTTTCAGTTTTATCAAAAGGTAGTTTAAAGTTTTGAAAAAATCATTCTGAAAATGAGCCCCATAGATTTGTGTGGGGTGCGTCCCCATGCTCTCCCTGGTTCAAAGTCACAAAACGGGGGAGTGCAGGTGGACCAAGTAGTGGGACGAGATCGGCTGGCTCAAGTTTGTCCAGAATTACAATCCCTTCCCAAACTTTATAGCGTGAGTAACAATTTAACGTTTTTACACAGAGGGGCTATTGCCACCCCAGGGTAGCAGGCTATGAAGCCCAAACTGTTTTAAAAAAAATCGCACATTTACTTCAATATTTATTAAGATGATAAGATGCTTCTAGAGTTCCAGTTATCTTCTCAGAGATTTGTATGTTTCTCTGGTGCCAGTTTCAATTTCGCTGTAATTTCTTCCATCCTTTAAATGTTATTAATCTACGTCACCCATGAGTCAAATGAAGGGGGCACTGTTTTAAGTCAGTTAGAGGTGACTTCTGTGTGGGTTGCGGTACAGAGTACCCAGCATAAGCTTTGTTGTTTGTTATCACCAATTCCAGTAACCCTCATTCCAAGTATGAGATATTTATTTATTTAGCTTTTGTTTACCGGGTAAGTGCACCAGACAAGAGCCTACTGATTTATAGGTACAACCCGGGAGAGTACATAACAGGGGAAAAAGCAAATCATCAGTACAGAAAATTAACATTGGTTGAGAATACAAGCATTAGATCAATAATGAAAGTACCTAGGGTTACAGACTTGTGGTGGGGTTGAATACAAAAGCATTTAGGACAAAATCAGAAGTGCCTTGACTTACAGATTAGGGGTAGGTACAAATAAGAGAAGAGTACAGGTAATAACCCAGAAATAGGTCTGGTACAGTAAGGCAGGAGGTAAGCAGGACTGGGCCGTAGGAGTTGATGAGATCAGAAGCACGCGCATTTGTCAGACATTCAGAGGTGGTGGGAAATATATTTTTTGAAGATAGTATGGGAGTTGGAGACACGGAGGTGAGCAGGTAGGGAATTCCAGAAATTAGGGTCATAGCAGGCGAATGCCTGTCCACCCATCTTAGTGGAGCATATAAGAACGGTCATCAGGGCCTGTGTAGAAGACTTCAGAGAGTATGTATGGTCTGCAGGAGAAAATAAGGATGCCAGTGAGGCGGGTTAGGAGGATCTAATAATGTTGTCAAGTAAAGCAGCCAAGAATGTGGGAATGCCTGCAGGTAGGGGATAACCAGTTTAAGGATGAGTAAAGTAGGCAGTGGTAGGTGAGCAGAGAGGAGGAAGAGGTGACCTACATGTATTGTTATAGGTAACGTTTCATTTGTAAAGGTAGCTGATTTTGGCCTGGAAAAATATGGTAGTGTGTAACACAGTGTAGGAATTAGAACTCCCTGAGCTATAGCAATGTGTGCAGCTGGGGTAAGGGCATGGCGGATACGGTAGGCAAGGCCAAGTTTGGAATTAACAGACCTAGAAATGTCATTAATATGCAGGGAGAAGTTGAGAGCAGGGTGCAGGGTGACCCCAAGGTATCTAAAGGAGCGGGTCGAAGAGACAAGGGACCATCCAGGCATGGAATGGAGAGCTTGGAGGCCAAGGTACGTGTCTTATGTGGGGACCCAAATGGCACAGCCTGGGTCTTGGGAACGTTGAGAACAAGATGGTTGTGGGAGATCCAGGTTTGGATTGCATGCAGGTCAGAGGTGAGCTTGGAGTTGATTTAATTCAGGGAGTCGGACCCGGTATAACATACAGCAGGGTCTTGTAATTGGATGGAGTGTTTTGAATATGGTTGATGAAGATTGAAAGGAGTAGCAGACCCCAGATGGAGTCTTGAGGAATGCCTAGTTTTATGGGGATATGAGAGGAGATGACTTTGTTGAAGGATACAAACTGACAGTGGTCACTGAGGTAGCTCGAGAACCAAGACAGGGCAAAGCTTGAGACCCCGAAGGACTCCAGTTTATGTAGTAGGAGGGAGTGGTTAACTAAATCAAAAGCTTTAGTTAAATCAATGAAGATGGTGCCTGTAAGTAGACCTCTATCCATATTGGATTTGACATCACTAGTGAATATAGTTAGGGCGATTCCATGTCATAACGCCAATCGTGGAATAGCGATCGCCGTTACGGCTAGTGTACATCACCAAAAATGAATTTCGGCAATGCACACTCACGGCAAGGATAAATAGGGTGCCAGAGACCTACAGGGTTTTATTTAATGCGTGGGCCTGCACCGCCCGCACCCCCCCAATGGATTCTTAACTCCGGGGGGGGTGCATGTCAGAGCGTGAAAGACTTGGCAAAATAACAAGCTGCCTGCTGGAAAAAAAAAAATGGGCATCTCCGGACCCGAACCCTGCACCTCCCAAGCGACCACCCACCCCACCAAGCTAGCGGTCCACCACACCCCCTTCTGACATACCTTCCCCTACCGCCCCTTCCTTCCCCCCACGCTTGTATATACGCGTGTACATCCGTTCGCCCTACCTCGCCCACCCCAGTATCCACTCACTACCCTGCCAAGTAGCCCTGTACACAGGCACTGTGATTGAGTCACCCTTTTTGTAAGCGCTCAATCATGGTCGCCCTGTACACAGTATACCAGTGACTTGGGAGTGTACTAGTTTTTCAAGAAGTTTACAAAGGGACGTCAGGATAGCGACGGGGTGGAAGTTTGTGATAGAGTTAGGATTACCCTTTTTTAAACAATGGAACAATCCTAGCAGTCTTGTAAATGGTAGGCACTATGGATATTAAAGAGAAAAATGAATATAAAGCCATACTAAACCACCCATGCAATGAAATGGCCAACATACAAATTTAACTGGGAGTCTGAATTAATGACTAACGTTTCTCTACAGAAGTGGATATTGATTTGGCGCTGATAACACCAAACAACTGCCTCATATCAGTAGAGGGAGTTCTCCTGGAGGGTAGCAGTGAGATACTTTCGCACTCCCCAAATTACTGCCAAATACACAACCCAGGGTAGCTCCTCCTGTTGAAGAGAATGTGATTGTGAGGTTGCAACACACTCCCATATCTTCTGGTTTTGCCAAAGATTATCCTCATTTTGGGCGGAAACAGACAGGACATTATCTCAACTATTCTCATCCCTGGGTACCCTGACTCCAGTCACTGCTTTACTGTTACATTTCTCAAGGCAGATCCGTTACAGACAGCAAACTTACCTAATTTCTCTATTGTTAGCTGCAGCAAAAATAGCAATTACCTGCCTGTGGTTGCAGCCCATTCCCCCTACTATCTCACAATGGGAATCAATTATATATGATATTTACAAAATGGAGAGCCTTACGGTTAGATTACAAAACAGGACTCCTACATTGATGAATAGATGGACTCCCTGGTTTCTTTCAGTATCGGCCAAGTGCCCAGAGTTTGTAACATAGATACTCCAGGTGGACGGAGGATTTGGAGACTTGGAGTACCATACCCTTCTCCATCTCCCCTTTGCCCTCACTGCAATTGAATTTTATTCCCCCCTTTTTTCTTTGTCTGGGACCCAGCCAGCCCATATGGGACACAGATAGTTTCCTTAATAGAACTGAGTGTAGGACTCTCTACCCTTTCATACTTATATAGGAGTAAATTAATACTATAATTGCCATACATAAGATTATGTACTAGAACCATCATTGAAAATGAATTCTTTATTTAAAACTGCCATTATTACTCACTGTAGAATATTATTTATAATTATATATTATGGTGCCAATGATATTGTCATGATGTACCTACTCTCCATGTGTACCAGAAGAAAATCAAAATAAAAAAAAGATAAGTTAAATGAGTGCATGACCGGTGTGGCAACGGGAGGGCAGCTAGTTTAAGTATTTTGGGTTCTGTTCTGTCACAGCTGCCACTAACATGGGGAGAGATAGTATTGAGGAGACCAAGACTATCAGGTCACGTAACTGGGCGAAGGTACAGAAGTGGCGCATCTGAAGGGCATGGGAGGAGGAGAGGTGAGGTGTAGCATAGAAAATTCATAGGAGGACAGATCCGAAAATAGGGAGTTGAAGTTCATTGGCAGAAGTGAAGGGTTGTTACAGCTCACGTTGTCAATCAGCAGCTCATGGGTGGGGGGAGGTATCTTTAGTTTTCCCTAGGAGACCATTTATTTGGGACCAGAACTTCTTGGAGTTGTGGGCTATAGCTGCAAGGAGATTTCGGTAGTACTTATTTTTTTATGAACGGATTTCGCAAGTTGCAATATGTGGCCTAATCCGCAGGTAAGGATAAGGACTTGTGCTTTGCCCAGGATTTATCCTGAGTTTTAAGCATAGAGAGAAGGGGGCAGTGTAGCCATTTAGTGGGTAACCCTCTAACCCTACGCCTGGTGGTTGGTATATGATTCTGCTGAAGGGAGACGATGACTGAAGTGAAATATTTGGCAGCAAAGTTGACATTGGTAGTGAAACGGGAGACCAGTCAGTTCGCCTAAGGTCATCAAGAAAGGCATCAGGGTTAAAGGCAGAGAAGTCAATTATGGTAATAACCTTCGGGAGCAGGAGGAAGGGGTAGTGTTCCAGATGCAGAAGACCAGAGAGTGGTCACTAACAGAATCAGTGAGAGTCCCAATGGAGGTCATCCTATCCTTCCTATTAGCATCCAGTCTATGAGGGTATGGGAAGAGCCAGTAGTGGCATGCCTAGTGGGGTTAGAGATGAGTTAGGAAAGGTGGGCCTTGCTGATTATAGACTCGAGGCTGCTAGCACTAGGTCTGAGCCAATCTAGGTTGAAGTCATGGAGTCGAGGGTGGGTAGTCCACCAGTTTGGTTAGTCCTGGTACACCATTTTTTGTGAGGAATATAGACACATACGATGTGCAGCTTTGTAACATCCCAAGAATCAGGATGGAGTGAAGAATTTCATTGGTACTGAGAGGAGGTGTGGGTAGAAGAGTGATATTGAGATGGGACTTAAAGAATAGGGCAAGGCCTATGCTTCTTTTAGACGAAGGACGGTCGACATGCAGTAACCTGTATCCGGCAATGGAGTACACGTTATCAGGCATGATGGGTTTTAGCCACATCTTGGAGACACCCAGGATGTCACGGTCATGAAGTGAGGCCCACACTTTGAGCTCGGAGAGGTTGGCCATCAAGCTCTTGACCTTCAGGCATGCGATTTTTAGATCATGAGCATAGGTCCAGAAATGGGAGCTGGTTAGCTTTGGTGTGTACTGAGGAGACAAAGAGCTGGGTTAGGTTCGATATCACCTGACAAGGTTATAGAGAAGGCAGTAATCCAGAGGGTTGCATGCACAACCTCAATGGGTATGAAGGCTGGAGAGATCCTACACATATGGCAGGTTTATGCCCCGAACTTTGTTCAGTTCTTGATGTAGACCAAAAGGTCCCATCTTCGGGCATGCCCAGAAAATATGGTGATGCATACCTATCTGTCCACAGCCCCTCCAACACAGGTTTGTCTAGCCTGTTTGAAAGTGGCATGTAATGGTCAGAGTGTGGTAGTATTGGGTTAGGCATTTCCACCTAAATTCCCTCCAGTTGGGGGATGCCATGACTTTCCACCCTCTTTCCCATACTGTCTCCCAGTCTTTGTCAGAAATATTAATTCCTGATTCAATTTCCCATTTTTGTTTTAAGGCAGTGAACTCTGGGTGGTTCTCCCCCATTAGCATCTTGTATGCCCGTGACACAGTACCCCTTCAGCCCCTCAACATAGCTGACCAATACAAAGAGTTTTCTAATGGATTGCGGTCCCTGTCTATTTTAATTATCAGGTCATGAGACTGAATGTGGTGTCTAACCTTTAAGTATCTGTATAGGTCGCTAGCTGGTAGGCCATATTTCTCTTGTAGCTCTCTGAATGATTTTACACTTCCATTATTAAGCAGGGATTGAAATCTAGTTAGCTTCAATCTGTTCCATATCAGGTATCCTGTGTGTTAGTGCATGGGGGCATAAAGTTGGGGTCCCCTATTATTACTGATAAGGGGCTGATGTCATTGGGAGTGGAAGTGATCTCCCTAGCTCAAACTAGCATCTGCGTTGTGTGCTTAGTCCAAGGATTAGTTATGTCCTTCCAAATCTGTCTAGTCAGGGTCACGTGGGGTAGAGCAAACGGAGGTATAGATGATAACTATCATGCCTCTATCTCTTGCCATCCCGTGTCTGTTGTTGTTTGAGCCATGATAAGATAGGGGCCAGTTGCGTTGCCACGTGATACAGCTTGAGATCTGAAAATGCAAGATCACCTCTCTCTCTCTGGGGAGTGGCAGCACCCTCTTATTCACACTTCGCTTACCCTTAGCCCACACATACAATATAATATATTTGTTTGTCTGATTCCAGAATGTGTTAGGGATTTTATTAGGCAATGCTTGGAATAGAAATAAAAAGCAGGGGAGAATGTTCATTTTGAATGTGGCTATTCTGCCCCCCCCAGAGAAAGAGGCAAAACCTATTATTGTCCTCATGAATTTCAGCAACTAATTTATTGTAGTTGAGATGAAATAGGGTGTTTAATTTGGTGATATTCTAACCCCCAGATATCTCACCATGTTTTGAGGTGCCCATTTGAAGGGAAAGTTGGTAAAAAAAAGGCCCTGGGGCAACTGCCAATGATTTTAATAGCTTCCAATTTTTCCATATTCATTTTGTACCCCAATACATCCCCAAATAGTTTCGATTCTTCTAACAGTGGTGGGATGGAGATCTGGGGAGAGGTGAGAAAGAAGAGAGAATCATCTGCATAAAGGGAGATTTGATGGCTTCTGTCTCCTGTAGTAATTCCTTTAACTGTGTCATTATTTCTGACTGCTGTCACTAGCGGCTCAATGCACAAGGTGAACAGAAAGGGAGAGAACGGGCATCCCTGCCTGGTGCCCCAAGATAAATGGAATTGTTCAGTTATTACACCGTTTATTGTGATATTCGATTGCAGAGCTGCATATAGATTCTTAGTGCTTTTTTCAGTATTGCGGGCCAAAACCCATCTCCTCTAGGGTTCTATGTAGGAACCTCCAGCCCATCTGATCAAACATCATTTTAACGTCCATGAAAATTGCAAGTGCCAAGTCCGGAAGGGTCCACTGCCATGCTATTAAGTTCAGCAATCTACGATTATTATCACGTATTAGCCTTCCATTAATGAACCCTGTCTGATCCAGGTGGACCGAGTACTCATACAACTCTGTAACCTTTTGGCTAAGATTGTAGTGTATAATGTTTGATCCACATTCACTAAAGATATTTCTCTATACGAATTACATAATGTGGGTCTTTTCCTGGTTTAGGCAGGACAGAGATCTGGGTGTAGCACCAGGAAGGAGGAATCATGACCTCCCCCCCCACACACACACACACACACAACCTCCCCAAACACCCTGTGCTCATAGGCGTAGATTGTGGGGGGGGCAGAGGGGCAAGCCCCCTGAGAAATTAGACCAGGACTTTTTAGGAGCCCAGCCACCATTCTCCGGTTATCATTTTTTTTTTTTTAATTTTGAATGGGGTGAGGCTTTGCCCGGGACTGCATGCACCTCTCCGAGGGAGGGAGGGGTGGCAACATGGCACCGTGTCTCTTAAACAAAACTGTCCCACTACGATTGGCTGCAAGCCTGCAACCATAGTAGCCTGCATGTTACAGCCAATCAGAGAGTGCTGCAAGCTGGCACCATCACAGTGAGCAGTAATTCCGGTAGGCCATTTAGTTGTCTGTGTGCCTTCCATGAAGGACCAGCAGCTGCATCCATATAGCGTAGGGCTGAGGAGAGATAGCTATTCGAGGATGTTGAGCAGCAGTCATTGGTTGTCTGACAGGTGTCACCAGTGTCTCAGTCAGTCTAGTGTTCCCACCCTCCTCCTGTCCTGAACAGCCCAGTTTAAATATACCTCACCCGAGTCCTCTGACTACCTACTTTCTGTTTCTCAGTGCAGCCAGCTGTGCTGTGGGCTCTCCCGCTGCCACCTGAGCCTCCCATCCCTGAGAGCCTAGGAGGCCTACGGCCACAAGGCCTCTACCACCGGACAGACCAGGCGGAGGAGCGACTAGTACAATTACAGTGAGTCTGAGGCACGGCCAGGCTTGTCTGCACACCCAGCTCCTGTGTCCAGCAGGCCAGAAAAAGATTTACTGTGTTGTCGGCGAGTCCCACACCACGCCCATTGCCCACCAGTTCCACGGTCCACCGAGAGGGATTATTCAGGTCAGTGAACAGCCAGGCCCAGAACAGTGAAGAAGCCGGCGGTCATACAGGCTATAGCAGACCCACAATGCGACACGTTCATCTGGTGTCAGAAAAAATGAGTTACTGTCTCATCGGGGGATTAATCGGGAGAGGAACGGGACTGTTGGGAGAGACTCGGCTACCTGACCTGCCTTCTTGGCCTTGCTGCCCTGCTGCATGCTGCCTGTCTGTGCCCTACTGATTTGGTGAGTAACTGTGCTGCAAGCTGGTTGTTGAAATTAATACCATCTACATCCCAGAAATGTGTCTTTGGGGGTGTCTTGGCCATGTCCATGTGTCTGGGGGTGGGTGGAAGGTTTGCTGTCAGCTTGTGTTTCTTTGGGTGGGAGGGATTTGCTGGCTGTTGAGGCTGTCCATGTTGGTGGGTTGGGGGGCCTATTTGTTTGGTATGGTGTGGACACTGGTCATGTTGGTGGGGTGGGGTGGGGACACTCAGTTACTGGGCTACTGGTGTGGTGGGGTTTGTTGGGGGAAACTCACTGGACGGTCTGTGTTTGGTGGAGCTGGGGGAATGGTCTGTTTTGTGGTGTTGGGGTCGGGGGAGACAGTCTGTGTGTTTTGGGGCTGACTCACTGAGAGGATGGTCAGTGTTTGGTGCTGGGGGAGGGCCTGCATTTGGTGGGGCTGGGGGATGACAGTGTTTGGAGCTGGGGTGGTTAGTGTTTGGGACTGGGAGGCGGTCAGTGTTTGGTGGGGCTGGGGGACAGTCTGTTTTCTATTCTGGGATCTGGTGGTGAGACACAGGCCATGGTGATGTGGGGACACTGGCTGTGATGGTGGGGTGGTGACACTAGCCATTGTTTGGTGGACTTGGCTGGCCATTTGTCTGGGGACTGTCCATGATGGTGGAAAAGGGGACTGTCCATGTTTGCCTGCCGGGGTCTTGTGGGGAGGGGGGACTATTTGTTGGTCAGGTGTCTGGGGATCTTTCCATGTTGGCTTATGGGGGAGTGATATGTCGGTGATTGCCGATCAGGTGTCTAGGACGGACTATCAATGTTGTTGGGGAGGGGGAACTCTCCGTGTTTGCTAGCCAGGTGTTTGGGGAGATTGTTCATGTTGGTGGGGCAGGGGGAAAATTCTGTGTTTGCTAGCTGTGTGTCGGGAGGGGGACTGTCCTTGGTGGGATATGGGGGGACGGGGACCGTCCATGTTTGCTGGCTGCCTGGGTGTCTGGTAGGACTGTCCTTGTCGGTTTGGGGCATTCTATGCTCGCTGGCCCGGTGTCTGGTGGGGAGGGGGGAATGTTTGGGTGTCTGGGACTGTCCTTGTAGGTGGGGTGAAGGGGGACTGTCCGTGTTTGCTGACTGGGTTTCTGGTGGACTGTCCATGTTGGTTAGGAGGGGGGACATTCTGTGCTTGCTGACTGGGTGTTAGCATATAAACACAAGTAAATGTTAAAATGTAATTTCCACCTCATCCTTTACCTGTCAAGGGATGTGTCTCACTGATCTGTGCCCGCAGCTAGCGTACGAACATTAGTAAATGTTGAAACATTATTTCCCCCTCATCCTTTACCTGGCTGTAAAAGTAATCTTTCACTTTTTTTGATTTCTCCGATCATCCACTGTGGAGGGGTGAAACAGACAGATTTCTTGGCCTTGCTGTCTCTGTCTTCATTGCCTGACAAACACAACCAAAGGGTAGCTTTTGTGTTCTCCCGTACAGTGTTACAAGACTAGCAAAAAATCTTGCACTAAACATGCACCCTAAAGAAATTATTATACTACTACCTAGCTATTGTTATAGCGACTACTGACTGGTCATGATTTTTTTGGGGGGGGTTGGAACACTGGTCGTGTGTGTGTGTGGGGGTGCGGACACTGCTGGTTGTGTGTGTGTGTGGTTGGGGACACTGCTGGTCGTGTGTGTGTTGGGGGTTGGGGACACTGCTGGTCGGGTGTGTGTGTGGTGTTGCGGACACTGGTCATTTGTGTGGGTGGGGTTGGGGATACAGACATTGTGTGAGTGTGGTGGGGGCACTGTTGTGTGGGTGGGTGGAGGCACTGGCATTGTGTTGGTGGGGCGGGGTTGTAATTGTATACCAGACAAACTGTGCTGACCGGTAGCTCAACATCTCTCTTTCCAGACAAAGAAAGAACCATAAACAAAATGCAGTATAAAATGTGGTTTTATTTATTTTTGTGTGCCTGTGATGGGGAGGCACAGACCTGGATGCCTGGAGTGGATACCAGATAAATGGAGCTGGAAATGGTGTTGGTTGGGTGGGGTGGGGAGAGTGGCTGTGCTGGTGGGGTGGACACAGAGTGTGGAGAGTGGCTGTGCAAGTCCATCAGGGTGCAGAGAGTAGCTGAGCTAGCCAGTCTGGGTGGAGATAGTGGCCTTGCAGGTCTGGGTTGGGGAGAGTGGGCTGTAGCTTTTTGCATGGACATTTAATTCACTGTTGCTTGCTGTGCCTTCTGCTGCCCTGTCAGCTTTGTGCTGCTGTGCTGAACAGGGCGGACTGGTACACATGCTGAAAAAAATGGTTCTGGCCACTGGTGATGGAGGAGGGAGGTGGACGGACATACTGGCACAGAAATATTTTTTCAACATGTATGCCAGTCTGCTGGTCCATGCCATGCTTACTCTCCTCATACAAGGGCGTCTGAGCACTAAAGGTAAGTTTCTGTGTGAAAATTAGGAACTGTTGGAAAGTATGAAATCCTACAGTATAAAAATTGTGCATGTTTATGTAGTTTCACCTTACAGCGTTTCGACAAGATGTTCTGTGGTCTCTCCTCCTCATTTAGCACCCTGACCTGTGACTCCATCCATTCCCAGGCGGGGAAGGTCCATTGTTTTGTGGTCTTTTGGTGGTTTGTTGGGCATTGTAAATGCATTGTTTCATTACTGTGTTGTACTGCCTGGACCTGCTTTACCCTGTCTCTATCCTGAATGTAAACATGGTATAAAAGTTCATCTTTTGGTGGTGTGTGTCTGTCTGTGTCTGTGTGTAGAAGAATAGACACATGCTTGGACAAAAAAAACTGTATTAAACCACATCAAACTGAAGCAACCATGTTTCATTTGTGCCCTTCAAAACTGTCAGATGAGACGATTTTGAAGTAGTCTGGGGGGGGGAAGCATCCACGGCAACCTGGGCTATCACAACCGGCCCACCACACACTGTGATAGGTGATGCTAATAAAAACCACCAACCAAGTACTTACCTTTCAGGATGGGTCCTGCAAGGCTGTGCACAGGTATCTGGAGTCGTTGTTCCAGCAAACTTCCTGTGGCATCTGTTCTCTTAGGTTATGTGATGCGACCACTTTTGTGCCAGGGCAGTCCATGTTTGCTTGGATGGGGTTGTATAACCCTGGGCATGGACAGAGATGCATATTCCTTAGGAGCCCATGGGGAGGAGAGTGGTAGGGGTTGTGGTGTGACCACACCATGCCCATGATCATCTTGAACAATTAGGGGATTTACATTGTTCTGTTGCACTGTCCCAGGTACATCAGCATGCTTGTTAAGAGCACCTCGAGAATATCAGCAAGTCCCATGCTTATGTATGCAATGCTTGCTTGCTTGAGAAGAGCATTATCCTCTTCGCACCTTACCTAACCAGATTCAGGCATGTGACATTGAATAATATGGGATGGGATGGGATGGAGACTAATGAATTAACTTGGTTATAACAAGAAAAGTGTTAACACTGGGTGCAAGTAAGCAATAATGCCCGACAGGGCGTGTGTCATGCTGGGATAACGTCACACCTCAGGTGGTTGGGCACGAGTGCATCCAGTACATAAGGCATGACGTTATCCTACCATGACACACACCCTGGAGGGCATTATTGCAATTGTACAATGGCGTGTTGTTATACAGAATTAAAAAAAATTATTTTAAAGATGTTTTATTTGGTGTGGAAAAATATTTTTCAGAGAAGATACAAAAAACCACATTAATGCTGACAGTCATCAAGAGGTTCACGGAGAGGCTGAGACTAGACCTGTGATGAATCGGATGTATTGGGATAACATCATGGGTCTAGCCCAAGACTGACCAATCAGAGGCCAGCATTCATTCTTGTCATTGTATAATCACATTTTTTTATGTAATCTTGTAAATAAGGGCTCATGCTGTGAGGATGCACATGCTGGGATGTTTCCCATACCATCCATGTTTATAGGTATAGTGAGGTGGCATAGCCATTGCTGCACTTCCTTGAAACATGCTTTTTGCTCTCCTCAAGGGTGGGAGGGCTAGCTCAAGCAGACATTTCTAGAAGTTCAGGATCCACTATAAGGGCTGGACTTGGAAGGTTATGTAAGCAGCAAAGGGGGGTGAGAGACTAGTGAGATATCCACCTGGAGGTTTAGGTGGGGGCAAAATTAGGTCAAGACTGATTTGAATTGAAGCTGAGGGGAGGTCCTGTCCTCTTGAGAAGGAAGTTAAGTTACTTACATATTTTCAACTTTACAAGTAAGTCCTCACTCCCAAGGCCGAAGAATGAAGAACTGAATACAAAACAGATCTCGGTCAGTTTTTCGACTCTGGTCTCAGGAGGAGTTGGGCCGAGAGCAGGCTGCAGTAAAACTGGTGGGGTGGGGAAGTGCTCTGACCTGGCCTGGGCTGGTCCCTCCCAGGAGTTATTCAGTTGTGGTCTTAAATGTTTTTTGGGCATTATTTGATGCTGGTTGATTTGTTTGCATTACGCAAGGCACCCACCCTCTTCACTGTCGTGATACACGAAAATCAGGACTTTTTTGTTACTTTGCCCACCCGTAAAAATAACAAACTACACCCCTGCTGTGCATGTGTGGGAGAAGGCTTTCTCTAAATGTTTTGTGAAACTCTGCAGCAAGGCTGCCTGGGCACCTTTCCTGACCTCAACCCTTTTATGGATTCGTTAAGATCCACCTCATTCATAGGCGCCTCCAACGTTTTCATGTTTTCTTGGGATAATTTGTTAACTTTAACTCTCTTGAAGAAGATGTCTATCTTTTCCTGATAGTTATCACATTCTGTGAATACAAGTTATTATACAATGGCAAGAAAGAATCTTGGACTGTGATTGGTCAGTTTGGGGTTGGACCCATGGCGTTATCCCAGCACGACGCCACAGGTCTAGTCTCAGCACTGTGAACCTGTAGATTATTTTTTGGAGCTAGAGCTCTTTTTTTGCATCTCCTCTTAAGAAACAAAAATATTTTTCCACACTAATAAACATTCTTTAAAAAAAATGTTTTTTTTATTTTACATATAACAACGAGCCATTGTATAATAGGAATAATGCATTCCAGGGTGTGTGTCATTTGGGATAACACCACGCCTGGGGCATTGGACACACTCGACCTGTGGCCTCATGCCCAACCCCCCCCAGGCGTGGCGTTATCCCAGCACGACACACACCCTGTCATGCATTATTCCTTTATTATAGAAGTTTACAAATTCCTTCAATATTTTAGATGGTTCTGTTTCCATTTGTTGTGATGTTCCTACCTATCTAATGCACAGGACTATCCTGATGGCCGCTTCCCTGCACAACTGCCACACTAGCAGGTGTCCAGCTTGGTTCTTTGCCTCATAATAATGTTGGTGGGAGTATCTGAGAGCACGTTTCATTTTCTCATCTAAAATCCTATTTAATCATACTCTGTGGTCTTCCAGCTCTCTTTTCACCTCTGCAATCAAAATTATTTATGTTTGCTTCCAAGTCATAAATCTTGTCTTCTAACTCTTACTGGACCCTTTGCCTCTCCTTTTTTAGCCTGGATGCAAAGCCTATTGTTCCCCCAGTGGCCACTGCCTTGAGCCCATCCCACCATATTGCTGCTGTCATATCCCCATGGGGGTTTGTGGCTACGTATTCTGTGACACATTACTCAACCATCTCCTTGAAATCAGGGTTATTCAGCAATGAAACACTAACTCGCGAAGAAGAACTCTTGACTTGAGGGTACGCAGGGATGTCCATGATCACTGCTGCGTAGTCTGATACCATCATCGACTTTATGAAACAGCCTGTGATCACATGAAGCCATTCAGTCGGGACCAGAAAAAGATCCAATCTTGAATAGATGCCATGTGAGGCCGACCAGCAGGTGAAGACTCTTACCTTGGGGTTCACATGCCTCCATACATTCTTTAACTCAAGTTCTTTGTTAATGACCTTGACAGCAGATGCTGCACGACTAACCCTCCCTGATTTGTCCAGTTTTGAATCCAAAGCGGTATTAAAGCCTCCTCTTATAATTAGCAACTCCCTTGGAGGGGGTGCTCTCCTCAGAATTATTTTTTTCAGGAATTCCATTTTTCTATATCCCCATTGGGGGCATAGAGGTTTAGGAGATTACATGATTCATCCCCATATTTCCATTTGACCAGTATGAACCTGCCTTTCAGATCTGCTTTGTAGTCTTTGACTATGAAAGGGCAATTTTTATGTATAAGGATAGCGACACCCCTCCGGTGGGTCTGCTGCTAAAATGAGGCATGGCATACTGGCCCTACCCAGGCATGTTTTAGTTTGGCTCCCTCCCCTTGACTCAGATGGGTTTCTTGTAGAGTGCCACCTCTGCTCTGAGGTGCTTTAGTTCATTTAGGACCCTTGTGCATTTGATGGGGCTGTTAAGTCCCCTAACATTATAGGTTACAATCTGGCCTGACTTCATCTTATACCTTTATATAGTACATTTTCTGCATGTATCAAGGGTAGTCTAGGGTCGGCCACCTCTCCTGCTACTAAATCCACATATTGAAGTACTAAATATACCATTACCAGTAGTGTCAGTAGTGAAATCAAACCCAGAAACATCAAACAAACTTTAGAGGCTGGCCCAGTAGTGCGGAGGGTTGAGGCACTGGACCCCACACCTCGCACCACGCCAGCGACCTGGGTTTGAGAACGAGCCTGGGTCATCGGAGATTGGTCAAGGAGGGTGAGGATTGAGCATCTGACTGACTGCTCTCCTCTCCCTTGGGAGGGTCAGGGCATGCATCACTCTGTAGCAGCCCCCGATGGTGAATCAGGGCAGTACTAGTGCGGTGCATCCAGGGGGTGGAGTACAGCGGACAACGGCACACAGTGCCTTGATGTCATTGCACATCAGTACTCCAGAGGGGAGAAAACCAGAGAAAAAATGGTGATCAGTCATGGCGGCTTGATGGCCATGCCTCCGCACGCACGGACCCGGAGGATCTGCACTGAGGTATTGGGTACTGTGTGCCAGCCCGAGCTGCATTGGCCTGACAGAGGCTTGGTGGGGTCACAGGAGGATGGCAGCCAGACGATTGCCAACCGAGCTGTGGGAGCAGAAAGAAAGATATGAAAAAACAAAAAAACAAACTTTATGTAACATCAAAAACTTCAACTGGTTTATCAATCACCCTGCCGGCCCGCCGGCTGGCTGTTGCTTGGTTGACAGGATGTGGTTCCCAGTCCTGGGACCGTGTGCTTTGTGTGCACTTTTGTAGTTACCCCCTACCTGAAATTACCACCTGGTAGCTATCACTGAATCTTGCTGTTCTGGCTTCTGACGAAAGTAAGATATGATCTTTCACATCTAGGTTGCCACCCCCCCCCCGGGTGGAATCTATGTAGTCTGTGAAGAAGTGTCCCTCCCAGATCCCTCCACCGCAACATCGTTCCTTGCAGTTTTCATGCCATCCACTGCTCCCCCTTCCCCAAGTATGCCTTTTATTTTACGTTTTTAGCGCCCCCCCCTTGGTCCTTTGATGGGGTTCAGTAAGTTATGTGGTATTCCATTTTTTGTGGGTCAGCCCTGTCCTCATTATTTGTTTTTTCTGAGAGAGTTTCCCTCACCCCCCCCTTTACAGTTTCTCCCGGGGAACACCTTCTCCTGCAGGCGGCTGCTACTGGATCACCAGCTCAATGCCCCCTCCCCCCAAGGTGTCTTGTTGCCTATTAACGTGCCCAATAATATTTACATGGCGTTCCAATTGATCAATTGTATCTCGGAGTTGTAGGCCCAGTAGAAGCAGTCCATAACAATTAAGCTACGTGACCCATGGTCTTTGGGTCTCTTGGGTCCCCGGCTCCACATGGATTGTGAGGTCTTTTCATCCCCCCCCGTTGGAGCCCATCTGCCACAAGCTGGGTTACCTCCCATGGGGGTTTCCCCCACCTGTGCATACCACAAGGATCATTCATAACCCAAACCTAAACCCCCCTTCCCCGCCAAGCTTTAGCGAACTCTGGGTGAGGAGGTCTCATAGAGGAATGCTATCTTCATCCCAAGCCAGGCCATAGTACCTCGTGGGCAGGGACACTGGTTTACCAGGATTGAGAAAGGGCATATTCCATTTTGCACATTGTAAAAAATGATATTGTCACCGGTGTCTGCTAAGCCAAAATCCGGTTTTACTGATGTTTGGTTTTGTGTACTTTATTTAACAATTTTTAACTCTGCTAACATGCATTTTAGCAATTTTGACCTCCACTATTACACGTCCTTCCATCCTTGTACCAATTTAAAGTTATTTTAGTACAAGATGTGATGGCAGCAGCAACACTACAGCCTCCATTCCTAAGGTGTGATGGAAGCAGCACTACGGCCCCATCCCTCAGGTGCGATGGCAGCACCAACAGCACTATGGTCCTCATCCCTCTGGTGTGATGGCAGCAGCAACAGCACTACGACCTCCCTCCCTCACAGAAGCAGCAGCACTGTGGCCCCCATCCCTTAGGTGTGATGGCAGCAGTACTACGTTCACCATTACTCAGGTGTGATGGCAGTATCAGCACTATGGCCCCCATTCTTCAGGTGAGACGGCAGCAGTACCACATTCCCCATCCATCAGTGGTGATGGTAGAAGCACTACAGCCCTCACCCCTTTGGTGTGATGGCAGTAGCAACAATGCAGTCCACATCCCTCTGGCGTGATGGCAGTAGTGATAGCACTATGATCCCCTTTCTTCAACACCCACACGCCATATGCACAAGTTACAAATGACTTGGTCTCTTTGCTTGTTAGAACTCAGATATGAATTAATCTGAACCATCACCGCTAAGGAGGACTGCCTTTGTTTTTTCCTATCTATAATTTAACTGCCTGAATTGGACTTCTGCCTATGACGCCACTGACCAGGGATAGGGAACAGACTTGGGTGTTGGAGGGCCAGCTGGTGGGTGAAGGCTTGAGTGTCCAATGACCACTCACCTTCTCCTGGGAGGAGGGTGGGTTCACAGCTCAGCATTTGCTGGCCCCTGATGAAGGTCAGAGGCACAACATGTCAGCCCTCACTGCAGGAGGGAGCATGACGGACATCGACTTGTGCCTTGACATCATGTGGCCTGTCACATTCCCAAGAAAATGGGAAAACACCAGTTGACCAACCGAAGGATGGCTGTTGGTTCCTCCATAAGCCGGAAGCCCCAAACATGTGTCCGTTCTGACCCCTGCCATGCCCAGGATACACAGGAAACTCTTTGGGGCAATTATCCTCCCCTGGTAGCCTGCCACAGGGGTAGAGGCCCACTCAATGAAGGGTTACTTTGGGTTACCTGGTAGCACAGCAGTAAGGGGCAGTGGATGGTGGTCGGGACTCAGCAGCGGTGCTAGGGGGCCTTGTCAGGCCTGAAGGAATGAATGGCCAGGGGGTAGGAGGAGAAAAAAAATGGCTTGAATTTGCTTCTTTGAAATAAAGTGTTTTCACCTAAAAAATCCACAAGTGATTAGTGGAGGACCTTCAAATGGATTCATACATTTCTCAGACATGTGGATGATTTTTTTTTTTTTTACTTGGTGTCCATGAAAAGGGTGTCTCCAAGTTTTCATGTCTTTGTTCAGATGTGAATTGAGCACCACTCTGCCCACCGGCATCATACAGCCCCTGGGGTCTTATCTTCTGTGTGTCATTGACTGTGCTTTCAAAATTCACTGGCCAAACATAAGTACACTTAAATACTTAACATTTGCTTTTTGTTGAAGCAGTCCATCAGAAAACTTTTTGTTGTCACAGAGACTGGAACAGCAGGTGGGAGAAAAGGTGCAGATGATCCAATTCACCTAAATGAGGTGCTAACTGTGAAGTCTTTTCATAAGTAGTAAGGCAGTTTCTTCTTTGTGAACATACTTTCACTCAGATTAGTTTTCATTCAAACAACTGAGGATTTTGGATGGCCCTACTGATTATAAACTTGAAAAAGCTAGTTGGTAACAGTGATCCTGCATTTAGCAATCTACAACCTAGATGCTTATATGCAAAGAATACAATAAAAACCTGACTAAATTCAGGCTTATAAAACACATAAAATGTATCTGAACATTTATCTTCACCTATACAAAATCATTGTAGACCAAGTAAAACTCAGACAAATTACATAGTACCCTGACTACTATTCTATGATGCAGTAAACATATAGTGGTATTTTTTTTATATTCTTTGTAAAGCAGGTAAGGCCCACTAGGCAGAACTGTCTGTTTTCAGGAGTGACCTAGAAGCACTGGAGAGGTTAAGTGACTTGCTTGGAGTCACACAGTATGAACGTGGAGGTTGTGGTAATCAAACCCACGTCTGTTGGATGTACCCAGTTCAATCACCATTTGTTACTCTAACCACTAGGCATGGGTGGTTAAACTGAATGGCTGAGTACAACAAAGCAGTGCGGGTGATTTCCTTACTGACTCTATGTGCAGCAAAGCAGAAAGAATGCAAAGCACAGCAGCATTCATTTTAAGATGCTGAAATCTGGGTCGGCCTGCTGGCGCTGTGGTAGCACTATTGCTTGCAATGCCAGCGACCCAGGATCAGAAGTGAACTCGGGTTGCTGGAGGTCTGGCCAGAGCAGTAGTATCGAGCACCTGGGGGGCTGCTCTCCTCCTCCAGGGAGGGTGGGCTGTAGGTCCTGCTGCTTTACCACCACCTGTGTGACCACGGGTGGTGGTGCAATGGTGCTGCAGAGTGATCTGGAGGGAAGGACGCTAGCCAGGATCTGGAGCAGTGGCATGTCTCTATGTGACCTACCCCCTTGGATCTCTTCTAGGGCCAGTGCCCTCAGGGACAGAGACCAGAAAACCAGAAATAATCAACCCACATCGGCTACTGGCAGAAGGGACCCAGATGCCCCAGACTTCATAACCAGGCTCCATGAGGGACCCACTGAGCTGCCCAACACACACTAAGGAAGTGTGGAGGGGTGACCTGGGGTCCCCTCCCTTCCCACCTGGGGGGGGTACAATCCAGGTAGGATAGGGGCAGGCCCACAGGAGCTCCTGAGCATTATCTGGGGGTGAAGCTAGGGGATACCCAGCCTAGGTATCTCTGAAAAGTGGAGACTGATGCTGTGAGAAGGCGACATAGAAAGAGATTCTGTGCGGTGACATGCAATTTCCATGAGGCACCAGTACAAGAATTAAAAATCCATAAACCAAGCAGGATTCCGTGATTGTTACTGGTGTTACCGGTAAAAATGGAAAACCAGGGTCCCTGCTCATGGGGGTCTAGCCCTAGGCTCCCAGGCGTGAGAGGGCCTGTCCGTCCGTGACACCATGTGGGCCGTGCTTAAATTCAGTTCCACTTTAGTGCCTACCAAACTTGCTAATCCTCCAGCCAAACAACAGACTCTAGACAAATTCCTTCTGCTTTTGTGGAATGGGGAATTCAAGTATTTTTATCTTGTTCTCTGTTGAGCTATTCTCATGGACCAGAGGGCTCATGGCAGTCTGCGGATTCAAGATCTTCATCCCTGAATCAGTTCCATGTACCTTGGCCTGGAGTTCTCAGTGATCTCTAGCACCATATGAGACATGCACATGGCCTATTTCCATCTCAAGGCCTTCCCACTGAACTCCTAACTGTCCAGACACTCTGGCCCAGACTGCACTCACTACCTTAGAGTTAGGGCAATTGTGGTTTAAGTGTTCTTTGCATGGGCTTTTAAATTATGAGGGACTCTGCCCATAACTGTTTGGGGCCAACGACACTGGAAATGACTTGCATATTTGCTTTTAAAAGTTTACAAATTCCATTCTCACTGATAAAGCTAATCCTTAGATATATCTACATGATTAGAAAACCACACTAAGATAAACAAATAGCACTTTACAAGACAGCAAAAGCTGCAGGTCTGATTTATTCTTGTAATGCCCTACTAGCTGAACTTTCATAAGTCTGTACAATATCAGTTGCAAACAAAAAGATGAGTCAGCAGATCAGTGCAAGACTGCTGTGATTACACTTGTCTATATTTGCAAACTTAACGGTACCCCTTGCATAAACAGCACTTTAGTTTGTGTTTGGGTAAGACAAGGCAATCATATTTATATAACAGTAAGGCAAGGCAATCTTATTTATATAATATTCTTTTCTAGAGGCTCAGCACCCTTTTCTAGAGGCTCAGAGCACTGGACATCAAATACAACACAGAAAAAGTACTCAAACACAAACGCATGCAGGCATTTCAATATAGCCTGCCTTAGGTATCTATGTCCAGGGAATGAGGTGGCTCACGAGGGCTGCTCACAAAGCCCAGTCTTGCCTGGGGCCCTCACAGCCTGCCGCTCATTCAGCTCATTTGGCCAGTCCAAATGGGCCAGGGTGCCCCCCATTCCTGTGGAACAACATCCAACCCACTGCCAGCCAATTACCCAAATCTAAACCCCCCCCAATTTGTGAGGACTTACATTTAACCATCGGAAGGGAGCCCACGGAAGCCATGCTAGCCAGCCTCCTCTACTGCACTGGTGCCATACTCCCTGCAAAATCCTCATATCAGCCGAGAAGGGACTCAAAAAGGAGGATTACATGTCATTGGGGAGGTCTCTCTAGGCCCACCACCCTCCCCAAAATCCTTAGCTATCTCTTCCATCCAATCAATGGACAGGATTAGTGAACCTGGAAATGGTTAAAACCGGGTCAACCCCCCCCACCCCACTGGGCTGAACCAACCACCCTTTTACTAACATACAGTAATGGAGAAACGTTCCCACAGTACTGTTCTGTACGCCTTACTTTATTTAAATTGGCAGCAGATTACATTCACAATCCCTCCCACACACACAGTTCTGGTAGCTCACTGGTTGTGTTAAGTGATCTCTTGGGGCAGAAATATCGCAAGTCCCAGATCCAACTTCAGTCAGGTAACAAAGTTCAAGTGGACGCTCGTCCTCCAAACCAACTGCACCATTCCAAGCCCAGGCCTCGGTGCCACAGCGAGCAAGTGAGTTTTTCTGAGGTTGACGTAGCCAGATTAAGCAGACACATGTGTGACACTTGGACAGCTGGTTCTGATCACTATAAGATTTTTGTAATATAAAAATGTGTTATAGACCGTCTCTCATGAGAGATGCTGAGACAGCATGTGGGATAACACACACACAGGTTTTAGATACAAGGTGTTACCTGGAAAACCAGGAGATAAGATAATTACAGGCTAGAAGAGACTTAAAATTAAGGGTCTCCCATTTAGGTGACTAATTGCAGCTTGCCAACTGCCAAGATAGATCATAAACATTTATGACATTCAGAGGAAACACAGTTAAATTCACATGGTGATACAAAGCATGTTACACCTCTGTGAGATCTGACAGAGAGTCATAACAAGTCCTTTGATGTCCTGGAAAGGGGAAGCTGCTCATAAGATCAAAGAAAGTCATTTGAAAAAAAAATGAGTTTGCTGAGGTCACAGAATTTTAATTTACCTTCTGAATAAGACATCCTGTTGGTATAATTTTTTATATTCTGACAGGGAGTAGCTAGGTGACTTCACGCAAGGAGGTTAACAAAGCCAGTTTTTAAACAGTATTCTGTTTTCCATTTAATAACAAATATTTGGACTCTGAAAAGGAAACAGCTACTGCACTGGGAGATAAGGATACCTTAGAACAGACAAGTCTAAGTGTATTAGTGGTAGGAATCTGCACTTTTTAAAACCTTATTCTTTTAAGTGATTTGTATGTTTTGTGATATAGGGTCCTGTAGTTACATTTTAAATTTGTTTATCTATTTTGAAGTAAACCTCTACTTTAGAGACTACTTGGTGTGCCTTTGAAATTCTTTTTCTTGACAAGGGAAGCATACATGGTTAAAGCTCACACTGTACAAAGCTTACTCGTTTTACCAAACTGGGAAAAGGTAAGAATTTATTCTGAGGTCTTTATCAGAATTTTTAAGGGTTCATTTTTGTACACCTGGTTAGGTGCCTGTAGGCAAAGATATCTGGCCCCCCCAAAGACAGAATTATCTGAGCCTGTACATTGGATATGCTAGCAAGAGGTGAACAGTTTGAATCCCCCCAGAACTGAGACCAAAGGTTGATTCGAACCCACAAAACAGACAGGAGGGGGTACCCTGTTTCTGTTTCATGTTCACAAGATTACGCTCAGAGGTTGGCACTGTGAAAGCAGAGGGCCTGACCTGCTGAGTGGGTTTGTAATAGATTGGTTGGCAGCGGTTCAAAAATGTTGGTATTACAAGCTTTTATTGTTCAGTGTGCCAGCTTGAGATTGTCAGCTCACTTGCAAAGAAAGAAAAAGGCAGTGATTTATTTTTAAAAAGGAGACACAGCTATATCACTTGGTGTACAGTCAAGTTTCTACCCATTTTATTTTTTTTCTAAAGTGCAAGTCAGAGTAGCAGTAGTTAGGGAAGATGGCTTCCAACTACAGCAGGCACACTGTGGACTACTTAAAGCAGTTGTCCGGGGACAGAGGAGTCCTGTTCGCGGTGAAAGTCACAAAGCAGAACCTCATGGATGCCCTGATGGTAGCAGATACCCAGAGCATAGAGTCACAGACAGTGATTGAAAGGGACCAAACCTTGACTGTGGAAGGGCTAGCGGCTAGTGCAGTGTCCAGATCTGATGAGGAGGGCAACAGGGCCACTGTCAGTGAAGGACCACAGCAGCAGGGGAAGGTCACCAGTATCCTGGATCCAGAAGTACTCAGGCTGCAAATTGAGTTGTACAGAATGGAGCTGGAGTTCCAGAGGGAGAGGAACCGTGAACATTGAGAGGCAGACTGTGAGGAGCATGAGCACCAGCGAGCTGCAGAGGAGAGGAGGGAGCGAGAATGCCGAGATGCAGACCATGAGGAGTAGGAGCACCAGAGGCAACATGAACTGGAGAAGCTATGACTCCAACCAGCGGCACCAGAGCAGGTAAGTGGCTTGGGTTTAACTGGGACTGCAGGACTGGGTTACAAATTGAACTCCAAATTAATAGCCGAATTTAAAGAGGGGGAGGATATGGATGCCTTTTTAAATTCTTTTGAAAAAGTTTGTATTCAGGCTAAAATTCCTAGAGAGTCCTGGAGCTTCCAGCTATCCACGCCACTTACCCGGAAAGCTCGGGATCCATTGGGTCAAATGGACAATGAGGACAGTGATGATTACAGTAAACTTAAAGCTGCACTGTTAAAAAAATTTGAATTAACTGCTGATTCATACAGAGCTAAATTCCATAAGCTCAGGAGAAGCCCTGACATGAGTTATGAGGAGCTAGCCATGAAACAACGTCAGTTTTTAAAATGTTGGTGGGAAGGAATTGAGGCAAACTCTGCTGATAAAATTGAAAATGTGATTTTGTTATAACAGTTTTATTGGGCATGTCCAGCAGAGCTGAAAACCTGGCTGGAGGACCAAGATCCTAAAACAGAGCAAGAGGCTGCTGAACTCTTGGACCACTATGCCAAGAGCAGACCTGCTCTGAGAGCGTATGGGGTGGGTGTGGCAGCACAGAAAGGGAAAAGTGCACCTTCAGGGCAGTTAAAACCCTCACTGCCTCCACCAAAACCAGTTAGCCCCAGGTTTCAGAGAAAGGATTTCTCTGAAAAGAGGAGTGAATGTTGGTTATGTAAAGAAACTGGGCATATTGCCAGACGGTGTCCCAAAAGAATGAGCAATAATATGCAGAATGGTGCTAGAAAGGAAGTGGGTTGTTTGTGTGTCCCTGGAAGCATGCCAGTGAACATGAGGGAACACATGCACCCAGTCATGGTGAATGGTGTACAGACGCAAGGGTTAAGGGACACAGGTGCATCCATGACATTAGTAAAAGGGGTTCTGGTACAGCCTGGTCAGTTTATACCCAATAAATACGTCACTGTACAAGGGTTCACTGGTGAAGAGAAAACATTGCCACTGGCCAGTGTTCTCCTGGACTGGGGTGAAACAGGGGAAACTGTACAACAGGTGGCTGTAGCCAAAACCTTAGCAGTGGATGTGATCCTGGGTAATAACTTCAAACAGGGGATGGTATGTGCAGTTACCCGTAGCCAAGCAGCAAGGAAAAATGGTAGTTCCCTGAAACCCATGGGAACAATTGTAAAGACAACGGGGAGGCTGGTTCCCCAGCCTGTGTCTCTTGATATGGGGATTAATGAAGAGGGGGTAGAAATTTCCCCAGTAGCAAGTAACCACACAGCTAGAGAGGGTTACTCCAAAGAGGGAGGGGTGACCCATTGCCAGAGGGTTGGGATTGACAGTGATCCTGAGTGCCCTGACGCTAGTGCAATGGACCCTAGTTTAGCGACTGAAGGAGACCTGTCCCATGCCTTGGGAATGTGTGAGGGGTTTGCAGTTGCTCAGAGAAGTGACCCTAGTTTAGAGAAGCTGAGGGCTTGGGCAGACTCTGACGAAACACAGGGAGGTGACTGCAGACATAAGGTTTATTGGGAAAATGGACTTATGTATACTCAGGCAGTACAGACAGAGGGAGGAGTGCTAGGCAGGCAGCTTGTCGTTCCTCAGGAGTATCGTGAGCAGTAGCTCAAGATTGCACATGATATTCCCTTGTCTGGCCATCTGGGAATCACGCGCGCTACACAGCGGTTGGCCCAGAATTTCTATTGGCCTAACTTCACCCAGCAGGTGAGGGAGTATTGCAGGTCTTGTCACCGGTGTCAAGAAATAGAGAAGGTGGGCCAGAAAACCCAAGCCACCCTGATTCCCTTACCCATAGTGGAGGAGCCATTCCAGAGGCTGGGAATGAATATTGTGGATCCTTTAAATACCCCTAGCTCCTCAGGGAAGAGACTCATCTTGACTGTAGTGGATTATGCCACCCAGTACCCAGAGGCAGTCGCCCTATCCTCACTGAGGACAGACAAACATAGAAACATAGAAACATAGACTTTGACAGCAGATAAGGACCGCTTGGCCCACCTAGTCTGCCCATTTCCCTACCTAGAGGATAAGCTGCAGATCCTATTTAACCAACAGTCTATTTCTTCCTACCCCCCCACAAAAATTGCCTTATGTCTGTCCCATGCATTCTTGAATTCTCCCACAGTTTTAGACAAAGAGACAAAGTGACAGATGCCTTACTTGGGATTTTCTCCCGTGTTGGGTTTCCGCAGGAGGTTATCACCAATTGAGGGGGTTCCTCCATGTTGGACCTGATGAAATGTTTATGGGAGAAGTGTGGGATGATGCAGAGATGCACAACATTGTATCACCCACAAGCCAGTGGCTTGTGGAAAGATTCAATGGTACCCTGAAGTCAATGCTCCGGGCATTTGCTGAACAGCATGGGAGGGACTGGGAGAAATACCTTCTCCACCTGTTGTTTGCATACAGGGAGGTGCCCCAAGAGTCGACAGGATTTTCCCCCTTCAAACTCTTATATGGACGCCGGGTACGTGGGCCCCTAGACTTGATCCGGGAGGAATGGGAAGGCAAGCAAGCCACCGAGGGAACTCCCATAGTGGATTATGTCCTTAGGTTTAGAGAAAGGCTGAAGGAGCTTATGGGGACAGCCCAGAGCAACCTGGCAGCTGCCCAAAAGAAACAAAAAGTGTGGTACGACCGCAGAGCCAGAGCTCGCTCGTACATGGTGGGTCAGGAAGTCATGGTCCTTATTCTAGTCTGAAAAGATAAGCTGCAGGCTGAGTGGGCAGGACCGTACAAAGTGGGTAGGAAGGTAAATGACGTGAACTACATTATAGAGTTACCTGACAGAAGACAGACAGAAAGGATGTACCATGTCAACATGATGAAGCCATATGCAAATAGGGCTGACATGGTGTTTGCAGTGTGTAGTCCTGGGGAAGGAACGGATGAAGGAGACCCCCATCTGGACTTGCTGGAAGAAAGTAAGCAGGAGTCCTCTGTGGAGGCAGTAAAATTGTCTCCCCAGCTGGCCCCGGACCAGATCAAGAAAGTAAGGGAGGTTTTAACAGACTTTGCCCTATTGTTTAGCGTCAAGCCTGGACTAACCCCCTTAGTGACGCACGATGTGGAGACAGGGACACAGATGCCCATACAGCAGACAGCATATTGGGTGTCAGAGGCTGTCCAAAAGAACATAAGAAGGGAAGTGGAGGAGATGCTGGATTTAGGTGTAATCCAGAGATCCCACAGCCCCTGGGCCTGACTCGTAGTCCTTGTACCCAAGCCAGATGGCTCAACTTGTTTCTGTGTGAACTATCGTGGACTGAATGCAGTCATGAAGTCAGATGCCCACCCGATGCCCCAGATGGAAAAACTCCTGGACAAGTTGGGAGGGGCGACCTACCTTACGACCATTGACCTGACAAAGGGTTATTGGCAGGTAGAGTTGATGGACAGAGCTAGGGAGAAGTCGGCCTTCATCACTCCGATAGGCTTATTTGAATTTAAAGTAATGCCTTTCGGAATGAAGAATGCCCCGTCTGCTTTCCAAAATTTGGTGAACCAGGTGTTAAATGGTGCTGAGGAGTACGCTCTGCCGTACCTGGATGACGTTACCATCTTTAGTGCCAGCTGGGAGGAACACCTGTCCTACCTTAGGGAAGTGCTGGGCAGGATACAGAGGGCCGGGCTCACTGTTAAAGCTGAGAAGTGCCAGGTGGCCATGGGAGAAGTGGCATACCTCGGGTATGTGGTAGGCCGAGGACAGCTCCATCCTAACCAAATAAAGATAGAGGTAATCTGGTCGTGGCCCATACCAGAAACACAGAAGCAGGTCAGGAGATTTTTAGGGACAGCAGGGTACTACAGGAAATTTGTACCCAATTACTGTGCCCTGGCTGCTCCCCTATCTGACCTGACAAAAAAAAGGATGCCAAAGAAAATTGCCTAGGGACCAGCCTGTGAAGAAGTCTTTACCAGACTGAAGGAGGCACTGTACAGAGCTCCTATTTTGACAAGTCCTGACTATAGCAGACCCTTTATAGTTCAGACTGACGCCTCAGATGTGGGTATTGGGGCAGTACTGAGTCAGACATCCAGCCAAGGAAGAAATCACCCAATAGCCTACCTGAGTAAAAAGTTACTTCCCAGGGAGCAGGCATACTCCACTGTGGAAAAAAGAGTGTCTTGCCATAGTGTGGGCCTTAAACAAATTAGAGCCATACTTGTATGGGCAGCATTTTGTGGTACAGACTGACCACAACCCCCTGATTTGGCTGACGCAGATGGGGAAAAACAATGGTAGATTGCTAAGATGGAGTCTTGCTTTGCAAGGGTATGATATGACAATTCTACATAGGGCTGGAGCAAAAAATCAGAACTCCGATGGGCTGTCTCGTGTGTACGAGGAGTGAACTGATTTGTGAAGCTCATCCCATGCAGGGGATAGAGCCCCCAAATTCAGCTTAGGTGGGGAGGAATTGTGACACTTGGACAGCTGGTTCTGATCACTGTATGATTTTTGTAATATAAAAATGTGTTATAGACTGTCTCTCATGAGACATGCTGAGACAGCATGTGGGAACACACACACACACACACACACACACACACACACACACAGGTTTTGGATACAAAGTATTACCTGGAAGGCCAGGAGATAAGACAATTACAGGCTAGAAGAGACTTAAAATTAAGGGTCTCCCATTTAGGTGACTAATTGCAGCTTGCCAGCTGCCAAGATAGATCATAAACTTTTATGACGTTCAGAGGAAACACAGTTAAATTCATATGGTGATACAATGCATGTTACACCTCTGTGAGATCTGATAGAGAGTCATAACAAGTCCTTTGATGTCCTGGAAAGGGGAAGCTGCTCATAAGATCAAAGAAAGTCATTCGAAAGAAATGAGTTTGCTGAGGTCACAGAATTTTAATTTACCTTCTGAATAAGACATCCTGTTAGAATGATTTTTTATATTCTGACAGTGAGGAGCTAGGTGACCTCACGCAAGGAGGTTAGCAAAGCCAGTTTTTAAACAGTATTCTGTTTTCCATTTAATGACAAATATTTGAACTCTGAAAAGGAAACATCTACAGCACTGTGAGATAAGAATACCTTAGAACAGACAAGTCTGCTGGCCCGGTGGCACTGAGGGCTGAGGCGCTAGACGCCACACCTCACGCTGCACCGGCGACCCGGGTTCAGGAACGGACTCGGGTGGCCGGGGGTCGGTGGGGGGAGGGAGGATCGAGCGTTCCAATGGATGCTCTCCTCCTTCAGGGGTGGGAACCAAGAACGCATCCGCGTTCTACATCACCTTCGTAGCCGGTGGAAGCACCGACAATTGACGGGATGGAGGCGGCTCCGTTCAACAGAGTTGGGGAGGGGTGACGTCGCTGGCGCATGAGTGGTCTGGCATGCATCAGCACGCCACCACTTGGGACGTACGTCCTAGCGCTCGGCGTCCCAGAGAGTAGGGGAAACCAGGGGAGAAAAAGGAAAACACCTCTCGGTAAGCCCTAGATGATAGCCTCTCGGTACCATCCAGGACCACCAGAAGAGGGACAGACCCCACTGTGCAGGGGGAGAAGGAGGCACTCTAGGGGCAGATCCCCCCGAGGTGGAATCGGAGGTTGAGAGGAAGGAAGGAGAGGGCTCCGAGAGCAGGAAGGTGGATAAAGAAATAAAGTAAAAAAAAACAACAGACAAGTCTAAGTGTATTAGTCGTAGGAATCTGCACTTTTTAAAACTTTATTCTTTTAAGTGATTTGTATGTTTTGTGATACAGTATATGGTTCTGTATTTACATTTTACATTTTTTTTATCTATTTTGAAGTAAACCTCTACTTTAGAGACTACTTGGTGTGCCTTTGAAATTCTTTTTCTTGACAAGGGAAGCATACATGGTTAAAGCTGACACTATACAAAGCTTACTGGTTTTACCAAACTGGGAAAAGGTAAGAATTTATTCTGAGGTCATTATTAGAGTTTTTAAGGGTTCATTTTGTACACCTGGTTAGGTGCCCATAGGCAAAGATATCTGGCCACCCAAAGACAGAATTATCTGAGCTTGTACATGGGGTATGCTAGCAAGAGGTGCACAGTTTGAATCCCTCCAGAACTGAGACCAAAGGTTGATTCGAGCCCACAAAACAGACAGGCGGGGTTACCCTGTTTCTGTTTCCTGTTCACAAGACTGCACTCAGAGGTTGGCACTGTGGGAGCAGAGGGCCTGACTTGCCGAGTGGGGTTGTGACAACATGTTCTTCAAGCTGAGGGCTGTTAGGGGAGCCCAGGACCCGTTGTACTCTTATTGAGGGTTTTTTTTCCCGAGTGGAGGCACCGTTTTTCTTCTTGGAGTGGGAGGCCTTGGACCACGGCCTCAAGTTTGAGAACAGCTCGGCTGTAGGGTCAAGGTATTGATATAACTCTGCAGGGACTCTCAGCTTCTGCAGGCAGGATTTAGCATCTGCCGGGGTTCTGAAAAATTGTGAGCCATCTGATAGGAAAATATTGAATTGTGGGGGGGCAAAGAGCTGCATTCCAATATTTTGAGCCGTGAGATGTTTTTGGATTCCAAGCAAAATTTTCTGTTTCTGATGTGTAATTGGAATATAATCATGGTCCACATAGAGCCTTTGGTCCCCAAGTATCAGTTCTTTTTTGGACCACACTACGATTAAGGATTTTCATCTTGGTTCTGTAGTCCAATAGTTTCATTACTATGGGTCTTGGTTTCGCCTTATTGGTCTTCTGGGGAGAGCCCTGTGTGCCCGAATAATGTTTAAGGATTCTTGCTGTGGGAAGTCCAGCAGTTTTTTCAGTAACAATTCTAAGTAGTCCTCCATGTGCCCAGATTCTGTGCCTTCAGGGAACCTGTTAAGTCTGAGGTTGTCTCCTCAGGATCAGAGCTCAATGTCATCTAGTTTTTCAGTGCGCTCCCGTTCCTGTTTGTATAATTGTTGCAAGAGATGGTCATGTTTTTCCATGACCTCCAAGTTCCCAGTAAACCTATAAGAACATAAGAATGTCATGGCAGATCGGGACTGAGTGGCCCATCTAGTCTGCCCATGAACCTAACCCCCTCCCCTATATTTTGCTGTTTTGCTGTCTTTGTAGTGCCAGTTCCATGCATGTTTAAATGTATTCACCGTCTTTGCTGCAACCACCTCTGGGTGCAGGCTGTTTCATGTGTCTATTACCCACTCTGTAAAAAGGTATTTCCTGATATTGCCTCAGAGCCTTCCCCCTCTCTGGCATAGGTTGTGCTGTCTTGTACGGACCTCTCCATTTGCATGGAAGAGTTTGTCTACCTGAACAGTGTTTATACACTTGATGAATTTGAACATTTCTATCATATCCCCTCTGTCCCTTCTCTGTTCCAGGGAGTACAAGTTTAGGTCTTGGAGTCTATAGACTCATATGGCTTGTGATGGAGGCCCTGCACCATTTTTGTGGCCCTTCTCTGAATTGATTCCAAGCGATCTATGACCTTCCTCAGGTGGGGCCTTCAGAACTGGATGCAGTACTCCACGTGTGACCTCATCAGGGATCTATAGATTGGAATGGTCACTCCTTGTTTCCTGCTAGTTATTCTCCTACCTTTGCATCCAAGGATGCTGCATGCTTTTCATGCCACTTTTTCGCATTGATTCCCTGCTTTAAGGTCGTCCGATATGATTATGCTTAAGTCCCGTTCAGTCCTGGTCTCTTCAAGTTGATGCCCATCTAGGAAGTATTGAGTTCTTGGGTTCTGTTTTCCCAGGTGCATCACTCTGCATTTTTTAGCATTAAATCGAAGTTGCCAGTTGTTGGACCACTGTTCAAGTTTCTTGAGATCCTCCTTCATACTGCAGGCTCCCTCCTGATTGTCCACCCTATTACATAGTTTTGTATCATCTGTGAACAGGCAGACTTTACTCTCAAGACCATTAACAATGTCGCTGAATATGTTGAAGAGGACTGGATCCAGCACCAATCCCTGAGGGACTCCGCTGGTCACAAAACCCTCTTTGGCCATGGTACCGTTTACTGTGACTTTCTGAGTTCTATCCTGCAGTTAGTGCACTACCCAGCTTACTATCTTATGGCCGACACTTGTGTGTTCACATTTATTGATCAGTCTCCTGTGTGGGACAGTGTCAAAGGTCTTGCTAAAGTCCAGGTACACCACATCCGCTGCCCCCTCTCCCCGATCCACTGCTTTGGTTCCCCAATCGAAGAGCATTCTGGTGCATTTTTGAGGATAATTCTGACACTGTTTGGCTGCTTTTAAAGCCTTTCTTTACTTGTTACAAACAACCAATATCACTATCAAAACAACTAGCTTTTTATTTTCTTTAAAAAAAATGTCAAAACTAAAATAACTTCTTGATCAATATCAAGGAGCAGAAACTGCATACATCTCTAATCCAGAAAATTCAGCCACGAAATGTTCACATTGGCAACTTTATTGCACATAAGATTTACACATCTTGTTAAACAAAATACAGGATAAGGGAGCAGACCATTTTGGAGATAAGATTTTTGCCTACTGAGCCCCTTTCTGGTTTGACTCTTTACATTATGAAGTCTCCACTCAAAACACACTGTAATTCAGATTAAAGCTCCATGAACACCTAGTAGCTAATGCCTGCTGCGACTGCTTCCATTAAAATTTACTTACCCCTTCTCATGGGCCCCAACTAGCACTTAGTACCTGCTTTCTGAACTTGCCCTTACTGCCAGTGTCCTGAATATTTCCTCTCTCAAACGCTACTTACCACCCCACACCTCTACACCTTGCCCCAGCCCCCTGCCCCCTTTCTCCTCACTTCCTCACCTCCTACCCTAACTTTCACTCCCTCCTGCCATCTGAATCCTTCCTGGACAAGGCCTTATGGGCTGATCTTATGGTTATTATTTTGTGTCCCCACAGTCTGCAGTTCTTGTATTAACCTACATTTCTGGCATACATTGTACAATGCCACCTTGTGTTGTTTCTCTTCTGATATTGCAATCTGTTCTTCATTGAAACTTGTTTGTTATACTGATGTGGAACCATTGTAAAAGAGCTGATAGCTCAAAGGTGTTCAATCCAAGATCTAAATAAATAAATAAGATAGGCTGTCACAATTTATGAATTTTTTTGTCTGTCACTGTGTCTCTTGTCTCACGTAAAACTGTGGCTACTGCCTAGCAGGTGTCAGTGTGGCTCAGTTGGTAGCACCCCCCCCTTCTTGGCCAGATGGTTATGGGTTCTAATCCCACACTGGGGTTGGGCTCATGCCATAAATGTTGTAGCATGAGATCATGAGAGGGTGAGGATCCAGCAGAGAGATATAATAAGTTAGTCACTTGCAGTTTGGTTTTCCACTTTAACTCCAGTTGTGTCTCCTACCTTCGCTCTGGTGCAATGCCATCTCCACCACTCTCAACTGCCCCCCACAATGCAGCAAACCACCAGTAGCCAGAGGGAGAGGCAGATGGACATATTAATTTTTATTGTACAGCACCCTTTCTGAGCCTGTCCCACAGACTTAAACCTTCCATATTTTAATTATTTGGATTTTGGTGACCGGGTAAGCCCACTGAGACAATTACAGTCCCTTTTTCAGGGTCGACCTGGGGTCAAAATTAGTACAGCATATTTTATATCTTGAGGGAGTCACCTGGTACCCTATCAATGAAACACCTCCCCCTCCAAAGCTAAACTTGCACCTAGGACATCCACTACCTTTTTACTTCCAACAAGAAAAGAAGTGGTTTACACAAATGTATTAAACTCTGGCTAGACAATACACTACAAGCAAATTCCCCATAACTAGGTTTGTCAGAGGAGGGAATCTGGAGAGAAAGAAAGGCATGTACTCCCCAAGCTACTACAGGCCCTTTGTTCCAAATCTGCCCCCCCCCCCAAGCTATACAAGCAGGCCCTGTGCTCCAAATGTATCCCTCCAGGCCAGACCAAGAAGCTCATCTCTCTCCAACCCCCAACCAAACCATACTAGCGGGCTGTGCAGTTCCAAGTCCACTCTTCTGGCTGCGGAATTGAAGGGGGAGGTGGGAACAAACCAGTTTCCAAATACAAACTGAGACAAGGATGGTAAATAGGACGCAAACGGAAAAAAATTAGAAAACAAAGTGTTGCACTACAAATTATTAAAAGTACATGTTTTAGACAATATTTGAACAACGTATCACTTTTTAAACAATCTTTTTTTTTTTTACTTTCAATCGTTATTAAAGATTTCTGTTTTTTATAAAATTACAAACCAGTACAAACAAGGGTACAATACAAACTTACACATAAGGACACACAACTATACATATGGCACAAGAGAAAAATTAAACCAACTTAATTCATGTCTAAGGGGTGGTGCGTGGCAAGGGGTTTATATTAAGAGTTCCGAGAAGCTATGTACTCTAAACTGACGCTTGAGGTCAGCAGATGGGACTTAAGCCTGGTGCGGAAGTTCATGAGTGAGGAGGAGGCCTGGACCTGGGGAGGGAGCTTGTTCCATTGGCAGGCTGCTTGGGAGGAAAAGGATCTTCCGCCAGTGTTTGTCCTTACCCTAGGGACTTCTAATAGTGTTCTATCTGAGGTCCTTAGGTTCCTTGGGTTGTGTTTGAGGGTTATGGTCCCGGCAATGCTTGGCGAAGAGTGGGGTTTGAGAAGCTTGTAGGCCTGGACAAGCAAGGGTGTTGGGCGGAGCACTGTGGGCCAATGAAGATTGGTCAAAGTGTCACAGTGGTGACATCTCGGGTGGTCTAAGGTTGCGAAATGAGCTATTTTATTATATAGGGTTTGCATCCTGGTAATCTCTTGTTTAGCCATGCCCTGTATAATAGGGGTCACAACGGTCAGGTTGGGTAGAAGGACGCTAGTAGCTATGGAGAGCCTGGCTTCAGGGATGAGTTGGTCCCTGAGTCGGTACAGGGTGCCAAGTTTCCGATGTAGGGTCCTGGTGACCTGGTCCATGTGTTCCTTATATGTGATATTCTGATCCAACGTGAGGCCTAAGTATTTAAGGGAGGGGACTACGTTAATGGCTTTACCAGAGAAGGCCTAGGGCAACCACGTCATGCAGAACCCATTGGTTTGCACCTGCCAGACAAGGTTAGGCAATAAAATCCTCAATGGGGAATATGTCGGCGTCTTCTTCCTGCTGAACCAGCCTAAACAGCCAGAAAAAAACAAGAAGGACAAAGACAGAGACGAGGGGGTGGAGCAGAAGCACAAAGCAACAGTGCACCAGACTTGGGAAAACTGGGTGGCAGGCTTTGTGATTTATGCAGGTATCCTCACTCAAGGCAGCCCAGGTAAAGCTGATGAGCTGTGAGTTTATTTTAGTAGGATAGTGACAATGCACACTAGTAAGTCAGGTGGGGGGAGGTTAGATTATGATGAGGAATACTGGAGGAGAAAACAGATGGCTACAACGAGTTCATGGGCGGTCTTGGACCTCTCACTTCTGTGGACCATAGACTTGGGGGGTGGGGTGCAGCATACAGATAGTGGCTTCCCGGTGAGGCACCCCTGTCACCAAAGAAGGGGTGTCGGGGGGGCAATGGGGGAAAAGGGGGTTGGGAAAGGGTGTTTCAGCTATAACCAGGGCTCATGTAAGACTGAGCATTGCAAATACAAGCACGAGTGCATGGCTTGCGGAAAGCCACACCCATTTCAACAGTGCGGGAAAGCCGCAGAGCTTGGGGTGGGAAAGGTCAGTAATTTTCATCCCTTTCATAGGGGAGAGACAAAGGCTGCCAATGCCAGTCAAGGCAGAAAGTAGTGAGGGGTGGTTGGCCAACTACCCAGACAGGACAGCCACTCACTCTTTGGCAGCAGGGTTCAGGGAGGGGTTTCGTATAAAATACCAAGGTCCAAGAAGGGCATACGAGGCTGACAACCTGTGATCTGCCAAGGGGAAACCAGGCATCGTGCGGCACAAACTTCAGAAGGAGCTGGCCACAGGTCAGATCAGTGGCCTCTTCACCTCTCCCCCTTGCCCACACCTCAGGGTCTCCCCCAGTGGGCTGGTCCCCAATAAGGCACTGAGCGAGTTCCGGATGATAAACCACCTGTCGTACCCAGAGGAGGATTCAGTCAACTCTTACAACTGACCTAGCAGACACCACAATGTCGTACACGTCGTTTGACAGGGCAGTGGAAGTGGTGTGACAGGTGGGCCGGGGTGCAGTATTGGAGCATGACACAGTCAGCATTCTGCTTGTTACTGGTCCATCCGGCAGATAGAGAGCTATTGGGCATTGTCACAGGGTGGCCCCTGTGATGAGAACGGGGCCAAGAGATTACTGCTTCCAATAAAAGTAATAGTAAAATTACCAATAAACAGACCCCCCTCTTTTAATAAATGAAGTGACTAGGTAATAGGTAATAGTTCAGGAAGGATTCTAAAAACACTTTATGAGATAGGGTTAAGCTGATTCATTGTAAGATATTGCTCAATAAGGATTGCAGAGAGCAGTAAGGAGAACAAAGCAGGTGAATTAGAAGTGTCTCTGTTTCTCTACATACTGTAGACAGATGTCTCTGTGTGTGATGTGGGTCTACTTTTAGAACTATTGAAAAGGGGTTGGAAAGCATTGTTCTAGGGACGTGGATATGTTGTTCAATCCACACTTACTGGCAGGTTTCTTGCCGCTTTAAATCTTGCCGGAAGGTCTTCAAGCTGGCTCCTCCCACCCACCCAGGTGGTAAAACTCTCGGCTCCGCCCCATGACGCCAGATCTTCCTTACCACTTGGAGGCTCAGGTTCCCTCCTTAGCACTCTGCATTTTAGGCCTGAATCCAAACTCTTTGGTTAACCAGAAACTAATTTAAAAATTTACAAGACTTTGGTCTTTATCTTCCCTCGTAGCTGCAATGGACAAATCGACTCCTGGATTTCGTCGGTGCCCCTGTGGGCAGAAGATGTCCCAGACCAATCCGCACTCCATGTGCGTTTACTCCTGGGGCTTGGCCATGATTTGCAGGCCTGCTACTTGTGCAAGTTTTTTTCAGCTACGGTTATAGAGGATCGCTCTGCCAGATTACAACTTGGGTGCCCTGAGAAATGTTATCCTCCGGTCAAGTCAAAGGAGGCCCATTAGGCAGTGCCCGCAGCTGCGGGCTCGGCTGATCAGCTCAAACAGATGATCGCCCTTGAGGAGGCGGTGGCACAGGCCGCAGTATCTTCATCCTCGGTCGCAGCATTTATCCTGCTCTCCTTGGGCTCCTCCAACATGGCTTTGTTTAAGTAGCTTTGTCAATCCCTCTCCACCAAGGGAGAAGGGCCTTCGGGACATTCCTCTCGGTCCAAAAAGAAGGACTCTAAAGGTAAGTCCCACCGTCAACATTCATGGGAGCGGGAGAGGTCCCTTTCCCTGGATAGTCAACACTTGACTTCAATCGAGGTTGCGGCTAAGGCCGCTGGCTTCATAGTGTCCCCATCAGGTCAGCCGGCTGAGACACCCATTGACGCGGTCAAGATTTTTCTCAACCTGTTGGACGGTCTGTCGACTGGAGCCGACAACCTTTCTTCATCGGTTCCCCTGGTGGAAACTGAGGACTTGCCTGTGCCTCCTGTGCCGGAGTCCCTGGTTAAGGTCCCTGAACCGAGGGAGGAGTGGATTTCCCCTGCCCCTTCTCAGACCCACCCTCGGAATCCCTGAAGGTCTCGGTCTCAGTCTCGGACCTCTTGCAGGTCCAGCTGATCCTGCTGACATTGTGGTCTCGGTCTCGGCACCATGGAAAGTGGCGGCGCCAGTCATCCTCATCTTCATCCTCTTCAGAGGATAGGCTCTGGTGCAAATTGCGTCGGCGCTATGAGGATCTAATGTGGCAGCAGCTCCTTTTGTCCTGGAATAAGCCAACTCTGTTGCCTTCCCCGGCCATTAAGTGGCTGTCACTGGAGCGGCCGAAACAACCCCTCGTGGTAGTCGAGGAGCCGAAGCCGGCACCGGTTGTTCAGCCGAAACCGGCTGCACCACTCATTGTGGTGGAACCCCCACCTCCACAATCTAAATCTGGGGCCCCAACCAAAGATTCTCGGTCAGGTTAGGACTTGCCCCACCCGTTGTTGGTTACCCTCACTCCCGATCAACCTCGGCAGGTGGAGGGTGGCTCAGGTGCTCAGCAGCTGTTCGCAGACTCCTCAGAGTCGGATGACGACTCCTCCTTGTTCTCCAGGCCGCTTGACCTGGAGTCCACTGGGGGTCAGTCAGTGGACGAGAGCCCATCCTCGTTCCTTGGAATGCTTCGGCTCATCTCAGAGTCCACTGGGATGAAGCTTGAACCCATTTCAAAATGGGCCAAGTATCCCCTCACAGAGATACTGGACCGAGGGGATTCCCCCACGAAGGCCTTCCTGGTGGCCGAAGCCATTGTTGGCCCAGCCCTGGAGCTATGGCAGCGGCCAGCTTCTTGTCCAGCACCTTTGGCCAGGATGGCACGGAAGTATGCTGTTCCCACCGGTTCACTCTCTGGTTTCTCGGAGCACCCCACCGTGGAGGGGTTAGTGACCAACAGCGTTTTCTGGCATTCCAGGAATGCTCAGGATGTGGACAAGCCACACGATAAGGAGTCCAAGAAACTGGACTACTCCAGGTGGAAAGTCTATGCTACTTCCTCCCTAGGCCTTCGTCAGGCCAGCTCAGCCGTTCTGATGGCACACTTTTCACATGCCCTTTTGGGCTCCCTGGATGAGGTGATTCCTCATCTCCTGGCTAACCTTCAAATGACAGTCAAGCAGGTGCGGGATCAGGGGAGGGCAGTGGCCAAACAGCAGCTCCAAACTTCCTTGGACATAGCTGACTCATGTGCCCGGTCAGCAGCGGCCGCAGTGGCCATGCGCTGCAGGGTTTCACTGCGGATCTCCACTTTTACAGCGGATACCCAGCACAAGCTGACAGACGTTCCCTTCTTGGGTACCGACTTGTTTGGTCCCGGGATGGAGGGTCATCTGCAATGGATCGAGAAGTCCAATGCCACCTTGGACTCGGTCACATCTGCCCAGAAGGACAAAGGCTGCCAGCAGCAGTGTAAGCCCTTTCATCCTTCAGCCCCTGCGGCACGTCCGGCCCAGCAACACCAGCATCAGGGCCAGCAGGCTCGCACTTGGCACCCCAAAGCCCAGCCTGCCGCTTCCTCCAGCAGGAAGCCGGGAGGAAAAGGTCCAGACAGCTTCTCGGCCAGCCCTTCCTCCAGGCCTGCCCAGTGACGGGTTGAGGAGTGTCGCCCCCAACCTCATCACACCTCCCCGGGTTCCCCTCATGGGGGGACGGCTTCTCCACTTCCTTTCCACCTGGTCCGATATCACCATGGACCCCTGGGTGCTGGAAGTGGTAGGAAAGGGTCTGCCTCCGGAATTTGAGCAGTCCCCACCCTATCGAGCCATCACCCCATGGAGGGCTACGGGTTCCACAGCCTCTCTGTCAGCTCGTCAAGCCAACATTGCCCTGCTCCTCCAGAAGGAGGTGATCAGGGAGGTGGCGGATCCTCCACCAGACCCAGGGTTTGTGTCCAGGTACTTCCTGGTCCCAAAATGGATGGGGGGCTGGTGCCCCATTCTAGACCTACATGACCTGAACAAGTTCCTAAGGTCTTGTACCTTCAGGATGGTCACTCTGGCTCAGATCATTCCATCCTTGGAACGAGGCATGTGGTTCTGTTCTCTGGACCTCCAGGATGCGTTCTTTCATGTCCCAATCGGTCTGTCTCACCAGCGATTCCTCCACTTCAGAGCAGAGGGATCCCTTTACGAGTTCCGGGCCATGCCCTTCGGCCTCTCTCAAGCTTCCAGGGTCTTCACCAAATGCATGACAGTGGTGACAGCTTTCCTGCAGCACTGAAGGGTCCGGGTGTACTCTTACCTGGATGACTGGCTGATTGCAGCCCCCTTCAAGCTGGAGGTGGAGCAGTCCAGGGATCTGACCCTCCAGGTCTGCGCTCAGATTGGCCTCCTCATCAACGAGGCCAAATCGGAACTTGTGCCAAAGCAGGTGATTCAGTTCATCGGGGCAGAGCTCGACTCTCTTCAAGCCAGAGCACGGCTCCCGGCGGATAGGGCCGAGGTCCTTTCCTTCTTTGTCCAATTATTTCTGGTTGGGCAATCGTGCCCTACCTAGGACTTCCTGCACTGCCTGGGCCTCATGGCGGCCTGCACCAGCGTGGTCCATTGGGCCCACTGGCATATGTATCCCCTGCAATGGGGCTGGCCCACCAGTGGTCACAGCGCTTCAGTCCTCTGGACCAGCCAGTGACAGTGACCCAGAAGATGTGGAATGGCCTCCAGTGGTGGCTCATTCCAGCTCATTTGCAGGAGGGTATCCCCTTTGTCTGCCCAGAGCCGACAGTCACTCTGATGACCGACGCCTTTCTGATGGGTTAGGGTGCCCATCTGGGGGAGCTCAGAGCGCACGGCCTCTGGTCCCCTTAGGAGTCTCGATGCCATATCATCCTGCTGGAGCTCCAAGGGGTCTGACTAGCCCTCACCGCCTTCGCTCCGTTTGTACGGGGTCAAGTGGTCCAGATCCAGACGGACAACACCACGACCATGTACTACCTAAACTGCCAGGGCGGGACACACTCCTTGCCTCTGTGCAAGGAGGCTCGCCGCACTTGGTCTCTCGTGAGCAGACTGGAGGCGGATCTCCTAGCCATCCATGTGGCAGGAGCCTCCAACACTCTGGCTGATGCCTTAAGCCGGATAGGTGCTGCATCTCACAAGTGGTCTCTCCTGCCGGAGGTAGTACAAGATCTGTTCTCCCACTGGGGCACTCCTCAGGTAGACCTGTTTGCCTCCAGGGAGAATGCGAAGCTGAGGTTGTTCCATGCCCGCCCCCCTCAGCAGGGCTCACTGCAGGGGGATGCCTTCTCGAGTCCGTGGACCCCGGGCCTCTTCTACGCCTTCCCTCCATTTCCCTTGATCCACAAGGTGCTTCTCAAGGTGAAGAGGGACAAGGCACAGGTGATTCTGGTAGCCCCAGACTGGCCCCGTCAGTTCTGGTATCCAGATCTCCTCAGCCTCAGCTCCAGGCTCCCAAGGCAGCTTCCAGCCCGCCCGGACCTGATCTCAGTCAACAAGAGGAAGGTACTCCACCCGGATCTTCATCCCCTGCACTTGATGGCCTGGTTCCTGAGCGGCTAGAGTTCCAGGCCTTGGGTCTTTCCAACGAGGTCCTCAGCATTGTTGAGGCATCCTGTAAGGAGTCGACCAGAAAATGCTATGCCTTTAAATGGAAGAGATTCTCCATTTGGTATCAGGATAAGGGGTTGGACCCTTCCTCCTGTTCTTTGACTAGCATTCTGAACTACCTGTGGTCCCTTTCTCAGCTAGGGCTTCAGTCAATGACCCTTAAGGTGCACCTGGCAGCCATCTCTGTTTACCGGGTGTGGGCTGGTAAGCAGTCGGTGGCGCAGGAGAAGGTGGTCGGGTGCTTTTTCAAAGGCCTTGATCACATATCCCCTCCAGTGTGAGAACCTCCACCTCTGTGGGATCTACTGCTGGTATTGGCTAAGCTCATGGGCAAGCCATTCGAACCGATGCACAGGTGTGACATCTCTCACTTGTCATGGAAGACTGTCTTCTTGGTGGCTATTACATCAGCAAGAAGGATGGGAGAGCTCCAGGTGCTTTCCATTGAGTCTCCTTATCTGGTCTTCCACAGGGACAAGGTTGTCCTGCGCCCCCACCCGAAATTCCTTCAGAAGGTGGTGTCGGAGTTTCGCCTTAACCAGGTGTTGACTCTGCTGGTGTTCTACCCCAATCACACCTCAGAGGCTGAATATAGGCTCCATACTCTGGACCCTAGAAGAGCACTCTCTTATTATAAGGAGCGGATGGCTGAAGTTCGGGGAGAGGTTCGCCAGCTGTTTGTCACCTACACTGAAGCCGCACCTGGCAGACCTGCAGCTAAGTGGATAATAGGCAGGTGGGTCACCTCCTGCATAGATCTCTGCTATAGGTTGGCAGGCATGGAGCCTCCCAAAGGGATAAGAGCTCATTCTACCCGCCATACCGCTGCTTTGGTAGCTGCTTCCAGGGACGTCCCTATCCAGGAAATCTGCAGGACTGCTACCTGGAAGTCAGCACACACCTCCATTACCCACTACCACATCGACCTTGAGTCACGCCGGGATGCTGGTTTTGGGACCTCGGTTCTCCAGTCCTTATTTCCCAAGTAGGGGGGTGCGCGCCTTGCCTCCCTCCTCCCAGAGAACTGCTAGGAGTCTGCCAGTAAGTGTGGATTGAACAACATATCCACATCCCTAGAAATACAGGTTACTCACCTGTAACAGGAGTTCTAGGAGTGGTATATGTTGTTCATCCACACAACCCACCCAACCTCCCCGGCTTCGACACGTAACCTGGCTTCCAGTGGGCTAGATCTGGCATAATGGGCAGAGCCGGGAGTTTTACCACCCGGGTGGGTGGGAGGAGCCAGCTTGAAGACCTTCCAACAAGATTTAAAGCAGCAAGGAACCTGCCAGTAAGTGTGGATGAACAACATATACCACTTCTAGAACTCCTGTTACAAGTGAGTAACCTGTATTTTCTTGTTTTGGACAGTAGCGAACAGTTCAAGTAGCTCTCCAGAGTCACTTCTTCTTTAAAAAAGTCCAGGTGCCCAGTGGCGCTATGAATTTGTAAGTGCCTAATTTAGCATTCCCCACTTTAGGTGCACTACTCATAGCAAGTTGCTGAGTGCAACTGAAGAGTTTAATAAATGATATCTAAAAGGGCTGATGATGTCCCCTTTAAAGTGCTTGGAAGCAGAATGGGGCTCCGAAATATGAGGTGCATACAGAGGGGTTCTGCTGCAAGTTCTTATTTAAGTGCAGGATTTAATAGAAGCGCTTGTTGAACGAGTTACAGAGCATCCTTAATAGTGCGCTATAAGCTTTGTGTGTGTTAGTACAGAGAAGAATAATTGTATCCCCCCTTAACGACTCTTCTCCTAGTAAATAAAAAAAATAAAAAGAAAATGTTGTTTCCCCTTTTTCTGTAAGTAGAGAAATAAATTGGAATTCCATAAGTTATGTCCTTATGTCAGAGAACAAGTAAAAAGTAGAAGGCTAGAATAGATTAAAATACAGTGGAAGCCGCCACTCAGTGAAAAGCATTTAGTAGTATGGGGCTTTTCCTCTCGGCAGTGTGGCTTCACTGACAGCATTTACAGGCTGTGGTCTCTCCCTTGTATGCATTAGCGCTCAAGGTTGTAGACGCAGGTCTGCTAAAAAAAAGAGACATAACTAGAGATGTTAGGCTAGTATTTAGAGAGCACAAGTCTTTTCTTTTATTGTTTGTAAGTGCACATTATTTTAAGGGTGTATTGAAATTAGTAGACTTACCAAGTAATGATAGGACTGTGCTGTAGCGGCAAACTCAAACGCTAACCTTACACTCTCACCAAAATAAATTGTTATAGTGCCGACCGGCCACTGATAACACTTTTTTATAGTGTAGAACTGCTGAGGGGTGGTGCTTCAGAGGACACTTATGGGAAAAAACTCTTATGGTTCTTTATAAAATGGATTTGTTACCAAACACTGTATTATGATGTATTAAATGATTATTATGTTGAAATGATTGAATTTAAAGATAAACCAAGCTAGTTTTATGTGTTAGAGATTGGTATGGGTGGCGCTAACACATCACATGATGTAGTCCTCTGTATAAAACACTGGTTGCTGAAATGTTGGGGGGGCGGGATTACCCAGAAAGTGTTCTGAGGTTATAGATTGCCTGGCTTTAGGCTCCAGTCACTTTACAGCTAGCTTCTTCTAGCTGTGTATGTCTACTGCTAATAGTTAATATTAGAAGAACTTATTTGCCATTTACCATGTTGTCCTGTTGTACCAGTTCATTGTTATTACATTTGTTCTGCTGTGAGGAAATAATTCTGCTATGAAGAAATAAACTTTGTTCATTTACAATCGCATCTGTGTTGCACAACCGATTAGTCCACCGAGTTATCCACGTCCAGTGACAGGCATGAAATTTGAAGGGTACTACTACACAGACAATTACATTCCCATGGGATGCACAGTGGCTTGTGCAGTCTTCTAGCAATTTAATACATTCTTGCACTGGGCCATGGCACAAAAAGCCCAGCTTGATCACATGGTACACTATTTGGATGACTTCCTCTTTGTGGGGAAGGCCAGCTCCGGGCAATGCACTCAACTCATGATGGCTTTCCATGAGGTGTGTGCTGATCTGGGTGTACCACTAGCTCAGGATAAGACAGAAGGGCCATGCACGCAGCTGTCCTTCCTGGGGATTGAAACTGACATGAGGGAGCAGGTGTTCTGGCTCCCCCAGGATAAGTTGGTGTCCCTGTGCACCCGGATGGAATCAGTAATGAAAGCACACAAAGTCACATTACGTGAGCTCCAGCAATTGGTGGACCACCTGAACTTTGCCTGCCAGGTACTCCCCATGGGCAGGACATTCATGGGGTGCCTAGCAGATGTAGGGACAGGCTGCTCCAAACCATACCACAGAATTCGCATCACAGCTGCAATGCAGGATGATTTGAACATTTGGCAGACATTTTTGCACTGCTTTAATGGGGTATCGATGTGGCTGGTTCCAGTGTCCAGTCAGGAATCAGAACTCTTCACAGATGACTCGGGGGGCCTGGACTTTGGGGCCTATTTGCAAGGTAAGTGGTGTGCAGGGCAGTGGCCTCCCAACTGGGTAAGACTAGGCATTATGAAGCAGATTATGGTCATAGACTTCTTCCCCATTATAGTGGCCTTGGTGATCTGGGGTGACTTGCTGAAGGACAAGCATATCACATTTAGGTCTGACAACACCGGGGTTGTGCATGCCATAAACAGACAGTTAGGTGGCAAGATCCCGATGGGCAACCTCATGTGGGTGTTTATCCTAAAATGCTTGTTGCTGAACATCAATTTTAAGGCTGTACATGTTCCAGGTGTTGAAAACCGCATCACTGATGCTCTTTCTCGTTCGCAGTGGCAGAGATTTCGAGAACTTGCACCAGCGGCAGACCACCAGCCAAGGGAAGTCCCTTCATTCCTTTGGGAATTGATAACCCAGAAGCCTGGGAGTCAATGAAGAATTCACTAGCACCTAGGATGTGAACAGTGTACCAGAAGGGGCTGGACAGATATTTGGAAGTACAGCACGCGCTAGGGTGGCCAGTGACATGGCCTATCCCAGTGGCGCAGATGTGTGAATACATGCTGATTAAAAAATGTGGGGGGGGGGGCACACCAGTGATGGTTGTGCAGCATGTAGCTGGCATTGCCTGGTTTCAGAAATCCAGGGGTTACTCTGACACCACAAGGGTTTTTTCTGTCCGAAAGATGCTGACAGGATGGGTGTGCTTGGCTCCAAAGAGCTTGGACACCCGCAGGCCTATTAGCCCTACTATAGTCAAACAAATCTGGGATGAGCTTCCGAAGGTATGCTTATCCCCAGATGAAACGAGACTGTTCCAGACAGCTTACTTGGTGGCATTTTGTGGGGCATTCAGAGTGTCTGAAGTTGTGCAGCCCAGCAAGGCCATCGGTACCCCATTGGCGCTGAAAGACAACAATGTTGAGGTCATTATGTTGGGAGTCTTTGTCCACCTACGACAACAACAACAATTTTATTGTATGGTTAACAAAAACCTTCACAATCAATCAATTACAAAGAATGCATAAAATCAGATAAAAGTAAGAAGTAAAACATTACCACTTCATACTACATAAGTTAATATAAAATCAGTCATATGCACTCCTATGTACAGCCATGGCCCAGAAGGCTAGACACGGAATTTATATAATAGGGCTATCCTATATTGCAAGTTTCTGAGTTCATATATATATATATATATATATATATATATATATATATATATATATATATGCTTACAGTCAATTATATCATTTTAATTTTTCCCGAACTTTTTAAATTTCAGTGAAATAGTTAGCCAACCTATTTATTGTCCATTCATCTTCTGTATGTATCAGAATATCCATAAGTACTGACTTATCGACATGGTAGAGGTTGTCTATGCAAGTACCCAGCCATAACAGTCGTCGCCTGCCATACCATCTGCAGACCCATAGGACATGATAGAGGTCTTCCTGATCTCCACTACCACAATCACATTCCCCCAAACTGATACCTGTTTTTTTATATCTATAGTCTAGGACTTTACTTGGAAACTGTTCAAATTTGTAAATCATAAAGTTAACACGGGCACAGGGATCTATGAGAATATCCAAGCATTTTTAATCTTCATGTTTATAATTATGAGTCACAAACCATTTGGAATAGCGGGATTCCCCAATTTCCTTAAGGTCGCCTTTATTCCAAACGTTGTTAATTCTTTTATTTATGTATTTTTTATATTTAGAACTTATTTGTATACCTTGTTCCAAAGATTTTTTTAGATGCCCAAAGTTGTACTTTCTTAAAATAAGGCAGAGAGTATTCAACCAGAAGCCTGATATATAGCCTATGGCTTTCCAGTATTCTTTTTCTTGCGAGCATTTGTTTGCAAGTGTTTTCTCATTGAGGTTTGTCACCCTAATCCAATAATTTACCTTCCTGGATTCGATAACAGCGTTTGTATTAACTATACCCAATTCTGACCGAATATAGGATGCGACAGGAATATCCAACCCTCAGTGTATATCTTAATGATTTATACAGTGGGGACATTAGTCTATTAATCGTATTAAATTCCCAAATCTCACATCCATAAAGAAATTGTGTTTCTATTTTGGATTTTATCACTTTGATTAAGGGTTTTATGGACATACCCCCATATTTACAATTGAATTTTTATAATCCTGCCATATTCTTCCTTATCCCTTCTTTCATTTGTTCTATATGGGCAGTCAATTTGCAATTCTGCTGAATAGCTATACCCAAGTACACGTACTTAGGCACCACTTCAACCTTATCTAGTCCTATCAACCAGGTTCCACTATTATTGTTTTTTACCCATACACATCACCTGAGTTTTGTTCACATTGATTTGTAACTTCAGTTTCTTTGATTCTTTATATATCACATTTAATTTTTTTTGCAGACCTGATTTGGTTAAGGACAAAACCAAAATATCATTGGCGTAAGCCAAGAGTGGGCAGGGGAAGGCCCTGATTTTTGAGGAATCACCCTTAATTTCCCTGCTCTGCTTCAACATGTTATCTATATATAAAGTAAATAGTAGTGGAGCAAGGATACAACCTTGTCTTATGCCATGATTGCATTTCAAATTCATTGGATAACTGGCACCTGGCCGCAATTCTTATTTTAGCCCAGGTGTTTCGAATACAGCCAGGCAATTATACTTACTATATATGGGTCCATCTGTGGAACAGCAAGACTGACCAAAACACCCATGGGCAGTGGTACAGCCTATCGGTGCCCCATAGGCTCCAATAGGATATCCGAGCATGGGTGCAGGATTATATAGCAAAGCGTCCGGCAATGAGGGGGCTTTCTTTAGACACAGGGATGGGGGCCTCTAACGGCATACCAATTTAGGCAGGTGTTGCAGAAGACTCTGCGCCAGCTAGGCTTCACAGCAGAACAATTTAACATGCACTCCTTTAGGACTGGTGCGGTTTCTTATGCAAGGGCAGAGGGTTTGTCAGATAAGATACAGGCATTGGGTAGATGGAAGTAACAGGCATTTGAAAGATATGTTAGACCACACATGCTATAATTCCATCTTGCTTTCTTGTGGACAGGTGTTGTGGCCTGAGCAGCACAGATTTGGATTTGTGGCCACTCGTACATCCATTGGGCAGCCATCAAGGCAAGGCAGCATCCAAGAGCTCAGGCAGCATCTTGCCACAGATGACAATTGTGACTGCGTTGGCCATTCACGATGACTAAAACAACTTTTCTACATTTGGACAACCATAAAGCAGTAGCACTTAAGTGTTCCACCTAATCCTAGGGGTACCTACCTTTACAGCACTTCATTGTCCACCCCTCCCATCTACCCCTCCCCTTCCCTCTCCACCGGGCACCCATTCCCCTCTGTCCCCCCTCATGCCCCCCATCTGCTGCTGTCCTAGCCCCACTGTCTCCCACCTTCCTTAAGTCTGTTCTTAACCCCTTACGCAAGCATACACTTCCCTCTGCTGCAGCTGTGCCTGTTATCCATTCTGTTTCTTCCTCCACAAGTAGGCTTATCTCTCTGATGCAGGCACCTTCTCACCAATGCTGTAGTAGTGTCTAAATGTTATACCTTAAGCTAAATGCTATCCCAATCTTGTAATCCACACCAATTTATTGTCTACCTAGCTTGTATTGTTTTGTACCAGTGCAATTTTGTACTTGCTTGTAATGTAATGTCTTGTATGTAATGCCAGGTACCTGTTCAATTTCTTCTTGTAACTGACATGGAACCTACAAATCAGCATCCGCTCACAGGTGTTCTCCAAGATATTAAATAAATAAAAATAAATAAAAAGAGAAGAGAACTTGTTCTTGGTACCTGAAAAGGCAGAGGTGCATTGGTTGGGACAGCGTGGGATGAGATGGGCCAAACTACTTGCAACACTGAACTCCAAAGCCCAGCAGATGGCACAATCCACAGTCTTAGTCATCCATGTGGGGGGGAAATGATCTGGGAGTCATACCTACGGAGAGTTAAAGGATAGGGTGCAGCAGGACCTGGCAATGCTGAAACAGTGGTGACCACAGGTGCATATAATTTGGTCTGACATTGTTCAACGGCAGCAGTGGTGGCATGCCTGGAACATCAGGGCAATAGAGAAGGTGTGCCGGCTGCAGAACACATCTGTGTGACCAATTATGGACTCTGTTGGGGGAGTCTATAGCAAGGCACCTAGAATTGATGGTGAAAAGGCCAGATCTGTATAGAGAGGATGGAGTACATCTGTTAGAAGAAGAGCTAGATCTGTTTTTGGAGGATATACAAAGGACAGTGGACAGAACATTGGCGCGAAGGGCTTGTGTGGGGTGAGCTGGGCAGTGCTTACCTTGTGGTGGCTTGGTAGTCTTGGAAGGCTGTTTGGAGGGGGTAACAGGGGATCACGTGTCTTGGCCAGCCAGATCTCCCTGAGGCTGACAGGAGGGCAGACCTGATGGCTAGTGTTTGGATGGCACCCTCTTCAGGCATCTGCCCACGGCATGGCAGGTCCTCTGATGGGGGAGGTGAAGCCGCAGATGGTCATGGAGCCATCCTTCATGCCCCAGAGGTTGATGCCCTCACGAGGTCCTGGTTGATGGTACAGCAACCCCACTGCTCCCCGGTAGAGAAGGAGGGTCAACCGTCAATATTTTTCTGCTCCATGGTGAGCAGTATTGCTTCCAAGGCTACCTAGCTTCGTACATCATGCTGAGGCTAATGTATATTGATAATTTGATTGTTAATAAACATATGGCTGTGGCCATTTCTGCAAAGCTCATTGTTGTGTCAATCTGTTCAGGTGAACAAGGTATGTGCCCTCAAAGATAAGGAAGGCATTGCAGCAGGCGGGATTTTGTCTAGGGGCATGGCCAAGGCCACCTGGACAGAAAAAGGGAGGCAGGTAGGACCACCCAGGGGGGCTGGAGGGAGGAGGGTTCCTGGGGGGGAGGAAGCTTGCGGGCAGGGACAGGGAAGGGCTAAACCTTTAAGAGGGGCTGCCCTGGAGGAATTCCTCCTCATTCCTCCCTGTTCCAGGTCACATCCCACCCGAACCTTACTCTCATAAAAGCAGAGGGAATGTGGGGGGTATAGAGAACTTGCTGTCCCACTGGGGGAGATCACCTTAGGGACTGAGAAAGAATTTCTCATTTTTTTCCCCACTGGGTTTTCCAGTTTTTTGCCTTCACCAGCATGTGGGGAGTATGTGGACAGTTAGGTTAGGCCAGGGATCAGGTAGGTGTGTCACAGTCACGCATACTATGTAAGTGGCGGCTTGGTAGTCTTGGAAGGCTGTTTTGGGGGGGGTAATAGGATCTTGTGTCTTGACCAGCCAGATCTCCCTGAGGCTGACAGGAGGACGGGCCTAATGGCTGGTGTTCGGATGGCACCCTCTTTGGGCATCTGCCCACAGCTTGGCAGTTCCTCTGACAGCCGCAGCCAGTCATGGAGCCATCCCTTATGCTCCGAAGGTTGTTGCCCTCGTGGGGTCATGGTTGATGGTAAGGCGCCCCCCCCCTCCCTGGAAGAGAGGGAGGGTCGACCATGAATATTTATCTGCTCCTTAGTGAGTGATATTGCATCCAAGGCTATCTAGCTGTGCACATCACACTGAGGCTAATGTATATTGATAATTTAGTTGTTAATAAACACATGGCTGTGGTCATTTCTCCAAAGCTCGTTGTGTCAATCTATTCAGGTGAACAAGGTATGTGCCCTCAAAGACAGTTGAGTGAGACAGCAAGGGTGGAGGTTGGGGATATAGTTAATTTATGACAATTAAGTTCACTCATTCTACCCTGTGCAGCCCTTTTGTAACAGGTTAAAGCAATGGATGGTTCAGACTTCAAAGGCAGATATTAAGATTTATGGGTTAAGTTGCAAATGCTGTAGAGGTGACAGACTGCAGACTTAACAAACAGCTGGGAAGAAAAACAGCAGAACTGTGTTTTGTCAGCCACTTAACATTATAGGCTGGTGCAGCTGTTTGTCAGTGCCGTAGGAAGGGTGGGGCGGGTGGTGCTACCGCCCCGGGCGCAAGCCTCTGAGGGGCGCAATTTTCAAGTCTAAAGCTCACTTTTTAATTCACTTGCGCTGTCACTTTAAGGTTTCTTTTTTTTTTTTTATATATTTTGGTTTGTATTACAACTGGCTGTCAGCAGGCGCATCTGTGGACCAACATCAGCAAATCGGGGTGTGTGACATGGATGCTCAGTCTGCTGCAGACAATATAATCATATGGTGGTGGTACAGAGAAAGAGAAACTGTGGGTGGGCCACCGCCAACCCATTAGTATAAAAGGTACTAGGTAGAACGTTGTGAGCACATGGCACTAAGAGGCGGTTAAATAGAGGCTGGAGATACAGTAGTTTGTTGAGACGAGACAGAAAGACACTAGCAGCAAAAAACAGCAATAAACTATAGAGTGCAGAGAGGAGAGACGAGACCAAGAGACAGAGAGATATTGGATTTGTGTAAGCAATGCACTACTGTCTTCTGTGATGTCTATAATACAGTACTCTGACTGGACTGCATTAAGTAAAAGCAACAGTAAGCATTTTTCATTTCCATCCACATCCATCCTGTGTGTGACCCAAAATGATTTTTTTTTAAATGAGAACTTGTGTCATATTGTGTGTCCCTGAGATGAATTATGGTGTATGTGGCAGCAGTGGCGCCAGGTGGGGGGTACTAGATTGCAAAAAATGCAAACTCAGGAAATCTGCTTTGAATTTGATTACTGGGCTGGCTCAGCTGACTGGCTGGTGGCTGCTGTGTATTATTTCATGATCGAGGAGTACGTTCAGTTCACTTTTGTGACCGTCCATGTGAAAGAAGTTTCAACTTGTACTGTCCACAGTGAATTTTTTTGGTCAGCATGTTGCTAAGCTAAGTTTTATAATCACACTCCCATACAGCGCTTACTCATGAGTTTCTTTTGGTAGTGACTGGGAGTGAAGAAAAGAAGTCGCTGCCTTCCTAAATTGGACTGACTTCCATGGTGCGGGCCGTGGGGCACCATCCTCCAGCCCACATGTTATACGTTTTAATTTTTCTTCTCCTCTTGACCCATCCCTTGCACTCCCATTCCATTGCCTTTTTTTTTCCATGTCTTCCATTATCCTCACCCCACCTACACCAGTCTTACTGTAGAAAATGAAGCATTGCCTTGCCTTGGATGGAAGTTGTTAGTTGGTCTGCTGGCAGGCATGACTCTGGCTGCTCCAGCTACAGGGCAGGCAGGCTCCCACACTGCTTTCCTAATACTCCAGGTGGGTGGCTGTTGGTAGTGGGCCTTCTCATCCCAGTCCCAGAGCAGACAGAGCCTCCAGACCTGAGACAGTTCTTCATTCTGACTCCACTGCCCTGACTCCCCCTCAACCAGGGACCCCTACTACTACCCTAGTACTCAGTACCTGCTAGGCTGCTACTGAATGAAGACTCAGCTGCAGCTGGCCAGGGACCCCTACTACTACCCGAGTACTCAGTACCTGCTAGGCTGCTACTGAATGAAGAATCAGCTGCAGCAGGCCAGGCAGCCAGCACTGGGAAGTAGCACTTATAGGTATTGCAGTCAGTTGTATTTAAGACGAGCACAGATATACAATACCCAATACATACAATACAATTAAATCAATCAAGATTTGTTTCTTCTTATTCAGTTAGCCTCCCTCTGCCACCTTAGCTGGCATCAGGCAAGTGTAGACTAGTACATTTTATTTGTTGGTTGATCAGCAAAAGAGAACTTCATTTCACAGCTCACATCTGATGCCAGCCAGACTCACACATCAGATTCCATGGGAGCAACATTTTTCCTGCAATCAGGGTAAGGAACATATACAAAAACTATGTTTTTACCTCATGAAAAGCCCCAAAACTCACCACAGAGCATGTAAACCCCACAGGACTTCTGGGGGCCTTGTGGCCCTCAGACCCCCGGCTGTTTTCTGGACTGGGGGCACTAAATTAGTCTCTTGCCCAGGGCACCGAAATGCCTTCCTACGGCTCTGCTGTTTGTTATCAGAAGTGAGGGAGCTACACCCCCTCTCAAAATGAAGTATGGTGTCGCTGCTCCCTCCCGACCCCCCATTTTGTCTGCCTCTCATGCAGGGTGCTCTGTTCTGTTTAGTGCAGGACTGCTACTGTTCTGCTCATTTGTGAAGACTGAACAAAAGAATGCATTGAGTGCTTCAGTTTTGTCTTCATCTTTTTCCACTATCTGGCCATTGCTTATTGGCATTCTGACTAACCCCCCACTCTTCCTTCCTTTATTTAGCTGATGTATCTAAAAAGGTTTTATCCCCCTTTTTGATTCCCAGTGCTATTTTTTCTTCTGTCTGCTTTTGCTAACCTGATAGCCTTTCCATCCTCCTTAAGCTTCTCCTTATAGAGCTCCCTATCCCCTTCCCTCTGTGACTCCTTGAACTGCCTAAAGGCATGTTTCTTTTCTCTAATCTTTAATGTTATCTCTCTAGTAAACCAGAGGGGGTTTCTATTGCCTTTAGATTTAGTTACTAGCTTTGTGCAGTCTGCTGTTACCATGTTCAGTGAGTCTTTTTAAGTTTTTCCACTGAGCTTCTACATCCCCTACGGATCTGTCTCTCAACAGTGCTTTAATACTGGATCTCATTTTCTGGAAGTCAGCTTTTTTTGTAGTCAATAACCTTTAGACTGGTGTGTCCTGGAATCCCCATATTATTGATTTGTAGCCAGATAGACTTATGATCACTCATTCCCAGATTGATGCCAACATGGACGCTGGATATTCTGGGGCTATTGGTGAGAACCAGGTCCAGGATTGCTTTATCCCTGGTGGGTGAGTCCACTAGTTGGTTCAACCCAGCTTCCTTAGAGTGATGAGAAATTCTATGCTCTTTTGTGTGGAAGCTGTGCATGTGGACCAGTCTACATCTGATAGATTAAAGTCCCCAACCAGAAGCAGCTCCCCTTTGTCAGCCATTGAGTGAATTGTCTCAAGCAGCTCCCTGTCAACTTCAGAGTCCTGGGCTTGGGGCCTATACACGACACCCAGGTAGATAGGAGACCTGCCCCCAGCTCCTAGAGTGACCCATACGGCTTCTGCATTGCTGTGTTCCTGTTGAATCTCTGTTGCCTTTATTCCTTCCTTGACATATACCGCAACTCCCCACCTCTCTTATTTTTCCAGTCCTTGCGGAAAAGTGCATGGCCTGGTATGCTAATATCCCAGGTGTGGTTATCAGAGAACCATGTTTCAGTGACTGCTACCCAATCCAGTTGTTTCTCTGCTATCATGGAGGAAAGCTCAGGGATTTTGTTTGAAAGGCTGCACATTGCCTTCTGCTCCTGAACTATTGAACCACCTGGGTGGTTATTTTGCCTATTCTGAGGGACGCCCCCCGGGGCTTTGTTTTTTGTAGGTTTTGTCCGGCTTTGTGGGCCGAGATGCTGCCAGATGGAATTATGAACCCTGGTGTTTCTGTTGCAACGTTGACCTGTTCCTGCACCCAATGGTTGACAGGGACTGTTGTTGGTGTAGGTACCTGCTGGATGGAAATATGATGATTGTTGCTCTTGACAGTATGTTTATATCACTTTACTGACAGATTGTTGTGAGGAATTGATGGGGAGGGGCAGATGGTGACCCATGTGTTGTGCTGGGTGCCTGTGCCTCCTCCTCCCCACCCTCTAGTTTAACTGACTGAGATGGACATCAAACTTCTGGCTTTAGTCGGCTCCATGGTGCCGAGTGAGGGGGGTTCACTCGGCATGCTAACACCCTGGGTTTGCGCCCCAAGCCCGGGTACCAGGAGTGGAGACCAGCAGGGAGGGGGTCTCACAAGCATCCATTGGACACTTCCCCCCCAAGGGGGAGTGGGATAAGCATGGGCTGCAGGTGAGTTGGTGGGCGAGCTTGGAGGGCGTTAGGCCTTGACATGCCCTCCTTCATGTCCCCACCTCAGGATGCTGTCCTTATGACAAATATGTGGGGTGGGCCAAGAAAAATGGAAAATTGGTCTCCCTGCCGGCTGGAAGATGAGAGCCCGGCCCGCACTGCCATGAAGCCCCAGACAGCCTGGACTGATCTGGTGGCAGCCTCCTGGGGTACACAGTTCGCCTAACGGCACTTTCCCCTCAAAGGAGAGGGACTCTTCCGACACAGGGAAAGGTCAGGTTACCTAGGTAAGGCAGCGTGACAGGGTCGGGAGATGGTGGTGCAGAGCCAAGGTGAGGGTGTTGTGAGGCAATGGCTCTCCGAAGGAGTGGTCTGCAGGGGTGCCAGTGGAAGTAGCATAAATAAATCATACAAAAAAAACAACTTCTTGCCTAGTGCCCTAGTACCTTAGCCCATTGAATTTGAAGAACTCCCTATCCCAGAAGTTCTGCCAATTGCCAATGTAATGGTGTCCTTTCTCTTGGCACCACTGTTTCAGCTAGCTGTTCAGGTTCGATTATATCTCTTTCCCTGATCCTTTGCCTGATGCCCCCCCTTTTCCCACTCAGGCAGGATCTCCGAGAAAGAGATGTCGAATGAAATGGAAGATAGTTTATCACACAGCTTGGACAGGTTTAGCTTTGCCTGTTTTAGAGTTCCATTGGCCAGGTCATTTATTCCCACATGGATGAGAACATGTGTGTTCTGTGGTGCCATGCGTACAAGCTTTTCTATATGGTTTGTGTCCCTCCATGCCACAGGGAGGCACCTGACCATAACCACAGCTCGATCCTGTTGCTGAAAGTGTGACTCTACTCCCCATATCATGGAGTCACCTAGGACAAGTATCGATTTTTAACCCTTTGTGGTTTCTGTAGTGGGGGGTGTTCTTACATCTTGTGATGTGTCATGCACCAAATTGGTGTTGGTTACACTTAATTGATACGGATGCTAGTGCAGTTAATTTATTTGATGTTCAGATAGGAGTACTCTCAGATTTAGGTGTGGCTCTTTTGGGTCCTTTGTGTCTTGTGACTACCTGATACATACATACATAGATACATAGACAGCGTCAACAGATAAGGGCCTACGGCCCACCCAGTCTGCCCATTTGAGCTTGTAAGTTCAGTTCATGTTTTCCTAGAAGTCTGCTGCCCCTTACCCCTGACCTCCAGAATTCCTTTATGTTATCTCATGCATTCTTAAATCCCATGATTGTTTCAGCCCCCACCACTTCCTCTGGCAGGGTGTTCCACTTGTCCACCACCCGTCCTGTGAAGAAATTCTTCCTCACATTTCCTCTAAATCGTCCTCCCTCCAACTTTATCCCATGCCCTCTAGTCCTGGAACATCTTTTTCGCTTAAAAATAGTGTATTCCTGCACCCTGTTCCTCCCTGTAAGATACTTGTATGTCTCTATCATATCCCCTCTCTCCCTCCTCTCCTCCAGGGAGTACATATTCAATTCCTTCAACCTGTCCTCATAGGACTTGTGATGCAATCCATGTACCATCTTTGTTGCCCTCCTCTGAACCTTCTACCTCTTTATGTCCTTACGTAGGTAAGGTCTCCAGAACTGTACACTGTACTCCAGGTGGGCCTCACTAGTGTCTTGTATAGTGGAATTATGACCTCCTTTCCTGCTGATGATGCCCCTGCCTATGCATCCCAGCATCCTATTTGCTTTACCTGCTGCCTTATCACACTGTTTCCTACCTTGAGGTCATCAGAGATGATAACCCCAAGATCCCTTTCTTGCTTGGTGCATGCTATATCCTCACCCCCCAACTGATATATTGTGCTGGGGTTTTTGTGCCCCATATGCATTATCTTGCACTTCTTTGCATTGAATTTCAACTGCCAAACCTCTGACCATTCTTCAAGTTTCTGAAGATCCCTTCTCATTCTGTCTACACCCTCTGGTGTGTCTACTCTGTTACAGAGCTTTGTGTCATCAGCAAACAGTGAAATTCACCCTCTGGGTTTGTTTGTCCTTTGACGTAGGGGCGCTTGTGCAAGGTTGTCATGGTTAAGAGGGTTAGTATTACACCACCATGGGGTGTGGTGCAGTTGCAATCTAAGGTAAAAGATGTGCTGCCTTTAGTTGGGTACTTAGATCATTGATAGTTGTGCACATAGAGCAGTGACCCCACTATTGGGGAAAAACCCTGGTAGAGAGGGTTCCACAGACATGACAGTTGACAAAGTTTGTAATTTTAGCTATTTCATTATGTGGACAAAAGGTAGAAGGTGAGAGGTTATTCTAGTGATTAGCAGATGAAAAGAAAAAAGAACATTTTTTTTTGTCTCCCTAGTGTGATGTCATAGGGAGTGGCCTATAAAGGTAGAGAGAGCCTAGGGATGAGAGGGATGAGGGGCGGGATGAGGGGCAGAGTGGGAGGGAGTTACCCTGTATCTCCGGAAACAATCAGCCACATGCCAGAGCTGAAGCCACCTTCTGTCTTCTCAACTTGGAAGGACAGAAAAGGAAAATAAACAGCTCCTCATGCTGAGAGAGCAGCCCCTGGCTGGGTCTGAGCAGAGTGAGCGAGGTGAGAAGCTGCCTTAGCGGAGGAAGGAGCCCGGACTGTGCACTTCAAGGGGGATTCACCCAAGTAGAACTGCTGTCAAGGAATTCCTGCTTCTGCACCTGTCAGAGTCTGCCTTCCCTCCATGATTGGTCTCTTTCCCAGTTGTTCAAGATCAGTGAAGCTCAGCAGACAGTAAGGCTAGGGGCTGGACCACACTTGGCACATGCCTCCTAGGGTTGCTGTTTGTGTCTGAGCTGTTGTTTCTGGGTGAGAAATTTCTATTAGATGACTACTATTTCAGTAGTGGGTACAGCAGTCGGTGAAGATCATTGAAGTGCAGCAGACAGTAAGGCTAGGGGCTGGACCGCTCTTGATTGTATGTCTCCTAGAGGTACCCTTTGTGTCTGAACTGTTGCTTCCAGCTGAGAGCTTTCTATTAACCGACTACTATTTCAGTGGTGGGTACAGCAGTACAAATGCTGATTTATATACAGCAGCCAGGAATTCTGGGTAAATGTTACAACAGCTCCTTATGCTGAGACAGCAACCACTGGCTGGGTCTAAGCATTTGTACTGCTGTACCCACTACTGAAAAATCATGCAGGGAGCAACCAAAGAGCATACAGTAACCATTCCAGTGTTTATGTTGTCATGGATTTGGGACATGATGGAGCACAATTCCATATGGACACTTGTGTGGTATGCCATACTATGGAGGAGTGACTGGTACACTTGTCAGTGTGTCTGGCTTGCACTGATGGAGCTGTGTATTATCCCAGGGATGCTCTCCTGCCTTGTTTGGAAAGCTGGGGCTGGCAAGGTGCTCTCGTCCCTAGAGACAGACTGGATTCCCTATCAGGAATACTGGTGTTGGAGGAGATGAGGTGAGTACTGAGGAATCTGGAAGGGGAGGATGCAGAGTATGGCAACAGATGTCTTCCCAGCCTTTCCCCGCTGGTGGATTCCATGTCTCCCAGTGGCAGCAGGACAGGCCTTGGAGGGGCCCAGTCTCTAGCTGGGTCTAGGCCTACTCGGTGGTGGAATCACAGGAACCAGATCTGGAGACCTCCAAAAGTACCATTTCTCCTCCGGAACCCTAGGATGCAGAGACTATCCCACCATTGGAGATGTTCACCTCTGGATCAGACGATGGTGTTGTGTCTTCCGCCTCTAGACTCAAACACAGGGTATTCTCATTTATCAATCCATGTGCTGAGGGGGACATTCCACAACCTTATGTTCTGCCTCCGGATGGCTTAGATGTGACTTCCTAGCGACTTCTGGATCTGTATAAGCGTAGGTGCCTATGGATGGAGATGATGAATCCTAAACACCCTTGGGTACTGGACTACTTATTTAGCCCCTGGCTGCAGAAAGGTACCGCTGTGGAACCAGGGAGGCCTGTTGAGATCCAGTAGTCCTGTGCAGAGTGTTGGATGAGAGAGCACATTAAGATGGAGTACAGTGCATACAACTACCTTTATGTGTCAGAAAATATATGGGACATCACTGAGGAGAATCAGGAAGTGTGGATGTTTCAGAAGGCTATAAATACTATGATGGCTTGCCAGGATTCAGACAACGAACTTACCCAAAGAGTGAGGAATAGGCTTTTCCACAGAGCCAGGAGAATGTATGATTTTTCGATTTGGACTGGGGTTACCTTCTTTAAGACATTTGCTTTGGTGCAAGAGGAGAATGGTCAGCGAATCAAGTGGTACATTCTTTCCAAAGACTCTATTGGTGAAGACATCACCAAGCCAAATCCAAAATATTATTAACCCATGGTGATTACCAGGACTATCATTTTCTTAGCCTAACATTTTTTCTCCACAGGGTTTGGGTACCTGGGCCCTGAGTGCCACAAACTCTTATAGTTGAAAATTGGGTGAGATCACCCTTGTTCACTGCTTAAAATCAAGTTGGGTTAAGTTAAAGCAATGTATAAGACTACAGAAGTTCAGATTCCAGGTAAGCATTAATCCATAAGAAAGGAGGCATTTACTAGGAATTAATGCATGGTTGGCTGGAGGGAAGGGGAGGTGTTGGTGTACGAGGCCGAAAGCATTAATTCCTAATAAATGTCTCCTTTTCAGTGGCTTAATGCGCTTGCAACATGGCAAGCACTAGGTACAACTATTGCAAGGAAAGACAAACACAGTAGAAATGACATATATTTTTTATCAATATTGCCACGTAACAATAACATGAAAATATGAACCATGTGCATTAATATTGTGACTGCTACAATAATCACTTGTAGCAAATAGTGATGTTACAGTAATCATGGTTTAACTTTACTATGCTACTGTCTTAAAGTTTTAGAAACATACTGTGCAAGTCAAAATGGCACTCGGTAAATATTGGGAGAGGAACGCAAAGAACTTTGGGCTCCAAATAAATCATTTGCATACTTAACTAACACACACTTCAATAATCACCTGTAAGAAAATACTGCTCTTACATTGTAGTTAGCGCAAATAATAGTTCTATTTTGTAAAATATTTTAACAAGAAAAATAACTTTGTGCATGTTGTGCTAAGTTTGCAAATACAATACTAACATAACGTGGCATACATCTGTTTGCAGCTCCACAATAACACAGCACGGCAACAAATGCTACAAATGGCACTTTTGAACGCTAATATTTTTCAAGTCAAACTACCTCTGGCTGGAAGCTGCAATACTGAATATAGGATTTGCAAGAAAGCGAGTTGTGCTCACAACAGAGGGAGGTGAACCTTACAATTGTCTTTGGTTTGTAGCAGATATTCTGCAGGTGGAGGCTACTTCTAACTGAAAGGTGAAATAAGGAACTTAGAATTATCAGGAAAAGACAGTCTTTGTTACAGTTCTTAAGATTTTCAGTGCAGGACGAGTTTAAACCCTGGGCTAAGAATTTGTCATAAATCCTGAAATAAGTGCAGGTACAGGTTGTGTATTTGACCCAGACAGTGCCCTAGGGGATAGAAACTGTTTTTTGTGTTTATCTGTGTGTGTGCCTTAAAAGGAAATTCCAGACTTTATCAGGAAGTGCTTACATCATAGCTACTTATCAGCCAATAGCTTTGGTAACAGACCTGAGAACAATAGTATTATAAGCAAGTGTTTTATAGCAAACTCATCAGAACAGCTAACATTTTTCAAGTCAAACTACCTCTGGCTGGAAGCTGCAATACTGAACATAGGATTTGCAAGAAAGCGAGTTGTGATCACAACAGAGGGAGGTGAACCTTACAATTGTCTTTGGTTTGTAGCAGATATTCTGCAGGTGGAGGCTACTTCTAACTGAAAGGTGAAATAAGGAACTTAGAATTATCAGGAAAAGACAGTCTTTCAAGCAACAGAGGGAGGTGGATCTAGCTTTATGTTTGTCACAATTCTTAAGATTTTCAGTGCAGGAAGAGTTTAAAGCACAGCTGACTTATTTTGGTGCTGACTGCTTTCAGAGCACAAACCACCAGGCTGTTTTGGGGCTGGGGAGGTTTACCTGTGTCTGACTTGGATGTCTGGATTTTTCTCTGTTTGATTAGCAGGGTATTTTCTCTGTCAAATTGTTGTGTAGGGTATCTTGCTAACAGGAAGGCACTCATCGCAGCGGTGGGTCAGAGCTCTTAGCTGATTGTTTTGTGAGGGCACAGTTTAGGCCCAACCCCTTCCACCCTCACCCCACCCACCTGGGAATAGTTCCTTTATACCTGGGGTTCTGACATAATTCCTCAAGAGTGCAAGGTGCATATCACTGTCATATCCTCTCTAGCACACTGCACTGACAATATAAGCATACACATTGAATAATATATATATTTCCATATAACAAACCAATCACACACACAAACACACACAAAAAAAAAGTAGATAAAAATGTGGGGAGTAGTGCAATGTAATGGCTGTGGGGCAGCAGTCTTCTGGTAGTCTTTCTGGAGGCTGAGATGCTGCCCTATTTGCAGACAACTCTCTCCCTGAGGAGGAAGTTGCCCGCTCTCAGGCCACACTGGACAGTAAGGGAACCTTCCCCAGGCCTCACTGACGGTAGAAGGGAATCTCCCATCCAGGGAGCACCAGAGCCACCACCACTACCTCAGAGGTTGTGAAGAAAGCACAGCAGTTGGACCACAGTGAGCTCAGGGAGGGTGAGGATGGTGGAACAGAGGCACACCCAGTCAGTTGTTCCACTCCACAATCCATACACCATTCTGGGGCAGCATAGCTCCCCTATGGATGCACCCACAGAGGAGACTAAGGAGGCTGAGGACAACTGCCACAAGGAAGGCCCACAGGAAGGAGGCAGAGGACACCACAAGGAAAGGAAGCAGCTCCTAGTGAGGGACTCAATTATTAGGGGGATTGAACTGGGAGGAGCAGGGAAAACTGAAGTAAGGTGCCTGCCTGGTGCCATGGCTTGGAAGGACAGGAAGCGCATCCTCAGGATCACGAGAACAGCTGCACGGGAGTCTGAGCTGGACGTCATTGTCCACCTAGGGACAAATGACTTGGCTCAACATGAGATTAGAGCAGTGCAGAAGGACTTTGTAGAATTGGGGAGGGGCCTAAGACAAGCAGCACACACAGTATCCTTCTCAGAGGTGCTGCCTGTCAATGGCATGAGAGAGGCAGGGTACTTTGCACCATGCAGTTTAATGAATGGTTGAAAAATGGTGTGGAGCACAGGGTTTGGCTTCATTGGGGACTGGGGTTCCACCTGGAGGACACTACTATACTGGCAGGATGGTCTGCATCTGTCCAGAAGGAACAAGTCTTTGGGCAATCAGTTTAAATGCTTCATTGGCAAGCTTTTAAACTAGTCAAGGGGAGGCACTGATAAGCAGCAGGAAAATCCCAGCCTCTCCTACAAAACAGGGTACTAAATGAGAAAAGACCGTGGTAGAAAGGTCAGTGGGGATGCTGCAACAGAAGGTAAAGCCATCAAAAATGGAGAGCAATGAGTACCAATGCCCGTAGTCTGAGTAACAAGCTTCCTGAATTAATGGCCTTGATGGAGGAGGAACATCTGGATATCGTGGCAGTCACAGAAACATGGTACACACAAAACCATGACTGGGACGTAAACATACCAGGATACACTATCTACAGGAGGAACAGGGAGGTAAAAGAGGAGGAGGAGTAGCTTTACATAAGGGAAGGAATCAAAGCAACAGAACAAAAGGGAAAACAGGGAGGAGGAGAAGAAGCACTGTGGGTAAATTTGGAGACCGGCAATTGCACCACAATCCGCACAGGGGTTGTATACAGACCCCCTTCTCAGGGGGAGGAAATGGACAAGGAAATGATAGAAAGAATACTTAAAATGGTAGAAAAAGGGGAGATATTGCTGATGGGTGATCTGAATATGCCAGATGTTAACTGGAGTGCAGTTGCAGCAGCCACTTCGAAGAGTGGGGTTATTCTAGATGCCCTACAGGGGGCATGCCTTAGACAACTAGTATTGGAGCCCACTCAAGAGGGAGCAGTCTTAGACCTGGTTCTCTCAAATGGAGAAGAAGAGAGGATCACAGATGTAGAAGTGGGTAGCCATCTGGGAATTAGCGACCATCGAACAGTATGGTTCACAATAAACACAGCAATAGAGTCAAGCCATACAAAGGCAAAAGTACTGGACTTTAGGAGGGCTGACTTTGCCAAAATGGGTGAGTGCCTAAGGAATGCACTAGCAAATGGGCAGGAAGGAGGGGTGGAAGAACAATGGGGAATAATAAAAACTGCCATCACAGAGGTAACAAGCCTTGTGAAGCAAATAAACAAAAATGAAATGATGTAAGAAACCACTATGGTTCTCAAAGGAAGTAGCAGTGAAGGTTCAAGAGAAAATAAAGCATTTAGGAAGTACAAGGAATCACAGAAGGAGCAGGACAGAGAACTGTATCAGTTAAAGCAAAGGAAGCTGGGAAGGCAGTCAGAACAGCAAAGGCCCAAACCGAGGAAAAGATAGCCAACCTCAGTTAAGAAGGGGATAAAACCTTTATAGGTACATCAGGGATCAAAGGAAGACCAAGGGAGGGATAGGAGGCTTAATAAAGGGAGGAGGGTGGCAGAGGGTGACTGTGAAAAGGCAGAGATACTAAACAAATATTTTGCTCAGTATTTACAAAGGAAGAGGGAGGTACCTAAAACAAACAGTAGAAACACTCTGGATACAGAAGTTGATACCAGCCCATTTACAGAAGAAAGGGTTCTGAAAGAACTCTTAAAACTGAAGGTGGACAAAGCAATGGGGCCTGGTGGGATTCATCCCAGAATTCTAAAAGAACTAAGGGTAGAACTAGTGACACCACTGACTACCCTCTTTAACAAATCATGGGAGAATGGGGTGGTACCTGAGGACTAGAGGAGGGCAGATGTGATTCCCCTTCACAAAAGTGGGAGCAAGGCAGAAGCAGAAAACTATAGACCTGTTAGTTTAACCTCAGTGTCAGGGAAAATGATGGAATCACTTCTGAAGGAAAGAACTGCCGAGTATCATGAGGCCAGAGGGGCACAGGACCCAAGGCAGCATGGATTCACAGCGGGAAGGTCATGCCCGACAAATCTGATAGATTTCTTTGACTGGGTGACCGAAGTAGTAGATCAGGGAAGGGCTGAGGACATGACCTACCTAGACTTTAGCAAGGCATTTGACACAGTCCCACACAAAGATTAATATACAAGTTAGCCAGCCTGGGAGTGGGTCCCAAGATGACAGCCTGGGTAAAGAATTAGCTGGAGAATAGGACACAGAGTAATAGTAAATGGAGTCCACTCTGAAGAAAGGGGTTACTAGTGGGGTACTGCAGGGTTCTAGTATTAGGACTGTCCTCTTCAATGTCTTTATAAGCGACATTGTAGAGGGACTGGAAGGAAAAATATGTCTCTTTTCAGATGACACAAAGATCTGCAACAGAGTTGATGCACAAGGTGGGGTGGAAAGGATGAGAAGGGACTTGGCAAGGTTAGAGGAATGGTCAAATGTATGGCAGCTTAGATTCAATGCTAAGAAGTGCAAGGTAATGCACCTGGGAAACAAAAACCCACAGGAAGAGTACACAATGGGGGGTGAGATACTAACAACAACAAAAATGGAAAGGGACCTGGGGGTAGTCATATCAGATGACCTAAAGGTGGGCAAGCAATGTGAGAGGGCAGCAAGGAGGGCTGGGGGGATACTGGGATGCATGGAGAGGCATCACCAGTAGAAAACAGGAAGTTATTATCCCTCTGTACAGACAGCTTGTCAGACCCCATCTGGAGTACTGCATGCAGTTCTGGAGACCCAATCTCCGCAAAGACATAGGCAGGATGGAAGCTGTCCAGAGGAGGGCAACTAAAATGGTGCAGGGTCTGCACCAGAAGACATATGAAGAGAGACTTAAGGAGCTTAATATGTATAGCCTCGAGGAAAGGAGGAGAGGGGGACATGATAGAAACTTTCAAGTACCTCAAGGGAATCAACAAAGTCCAAGAGGGTAGCATCTTTCAAAAAAAGAGGTGTGCAAGAACAAGGGGGCACAATTTGAAGATAGAGGGGGGGTGGCTCAGAGGTAATTTAAGGAAGTATTTTTCACAGAGAGGGTTGTGGATGCATGGAATGGCCTTCCGGAGGAGGTTGTGGAGTCAAAAACAGTGGTGGAATTCAAGCATGCATGGGACAGCCATAAGACAATTCTAGCGGGTTGGGGTAGGAAGAAGTAGGCTGCTGGTTAACTAGGATCTGCAGCTTATCCATTAGTAGGGAAATGGACAGACTGGGTGGGCCAAGCGGTCCTTATCTGCCGTCAAATTCTATGTTTCTATGTTACACTGCAAACTCTTCTGGCAAACTGTGATAATTAAAATTTACAGGTCCATTGATTGTGAAGTGAGAGAGATTAAATGGGTTGTTACTGTTAGGAGGCACTTCCAATGGTGGACAACTGGCACTGATCGGTGAGGTTTCTGCTGCGATTAAGGATGCAATTGCTGATGTTGATGTGGAATGTACAGGGCTGCTTACATTATTCAGGTTTTCTGCTGTTATCAGCAAGCAATAACACACAACGAGGTGTGGGTTATCTCCTGATAAGAGCATGCACAGGTGCGTTATGAGGCACAAGGCACTTGAGCCAAGTGCCTTATGCAGCTGGCGTGCTCTTATCAGGAGATAATCCACACCTCGGAGTGTGTTATTGCACTTATAAAATGGGTCCCCTGTAAAGAAGTTAGTTAAAAAAAATTTCAAATAAAAATTTATATAAAATCAGTAAAAATATCATATCATTAGTAGAAAAAAGAAAAAGTAGTCCTTGTGTTGGAATGCAGGTCTTAATTAAAAGACACTTCACAAGTTCTCTCTGTGTCTTAACTGCCCACCTAGTGACTGTGTTTGCACTACCCACCCATAGAAACAGCCAAAATCATGTTTTTGTCCTCAATATTTGTTACTTTTCTCACAGAGTTTTGACTTATGAATAGCGTGAGAGCATGTGTAACTACGGGGGTGAGGTATTTAGTGCATGCTGTTTGCTGCCACATCGAAGATGCTGAAAGCATGTTTTGTGTGTGGTTTTAAAATTTATTTCTACCTGTCTTAAATAAGTTTTTTCCCAATTTATTTACATTAAACGGTTGGCGGATCAGAGTGTCCTCACAGCTGCCGTAGATGGTCATTTCCGGGTTTGTGTCGGTAAAATTGAAATAGGTATTTACTGTATTTAAAAAGGAAACTTCATTTGGTTTTTCTGTGGCACTGATGCGTTGAACATTTGTGAAGAACACTGCAGGTGTCGGGAGGCTGCACCTTTCCGAGGAATGTTGTGCTGACCACAGAAGGCAGGGACTGTAGACAAGGTGCTATGGGGAATATCTGGGCCAGAACAGTTTAACTGCAGATCGTGGGCATCACAAAAACTTGTGTGAGGTGAAGGTAGAACAATTAAGGTTGGACTGGCAGTTGTTATGTATCCGAGTTTTAAATATGTAGGAAAAAGATGGAACTCAAGCAATGTTTACTTTTGTGTGACACCGTGCTGACGGTTCTCTCGGAGGTTAGCTGAGAAACTGTAGCGGGAGAACAGTGGCACAGAGTAATTTCTGTCTGTGATGTGTTCAGGTTGCCAGAAGTAGTTCCCATTGAAACAATATCTGCTGATAAGGACATGGCTGGAAAGGGCATCCAGTCAATCAGCATTCGAGATGTATTTTGCCCATTTTATAAGGGCTAATATCTACAGAGGGTGCAGGTTTGGATGTGGATGAAATCGGCTGTGTGTATGTGGATGTACAAGACATCTCTTTAAGTTGGTGCTGTTTCTTTACTTTGGAAGACTGGCTAGTAGACAAAATTGGGGACCACTTTTGATGATCACTAACTGATGGAGACCAGTAAATTCTAAGGCTGGTCTCGCACCTATGTCTTGTTGTGGGTATTATTTCTTCAGATGCAAGACCAGCCTCAGACAATATATGAGTGGCTGTGCTGCGCACCGAATGATTGGTGTATCACATTGACAGTTCAGCTGCAGTGGCTATTTGAGCCATCATGTTGCCCAAATAATTTTGTGCCATCGGTTGCTTCAAATACCAGATTTATTTGCTGTCCTGGACATCTGAGATAGCTTTAAGGGGTGCAAGTAAAAGGCAGGAACGTCAGGTGGGCATCTTGCACAGTACTCTTTAAAGAGGGCTACAGGACAATTTGAGCGGTCTGACTGAAAAAACAGAATGCCACGCAAAGCTTCCTTGTTGGGCTCATTGAAATTATGATTTTGAATTGCTTCATTAAAAGCAACAGCAATGTATTCCCTTCCAAACTCATCCTGCTTCAAAATGAGAGTCATGTTTGAGATTCCTCAACCCTTCTCTGGCCCTTCGAGCAAGTCCTATTTGTAACTTGAACTGGAGTCTGCGTACTAATCCATATATAGTCTCTGGGTTCAGCTTTTTGCAATTCCTTATTTTTAGCAGGCCACTGTCGGATATTCTTGGGTGATGTGATGACACATCTTTTCCAGCTTCTATACTGTTTGAGGACTGCTACAGATACATTATTAGCACTTTGAAATTCCTGGTCAGTGGCAATGTTTATTTTTCTGTTGACCTCCACATTGTTAATGTATCTGTTTAATCCGGCTCGTAGCGAAATAAAGGAACTAATACTATATTGGCTGCCATCCTCACTATGCACGGACCCATTAACGTTTCTCAGAACTGCTGCAAGAGTAGCGACAGTGACAGTGCTAATGTCTATATTCAGGTTGTTTGCAGTAAGCCAATCTGAAAACACACTGCCCGCCCATGCCATGCTTTTATGTGTGTTGGGCTGTCACTCATCCAGTTGCTCTTGAGATCCAATAGCATGTCTAGCACCTGCTTTTGGTTTACTACTGGCACAGTCTAGTTCAATATGCTTTCGGGGACTTGGAATTTCAATATGCTTTTTTTCCTTTTTTCTTTAGGCTAACGCCAACCTCCAGCTGAGATTCTACAGCTCTGCTGCTAGGAGACGCATCACTTATCTCTGACAGAGACTGCTGCTGTCTTTTACAGTCTGCAGTGCCATGAGGAGTACGTTTAGTGAACATAGGTGTGTTCGGACTACAAAGCTTGTACACCCATGACACCACATACAGAAAATATTGTGCAGAAATTATCCATTTTGGCAGTTTAAAAATGGTGATGAGAGTGACAGTGTCAACCAGGTGGGTGGGAAGTACAAGATGTTGTGTCTGTATGTGGCTGTCACCGGTATTACACAACTACAGCAGCGTATTTCTAAGGAATTAATGCACGGTGGGTTTTTGGTCAGGTGCTGTGTTTTGTCCAATAACTAACTCTTATTCTCGCTAGCATTAATTGCCATGTTACAAAGTTTATTTAAGGGATGTTTGTCGAGTGGCTAGAACTTATATGAAGTTTATTGGGTGACTGAGGGTGAATGTGTAGCTATTGCTAATAAAAGATTTGTGTTGATAGTAACTTATTACGTTCTTAGATAGGAAGCTGAAACCAGACCAGCAAGAATGTGTCTACTGTTGACTGTTACAATGTTTAAAAGTTCTTATTACTGGGGGTATACTGAGTACAATTTTCCCATTCCAGGCAGCACCAGTTAGCATATGGCAAGGTATAATGAAGGATGAGTTAGGTCAAGTTAGAGGGGGGAGGAACGCCACAGCAGCAGTACCTGGTGAGTGACCATGGAAACCGGTGCTGGGTTGCCTAGCCTAGCCCTAGTATGTGTGGGAGACTATGTAAAGGTACGGCAGTAGAAAGTAAATGGTAGTGAATTCACTGCCCCGGAGGTGTGACCGGTTTTGTGCGCTGACCTTTGGGGGGAGGGGGGGAGAGTGTGCATATCTCTCCCACAAACAGATCGGGAAGTATGGCCTGGTTGGCGTTCATCAGAAGATGAATGTTTTCAGTGGGGGAAAGTGTACGCACCCTCTGGGTACTTACAAGTTAAATTTTTTTAGTGCTCAGTATAGTTAGGGAGGAATTGGGAACTGTGGTGCCTGTGAGTCTGGGAGGCAGGGCCTGTTTCCTGCCAGCAGAGGGCCCCTCCCTTGGAATAAAAAAGAGCAGGATTTTGGTATCACAGAAGAAGAAGCCCAAGGGAGACCCAAGGAAAGAGTTGGGGGTCGGCTCACAAGTTTGGCTGGAGGGCTGTGGCGGGGCCAGCTGCTTGCTACCCCGGCACTCCACCCTTGAAGACCTGCGATATGGAAAGCAACAGTTTGGGTGGGCAGTACAGGGGAACAATGGAACAAAGAAAGGGGCCTGTTGGTGCTAGTGGGAGCCAGACCCCAAGGAAAAGAAAGAAAAATGGAGGCCTGCCAAGTGAACTTCACCACCTTGGTAGTGTAAGCACTGATGGGGGCCTAAAGCCCAAAGAAATTGTGTCCATAGGTGAGTTCAGTAATGGGTCAGAAAGTGTTCTGTGGGTGGGCCCACTATGGCAATGGTGCCTGGGGTGCAGCTTGGATGTGGCAGCCTGAGCAGTTGAGGGCATAGTGGTGGCAGCCCTACCCCAATCCACAGGTTGGTAGTGGCTGAAGAGTTGGGACTCCCTGGTTGAGCAGCCTGTGAAGGTGGGGAAAGTCCATTTGGGGGAGTGATGTTTGTGACCCCAGTAGGGTGGCAGTCCATCAGGTGATCTGGTGCGGCACTGGCAGAAGTCCTCCTGATGAGTCAGTTCAGAGACTGAAATTACTGAATGAGTGGAAAATGCTGGGAGTCACTGGGATCAAGACTGGGGGTACCCACAATCGCCCGGAATAAGGCCCAGCTGCCATGCATTGGCATCAGCGATTGGATGTCTGAAAGGGTTCTGGTGGTGCAGTTCTTGCTAAGGGAACATCAAATGAAAAGTACAGAATTAAGGCCATTTAGAGAAGAAGGGTATGCTCCATATGTTATCAGCCCTCAGGTGGAGAAACTGAGTGACCAGGCAGATGGGAAGGAAATGGGAGAGAGCGAGAAAGAGTAGAAACATCTTGTGCTGTCATGAACCCTATGTGCAGTAAGGGATTGGAATTACAAGAAGAGAGCCTGATTAAGTAATTTTATAAAATGGTAAGGAAAAATCCTGAAATCTGATTGGCTGTTGTTCATGTAGCAATTATGTTCCACGCATGGAAAATAAAAAGTGCTGCCAAATGTGTACTGATCACCACTAGAATCATTAAGCTAATAGAATGTTAAGAATTCAATTGGCAGCCATTGTTTTTTGCCCTGTAAATGTAAGCATCACATTTACTTGCACTGGGCCCTAAAAATAAAACTACCCTAAATACAACATAAAACAGATTAATTAAATGTTGTTTCCCTGATCATCACATTCTCCTTACACACATAAACAAATTAGAAACATCAAGTATTGTTTATAGTTTTCATTACAACTGTTTCTTTGCTGACAATGAAAAATCCCCCTTCTAGCTTTAACTGCTCATCTGGGAAATCTCTTCTCCTTGCCCTGACAGTGAGATAATTGAGTCTCTGGCTGTAACAGAGGCCTTTGTTAGGAGAGTAACATTCTAGCAGTGGAACGAAGCAGAATTTTGAATCCATGTATTCCATGGTAAACATTCTATGACAAATATTCCATACCTTGAATGTGGGGAAAAACAGAGAAAAAAAAACAGGAAGAAGGAAGTAGGCAACAATACAATGACATCATCAATTACATCATTTGTAGTGGGCGGAAGGACTATTTTATCATAAATGCACACAAGTAAATCTATTGTTTCTACATATAAACATGCTTTTCCCAACTATAAAAAAGTTTTTAAAAAAGGGGCCCATTTTATAAGCGCAATAAGGCATTCTGGGATGTGCTTGGAATACATTTTCCCACATGGCCAGCAGCTAAAGTCACTTGACCTTCGGCCTCTTGCCTTATTACACCCCTGGTCATGCTGTAAAATGTGTTCCACGCCCACCCTATCATGCCTTATTGCTTACGTAATTGCTGAGGAAGTAAAGTGAAGAAATGAGATATGAGTTGACACAGTGGATTGGTACTAAGCTATCTCAGGGAGTGGCCTAATTCAGCCCCTAAAGTGCTGCCAGAAATTTAGCCCTCATGGCTTAAGAGAGATCAGCATGAAAACTCTGTTAAGGAGGAGGATTAACCTTTTATAGGTACATTAGGGAACGAAGAAAGACCAAGGGAGGAATACTGAGACTTAATAACTGACTGGTTCATTCTCTGACTAGAAGATCTTGACCTGGGCCCCACATCCCTTCTGACACTCCTCCTACTGGCAAATGTCTCTCTGTGCTCCTTTTCCCTCCTCCATCATTCCTCCCTCCCTCCTTCCCTTCCCCCCTACACTCCTCCTCCACTGTTCTAACCTCACCTTTTCCCCTGTTTTGATCCCCTCCCACCTTCCTTCCTTCTCCCCCTCATGTCAAAGGCCCCTCAACCTGCCTCATCTCTCTTGTAATTATCAGGCCGTTTGTCCCCATTTTTTCTTCATTCCCTTACTCTGCTGTATCTTCTATCTGCCTACCTTCATTGCTCCCTACTAATAACCTTTATCTCTAAAGTAAGAATTGTCAACCTTGTCTGTATTATGCCTGGTTACCATTACCAGCCTTTGTATGTATGTTTCCTATTACTTTGATGTGGAGCCTTTGTAAATGAGTAGCTCCTGTTCAAAGGTACTTGTAATCTGAGAGTTTAAAAAATTAAAATAAAATAAATAATGAAGGGGAGGGAATGTGGGCAGAGGGTGACAGTGAAAAAGCAGGGACACTGAACTAATAATTCTACTCAATATTCACAAAAGAAGAGGAGGGGGAGGTACCTAAACCAAACAACAGAAACACTCTGGATAGGGAGTTGATACCAATCCATTCACTGGTGGCATCGTGAAGCTAAGGCGGCATCTAACCCAGTGTGACTGGTCCCCATTCAGCAATGCCCCTACTATAGATGAAGCCCTAGACTACTTCACTCGCACATTCAACAATGCGTGTGATAGCTTTGCCTCTCTCTCTAAGGTTCAAGCAAAAAAGCATAATTCCCCCTGGGTCACACCAGCACTGCTCCAACAACTAAAGAATCGAGATGATCTTTGGCACAAAGCTGTTGCCTCTGGTGGACAGGCAGGCCTACAGGGCAGCATGTAATAGGTGTATCTGGCTCATTAGGAAGGCCAAATCTGACTACTATAAGACTACCCTCGCCTCCTCATGGGGGAATGTGAGGTTGTTCTGGGACAACTTAAAGGAGCTGAACAGAAAAGCCCGGTTGCCACCCCCCTCCCAGATAACTGTCAACAATGATACTACTTCTGAACCACTTACCATTGCCAACTGCCTTAATTCAGCTTTCTCTGACCTAAGTGCAATTCTCCCAAGCAACCTCTTTGATCCCACCCCTGAGCCAACCAATGCACACACACCCTTCCACCTCAGGGTCAGTTCAATGGATGAAGCGAGACCATACCTTGCAAATGCCCTCGGGGGATCAAGCTACTGCAAAGACTCGTTTGACATGAAAATTCTTAATTTGGTACTAGACTCTGTGCTCTCTAACTGAACTAATTAACCGTTTCCTATATCTAGGGCAGTTTCCAACCACCTGGAAGTTGGCCACTATTACCCCAATACTGAAGAGTGGGGACCCCACCTCCCCTAGCAATTACCGGGCCCATCTCCATTCTCCCTCCCCTCTCAAAAGCGCTGGAGAAAATCGTTGCCACCCAACTCACCGACTACCTACTACTGCATAATATACTATGTAGAGAACAACATGGATTTAGAGCTGGGCACAGCACAACTACCACCCTCACAGAGTTGTCTAACTTCCTACACAGTGCCCTAGACAAAAAACACCTAGCAGGTGCTGTTCCCATAGATCTGTCAAAAGCATTCAACACAGTCTCCCACCCCTTGCTCCTCAGTGCCCTCTGCCTCACCAGTCTGTCTCGTGGACCCCTCACTTGGTTTACAAGCTACCTCTCTGATAGGTCCCAATGTGTCAAGATAAACAGCACTCTCTCTCTCTTCTATTTTGCCAGTCTGTTCTGGGGTTCCCCAGGGCTCTATCCTCGGTCCCTTACTGTTCAGCATCTACCTGAATACCCTACCTGAATCCTGCCCAAATAATTTGCTGCTCTATGCAGACGACGCAGTACTTTTTGCCTCCCACCCTGATCCCTCAGTCCTACAGTCCTCCTTACAACTTGCGTTCAACCAAATTGAAAACTGGTTCACTGACCATAGACTGGTGGTCAATGTAAAGTCAATGCTCTTTGCCCACTGACAGAGCAAGGACAGTGCTGCCCAGCAAACAAATCTTCTCCAAAGCTCAGCTCCCACTAGAACAGGTCCATACCTATAAATACCTGAGTCTAATTTTCAACCCCTGCCTCTTATTCCACCCCCATAACAGTAACCTCTCCTCAGCCATAAACATTCACATAGGACTGTTATATCAGCATAGAGACTGTCTATCGCCAGAGGCCCTGAACCTCACTGTTACCTCCTCTGTCCTCTCACTAGTAGATTATGGGCTCACCACTTACTCAGCCACTGACCACACAGCTCTCAACAAAATCCACTTGGCAATCAACAAGACATGTAGACTCCTCACTGGGGTAGATAGGCGCACCCACAGTGGCACCTTGTATGCCCTGTCAAATATCCTCATGCTAGATGAAAGAGTACGCTATCAAATGTGTCTCCTCTCCAAAAAGATTCACCTAGGACTTACCCCATTTGGAATATCTGCCTCCCTCTGCTCTTCACATGCCTCTGCAAACACCTGCTCCACAAATAAGCTGGTGTGGTCTATTTCCAGAGTTAGGACCTCCCTAGCCCAAAGGTCATTTTCCTACAGAGTGCCTCTATGGTACAATGAACTCCCCCCTGCCATCACCACTGTCTCCAGATTAGGCCCCTTCAAAAAAGCCCTAAAAGACCACTTACTCTCTGCTCATTGCTGCCAATGCAATGGCTAGTCTTTTCCTACAGTTAACACCACCTTTTCATTACCTCCAGGACCAGGCTGGGCCTGCCCAGTTCTGTCTCTGTGGTGGTTCACAGATGGAGATCCCAGTTAGTGTAATAAACGTACTGTACAACCAGTACTATGTTGAGAGGGAGTGTGCTAAGGTGTTGTTACTTTCTCTTCATGTATACCTCTCAATGCACAATACTAACTGTGTAACTGTTACTAATCCACAATATGTAAGCTTCTCACAATATGTAAACCTTACTCTTGCACATTATTGATTGTATCAATGACAGTGTCAGTTTTCTGACAGCTTGTGCATGAGACAAAAAACAAGCACCGCAGATGACTTGAATAACTACCTTGTTGTATAGGCCTCTCTCCTTTAATGATTGTACCATACAAACCCTATGTTATTGTCTACTGTATACTGCCACTGCTCCTGTCTGTACTGTTCTTTGACGTGGAGCCTTTGTAAATGAGTCTATGACTCAAAGGTTGTAAATCCGATATCTTCAATAAATAAATAAAAAAAATAAATTCACAGAAGAAAGGGTTCTGAAAGAACTCTTAAAACTGAAGGTAGACAAAGCAATGTGGCCTGATGGTATTCACCCCAGAATTCTCAAAGAACTAAGGGTAGAACTAGTGACACCACTGACTACCCTCTTTAACAAATCGTGGTAGGATGGGGTGGTACCTGAGGACTGGAGGAGGGTAGATGTGACTCCATTTCACAAAAGTAGGAGCAAGACAGAGGCAGGAAACTACAGACCTATTAGTTTGACCTCAGTGGGAGGTAAAATGATGGCATCACTTCTGAAGGAAAGAATTGTTGAGCTCCTAGAGGCCAGCAGGGCACAGGACTCAAGGCAGCATGGATTCACAGCAGGAAGGTCGTGTCAGATGAATGTAATAGATTTCTTTGACTGGGTCACCAAAGAGACCAGAGAGGGGCTGTGGACATGGCCTACCTAAACTTTAGCAAGGCATTTGACACAGTCCCACACAAATATTAATAAACAAGTTAGCCAGCCTTGGAGTGGGTCTCAAGGTAGCAGCCTGGGTAAAAAATTGGCTGGACAACAGGACGCAGAGGGTAATAGTAAACGGAGTCCACTCTGAAGAAAGGGGGGTTACTAGTGGGGTATCACAGGGTTCAGTACTGGGACTGGTCTTCTTTAATGTCTTTATAAGTGACATTGCAGAGGGACTGGAAGGAAAAGTATGTCTCTTTGCAGATGACACAAAGATCTGCAACAAGGTTGATACACAGGGTGGAGTGAAAAGGATGAGAATGGACTTGGCAAGATTAGAGGAATGGTCAAATGTATGGCAGCTTAGATTCAATGCAAAGAAGTGTAAAGTAATGCACCTGGGAAACAAAAACCCAGGGAAAGAGTACACAATGGGGGGTGAGATACTAACAACAACAAAAATGGAAAGGGACCTGAGGGTAGTCGTATCAGATGACCTAAAAGTGGGTAAGTAATGTGAGAAATCAGTAAGGAGGGCTGGGGGATACTGGGATGCATAGGGAGAGGCATCATCAGTAGAAAACAGGAAGTTGTTATCCCTTTGTGCAGACAATTGGCGAGACCCCATCTGGAGTACTGCATGCAGTTCTGGAGACCCCATCTCCACAAGGACATAGGATGGAGGCTATCCAGAGGAGAGCAACTAAAATGGTGCAGGGTCTGCACCAGAAGTCATTAGAAGAGAGACTAAAGGAGCTTAATATGTATACCCTTGAGGAAAGATGGAACATGATAGAAACTTTTAAGTACCTCAAGGGAATCAACGAAGTCCAAGAAGGTAGCATCTTTCAGAAAAAGAGATGTACAAGAACAAGGGGGCACAATTTGAAGATAGAGGGACGATGGCTCAGAGGCAATGTGAGGAAGTAGTTTTTTCATGGAGAGGGTTGTGGATGCATGGAATGGCCTTTCTGAGGAGGTCGTGGAGTCAAAAACAGTGGGGAAATTCAAGAATGCATGGGATAGACATGAGACAATTCTAGTGGGGGGTAAGAGGAAGTAGGCTGTTGGTTAACTAGGATCTGCAGCTTATCCATTAGGTAGGGAAATGGGCAGACTAGGTGGGCCAAGTGGTCCTTATCTGCCATCAAATTCTATATTTCTAAATGAACCAGTCTGTTAACCCAAGATACTGTTGCAGTAGATTTTCCAGCTATGTCTGTGAAGAAATCCCACCAAACGAAATGCCCACTCCATGGAGTAGTTGTTAAAAATAATTTTTTGCACTTTTGATTCAGAAGTGGGCAAAGAACTTAATCAATGGAATGTGCATGTTTGTCTGCTAATGGACACTGCCCCACAGGTTGGCAAGACCTTCCTTACGATGGTGCCTGCTCCCCTATTTCTGTGACTCTCAGTCACTACTAACAATGAACCAGGTAACAAGATATTTCTGTTCCTAATTCCTTGGACTGTGGTTGCTTAGTTTGTACAGTGCCCCCCTCCAACAAATTTACCATTCAGATACCTCTAGATGGGAAGAGGGGGCTTACACTAGCATTATGTCTTTAGCTCTATTTTTAGCAGGCATCTTGTCCCTTTCCAACACACTAGTGATTGAGAGTGGTATGAGACCCAGGAGGGGCAGATTTCAGTAGATTTAAAACTCCTGGGATGGGACAGAAGTCAGTTTTTTTGTTGTTGTTAATCAGCAGATGTTCATGTTTTTATAGTAACAATAAGTTCATGATGGCATTGACAATTTTGGCCTAGTGATGATTTTCTTTATCAGACCCTGTGATCAGAAGTTAGGAACTTCTGGCCATATTGTGATTTGAACCTGGAACCACTTAGTCCCTTGAATCAGGCTAACTCCAGAAGAACTCTGCCCCCCACACAAGTGTTTTCAGACAATTGGACAAGTAAAATCTTGTATTAGACTGCACAAAAATGAAAATTACGTACCTACCGTAATTCTTGATCTTCTTGGACAAGTCGTCACCATTTATTCATACTTTCAGGTTCTAGCTGGAGGTGCTAGGACCCTGCAGGAGCCAAAAATCTTCAGGAGGGCCAGCTCCGAGGTAGGACAGTGCATGCGTGGCACCGCGAGACTAGCTTGCGCTGTATAGGCTATCTCAGCATTGACCCTCCAACCACCTCAGTACCTTTCTTACTGAGGAGGTAGCAGTGTAATAAAACTAAGAAACACCTAATCTTACAAGGGCATAAAATAGTCTGATTGACTCATATAAGAAGGGTCAATTGAAACAATGTCTTCACAGCCCAAACCAAAAGAGGGGGTGAAGACCAGAAACAGAATGAGTGAGTTTGGGGGCTAGTGGGTGGGCATATGAATAAACAGTGAAGACTTGTCTAAGAAGATCAAAAATTAAGGTAGGTATGTAATTTTCATATCTTCCTGGACTTAAAATCGTCACCATTTATTCATACTTCTGGGTTAGAGTACCAAGCTAAACCAATCCCCCGAGCAAGGTGGCAAGAGACCGAGCACACTCAGGACAAAATTCCATTAATGGTAGTCCTGCCAAAGGAAGTATGTTGTCTGGCATGGGCATCCAGAGTGTAGTGCTTCACAAAGATGTGCACTGAGCTCCAAGTAGACACTTTACAAATCTCAGTAACGGGAACAGAACGTATCTCCGCCAGAGATGCAGCCACCACTCTAGCTGAGTGGGTGCAAACCTGGCCTTCTAACTTGATCTGCGCCATAGAATAGCAATGGCAAAAGCATGCCACTATCCAGGCAGAAATGCATCTGATGGATACTGGCTGACCCAGCTGGGCCATATTGAAAGATACAAAGAGCTGTTTTGCTTGACAGATGTCTCCAGTTCTATCGATGTAGAACCGCAAAGCTCTCTTAACATCCAGTGAATGGAGGATGCGCTCCCCTTCATTTTGAAGTTATCAAAGTAAGTAGGTAGAACCAAGGGCTGGTTGAGGTGGAAATCCAAAACCACTTTGGGTAAGAACTTAGGGTGAGTACGGAGAGCCACCTTGTCTTTATGAAAGATGGTATATGGAGGGTCTGTGACCAAGGCATGCATGTCAGAGACCCTGCGAGCAGAAGTGATGACCACCAAAAAGGTGGTCTTTCAGGTCAGAAACTTCAAATCACATGTGGCTAGAGGCTCAAAGGGTTTGCGAGTGAGCATAACTAGCACAAGATTAATATCCCAGGTGGCAACCAGCTTCCTAACCGGAGGTCTTGTGTGCAAAATGTCTTTGAGGAATCTTGAGCAAAGGCAGCTGAGCCAGATACATATTCTGGACTGGCTTATGATAGGCAGAAAGCACACAGAGATGTACCTTGACAATTGAATACTGCAGTCCTGCATCTGAAAGGTCTATCAGGTACTCCAACATTTTATCTGGTGGGCACTGGAAGGGATCTAGAGAGATCTTAGCACACCATATCAAGAAATGCTTCCATTTAGTAGCATAGGACTTCCTGGTGGAGGGCTTACACGCTGCCAAGAGAATTTGAGAAATTCTCGGAGTGACCTTAAACCTGCCCTCCTCTATCTCCTCAGGAGCCAGTCATTGAGATGAAGGGAGTGCAAATTGGGATGAACCAGGGGTCCCTGTGTCAGGAGGTCCATTCACAGAGGAAGTTGTCTTGGAGGACCCTGTGACAATTTGTTGATTGATGAAAACCAGATCTATCAAGGCCAGTATGGTGCAATTAGAATCATCTTGCCCCCCACGCCTCTAGTCTGAGCAGCACCCTCTGAATTAGGGGTAGCGGGGAAATAAGTACAGAAAGCATCTTGTCTGATTGCATCCTGACAGAAAATGCCAGGTTCTGGATTTCTGGAGCAAAATAGAGGCAGTTTTCCTTTGAGTGAGGGCACAAAAAAGTCCACATCCGGACTGCCCCACTAGTTGAAAAGTATTTGCGCAACAGTTGGCACAAGCGACCACTTATGAGGGTCTGCCTCTGTCCTGCTAAGGTGATCCACCAGATTGTTTTGATCTCTTGGTAGGTAGATCACCTGAATAAGAGCATTGTGCTCGAGACACCATTCCCATACCTTCATGGCTTCTCGGCACAAGGGGTAGGAATGTGCACCTCCCTGCTTGTTGATGTAGCACATCACAGCCTTGTCTGTCTGAAGAAGAATTAGTTTGTAACAGATGACTTGTTCTAGGGCTCGAAGAGCATATAGAACTGCCCTCATCTCCAGAACACTGATGTGGAGATGAGACTCCTCCTGGGTCCACAGTTCTTGAGTGTGGAGACTCTGACAGTGAGGTCCCCAGCCGAGTAGAGATGCATCCATAGTTATGGTAATCTGAGATTCTGGAAGGGCAAAGAGCAGACCTTGATAAAGGCTGTCCTCCTGAATCCACCATGCAAGTGATCTCTTCAGAGGTTCTGTCACCTTGATGGGGTAAGATTGACAATGTGTTGTTGGAGACCACTGTGTGCTGAGCATCCACTGAGTGGTCCTCATGTGCAATTGAGCCAGAGGCACTGTAAAAATGGAAGAAGCCATGAGACCCAAAATCCATTGCATAGAGTGAGCTCTCACAGGGTTACTTTCTCCGATGAAGTGAGCCGTCTGGAGAACGTTGCTCCTTCTGTCCTCTGGGAGAAATGCCCTCATCTTGGAAGTGTCGAGGAGGGCCCCTATGAAGAGGAGCTCCTGAGAGGCTTGAAGCTGTGACTTCTCCAGGTTCAGCAGAACCCCCATGGAGGCGAGGAACTGAGACAACATGGAGACTACCTCCTGCATCTCCTGCTGTGGCGGGCTTGCCAGGAGCCAATCGTCTAGGTAGGGAAAAACCTGAATGCTGAGCTTTTGAAGGTGTGCAGTGAGAACTGAGAAACACTTTGCAAAGACTCAAGGCACCAAGGAGAGCCCAAAGGGCAGGACTCTGAACTGGTAGTGTTGACCCAAGGCCACAAAGCGGAGGTATCTGCAGTGACTGGGGTATACCAGAACATGCTGGTAGGCATCCTGCATATCCAGGAATGCCAGCCAGTCATGCTGTTAGAAAACTGGTAGAAGTGTCCCCAAGGAGACCATCTTGAACTTCTCCCGGAACAAAACTTGTTCAGCTTTATGAGGTCTAAAATGGGGCGCATGCTGCCCATCTTCTTTGGAACCAGAAATTAATGGGAGTAGAACCCTGAGTTTCTTTCCTCTCAGGGAACTACCTCCACCACCCTGTTTCGAAGGAAGCCCTGAATCTCTGAAGTGAGAAGGTCTGACTGTGCGGTGGAGAGACTGTGCTGCCGCTTTGGCAGACAATCGGGGGGAATCTCCGAAAGGTTGAGAGACTACTCTTCCAGAATAATCTGGAGGACCCACCTGTCTGTAGTTATAGACTGCCATTGGCTGTAAAACTGAGTCAGATGACCTTCAACTGCTGAGGAGAAGTCCACCTCGGGCAGCTGAGGTGCCTGGCCCAACATCTCAGAGGGCGGCACTGGGCGCTTTCAGGCCCTGTGCCCTTTGCTGCATTTTATTTTGTGGCCGAGGAGGCTGGTTTCTGTTAAAGGCTCCTTGGCCTCTACCTCGAAAGAACTGCCTGTTACAAAACTGTTGATGGTTCCTGCCCCTTTGTGGAGCAAAAGGAGCCAGCCTGGCTATTTTAAAGGCAATCCCAGTCTTCTGAGTGGCCTCCAGTGCTTGCTGTATTTGAAAGCTGAACAGATGAGAACCATCAAAGGGGACATTCATGACATGTTGTTGAGCATCAGAGGAAAATCCTGATGTTCTAAGCCAGGAATGCCATCTGATATAGATCCCGGCAGCAGCTGCCCTAGAGGCAGTGTCATAGGCATCAATAGAAGCTTTAAGCTGATGACTATTGGAATATGCACCCTGGGTATTAATCTGCATAAGTTCCATTTTGGAGTCAGACTCCAAGATATTCTCCACTATAGATTTGAGGGTGTTCCAAAGAACGCACTATATTGAGATAAATGTCCCTGATAACTGGTGATACGCATGCCCAGGGTTGCGGCAGTGAATGCCTGTTTCCCCAAGGTATCAATTTTATGAGATTCCTTATTGATAGGACGAGCTGAAGTCTTCAGGGAAGAACAGCTTTGTCATTCTCAGTGAGGACAACCAAGGCATCTGCAATGGGTTGCAATGCTAAGAAGGGTCCTCTTTGGGAGGGACATACTCGGTCTATGGACTTGGCCACAGAAGGAATAACAGCAGGCCTCTCCCACACTGCTTGTGACAAAGTCTTGGGGGGGGGGGGGACAGGAGGTGTAAGGTTCTTTGGAATGTTCAGAATATGGAGGAAATTGAGTTGTGAAAGCCTCCCTGGGTCTACAGCAGAAGTCTGCTGAGCCAAGATAGTACCCATGTTCTTAAGAAGAGACTGGAAGGACAGGTCTTCAACCAGCATTTCAGCTGGGAGCAAGGGCTTCTTGTCCAAGCTGTAGAATGAGTCATCATCACTGTTTTCAGAAATAATAAGGTCAGGATTGATCTCGTCCTGCTCCACATCCACTTCAGAGAGATCAGGAGTTGCCCAAGCAAGGCCACACCTAGGCAAAGGGTTAACACATGACACTGGGCCTGGCGCCGAGGATCCTGATGTTGTGTGTGGCACTGAAGCACATGGCAACACACATGGTGCCAAAGGACCCAGCGCCACACACGGCACCGAAGAACCTGGTGCTGCACGTGGCACTGAAGACCCTGACGCTGCACATGGCACCGAAGTGCCCGACGTCACACATGACACTGAAGGCCCTGATAATGGCGTCCAGGGCAGCCCATTATTCCTAGAAAAAGAGGGAGAAGGGAGTGGTACCTGTGCCGGCCCCTGTGTGGAAATGGATTGAGGGAGAGAGGCATGTGGAATCAGCGTTGATGGTGCCGGTACTGGCAAAGGAAGAGTTTCTGATCACCAACACTGAAAGCACATCTTGCCCTGAATGTTCTAGCCGCAGCACAGTGGCCCCAAGACTTGAGCGCCCCTAATACTGGCTTCACTGGAAAGGGCAAACAAGACAAACGCTGTACCCACTGCTCCATAAGAGCAGCCCATTGATGAAGCTGCCCACCGGAAACCCCGCAAGAGGACAGAGAGGGGCTCTGGTGGTGAAAGTCTAGGCCATCAAGAGCAGAAGCCATCGGGGAACTCAGAGGGCTCTCGATTACCGAAGACTCCCTTGCAGACACACCAGAGGGTGACGTTGAGTGGTACTGTTTCTACTTCTTCTTCTTCTTCTTCTTCTTCTTCTTCTTCTTCTTCTTCCTCCGAAAAGAGAAGACTTCAATGCCAACTGGCGCCAGGTCTCTGACCTGGATCAGGAATGGGCCCGCTTCTTTTTGTGTCTATGGGAGGACTGGACCGAACACAGCCCCACTGCCAGAGCATTCCTCCAAAGAAGCATCCCTACCAGCACCGAGACTGTCCATGTTCATCTCCATAGATGGGCAGGGCTAAGAGGATAGTGTCTTCTTTTTTCTTTTATAAATAATAAAGAACAATAAAGAATAATATACTAAACAAACTGAACGACTAATGCTGCTGTTGTATAGATGTGAAGTTTGACTCCTGGTGGGCGAGCATCATCGTCACTGAAGTGTACTCAACAGCAGGGAAAAAAGGAACTGAGGTGGTTGGAGGGTCGAAGCCGAGGTAGCTTATACCGTGCAAGCTAGTCTCACAGTACCGCACATATGCAGTCCTACCTCAGTGCCAGCCCTCCTGAAGATTTTTGGCTCCCGCAGGGTCCTAGAGCATCTGGCTAGAATTCAGAAGTATGAATAAACAGTGAAGACTAAGTCCAGGAAGATCTGTAAGGCAGGAAATGTCTCGGGGAGGGAAGAGGGAAGAAGTTGGGAACAGTACCCAACTGGAACAAAAAGGTTCTTATTTTGCTTATTCGAAATCATGTGTAGCTTTTCCATTGCCAGGCACATCTGTGCCATCTCATTTGTAAGGAGGCCCCAACATAGCATACCCCTAAGCACAACAGGCTCAGAATTTGGGGTCAAGTACTTCCAGTGGGACAGCTATGGTGACAGCTGCAAGGTAGAAAGCTCTGTGGTCCATTCTGTGTAATATCTGCCATTTTTTGAAATATCCACCTCCTGGACATCTGACAATAGTATTAAGCCATGGCACTTTCGAACAACTTTTACGTTTGGTTCTGTTTTTCTTAATATCAAATGGCCAAAGAGATTGTGAAAAATCATCCATGATAGCCATGTTGCAGAGCCCAGATCAATAGAAACCTTCCAAGCGATATAAAACTGATAGCAAAACTGGAGTATCTACTAGCAAGGATTCATCTTGGGAGAAGGACCAGGACATCTATTTAATAGAGCTCACATCAGTAAAGGCAATACTTACGGAACTGGTCTCAGATGTTAAATCAATAAAATCAGCAATGTAATACCTGACTGTCTAAGTTTTTGATGTAGAAACTAGTCAGCTCCTTGGAGGACAGAGCCGTAACAAAGATAAGGAGATAGTCTCCCTACAAAGACGCTTTATAAAATGGCAGAAAAGTGGTGACTTAGAAAATAGGTCATGAAGAAACAATCTTCTATTTAGTGGTATCCTGAGGGGCAGAACACCAGACATTATTAAATACACAAATTCCTTATTCTGTCAGATCGCTAGCCACCGGACTCTGGTCAATTTTACGCTATTGAGAGAGTTCATAGAGCCCTTTGTCCCAAGCCTACACCGGAAGAGAGACCAAGAGCCTTAATCTGTAAACTATGAAACTTTCAGGACAAAATTAGAATACAAAGAGCAGCGAGATCTCTACCAGCCTTATACTGGCAACAACACCGATTTTTTCTCTTTAACAATGAGAGTCAACTAGTAAGGGAACAACAGAAAGCTTATAAAGATATTAAAAAATGCTTACACCGAGGAGGTGTAAGATGTAGACTGCATTACCCAGCCAGACTGGTTATATCTTTACCTCATGGTAATTTTTCCTTTCAATCTGCAGAGGTGGCAAAACAACATTTACCAAACCTACTGCCAGATTTGTTTCAAAAACAAAATCAATGGACAAAAGTATCAGAGGCAATGGTCCTTTGAACTAATTATGTAGCTAACTCTAATCATAAATTCAGTCTTTTGATGTCGTCAAATCTATAGTGCTAGAGCTCTAGTTGCTTTATTGGTGGTTATGCCCGCTCAGAGGGTTACTTGATGTTCGTTAATGTAGCACATTTTTCTGGTGTTTATTATTAATATCATGTTAGGACCACTGCTAGATTATGTTACTTTAGGAAAAGTGAGTTGGCTTGTTATTTATCTTTCTATGCTTAACAGTATTTAACCAACTACACAGTTTTTTGGCAAGCAATTGTATTATGGTGAGCTATTTTGGTCCTTATTTTTAGTTGCATCACAGATGATCAGCAGAAATGTTCACATAGGCGCAGAGTCTTATGGGAGAGCCTCTTATTGCATCATTGAAAATGTGAGCTAACGGCTGGCGTGGTTGAACTGAGGGCTGAGGCGCTGGATGCCTTACCTTGCGCTGCGCCGGTGACCCTTGTTTGGGAATGAGCACGGGCCACCGGGGGTCAGCAGGGGTGGAGAAGGATCGAGCATCCAAGGGACAGCTTTCCTTCTCTGGGAAGGGGGTTCCAGTGACTGGCACATTACTGCTCCCTGGCAGAGGCTGGGGGCAGAGGCACCAACACTGCAGGTTCGGGGACGTAGATGGGGCAGATGTCTGGAGGAACATGTGCGGACACGTGCACGTTTCCTCCATCAGTGTCATTGCACGCCCCATCCACGTAAGAGGATAAAATCAGGAAACTGGTCCCAGTTTGCGCGGAATGTTGTAACCACCCGCCACAGGCCCCGACTCTGAATAGTGCTCCTGAACTGGATCCAATTCAAGGTGAATTGAGCTTGGGGAAGGACTCCTCACTGCCCTGCCATGGAGGGTAAACCGTGGGAGTTGAGGGGTACGCGGCCCAATATTGGAGTGTGGGCCTGGATGGGGGGGGCTGATGGATGCAAGCCAACCAGGACCCAGGGAGAAAACAGAGAAGCTAAAAACAAGAAAAGAAAATGCAAGCTAACACTTCTTCAAATGTTGATATTTGTTAGCTTACAGAGATAAGAATTTCTTCATTCATTACAACTTCTTATCAGAAGACAGTTTCTTTCTTGGAGCTACTACAGGTGTTTAATGTGTTAGTAAATGAATGAAGGATTATTGTGTTTGGGTTTTCTGAATTGATCCTATTAAATTCATTATTGGTCATTTATACAAGCTTGGTAAACTATTTTCTTAATTAATGGTCGTTGAGGACGTATAAATCTAACCCAGGACAACAGCTTGAAGTATTTTTTAGACTTTGCTCAAAGCTTCTTTGGCCCATAACAATGAGAAACAGAGGATACACTTTCATATAGGGCTACTTGTATTGTTTTTCCTTCCATCAATTTTATAAATGTGCCTTGTTTTTTTTTTCCTTTTTTGGTTTTACTAATCTGCATGTAAACAAACAGAATCATTATGTCAAGGTAGCGTTTTGAATTAGACAAAAACAAGTAGCCCTCACTTAAGTGGACACAGGTAAAACTGTATTTCACATGTTTATGTTTGTTTCAGTTTTGACCATTTTTAGTGATTAATGTTTTTGTATGTAGATCAGGTTACTCTTGGGTACTATTTATTATTATAAGGGAGTGGATGAATATTTACTTGGTGCAACCTGACCATGTGGACCTTGCATGATCTCCTGATAGCACCAGTCTGGTCGGGTAACAGTGTAGGGGGAGGGGGGATTTATGGGATTATGACTAGATTTAATTATTTCTTCTTTTTTTTTTTTTTGACATTTTTATTTGTGGCATTTTATGATACATAGCGAGTGTTATATTCAGTAAATACATTCAGTCATAGTAATTACAATGCTGTGAAACAATGTACAGGCTGAACATGATAGGTTATAGGGAAGTCCACTCTCACCTATCCAGTTGCAAGCAGGTTAATTCACCGACATTTCCTGTCCCTCGCAGGATTGAAAATAAGGTGTGGGAGGCTGTACCTTCCACCTTAGAACCAAAAGGTAATTAAAAAGATAAGTGATGCACCCCTGTACTAAACGCCACATACAGCTGACAGGGAAACAGAGAATAACCAGGATATTTCAATAGTACACAAACTGAGTGGAGCTAGCTGCTCCAAAGCAACGTGGTTCCATAGCTGGTAAGGATTTATAAGATCTATCATTTGAGCATCAGCATCTTGGCTATACCTTAGGGTACCATTAATAGTTTTAACTAGTAACTAGGGAAAACATTTACATTACATAGGCTGTGCAATGAACCCAAAGGAAAAGCACATAGTGAAAGTCCACACTGACACAGTCCCTCTAAGAACAATTCAATCATTAGGATCTAGTTCACTGCCTTCTTCCTTGTCCGAAGAGTGCTGGCAATCTTCAAGAATTTTGGCCACAAAAGCAGCGGTGGCCTCCGGATCTGTAAATAGATGTGTTTTGCCATTATGCCATACTTGCAATCGCGCTGGAAACAGGAGTTGGGCCGAAACATTATTTCCCAGGAGAGCTTTCTTCGTCTATTGCAGAGCCTTTTTCCTGGTCTGCGTTTGTGAGGAGATGTCCGGGAAAATGGTGATTTTATTGCCTTCCCAGATTAGGTCCCAATGTTGCCGAGCTGCTTGCAGGAGAGGCACACGGGTCTCCAAACTGGAAAGTGTGGCAGTCGCGATAAGGGGACGTTCTGTTGTGTTGCCCCGGGCCCTTGATCTCATTGGAAAAGTGAAGGCCTTAACTACAGAGATACCAGAAGTGTCAGGTAGGAGCTGTATGTCCGTAAAAATCAGATGTTGAATTGCTGCAACTATCTCTGTTGACCCTGAGAACCTGGGAGGGAAGCCAATGATACGAATATTTGTCTGTCGATGAGCATTTTCAAGCGCTTCAACCTTGGTGTGGAGATAATGGAAGTCCTGCACATAAGCCGCGTTCCTCTCCTGCTGCCGATCCGATTCTGAGGTGAGCTCTGTAAGCTGTGTGGTATTCGATTGAACCCTCTCCTCCAGGTCAGTAAATGTGGCTTCCATGGTTGCTAGTCAGCGATTAAGCGTATTCTCCGGTTGCTCTGATTTTTCAAGCATTGCCATAATCTGAGTGTTTGGTGTGTCAGGTGCTTTGTGCTCTGCAGTGGGATGGCCACGGCTTATTTGTTTGAGCCTGCCCCTGCTGAAAGATAGGCATCTAGGTTCTGTCCAGCGTGGTTGTCCTTCTTCGGGTTCATTGCTAGGATTTACTAGTATTCCTCTATCGATCACTGCTTTTAGAATACTGTCACTGTGCTTTAAGCTGTTAAATTTAAAGTTTTATTTCTAGTCGATCTGCGAAAAGACATCCGTCATCATGGATGCTCCACAGTGCCAGCTAATTTTGCTACTTAATTTAGGGACTATTTCCTCTTGTTACATTATTAACATGCACAAATTATTTGAGACTATTAAGTGATAATCTTTGCTTTACTAATATACAGAGACAATGTAGTTCTTATTCTGATATTTTGCAACTCCTGAAAGGTCCAAGGGGTTTAACCCTCATTTTATTATGGTAGCAGTACAATATAATGAATACGGTCTGGAAAATCCATATTTCTTTCTACTGTTTTAGTATATACAATAATTTAATTTAGGGATGACAACTTATTCCTTAATAACATGGAATGTAAAGGTACAAATTCCCGCCTTTTTTGTTTAAAATTTAGCTCCATTTTTTTCTATCCCCACAACAGTATAGATAGGTTTTCTTATGTTAATTCTGATGTTTTTGCACTGTATCATTGCTGCTTTGTGGTTACTTTAATTAACTAAAAGGCATAGACATTCAGGAACTGTAAAACTGTTTCAAATCGAATTTACTCTGTTTTTACTGTCTGCTCCCTGCCTGTAATTGCTAAACTTGCCCACTTAAAATGAAAAAAAAAAAATCTTAAACCCCTGCACTGATCTGCTTGCCAAGAGTATTTAAACTTGCCTACCTTTCCTCCTCAGGCAGTCCACACAGCAAGCAGAGGCGCAGCACTGGGGCTGTCCCCACCCAGATAGACTCCAGCTCCAGAATTAGCAAAGAGCCAGCCAAGCATAGGGGCTCTCCCCATCCACTGAAAGGACTCCGCACTCCTGCAGAAGAGAGTGCCATTTGTTCTGCCTCCGGAGGCTCTTCCCGCCCCCCAGCCACTGGATTCCTGCCAAAATGCAAAGGTAGCCTAAGGACCTGGCTCCCTGTAACAAAGGGAGCAGCTCTGTGTTCTTCCCCACAGTCACTGCGCGACTTCTCCCCGCCCCCCCCCAATACCCTCCCACCGTTGGCTGGTGTTACATTTATAGAGGCAAACCTCACGCTATCTTGACGCTCTCACGTTTTTTTTCTATCAGCCTACTTCTCCATTAGCTCCTTATATTCTTTGGACACTAGAGGGAGCCTGATCTGTCAACCTCACGATATCTTGATGCTCTCGCGTTTTTTTCTATCAGCCTACTTCTCCATTAGCTCCTTATATTCTTTGGACACTAGAGGGAGCCTGATCTGTCTGAGCATACTTGCTCACTCTCCAACGAAAGTAATCCTATAACCTGCCACTTGAGGTTGGTAATTTCAGCTGGTGCTTAAAGAACTACTTTCAGCTCTTCACAGCATTGCCAGCTGCTCTGTCCCCTCAATCCCTCTCCATTTATCTACTTATAGAATGGCCCCCCCAACCCTGCTGGCTCTCCTCATGGGGTCACTTTGTCTTCTTATTCTCTCTGTGCCCTCCTGCCCTAACACTCCTACCTCAACTACCAATGCTCACTCATATGCCGACTTTTACTTCTCCAACCTTCTAGCTACTACCACTCCCCCACCTCTTCCCCCAACAGCTCTCATCAGCAAGCGCATGTGGCCTCTAGCCAGATACCTTCACTTTAATTTGAAGCTCTCCATCAGAGTTTCAGTTAGGGCCTACTTCATTATATCACTTTGGATTTTTATCCTGTCACTTATGCTAGCTGGGGACATTGAGGCCAATCCAGGTCCACCTCATGTTCCCATCCAATCTCTGTCCCCCCCCGGTTACCTCCCTACCAAAATCCAATGGCCTAACTATTGCTCACATTAACTCCAGGAGCCTTCTGGCCAACCTCCCTGACCTACAGATCTGGGTGAGAGTGAACAGCCCGGACATCCTAGCCATCACCGAAACCTGGCTAAAACCCACTGTCACTGACTCTCAGTGCTCCTTTCCAGGATATAATATGCTACGTGCGAACTGAACTGGGGCCAAAAGGTGGGGCGGCCTTGCTCTCTACTACAAAATGCACCTGAACATCACCCTCCTGCAGGACCACACAATACCTAATTGTGAAATCCTCCATTCCCTCCTTCTTCTGGGGGAGTTAAGAAACTCCATATTTTCTGTATCTATGTCCCTCCTAAAAATGCTAAACAGGGTCTTTCTGAATTCTTGGAGAACCTGCTAACAGTAACAGGCAAAAATGACATTATCTGCCTTGGGGACTTTAACCTCGACTGGTCTGAGAATAGCTCAGCCAATCTATCCTCTATGGTTAGTAAGGCAAACCTATCCCAGCTCATCCATGAACTCACTAGGGTCTCCCGGGGTGGGGGTGCTATGCCACCCTGCTCAACTGGATACTCACAACAAGAAGGAATATGTCACCTCAGCTGGAGTGCTTCCTGACACCATTAGTGATCACTATCCTGTTTACTGTGTCTGGGACACCTTCACCCCATATTTCCCTTCTAAAATAGTTACCTTTCCTAACCTCTCCCACCTAAGCGTGGATGCTTTCAAAAATGATCTCAGCCTGGTTGACTGGTCTCCTCTCTACCTAACTGAGGACATTAACTATGCAACTGACTATTTCAACTCCGTCCTCCTCGCACTACAAAACCTACATATCCCAGTCACCACACGAAAGGTGACAGGGAAGGTAACCAAGTGGCTGACGCACCCCCTGCTTCAACTTCTCAAAAGCAGGGACAAACTATGGTCCATGTGGAAGGTATCTCATCTTCGTACTGACTTCGAAGCCTATCGAGCCTCGCGGAACAAATGCAAAAGAGAAATTCACCTTGCCAAAAGTATCTACTACAGGAACCTCCTAAAATCCTCATCCGAGAACCTTCAAAAGTACTGGGCCCAAATAAAGGAATTTCTTGGCAGTGATAAGCAGTAGACTCCAACCGACATGAATATTCAAGGCGTTCATTGCAACAACCCGAGTACAATTGCCAACGCCTTCAATTCCCTCTTCTCCATGTTACCTGGTGCAACTCAGACTATGCCTCAAGATTACTGTCCTCCTGTCCCTTCCTCATCCCTTACTCCACCCACCCTTGTGCTGGCTCCAACCACATACCGAGAAGTTCGTAAGCTACTTAACCCTCCCGGCATCGCGGGGGCAGGGTCGGATGGCATCCATCCTGGTATACTCAAGCAGTTTGCACCATGGCTGGCCAAGCCTGTCACCAGGCTTTTCAACCTCTCGATCCACACGTCCACTGTCTATCTACTTGGAAAATGGCAGAACTATCCTATTCACTAAAAAGGTGATGTCAAACTTATGTCCAACTACCGCCCATCTCTCTTCTACCCACTCTCAGTAAGCTTCTTGAAAAAATTGTCCATGCCAGCTGCTGAACACCTCACCAAGTTTAATCTCCAAACCCCTGCCAACACGGATTTAGGCCTGGACACAGCACCACTCACGGCACTGACACAACTTACCAGCGACATCAAATGCAATATGGACCATGGCCTACTCACGGAGCTGTCTTCATAGACCTGTCAAAGCTTTTGACATGGTTCATCACCCTCTCATGCTGAAGAAGCTCCAATCCTGTAGGAGCTCTGACCCAACTCTATCCTGGTTCGCAGCTACCTGGACAATCGCACTTAGGTGGTAGCTTTTCACAAGACCCTTTCCTCCCTAAAAGATCTCCCATGGAGTCCCACAGAGTCCACTCTCAGACCTCTCCTTTTCTTCCTCTTCCTAAATGATATTCCCGCTCTTTCCCGACACAGCTGCACTGTTATGTAAGCTGATGACCTGGTTCTCTACTCAGGGTCTAAATCGATAGAGGACATCAACTCCACTCTCTCAAATGATTTTCAAGTCCTTCAACTCTGGCTGTTGAACAGCCATCAAAACCTTAACCAGGACAAAACTCGAGCCATGCTATTCGGTTCCTCAAAAAAATTGCCCTCTACTGTCCCCAGGCTCTTGGATCACTGCCTAGATGGTTCCCCTATCACCAACATGGCATCCTTCAAATACCTGGGGGTCACACTTGATCCCTTCCTTGACTTGTCATTACATGTCAACACAGTTTGTCGAGCTGTCAATGCAAAAATTGGTGGCACCTATTGTGTGCACCACTCCCTCACTCCTTCAGCCAGATTATCAGTAGCGAGGGGAATCCTCTTACCCCAGCTCCAATACGCTCTTCCCCTCATCTACACTGCCAACTCTTCTATACTCAGTAAATGGGACACCATCTATAACAACATCTGCAGATTCGCCTTAACTGCCCCTCGCCTTACTCATCACTGCCTCCTCTACTCTGGTTTAAACTGGCTATCACCTAAGGATCTACGGGCCTACTCCCTGGGATGCTTTATTGACTCACTGTACAGACCTCCCAGCCCTGACTATCTGGCTAACCTGCTGACTCCTGCCTCCCAAACCCATACCCTCAGGTCCTCCTCTGTCCCTATGCTCTCTACTAGACCTTGTGCTACAAAAATGGGTGAACAGGCATTCTCTCACTTTGCTCCTAAGTTCTGGAACTCACTCCCTTTTCAGGTTAAAATTCTGCCTCCACGGGAATTTAAAAGCTCACTATTCTCTCACCTTCACGCCCTTGGACACTGCAAATATGGGTTATCTGCTTCACCCTATTGCCGGCCTCAGGCACAGACACAAGCCTATTTCTTGTTCAATATATCATTTATTATGCACTGTATCTGATTTTGCTGCTCTAATCACCTATGTATGTTGTTAATTGCTCTTGCTGTCTTATGTTTACCCTGATTGTTATCATGTACTACTGTAATATGTATACCAATGTCCTGTGCTCTCCTGGATCATGCCTGAAAATAGGCAGGATTGTTGCCTAGCGCACTTACCCAGTTACCAAAAGCTAATAAATAAAAATTAAATAAATAAAGAGAGCAAGAATTTTAGCACATCTTCATGGTCCGACTTGCTCCTACTCATACCAGCTTTAATCGGCAGCTAAAAATTACTTAGTTCAGTCTGACCCTGCTCCACCCCCCCGAACTCCTCTTCATCCCCTGAAGATATATTTTTTTCTGATTGAGGCCTTATCCTTTTAACTAGCATTTACTTCTTGTTGTCCTCACCTGTATCTTGCTCCCCCAACTTCTCACCCCTCTCCCCCTGCCTTTCAACTTGTCCCTCTCCCACTCACTATTTTCTAACCTATTCTTTCCTCCCCCTTGGGGCATTTTCAGATTATAGCTTAGCACTTGAGCTCTCCGATTGTATTTCACAAGCTCCTTCCATTATATTTGTTGCTATTTGTTTTTCTTCTAATGCATTGCTATCGTTGTATATTGTATGTTACTGCTGTTTAATACTTATCCCAATGTTCTGTACCTTACTGATGTCTTTTACTGTCTATGATGTTTCTGTTTTTATTCCATGATGTATCGATCATGTATCCTGCATTTTTTGTACTGCTCATTCCCTATACTGGCTGTACTTGTTTTTTATTCTTTTGGGTCATGCCTGAAAATAGGCATTTACTATGCCTAGCGCACCTACCCGATTATCAAAAACAAACAAATAAATATAATCCATCACTGGTATTTCTGCAGGAGACGCATCTTCTTACGACTTATCTAATCTATTTACAACTTGCTTGGGTGGGTCAAGTTTTTGAAGTGGGAATAGATAAAAAAAGAGCAGGAGTGGCAATCCTTATAGCAAAACACATAGATTTTGATGTTTATCAGGTAATTACAGATCCAAATTCAATATACTTAATTCTTCATGGATCATCAGACTAGAAGGAAATCACATGAGCTTCTTTTTATGATCTCAATAAAGCTGAACCCCAAATATTTATACATTTTTTTTTGCATTTAGCAAAGTGGCCTCATACCCCCTTGCATTTTAACTGGGGACTGGAATACCATCTTGAGGGGGATACAGATAAATCTGGACCTTCTGACTTTATCTTAATTCAAATCAGAGAGCCCTTTATGAATTTACAGACTCTTATGCATTAGTGGACCCTTGGAGGACACTTCACCTCAGCTTAAAAGATTATACTTTTTTCTAGCTCTTACAAGACTCACTCCAGAATGGATTATTGTTTAATAAGTCATTCCCTTTTACAGGGACTGGAGTTTGCTGAAATACTTCCTAAAGTTATATCTGACCATTCTTCCATACATATGATTAAAAAATAGAACCTAACTGTAGATAGACAAGATCTGGAGGATGAATGATAATTTATTAAATGGCATACAAATAGTAGCTATCCGTAAAGAATTTAGTTCCCATTTCTTCCTTGAAAATTCAGGTACAGTAAATAGATATACAACAGTATGGCTAGCTTATAAATGTGCCATTAGGGTAAATTATTAGACTCACGTCTAAAATAAGAAAAGAAAAACAAGTTAGATCTACGGAACTTTTGGACACCATAAGAAATCTGGAAAGTCAATTGGCAAGAAATTATTCACACCGGGTAGCATAATTATTAACAGCAGCTCAGGAGAATTATCATGAACTAAACCAAGCCCAGGCAGAATTAGCACTACTAAAATCTAAATCTAAGCATGTTTTCACAGGGTAACAAACTGGTAAATTTCTAGCTTTATGCATCAAACAACAAGGAGCTTCCCATTCTGTTAAACATCTTTATAGCTTAGAAACACACCGGCTCATTACCCGCCTTTGAGACAAAGTAGAAGAATTTGTTAAATTTTATAAGACTTTATATGGATTAGGTGACAAAGATATTAATATTAATAGTATTACAAAGTATTTGAATCAATATCCATTACCTAATCTAAATAAACTAGGTCAAGAATGTTTAACCCAACCTCTTACTTTATCTGAAATTCAATTAGCATTAAAACAGATGACTATGGATGGCATGGGGTCATTCTGCCACAGGCAAAAACAGCACAGCTACAAATGCCCCATGCAACACAGCACTGAGCACAACAGAGTGGGATAAAACACTGCCTCAACCCTAAACAGCATGTCCATTGAAAACAATGGGACTTTATGTTTTTTGCAGGGGGCTTCGTCCTCTGCACCCCCCAGAACTTAAATAACTAACTCCGAGGGGGGTGGACTTCAGGGATGGGGAGAAACTCAGGAGGAGGAAACTTTTTCTTTTTGTAAACTCTCAAAGTAGTAGCATGGGGAGACCAGGGGGGGAACTGAATCACAGTCTCTGGTCTCCCAATTACATCGTGTGCTGGTGGTTTCAATCACTCCACCAAGGGAGTGGCTTGGCCAGGCACCCAGCACATGGCAACTTAGCATTTCCTCAGTGATGCACAGAATGACAGGGGTAGCAGTAATTCTGATCTGCTATCATACCGTTGTCACTCTAAATACACATGCAGTCAACCCTGCGTGGTTACTGCCATGTGGTTCCAGTTGCAGGATACTGACCTTGGACCACTGTGGACAAAGCCCCTGGTCCCGATGGGTTTACTGTATGATTTTACAAAACATTTTCAAGTGAAATATTACCCCAACTTTTACAGGTTTATTTTTTCTGCATCCAGGGATGCTGACAACCCAGCAGTGCTAGTTTCCCTTGACATAGAAAAACATCTGGTAGAGTATCATGGTTATTTCTATTTACCACGCTAATAACATTTGGTTTTCCTAACAAATTTATTTATTGGATAAAACTATTATATTCACATCCTACAGCTAGAGTGACATGTAATAAAGTTCTTTCTTCTTTTCCCCTAAATAACAGAACCCATCAGGGCTGTCCAATCTCTCCTTTTTTATTTATTTTGTATATTGAACCCTTAACTAGAATTATAAAAACATACCCTTCAATATCTGGTATTCCATTAGGTAATAATCAATATAAAATATCAGCATATGCCGACAATATTTTTTTTTCAAGTAAACCTAGTATTTCTCTAAATAAAGCACTAGAAACAATGTATTTGGCTCAATTTCACATTGAAACTTAATATAGAAAAAAAAAAAATTTTACCCTTAAACCATTATACCAGGAAATCAGATTTTGAAGGGTTTGACTTCACTTGGGTAACTAATGACTTATTATGTTTAGGTATAGTGGAATCCATTTAAATCATATCCATTTTGCACCGAGAAAATGTGCATTTAAACGGAATGTGCATTTGCCTGAAATTGCCATTTTTTTTACTGTGTTGCACTTCATTAAAGACACTAGACACGGGCAACGTATTAACATTTATTTTCCATTATTGATGCTAACAGTGGTGTCTGTGTGACAGACCTTTTATGTAGTTTTTACTTTCTTTTTTTGTTGTCTGGTCTATTTTAAGGTTTTACAAAAGTTAGCACGTCCTGAAAGAAAACAGCATATCGTGATTTGAATGGATTTAGTACTCTAGTGAGTGCTGTTTAAAACTATGCCCACTCAGTCAGGAGCAATCACATGCACACCCCCGGCCACTGGTAAGAATCTCCATTCCTGATGTGGGAGATGAAAGGGGACAGCCTGGAGTACTTATCAATCTTTTGTCACTGAAGTGAGGGACAAAGAGGTACAACTGACTCATAAAATGAGGGACCAATTCTGAAACTGGAAGGGGGTTACCATAATTGTATTGAAAACCCAGAGAGAGAGAGAGAGAGAGAGAAAGAGCAAGGTTTGTGTGCTGCTGTTCAGAGCTATGTGAGACAGTATCAGTGGAGTTGGGCTGGATGGAGGTGGGGGGAAGAGAGAGACGGTCCAGTGTGCAGGAGCATAGTTTCACTTAGAGAGCTGTGGGAAGAATGGCAGAGAAAAAGGTAATTAAAACATTGAGAGGTATGTAGCTGCTGCTATGGGGTGAGTGAATGAATAACAAGGGCAAGGTGTTAAATACAGCCGCAACACATAATTAAGCTCATTAACCCTGTCATTATCTGTGTCAAAGAATATCAGCACAGTCGTTGAAACCGTTGTGCACTTAACAGGTGTTAATTACATTGAAGGACATGTGTGAATGAAATGAGGTTCTGTGTACTTAGGTGAAATGTGTGCTTATCTGAAGTGCAAAGGACCAGACTCACAGCTGCCTAAGGTACGGCAAAAGCCGTAACCAATCGTAATGCGAGCACCTTTCCAGGCCCCATTCCCAATTGGTCCCTGCTAAGACTGTATTTTCCGAAGTCTGCTTACTTTTCCTTCAATGTGCTTTGTTGTTTAAAAGAATATTGTTAAAGTGCTGTACATTGCTGTTAACTGTGGAGATAGTAGACATATTTTTTTCTGTTAAGTAACTGTGTTGTGCTAAAGTTAAGCTGAGTGATACAGCCCTCTTAGTGCAGTTTTCTGGCTCCAGACTTTTGGGCACCAATACATTCCACATTGCTTTGCTTTGCTAATTTGGACTCCCTGCTGCTACTGCAGACCCTTTGTCTGCAAGCAGTACTTAACCAGGCATTTTTCTTACTTTTCCCAGCCGAGGAAATCCTTCCAAGGGCTCCCTGCTCTTGAGCCGTGGGAGACTCGGCCAGCGAGCGGTCGGCGCTCTCCAAGTCGCTGCCCGATACCAAAGGACAGGACTCACGGCTGCCTAAGGTATGCAAAAGCCACAACCAATCGGAATGCGCTTGCCTTTCTGGGCCCCGTTCTGACCGGTCCCTGTTAAGACTGCATTTTCTGAAGTCTGCTTAATTTTCCTTCAATGTGCTTTGTTGTTTAAAAGAAAATTGTAAAAGTGCTGTACATTGCTGTTAACTGTGGAGATAGCAGACATGTTTTTTTCTGTTAAGTAACTGTGTTGTGCTAAAATTAAGCTAAGTGATACAGCCCTCTTAGTGCAGTTTACTGACTCCAGACTTTTGGGCACCAATACATTCCACATCGCTTTGTTTTGCTAATTTGGACTCCCTGCTGCTACTGCAGACCCTTTGCCTGCAAGCAGTACTTAACCAGGCCTTTTTTTTTCTTTCCCCAGCCAAAGAAATCCTTCCAGGGGCTCCCTGTTCTTGAGCCGCGGGAGACTCAGCCAGCGGGCAGTTAGCGCTCTCCCAGCTGCCACCCGATACCAAAGGACTGGACTCACAGCTGCCTAAGTTAGGGGCAAAAGCTGCAACTTTTTCACCCACCCTCATCCCTGTCTCTTATTACACAGACTTCCTTCCCACCTCCTTTCTTTTCCACGCCTACATACACTACATCCTCCTATGATTTAAATGCTGTCCTATTTCTCCTCCCCCCCTCTCCCTGCCATAGGCCTTTTCTAGCAAACAATGCTCTTTCTTTTCTCTTTAGGATCTGTGACCGTCTGATCTTATGTATCCAAATATCACTTACAAGCTTCCAACTTATTCTTCCCCTTTCTGTTTCTTTCCAACTTATCCTTCCCATTTCTGTTCCTTTCAAGTGGATCCTACAAATGTGATAATCCACAACTCTAACTGGCACTCACTGTACTAACCTCCGTGCATAGGCGACTGTGCCTTGTATTGAGCAAGCAGTATTTGTACCCATTTTCGGGGATCCAACATGTGGCCAAAACTGTGTTTTTTCTCTCTCTGACCTTTATCTTCATCGATCAAAGTGGACATCAGTTACTCCCACAAACCACCATGGAGGACAATCTCAACAGTGCACTGACATGCAATGTGTCTAATGATGATTACTATGTGCCTATAATATCACTCAACTACAGCCACGTACTCAACATACTTTCAAAGGTGGGACATGAACTGAGTTACCACTCAGGCATCCACCACCTGCCCCACCCAGTGTGGAACCTTCCCTGCACATTACAGTCAGTGTGTTTCTTCTTGCTGCATTAGGCAGACTGAATACTAGAATGGGGACTCCCCAACCCGAGTGGACAAACCAAGAAGACGTGCAAGGTCTAGAAGCTATAAGCTATCCATTGCTGCCCTTAGAAAGATTCTGTTACTATTGCTACTATGCTCTGGCAAAATAGAGCTCAATCCTGGGCCTCAAGCGATCACTACATCGCCCTTGGAACTAGCTAGGATCAAAGATATGAGCTTTCTCCATGTCAACGCATGCAGCCTGTTAAAAGATCACAACAATCCAGGTCTGGATCCACCACACCTTACCAGATGTCTTGGTAGTGTCAGAAACCTGGCTTAGACCAGTCACCGAGGATAGGAGGTCAACATCCCCAATTATTCACTATTTAGAGCTGATAGGCAATCTAGATGCAGAGGGTGGCCATATATGTCAAGGACAAATACACAGTCTCTACTCGCAACCACTGGGAATTAATTTGAATGCCTATCCCTTAAGGTAGTGAGCTCCCAGAACACATCACTGTGTGTTATAGGGTGTTATAGACCCCCTTCTGCTGGGCTACAACTTTTAACACACTTGAGTGCAGCCATATGGAAAGGGTCTCTAGAAACAACCATCTTAGGGGATCTTAATCTAGACTGGCTATCCAAGGCCTCTGCACCCACCTCTCTTCTTTTTGTGATACCCATGGGCTTATGCAACTCATTGATGAACCAACACAACATAATAAAAAGAACCCCAGTGATAGTACACTGTTGGATGTTATTCTAGTGAATAAACCGCATCTGTTTTCCCGTGCTGGTACCTTTTCAGTGATGTCAGCAATCACTGCTTCATCGCTGGTGTAAGATCAGTCAATAAACCTTTACCCTCCTCAAAGTTCTCTGTTAAAAGATCAAGGTGGAACTTTGACCTGTTTGCCTGTCTGGATGAACTAAAATACTCCATACATTTGCAAGATTTCTACCTGGCAAGTACAGTTCAATCAGCTTATGACATTCTCAATGACATAATCTCAGGGGTCTTAAATAAATACGTCCCCTTGGTAAAAATGTGGGTAAAGAATAAAACTTGCTGATGGTTCTCCATTGAACTCAAATCCACACTGCTAGAAAGAGACAAGCTTTGGAAAAAAGCACGGAGATCTAAGACCCCGTCGGACTAGTATGAATTTAGAAGCGCTAGAAACCTATGTACCAGGAAAATTAGAGATGCAAAAGCTGTTTACTATTGCTCCAAACTCAACTCCACCACCAAGAACCCAGCAAAATTCTGAAACACCATCAAGAACCTCTCTGGCCATATGCCTGGAAACTCTCTCCCGCCCAAGATCATTTCTGGCAATAATACCATTAGCAACTAATTGGAGATCTTGGACTCCTTCAGTAACCATTTTATAACTGCAGGCTTAGCCTTCAATAACTCTCCAGTGAACTTGATACACTCACAACTAGGCACTCAATATACTAAGGCCCGTCTTACAAACTCAATATTCTCCCTACAACCTGCCACTTTGAAACAGGTTGAAGACCTTCTATGCCAACTGGATGTAAAGAAAAGTGTGGGTGCCGATTCGCTAGACCCATACTTCCTAAAGATTGCTTACCACATGCTAGCTGCTCCTATAACACACCAATTTAACCTATCACTATCACAAGGAATCATTCTATCCATCTGGAAAACAGCTCATGTAATACCCCTGTTTAAATCAGGGAACCCCTGTGACCTCAACAATTACAGGCCGATCTCCCATCTCCCTGTCCTGTCGAAACTAATGAAAAAATTGTAAGTACTCAACTGAGATTATACTTAGAATCAACAAATCTTTTTAATCCTGCCCCATCCAGATTCAAAGCTAACCACCGCACTATCACGGCCCTTGCAAAAGTGACCAACGATTGGCAGAGAGAACTGGACAATAACAATTTTATCTGTGCTGTGTTTCTGGATTTAAGTAAGGCATTCGACACTGTCGACCACAGCCTGCTCCTATCATCTCTATAATCCATAGGTATGGACTCACTTTCCCTTCAGTGGTTCACCAACTACCTTACTGACCATCTCCAGCAAGTCAAGGCCAAAGGCGAATTCTCACCTCTCAAACCTCTGCTAAGAAGTGTGCCACAGGGATCTGTTTTAGGACCCATACTATTTGCTATTTACATCAATAACATTGATGACAGCATAACTAGGGCTAACGTCCATCTATTCGCGGACAATACAGTGCTTTACTTGAGCCGGCCATCACCAGAAGTTGCATGTAGTGACCTACAAATTGAATTTAACCTGCTTCAAAATCAGCTCCTAAACAAAAAGCTCTTACTCAATGCAAAGAAAACTAAAGCGATGCTCCTCTCTCCCTTCGTACATGCAGCTAACCCATCCACTATAGGTTCAGCCCTGCAAATCATTACAATCCTAGGGGAAAACCTGAAATTCATCACGAAATTCAAAATACCTGGGAGCCTGGCTTGATTATAAACTCTCCTTTATTGAACACATCGAGGATTTGTTAAAAAGACTTCGACAGAGACTTGGGGCTGGATATTTAAAAGGGTTGCGCCAGCGCAAGTCAGAAAATGCACCATTCTGCAATATTCAGCAGGAGGCAGTTGCGCCACTGAAAACACGCTGAGCAACAGTGCAATGATAATGAAGGCATGCACAACCGAACGGGGAGGAACCATGCATAAAGGGCGCAGTGCGATGTTCAAAGACTTGCGCAATGCGCAACAGTGGAGCAGGCGGAAGTTGTGCCATAGCGGAAATGAGCCAAAATAAAAAGGAGCAAGGAAGAGGCGTAAGAACGCTACAGGGAAGCCACATGAGGCAGGGGGAGAGACAGGCACAGGAAAGCAGCACAAAAAAGGGCAGGCCAGGGAAACCACACCACAGAAGAGGGGCATGGGAAGGTGTGTGGGGCCACACAAAGCACAGGCCAGTACGTGTACCCGGTGCAGGGGAGGTAGCAGTCAGGACAGCGGGGGGAACAAAGCAACAGCTGCTGGGGAGGCATAAGCCAGGGACATGGCCAGTGCCACCTTCCACATGGATGCCGTAATGAGGGGGGTGAGAAGGCATGCGGCAGGGGGACGTGGCCACGGAATGGCCCATCGGCAGTATGCCCCCAACAGGCAGTACCAAGCCCGCACCAGCTTTGAGCTGTATGCAGATATCGAGATTGTGGGCTGGTATCGCCTGAACAGGGCAACACTGAGGCGGCTCTGAGAGCTGTGCAGTGATGTGATGCAGGCACCCACACAATGGAGTCATGCTCTGTCACTGGAGACAAAGGTAACAGCCTGCATGTGCTTGCTCACCATGGGTACCTTCCAGAGACCAACAGGGGACACCACAGGCATAACACAGTCGGCCACATCACACATCCTCACCCAATTCCTCAGCGCACTACTGTCACATGCTGTGGAGTACATCTATTTCCCCAGCACTGCGGCAGAGTGCACAGCAAACATACAGGGTTCCACAGGGTAGCCGTATGCCTGGCATGCTGGGAATTGATAGACTGCACCCATGTGGCACCGCACCACCCGGGCCCCAAAGGGTGCTGCCTACATGAACCACAATGGATATTCCAGTGTCAACTGCCAGGTTGTGTGCAATGCCAGTGGGCGCATCATCAATGTCTGTGCCACGCACCCTGGGGGAGTACATGATTCTTTCATCTGGCACCAGTTGGCACTGTGCCCCTGATTCGAGAGTGGGGACATCCCCACAGATCATCTAGTGGGTGAGTATGTATATAGAATTGACATATCGTGGGCATGGGGGGGTATGGCCAGAGGTGCCATGGGTGTGGCCCACAAGACTTGGGGCAGTCTGAAGCTGAACAAGACACTAACCTCCACTATCTTCACACAGGTGACAGTGGATACCCACTCAGTCCCTGGCTGCTCACACCCTACCGGCAGCCCATGACCCCATCGCAGCAACGCTACAATGAGGCACATGCCACCACACGCAATGCCATTGACCTGGTGTTCGGGATGCTGAAGGCGCGTTTCCTTTGCCTGGACACCTCTGGCGGTGCCCTACAGTATAGTCCCTCAAAGGCCTCTGGGATAATCCTGGCCTGTTGCATCCTGCACAACATGGCCAAAGACTGTGGGATAGCCGTACAGGTCAAAGAGGGGGACAGAGATGCGGATGACGGTGACGCCGGTGACGATGGGGATGGGCAGCCCCCCCCTTGGCCGATGGGACCCTCGACTGATCCGGCTGGCACAGCTGCACCGGGACACCATCACAGAGGAGCACTTCAGCCAACACAGGTAAATCATGGTGCCATGTGCAACCACCAGTGGCTAGGGCACAACCCACAGGCACGCATGGAAACACACCGGGGTGCATGCTGGCAAGGGATGTGGCAGGGCACAGAAGCACACACACACACAACCGGGGAAGGGTGAACAGTAACACGCCACATGGACGGACACACACACACACGCACACACAATAGGCACAAAACGTGCACAGGGGTCAGGTGCAAAGCCAAGATGGAACGCAAACACTAGCAACACACATGTCCACAGGCCACCACATCCACTGACTGTCCATGTGCGTGTGTCCGATGCTGGGCACCATCACACTTTGGTGTACAGTGCAATGCAGACACATCATGCACACGTGCACCTGTGGACAGCAGCCGGAGGGTGTGCAGGTGGATCTGCATGTGTCTGGCTGCAGGGCGGGCACCCACCCGTGCACTGCCCACCAAAACACACAATGCACACAGGGCAGCACAAGACAGTGTCCATGCTGAGAGACAGATCAGTCTTGTGGCACAGTGCCACGTCCGCCTCGGATGCGTGGGAGGCCCCGCTGAGACCCAGCAGCACTGGCAGGCTGACCACGGGCCTCATGGGGTGGCAGCAATGGTCCAACAGGGGTTCCACTGTGCGAACGCGACCGTGCTCACACAGGGGTCTGCAGCACACCGAACATTCCTGCACCAGGAGTGCTCGGGATGCCCACAGCTGAACCCGGTGTCGACAGGGTGGGTGTCGCACAACGCCAGGAACAGGGAGTGGATAGCGAACTGCATGGTGTGAGTGATGCATGGGCACCTGACTGTGTGTCCATTGTGGCCACGACAGCAATGAACGCCTGTGCATGCCTGTCAATGGCAGCGGTCACATCCTCCCGCAAATGGTCAATCCGTGACAGGATCCTATCGGTGTCCCTGCTGCGTCGCTCTTGACCCACTCCAGAGCCACACAGTGCCTCCACGGACGTTGCTAAGCCGCATCTGCTGCTGGACCAATGCCTGCAGTAGGCGGGTGTGTTCGTCAAAGAGGTCGTCTGCCACCTCGGCATCCCGTCCCTCAGGGTATGCAAGGGCCTGATGTTCAGCACCCCTTGAGGGTGGGCGCTGCTCACCAGGACCAGGTATGGGCAAGTCCACAGGCGGTGCACGGACACCACCACTGAACCCTGAACCCCAGTCCCGTGGGCAACTGCTGCTGCTGCCCCTCCACCTGCTGTGCCCAAGGGATCAGTTGTTGCCGCTGTGGCCGCAACAGTCCCACTGTCCTGACCAGCCACCAGTGCTGCCCCACTGGTGCTGACAGGCACAGCCTGGGACTGTGCTGACATGCTGGCACACACGTTGGCACCAGCCAGGTCCATGGGTGTGAGCTGACCTGCTGTGTGTTCATTCCGTGGCACACACGTGTCACTGCCCATGACGGTCGTGTCTTCATCATTGGTGCAGGTCTCCGCCCCAGCCACAGCCACAGCGTGCTGACATCCTTGGACGCCAGAATGCTGCAACACAGGAAGGGCTTTCCCCACACCTGTCTCAACGACATCAGTGTGGACAGCCAGGCGGCCCTACTGTTGCAATGTTCGACGTATACCTGTGGAGGTGGATGGTCCCTCCTCCAACTCCAGATGACTGTCTGCAGTGGACAGGCCCTCCACCACTGACTCCTGCAGATGTGCAGGATCTGTAACAGACAGAAAAGTCACGGTACTGCGTGTGACCTACCCTGCCTCCCCCATAGACAGACCATGACTTACCATGCAGTGATGGGCCACCACCCATCTGGAAGCCACTTCCTGGAACTCCCTCTATGGCACTGCGGTGCATGCTTGCAGCAAGCCTTCCTCTGCCGGTGTGAGCTGCACCACCTCCGACTGGCCCCCGCCTGTTGCAGCACGTGCTGCCCTGATGGCAGCCACCTTCTCCTTCACCCTCCTCCTGTCAGTACCCATCTTCTTCTTACACTCCTGCACGGAGCGCTGGTGGCTGCTGTGCAGGTTGACGGCACATGCCACCTCCTCCCATGCAGCAGCACGGGCCTGAGGGGTGCCCCGCCATCCACTGAGCAGTGGCTCCTGATCAAGGTAGGCCTCGAAGAGTGCCTCCATCTCGGCCTTTGTAAAATTGGGCCTCCTCTTCCACCCACCATCGTAGTCCTCCTCACCCAGACCTCGCTCGGTCATTATTCAGCCTGTAAGGATGACAGTGGTTACCTGTGACTGTGCAGTACAAAGCATGTCCCTGATAACACAGTCCAGACACCCACACAGCATGCAACTCACCAATAAACAGCTGTAACTGAATATGGCCACTGCAGAACATTGTTGCACCTATATAGCACAATCCATGCAAATTAGGTGAAGAGCAACTTTAATTAGATGCAAATTGCGCTGCTGTGCCATTGAATGGCTGATCGGATGATTAGCATATGATGGCTGAATATCACGCCGTTGCACTTTGCGCAATTGTGTTGAACGTGCTGAGCCAATGGCGCAGTTCTGTGGCATGCGTAGTACACCTCACTGCGCATGCCCAGGTAGCTTACGCAGGCATCTGCCGTGCTGATGATGTGCTGTGCATGGTAGGCAATGCAGGGCATGGCCACCATTGTGCCAGTGGTGCTATAGCGAGGGTCACTACATGGCATTGTGGCAATGGGCCTCCATAGGCACAATGGCACAACTGCACGATAGTCCACTGTGGCGCTGGCACACAGGCAATCAATCACGCTAGATGCATAGTCGTCCGATGGCGCTGTGCGTGGCCTTGCGCCAGAGACCCTTGACCCTGTGCCCGACCTTTGCCCCTTGGCGCCATGCGTCGGCATGGCTGCACTCTATTGCTGTTCGGTAACAGTCACGATAGGGGAATAAGCCGGCGCTGTACCGCGCATTTCCGCGTGGGGTGCCGCTGCAGTGCCATATTGCCTACTATATTGTTTGGGATGGCGCTGAGGAGAGCCCCTCAGTGGACTGCCATTGAGTTGGCGAACCTTGGCTCTTGTGGAGCCACACCATGGGCTCTGTTTGGGAGGAGCCACTGGACAGGGCCAGGACCCAGGTCTGGCAGGAGGTGGCCACTGACCTTGTTGATGCCACTGGAAGGAGGAGGACTGCAGAGCAGTGCAGGCACCGTTATGGGGACCTCAGGAGGAGGAGCCAGAGCTGTTGCCCATCTGCGATTACGTGCCAGAAGGGCATGGTGCCTCGTCCAGGTGGGTATCGTCTACTCTACACACTTGTATTGTCCATATGGGTAACACTGTCTTATGTGTCCAGCACATAGGGAAGGGATAGTCTAGGGTTGGCTGTGGTGGTGTTTACAGGGTATGAGGTGGGTGGGTCTGGCTGGGTGGGTGGGCACACACATTGGGGCAGGGAGACTTTGCTTTGGGATTGTACTGATGTTTTTCTCTCCTTGTTTCCCTCACAGGTGTGGATGAGTGATGGCGGCTGGGAGCAGCAGCGGAGGGAGGAGAACGCGCCCAGGAGAGTCGGGGACCAGCACGCCCGACATCACCGGCCCGATGGGGGTAGTGCCGCGACACCATGATTACTACTGCATGCTGTGTAACGGGGTGGGAGGCAGAGCATGGCCACCATCCATGGACACCACTGCCATGCACGTGACTTGTGACAGTCAGCACTGTCCAGTGGCACTGCATGTCTGGGAGTGCGTCAGTGGTGGTCCATGCGTGCACTGGGTACATGGTTGTGGCACTGCCTGCACACCGCATAGCCACATTACTGTACGGCCTTGGTAGTGCTGTGCAGGACATGGGCGGTGGGTGTGTGCAGTGGTCCACATGGCTGTTGCTGCCTGGATGGGCAGGTCTTGTGGACAAGGTCACTGTGGGTGGGCGCACACCATCACAGGGGCGTGGCACATGGCTGTATGCCATGCACAATGGGTGGGCTACAGGGGGATGGACAGTCACACCTATTGACTCTGATCCCTCTTCCTAGGTGACCGGTGACTCCTGCAGATACAGCAGGCTATTCAGGAGGTGCTGCAGGTGGCGGGGGAGTCCCTGCAGATCTTGCGGGACATGCACCAACATGGGGTCAGGAGGAGGAGGAGGCCTAGACGACAGCGCCAAGAGGAGGAGGACCAGGCTGGCCATTGATGTCCCCATGCACTGAATAACACCTTCCCCTGTTTGACCCACCCTCACACCCCATCTTCCCTTTCCCATATGTTCACCCTCGCCCCTTACCCACCCCCATCTTGTTTCTTTCCCTCCCCCCATATGTACATAGTTCTGTATATAGTTTTGTTTAATATGTTGCAATAAAATTATTTTGATATGACTACTGTGGTGGTCTCTGATTTGCAGCTGGCTATAGGTGCTCAGCTGCAGTGGTGTGCATGGCATCTGGGGTGGTGCAGTCATGGGTATGTGTGTATGTGCATGGGGAAGTGTCTATGGTGTGGGAGTAGCTATCAGTTGGTGTCTGTGGTGTGTGTGTTGTTCTCTGTGCATTGGATGACTGTGTGCAGTGGTCCATGGTGCATGCTCTGTGTCCATTGTGCCCCTGTCAACCCGTCCTTGGCCTGTGCAGCTAACACCCTTGCATGTATGTGGCCTGCAAGGTCTGCTGCCATGTCAGTGGTGGCTGTCCATGCAGGTCATCCACTGTAACCGTCACAATGCTGGGTTGCCTCCTGTCACTGGTGTGGTGCATGTTTGCCTCGGGTGACACTGTAGCTCGCAGGTTGTTGTCCCACCTCCATGCTGTGGCTTGTGTGTGTTGCAGGGCTGTGCACCACTGTCTGTCACTTGTGCTCAGGCATATGATGGTGGCGTGCAGGTCCACAGTGCCTACACAGAATTTGGTGTCCTCCTGTGCCATGGAGGACTTCTGGCTGTGTGCTCAGTTTTCATGGGGCCCACACTGGGGGCTTGGTTGCCACACTACTGCGTCCTGTGTTATTGTCCCCTTGGAGGGTGGTGTTTGCCCTGCACTGTGGGTGTCTGTGCTGGCTGCTGTGGCTAGTGGTGAGTCAGGATGTGTCCACTTGTCTACTGTGCAGGGTGCTGTATCAATGGTGGTGTCAGGGGCATGCCCTTTCCCATGTGTGGGTACCTCTTGTGCCAGCCTTATGGTCAGTCTCTCAGCTGTGCCTCAGGGGATTGTGCGTGTTGGCACTGTGTCTGCCGTTGTTGCATTGCCGTGTGCTGCCACCCACTGCTGGGTGCTCATGGTGGGGCTGGCTTGCATGGTTCTGTGGTACACGAGGTTGCAGTGTGACAGTGGGGGTGGTGGTATGCATGGGGTTTCCTGCAGTGGTGGTCACTGCTCATGGGGGGTGTCTGGGGGTCACGGTGCAGGGTGTGTTGTACACTGGGGAGGGCTAGTGTGGCATAGGGTGGTCCACCCTCCTTGTGTGGCAGTCTCAGCTTGCCGGTGGGTGTGCTGGGGCACCATGGCCCAGCTGTGCGTTGTTTGCTTGTCCCCATGGGCCAGTGGATATTCCAGCCCTCCCCAGTTGTGCTGTGCTTGGGGTGTGGAGGCAATGTCAGTTCTGCTGTGTGTTCCTGTGCCCATCTGTGGCATGGGTGGTGGGCCCCTACCTCCCTGGTTGTGCAGTTACATTGCTCTGCTGCTGGAGGGCTCCTCTTGTGCTATGGTGCCTCTGGGCTGCTCAGCTGGACATCCCTTGTTGCGCCATAGTGCATCGTCTGCTCAGCTTCCTCTCCTAGTTGTGCTATGCGCGGGTTGTGCGATATTCAGGCGTTAGCTGTTGGTGCAGTTGGCTTGCTCCTTCTTTGAATATGTCAACGTCTATGCGTAGGCGCAATGGAAACTTGCTTCTGCTATTCTGCTTTTTGGGTGCAGTTTGAATATCCAGCCCATGGTCTCTACTTTAGGATTAGCCACTATCTTACAAGTGATGCTAAGACAAGGTTGGTACAAGCAACATTCCTGCCACTCGTAGACTATGCGGACTTCTTGTATAGCCACTGCCCTATCTCTTACCTTGCAAAGCTGGACACGCTCTATCATACAGCTCTGAGATTTATTACCGGACTTCCCTATACTACGCATCACTGTTCCTTGTATGCAGCCATAGGGTGGACTTCCCTTCAATTCAGGAGAGAAAAAAACACTGCTTTATGGGCCTACAGAGCAATTTCTAAAAAAACTTCTACAATATATCTTGGACTGCCTTCTGCTATGCTTATATAGGCAAGTATGCGCTAAGGAGTTACTCCTCCATCTTATTTGAAGTTCCCGAAGTTCATTCTTGCTTTGGTAGAACGGCTATTAGCTTTGTACTGCCTACTCTGTGGAACAACCTGCAGAAAATCCTGAAACTAAGTACACCTGTCAGTAATACTTAATTCAAGACCCTATACCCTCATCTACTTAAGGAACTATGTAAGTATTTCCCGCACCACTAGCTTGAATCAGTATCCACTGCATCATCTATGATGTCTGTCTTCTAACCTGAGGACTAGGTTCCATGCCCTATATCACCCTCCTATTACTGTCTATCATAGCTCATCTGAGTTACTTATCTGACCTCCTCCTTGCTTACTTACTACCACAGTAAGGATGTTCTCTGGTTCCGTTAGTTAGTGCTCCATCCCCCCCGCCCCTCGTCCTCATCCTATAAGGGTAACCTCAGTCGCCTCTACCACCTCTTTCCAAACCCAATATCAACAGCCTGTCATTTATTCAGTGTTTGTTTCATATATCTACAACATGGTTATGCACATATGTTGCTGCAATGTAAAGTATTATGCCTTACGCTCATGTATGCTATTGTCTGATGTATAGAATATTGTCACCTATATGCATTACCCTGTACTGTTGTTTTTAAACATATGTATCATTTTCTTTTTCTTTTTATATGTATCTTGACCTTATCCTAACCGGGACCATCTTGCAAATGAGCCCTGCTCAATGATGCTTGCCTGGATAAATAAAGACTGATTGATTGATTGATTTATTGATTGATTATGCAGCTTAATTAACATTACAGGTATAGGAAAAAAATGGGAAAACAAAAATTTGTGCATTAAAATGAAATGTGCACTTATCCAAAGTGCATTTAAGTGGAATCCACTGTATTAAAATTACTACTTCTATTTCTAAACTCATTAAGAGGAATTTTTCTAATCCCCTACATTCAATTAAAGCAGATTTAGATTGTTGAGTCATATAGCGTATCTCTTTGGGGCAGAGCTTATATTATAAAATGAATATTCTACCTAGGATACTTTATCCCATGATTATGTTAATAGTTAAACTTTCAATGAGCTGGTTCAAACATTTTCAAAATGACTATTTTCTATGGCATGGACATAAACCACAACTCCGTTATCTTTGATTGACAGTTCCAAAACCTAATGGAGGACTTGGTATCCCAGACTTTCATGCTTAGTACCATGCAGCTCAGTCTGCAAAATATCTCAAGTGGTTATCTCAGGATTGGTACCAATCAATGTCATATATTCCATTATGGCTGACTATAAAGCATGGATTATGCAAACAAAGAGGAATCTCTTAGAAAGCTTTATTTTACCTTAATTTTTATGCAATGCCCAAATCATTAAAAAATACTCCTATTGGTACATCCCATACTATATTTGGTCAGTATAAACATAATTCAAAAAGCATTCTTGTTAATGTATGGGAACAACCCATTTCATCTAACCCTAACTTTAGAATATAAGGTAAAACATCATCAAATCTTATTTGGCAAAAACATGGTGTTAAGATCCCTCTTCAGTTGTTACAAGATCATAAGTGGATCCCCTCTACAATTTTCCAGCTCCTATACAATTTAAATAACAAGGAATGCCTTTTTTCATCAACAGCTTAGATATTTATTTCTATTGAAACTGGGCAACCCAGCATGAAGTTCAACTCAAACTTTTTCATTGATTACATGCAGTAAACTTAGGATGGAGCGATGGAAGCACTAAGGGAGGTCAACAGTGAAAATGCCGACCTCCCCCACAGCGACGGCACAATACCGACGTCATTATTGTGCCGCCCATGCAGCGAGTGTTTTCTGTGGGGGCTGTACCCCGCACCAGACTTTAAGTTCTCAACTCCAGGTCAGAATTGGCCGGGGATGGAGCGTTGGTGGAAAGTGAAGCACCAAAAGGACCATTACAGTGACTATATAATAATAGTCCTTTTTGTGTTTCGCCATCAGGGTGTCAGTCCTGAAGGGGTGCACCATGGAACGCCATGCTATTTCAAAATTATATAAAGCAACTCAACAAGAATGGATGTAAATATGTTTCACCCCCTAAATACAGGCCTACAACTTTGGATTGGTCACCCACAAATGAACACTGGAAGAGAATGTGGCAAAATGTTTATCAATATAACAAATTTGATGCCTACCAGTATACTCAATTTAAAATTATACATGCAATCTATAATAGTCCTACTAAACTACATACAGTAAATTGGGAGTTCTAAAATCACCTGTATGTATCAGATGCAACCTTGCAGATGGTTTGCTGCCGCATATTTTATGGGATTGTCCAAAGCTCAATCACTTTGGTTGAAAGTTCAAGAAACTTTGAACCCAAACTTAGGACTAAATAAAGACAAAGAACCTCTGTGTAAACACTGAGGCAAGGATTACCCAAAGGGCATTTGGCTGGGAAGCCAAGTTTCAAGAAAATACAAATCACACATGCCCCACAATGCAAAGCATCATGGGCTGATATGCAAATCACCACAGAATGTTATGCTGGTCCAACTTTAAGCAGAATTGTATGGTGCCAAAGGCCTCTCACACAGTCTGCAAAGGGTGCTAACAGAAGACATAGACACGTGTCTTCTCTACCAGGACTCATCAGTATGCCTCGTCTGTTTGACACCCCAGTGGAATGGACCAGCTACCCCTAAGGCAGTGTGCCTGGGATATATTGTGGTGAACCCATTAAAATAAAAAACTATTTAAAAGACAAAGAACCTCTGTGTGTAAACACTGAGGCAAGGGTTACCCCAAAGGGCATTTGGCTGGGAAGCCAAGTTTCAAGAAAATACAAAATCACACATGCCCCCACAATGCAAAGCATCATGGGCTGCATATGCAAATCACCACAGAATGTTATGCTGGTCCAACTTTAAGCAGAGTGCATGGTACCAAAGGCCTCTCACACAATCTGCAAGGGTGCTAACAGAAAACATGAACACGTGTTTCATCCTACCAGGACTCATCAGTATGCCTCGTCTGTTTGACACCCCAGTGGAATGGACCAGCTACCCCTAAGGCAGTGTGCCTGGGATATATTGTGGTGAACCCATTAAAATAAAAACTATTTAAAGACAAAGAACCTCTGTGTGTAAACACTGAGGCAAGGGTTACCCCAAAGGGCATTTGGCTGGGAAGCCAAGTTTCAAGAAAATACAAAATCACACATGCCCCCACAATGCAAAGCATCATGGGATATGTATGCAAATCACCACAGAATGTTATGCTGGTCCAACTTTAAGCAGAATTGCATGGTAGCTGGTCCATTCCACTGGGGTGTCAAACAGACGAGGCATACTGATGAGTCCTGGTAGGACGAAACACGTGTCTATGTCTTCTGTTAGCACCCTTTGCAGACTGTGTGAGAGGCCTTTCGGCACCATGCAATTCTGCTTAAAGTTGGACCAGCATAACATTCTGTGGTGATTTGCATACGCAGCCCATGATGCTTTGCATTGTGGGGGCATGTGTGATTTTGTATTTTCTTGAAACTTGGCTTCCCAGCCAAATGCCCTTTGGGGTAACCCTTGCCTCAGTGTTTACACACAGAGGTGCTTTGTCTTTTAAATAGTTTTTATTTTAATGGGTTCACCACAATTTATCCCAGGCACACTGCCTTAGGGGTAGCTGGTCCATTCCACTGGGGTGTCAAACAGACGAGGCATACTGATGAGTCCTGGTAGGACGAAACATGTGTCTATGTCTTCTGTTAGCACCCTTTGCAGACTGTGTGAGAGGCCTTTCGGCACCATGCAATTCTGCTTAAAGTTGGACCAGCATAACATTCTGTGGTGATTTGCATACGCAGCCCATGCTGCTTTGCATTGTGGGGGCATGTGTGATTTTGTATTTTCTTAGGACTAAATGTTGCTTTACCCTTAGAAATTGTATTCTGGGGTTGGATATTCAAAATATAGACAGTAGAAGTCATTATTTTAGTTTAATTATTATGGTTACAAAAAGGTAATCTTAAAGCTCTTCTCTTTGAAGGGGTGCACTTAGGTCCCTAACTTATCCCCCTTCCAACCCTGCGTACTTATCAGCTAACCCTAGGTCTACAGACGCTGCCCACTATTTCCTGAGGACCTGGTATCTAATCTGCTATTTAGGATGCTTAAAGCTTAACGTGCTCATTATTTGTTACCTTCATGCTTTCCATTCTTTTGCGTCTGCAAAGATATGTACTCCTACTTTTAAAATACTATTCCACTCTCCAGTCTGTACTGAAATGTTACCTGTTTGTTGTTGTTGCACGCGGGTCGCCCCTGAAAAAGGGACCTCTACGGGCCCAGTGGGCCTACCCGGTCATCAAATTTCAATAAATAAATAAATAATAAATAAAGCACTGGTTAGATCAAATGCTCCATCATTTACTGAATGGTACAAAGAGATTTGTCAAATCTTACATATTACATGCATATTAGCATCAGTTCAGAATTCATTTATGTCTTATTGCCAATGTTGGGGTCCAACCTCATATGCCATCAATAATCATTGACACTTTTCATAAATTATTGTAATATTATAATTTAGCCCTGTCTGGTTTATTTATTGCTTGAGTGGGTTGGTTATGGGAAGGGAACAGGTTGGTGGATACCATTGTTGTATAATTATGTTTGCTTATATATTCTCATGTTGTTGGTGTTACATATATCTGAACTAATTTACAAAGTATAAATAATTTGTAATGAATCTGGGGAAAAGTTTCCAAAAGTGGTGCTTTTAACTAAAACTGTGCACATTTGTTATGTTCATGCTGTTTGGGAGATAAAAAATGTATGCACCACATGTTTTACAAATTGCCACAAATGAGGCAGTGGCAATGCCTTTTGTTTCAAATTGCTGGTTTCAACTTTATTTTCCTGATACTAAATGAAATGTTACTTTAAGCACAAACTGCACGCATTTGCTATGTTTAGGAAACTTATGTTGAGCAAATTTATTTTGTGGATTACTATGGACTCAGGGCAGCTGAGATCTGTGGGCTTTTAGTCTGTCAGAAGCTCGGCTTCCTCAGTTTCCACTTCCCAAAAAAGAAGGAACACATGAATGCTGTTTCTAGTATAATTCTTTATTGTATGAAACAACAAACACCAATAGCAGATTTGCTGGATGCACGTTCCCTCAAGGTAGCCAAACATCTTTACACTTCACCAAGCACTTTCTCAAGGCTAACAGGTGCAAGGGAGCTAGTCATTAAAAAGGTCCCATTTAAAGTGGCAGTACCCATATTCACAATAATACATCGATAAATATAAACAACAGAAATAAACCACAGTGCACAATAAATATAACCAGGCTTAAAAACATATATCAACATCCCACCAAGTGAATATGTAAATCATTAATGTAAACCATGATCCATAAGGACAGGGAAATATGGGGAGGGAGGTTGGGGGGACAGAGTTTGACATAAAAGGATAAAATGTTTGTGGAAAAAGACTAGCATGTAATTGCATACAAATGGTACCACATAACACATAACTGAAAAAAAACAAAGAAGGTTGAAGGAACATATCGGGGAACACGTTAGGAGTATTCAGAAGTTTTGACTCCCAGCGGGCTAGTGAGGTCATAACTGAAGTGCACTCGACAGCGGAAAAAAAGGAACTGAGGCGGTTGAGGGCTGTGGCCGATGTAAGCCATGCAACATGAGCTAGTCTCACAGTGCTGCACATGCACACAGCCTGTCATAGCGCTGGCCCTCCTGGGAAGTTCTGGCTCCTGCAGGGTCCTAGCGCCTCTGTTCCAGAACCCATTGCTGTGAATCAATGGCGAAGATTGGTCCTGGAAGATCTCAATGTCTAGACATCCCAAACCAAGAACAAGGGTAAGACCAATACTGGAGTGAGTCCGGTGGATGGCAGGTGGGCATGTAGATCAATAGTGAAGATACTCCTAGAAGATCAAAATTATGGTGAGTATGTAATTTTCATATCTTCCAGGAATCAGTCTTCACCACTGATTCACAATAGTAAATAAGAATACCATGCTCAGACAAAGTCCTCCACACTAGAGAAGCAGGGCCAAGGGCTCACTCAGGATAAAGCCCATACAGGACAGCCCTGACATGGGTGACATACTGCCTGGCATGGACATCCAGGCACAGTGCTACAAAGGTGTGCACTGTGTTCCAAGTTGCAGGTCTGCAGATATCACTGACAGGTACAAAGTGAATCTCTGCCAGGAATGTGTCAACTGCTCTAGTTGAGTGGGCACATACCTGACCTTCAAGCTTGACCTGAACCAAGGAATAGCAGTGGTGTGGGCAGCTCACAATCCAGGCTGAAATGCACTTGATTGCAACAGACTGTCCTTTTCAATTGGGACTGAAGGAGACAAGAGCTGTTTGGATTGCCTAAAGTGCTTAGTTTTGTCCAGGTAAAATGTCAAGGACCATCATAACATCCAGAGAATGGAGAGTTTGCTCTCCTTCATTCTGGAAGTTAGCAAAGTAGGTAGGCAGTGCTAGTGACTGATTCAGATGGAATGCCAACACCACTTTTAGTAGGAACTTAGGGTGTGTGCAGAGAACTACCTTGTCCTTGTGGAAAGCAGTATACAGATGATCTGTGACCAAAGCATGGTTTTCAGACATTCTGTGAGCAGAAGTGATGACAACTAGAAATGCTGCTTTACAAGTTAAGAACTTCAGCTCACATGTCACAAGGGGCTCAAAAGCCTTGTGAGTGAGCATATTGAGCACAAGGTTGATATCTGAGGAAGCCACTGGCTTTCTGATGGAAGATCTTGTGTATAAAATGCTCTCAAGGACCCCCTTGATCAGTGGCATCTGTGCCAGGTAGAGGGTACCAATGAGCTCACAGTATGCAGAAATAGCACACATGTGAACCTAAAATGTGGAATATTGGAGATCAGCATCAGGAAGGTCCAGCAAGTACTCCAGAATCTTGTAAAGTGGGCACTCAAAAGGGTCCATGCGAGTTTTGGAGCTCCTGATGGAAAATCTTTTTTATTTGGTTGTGTAAGTGTTCATAGTGAAAGGTTTATGGGCAGCCAAAAGTATTTCAGAGACCCTATGAGATACCTTGTACTAGATCACTTGTATCTCTTCAAAAGCCAGTCCTGAAGGTAATGGGAGTGGAGGCTGGGATGGACCAAGTGACCCCGGTGAGTTAGAAGTCCATCCTGAGTGGAAGAATCCTCAGTTTGCTGACTGATAGAATACATACAGAAAAAGATTTTTCCATTGCAGTATGATTGCATCCCAACAGAAAACATAATTTCCTGGATGGCTGGCACAGAATCAAGGCAGTTTGACGTTGAGCGGAGAGGAAAAAAGGTCCATATCTGAGATGTCTCACTCATCAAATGGAAATTTCACAATGTTCTGAGCTAGTGACCACTCATGAGGATAGGCCAGTGTTTGGCTAAGCTCATCTGCCAGAGTGTTCTGGACTCCTGGCAGATGGATGGCTTGAAGCAGGATCCCCTGCTCCAAGTACATCTCCCACACTCTCATCGCCTTCCGCAGAGAGGTAGAGTGAGCTCCTCCTTGTTTGTTGATATAATACATCACAGGCTTGTCTGTCTGGATGAGGACTGTTTTGTGGCTGACAAGATCCACTTGGGCTGGCAGGCCACATGACACTCACATCTCCAACACAATAATGTGGAGATGTGTCTCCGGTAAGTCTCAAATACCTTGTGTTTGGAGACCCTGACAGTGGGCCCCCTATCCTGATAGGGATGCGTATGTGGTAAGAGTCAACTTAGACTGTGACTGGGAGAAGGAAAAGTGCTGGAGGAGACTGTCCTCCATTGACCATCATGTGAGTACCCTAACCAGGGGCTAGGTCAACTGAATAGGGTAGATTTGAAGATGTGATGCTTGTGACCACTGCACACTGAGCATTCACTGAGTCATTGTTATGTACAACCATGCCAGGGGCACTGAAAACACAGAGAAGGTTGTCAGACCTAGCATGTGTTGCATGGAGTGGGCTTGTACAGTGCTGCACTCCTTGATGTAGCATGACATTTGCAGGATTTCCTGCATTCTGCTCTCTTGCAGAAAGGCTCAGGCCATGGTCATATCCAGAAGAGCTCCTATGAACAGCATCTGCTGTGAGGGTTGGAGGTGAGCCTTCTAGATTTAGTAGAACCCCCATGGAAGTGAGGAACTCAGTGACCACCATGACCACTGCCTGTTCTGTCTCCTGCCTGAATGGGCTGGCTCACAAAAACAAATTGTGGGGCTCACAGCACTTGTAGTGACCAATGTGGTGCATGTAGCTACATAAAGAACCGTAGTAAAAAAAGGGGGGGGGCACACAGGAATCCCAAACAATGCTACAGCACTGACCCAAATGGACTGGCTATCAGCCAATCATCCAGGCATGGGTAAAGTTAGAGTTCTATCTTCTCAGGTGCACTGAGAGTACTGCAAGCACATTGTAAAGAGTCGAGGCAATGAAGAGAGGCCAAAGGGCAGGAATCTGAATTGTTCAGCGGCCCCAGCACAAAGAATCAGAGGCATCTGAGGTGACTGGGGTGTACCAGAATGTGCTGGTATGCATCATGCATATCCACTAAGCTAACCAATCCTGGAAAAAAATAATTCTAAATTTCTCGATCCAAGAAATTGAGATGTCTGAGCTCAAGGAAGGGGTGCATGTCCACTGTGAATGAACCAGCTGTCTGAGCCAGAAATACCTTCTGATGCAGATGTCTGCAGTGGATGAGTGGGAAGCAGAAGCAAAGGCATCCAAGCAACTTAGAGTTGATGGCTGGTGGACTAAATTCCGTGTATGGCAGTCAGCAGATTTTGTTTAGTCTCTGCCAGGGACTTCAGTAAACTTCAAAGGGGATAGTCATAACAGGAAAAATGCCTTTGGCAGCTAGCAATCTGCATGCCTAGGGTAGCTGCTGCACAGGCCTGTTTTCTCACAGTGTCAAACTTGAGTGATTCCTGGTAAGAGGGTGCACAGTGACCTCCTGAAGGAGAATCGCCTTGTCATTCTCAGGCAGAGTTACAATGGCATCAGCTAAGGCTGGGAAACATACACTGTACCACAACAGGGATAGTTAATTTTTATATCTATCCACTTGCAGACAGATGGTATTGAAGCAGGTCTACTTCAGACAGTAACAGACAGGGTTGAAATGCAGGCAGAGTAGAAGAAACTAAATTGACTGGCATGGTAGTAATGTTTATCCACTGCAGATGGATATGTTTACCTTGTTCAATGGCTGGGGCCCAAGAGGGGGAAGTGGGCGGGAAGCAGGGATGAATGGTAAAGATATACAAGAACATCAAGAACTATGGTAGGTACATCATTTTCATATCTTACCTGTATTAATCTTCACCATTCATCACTGGTGGGTGAGTACCAAGCACCACAACTGTGGTGCCGGCATCTTCTTGAGGGCTAAATCTTCCCTCAGCCTCCTGCGGGGGGAAAACACAGAAAGGAATGGGCCACTTATGGGCAGGCTAGGCCAGAGAATGGTTAAGGAGAGGTGGAGACTCCGACTACCGAGGAGAAGGAAGGCACTCCGACAACTCTCGCCTCACCCTACAGGACAAGAATTAGGCCCTTTGAAAAGGAGAGGCAATCACCCTATGCCGGGCCAGGAGTAATAACCTGGAAAGGCAAAGCCACGCCATCTGCCTAATGCAGACTGCAGTTTCTGCCAGCCTGGAAGCTACCTCACTGGCATCATAGACGCCGTTGTCTGTGTGTCTCGCTTAGCTCCAGACCATGTGCAGAAAGGCTATTGGCTTGCCTGGTCACCCTGTGTCAGGTAAAAGATGCCAGAGTTGTCCCAGCACCATTCTCAGGTGTCTAGCATAGACAGTCTGGTGCGCCAAGATGCACAAAGGAGGCGTGCTACTGAGTAAACCCTTCTCCCCAGCGGTCGAACTCAACCAAATCAGAGTCTGGGAGGCAGTCGTGACTTTGATGATGATGCCCAGAAGGGTATCCAGGGCTCCACTCCCAAAGCGGGGTGGGGCATAGCACCTGGAGACCCAGAGGTACACAATACCTGCACTGACAGTCCTCAGGGCTGGAAAGGGCAGAGGGATGCTGCCAGACCTGATACGGCATCTCCATGAAAGGACGAGGCCACGGAAGGATAAATAATAAGGCTTTCTGAGCTAAATTCCCCAAGGAAAGCACACGTCATGTGGCCAGGATCGCAGCTTGTAAAGTGGGAGATGTGAAGCTCCCCTAGCATCCACGACAGGAATCACTGTTAGCTGGTGATATCAGCATCTGAGGACAGGTGGACAGAGGGATCCTCTTCCTTGGTGGAGGAAGACGAGGAGGCAGAGGAGCCCAGTTCAGAGTCAGGGGTGACTGGAAGATCAGGCCTAATGATGACCTTATCCAGAGCTCTGAGGTACCAAGGGAAAGCAGCCACCAATGCCCCCCTGAACTGCTCCTAGATCACTGGAACCGAACAGCCCCAGAGACCTGGTAGAGAAGGGGGAGGAGGCAGAGGATCCAATGGTGGAGGGAGGTCTGATGAGCCAGAGCAGGATCTCTGCTAGGGCTATGAGAACATGCAGGGGACCCTTCCTGGGGGGGGCTATGTAACTCACCCACTGCAGGCCTCCCAACCAGACAGGGGTGGTTAAAGTGGTGCTCATGGGCAAGGACCCCATGATGAGGCAATCAGAGCCAGTCTGTCCCTTGTGAGCGGCCCCTGGCCCCACCTGTTGTAAACCCTACCTGGTCCAATGAGAAAAGGAGAGAAGGGTCCACACTGCGGCTCCTCCCAGAGCCACCAGCTGCTATAGAAGAGTGCCTGCATGCCAGCCTCGACCTCCCCATGCCCACCTCCCAAGATATGGATCTGCTCCTTGACTGGCTCCCAGTACCCGAGAGAAGGGGCTCTGAAATAACTCCGGCACCAGAGACAGTGTCAGAATCCATCCCAGAACTCACCCCGGTGCCGGAATCCAACTCGGCATCGCGCACAGTGGCAGAACCAGACCCAGCACCAGGGTCAGCGCTGGACTCCAACTCAGCTCTGCCTCTGTACCAACCCTTCTCCGACACTGGAGGATATGGAGAGTCAGCCCCAAGGCAGGGCCCAGAAAGAGTAGCAGACGATCTTGTTGTACTAGAGACTGAATGCTAGGCTTAGGAGAGTGATAGGACTTCTGAGAGTTGGGCAGCCAATCTGGGTCATCCCGATCTTCCTCCTCCTCCTCCTTCTCCTCCTCCTCCAAGTAGGAGATCAGGAGACAACCCAAGAGGCCACTCCGAAACTCTCCCTCTCCAGTACAGCGGACGCGCACTGGAAGGGATCCAGCACCGACAATGGCACCACCTTGCTCACTAGCACCAAGGGAGATGTCAGAGCCAGGCGGTGTCAACAGACAGCATCAAGGACTCCAACTCAGGCTCAGCATATAGCTGTGACCGGTGACACCAGGGGCATCCATGCCTCCCAGGAAGCAACGGACCATGAAGGGTGCTCAGCCCCCCACCAGAACAGGCCGACTGTCCACTCGACCCCTCATGCAGGCCTCCCGTCTCCAACGAGACTGGAACTAGCGGAGGCCTGCTCCCCTCAGTATGTATAGCACCTGGGGAAGGGCTCAAAGTCCTGGCCTTGGTGTCCTGGGACCGACGCTGCCCTCCAAAGGTGGGAGGATCCCAACCCACCTTCATCATGCGCACCTCGAGGACCCGGTGGTCCATGGAGAAGCACACATCATGGTTGTCCATGTCATGTGATGGACTCAGGCAGGTTAGACAGTGATTGCAGTGGTCCATCACTGTCATCAGCTTGCCACAGGGGCACCGACGCATAGGGGCTCTCCCCCCCTTAGATTTAGAAATAGGCCCTGAACTGGACATAATCACACAAAAAAATAAAAAATAGCCACAGAACAGACTTGGCACCATAGAAATAATTAAAATAAATAAATAAAAGAATGGTTTTACCTGTTTCTGAAGAGTCTACGGTGTAGAGTAGGAGTGGTGGTGGCAGACTTATGGAGACTACACAGGATCAAAATGGCTCAGCTCACACAGGGTGATGCACCTCGATGGTGGGGAAAAAAATAACTGAAATGGTGGAGGGACTGGTGTTGGTTACTGGCCAACCCGCAAACACCTTGCAATACGTTGGCCTCAAGGGCAACGCCATCTCCAACATCAGCCCCTCCTCCTTAGGAAGATAAAAAAATCCTAAAGCTATAAGCTTCCCGAGGGTTCTGGCACTTCCAGCTAGACCCACCAGTGATGAAAGATGAAGATTAATACAGGTAAGATCAACAGTTACAGGCAAGTAACCTATCTTTATAGGGGCATGCATACAGGTCATTATCCAAACTCTGGCAGACTCCTAGTAGTTCTCCAGGGGAAGGGGCAAGACATGCACCTCTACTTGGCAAACAGAGACTGGAGAACTGAGGTCCCAAAAGCAGCATCCTGATGGGACATGTCAATGCTGTAATGAAATATGAAGGTGCATGCAGTCCTCCAGATAGCAGCCCTACAGATCTCTCCTGGATGGGAATGTCACTGGAGGCAGCCACTGAGGCAGCAGCATGCCTGGTGGAATGAGCTTTAAGCCCTGTGGGAGGCTCCCTACCAGCCAACCTATAGTAGAGGTTGATGCAGGATATGATCCACCTGTCAGTCATCTGCCAGTCTGCCAGGCACAGTTTCAGTATATGTGACAAACAGCTGGCAAGCCTAACCCTGAACTCCAGCCTTGCACTCCTTATACTAAGAGAGTGCGCTCCATAGGTCCAAAGTATGGAGACTATGGTCAGCCCCTGAAGATGGGTTGGTAAAGTATACCAGAAGGTTTATTGCCTGGTTAAGGTGAAACTCCAATACTATGTTCTGGAAGAACTTTGGTTGGGGGTGAAGAACGACCTTGTCTTTTTTGGAAGACCAGATAAGCACGCTCCACCTAGAGCTCCTGGAGCTCACTGATAATTCTGCAGACATGATAGTCACCAAGAAGGCCATCTTCCATGACAAGTGTGACATCCTCACTTGTGCATAGGCTCATATGGCTTGCCCATCAGAATAGCCAGCACCAGCAGTAGGTCCTCAGGTTGTGTTCATGCACCAGAGGGAACAGATGGTCCATGACTTTGTAAAAGCACCCAACCACCTTTTCCTAGGCCACAGTCAGCTTAAAAGCCTACACCTGGTAAGCAGAGATGGTTCTGAGGTGCACCTTCAGGGACATCACTCGTGGGCCCAACAGAGAGGGACCAGAGGTGCTCAGGGATGCTCACCAGAAAGCAGGTAAGGGGATCAAGCTCCTTGACCTGGCAACAGAAAGAGAACTTCTTCCATTTAAATGCATAGCATTTGTGAGTCAACACCTTTTGGTAGGCCTCCACAATGTGAAGCACAAGTTCCGAGAGACCCAAGGCCTGGAACTCTAGCCACTCAGGAACCAGGCCGAGAGGAGCAGGGATGTCAGGTCCAGGTGCAGGACTGTCCCCAGTTGTCTGGTTAGCAGATCTGGGTGAACAGGCAAGCACCACAAAGGCTTGCTGCTGAGGCTGAGGAGATCCAGGTACCAGAACTGTTTGGGCCAGTCTGGAGTTATCTAGATCATCCCCCGCCTTGTCCTTCCTTGCCTTTACTACCATCATGTGGATCAAGGGGAAGGAAGGGAAGACACACATGAGGCCCGGGATCCAGGTATGGCAGAACTGAGTTCTACCAGTCCGATAATCCCGGTGGAGGGATGTCTTTTCTATCTTTTTCTTTTCCCTACTGAAATCTGTTGCACATTAGTCTCTTCCTATACTATACTTTACCTTTTTCTGCCCCTGGCATAGGCTGGCCACCTACGTTAGTCTTTTCTATCTTTCTTTTTCACTACTACTTTTATTTCTAATTTCCATCCCTCACCAAGAACTCCTCCAAAATAACGCACCAGGCTAAGGCCAGCTGGCACAAATGAAATAAGGTGCATTTATGGCATTTAATGCCAAAAGATATTTTAAAGTGCCTTTAAGTATTTAAGGTGTAGCCGGCCTGGTGGCACTGAGGGTTGAGGCACTGGACACCACACCTCAGGCCACACAGGTGACCTGAGTTCGGGAACAAGCTTGGGCCACCGGGGGTCAGCAGGGGAGAGGGAGGATTGAGCATTTGGAGGACAGCTCTCCTCTCTCACGGGGTTCCAGGGTCTATGTCCGGCACATCAGTGGCCTCCGGTGGAGCCCGGAGGCACTGACATGCTTAGCGCTACTTCAGGAGGGGTTGCAGAGCTACGGGCAGGATGCCCCTGCATCATTGCACACTCGGGGCCCCGCTTGGGAGTGTGGGGGATGAAAGAGTATAAAATCTAGGAAAAACCCTCCACCACCTGCTAGATGATGGAGGGTCCAGGAGTGCAGCCTACCATGTCCAATGCCGGGCTCCTCCTCTTGCTTCTTCCATTCTCCATCAATGGCCACCCAACTGGATTATAGATAGAGTGCCAGGAGGCATAAATCTGGCTGCCCTGCCTAGGGGGGGCTCAGAGCAGGGGCTGGGTGGCCGTGGGAAAAACAGAGATGCCCTGTCACAGAGGGTGAGGGAGCTTCAGGTGGGTGGGATCAAGGCATCCATCAGTGGCCACTCCGAAGGAGTTTCAGGTTGGTGTGAGTGCACAAATAAAGTTGAAAAAAAAGTGTATAAGGTGCTGGTTGAATAAAGCAGTAATGTAAGGTGCATTTAAGTAAAGTGTATTGTGTGCCCTTTTAACGAGTTTAAAGTTTGGCAGTGTTTAATTAAGGTAATGCTTATGCCATTTTATGTATCTGAGTGCAGGAACTGTTTGAACGGCGGCAGACTTTAACTTTACTTTGCTGCTGCTCGGTTTCTGTGTAAATAATTACTAATGCCTCTGTATTATTAGGACTCCTGGCTGCTGGCTTTATATATAATATGCTGTAGAATTGTGCCAGCTAGCTGTGGAAGAGTCCAGCATGTGTGTGCAGCCAGTCCAGGCTGCTAGAGAGGTAGGCTTCCATGGAGCGGCAAACTTTCACTTTCAGTCACCCAGAGTATGCAGCGCCGAAAAGCGCAGCACTTGAAAATAAAAAGGGACTATGCTGTCCCTGGACATAAAAGCTATACAGAACCATAAAGCAGAGCTGCTAGATAATGATTGTCTAGCAGTCTGCCGCCTGCTACAACATAGAAAACAAATGATTTAGGGACAGGAGCATCCCTATGTATGTGGAAATGCTATACAGTTAGAGTAACCCCAGAATAAGGAGAGGGCTGCAAGGTAAACTAAACACAATAAATAAATTAAGTAAATTGAAGAATAAAGAGACACTGTAGGTCTCTAAAAGTCTCATTATGTATAGAGCCCTGAGATATAAATTAAAAGGCTAGTGTCCATATACTATAACAATACTGCACTTGTATAAATACAATAAATGTTTGCACTGTTTGCATATATATATATATATATATATATATAGAAAATAGGAGACTTCACATAAGTAAGACCTCAGGAAGGGGATTTCCTACAGAGGGACTTCCCATAAGTAAAACCTCATTATGTAATAGAGGAGGAGTTTCCCTATTTAGGGACTATTCTAGAACTAACTGGATATTATGGGCAGGGCCACTGGAAAATTGCAGAAAAGGTTACCCAAAATTGCGGAGCATTTAGCAAAAATTGTGGGAAATTGCGGGGTTTCTACTATAGACCCTGAGTGCTTCACAATAAATCTTTTAATGTTTTCTGCAACATATATTAGTCAGTATAAATTGCTAAATGAATACACTGACACCTGAATATTTTTTTTTATGTTCCTAACAAGAATACTAAACTGATAAGCTATCATAGACGTTGCCTATCTTCCAAAATTTAAAAGCATCTGCCTCACACAGTGCTAAATAGATTCTATAAAGTGAGCCACAGCAAATAAATATTAAATAAAGCCAGAAGAAATATTGTTTTGTTTGTTTCTGGCTGTAGAATAATGAAGCCTAATCAACAACTGTTTACAGTGCTCTGCCAACTATTCACCCACTTTGGTACAAGAAAAAGTAAGCAGACAGAGTGGTGAATAATTGAGTTTTAGTTAAATGTTGTTAAAGTGTTTAATGGTCATAATTTTACTGTAGGTACTGTACACTATTTTTGAAATCACATATTTAAACATTAAATCTAGGGGTTATTGGGGCTGGCAGGTATAATCTAGAGGTAAGAGTAACAAACTATGAATGAGCTGATGACATCTAGCAGACCTGAGTTTGATTCCACAACCTCGATTTGCATACCATGTGATTCTGAGCAAGTAACTTCACCTCCTCAATGCCCTGGGTTGTACCTGAAAACAGGCACTTGTGCCTAGTGGGCCTTACGTGGTTACCAAAAAATGTAAAAAAAAAAAATACCAATATATTTTTACTGCATCATAGAGTAGTCAGGGTACCCTGTAATTTACGAAGGGAAGAAAGGTGGCTACCAGCAAACAAAACTGGAGCCACAGCAAGTCGAAATGAACCCACGCATTGAAAAAGCTTCTTTCAGGCATGAAACGTACATCTGCCATGTTGCTGTTCAAGTGCTGGCTGTTTTACTATTGTTTGTATGTTACAAATAAATAGTTTTATCTGGACCTAGCTTAAAGGTCTTTCTTTGGTCATTACTGTGTAGCCCAACTACATAGTCTGTGGGTACCCTGTACTTTACCTTTGTTTTACACTGGCTGCAATGATTTTGTTTAGTTAAAGATAACTGTTCAGATACATTTTGTGTTTTATAAGCTTGTTTTTAGACTTTAGTCAGGTTTTTATTGTAGTCTTTGCATGTGAGCATCCAGGGGGTAGTTGCTAAGAGTGAGATCACTGTTACCAACTAGCTCATTCAAGTTTAAAATCGGCAGGGTCATCCAAAAATCCTCAGCTGTTTGAATCAAAACTAGTCTGAATAAAAGTATGCTCACAAGAAATAACTTGCCCTGCCACTTACAAAAAGGCTTCATAGTTAGCACCCCATTTAAGTGAATGGGATAATTTGAACCTTTTCTCTCATCTTTTGTTTCAGTCTGTGTATCAACAAAAAGTTTTCTGATAGACTGCTTCAACACAAAACAAATGTTAAGTGTTTAAGTGTACTTATGCTTGGCCAGTGGATTTTGAAACCAAACAAGACAAAGATTCAAAAGAAATCAGTGTCACATAAAACCCTTGCTCTATCTTGCACTGCAAAGTTTTGGCCAAACCCAAGTCTGCATGCAACATTGTCAATATATTAAGGCCCAGATATTCAAACTGCGCCTAAAAAGTGCCCAATAGCAGAAGCAAGCGCAAGTCTATTGCGCCCATGTGCAAGAGACGAGATATTCACAAAAAGAGCAGGCCAAATTGCACCTACAGCCAACGACTGCATATCGCACCACCTGCGGCATAACGCAACTAGGGAGGGGAAGCTGAGCAGATCTGATGCGCCATAGCTCAACAAGAGATGTTCAGCTGAGCAGTTCAGAGGCGCCATAGCGCAACCAGGGATGCCCCCCAGCTGCACAGCAATGTAACTGCACAATCAGGGAGGTAGGGGCCCACCACCCATGCCACAGATGGGCACAGGAACACACAGCAGAACAGCCATTGTCCCCCCACACCCCAAGCACATCACAACCAGGGGAGGGCTGGAATAACCACTGGTCCATGGAGACAAGCAACCAACCCACAGCCTGGCCATGGTGCCCCATCAGACCTACCGGCAAGCTGTGACTGGCACACAAAGAGGGCAGACCACCCTGTGCCACACCATCCCCCCAGTGCACAGCACACCCTGCACGTGACCCCCAGACACCCCCCCATGAGCAGTGACCACCACAGCAGGAAACCCCATGCATGCCACCACCCCCACAGTGTCAATGCAACCCTGTGCACCACAGAACCATGCAAGCCAGCCCCACCATGAGCACCCATCAGCAGGTTGCAGCACACGGCAATGCAACAACGGCAGACACAGTGCCACCACGCACAGTCCCCCGAGGTACTGCTGAGAGACCGACCATGCGTTGGCACAAGAGTTACCCCATATGGGACGGTCATGTCCTTGAAGCCTCCACCAGTGGTACAGCGCTCTGCACAGTATTCCAGTGACACACCCTGGCCCACCACTGGCCACAACAGCCAGCACAGACACCCACAGTGGTGCGTGGAAGCATGCACCACCAGATGCACACAGGGTCTGGACAGACACCCATTCATACCCAAGGGCACAACACCACAGGGACGCAGTGGTGGGGCAACACAAGCCCCATTGTGGGCCCATGTAAGCCATGTACACACAACCTGCAGTCCACCATGGCACTGGAGTGCCAACCATCCTCCGCAGGCACCATGGACCAATACACCACCAGTAGTCACCCGGAGCACAAGCCACAGACAGTGGGTCACATCCCCTGCAACACACACAAGCCACAGCATGGAGGTGGAACAATGACCGTGTTGCCCACAGTGCCACCTGAGCCAGGCATGCACCACACCAGTGACATGGGCAACCCAGCAAAGCGACAGGTACAGTGTCCACCCTGCAGGGAATGCCACCACTCACATGCCAGCAGACCATGCAGGTCACAGACAGGCATGTGTGTCAGCTGCACAGGCCATGGACAGGCCGATGGGTGCACCATGGACACAGAGCACGCGCCATGGACCACTGCACACAGTCATCCAGTGCACAGAAAACAACATACACAACACAGACACTGACTGATATCTACCCCCACACCATAGACACCTCCACATGGACACACACATACCCATGACTGCACCACCCCTGATGCCATGCACACCACTGCAGCTGAGCACCTATATCCCGCTGCAAATCAGAGACCACCACGGTATTCGTATAAAAGTCAAATGTATTATAAAAGTAGAAAACTCAACTATGTACATAGATAAGAACTATATACAGGTTTGTGGTGGGGGCACAAAAGATGGGGGTGGGCAGGGAAAGGGTGGACAAATGGGATGGGATAGGAGGGGTATGAGGGTGGGTCCGGGGGTGAGAGTCAGGGACAAGGGATCACTGAGGTCTACCGTCCTGGGTCTGGCTCCCTCTGGCTCTGTGTCTTCACAGAACCCCGACTCATCTATCCTTCGCAGAATTGCCGCCATCTCATGGGCCAGAATCAGGAGCTCCTGCTGGGTGTCCTTGATCTCCTCAGATGTCTCGCACCTAGGACAAGGGAGCACAGTCAACAAGTGTGAATGCACAACCCCATACAGCCCGCCCACTGTGCATGGCATACGCCATGGGACATACCACTGTGATGGTGTGTGACCAGTCGCAGTGATCCGCCCACAGGACCTGCCCACCCAGGTGCATACAGCCATGCGGAACACTGCACACACCCACCAGCCATGTCACGCACAGCACCACCGTGGCCGTCTAGTGACATAGCTATGTGGTGCAAAGGCAGTGGCACAGCCATGCACCTGGTGCACGCATGGACCACCAGTGATGCACACCCAGACATGCATTGCCACTGGACAGTGTTGACTGTAACAAGTGGTGTGCATGGCAGTGATGTCAATGAATGGTGGCCATGCCCCACTGCCCACCTTGCCACACAGCATGCAATATTAATCATGGATGTCTGGCACTCACCCACATCGGGCTGGTCAGGTGACCGTTGCTGGTCCTCGGCCCGCCTGGCTGTGGCTTCCACTCCCCTCCGCTCTGCATGCACTCAGCGCAGTTCTTCCGGGCCTGTGGGGACAAAAAGGGGAGAATAACATCAGTACATTCCCGAAGCAAAGTCTCCCTGCCCCAAGGAGTGTGATCTCCCACCCAGCCAGACCCACCCACCCCACACCCTGTGAACACCACCACAGCCAACCCCATACGGTTCCTCCCCTATGTGCTGGACACATACAACACTGTGACTCATATGGATGATAAAAGTGTGTTGATGGAACCCCTACCTGGACATGGGACCATGCCCCTCCAGGCACATGACCTCAGTCGGGCCAGTAGCTCCGGCTCCCTCCTCTGCAGGTCACCATATCAGTGCCTGCACTGCTCAGCACTACGGCCCCTGCCTGTTGACTCCTCAAGGGCTGTGGCCACCTTCTGCCATACCTGGGTCCTTGTCCTATCCTGGGCCCTCCCAAAGAGAGGCCTATGGTGTGGCTCGACTATGGCCACCAGATTCACAAGCTCGATGGCCGTCCAGGAGCAGCTCTTCTCCACGCCATTGCCAAAAGCTATAGTAGGCAATATGGCACTCTGCAGTGCGGTACCCCACTGCAGATGCTGTGCGGTACAGCGCTGCAATTTTCTATTGCGCTGTTACCGAACAGCGTGATAGAGGTGCACCTGTGCCTGACGCATGGCGCCAAGGGGGAAAAGGTTGGGCACAGGGTCAAGGGTCTCTGGCACAAGGCCACGCACAGCGCCATCGGATGACAATGTGTGTAGCGTGATTTTCTGCCTGTTGCCAGCGCCACAGCGGACTATCGGGCAGTTGGGCCATTGCGCCTATGAAGGCCCATTGCCATAGCGTCATGTAGTGACCTTCACTATAGCGCCAACCTGGGCATGCGCAGTGAGGTGTACTACGAATGCCACAGAACTGCGCCATTGGCTCAGCACGTTCAATACAACAGCGCGATATTCAGCCATCATATGCAAATCATCCGATCAGCCATTCAATGGTGCAGCACTGCAATTTGCATCTAATTAAAGTTGCTCCTCGCCTCATTTGCATGGATTGTGCTATAAAGGTGCAACAATGTGCTGCAGTGGCCATAGTCGGTTACTGCAGTTTATTGAGTTTGCATGCTGTGTGGGAGTGTGGACTGTGGATTCAGGAACATGCATGGGACTGCACAGTCACAGGTAACAACTGCCATTCTTACAGGATACATAATGACTGAGCACGTTCTTGGAGAGGAGGACAACAGTGGTGGGAGGAGGAGGCGGCCGAATTTTACTAAGGCAGAAACCAAGGCCCTTTTCGAGGCCTACCTGGATCAGGAACCACTGCTCAGTGGACAGCGGGGTATCACTCAGGCCCGTGCTACTGCATGGCATGTGCCATGAACCTGCATGGTAGCCACCAGTGCTCTGTGCAGGAGTGTAAGAAGAGGAAGGGCACAGATAGGAGGAAGGTAAAGGAGAAGGTAGCTGCCATCAGCGCAGCACGTGCTGCAACAGGTGGGGACAGCCAGGCGGTACAGCTCACCCCAGCAGAGGACAGGCTTGCTGCTAGCATGTGCAAAGTGCCATAGAGGAGTTCCAGGCAGTGGCTTCCAGACGGATGGTGGCCCATCACTGCATGGTAAGTCATGATCTGTCTTGGGGAGGCAGGGTGGTCACATGCAGCAGTGACTTTGCTTTCCCTTACAGATCCTGAGCATCTGCATGGGTCAGCGGTGGTGGCCTATCCATTGCGGACAGTTGGATGGAGTGGAGGTGGGACCATCCACCTCCACAGGTATGTGTGGATCTGTATGACAGTGGGGCGCCTGGCTGTCCACACTGATGTCGTTGAGACAGGTGTGGAGGAAGCCCTACCTGTGTCCCAGCATGCTGGCATCCATGGATGCCAGCACGCTGTGGCTGTGGCCGGGACAGAGTCCGGCACCAGTGATGATGACACAACCATCATGGGCAGTGACACGTGTGTGCTACAGGATGGACACACAGCAGGGCAATTCCCGCCCATGGCTGTGGGTGGTGCTGCCGTGGGGGCCTGCATGTCAGCACAGTCCCAGACTGTGCCTGTCAGCACCAGTGGGGCAGCATTGGTCTCTGTTCAGGACAGTGGGACTTTTGCAGCCACTGCGGTGGCACCACTGAGCCCTGGGGTGCAGCCAGAGGGGCAGCATCAGCAGTCGCCCACTGGGCTTGGGGGTACAGGGTTCAGCGGCAGCATCTGTGCACCACCTGTGGACATGCCCAGACCTGGTCCTGGTGCACAGCACCCACCCTCAAGGGGTGCTGAACATCAGGCCCTTGCACACCCTGAGGGACAGGATGCTGAGGAGGCTGATGACCTCTTGGACGAGCACACCCACCTACTGCGAGCATCGGTCCAGCAGCAGATGCAGCTTGTGACATCCATGGAAGCACTGTGTGAGGCTCTGGAGTGGGCAGAGGAGCATCGCAGCAAGGACACCGAATGGATCCTGGCACGGATGGACCATTTGTGGGAGGATGTGACCGCTGCCATTGACAGGCATGCACAGGTGTTCATTGCTGTCATGGTCACAATGGGCACACAGTCAGGTGCCCATGCATCACGGACACCACGCAGTGCACTATCCACCCCCCATTCCCAGTGTCGTGTGACTCCCACCCTGTCGACGCCGGGTTCAGCTGTGGGCATCCCGAGCACTCCTGGTGCAGGCATGTTCTGTGTGCTGCAGACCCCTGTGCAGGCATGGTCATGTTCACGCAGTGGAACCCCTGGGGGACCATCGGTGCCACCCCATGAGGCCAGTGGTCAGCCTGCCAGTGCTGGCGGGTCTCAGCGGGGCCGCCCATGCATCCATGGTGGCCGTGGCACTGTGTCGCGGGACTGACCTGTCTCCCAGCGCAGCTACTGTCTGGTGCTGCCCTGTGTGCATTGTGTGTTTCAGTGGGCAGTGCACGGGTGAGTACCCGGCCCTGCACGCAGACACACAGTCCACCAGCACATCCTCCCAGCTGCTGTCCGCAGCTACGTATGCATGATGATGCCTGCATTGCGCTGTACACCAAAGTGCAATGGTGCACAGCATCTGACACACGCACATGGACAGGCAGTGGGCGTGGTGGCCTGTGGACATGTGTGTTGTTAGGGTGTGTGTACTGGGTCAGTGTGCCTTCTACCCTCTGTGCACGTTTGTTGCATTGTGTGTGTGTGTGTGTGTGTGCATGTGTGTGTGTCCTTCAGCATGGCATGTTAATCCTCACCCATCCCTGGCTGTGTGTGTGCCTCTGTGCACTGCCACTTCCCTCAGTGGCATACACCCCCAGTGTGGGTTCCTTCATGTTTGTGGGTTGTACCTTGGCCGCTGGTGGTTGCGCATGGCCCCATGACTTACCTGGGTTGGCTGAAGTGCTCTTCCGTGATGGTGTCCCGGTGCAGCTGTGCCAGCCGGAGCAGTCGGGGGTCCCATCAGCCAAGGGGGCTGCCCATCACCATCATCACCGGCATCCCCATCATCCCCATCGCTGTCCCCCTCTTCAACCTGTACGGCTATCCCACATTCGTTGGCCATGTTGTGCAGGATGCAACAGGCCAGGAATATCCCATAGGCCTTTGAGGGGCTGTACTGTAGGGCACCGCCAGAGGTGTCCAGGCAATGGAAACGTGCCTTCAGCATCCCAAACACCCACTCGATGACACTCCGTGTGGTGGCGTGTGCCTCATTGTAGCGTAGGTGCGATGGTGTCGTGGGCTGCCGGTATGATGTGAGCAGCCAGGGACGGAGTGGGTATCCACTGTCACCTGTGTGTAGAGGGTGGAGGTTAGTTTGGTGATCAGCATCGCCCTGCCCCAAGCCATGCAGGCCACTACCCATGGCACCTCTGGCCATGCCCCCCCAGGCCCTATGTTAGTCCATGTGGTTTGCATACTCACCCACTAGGTGTCCAGTGGGGATGTCCCCACTCTCAAATCTGTGGCACAGTGCTGACTGGTGCCAGATGTAAGAATCGTGTGCTCCCCAGGGTGCGTGGCACAGACATTGATGATGCACCCCTGGCAGCCGCACACCACCTGGCAGTTGATGCTGGCGTAGCCTCTTTGCACTTATGTGGCTGCGGCCCCTCAGGCCAGGTGTGCGTATACAGTCACATGGTGCAGTCTATTGCCCCAGCACACCAGGCATACATGCTACCCTGTGGAACTCCTGCATGTTTGCTCTGCTCCACCGCTGTGCTGGGGAAATGGATGTACTCCTCAGCATGTGGCAGCAGTGCGCTGAGGAATTGAGTGAGGTGGCGTGACATGGCCGACTGGGTTATGCCTGTGGTGTCCCCAGTTGGTCTCTGGAAGGTACCCATGGTGAGCAAGCACATGCAGGCTGTTACCTTGGTCTCCACTGACAGGGCATGGCTCCGTCGTGTGGGTGCCTGCATCACATCACTGCACAGCTCACAGAGCCACCTCCAGTATTGCCCTGTTTAGGTGGTACCATACCACAATCTCAGTATCTGTGTACAGCTCAAAGCTGGTGTGGGCTCGGTACTGCCTGCTGAGGGGCATACCGCCGATGGGCCCTTCATGGCCACGCCCCCCTGCCGCCCACCTTCTCACCCCCCTCATTACAGCCACCATGTGGAAGGTGGCACTGGCCATGTCCCTGGCTTGCGTTCACCCCACCTGGCAGCTGTTACTGTATTCCCCCCATTGTCCTGGCTGCTACATCCCCTGCACCGGGTACACTTGCCTGTGCTGGTCTCTATGCTGTGTGGCTCCTCACACCTTCCCTGTGTCTGGCTGTTAACTGTGGCCTTTCCCTGGCCTGCCCTGTTCCTGCCACTTGCCCTGTCTGTGTGCCTCTGCCTCATGTGGCTTCCCTGTAGCGTTCTTACCTTTTCCTTGCTCCTTTATTTTGGCTCATTTCCTATGGCATAACTTCCGCTTGCTCACTGTTGCAGTGTGCAAGTCTTTGAATATCACACTGCGCCATTTATGCATGGTCTCTCCTTCGTCATGCATACCTTCATTATCATTGGCGCTGTTGCTCAGCATGATTTCGGGGGCGCAACTGCCTCCTGCTGAATATCGCAGAATGGCACAAATTTGGACTTGTGCAAGCGCAACCCTATTGCGCATGGCTCAACTCTTTTGAATATCTGGGCCTAAAAGTATTGTATTAAAAATGTTAATACTTTTTACACAGTTCAATATAAAAACTCAAAAATTGCAAGAAATTGTGGAACATGTCAGTTTTCGCTGAGAATGGTGAAAATTGCGGATTCCGAAAAAAAATTGTGGGCGCAATTTTCCAGTGGCCCTGGTTACGGGTGGGACTTTCCCATAAGTGAGAGGGCTATATAAACCCTCCTCAAACATCAAGAGTCAGATTAGCTGCATAGCCAGTCTCACTTACCTGGAGTAAGGTAAGCAGAAGGACCTGTGTCTGAACAGGAATGTATCTTTAACAGCAGGAAAGCTGAAGAATTGTTTTGAGATACCTGATGTAAGGTGAAATAGCCTTGAGCTACTGTTTGTTTTCTTGTTCTGTTTGAACTGTTTTATTTCTATTTATTTTTTTCTATTTTTGTATAAAATAAAATACACTGCGGGTTGGTTGTACCCAATTACTGTGTCCAGTGTTTTTTTTTTATACTTCATCTTTATTTTCTTCACATGTGGATAAAATCTTACATTATATCTCAATCCATTACAATCATATCCTTATTTCCACATTTCCCATTCACAAGATCTTAATTTCTCTTACATTTTAATCTTTTTTACATAGTACAAAACTTAAGCCTGATTTCTGTATGCTTACTTTTCCTTCTTATCTTTCGACATATTATTCAGCTTTTAATAGTCAAATGCATTTAAACCTCTATTTATACCCAATCAATATTCTTTATATTCTGTTACCTCTAGGCCACCGAACCTCTCTTTCCCCCTCATTATACCTCCTCTCTGTCTACTTACATATCTTCTTGAAGTCTGGGATAAATGAGAGGGCAATTGATTTATTTTATTTTTAATTTTAAATTTTGGAGGGAAAAGAACCTCTCTACCTCCCTTCCCGTTCCTCCTACTCAGCTCAGAGTCAATTCTCCAATTCATTCCTGCTCCAATTCCCACCTCTTCCATCTATTTTGATATTGTGGTAGCCTTTGTCTCAGGGAGTATGTAATTCTTTCAAACATCTTTATCTTTTCTACCACCTCCTTCCATTCCATCATTGTGGGAGCACTTGGAGAGAGCCACCTCCCAGTTATGGCTTTTCCAGCGCAGCTATCAGTATCCTCCATAGGTATTTAGTTTCACTCCTTCTAAGCTCTAATGGGTATACCCCCAGTAACATGTGCTCTGGCCCTAGTGGTATTGTTATGTTAAACCTTATGCTTATATCCCTCCATATCCCTTCCCAATATTGTCTTAAATCAGGGCATTCCCAAAAGATATGTGCTTGGTTGGCCAACTGAGCACCACAACCTATCCAGCAGTCACCCGTTATGGCTTTATGCCACCTAGCCACTTGCATTGGTACCCTGAAATACCTGGATCTTAGCTTCCATACAAATGCCCTCCACTCTGGGAGGATGTGGTGCTCCAGGTATTTTGCCATATTGCCTTCACTCCCGGCAGTCTAACTTAATCCACAACTCTTGCTCCCATTTAACTTTAATATAGTCTGTTGAATACTGAGATCCCTGGTACAGTTCTGATACAAAATTGATATAGCCCTTCCTCTGCTTGAACTCCATATTGTCTCAAATGCATTTGGAGCTGAATGTCCTCTCGCTCTTTTAATTGAAATATTCATCTGTTCCCCTATAAAGTCTCTAATCTGATAATAATGAATAAGCTCCTTCCCGTCCAATTAAACTTATTTTGTGCTTCCTCAAATGAGATTACATTTTCCCCCTTGAGGAACTGCCACGGACTCTACATCCTTTCCCCTCTTGTTTTTTATACCAAGGATCTCCAGCTGCTGGACCATATCCTATATTCATAGTCCACCATATATACTTCCACAAGTATACTCTGGTAGAACCCTTGGACAGCCCCAGTCTATATCCCTGTATTGCTGTTATTGTCCCCAGATATGGCGTGTTTGTCCATTCCCCGGCAGGGTTTATCAACGAGCATTGTGCTAATAATGAGGGAGTCAGGGAAAATTCAAGGTCTATCTCCTTCCATCTAGCCATGTAGGCCATGTGTTGCAATAACAGTATTATTCTAGTCTGAACTGCTATCCAGTATCCCTTCAGAAGAGGAACCGCAAGTCCTCCCATTTTCTTAGGGAGGTACAAAGTTTGTTTTTTAACTCTAGGCTTTTTACTTAGCCAGATGAAATTCAATATCGCCTTCTGCCATGCTTCTAATTGTTTGGGGGATAAGGGGGCAGGTACACATTGAAATAAGAATAAAAAATGCAGCAGAACATTCATTTTGACCGCCTGTATCCTCATAGACAGAGACATTGGGAGAAGCCGCCATCTCTGCATATCTTTTTGTATTTGCTCTGCCAATAAAGGATAATTTATCTGAGGAATCCAGGAAACTGTTTTATCTAGTTTTATCCCTAAATATTTCAAGCAGGGAAGATTCCACCTCATAGGGTATGAACTTTTTATCTGCAGGGACGGGGTGTAGTTTAATTTCAATACCTCTGTCTTGTTATCATTCGCATTATATCCATAATTTGAAAATATTTTAAATGTTTAAATAAATACGGTATAGATTCTTCTGGGTTGGTTTAATAAAGTAGAATATCATCAGCATAAAGGGCTAATTTTGTTGTATCCCCCAGTTGCACACCTTAATTTCAAGTTATCTCTAATCCCTGCTGAGATTCTAAATATAGGGCAAACATTAATGGTGAGCGGACAACCCTGCCTTCTTCCCTCTCTAAACTAAATGGATTTGAATGATGCCCATTTGCTCTTACATAAGCCTTAGGTGCCTCATATATTTTCCCAACAAGGTCGATAAATTGTATCGGGAAACCAAACCTCCCTAATACTGCTCTTAAAAATCCCCAATCAACTTTATCAAAAGCCTTTTCGGCATCTAGGCTAAGCAAGACCGCTGGTTGTTTAGTACAGTTCAGGTGGTCTAGTATGTGCATGGTTCACCTCAAGTTGTCCTGTGCCTGTCTCCCTGAAATAAAGCCAGTTTGGTCTGTTTGTATTAACTGTGGGAGTATTTGTTGTAGTCTTCGGGACAGAACTGCCATAAATAACTTATAATCCGTGTTGAGGAGGGAGATTGGTCTATATGAGGTGCACAGTCTGGGATCTTTACCTCCCTTGGGAATTACTGAAATAAAAGCCTGCGACCAGGATTCTGGTGGGCGTCCCTCTGTTAAAAGAGTTTCATTAAAGACTTTTAGTAGTAGGGAATAAACTGTTTCTGAAAATGTTTATACATTTTGGCAGGGTACCACGTCCGTTCAGGGGCATTTATTTGTTTTAAGCTAAATATCTCTCCTACAGTTCCTCTCTAGTCACGGGTTTCATCAGTTGTCTTTGTGCCCTTTCCAGGACCTTAGGCAGCGGGATACTTCGTAAGTATTGTTCCATATCCTGTTCCTTTCACGTTGGGGGAGCTGTATACAGCTCTTTATAATATGTTCTGAATGCTTCTACAATCTCTTGCGTCTTTTGTAGCCCCCTTTTATTCTGTGGATGTATTAACTTAGTTATATGAGCTTTTGCTCTTTGGGTACGTAATTTGGCTGCTAGTACTCTGGTAGCTTTGGGCCCTCCCTCATAAAATCTTTGCTTAATAAACAGTAATTTTTGCTCAGTATAATAGTCCAATTCTCTGTTCAGATCTTGTTTAACTTTACTTAACTTTTTAGAGAGTCCTTTGTTGTATTTCTTTTTAAGTTGGCTTTCTAGATTATCCAGTTCTCCCTATAATGCCTCTATTCTCTTTTCCCTTTGCTTCTTTCTATGAGCCACGATGGCTATTAACTTCCCTCTCAATATGGCCTTTAATGTGTCCCATACTACAGCTGATGTTACTTCTGGTGTTGTATTTTCCTCTATAGCCTTTTTAATAGTATCCACTATTTCTTGTTTGATTTCTTTATCTTGTAACAATGAGACATTCAGTCTCCAAAATGTTCTCTTCGAAATCTCCTAGCTTCACTTGTAAATAATTGGAGCATGGTCTGACAGTACTGTACTGCCTATCAACTGTCCTTTACCACCATCATTATTTCTTTTGGCATGAGGAAGTAATCTAATCTCAGTAACTTTTACGGTGGAGAAAAAAAGTGTAGTTCAGTTGTTTAGGGTGGCCTACTCCTCACGATCTCGTGCCCTATCTCCCCAGCAGCTTCACTAATTTCCTCAAGGTTCCCCTCTCCCTACTTCCATAGCTGTACTATCCAGGTAAGGTCCAAGGTTATGTTCAGGCCCGGTATAACTTGTCCTTCTGCCCATTCCTGCAGTTTCAATAGAATCAATCTATATACCTGATATTGTGAACCAGGTGGCACATAAACTGATGCAAGGGTTAACAATCTCCCTTGGAATTTACCCTTAAGGAATACACATCTCCCCTCCTTGTCTATACATTTGTCTATTGGGTCAAATACTGTTTTATTTGGTGTAAGTATTGAGACCCCTGTCCTTCTACCCCGGTGATATGAGGCACTGACTTCATAGTTAAATCCCATTTTCCCTAATTTATTATGTTCATCGTGTGTTAGATGCTTCTCTTGTAAGAAGATAAAGTCAGGGCCTTCCTTTCTCAATGCCGCTAATATTTTACTTCTCTTAATGGGATTGGTCAATCCATTAACATTAAATGAGCAAATTAGTGTTGTCTTATCCATCTTCATGTTTCTCTCTCTCCTTTCTTTTTCTACCAGTAATACTTCTCTCGCTCTTCCCTGAGGTAGTGGTCCCTAGGCACCTTCGGTAATATGCATTCGTTCCTCCCTTCCTTTCATACATTTTAGGCTTATTAAACTGTTGTGCACGTAAGAAACAATTTTCCAACCTGTCGAGAGATCTAACCATCTTGATCTCCCAACTCTTTGATGGTCTAATATATGTTCCTATAAACAGGTAGATTACAAACATTTATAAATCAACTCAACAGAACACAACTTTTCCCCTTCTCAAAGAGGAAACTAACCAGGTGGTTGCTTCCAAGGCAGGGGATCCCAACTACGTGGTTCCCTTTCTCTGCCCTCCAAAGATGTAGTTGAGGACAGACTCGAGTGGATCTAATCCCATTTCTCTCAGGGTATTCCCTCGAAAAGCTCTCGCTCTATAGAGTGGCTTTAATCTAATTTATCCCCTTCAGACCACCTATCAGCGCAGTTAGAGTATTGTAATGCAGGTACCTCTCCTTTCCAGCCCTCCCTCCCACACCCATTTCTTTTATTCCTTTCTCTTTCCCCAGTACCGAGCTCTATGCAATGTGCGAACCCTCTTATTTCTTGGTCATCTTCTTTGTATACAAATGACTCTCCCCCTCTTCTTTATTTATACGATTTCCATTTATTCAGGAGTGTTTTATCCAGCCCAGCAATAACCCTTCTTAAATCCCCTGTGTCCCAAACTATTTCTCGCTTTTGCTTGAGTACCCCTATCCCTTACTTCTAAGTTATTTCCCTTAGCTGTTGTCTCCCATCTCCTACCTAAAATAAATTCCCCCTCCTGCTTTTTTGCCTGATATCGGCTCCAACGATGGACTGAGGGAATCTGAAATTTGTTCACTCCTCCAGTACAAGTTCACAGGAGTACCCTCACCCTTTTATCTTTTCCCACTCCTCGTCCCTCTAATACGGGAATGGCACTAAGCTGGACGATCCAACACCATGCTTTGCAACCAATTTCTCAGACATCCTTCATGGACTCTCCCCTTTTCACTCCCCTGGACCTTTTCATGTCATTACTAACCTGATTTAAGCTCTGCTATTTATTTGCCTGTCGGGTTTCCCCGTTTCTACCTCATATCCCCTTCAAATGGTCTTTTAAGATATCCTTTCCCGTTTATTTAGTTTAACCCCTAAAATCATCCGAAAACCCTTATTACAGTTCAGCAAACAGTTCTGCATGTTCAGCGATTTTCTAGGGATGCAATTCCGTCCTTTCATATAACCCAGCAGGTCCTCTCATTCTCTCAAAATTCACTCTGCGTGAAGTCTCTCCTCCACCCTAGTTTCAAGTCAAAGAAAAGTACCTGCAAGCTCTTTCAGCTCTGTATACATTTCAGCCTTCTGTCCCTGATCCATCACGTTCTTCTCTCTGCGTTGCCCTCTCCATCTTTCTTAACTTCTCGAGTGTTTCTCTAAGCACTTTCATTGGGGGCGTTCCCCTACGTTGCACTGCCACTTGAAAAACGTCCGATGGGAACCTCTGGCTCTTGCTGATCCGTTCCTTTTCTTCCAATGATATCAGTATTCCCTTCTGTGTTAAGGCCTCCAATGCCTTACTTGGTGATCCATACGGTTGCACTCCCTCCGGCCAATGCACCCTCAGCTTCTCCGGGAATGGCGCCTGAAACCTAATGCCTCTTGCTGTCAACACTCTCAGAATCAGGGCATACTGCTGCCTTGTTTGCTGAATTTCTATTGGGTAGTCATGGTCCGTCGTCAGCTTAGATGTTAGATAAGACAGTTCTTTTTTCGCGCACGCTCTGCGCAGTAGATCTTCCTTTATTTGATAACTCGAGACCAGGATTATTATAGAGCAAGGACATGCCTTCGGGTCTTGAGGTCTCTGGCCAAGTGACCGGTGGGCACGTTCTACCTTTAAATCATAATTTGGTGGCAACTCTAGTATAACTTTTAGAAGGTTTTCCACAAAAGCTGACATCGGGGCCGTCTCCGCACCTTCTGCCAGCCCATATAGTCTCAGGTTGTTTCGACGGGATCTGCTTTCAAGATCAATACTTTTGCCTGTAACCATATCGTTTGCTGGATCAGAGCCCCCATTGCTTGATTAAGGTAGGTCGATGTGTCCTCCACCGCCGAGATCCGAGCTTCAGCCTCCTCTATCCGATTATCGAGCTTTGCAATCTGCTGTGAAAGCCCTTGTATGTCTTTTTTGGTTTCCAATCTTGAACTTCGAATTTCTTTTAAAATAGTTTCAAAGCGCGTCCTCGACAGTTTATCCTGCTTCCTACGTGTCATAATCTGAGCCGTGTGTAATACTTGGTGAACGACTGTGGCTTTGAGTGCCCATGCCCGGCTCCAATCTGACTGCATCTCTCGCCCTGAATTGTTGTTTATTCTTCGAGTGCCTCCTTTATCTCTCTCCTGGCTTCTTCCAACGTGTTGAAGAATATTTTACTGCCCAAAAATGCTCGATGGGGTTTTTTTTGGTTTTTATTTTATATAGTGTGGGAGGGAGCTTCCCTGCTGCGCTGTCTAGCCGTCCATGGTGGAACCGGAAGTCTGTGTCCAGTGTTATCTTTATACGCACGTACCTGTGACACCAGAGCCTCACGAAGGCATCTCCAAACAGTGTCCCAGACTGTGGGGAGCTGGCACAAAACAGCTTCAGTTTGGTGTTCTCCCAAGAGGCAAAGAGATCTACCAAATGGATGCCTTTACAGGGAGGAAAGGTGGTTGACCATCTCCTGATTCAGGGACCACTCATACAATGTCTCTCCTACCCAGCTGAGAGTGTTTTCCAGTTGACTGCCCAATCCTGCAACATGGATCACAAGGAGGTCTGCACCTAGGCTGTGCTGGAGGTTCCGGATGTGGAGGGCCTCTCGACAGAGGGGAAGGAAGTGTGTTCTGCCCTGCCTGTTCAGGTAGAACAAGGTCTTGCTGTTGTCTATCTGGACTTGCATGACCTGACCCCTGACTAGAGGAGCAAATTCCATCAGAGTGAGTTGTACTGCTTGGAGCGCCAAGAGGTTGATGTGCTGATGGGACCCCAAAGTGATCAGAACCCATGGGCCCTGTGGTCTCTGAGGTGTGCTCCCCATCCCAGCAGACAGGCATCCATCGTAAGCATGGTGAATAAATGGGATTCCTTCCTCCAGGTGTTCCATGACTGTCATTGAGGCACAGGTCAGGAAGGATAGGAACCAGACCAGGAACAGTTGTAAAATTCGCAAGTAGCATTTTATTATTATCAATAACAGTAAAAAAATTAAAATGGTTCAGAATAACTATTTACAAAGGCACTACAAACAGAGAAAACAAAGTACTTCATCTGAGAATATCTCTAATTCCAAGTTTCAGTTTCTCAAGCTACTTAAAACATTGCTGCTGTTTTATAAAGTATTTGCCTGGAACTCATTAAGAGACATCCTGTTTTCTCAAAATGCATTAGAACTTTGTCAGTTTCCTTCCCTGCAGGTGCAGCAACATAGTACATGGTAACCCAGAACTGGCCTCTTGTTGTACGCTCTGTAAAACAGTTTGCAAATAAGCCTGAGAAGGGCTCAAACTGCATCTCAGCTAACCCCTAAATTCCAAATAGCTTTCTGCAATCATTTTACAGTATAACTATATTCAGTTTCAAACCAAGGGATCCCAGCATCACTTAACAGTTTCAGACAATGATTCACATATATGCAAGGGGAAGAAAAGACAGAAACAGCAAGTGAAGGTAGAGAGAGAGAGAGCAAGAGGTGAATCATGAGACCATCAGGTGATCAGTTCCTAGGTCTCACAAGAACTTTGGTTGCAACCAGACAAGAGACAGAAAAGGAGAGGATAGAACAGATCCTTGCATTTAATTTTTCTGCATAACAAATGGTGTAGGACCTTATATTCAACCGTCACATGCCCCTCTTTAAGAGGAACCTGTTTAAAAAAGACAGGTTTCCAAAACTTTCTATTAATTCTCTTCTAACATTAGCTTATAATATTTACAGTTGGTGCATATGCAGCATAGCAAACAGTGAAGCTTATACACACATTTTTTCAGCCTTCAGAATTCTCAATTCCTGATCCATATCTTGACAGAAAATCAGCATTGACATTCTTTTCCCAGTGTGACAGGGTGGAATAGGACCCTGTCCCAGTTGTTATGGAAAGAGTTTGAATGCAGGGATCTGTTCTGTCCTTTCCTTTCCTGCCTCTTGTCTATCTGCTTGTACAACCCAAATTTTCCTGTGAGACCTAGGATTTGAGCACCCTGACAGTCTCGCATGCCACACTGCAGGGGCAAGCAAGGACCCGGAGGGTGCCCCAAAGGTAACAGCTACACCTCCCTTACTGAGCCAGCTTGTTGCAGGTGTTAGCCTATCAATGCTATGTGTCGACTGCCCCACCCACCCCAGCCACCCTCCCACCCAGTAGCGTCCCTTAATTTAAGAACTTCCCTAGTCACGTGACTTCCTGATTTTTTTAGTGTCCAACTCTCCCTTTGCAGGTTATATCAGTCCACCACTAGGTGGTAGTACCTGCTCTAGACTTAACCTTGTTTTGACCTGCTTACTGCCTCTCAACTCCCACCCTAGACTCTTCCGCTCCCCCTCTCGCTCACCTATTCCTTTCATCTTTTGGCCACAAGAAGTCACTATTGTACCCCCTCCACCTCTCTCTCTCTCTCTCTTCCCCCTTCTACCATCTCGCCCTGGTCCTCTACATTCATTTTAGGACCCTTCCTCTCTCCACCCCACTTTCAGGCCCAGTATAATCCTCCCTTACCAGGTTTCAAACTTTGCACCTTTAACGCTATAGTCAATGCCCCTACCGCTATGCCAACTGGCCTGCCTCCCCACTGGAAGTCTCTCTCTCCCCTTTGTACCCCACTGCTCCCACCTCTGTGCCCCTTGCCATGTCATCCCTCCACACCTCCTGTACTTCTTCTTCTTATCCTTTGTGCACCCCCAATCCCCATGGTGCCTGTTCCCATGTGCCATCCCACAATGTACACCACCTCTCTAGCCCCTCCCTGTACATGCACTGCAGCCCCACTGTTACCACCTCCCTGCCCCCCAGTACCCCTCCACTCCCAACTGCCTCCTGCCCGGACTCCTCCAGGCCCCCTTTCTTGGCTATCTCCTCTCCGCTTCCCATCCCATCCCGGTCTCCCTCCCTGAGCACACTTGCACAAGCGCCTCTGTTCCTTCTCATTGTAGGCTACACCTGGCACTCCTCAGACTGATATCCCTCCTCCTTCTGTTATCTGGGAACATCCATCCCAACCCAGGACCCCCCACCGCCAACCCCCGCCCCCCCCACCAGCTGCTGGAATACGTTTCGCATCCATGAACATCTGTAGCCTACTAAAGAAGTTTACAGGGCTCCAAGGTTGGCTTGCCTAGCATCAACTGGATGTTTTGGCAATTATTGAAATGTGACTTTCTAAGACCACCCCAGACTCCTTCATTGCTCTTCCCGGATACACCCTCTTCAGGGAAGACAGAATTGGGAAGCGGGGAGGTGGCTGTGCCTTTTACCTCTGTGAATCTCTTCAAGGGCATACCCTCATGCCCCCAACTGGAGCATGATGCACAGGCCCTATCACTTAAAATCATACCTAGCACCTCCAGGCCACCGTTGATTATCACCGCCACCTACATTATGTCATGTCACCAGAAACTTACCCTCCAATCTTTACTTGATCACCTCTCCCATCTCCCACATAAAACTGAGCAAATACTGCTGGGTGACCTCAACATCAACTGGCTCTCTAACTCTGCCAACCAGGCCAAAGACGCAACCGCTGCCCTCAATTTCACCCAAATGGTCACCCACCCTACATGAATCAACACCACTAATGGCTCTGCCACCCTTATGAATATTGTCCTATCCAACTGACCTCACAAAATTCTGACCTCTCATTGCTACCCAATGCACTAAGTGACCACTACCCATAATCTTCTCCTGGTCCTACAATACACGGAAACCACCCCCCCAGAATTGTCTTCCAGTGTCGTCTCAAACCTAGCAGGTTGGGTCAGCTAAAAGACTACCTTGCTCACTGGGACTGGTCACCAATTAACCTAGCCCCTGACATTGATACTGCCCTCAGTTAGTTTATCCACTCCTTCATCTCAGCCTGTGACATCTTCGCTCCCCTCTACAAACAAGTTATCAAAGTCCATGATACCCCCTGGATTACCCAATCCTTACTCAACCGAATGCGCCACAGGGACAACCTCTAGCATAGAGCCCTTGACTTGGGCAAACCCTTTCATAGGCAGGCCCATCAAGCTGCTCAAAACAAGTGCATCTGGGCCATCCGTAAGACCAAAGCTGACCACTACAAGTCCTCCCTTGCCTCCTCCTGGGGCTCTGCCCACAAGTTTTGGGACAATATCAAGGGAACTCAATGGAAAACCCATTCCAGCTCAACATCAATGGCACCATCTCCACTGACCTGCAAAGCACTGCAGATACCCTCAACTCCACATTCTCAGATCTCAGCTCAGTACTCCCTGCTTACATTTTTGACCCTGTCCCCACCCCATCCCTCCCTTATTCACCCTTCTACTTCTGTGCCCTCTCAATGCTAGAAGCCAAGCCCTACCTCCTTAAAGCTCTAACTGGTATCAGAGTAACGATTCCTTGGACCTCAAACTGCTTCATCTGGTCCTTGATGTAGAACTCTTCCCCCCCTTACAAACCTTCTGAACTGCTCCCTCTGCCTTGGCCAGTTCCCCAGCATCTGGAAAACTGCAGTCATAACCCCCATTCACAAGGGTGGTGATAGCACCTCCCCTGGGAATTAAAGACCTATTTCCATTCCCCCTCTCAAAAGTATTAGAAAAAATAGTCACAGACCAGCTCACCGACTACCTCACCACTCACAACCTCCCCTGTAGGAAGCAGCATGGTTTCCACAGAGGCCACAGTACCACCACTGCCCTACTTGAATTCTCCAGCTTCTTACACACTGCTCAAGGCAACAGGCTCCTAGCTGGTGTGGTTTTCCTGGACCTGTCGAAAGCTTCAGACACCCTCAGCCACTCCCTCTTTCTATCCACCCTCACTCAACTTGGTTTCTCCCAGGGTGTCCATTCCTGGTTTGCCAACTACCTCTCATCCCACACTCAGTATGTTAAAATGAATGGCACCCTCTCTGGATGCCACCCAGTCCTGTCAGGGGTTTCCCAGGGCTCTATATTTGGGCCATTGCTCTTTAGCCTATGCCTTAACACTCTCCCCAATAGCTGCTCAGAAAGAGTTCTTTATGCAGATGACACAGTCCTTTTCTCCACCCACCCTGACCCTAATTCCCTTCAAAATGCCCTCCAGAACTCCTTTAGCTGGGCTGAAAAATGGTTCATCGACCACAAGCTGGTGCTCAATCACAAAATGACGAAGATTATGCTCTTCTCCCACAACCAAAGCAGATATAAAGACTCCCCTCTTCTAATCCTGATTGACAGACTCCTCTTCCTAGAACAGGTAAATTCATTCAAGTACCTTGGTATCACCTTCGACCCAGCCCTCTCCTTCCATGGCCACATCCAGACCCTTTGCTCCACTGTCAATTCTCATATCAGCCTACTCTACCACCATAGGGACTGCCTCCCTGCCAAGGCCCTCTGTCCTATCCCTCACCAACTATGGGCTCCTGGTCTATGGGGCTGCTGACAACACTGCCCTCCACAGGGTCAAAATTCCCTTAACAAAGTCTGCCACCTGCTCACAGGTAGTAACAGACTTACCCATGCTTGCACACTCTACTCACTGGCAAACATGCTCAATCTTGAGGAGAGGTTACAGTACCAGACCTGCCTCTTCTCTAAGAAAATTATAGCAGGTCTGGCCCACCCAGGCTTGTCCTCACTTATCCAACCTCCGCCCACTACTCTCTCCACTCACAGCTCTTCCAAATCCTCTCTGCACATACCCAGAGTCAAGACCGCCCTGGCCCAGAGATTCTTTCACTACCGAGCCCCATCCTAGTTTAACTCCCTCCCTGTGGCCATCATCTCTGAGCTCAGGTTTTGGCTGTTCAAGACTACTCTCCAGCACCATCTCCTCACCTCCCACAGCTGTAAATGCCCCTAGCTGCTGCCCAGCCTCTCGTCTTTAGGTCACTAGTTTGTTACCGACAGTGGCCCACTACCTGACAAGGGACAGTTGTCCTGCCTACTCTGCCCAGCATGGTTCTCAGATGACCCTTGGTCTGCATATAACCCTCTGTTAAACTGTTGGATTTTTATGCTACCTTAACTTTTAACTATGCTGATTACTGTTTTTACCTTCCATAGCTACTTGCCTTTGTATGTAATTTTAATTTGTGCTGTATGTCTATTTATTAACAGTATCCTATCTTGTAACCTACTCTGACATGGAGCCTCTGTAAATGAGTCTCGACTCAAAGGTTTGTAATTCCGATGCCATTAATAAATAAAATAAATTATTTGCCTCATTGTCTCTTTTCTCCCTTGCATATCTGCTGATATAAAAATATATGCAAATCATTGAATGAAAATGTAAATGATATTGGGATCCTTTTGTTTAGAAATTATATAGTGTTAATTTTGAAATGTATATAATTGTGGTGTGAGAGGATTGAAAAAGCTATTTGAAAGTCAAGAGGTTACCTGAGTGCAATTTTAAGCCTTTTACAGAAGAGCTGTGAAAAGGGGCCTCAACTCCGGGACACTGTGTTCCTGACAGCACCTACCTGAAACATACAAGAACACTTTGGAAGAAACAGGATGTTTGTTAAGAATGGGGGTTGAAAGTTCATACTAAAGTTACTTAAGACAGTCAAGAAGGCTAAGTAGCCCATTATAGGCTGTCCCCACAATTCAGTGGAGGTAACAAACATCACCAACTGTCAAATATGTATCCAACCTGGTCTTAAAAGCAGTGAAAGAATCTACCTGCACATCATATGCTGGTTACTTATTCCAATATTCGATTGCCCTACATACAAACCCATGTTTTCTTATATTGGTGTTACACCTTTCACTCACTAGCTGCTGATCATGTTTTCTCCAGTTAAAGATCGTTTCTCTATATAGCAAACCCAATTCATTTCTTAAAATATTCTGATGCAGAACTTTGTAAAGAAGCAACAGATCACCCCTCTTTCTTATATTTGCCAAAGACCATAGTCCCATTGATTTTAGTCTGGTTTGATATGGTTGGCTCCCATGACCTGATGCCATTTTAGTTAAATTATTTGCGGACGTTCCAACAAAACCCTATCCTTTGTTAAATAAGGACTCCAAACTGGAGAACAGTAGTCCAAAATTGGTCTAACATACGATTTAAACAATTGAATGAGCACTTCTGCATTCCTGGTGTGAAAGCTTCTTCTAATGCAATTCACCAAATGCATAGATATTTTAGCTGTTATTCTACAGTGTGTTCCATTTTTCATATCCTGTTGTATATATATACCAAGATCTTCCTCACAAATAGAAGATCTTATTTTACTACCCTGAATATAATAATCCTGTTTTATGTTACCCTTTCCCGTATTCAGCATTATACTTTTATTAGTATTAAAACTCATAAAGTTATTTTGAGCCCACTCCTCAATGTCTAGTAAATCCTGTTCAAACTTCAGTCTATCTTCAAAAGTATCAACTACCCCCTCAACACACACACACTTCTTCGATCCGCCAAATTTAAGTAACTTGTTCTCACTATTTAACTTCAGGTCACTCATAAAAATACCAAACAGCAATGGTCCCATCACCGAACCTTGCAGTACCCCACTCTCAACCCTCACTGCATCTGACAAGTAACCCTGATTCTCACCTTCTGCATCCTGTCCATCAACCAATGCCCAATCCAACTCACCAATCCCACATCCACTCCCATATCTAATAGTTTTGTTAACAGTACTCCATGAGGGACCTTATCAAAGGCCCCACTGAAATCCAACATTACCACATCAATGTTCCTACCCTGCTCCAACTTCCTAGTCACCCAATCATAAAAACAGACCATATTAGTTTCACACGATCTATTCTTAACAAAACCATGCTGACTATCATCCAATAAACCTTTCTGTTCCATATAATATTTTATTTCATCACTCAAAATCCCTTCAATTAATTTGCTAATCACAGAGGTTAGGCTCACTGGTCGACAATTCAATGGTATACTCCTATCCCCCTTTTTATAAATCGGCATCACATGGGCCAATCTCCAATCAGTTGGCATATATCCCTCTATTAATGATTTCTGACCAATCATTGCAATAACCGGTGCCAACTCTGCTTCAAGTTCCTTAATGAACCTGGGATGAATTCCCTTCGGTCCTGCTGCCTTATCCACCTTCAAGGATCTTATTTTCCTAATTACTTTATCTACAGTTATTACACCCTCAACATGTGATTCATTCGCCCCATCTTTAGCCACCCTCATATTTTGATTTCCTTTAGTGAAGGCATTACTAAAGCAATTACTAAATTCCTCAGATAATGTTATAGGATCACTACATAACTCTCCCTAACAACTAAGGTCCACAGATCTACTCTGTGCCTTTTATTATTCACATAGGCAAAGAAACCTTTGACATCATTCTTAGTCATGGCCAATTTAAATTCTGCTTGTTTTTATGCGTTGCATATTTCTCTTTTCAATTGTCCTATTTGTTTATGATTTTTTATATTACTTGCTGTACCAGATTGCTTCATTTTTTTATATAGTACTTTCTTTCTTATACCTATCCTTGTGATGTTCTGATTTAACTAAAAGGCTTTTTTCCTCTATTATTATATACTTTTTTGTTTGGTATAAAGCTGTTAACCAGGTTGCTCATGATACTAACAAACAGATCCCAGGCATCTTGGGTAGTTAGATCATTCATTATAGTCATCCAATCATATTGTACTAATGTCTCTTTACTAGCCCCATGATCCCCTCTATTATACAGAAACTGGGTAGTAATACCCTTAATCATCTTTTTATTATCAATATAAAAAGTAATAGAATCATGATCACTTGTACCTATAGGCCATCCATTTATTAACTGTTTTATTTCCTCTGGGATAGTTAACATTACAACATCTAATATATTACTACTCCTCATTGCCGCGTGGACGTGCTGAACAATCCCAGCTGATTGCAATTCTCCCAACAACCTAGTTGCTGATGTATTATTAATTCCTTCATTATTCCAATCTAACTGTGGCATATTAAGATCTCCCATAACCACTACATCACATTCTTCAGATAGACCCATCACCCTTTCCATAAAACATGATGTTTCCTCTAAATTTGTATCTGGTGTTCTGTAAAAGGTTATCATTTTTAGTTTCTTTCCTTTAAGTCCTATCAAGTCAACACTGATGGATTCTATACTACCATCATCATCCCATCATTAGTTATGTTATATTCTACCCTTCCTTAATAAACAATCTACCCTTTTGTTTACTCTATTTTTATTTATTAAACTAAAGCCAGATATATTCTGATTCCATTCATCATTTCTACTCCACCAGGTCTCAACTACTTCAATAATTCCTATATCTTCTCTCATAACTAGCTCTTCTAATTCAGCCATCTTATCTTTGATAAACTTCATGCATTAAAACAAAATCTTAACTACTTCTCTTCCTTATTTCCTTTATTTCTATTATATAGCACCTTTTATCCATTTCTGCCTTCATCCCCTGTAATTAGTTTAAACTTTTATCACTTTCTTGTCACAGCCTTGTTCCCAATACTCTACTACCCTATAATTCAAATGAAGCCCATCTCTACTATATAGTTCTCCTCTATTATGAAAAGTCCCTCGATGTTGTGCAAACATGATATCATTATCTTCTGTCAATTTTTTTTAACCATCCATTTGTTAATGCTATCCTTTTTATTTGATATGCTGTTCCCCTGGGCTCTGGTAAGATTTCCAGAATCATAATCTCACAACCCCTATTTTTTAATTTCTCTACTAACTTAATAAAATCCTTTTGGATCTCTGGTAATGTTTTCCTTGTTAGGTCATTGATACTGACATGTAACACTGCTAATGGATTTTCACCAGCTCCAGCAAATATATTACCTGCCATATCACATAGATCTGACACCCCAGCCCCAGGAAAGCTACTAACCATGTTGTTTGCTTTATGTTTCCTGCATATGTATTGATCTGTGTGTTTAATAATGGAGTCTCCAATTATCACTACCTGTCTAGGGTTTTTTACTAAATCATTTTCCTGAAGAACCATATTGTCTTCCCCTTCCAGGTCCTTACCCTGCTCATGCTGAAGGTCTTGTAATACACCATAACTGTTTGCAATTGGAAAGCCATAACAATCGGCTCCTCGATTTTGCACTGCATCATTAGATCTGGCTTCCTTAGGATCTTTACTACTGAAATCATTAGCAGGTCTTAAGATATCATCAGGTACTATTTTTAAAGGGCTTCTCCCTCGATGTTTCTTTTTGACAGAGGAAACTTCACTCCATTCTTTATTCCCTATTGTATCATCATCATTTCAATCATCTTTCCTCTTTCCTTCACCTATTACTTTCCTACTCTCTCCTCTCTCAGAGTGTCATCTTTATTTAAACTAGACGGTGTTCTTAACCTCAATGTTGCATTTAATTGACTCTGTTCTAAACATTCCAGTCTTTCCATAACTTTTCTTTAAATTATTTTGCATATCCTTATTTAAAGCACATTTGTCACATGTAAACTCTTCATAGTTAGATTCCCTCATCTACCATAATATACATACTACACCCTCCACACATAATAAGCAAATCCCCATCGGTTGTCAGTGATGATTTTGCCATGATGGTACACACTCGGGGTTACCCCTACCTTTTCTGCAGAATTAATCTCCAATAGTCAGCCTATCTTAACTGCCCATTTAGTCTTACTACAATATCACACCGCACCCCGCTAACATGCCAACATGTGCCAGATGCGTGTGTCTCCATGCATCTCAGTGCGCCGCTTACACCGCACACTTGAGCATCTCAATTTATGCTGTGCATGTCCCAGAGCTAATGAGTGTCCCAACTGCACAGATCAAGCCCTTTTTAAATAAAATAAAATCAGCTGTCCCTTCACTGACACAGTGCATCTCCCCCACTCAAAATGCTGATAGTGTGTAAAGTGCAACGCTGGTGTCTGTCGCAGCTAGTTAACTGCAGTCGATTTCCTGGTATTAGCTCTCCCACTGGCCAGCAAATTAACAGGTCTATTAGTAAAATCACCCGAGAATAAGCACCACAGCCAAGCAAGAATCAGAAGCACACTTAGCAACCTCTGCCCCCTGTCTCACCACTTTGGTGGTCACACAGTACAGACAGAAGCTGGATAAAAGGAAGGACATATAAGAGAGTTGAGTTGCAATTGCAAGTTAGATGGACACAGAGATTGAAGGAAAAACTCAGATGGACTTTTCTTTTTTGGCCTTTGTAAATAGTTATACTGAACAATATTATTTTTATGTAACTGCTAGTACAAATAAAACTCTTGTTGCCAATTTTACAACTGTCCTGGTTTTCCTATCCTTTCTGACCTGTACCTGATGACACCCAGATTTGTGTATCACTTTAATTGGCTGTAGTGCCAGGTACCACCTTGTGATTCTGGAATTTTTATCCCATCATTTGGTTAAGCCAGCAGAGAGGATTATGATCTGTTATAAGTACAAAGTCAGCTGCTAGCAAATAAAACTTAAGGTACTCCATGGCCCACTTTGCTGCAAGGCATTCCTTTTCAAAAGTTGTCAGGTATGCTTCAATATCATCTGAGGGACACAACTTTGTAAGTTTAATGTCTTTTAAGTTGTTCGTATTTTGTTGCTCTGCTGGACCTGTGCCAGATCCTCCAGCTTTGATAGCTTGCAAAATATCCAGCCATCGCTGCTCCTGTCGCTGCATCTCTACTTTTCTCTGCTCATTGAGTTGTTGCATCTCTTTTCTCTGTACCTTTAACATTGAATCTCTTTTTCTCTCTGCTTCTCAGTCTCTTTTTTTTATAGCCCACCATTTGAAGAAGGTAGACGGGCTTTCAGGTTCTGTCACTGCCTGTTCTTTTTCCATCACTGGTGCTGGCTGTACAGTCTCAGCTTAGACTTCTGTCTCAGCTAGTTTGGCTGTTATTCTTCCAGTAATGACTCCTGGGCTTGCCGCTGTAGAATCCATACCTTTCTGCTATGCTTCCTGCTACCAGGTCTAGTACCCATACACAAAACTCTTAGCTTAGAGTATACATGGCGTAAATCACACTGCTAACACCATCTGTCATCAACGCACAGGTTGGGAAGCATAGGAAGACCAGGAACAGTTGTAAAATGTGCAAGTAATGTTTTATTATCAATAACAGTAATATAAAAAAATAAAAATTGTACAGTATAACTATTTACAAAGGCAATACAAACAGAGAAAACAAAGTCCTTCGGCTGAGAGTATCTCTAATTCCAAGTTTCAGTCTCAATCTCTCACTCTAGCAAAAGCATTGCTGATCTTTTCTATAAGTTTTGCCTGGGAACTTGTTAAGAGACATCCTGTTTTCTCAAAATGCATTAGAACTTAGTCAGTCTCCTTCCTTGCAGGTGCAGCAAAATACTACATGGTGACCCAGAACTAACCTCTTGTTGGCAGCTCTGCAAAGAGTTTGTAAACAAGCCTGATAGGAAACTCAAACTGCATCTCAGGTTAACCTCCTAAATTCCAAACAGCTTTCTGCAATCATTTTCACAGTATAATTATATACAGTTTCAAACCAAGGGATCCCAGAATCACTTACAGTTTCACACAAGGACTCACATATATTTTTAGAACTGCAGATATGCAAGGGGGAAGAAAAGACAGAAACAGCAAGTGAAGGTAGAGAGAGAGCGAGAGAGAGAGAGAGAGATAGGGAGAGGTGGAGAATCACAAGACCATCAGAGTGATTCCAAAGTCTCACAAAAACATTTGGTTGTGCAACCAGACAGACAAGAGACAGAAAAGGAGAGGATAGACCAGATCCTTGTGTTTAACTCTTTCTGCAAAACAAATGGAAAAGGACCTTATTCAACCCTGTCACAGGAACCAGCCACCATGAATGGCATCCCACATCAGCTGGGTTACTGTGACCAGCTGGTTCAAGTGGCCTAGCTGCTGAGACCACTGATGTCCCTCCCCACTGCCGGTGGAGCATCTGCCATCAGGCCCAATGGACCACGCTAGTGCAGTATGCCCTGTACCCCAGCAGCTGCAGGAAATTCTGGACAAGGAGCAACAGCCCAACCTGAAATGATTGGGCCAAGGATGTAAGATCCAGTGCCCAGTCTACAGGGAGATGGACCTTGGCCCACTGAGAGTCTAGTTCTGGCCCGATGAACTTCACCTGCAAGGGGACCAGTTTGGACTTGTCTGGGTTGACTAACAGGATCAAGTCATGACAGGTCTGGTGGGCCAGATCTCTGGACCTCTCAATGGTCTCTTTGAATGGCCCAGGTATCAGCCAGTCATCCAGACAGGGATACACCCCGATGCCCTTGCATGGCAGGAAGGCTGCCACCACTGCCATGCACTTGGTGAAGACCCTGGGCACAGATGAGAGACTGAAGGACAAGACCTGGAACTGGTACAGTACCCTTCTGCACAGAACCAGAGGTATTGGTGGTGGGATGGATAGACTGGGATGTGGAAGAATGGATCTGGGAGGTCAAGGGAACAGAACCATATGTCCTGCTCCACAGAAGGAATGATCTGATTCAGAGTGAACATCCAGCATTTGCGCTTCCACATAAACTGGTTCAGATTGTGCAGATCTGGTATGGAACACCAATCCCCCTCCATGTCAGAACCAGGAAGTACCTTGACATGTAATCATGATTAGCCAGGGTGTCAGGGACATGACTTGGGCTCCTTTCACAAGGAACTGAGCAATGACTTGCAGGGAAGCAGTAAGCTTGCTGGCTTTTTCAGAGGCGTTACCTGTCCCCAGAGCCAGCACAGTCAGGAAGAAAAGGACCGAAGACTTCATTAACTGGCTTAGGGATGGTGCAGAGAAGAAAGGTTCACATGTGTTGGGGACTGGGGGGAAAACTGGTTGAATAAAACACTCTATTCATCAGACAGATGACACCTCAGAAGAGAAAGCTCAAAAGTACTCAGGGACAAACTGGGGAGTATACAGCCTACAACCTGCATTTAAACTACTGGGGAGGGGTCAGCTTGCCAGCAGGCCAAAGGACACCAGGAGGAGAGGTATTCAGATCCCTCACAGTGGTAGAGGGATCAGGAGGTAGGGTGTGGAGGAGAAGTGGGGCAATTAGTAATAAGGGTGAGGGGAACTGCACAGGAGAGAGTGATATTAGGAAAAGAACAGGAGGACAGGAAGGAGGTGCAGAGTTGAGGTGGAGGATAGTGTCGCTGAATGCTTGAAGTCTTGGTAACAAGATGGAAGACCTGCAGGTGCTAATAGTTGGGGGGAAGATGGACATAGCAGCAGTAACCAAGACCTGAGCCACACCACACCTTGACTGTGACCTCTCAATTCTAGGATATAAACTATATAGGAGGGACAGGGTGATTGGCAAAGGAGGGCACGGTGGTTTACATTAGGGAAGGAATAACATGCATGATGGAGGAAACCGAAGTGGGGGGATACTGTGGATTCAGCTACAGTCCAATACAGGGAGGAAGGTGAGGTAAGGCATTCAACACAGTTCCACATTGGAGACTTGTAAACAAGCTGAGAAACCTAGGAATGGGTCCTAAGGTGGTAAACTGGGTGAGAAATTGACTTGGGGGACAGGAGACAGAGGATGGTGGTAAATGAAATTCACTGAGAGGAAGGGAGGGTGGCAAGTGGGGTGCCACAGGATCAGTACTGGGACCAGTCCTCTTTAATGTCTTTATCACAGGTTTACCCTATAGAACGCATTGTTGTATATTGTACACTAATTTAGGATGGACCTCTCTATTAGAATGTAGAGAATTTCACTGGAATTTATTTGTATATAAGTTTATTCTAAGAATCCTACCTTCATATTTGCTAAATGTACTTCAAATGAAGATACCCACTAAGTATAGCTTAAGATTTCCCTCTTTTCAGTTTTATCAAATACCAAGGTACAGATCTAAATTTGGAGAAATGACACTGGCAGTATCTGTATCACGTACATGAGATTCAATTCAGCGAAAGATGCATATACCTGTACTGTTACCTATGGCACGCTTTAGGGCTTCTCTTTTTAGCCTGATTTACAAACACTGTAACTGCTTTGTATGATCACATTTCCTTATCCATGACTGATGCTGGCCTACTCGACAGTCTATTTTAAAACTGTGACCTGGAACAACATGCAACTTTGTCTTGTCTTTGTAGTGTATTTGTTTTTGTTTGGACACAGTTGTAAATGAGAGAATTATCTCTCAAGTTGCTATCCAATATACGAATGATGATGATGATGATGATGAACAACATTGCAGAGGGGCTAAAAAGGAAAGTATGCCTTTTCAGAAGATAGGGTAGACACTCAGGGGGTGAATAGTGATCTAGGAAAGCTGGAGTGATGGTCAAGGAGGTGGGCAGCTGGGATTCAGTGATAAGAAGTGCAAAATCATGCACTTGGGGCACAGAAACCCAGGGCAGAGTATAAAATGGGGGTAGTACTAACCACTACCAAACAAGAAAAGGACCAAGGAGTAATCATATCTGATGACCAAAAGGTGGCCAGACAGCGTGACAAGGCAGTGGGGGGAGCTAGTGGGATGCTAGGCTGCATAGGGAGCAGTATCACCAGCAGAGAGAGGTGGTGTTACCGCTGTATAGATCACTGGTGACACCTCACCTAGAGTACTGTGTCCAGTTCTGGAGACCGAATCTCTGGAAAGACATATACAGAGAAGAGGTGGTCCAGAGGAGGATAACCAAAATGATGCAGGGTCTGCATCACAAGCCATATGAGGAGAGACTGAAGGACCATAATACATACACCTTGGAGGAAAGGAGGGAGAGAAGGATATGACAGAAACATTCAAATACCTCCAGGAATAACTAAAGTTCAAGAAGGAAGCATTTTCAGAAAAAAGTTGCTCAAGAACAAGGGACATGCTATGAAGCTGGGGAGATGTAATGAAGTACTTCTTCACAGAAAGAGTGGTGGATGACTAGACCAGCCTCCCAATGGAGGTGGTGGGGCCAAAAATGGTAATGGACTTCAAGAATGCATGGGAAAGGCATAAGAACCTTAGCGGTAGGGAAGGAGGAGAGCAGGAGATCAAGTAAGGTCTGTGGTGTTACAGTAGGTAGGGAAAACAGGCAGACTAGGCGGGCCAAGTGGTCATATCTGCCATCAAAATCTATGTTTCCAAGTTGGGAGTAGTCTACAGACCATCCAACCAGGAAGAGAAAAGGACAGGGAGCTGAGTTCACAATGCTGGAAGCTGCATGGAAGGGAGAGGTAGTAGTAGTGGCGGACTTTAACCTGCTCAAAGTGGACTGGAGCATACCTACACATCCTGTGCCAGGAGTCAGGTGATCCTGGATGTAATGCAGAGTGGGTTCCTAACTCAGTGTGTCACGGAGCCCACCAGGGAAGGGGCAATCCTTGATCTAGTACTTACAAATGAGAAGCACATACAAGAGATAGCAGCCATTCTGGTCTTCTGAGAGGCCTCAAGGGACTGTGCTACCTGTTGACCAAACAGACAAGTGTCACTGAAAGGAACATTCATAACCTCCCGTTGGACATTGTTGGAGACACCAGATGTCCAAAGCCAGGAATGTCTTCTAATACAGATTCCTGCAGCAGCAGAGCATGAGGCAGTGTCAAAGGCATCCATAGCTGCCTTCAACTGGTGTCTGTTCAACTCAATGCCATGGGTAACGGTCTGAAGTACATTATGTTTAGTCTCTGACTCAGGCAAGGTCTCCACAAAATACTTTTGAGAGGTCCAAAGGGTGTACTCATACTTGTAGAAATGCCCTGGTAGCTTGCCATCTGCATGCTAAGGGTAGCTGTAGTGAACACCATTTTTCCCATCATATTTATCTTATGTGTCACCTTACTGATGGGATGTGCTGTGACCTCCTGAGGAAGAATGGCCTTGTCAACCTCAGCCAGAAAGACAATCCTGTCAGCAACAGGCTGGGAAGCAAGGATAGGCCTGTCCTTAGAAGCAATATATTTATGGTCTATCTGCTGACAGAAGGGATAGATGCAGGCCTAGCCCATACTGCCTCCGAGTGTGTCTCTCAAACGAAGGTGGAATAGGCAGTATTAGGTTGGCTGGTATGGTGGAAATGTTGAGCCACTCCAGATGGAGACATTTCCCTGGGTCAATGGCAGAAGGCTCAAAAGTGAGAGTTTTATACATGTTGCGAAGAAGAGCCTGAAAAGAAAGATCCTCCTATGGTACAGGGAAATGGCCTGGAGTTGAAATTATCCAGGCTGTAAAAAGAGTCATTGCTGCCTTCAGAAATAATGAGGTCTGGCTTAGACTCATCCCCCCCTCCAGCTCCTCTCTGGGAAGAGGGATGGACCTAGAAATGAAAATTACGTACCTACTGTTATTCTTGATCTTACTGTATATCTTCACCATTCATCACTGGTGGTTACTACACAGGAGGTGCTAGGACCCCGAAGGAAGCTTTTTAGCTTAAAAAGCTTTTCTCCTAGGAGGAGGGGTGACGTCGGAGATGGCGCCACCCTTGAGGCTGATGGACTGCGTGGCGCTCGTGGGTTGGCCAGTAACTGTTGTCATCCCCTCCACTACCTCAGTTCTGCTTGCCAGAGAGGAAACGGGCATAGAGAACAAGAAGGGTGGAAGGTGGGACAAGAGAGCCCAAGGGACAGCAAAAAGAAAGGATAAAAACTGAAAAAGGAATAAGCTGACCAGACAAGAAAAGAGGTTGGAGCCTAGTTTGTTCTGGGAGGAGGGACCCGACCTCAGGGCAAGCTAAGGAGGAGAGAAGAAGAAGGAGATGAAGAAGAAAAAGAAAGAAGAGGAGAAGAAGAAGAAGAAGAGGTTGGAAGATGAGACTACATTCCCCCACATTCCAGAAGTTCCTGTGGATCAAGGGAGACTAAAACTCCACTGTCTACATCCTCTTGTTAAGTTAGAAAAAATTCCCTTGGGGGGAGAGCTTGAGACAAGGCAATAGTCCAGCGAACAGGACTTTTCCAAAAGGAACAAGAAATCTAAACCCCCCACCAGCAAGAGAGATCTGACAGGAGAAATGCTTGACAGGTCAAGCTAACCCCCAGGTCCACTAGAGAAGAAATATTTGGAGAGGGATGCTCCTTCTTCTCCTTCTCTTAAGCGGAAGACAGAAGAAAACCTGTCTTCCCATAAGAGTTCACCTCAATGACCAAGGGGAAGGTCCCGGGGTGTAAGAGGGTAAAACCCTATATTTAGCATTGTCATTGAGGCACTGGTCAGGAAGCATAGGAAAACCAGGAGCAGTTGTAAAATTCACAAGAGTTTTATTATTAATAACAGTAAAATAAAAAAAAATGTTCAGAATAACTATTTACAATGGCAGTAGAAACAGAGCGTCCTTCTGAGTTTTTCTTCTCAATTTCCAGTCTCAGTCTCTCAGTCTCTCTCCTTTGCAAAACATTGCAGCTCTTTTTTATAAGACTGTGCAGAAGCTCGTTAAGAAAACAGTTTGCTTCTCACACAGTGTTCTTGTAAGTTTCCAATGTTCTTGTCAGTTTCAGCAGGTGCAGCAAAAAGAACATTTTGCAACCCAGAACTGACCTTGTTTACATCTTCTGCAAAAGGCTTAAATATTGCATCTCAGATTAACTCCTTGAGTTCCCAATAGCTTTGCAATCATTTCAACAGTATAACTACAGAATATATAGTTTTAAACAAAGGGATCCCCGTATCAATTAAATTTCCACAAAATGATTCACATGTATTTTTATACCTGCAGATATGCAAGGGGGAAGAAAAGACAGAACAGCAAATGAGGGTAGAGAGATAGTGAGAGGCTGGGAACTGCAAGACCGTCAGGATGATCAAGTCCTAGGTCTCACGAGAAAATATGGTTGTGCAAGCAGACAGAGAAGAGACAGAAAAGAGAATAGAACAAATTCTTGCATTTAAACTCTTTCTCCATAACAAGTGGGACAGGGCCATATTCAACCCTGTCACATACCCCCCTCCTTAACAAGGAACCTGTTTTACAAAAACAGGTTTTCAGAACTTTCTAGTAATTCTCATCTAACATAAGCATATAACCTTTACAGTTCTGTGCATATGCAGTATCCTTTTTTCCATAACAGCACAGCAAATAGTGAAGTTTAAACTCACACATTTGTTTTTTCAGCCTTCAGAATTCTCAATTCCAGATCCATATCTGGACAGAAAATCAGCATTGATATTCTTTCAACCAGATTTGTGCATCACTTTAAATTTAGATGGCTGTCGTGCCAGGTACCACCGTGTGATTCTAGAATTTTTATTCTTCATTTGGTTAAGCCAACAGAGAGGATTGTGATCTGTTACAAGTACAAATTCCGCTCCTAGTAAGTAAAACTTAATGGACTCCAAGGCCTACTTTGCTGCAAGGCATTCCTTTTCAATGGTGGAGTTCCTCTTCTCTCTGTTGTGCAATTTTCTACTTATATATAGAATAGGATGTTCTTTCCCATCTATATGCTGGCTCAAGACTGCACCTAGGCCTACCTCTGATGCATCAGTCTGTAACATAAATGGTTTCTCAAAGTCTGGGCTTCTTAAAACAGGCTGAACATAATGCAGCCTTATTGGTCCAAAAAGCATCATCACACTCTGGGGTCCCTTTCACACAATTTGGTAACAGTTTCTTTGTGAGTTCAGTGAGGGGAGTAGCTAACTTGGCAAAGCTGGGAACAAATCTCTGATAATAACTAGCCAGCTTTAAAAATGACCCCACATGCTTCCTTGTTTTAGGGACAGGGCTGTTAGTTTCAGCTTCTATCTTAGAAACCTCTGGATTGACTTCTCTGTTTCCCAAAACATAGCCCAAATATCTGGTTTCTTGCATGTCCAATGCACATTTGGTAGGATTAATTGTCAGATCTGCCTTTTTGATCGATTAGATAACTGCTTGTAGGTGTTTCAGGTGACTTTTCAAGTCTGGACTGTACACCACAACATCGTCCAGGTATGCAGCACAATAACCAGTGTGAGGGGATAAAATTACATCCATGTACCGCTGGAATGTAGCAGGTGTGCCATGCAAACCAAATGACATGGTGGTGAATTGATAGACTCCTATAGGAGTGGCAAATTCAGATTTGTGTCTGGATTCTTTAGCTAGGGGGATTTGCCAGTTACCCATGGTGAGATCGAGGGTACTGATATAATTAACACTTCCCAGTCTGTCCACCAAATCATCTATTCTGGGCATAGGATAACTGTCAAATTCTGACACAAGTTGCCTAAAATCAAGGTAGATTCTTACACCCCCTTCTTTTTTGTTTACAATCACCACTGGTGATGACCAAGTACTTCTCGACTCTTGTATGATACCCATTTTTTGTATTTCCTTAACCACGTCAGCTCTTAACCACTCTGGTAATCTGTATGTCTTATGTCTAATAGGACGAACATTCCTTGTCAGTATTACCTGAGCAATCCCTTTTGCTCGGCCTGGTACTGTGGTAAAAGTACTGTTAAATGTCTTTAGCGAGTTACAAATTTCTGTAGTTTGTTCAGAGGTTAAGGAAACATTCACCTTTACAGCATCAGCAGTAACAGTTTGTTCAGTCTATTATAAACTACATCAATATCTTCTTTATCAGTTTCTGGTAAAACTAGCAAAACAGCTTTTGGTGTTTATTCAACCCATTTCTTGAGGAGGTTAGTGTATATATATATGTATATATATATGAGGTATAGCTTAGTAGAATTTTTCCTATCAGGGATCCCAATCTCATAGTTAATTGTGCTAGTACATCTAAGCACTGTATAAGGCCCTTGCCACTTTATTAACAGTTTGTTTTCTGTAGTGGGTAGCAGTAGCAAGACCTTTTCACCTGGCTCAAGACATTTTTCTTTTACCCTATGGTCATAATACACCATCTGCTGGTTTTGGGCCTCTTCCTGATTATTATGGTTGATTTCAACATATTTTGCAAGCTTCTTTCTAAGGTCACCCTGGGCCCTATGGTTTGATGGGACTCTAAGGGAGTTGCAGAGATTGGGGTGATGGTTAGCGCATCGTTGGAGGAAGACTGCCTCTGATGCTGACCACCTTATTCTGTTAGAGCATTATAAACTCTACCAAACAGAAATTTCCCATAAGAAGGCAGAATTCCTGTCCAGGGAAATTTCTGTCACACAGAACCAACTGGCTCAACTCTTCAGAACCGTTGACAGGCTGTACAACCCAGCCTGTTGGCAGTTCTGTCGAGTTTTTCCACAAATTTATTGTGATGAGATTGCCCACTTCTTTGTGAATGAGGTGGTTGACATCAGGTGGAAGTGCCACCAACTTCACTCCAAGGGGGTTGCTGTTGATTGATGCCTTGTCGCAGAGCCCAGAGTTTCCTGGAGTACCTTGGACCTGCCGGATTTTGTAGATATTATGCGGATTGTCCAGGAGATGCATCCCACGTGCTGTAGTTTAGACCCAGGCCCCACTTCCCTGATTTTGGGTTGTAGTGATATTATCGGCCTGGTCTTAGCTTGGATTGTCCGGTGCTCTCTGGATACGGGTGAGTTCCCTAGCTCCCTGAAGGAGGGAGTGGTGATCCCCCTTCTTAAGAAAGCTTCTTTAGACCCGGAGAACCTAGCAAACTACAGGCCTATCTCTAACCTCCCTTTTGTGGGGAAGGTTATTGAGAAAGTTGTGGCTGCTCAACTGGATAACCATTTAACCATCCATAATTTATACAAACCTCTCCAATCGGGTTTTCGTAAGAGTCATAGTACTGAGACTGTTCTGATTTGGCTGCTCAGTGATCTCCTGATGGCGCAAGATTGGAGACACCATTCTATCTTGGTTCTCCTGGATTTATCATCAGCTTTTGATACTGTGGATCATGGGGTTCTGCTCGAACTTCTGAGGTTTATCTGCGGGCTGTCGGGCACAGTCCTCAAATGGTTTTCATCTTTCCTCACTGGTAGAACGCAGAGAGAGTGGTCTTGGGTTTATTTTCATCCAGGGCCTTCTCTCTGCCCTGTGGGATACCTCAAGGTTCAGTGCCATCTCCCATGTTATTCGCAGTATATATGCTACCCCTCGGAGACATTGTAAGATGGTATGGGCTGAGGTTTCATTGCTATGCTGATGATACCCACCTCTACCTGTCTTTTGCTCCCAACCAGGTTAGTGCTATCTCAGTACTGAAAAGCTGCCTCATTGACATCCAAGACTGGATGAATACCAGCAGTTTAAAGTTGAACCCAGGAAAGAGTGAGGTTTTGGTTGTGGACCCGGGTCATAGGGCAGAGGGGATGAGGACTGGGCTCCCTTCCAGTTTAGTCCTGAGGTGACCCAGATTCTCACCTCTGAATGGGTGCGTAATCTGGGAGTGGTGCATGATGATGGTCTGACTCTTCATCATCAGGTATCGCAGTCATCAAGCTGGCCTTTTACCATCTTAGGAACATTGCTAGGATTAGGCACTTTGTTCCATCCAGTGACCTACTTGTTTTGGTCCATGCCTTTGTGACATCGCACCTTGAGTACTGCAACTCCCTTTACCTAGGGCTTTCTGGGGTTGATATCTGCCACTTACAGCTAGTGCAGAACGTGGCAGCACGTTTGTTGACTGGGGCATCTAGAAGATCTTATATTACCTCAGTGCTGCATGATCTGCACTGGCTGCCTATACAGTGGTGGATCATCTTTAAAGTAGGTCTTTTGACTTACAAAGCCCTACACGGATCAGGTCCTGATTACTTGAAAGAGCTCCTGATTCCTTACACCCCTTTGTGACAACTCCGCTCAGCTGACAAGGGGTTGCTGGAGATTCTGAGGGTTAATCTAAAGTCATCTGGTGCATGTGCCTTTGGGTTTGTGGCACCTACCCTCTGGAATTCTCTGCCCCATCAGCTTCGGGAGTGCAGAACAGTGGGGAGTTTTAAGCAGGCACTAAAAACTTTTTTATGGGGGAAACCATTTTTGGTATTTTCTTGATTTTATATTGTATGTGTTGTGTTTTGTTTTATGTGAACTGTACAGCGCTTTGAAATTCAAAAGGCGCTTAACCAAATAAATATTATTTTTATTAAGATGTAATAGATTGTTTCTGATGGGGGTTAGCTTCCCATGTTTGTTTTATTATATCTAGTGGCCCTCTAGGTTGTCTACCATACAGCATTTCAAATGGTGAAAAACCTGTTGATGCCTGTGGCACTTCTCTGTAAGCAAAAAGCAGGTAAGGTAAGTATTGGTCTCAGTCTGCCCCTTCCCCTTTTACAAACCTTTTCAACATGCGTTTTAGGGTTTGATTAAAACATTCAACAAGACCATCTAAGGGTGATAAGGGGAGGTTCTTATGGCAGCATTACCTAGTAGTCGATACAGCTCCTTCAGTAATGCAGCACCAAAATCACGACCCTGATCAGTGATAATCTCTTTTGGTATGCCCACCCTGCTGAAAACTTTGGCAAGCTCTGCTGCAACTTTTGGGGCTGTGACAGTACGCATAGGAACAGCCTCTGGGTATTGAGTAGCATAGTCACATACTACCAAAATTAATCTATTTCCCCTTTTATTTTATTTATTTATTAAATTTTGGTGACCGGGTAGCCCACTGAGCCCCAAAGGTCCCTTTTCAGGGGCGACCCGGATAACAATACAAGATAAAATACAGTGGAGAAAACTTTTGATTACATAGGTTGTTCAAGCATAAGGTGGTCACAGACAGTGGTTACAGACATGTGTAACACCCCTGTTATCCGGGGTTACTAGAATTCCAGTAAGACCTAGTGGTAGGCAGAGAAGGCAGCTTGTGAAACTCCAGTTAAATGGATTTCACACTGTCTCACTCTGTTCTCAGTCTCAGCTGAGACTGAGGGATGACATCACCATAGAACTATCGCAGCTGCATGAGCCACATTGGAATCTGCAGTTGGGAGATAGGTTAGAATGTTGGGAGTTTTTGAACAGGGCAGCAGTTGTGTGTGAGCAGTCTTGAAGAGAGGAGCACAGCAGTCTCTGCACAGGCTCTTGGAGCCTAAAGCTCTGATATAGAGCTACTTTAAGGGAGAGGTGTGTGTTTCCACCAAAAGAGGAACACAGTAAGCTGTTCGTGAAGTGGTGGAGACTGCTGCTACTGGTCTCTGTGCCCCATCCCTGAGGGGATGGGGTGAAAAGGTTGCCTGTTATTCCAGGGGCAACCTCCTGGTTCTGGCTAGGGAAGAAGCTGCCTTATTTTTCTAAGTTGTGCTGCGGCACCAGAAGCTTTCGAGAATCGCCTGTGGAGCACCTGCAACCAAAGGGTGAGTCTGCTCTTACATAGGGCCTATGTTTCACCTGAACTGTTGTAAAGTGGGGATTGGACTGCTTAATCAGTGGGAGGCCTAGAGGAATGGGCTAAGCCAAGTAAAAGTATGTTCAAGTCCAGCACAAGGAGAAAGCCAAGACACGTAGAGGAAATATGCCTAGCATTTACCCTTTAATCTACACTGCCAAGCTTTTCAGAAAGAGATGTTTAAGTATGTTCGAGTCTAGTACAAGGGGAAAGCCAAGACATGTAGAGGAAATGTGCCTAGCATTTACCCTTTAATCTACACTGCCAAGCTTTTCAAAAAGAGATGTTTAATGTCCAGAGAAATAGCTGGGTATGAATTGTGAAAGCTAGAGGTGGGAGACCCCCCCATCATTAGTAACCAGATTCACCTCTACGGATTTGCTCTGTGGCCCTTTTACTTTGCCTCAGATACTTGGCCAGTGCTGAGGAAAGTACCCAGATGTGGGATTTAAAAGGAAATTTCCCTTATGGAGTTGAAGGCTCTAAGGTGGTTTAGGGAGCCACCGGAAATTGTGTCCTTGTCAAATGGAAGGTGTTCGAGTGGCTGGCAGGGGAGCCGAGCCAGGGAAATCCCCAAATAGTGTACAAGTTGGGCTGTGTACCCAAAGCAGCGGGCAAGTCCGGGCTGTGTGCCTGGTGGGTCCAGAGCCTGAGAGCTGAAGTGTTGAGGAAGTGTTCTGTTTCCCTTAACCTGCATTACCAGGAATGTAGCCCCGTGGGGGTCTGTCTATGCTTTGTTTGTTCAGTTTGGATGTGAATAAAAGCCACACTTTAGAATCCCATTCCTGGTATTGGACATTACAGTTATTGCTTCCTGTGTTCTTATTTACTTGGGTGCCCCTGTGCAGAGTAGCCAAACCTAGCCCTTGTGCCGAGTAACCTAGTCCTCCCTGAACCCAGTCCCCACCTGGTACTGCTGTCAGCTTCAAGAGCATACCACCTGTCGTTTGCAAAAAGGCAGGGGTGTAGGGGTTACACATGGTTATCATCATGACACAGTTTTGCCTTGGTAATACTTGGCATAGTGATATACATGAGGTAGCATTGGTCCCTAGGTGTCCAGATACTAGAGGGAGGTACATGGTCGACTCACCTTTGGGAAGGTAAAAGGCCAGCTTGATGACTGCCAATACCTGACAATGAACAGTCAGACCATTGTCAAGCACCACTCCCAGATTATGCACCCATTCAGAGGTGAGAATCTTTTACTTTTGTCTAAGGGGCCAACCACATCCATTGCAATTCTCTCAAAAGGCACATCTATCAGGGGTAGGGACACCTGGGGCACCTTGTCCTTTTTATTCACTGGGGCTACTTTAACACTCAGCACAGGAACTGCAATAGGTAGCAACATCTTCATGAATTCCAGGCCAGTAAAATCTGTACAGCAATCTGACAAAGGGTGCGGTCCCTCCCCAAGTGACCAGCCATAGGACTATCATGTGCTATCTGTAACAACTCAGATCTATACTTTTGTGATATAACCAATTGTTCTGTCTGGTCCCGTGTCTGAGGTTTAACCCATATTCTGTACAGTAATCCATTACATTTTTTAAACGTAAGTTTACCCTGTTTTGGTTTCAACCCCAGCTGCTTAAAATAATCCTGGAGAGAAATATCATTAGCTTGTTCTGAAAGAAAATCAATCAGTGATCAGTTTAGTTTCAGCATTTTCATATGTTAACCCTTTATGTCCATCAGTCTTTTGTTGCCACTGTTTCTTCAGGCATCATCTTTCTTTTCTGAACTTATGGATCTTGTAGCTGTGCTCAAACAAGTCTGAATCAAACTCAATGAAAGGAAGAGAGTCCCCACCATCAGAGATTTTCTTTGCCTGAGCTCTTGTCACCATAGCTGCTAAAACATCAGGATTTACTCCCTCTTTGATTAACTCAGTAAATCCTGGAAAGTCATTTCCAATAAACACAGATACAGGTAACTTGGGTACTACCCCCACTTTCATTTGGTGCGATACACCCTTAATAGTCAGAGTCACTTGGGTGGTGGGATAGTATTGAGTATCCCTGTGGATGCAGATGACACCAGTACCTGGTCCTTTTGGACATTGTTTTCCTAGCACTTCAATATGTACTGGGGTCTGAATGCTTCCTGAATCTATAAGTCCCTTCACAGTCTTATCTCCCACCTTCACATCTGTTAAGCACTTGCCCCAATTTGCTAGGGATGAATCTGCTCCAGTGTCACTCCTCTTACTACAGCAATTTCTTGTAATATGACCTGGCTTATTATAGTTATAGCAAATAAAGTTTTTGGGTGCAGATTTGTTACCCCCATCAGAGTTCTTATCAGACTTGAAGTTGAAATGGGAAAAAAAATGTTTTACCGATGCTTGGCTGTTACCTCGCTGCTGTGGCATCTGTCTGGCCATTTGGTAGTCTTCTGCCAAAGAAACAGCCTTTTTGCCACTTTCCGGTCAGTGTTCTTTTACCCAAAGCTGCACATCTGTAGGCAAGTTGGGCTTTAGCCTGATTGCTCATTGCTGCTTTGGCCACTGGCGGGCTGTGGTAACCCCTTCAAAAGTTGTCAGGTATGCATCGCTATCATCCGAGGGTCACAACTTTGTAAGTTTAATGTATTTCAAGTTGCCTGTGTCCTATTTCACATCTGGATCTGTGCCAGATCCTCTGCCTTTGATAGTCTGCAAGGCATCTGTCATTGAGGCACAGGTCAGGAAGCATAGGGAAACCAGGAGCAGTTGTAAAATTCAACAAAACTGTTTATTTGTAGTTGCAGTAACAAAAAAATAATAATTTTGTTTATAATAACTATGTACAGAGGCAAAAAAAATCTTTCTTGTAAAATATCTTGTTCTTCCAAAATAAACCTCTATTCCAAAGCAATTGCAGTTTAACTATTTTATAAGGCTTTTCGACAGCCATCCTTAGCAAGCATCCTGTTCTTGCAAAAAAATGTTCTGTTCTTGTAAATATCAGGAAGGATCTGCTAGAACACAGAGAGCTTCCTGAGGTCCCCACAGCCACTGCAAAAGGCTCAGATATTTGCATTCAAGTAACCTCTAGTTTTAAAGTCATGTCAAAATACAATTAATATACAGTTCACCAGAAATACTAAATATTTTCTAAACAGAAAATATCTCATTATCATTTTCATTCCATACATTGATTTGCATATATTTTTATATTAGCTGATACAGATATGCAAGGAAGAAAAAAAGACAGCAAGAGAAAACTGAAAGAGGCAAAGAATTGTGAGACTGTTCGGGTGGATCAAGTCCGAAGTCTCACAGGAAAATTTGGTTGCGCAACCAGACAGAGAAGGGACAGAAAAGGATAGATCCTTGCATTTAAACACATTCTCCATAACAAATGGGACAGGGTCCTATTCTACCTTGTCATAGCATCCAGCCACCACTGCTCCTCTAGCTGCATCTCTTCTCTCCTCTGCTACTCCTGTCACTGCATTTCTGCTCTCCTCTTCTCTGCTGCTCCTGTCATTGCATCTCTTCTCTCTGTTGCTCAAGTTGTTGCATTTCTTTTTTTCTCTGTTTCTCCATCTCTTTTTGTTGTATAGCCCACCATTTGAAAAAGGCAGTCAAGCTTTCAGGTTCTGTCACTGCCTATTCTGTTTCCATAACTGGTGCTAGATGTACAGTCTCAGCTTGGACTTCTGTCTCTGCTAGTTTGGCTGCCATGCTCCTGGTAACCACTCCTGGACTTGCTGCTGTAGAATCTGTACCTTTCTCTATGCTTTCCTGGTTCTAGATCCAGTACCCATGCACAAAACTCCTGGCTTACAGAGTATGCATGACATAAATCCCACTTAGGCTGACACCATCTGTCATTGAGGCACAGGTCAGGAGGCATAGGAAAACCAGGAGCAGTTGTAAAATTTGCAACAAGAGTTTTATCATTAATAACAGTAAAATAAAAAAAAAAATTGTTCAGAATAAGTACTTACAATGGCAGTAGAAACATAGAAAAACAGAGTTGTCCTGAGTTTTTCTTCTCAATTTCCAGTCTCAGTCTCTCAGCTTTGCAAAATACCGCAGCTCTTTTTTATAAGTCTGTGCAGCAGCTCATTAAGAAAACAGCATGCTAGCCAGCCTGGTGGTGCTGAGGGCTGAGGTGCTGGATGCCACATTGGTGACCCAGGTTTGGGAATGAGCCCAGGTCATTGGGGGTCAGCAGGAGAGGGAGAGGATTGAGTGTGCAGTGGACTGCTCACCTCTCCTCTCAAGGGGTGGGATCTGGGGCTTGCTCAGTTCAGCGGGGACCTCTGGTGGAGACCAGTGGTACCACTAGTGCTGAGCCACATAAAGGGGTAGAGTGGTGTTGGATGTCAATGACCTGGATCATGCAGACGTCATTGCATGTCCGCACTCAGGGGAAACTACATGGAAAAATCCCCATCCTCGGGGATAGGTGAAGGCACCTATGCCTGCCAGGCCACACTCCCGATACCAGGCACTCTCCTCTCCTCTCCAGGGGCCAACTGTCCAGCCCTGTTCTCTAGATTATAGCTAGAGTGCCCCACCTCAGGGGGTTCAGAACTGGGGGTGCTGTCAGACTGGTGTGAGAAGGAGGTGTCTCAGGTGGGAGGTACAGCCTGGAGGTGAAAAAGACAGAACAGCAAGTGAGGGTAGAGAGATAACGAGAGGCAGAGAATTGCAAGACCATCGGGGTGATCAAGTACTAGGTTTCACAAGAAAATTTGGTTGCACAACCAGACAGAGAAGAGACAGAAAAGGAGAGAATAGAACAGATCCTTGCATTTAAACTCTTTCTCCATAACAACTAGAACAGGGTCATATTCAACCCTGTCACAAGCACCATCAGGGAGGTGAAGTTAATAGGAAAAGGAGACCTCAAGGAGGTTCCTAAGCCTTGAAGTGCGAAGGGGCTTTCAGTGAACAAGGGATCCATGAGAGGGTCTCTTGCAATTTGGAGAAAGAAGAAAAACAAAACAGAGAGGGTCCCCAGCATCCTAATCTCAGCAGAGAGGTTCACATGAATGCAGGACCCACAAGGGATGCCCGAGGCGGAACTCACAGACAGGAGGCCTGCAGATCTCCCCTACCAAGAAGAGGGGTTCAGGGAGCCAAGGAAAAAGAGGGCAAGAGCTCCTCCCTATCCTTCCCCCCTATAGTGAGACCCTGGTGCTTCAAGGAAGTAGCAGAGAGCCCAGAGGAACCAGTGGGACTTCACCCACAATTGGCATAAATTGGGGGGAAGTCAAGCAGGGAGGAGGCACTGCCCAGAAGCGGAGGCCCAAGAGGGGATGGTGGTCAGGAAGCAATGATGAATGAAGATATACAGTAAGATCAAGAATTAAAGTAGGTACATAATTCTCATATCTTCACTGTATCAGTCTTCACCACTCATCACTGGTGGGTGAGTACCAAGCCCACAAAGTGGTACTGGCACCTCCCTGAAGGCTAGAAAGCCTTCAGCCCCTCGTAGGGGACTCACAAGGGGAAGAGGGCCCATCGTGGGTCTGGTAAGACCTGCTACTGTTCACAGTCAGGACTGGGCTCCTGACCTGCAGGAGAAGGAGGGTGCCCCAATATTTACCACCTGGCTCTTTGGGAGAAAAACACCCCCCAGAATGGTGAGGCAGTCACCCTACATCAGGCCAAGGGTGACAACCAGGAGAGGTGAAGCCATGCCATCCGCCTAATGCAGACTGCAGATCCCACAATCCTGGAGGCTAACATGTTGGCAACATAAGATGTACGTGTCTGATGTCTCGCTAGCTCCAGGCCCTTCATGGAAATGGAGTTGGTTTACCTGGTTGCCTTGCTATCAGGCAAGGCCGCTAGGATTTCCCCTAATGCGGACCATAGGCACCTCACTTAGGCCACCATGTGTGCCTGATGTACAGCAATGGATAACAAGAGACGCGCTGAGGCAGAAACTCTCCTGCCCCAATAGTCGAACTCCACAGAGTCCATGTCCGGGGGACAGTCTCTTGTCAGGCTGTGACACCCAGAAGGGGTGTTCAGTCACTCCAAGCCCAATGTGGGGTGGGGCAAAGACCCTAAATACCACAAGGGAGCACAGTATCTGCGCTGGTAGTCCCCAAGGACTGGAGAAACAGAAGCGGGTGACTGACAGACGCTGTGCGACTCCTCCATAAAGGGTCAAGGCCATGGAGGGATCACTAAGGATTCCTAGCTGTACTCTACAAGGAACACCATAGTCACATGTGCAGGATTGTGTTGAATTACTGAGGTAAGACTGAGCTCCTCCATCATCGTCACCAGGAACCACTGATACTATGAAAAGTCAGCATCAGAAGACCAGTACAAGGTGGAGTCCTCTTCCTCAGATGAGGAAGCTGATGAAGTGGAGGGGCTCTGCATAGGGAACAATGGTGCAGGAAGAGGAGATGCGAACACCATCTCATCCATGGCCCTGTAAAAGATGGTGAAAGCACTTGCCGTGGCCCTATACTGCTCCCAGGTGAGAGGCCCCAAGGGACTGGAAAGACCCAGGAGAAGGGAGGGAGGTTGCAGAGAGGGAGAAGGCAGGGCAGAATGGTCCAGAGAGATCAGATCCCCTCTGCTAGGGCTGCAAGGACAAGCAGAGGACCCCTCTGAAGTGAGGGGGATGCACTGCCCAGACACCACCAGCTGTTCAACCCTCCCCGAGCCAGCAGAGGGAAGCCCAAGGGGGAGAAGACCCCTGGTGAGAAGACCAGAGCTGAGCAAACCCAGTAGAGGGCCTCCTGTCCCCTCCCACTGCAGGACTCCGCCCCCTGGAGGGGGAAGGAGTGCCCAGCCCAGCACTCTGACTCCACCCTGGAGTGACTGAGGTCACCTGAGCAGACCAGGAGGCGGACCAGGCCCCCAACCACCCCCCCGAGAGAGGACCGAGACCTACCCCTTAAGCAAGGTCCCACTATGGCAACTGGTCTCAAGAAGGGGGGGAGAGAAAGGCTGGCACCAGGGTTGACCTCTGACTCCCCTCCAACTTCACTGTCAGTGCTGAAGAGCGACCTGGCACTGAAATCAGCCTCCTCCACGGAGACGGCCTCCAAAGCGGTGCCATCACCGAAAGCAGTACCAAACGTGGCACCAGAGATGGCTGCAGCACCGATATTGGTGCCATCCCAAGAAGCGGCACCGACATCAACCACAGTGTCAACATCAAATGCAGCACTGACCTCGGGGAAGGCACCAACCGCAGCATTGACCCCCAAAATGGCACTGTCTGCAGAACAGACATTAAGCATGGCACTGACAGCAAGCGCGGCACTGACAGGGGTGCCATTGCCAGGTGCGGCACCAGTCATGGCACCATCATTGGGCATGGCTCCGCAAGTGTGATCATCACCTGAGACAGCGCCACTGACAGCACCACAGTCCCAGTGGCACTGAGCATGGCGCCGATGGAAGAAGGGGTGGTATCATGTACAATGTCAGCCCTAAGACTGGAATTTACAGACGATGACCTCGAGCGGATCCCAGGGAGCGACCACTCCAGAGAGCTAGTCTGCCAATCAGGATCCTCCTGGTCATCCTCCAAATCTGAGGAGGAGGAGGAGGAGACCCCAGAGACCCCCAAGTGATGCAACCCCAGCCACTCTACCTGTCCCGGGACTGAGAGTGGTGTCAGGAGGGGACTGCACTGCACCGGAGGTTTGGCCTCACTCACGGACACCGGAATCGGATTCAGGAGCCGAGCCCATGCCCCTCGAAGCCCTCGAAGGGACCGCCAATATAGGCCCCGTGTAGCTGAGGCCTCGACACTGGGGTTGGCCAGTTCCCAGAAAGGGAACCAGGCCTTAAGCGATCCACGGCTGCCCCCGAGGAGGCTGACCATTCTGACTGCTCACCCAGGCATCCGGGCTCAGTGAGACCTGAGCCAGCAGAGGCTACTCACCCCGGTGCATATAGCAGTGGGGGAGACCCATCAGGGCGGGCCTGGGTCTAGCCTAGTGACCCTCATGTGACATCGGCCACCGAAAGCTGGGGGACACTAGACAGAAACTTATTTAAGAAAATAATAAAATGATGCCAAATGTGGCGTCAACTTGTGTGGTGTCGAGTTATTCAGTCCAACGAGCAGAATGGTAAAACTAGGAGTGCTTCAGGTGATTTCTTGCAGTCCCACATAGTCCGTGCAGCCTCGATGGCAGGAAAAGCAGAACTGAGGTAGTGGAGGGGACAAAGGTTACTGGCCAACCTGTGAGCACCACGCAATGCGTCAGCATCAAGGGCAGTGCCGTTCCTGACGTTGCCCCTCCTCCTAGAGAAGAAAAGCTTTTAAAGCTAAAAAGCTTCCTGCGGGGTCCTAGCACCTCTGGCATAGTATCCACCAGTGATGAATGGTAAAAACCGATACAGTGACGATCGGGTCCGCTTCTTTTTGTGTTTTCAGGAGGGCTGTCTTCCCTCCTGAGCACTGGACTGCCTGTGATTAGACCCACCTCCAGAGAGGGCGGCTGACCGGATGCAGCCCAACTGCCAGAGCAGTCTTCTAAAGGAGAGTCCTGACTGTCACCATCCATGGTGAACTCCTTCGATCAGCAGGACTGAAGAAGAAAAACTTTTTTTTTTTCTTTAGAAAATAATAAAAGGGCTGGCTTGCTGGCGCAGTGGTAGCGCTACTGCTCATGATGCCATCAGCCGGGTTCAGGAACAAGCCTGGGGAGGTGGAGGGCTGGCTGGAGGGAGAAGGCTTGAGCGACATAGGATTGGTCACCTTCTACGGGAGGGAGGGAGGGGGTTTGCTCGCGCTGACTGAACTCTGGCAGAAGTCAGAGACTCAGCAAGCACGGAGCAGAGAAAGATGGGATTGGGACGTGGTGGACGTCAGTGGTGACACCTTGATGTCAGACGCACACCACACCCACAGAACAGGGGAAAATGCCTTCCAGCTCTGGGGAGATGGACCACCAGGAGAAGAGCTCGATGTGCTCCTGCCTGTCTGGCCATTCCAAATACCTGAAACAAGGAAGTTTGGGGTGTACGGGTCCCACCTCGTACACGCCCAGAGGAGAAGAAACATGGCTCCATGGGAGGAATGGGATGGATCAGGTAAGGTAGGGAGTAGAGGTGCCTCATCAGGTGGTCCCAAGGAAGCGGAGCTAGAGGGGTGTAGGAGGGATAAACAGAAAGTTAAAAAAAAAAAAGATAATAAAAGGAGCTAAAATTGGGCTGGCCCAGTGGCGCTGAGTGTTGAGGCGCTGGACGGCGCACCTCGCGCCACACCAGCGATCTGGGTTCGATAATGGACTTGGAGAGCCTGGGGTTGGTGGGGGAAGGAGAGGATGGAGCGTCCAAAGGACAGCTTTCCTCTCCCGGGGAAGAATCCAGGTGCTGCTTGGTGTCCTGGCAGCCCCCAATGGAGATCAGGAGCATTGCAGGAACACCAGCCAGAAGTCAGGTGTGGAGCGTGGCAGATGCCAGTAGGGCAGCCATGTGCAGGTGTCACAGCATGCAGTGCTCTGAGGGGGCAACGTAAAGTGAAAACCCCATCGACAAGGATAGGCGATGGCACCCTGCCCCAATGTGCCACATTCCAGTACCGGGCTTCTCCTCCATCTAGGCCGGGCACATTAGATTGGCAAATAGAGCACCCTGGGAGGATAGGGCGGCCCCACCTCAGGGGGTGCAAAGCCAGGGGGTCTGTCTGGCCAAAGCACATGGAAGGAGGACATCAGGTAGGAGGTAGAGCAGTTGGGTAGCAGGGCTGCCTGAGAGAGTTCCTCGGGAGGCGGCGAAAAAAAGAGTCAAATAGAAAAAAAAAAAAAAAAAGGAGCTAAAATTGAATAAAATAAAATGCTGTTATTGTATGGACATGAAGATTTGACTCCCAGAGGGTGAGCAATATAACTGAAGCACACTCGACAGCAGGGAATAAGGAACCGAGGCTGCTGGAGGGTCAACGATGAGATTCATGGCGCCGTGCATGCACGTCCCTATCTTAGCTCCAGCCAACCTGAAGATTTTTCTCTCTTGCAGGGTCCTGGCCCCTCTGACTTGTAACCCAGCATTATAAGTAAATGGTGAAGACTTATGTCCAGGAACATCCTTAGATATACAGCCTGGAAAAATCACTATTATTAGGCCTAAGAGCCTTAGGAATATCCTAGCTGTGACATACCAGTTAGTATGGACTATCTAGGCCTGTGTTATCAAGCAGTCAGGGCCATCCAGGTATAGAAAGGGTCATGGGCTATTTCCCAAACTGCCCCTAGAAACTGCAGATACTTCAAGGGGACCAAAATAGACCTGGATATACTGACTGTAAGCTCTAGAATATTGAACACATGTTTAGTCCATGCTACAGTATGTAAAATCTGTGCCTTGGAGTTAGCTTTTAGGAACCAGTTGTCCAGGTAAGGGAAGGCTTAAAGGCTGCCCCTGCAAAGGTCTGATACCGGCACTGCTAAGCATTTGGTAAAAACATATGGGGGAGATATTAAGCCAACGAGTAATACCCGGGACTGACTGTGTTCTCCTTGAGCACAGGAATTTCAGATTTTTCTTGTGAAGTTAACAAATCCTAATATGAAGACAGACCTCCTACATATTCAGATAAGTAAACCAATCCCCTACCTGAACCATGGGAGTAGGGCTCAAAGGAGAAAGTACAGTTATGTAAGAACTTACCATAACAGTAGGTCTTCAAGGGAATCTTGTGTCAGGCCACACCAATGGAACTATAGTTGCCAGGTACTAGGAGCACACGGAAACTTTTCTAGCTAGCAGTCTACAAGGGGGCCAACCACGATGACATCACACACTGACGTCCTCCTTCCCATATAAAGGTGGGTGGTCCTGCGCCCTCCTCAGTTTCATGCCAGAGACCATAAGCAGAGAATCTCCCACTGGGGAACTGAGGAAGAACCAGAGGTTCACGCTATGACAAGTAATGTGGAACAGAAGGAAAACTGTCTAGGAGAAAAAAGAAAGAACCGAAACAGAGAAGTCTGAAGGCCAAGGGGGACGGGGGTTGGGGGTTGGGATGGCATGGACTGATGCAAGAGATTTCTTCAGAGATCTACTGTTAAGTTCTTATGGAACTGTACTATCTTACTTCGGGATATGTCTTGCATCAGGCTACACTTAGGAATGAGTCCCAAGCAGTTCTGACAGAGAACCAGCCTGGATGGCTGGAGGCCACAGGCCTAAGACAGGAGACCTTGAAGCACAGCCAGGCTGATAAGGTAAATTGACACCACCCCAGGAAGAAACTAATGGCTCGTACACAAAGACACCCTGTCTTTGTGAAAAATCAAAGGAAACGGCTCACATATCAGAGCCTGAGACTCAGAAATTCTTCGAGCAGAAGTAATAGCAACTATAAAAAATGAAAATTACGTACCTACCATAATTCTTGATCTTTCTGTGTATCTTTCATCACTGGAGAGTTCTGGCTGGAGGATCAGGACCCCGCAGGAGCCTTTTTTTTTTTTGTAAGGGAAGGAGTTGATGCTGTGATGGCGCCGCCCTCGAGGCTGATGCAGTACGTGGTGCTCACGGATTGGCCAGTAACTGACGACGACTCCTCAATCCCACTTCTACAAGCTGGAGAGGTAGTTAGGAAAGAAGAGAGAGGGCAGGGCAAGGAAGCCCAAGGGATAGGAAAAGGAAAGGATATAAAAACCAAGGAAGTATAATGACGGACAAGAGGACAGAAGAGAGGAAACCTAGGGGTCTGGGACAGGGGGCCCCAACCTCTGAGCAAGTAAGGGAGGGATAGAGTAAGGAAGGGGAAAAAGAAGATAGAACAGAAAAAAGAGAGGAGAAGGGAGACACTGCACCACAGTCATAGGGATCTAGAGGACTGCCCAAGGCCCAAGGAATGACACCACTGTTTATAAGCCATATTTCTTCTCTCCAGCGAAGGGAGCGGAGAAGAAACCCTCAGTCTTAAAAGATTATCCAGAGGAAGATGGCTGACTTGAAGAAGTCCAGGATGTGGAGGTAAGACAGGGCACCAAATCCAAAGTGTCCTCCCCGGAGACCAAGAACAGCAGCAGCAGGTTAGTGTCCCCCCCTCCTGTCTTGAGAATATCCTGGAGTGGGGACAGGACCCACCCCGATGCAGGGTCCTCCTGACAAAAATAAGATCCCCAAAGAGGGTTTTAGAGGACCACCACCTCCAAAAGGAAGAGACGATGCCAGGAGAGGATTATTTTAGAGGATGTGATTGTAATTCCCCAGAGGGGGACCCTGCAAGGAGAGACCACTTAAGCAGTGGTTAGAAAAAGGAGGGAAGGGATCACCAGGGCCTCTCCAGACACTGCCATAAAGAGAACCCCCAGGCTTTGAGATTAAACAAGAAGGCAGACCCAAGAGTGGTTCTGACCATAAAATGGAGGGGGATCCCATCAGGACAGCCAGGAGGCCCTGGTGAGCTCTAAAAAAGAGAGATGCATCCCTGTTTATCTCTCCCAAGACACCCCTGACACCCCCAGAAGAGGAGCAGAGCTAAGAGATACCAGAGAGGGACCAAATGGTCTCAATTTGGGGGGAAAAAAAAAACAGGGAGGACAAGGCATCACCCAGAGACTGAAGCCCAAGAGGGGAAGGAGGTCTGGAAGCAGTGATGAATGGTGAAGAAACATAGAAAGATCAAGAATTACGGTAGGTACGTAATTTTTATATCTTATCTGTATCAGTCTTCACCATTCATCACTGGAGAGTGATTACCAAGCCCCTGAAGGGGACCTTGTACCTCCCTGATGGAGGGAGTCCCTCAGCCCCCTGTGGGGGGGAAACCCTTATAGGCCTAATTAGGCCTGGGACTGGTCTGGATGAGGTGGGGTCCCCCTCTGGCCGGGAGAAGGAAGTCGCCCCTGAAGTTCCCACCTCACCTTGTGGGAAAAAAGGTGAGTTCTCTGGAAAGAGAAGGCAATCACCCTACGCTGGGGCCACGGGTGATAACCGAGATAGATGAAGCCATGACGTCCACCTTATGCAGATCGCTGTCCTCGCCAGCCTGGATGCCACCTCACTGGCATCATACGATGCCCTTGCTTGGTGCCTCACAAGATCTAGGCCATATGTGGAGAGGGCAACGGCTTGTCTGGTTGCCTCTGAATCAGGCAAAGATGCTAGGATTTGCCCTAGCAAGGACCATAGGTGCCTGTTATAGGCAGTGTGATGGGCCTGATGTGCTGATAGAGAAAGGGAGAGACATGCCAAGGAAAACACTCTCCTCCCCAAAAGTCAACCTCCACAGAGTCGGTCTCTGGGGCCCAGTCATGTTTCGTGCATCTATGCCTGGAAGGAGTGTCCAGGATCATCACACCCAAAGGAGGAGTGAGATAACACTCCCGGAGATCCTAGGGGTGCGCAATACCTGTGCTGGCAGTCCACTGGCGCTGGAGAGGGGACTGAAGGATGCCTCCAAGCCTGGTACAACACCTCCCTATAAGGGGAGGGCCAGGTGGGAACCACCAGGTCCACCGCACTGAACTCTCCTAAAAAAGGCAAGCACTGTCTGCTCAGGATTGTGACTTGCGAGTCTGGTAATGTGGAGCTTGTTGACTAACCCCAAAAGGAAACACTGATAACTGGTCTGGTCAGCGTCTGAAAAGAGATGGACAGATGGATCATCTCCCTCAAGTGATGAAGATGAGGAAACCGACGAGTCCAAAGAGTCAGGCACCGGCTGCCCAGGAGAATGCTGAAACACTACTTTGTCCATGGACCTCAGATAGGCAGGGAATAGGGTAGCCGTAGCTCTGAACTGTTCCCAGGTCAAGGGTCCCATAGGACCAGAGTGGCCTGGGAGAAAGGGAGGGGTTGGCAGAGGAAGAGGGGGCCAAACACCTCCGAGGAAGAGGGCAACCTCTGCCAGGGCTGGGGGACCAAACAGGCGACTCTACAGCTCGGGAGGATCCATCGGTCAGAGCAGTCAGCAGCCATTCAACTGGGCTGGTATGGTCAGGACTGAGCTCTAAAAAGGATTCCCCCTTGCAAGGCTACTGGGGCTGCATGGGTCCAGAAGGACAGCCCCCAGCCTCAAGAGATGAGATCCCTCCAGGGGAGACCTCAGGGGTGAAGACAGGGCTGGCGCTGTGACTCCTACCTGAGCCTCTGCGGGCTACAAGGGAGGCACACTGCCCCTGACACTGTCCCCTCAACCCCTCAGACTCAGAGAGGGACCTCTTCCTCAGGGTCAACTGAGGTAGCTCAATCTGGCCCGCTGAGCCCTGGGAGATGGCAGACAAGAGAACACCCTTCCCTGCTCTAGATGCCCCAGCAGGCCCAGAAGTGGGCTCAGCTTGGGCACCCAAAGCAGAGGGTTAACCTCCTCCATGATCAGTAGCTCCACTGACTGTCCCCAGAGGATTGCTCAGCGCTGACCCCTGTACCAGAAGATTGGTCGGTGCTGGTAGAAACCACCAAATCCGAAGGAGGGGGTTGAACTGGAGCCAACGTGCTAGGCAATGAAGAGTCCGATGATTCCAAAGAATCTGGAAGCCAGTCCAGGTCTACCTCTGAATCATCATCCTCCCTGGAGGAGGCAGGGACCCAGACTACCTCATGGACTCCTCCTGTCATGGCACTGCAAGCTGCACTACAAGGTGGCCCCACACTGGTCACGGCTCCGCCCTGATCACCGGCACTGTGCTCGGCACCAGGATCCGATGTGGCACCGCAAATTGGCCCCGAACCACCCATGGCACCATCTTGTTCTCTGGTGCCACTAGCAGCAATGGGATCTGAGGTGGCCCAGATGGGTGGCACTGAGGAAATAGCCGGACCGGGCCTGGAATGCCCAGGCCACAACGCTAGGGGAGTCTTCCTTCCGAGGAGGTGATTACCAGGATGGCACCTCCAGCCCTACCCTCCTGCACTGTAAAAGGGGCTCCCACCAAGGCGAGGCTTGAAGGATTGGAAACCAACTCCACTGTGATCCATATGGACCGGGATGGGACTCGGAGGAAGGGTCAAGAGACCTGCACTTGGCTTCCGAAAGTTGGCAGCGTATGTCCAACTTTGAAAGTGCAGACTTCCAGAAATCAACGATCCATGGAAAAGCAGGTGTCGCATTGGTCCATATCATGGTTCGGGCCCAAGCACCAGTCATGCTGGTCCGAGATGGAGTAAAGCCAGATGCAGGGACACTGCCGCATTGGAGGCCGGCTTGCCTTGGAAGCTTTTTTTCTTGTCCCCTGAATGAGACATAACTGAACGGAAAAACAAACAGAAACAATATTCAGCATCGTCAAATAAAAAGGAAAGATCTTACCAGTCGACAGCGCCAAGAAACACAGTTAAACAGAACTAGGACACACTGCGCGATGGACTAGGCCAATGACGCAAATGAAATTCACACTCCACAGACGAGGTCGCGTTCACTTGATTTCGGGAGATGCAGAATTGGGATAGAGGAGGAGTCGGCGTTAGTTACTGGCCAACCCACGAGTGCCACGCACTGCGTCGGCCTCGTGGGCAGTGCTGTCACGGCATCAACTCTTCCCCTTACAAAAAAATGCTCCCATGGGGTCCTGATCTTCCAGCCAGAACCCTCCAGTGATGAATGGTGAAGACTGACACAGATAAGATCAGGTTACTCACCTGTAACAGTAGTTCTAGGAATGGCATATGGACGGGTGTATGTCCACACTTCTGGCAGTATGCTTTCTCTTTACATATCTTGCCGGAAGGTCTTCAAGCTGGCTACTTCCACTCACCCGGGTGATAACTCCTGCAGCACCACCCCGTAACATCAGCTCTTACCCACTGGAAGCAAGACCAGTATGTCACTTATCAGGGGAGGTCAGGTGGGTTGTGTGGATGTACACCATATACCACTCCTAGAACTCCTGTTAGAGGTGAGTAACCTATTTTTCTAGGGACATGGATATGATGTACACTACCGGTCAAAAGTTTTAGAACACCCCCATTTTTCCAGTTTTTATTGAAATTTACGCAGGTTAATGTCTCAATGTACTCTGAAATTAAAGCAAAGAACAAATAAACAATTGCAAATAAAAAAGAAATCATAGAATCATTTTGTTTAACAAAATTTAATCTAAATTTTTGACTCATCAAAGTAGCCACCTTTTGCAGATATACTGTAACCACCGAACACACTCGTGGCATTCTTCTTACAATGGACATCAAATATTGTTCGGGAAGTTCTTCCCAACACTGTTGCAGAAGTTCCCACAAATGTGTTGCACTTGTAGGTTGCTTTGCTTTCACCCTTCTGTCCAGTTCATCCCAAACCAGCTCGATGGGGTTTAAGTCTGGAGACTGTGCTGGCCATTCCATGATTTGAAGCCTACCGTCTTGTTCTTTTCCTCGAAGGTAGTTCTGACATAGCCTGGAGGTATGTTTTGGGTCATTATCTTGCTGTAGGATGAACCCCTGACCAACTAGACGTAGACCAGAGGGTATTGCATAGCGCTGCAAAATGCTGTGGTAGCCCTTTTGGTTCAGGGTGCCAGTCACTCTGTGCTGTTGTCCTGTGAGCCGCCTATCACGCAAGCTGTTGACTCTCAGAAACTTGTCTTCTGATTCTGTTGTGGCTTTGGGTCTGCCAGACCTCTTCCTGTCAGAGTTTCCTCCAGTTTCCAAGTGCCTTATGATGGTGTAGGAAACTGTACTCACTGACATCTTGGCTTTCTTTGCAAGTTCTCTACAGCAGTTTTTGCTAACCTAAACTTTTTTTTTAACCTCTAGCAGTTTACCGCTTACCTTTGTACCATTTCAGGTTATTCACTGGACTTGAATTGCTTAAATTTCAATAAAAACTGGAAAAATTGGGGTGTTCTAAAACTTTTGACCGGTAGTGTACAATCGACACTTCTGGCAGACTCCTAGCAGTTCTCCACGGAGGCAAGGCACACACACCCTACTTAGGGAACAGAGCTTGGAGAACTGAGGCTCAAAACCAGCATTCCAGCATTACTCAAGGTTGATGTGTTAATGGGAGATGGTGTGTACTGACTTCCAGGTAGTAGCACTGCAGAGTTCTTGGATAGGGCTATCCCTGGAAGCAGCCACCGTGGCAGCCGCATGTCTGGTGAAATGAGCCCTTAGACCTACGGGAGGCTCCCTACCAGCCAACCTATAGCAGAGGTTGATGCAAGATTCAATACACCTGTCAATCATCAGCTTTACTGATGGTCTGACAGATGCGGCTTCAGCATAGATGACAAACTGCTGCAGAACCTCTCCCCAAACTCCATCCGTGCGCTCCTTTTAATAAGCAAGCACTCACTTCAGGTCCAGTGTATGGAGCATGTGCTCAGCCTCAGAGGTGTGGTTAATGAAGAACACTGGGAGATTCACCACCTAGTTAAGGTGAAACTCCGATACAACCTTCTGGAGAAACTTCAGATTGGGGTGGACAACCTTGTCTCTATGGAAGACTGAGTAAGGAGACTCCACCAAGAGCGTCTGGAGCTCACTGATTCTTCTGGTGGATGTGATAGCCACCAGGAAGGTGGTCTTCCACATCAGGTGAGAGGTATCACACCTGTGCATTGCTTCAAATGGCTTGCCCATGAGCTTTACCAATACCAGCAACAAGTCCCAAGGTGGTGGTGGTTCACACACCTAGGGGAAATGTGGTCAAGGCCTTTAAAAAAGCACCAGCCCACCTTCTCCTGTGCCAACGGCATACCAACCTGCAAAGATGGAGAAAAGACTGTCTGTGCCAGCCAAACTGCTCAAAGCTCCAGGAGGTTGATATGGCATCAGGACTCCCCAGGGATCCAGAGTCAGTGTATTCTTGTGTTCCCCCAAGTGGACACCCCAGCCCATCAGGGAGGCATCCATCATGATGGTGACTGTCGGCTCCGGTTGGACAAAAGGGATTCTTTCCAGCACATGTTCTCGAACTAACCACCACTGGAGGGCATCCCACATCAGCTGGGTCACAGTGACTGGCTAGTTGAAGTGATCCCTGTGCTAAGACCATTGATGGGCCAGCTCCTACTGCAGAGAGAGCATTCTCCATTGGGCCCAATGGACCACACTGGTGCACACTGCCATGAATCCTAGGAGGCACAGGAAATCCTGAGCACGGCACAACTGTCCAGCCTGAATTGATCAGGCACAGGAGGAAAGAAACTCCACCAGGTCTGCTGGGAGTCAAGCTCTACCCTGATGAAGTGCATCACTTGCGAAGGTACAAGCTCCGGATTGGCCTTGTTCACCAGAAGGCCGAGGGTCAAGCAGGTCTAGAGGCCAGGTTCCTGGACCACTCCACCTCTTCCCTTGAGGGACCCGCAATCAGCCACTCATCCAGGTATGGATACACTCAGACCCCTCAACATCTCAGGTAGGCTGCCACCACTGCAATGCACTTGGTGAAGACACTGGGAGCCAAGGAGAGGCTGAAGGGCATGCCCTGGAACTCATAGAGTCTCCCTTCTGCTCGGAACCAAAGGAACTGGCAGTGGGACGGATGGATGGGAACGTGAAAGAATGCATCCCGAAGATCTAGGGAGCAGAACCACATGTTCTGCTCCAAGGACGGAATTATCTGAGAGAGTGACCATCCTGAAGGTGTGCGACCGAAGGAACTTGTTCAGGTCATGCAGACCTAAGATGGGGCACCAGACCCCCATCCATTTTGGAACCTGAAAATATCTGGAAACAAACCCTGGACTTACTGGAGGGTCCAGGACATTAGCCACTACCTCCTTCTGGAGGAGCTGGGTGATGTCTTCCCAAAGGGCTGAGGCATGTCAGCGGACACCATGCCTTCCCGTAGGGAGTGGGCTCAGCACAAAGGGTAGGTAAGCCTCGAACTCTAGAGGCAAATCTTGAAGGACCACTTCAAGGACCCACCTGTCCGTGGTGACAGCGGACCAGGCAGAAAAGAAGTGGTGGAGTCGGCCCCCCAAGGGAGGACCCAGGGAAGACAGGATGGGCATGGGGGAGGCACCCCCCCACCCATCACTGTGCAGGCTTGGAGGCAGAGGAGGGACTGGCATGGGACCTCAACCACCAGGTTTGAGAATGACTGAAGCAACAGACTTCGGTCTTGGGTGCCAAGCCTGGGCCTGCTGCCCAGCTGGGGAGTGGGACGGCTTTGTTGCAGGGGCAGAGAAAGGCTTCTTTCTCTGAAGCTTAGAGCTCTTTGTATCCCTCTGGGTGGAGGTAACAAAGTCCAGGGTGGTACTGGACTTTTCAGTTCTAGTGAGGTGTCCTCCCACCCTCAGCCTGAACAAGTCAGTGCCTAGAAAGGGGACATACACCAACTTGTGCTGGATATGTGCAGTGAAGGTAGAAATCCGCAGCCAAACTTTTGGTACTTTTCCGATTAGAAAGCGACTGTTATGTTTGCTGTTGACATTTTATGTATTATGATTAGACAAGTTGGTAGCTGCTACTGGGACTTTCCAGCTCTGGACTACCCAATACTGGCTGTCTACAGAGCGCAACATGGTGTTGACCACGAGGAACATTTCACTACAGGCCCAGTCTAGGCGCCTTTACAACACTATTATTTGGAATGACGTTTTTTCCATTGAAGTAGTTAGTGTCCTGTTATTTGGTTCTTTAAATCAACTGAGAAGTAAACAGTAGCCTAGTTGCACTATAGTGTACCACTGAAAAAGGATTGCCAGTTTGCAGCTGCCAGGTACCATCACAATACCTTTAACAACTACTGAAAGTTAAGTGGGAATATTGGCTCTAGAAGTTATGAATTTTTCCAGTCTTGTACTACCTATGTTTTTTTCTCCCATGGGTTTGATGTGGCTGGCTTTCCAGATAATCCGAGTTGAACATTTGGGCCTCGATATTCAGAATTGCACACGGCAATGGCACATATGGTGGCGCAGCGCAACTGTGCTGCACTGGTGAAACTCAGGGATATATTCAAAAGAGATGAACTATGGCGCATCTCCTCTGAATACATCAGGTAATGTGCACGGTGCAAATACGATGTGCTGACGCATTCCCCGCCAGACAGGGCTGAAAATCAGGAATGGGCACTGCACCAGCGCAACAGAGTTACACTGTGCACAAATTCCTAAAGTTCAGCTGGCAGTATGCAAAGGGGGCCATAGTGTATGCAAGGAGCAAACTGGTCCATTTGCATGTCATTATGGCCCCATTTGCATGAGTTGTGCACGGTAGGCTTGCAGAATGCACATGGCGCCCTGCACAGCATGTGGTGCTGCCAGAGGGGGTCTACTGGCACTCCCCTCCCTCCCCGTAGCCCAAGTGCCATAAAATAACTTTTAAATCTTCCCTGGTAGTCTAGTGGCACCCCCCTTCCTCCCCATAGCCCCGATCACTGTAAAATAACTTCTTCAATCTTCCCTGGGAGTCTAGTGGCACCCCACTCCCTCCCTGTAACCCTCATTGCCTAAAATAAAATAAAAAATATCCCTGGTAGTCCAGTGGTACCTCCCACCCCTCCCAATGCTCCGATCCCTGTACAATAACAACTCTGTAACTCCTTGGTAGTCTAGTGGTCCCCACCCTCCCATAACCCGATCACCAACTGGATGGTAAAGTCACCTCCTGGTGGTCAGTGGCACCCCATCCACACAGGACTCGGCCCACCCAGCTCCCCCCCCATCATCGGCGGGCAGCAGCTTACCCACCCACATACCTCCGCAGCTGCCCGCCAAATTACAGCATACAGTATAGACTGCAAGCCCATTGGTCCACATTCACATATTTGTGAATGACTATTACAGCATTCACTGCAAGCCCATTGTTCCGCACTGTGGACCAATGGTATTGCTGCCCACACTGTACGCCATCATTCGGCGGGCAGCTGCGGAGGTGTGCGGGTGGGTATGCTGCTGCCCACTGATGATGGGGGGAACTGGGTGGAGGGGTGCCACTGGACCACCAGGGATATGACTTTAATGTCCGATCAGCGATCAGGGTTATGGGAGGGGTGGGGACCACTATACCACCAGGGAATTAAGGGAGTTGTAATTGTAATGATCAGAGCATCAGGAGGGGTACTAAAATGGTCTACCAGGGATAGTTTTATTTTATTTTAGGTGATTGGGGCTACGGGGAAGGAGGTGGTGCCACAAGACTACCAGGGAAGATTTAAAATGTTATTTTACGATGATTGGGGCTACTGGGAGGGAGGGGGGTCCACTAGACCACCAGGAACAATGTTGGTGCTTCTGTACAGTGTGCTGGGTGGGGGGGTGGCCACCCACGGCTGGCGGCTGCTGTGTTGAGCCTTGCAGTACAGCAGCTCACCTGTGGGTGGCCACCATTTGAGCCGTATATTTCAGGCTCAACTTTGGGCATCGTTATGCGGTGCATCCCAAGGTTGTGCAGGCATATGCGCCACACAGCCCAGGCTGAATATCGAGATGTGCCGCATATGCATGGACATGCCCCCTGGGGATGCGCTGCATACATTATCTTTGCACCACAGTGCATCAGGAATTGTGCTGTGCAATTCCCTCTGTTGAATATTGCCCCAGGGAGCATTTCTGGGGTTGCAGTGGCAGAACCCCTTTGAATATCTGGTCCTCTATCTACTGACAGCTTGCTCCTAACTTCTAAGCATTTAGTAACCTATGTGATGTATCACAACTCGATGGACTAGATATCACTGTTGCTAACATATATGTACTGTCACATATTTTTGTGATGTAATAGTCTGTGTACCATTGTTTGTACTGCCTTTGGCATGTTTGTTTTCAAAGTGAACAAACATAGTTTAAAAAAAAAAGAAATCCGCAGCCAAACCCTGCGGCACATGGCCACCGCGGTGGCCACAGACTGGGTGCAGGAATCGCCCATGTCTAAGGCCGTCTGGAGCTACTGTTTGGCCACTGCATGGCCCTGGTCATGGATTGCTTTACCGTGGTCTGTAAGTCAGGTGGGAAAGCACCTCATCCAGACTGCCCAGTAAGGCATGAGCAAAACGGGCCATCAAAAGGGCCAAACTCGCTTGCTGAAGGCTGAGAGAACAGGTTGCATATACCTTTTTGTCCATGTGATCCAATTTCTTGGATTCTCTGTTGGGAGGTTTATCCACATCCCCAACATTGCCGGAACACTGAAAGACCAAGTCAGCAACCAAACCCTCACCCCAGGGGTATTCGGTGAAACCCGACAGGGAACTATAGGGATCGCATACTTTCAGGCCATATGAGCAGATGGTGCTGGGCAGGAGAGGCAGGGTGCTGCCAAAGCAAGAATGGCCCCAGAAACCGGGAAGGTGACTCTGTGGAGTCACCTCGGTAGAGGATTTTGGTCAAGGGATACTTGGACCATTTTTGGATGGGCTCCATCTGAATCTTGGTAGAGTCCAAAATCAAATACAGCACACCCGCAAAAGAAGTGGGACTGTGCTCCATAGACAAATCTTCCCCCAATTCTATGTCTAATGGATGAGAATGCAGGGAGGAGTCCTCAGCCTCTGAGGATTCGCTGAAAAATGGTCGACCTCCCAGATCCCCACTGACTCGGTGGGGTGTATCTGGAGTGACAGACAGTCAATGAGGAAGCATGGGAGTGGCACGAGCATTCTTAGGAGGGGGTTCCTCCTTCAGCTGTACAGGAGGCAGCTCCACCCGGATGGGTGGGGAGGCTGGTAAAGGCCGAGCCGGAGCTGGCTGTGCCTTGGTGTCAGCATTCAGGGAAGAGCTGAGGTGGGGGCCGGAAGTGGATTAATCCCAGAAAGCATGAGCTGCTGCCACATTAGCTGTTCATAGCACTGGCATATCTTGTGTCAGAGCCTCTCTTCACTCGAGGAGGAAGAGGAAGAAGAAGAAGAGTAGCCGTGATGCTGCTTGCCCAAATTCAGAGAGCCAGAGCACCTATGCCAGCGAGGGCTGCTCAACTCCGAGCTATGGGATCTCAACCTCAACTGCTGGAGAACCTGACATTGAGAAAGGGAGGGATCCGGTGAACGCGGAGGGAACGGGATCCTGGGGGTTTTGGACTAGATCAGGAAGCTGATCCAACCTTCTCCGGGAGGTGATGGGTAGGACAGGAGTCCTAGAGAGGGAAGTATCCTCATCCTGCGACAATGCGTTGACCGGCTCAAGAAAACTCTCGACTGATTGGTCGATGCATGTCTCAGAGCCAGTGGTCTGGACCAAAGTATCAACCGAAGTCAAAACTTCCAAAGAAGGGCAGGAACCTGAGGCCTGAGAGTGTTCACGCTGCCACGACCTTCTCGAGACCATTTTTAGGATCCTTTTTAGAATGTTTAGAGGATTTTGTGCCTTAGAAGGACCCCTGCCTATGGGCAGGAAAGGACTGACACAAATCCTGAAATGTTCCATAAAGGTGGAACCAATGGAAAGTGGCACAAAAGCTGAAGCTGAAGATGCATGCTCCGCAGCCTGAGCTACCCTACCTCCTCGAAGAGTGCAAGCTGTTCAGCAGACCCCACAGCCATGGAGACTGCCCGGCGGGCATCTTTCGAGCAAATGGGAGGGTCTCATTCATCTAGGTGCCCGAGTAGAAGACGAGTGTGCCGGTCCTCCAAAGTGTTTGGATTCAAGGTGCAACATAGACTGCAAGCCTGGGGATCATGTTTGTGGCCCAGGTAGTAAACGCATGAGATGTGCGGGTCCATCCAGGGCATCTTCTGCCTGCAGTCACACTTCTTAAAACTGGATGCCAACTTTGCTTCATCCATATTGATGTTAACGATGCTCAAAATCAAACTTGAAGACTTTTTAGAAAGCAATTTCAACATGGAACACAAAGGAGGGAACTACCTTCTTCCAGCAGAAAGGAAGATCTGACGTTATGGGAAAGTGCCGAGGGAGTTACCACCTGGGTGGACAGGAGAAGCTCGCTTGAAGACCTTCTGCCAAGATATTTAAAGGGAAAGGATACGGCCAGAAGTGCGGATTGTACACCATATCCACGTCCCTGGAAATAATGCTTTCCATGATTGAAAATATAGCTTTCATATCACGGATGGCTCAAAAGGAGTTAAGGCAAGTTTCTTCAACCAAAAATGCAAGTCTCAAGGCAGGACTAGATTGTGGATGGGAGGCTTCAGATGAAGAAAGCCTCTCAAAAAAAAAAAAGGGACACCTCTAGTATTGCCACTGTATGACCATCAACAGACACCTGAAAGGCTGGAATGGTTGACAAGTGCACCTTAATGGAGGAGTATTGCAAGCCAGGATCTGAAAGGGATAGCATGTACTCCAGAATTTGACTTACTGGACAAGTGGAAGGGCCAAATGATGGGAAGCTGCCCATAGAACCAAGTGCTTCCGCTTCATGGAATAAGTGGCTCTGGTGGAGGGCTTCCTAGCAGCCACCAGGACGTCAACCACCTTTTGGGGCACCCCATAATTTAGCCATGGAAATGGCTGCGGGAGCCATACACTGGGGTGCAGTGACTTGAGGTCCGGATGGATCTTAGTGCTCTGCTTCTGTGAGAGCAAGCCTTAGCAAAGGAGCAGGAACACCAGATGGTCCACTGCCCACTGCAGCAAGGGGAATCAGATCTGACAAGGCCAGAAAGGGGCAATGATGATCAGAGTGGCCCCTTCTATCTGGAGCTTGATTAGCACCCTCTGAAGCAGAGGAAAGGCATACAGGAACCTCCCCTTCTGAGAGAGACGTGACTCACCAGAAAACTCCAGTCCCTGGAAGGAGCGAGCAGAAATGTGGCAGTTTTGCGTAGAGTGGGGATGCAAAAAGAAAAAATTACCACAGTAATCTTGTTTCTTCCAAGGGAATCTTACTGTATTCTGACTTCTGCTGTATGGTCTCACCATAAGACTGCCCCGGAGCCGAAACTGTTAATAGAACCTATGTTAATCCAGGAATGTTAGGCTTGAGCTCAGTTTTCAAACCACAGTCCCTGGTAAACATTCTACAACCATCAGATTCTTACAGAGCATGTATAAAAATAAGCTATCTAAACTATACTAATAATTATGTTACCAATAAACAACACCCAACACCAATTTTTCCTTTTTATTTTAAAATGTGGGCAAAACTAAGACTCAAGTCACTAGGCCCAAAAAAGAAACAACTACAGGTTCCAAACAGCATGAACAGCTGTGTTGCAGTGTCTATACGTTCTAGCGGGGAGATAGGGTGGAAGCTCAGTATACAGTAAGATTCCCTTGGAAGAAACAAGATGACTATGGTAAGTATTTTTTTCTTCAAACCCCAGGAAATCTTACTGTACTCTGACTTCTGCAGACTACCCAAGCAGCACCTTTGGAGGAGGGTAGAGAACCTATTTAGGAAACAGGCTCTGCAGTACTGTTGTGCCAAACCTGGCATCACTTCTGGCCTGAGTATCCAGGCTGCAGTGTTTGGTAAAGGTGTGAACTGTTTTCCAGGTAACTGCTTTGCAGATTTCTAACAAAGGGATATCTCTTGCAGCTGTATAGAAACAGCTGTACCCCTTGTAGAGTGAGCCCTGAGGCCTACAGGAGGCTGTTTACCCACTTTGCTGTACCAAAATTGAATACAGGCAACAATCCAATGGGCAATGGTCCTCTTTGAGGCTAGTTTGCCCTTCTCCAAAGGTCAAGAAGAGCTGGGTCCTATCCTGCCTGTGTACTTTCGTGTGATCCAAGTAGTAGCTAATAGTTCTCTTGACATCAAGACTGTAGTCTGCGTTCTCCTGAACTGGAATGATCAGTAAAGAAGAATGGCAAAGTCATGGACTGGTTAAGGTAGAAATCTGAGACCACCTTAGGAAGGAACTTCCTATTAGTCCTAAGGACCACCTTGTCCTTGCGGACTGCTATGTAGTCTGGCTCTGTGGACAAGGCCTGGAGCTCACCTATCCTCCTAGTTGAGGTGATGGCTACCAGGAATACTGTTTTCCTTGTCACATACTTATGCTCTGCTGAGGACATGGGTTCAAAAGGTGGTTGCATTAGCTGGCCTATGCATATGTTAAGGTCCCACGTAGGCGTGGGTTCCCTGTGAGGGGGATGCAAATGTAGCAGGCCCTTGAAAAACTTCTTGAATACTTGGTTGGCAGCCAGGGATGTCCCTTTTCCAGCAATAACATAAGCAGAAACAGCTGTTAGATGCACCTTAAGGGTGGATGGCCGAAGGCCCAGGGAATGAAAATGTGCCAGATAATCCAAGACCACTGGTAAGCCAGCCTGGCGGTGGTCTATCTGTCTCTGCCCACACCAGATGGAAAATCTCTTCCAATCAGATGAATAGGTCTTTCTGGTAGAAGGTTTTCTGGACACCCTGAGCACCTCTAGTACCCCTTCAGAGAGGTGTAGGTCAGCATATTCTAGGTCTTCAAGAGCCAAGTTCTGAGCCTGAAGGATTGGAGATTGGGGTACAGAACTCTGCCCTGGGAGGAGATCAATAGGTTGTGCCTCCTGGGCAGGGAGTTTGGTCTGGCTATTGATAGGGCCAGTAGCAGTGAGTACCAGGGCTGCCTGGCCCAGTCTGGAGCAATAAGGATCATTGTTGCTGGTTGAACCCTGAGCTTGTTCAGTACTCTGAGCAGCAAGGGAAATGATGGGAAGGCATACTGAAACCTCCCTGCCCAGTCCATCAGAAGTGCATCTTTATTTATTTTTTATTAAAATGTTTCACCAAGAAGGGCACACTGAACAAGTTGCTCATCTCACAGTGCATCCTGGGGGAAGGGGTAATGGGAGAGATACATTTACAATCAAGTGCTTACTGTCACAGCAAATTCACAACAATGCTAACATAAGGTACAATATTAATAAAATAGCAACAATAGAAGGTAGGAGAAGCAAAAAATATGGTAGGCAATAAAACCAACGGGTTGTGATCTTTGGCAGAGAATGACAACATAGAACAGGAATACATCACAGTATAGGCCAGTACTTGGATGAGATGTAACTAACACACAAGAGCAAAGAACTGTAGGGAGCAGGGAGTTCTTAGGGGTTAGGGACAGGAACAACTGACAGGAACAATTGGCATCTAATGGTACTCTGCCCACTGCTGGAGGCCTGCAACAGAACAGTGGCAGTTGTTGATTGTCTGGGGCTCCAAACAGGTTCACCTTTGGGGTGCCCCATCTTCTGAACACAACCTGCAGAATCTGCCTGTTCAGTGACCACTCATAGTGGTTCTGGTTGATTCTGCTGAGGGCATCTGCTAACACGTTGTTCTTCCCTGGGAGATGAACTGCTGAGAGGGAGATCCCTAGGGAGTAAGTCAGGTTCCATTCCTTCATGGTTTCAGTGCACAGGAAGGAGGACCTTGTGCCCCCTTGTTTGTTGATTAAGTACATTGTGGTTGTATTGTCCATTCGTACCTGAACCACCTTGCCCTTTAGCACAGAGGCAAAGGACTGAATGCCCAAGTAAACTGCCTTGAGTTCCAGCAGGTTTATGTGGAGCAGTGACTCTTGCTGTAGCCGTGTACCGTGGGCAGTATGCTCCCCCAGCTGGGTGCCCCATCCTAGGAAGGAGGCATCTGTTGTTAAAACTGCTGCTGGTGGAAGATGAAGGAAGGGGATGCCTTCTATGAGGCTGACTTTTTCCTGCCACCATTGCAGAGCTTGAAAGAGGGTTCCTGTGACTGGTACCATCTTTGACAGGGAGTCTCTTTTTCTGAGACCAATGAGCCCTCAGATGGAACTGAATATCCCTCATTTGGAATCTCAATCCTAATACTGTTGCTGCGGCCATGTGCCCTAACAGCTGGAGGAACTGCCTCGCTGGACTGGGGGTATGAAGCCAAAAAGAGCTTGACAGCTGAATCAGCCTGTCTGCCCTACCCTGAGGGAGGAAGGCTCTTCCTTTCAGAGTATCCAGTTCTGCCCCTATAACTTCCAGGAACTGAACTGGTGCCAGCATGGACTTTTTTCTAGTTTAGTAAGAAATCTAGTGCCTCCAGAGTATCCCTGTGGAAGATCAGGTAAGCAGACTCAACAGAGAGCGCCTGTAGCTTCCCAGTCCTTCTGGCTGATGTGATAGCCACCAAGTAGGTGGTCTTCCATGACAGATGTGACATTTCACACTTGTGCATCCATTCAAAGGGCTTGCCCATGAGCTTTGCCAGTACCAGCAGTAGATCCCACAGTGGTGGTGGTGGCTCACGCACAGGAGGGGAACTATGATTGAGGCCTTTAAAGAAGCACCAGACCACCTTCTCCTGTGCCACCATCTGCTGACTGGCCCACGCCCAGTAAGCAGTGATGGCTGCCAGGTGCACCTTAAGGGTCATAGACCGAAGATCCCCTTTCGACAAGGACCAAAGGTAGTCAAGGATGCTTGCCACCCTGACACTAAATGGAAAACCTTTTCCATTTGAAGGCATACCACTTCCTGGTCAACTCCTTTCTGGATGCTTTCACAACTGTGAGTACATTCTCAGAGAGACCCAAAGCCTGGAACTCTAGCCACTCAGGAACCAGGCTGTCAGGTACAGGGATTGAAGGTCTGGATGGAATACCTTCCCCATATTGACTGATATCAGGTTCGGGTGTACTGGAAGATGCCTTGGAGGCCTGCAGCTGAGGCTGAGGAAATCTGGATACCAGAGGCCAGTCTGGGGCTACCAGGATCACCTGTGCCTTGTCCCTCCTGACCTTGAGGATCACCTTGTGAACTGAGTGAAGGCATGGAAGACACCTGGGGTCCACAGCCTCGAGAAGGCATCCCCCTGCAGCGAGCCCTGCTGAGGGGGGGGTGGGCATGAAGCAGCCTCAGCTTTGCATTCTCCCTTGAGGCAAACAGATCCACCTGAGGTTTTCCCCAGTGGGAAAACAGGCTGTGTACTACCTCTAGATGGAGAGACCACTCATGGGAAGTCTCGCCCACATGAATGAGAGCATCCGCCAGTTGGCTTGAGGCTCTTGCCACATGGATGGCTGGGAGATCTATCTCCAGTCGGCACACGAGGGTCCAGATGTGCAGCGCTTCCCTGCACAGAGGCTGGGAGTGCATGCCGCCCTGCTTGTTGAGATAGTACATGGTCGTGGTATTGTCTGTCTGGACTTGCACCACTTGACCCTGAAGGAGCAGAGTGAATGCTGACAGTGCCAGCTGAAATGCTCTGAGTTCCAGCAGGTTGATGTGACATTGGGATTCCTTGGGGATCCAGAGCCTGTGGACTCTGATTCCCCATGTGGGCACCCCAGCCCATGAAAGAAGCATCAGTCATGAGAACAACTATCGGCTAGGGACGGACAAACGGGATCCCTTCCTGCAAATGTGCTAGGATGATCCACCATTGGAGAGTGCCCCACATCTTCTGGGTCACCATGACCAGCTTATTGAAGTGACCATGTCACTGAGTCCACTGGCTGGCCAGCTCCCATTGAAGGGGGTGCATATTTTTTATTTATTTATTGAAATGTTTCACCAGGAGGGCACACTGAACAACAAGTTGCTCATCTCACGGTGCAACCTGGGGGGAGGGTTTACACAGGGTTGTGAAGGATGATCAGTTACAATAGTATATGGGTAGTACAAACAATGCAACATTGTGAGATTGTGAAACAGTTGGAACACAAGGTATTGTACAATAAACAGTAGTAGAACATTGGGTAAATTACAATACATGTCCAAAATCGTACAAAAGAACATATAAATGTACAAAACAGTAATAATGTGATAGAACCATTTATAGTGCATGAGTGTACCAGGAGCAGGCTCAAGGTAGTACACAAGTGCTGTTGGAGTAAAAAGGATGGGGTTAGATTGTACACACTGGTGACCCAGAAGAGCAGGTGGAGAACAGAGAGGGGGGAAGGCAAGAACTGAATATGAGGAGAAGGAATAGCCATTTCCTGATTTCCCCCTTCAGGATGTTGAGAACCCTGTCGATGGGGGGAGAGGGTCATGATAGGAAGGCAGAAACCGGAGATAGGTACTAAGGTGGGTTAAAGCAGGAACAGCTGAGGGAAAGGTAATTGTGTAGGGCAGAGGTAAAGGAGTAGTTGGAGGAGGAGTGTCATATTTCAGGGGGGGGAAGGAATTCCAGATTTTAGGGAAACGATGGGCAAAACCAGTCTGACCAATGAGAGTGGAGCGGTGAGGGACCATCAAGGTACAGGTGTCATTTGATCTGAGAGAGTGGTTGGGGGGAGGTGGAGTGGAGACAGAGGATGAGAGATAGGAGGGGAGCCCCTCGAACCAGAATTTGGAGGTTAGTTTGGCACAGTGAGAGATGTGTCTGTGAGATAGTGGAAGGAAGGCTAGAGAGCGATAGAGTTCACAGTGGTGGGAGAAGTAAGAGGAGTCAATAGCAAAGTGGCAGAAGGAGTTAAAGAGAGTGTCCAACTTAGTCAGGGAAGATTTGGGAGCAGCACCATGGACTACGTCACAGTAGTCAAAGATGAGGAGTATCCTCTTCTGGACAATTTTGCACCTTGCAGTCAGTGGGATGCAACTATGATTCCTGTACAGAGCACCAAGCTTGGGGTGCAGTTTCTTCAGGATAGCATCTATATGCACAGAGAAGTTGAGATGCTGGTCCAGCCTAACCCCCAGATATCTAAATGAGGAGGTGTCCTCCAAGATGGTCCCATCAAGGGTGTGGAAGTTGGGTAGGGCCGGGAGCCTAGAGAGACTCTGCCTGGTGCCAAAGGTCATTGAGACTGTCTTCTTGGCATTTAGAAAAAGCTGGTGAGAAGCAAACCAGAGATGAACTCGGTTGAAGTCATGCTGTAAGCTGGTTTGCACAGAAGCAGAGTTTTTGGCGGAACTGTACAAAACAGTATCGTCAGCGTACATGTGGATAGAAGAGGATGAGCATGCTGTGGAAAGATCGTTAAGGAAAATGGAGAAGAGTAGAGGCAGTGTTGGGTAAGTTACTTTTTCTATTGCTTTCTATTTCTTCTAGAAACTTGATCCAGGAAGCTCTGTGCAGTCACTAGCAAGGATGGAGAAGTACTAGAAAAAGTAATATACCTGACAGTTACAGATACTTATTTCTTTTTATACAAAAACAATACAAAAATAATAAATAACTATAACAGATGACATTTATTTGAAAGTAATAGGTTAGTTACTGGTTACTTTCAAATGAAGGTAATCAGTTACAATTACTTATTACTTTTGTATAAAAAGACATAATTGTAATTGTAAAGTGTATTACTTTTTCCAGTACTTCTCCATCCTTGCTAGTGACTGCACAGATCTTTCTGGAACAAGTTTCCAAAAGCAATAGAAAGTAAAAGAAAAAGTAACTTACCTATCACTGAGTAGGGGCCCAAGCACTGATCCCCGAGGGACACCAGTGTTGATGGGGAGTGGAGGGGAGATGGAATTAAGGATTCTCACCGACTGGGTCCTGCCAATGAGGTAGGATTTAAACCAGCTGGTGACTGACAGATCAAGGCCAGCTGAGAAGAGTGAATCAAGAAGCAGGGGATGGGAAACAATGTCGAAAGCTTTGGCTAGGTCGACAGAGATGGCGGAGGTGATCAGGCCATCATCCATCCCTGAAAGGAAGGAGTCAGTAAGCCTAAGGAGGGAGGTGGTTGTTGAGTGGTTCTTCTGAAAACCAGATTGGAAGGGGGTGAAAGAGGAATCAGAGAGAAAGGGTGATAGTTGAGAGAGAACTAAATGTTCTTGAAGTTTGGCAAGGGTAGGAAGGAGGGAAATGGGGCGATAGTTGCCAGGAGTGGATGTGTCACCACCCTTGGGGAGAGGAAGGACTACAGCGTTTCAAGGATGAGGGTACTTGGGCAGAAATAAAGGACAGGTTAAGGATTAGGGAGATAGGATAAGCAATTGCAGGAGCAGAAAGGTAGAGAAGTTTAGGATCAAGCTCATCTGGTGAGGAGCTTTTAGAGGGGGTTGAGGGATAGGAGAGCATTAAGAGCTTCATCAGAGGAGATAGTAGAAAAGGAAAATGGGGGAAGGGTAAGCACTGACGGAGGCAAAGGGCTGAAGTTAGTAGGTGGCAATGGGGAGAGGGAATTTAGAAGAGACGTGGCGCATGAGGTGTAGCAGGCATTAAATTCATTGGCCATGGAGCCAGGGTTGGAAACTAGGGAGTTATTTATTCTGAGAACTGGAGGGGGAGGGGGAGGGGGGAGTGACTAGGGCATGAACTACCCTCCAGAATTTAGATGGAGAGTTAGTCAGGAATGAGGAGTTGAAATAATCAGACTTAGCCAGTGTAGTAGCTTTAGTACATGAATTGCATAGCATTCTGTACTTGGCGTAGTTGTTTGGATGTTTAGTAAATTTGTGTTTTCTCCAGGCCTGATCACGCTCCCTGAAGCAGGCCAGTAGTTCGGGGGTGATCCAGGGGAGATGAAGCCCATGGACTCTGGTCTGTCTGAAAGGAGCAAAGGCATTCCAGGTGGCAATGAATTCATCCTTAAAATAGTCAAGTGCTTGTATATGCCACCGGGCCCATCGGACCATGGTGGTGTAGGCCACCATGTATCCCAGAAGGTACAGGAAGTCTTGGGCAGGGCGCAGTTACCCAACCAGAAATGATTGGGCAAAGGAGGAGAGAACCTCTGCCTTGTCTGTCGGGAGCCTGGCTCTGGCTCTGGCTCGGCAAGTGTCAAGATCTGCCCCAGTGAAGGAGATAACCTGCAAAGGTACATGTTCTGACTTGGTCTCATTGACCAGAAGACCAAGATCGATACAGGTCTGGAGAGCCAGATCACTGGACTTCACCTCCTGTCTGGAGGAACCTGCTATGAGCCAGTCATTGAGATAGGGGTACACCCTGACCCCCTCGACACCAAAGATGGGCCGCCACCACCACAATGCATTTGGTGAAGACCCAGGGGAGCCGATAACAGGCCAAACTGCATGGCTCAGAACTCAAAGAGGGCTCCTTCTGCTTGAAAGTGAAGGAACCTTTGGTGAGACGGATGGATCGGGAAGTGAAAGAACGCGTCCTGGAGATCCAGAGAGCAAAACCACGCACTCCTAGAGAGATGGTATGATCTGCGCAGAGTTACCATCATGAATGTGCGGGACCTGAGAAATTGGTTCAGGTCATGCAGATCTAGAATGAGGCACCAGCCTCCCATCCGTTTCGGGACCAGGAAGTACCTGGAAATGAACCCTGGGTTGACAGGGGGGGCCTGCGACTCTGGCCACTACCTCCTTATGGAGGACTTGGGTGATGTCGTCTTGGAGAGCCAACTGAGTGTGTACAGACACCATTTCCTCCCATGGGGCATGGACTCAGCTTGGTGGGTACTGCTTGAATTCCAGAGACAGTCCCTGACCGACCACTTCTAAAACCCACCTGTCCATTGTGACAGCGGACCAGGCAGAAAAAAAGTGCTGGAGCCAGCCCCCATGGGAGGACCCAGAGCTGGTGTGATAGGTATGGGGGTGGCTACCCCCATCCTGTCACTGGGCAGGCTTGACAGAAGAGGGTCCAGCTTGGGGACCACCTGAACTCCGTCCTCCAGGTTTAAGGGCTGTCGGGGGCCTGGACTTGGGACGAGGGCACCGAGGTTGAGCCTGTTGCTGATGCTGGCCTGACTGGAAATGGGGCTACTTTGCTGCAGGGGCAGAAGGCTGAAAAGGCTTTCTCTTCTGTTTTTAGGAACCCTGGGATTTCTTCTGAGCAGAGGTCACAGAGCCCAAGGTGGCATTGGACTTTTCTATGCATTGGAGGTGACCGTTCACACCTGGGACAAAAAGGTCGGTACCCAGGAAAGGGATGTCAGTCAGCTTGTGCTGGGTGACCCCCATGAAGGTGGAGACCCTCAACCAAGCCCTGCGGCACATGGCAACCACGGCCACCACCAAGCAGGCGCAGGAGTCCCAGAGGTCCAGGGCCATCTGGAGCTGCTGTTTCACAACCGCCTGGCCCCGGTCATGGACCTGCTTGTCCATGATCTGCAGGTCTGCAGGGAGGTGAGGAAGAACCTCATCGAGAGAGCCCAAGAGGGCATGAGAAAAGTGCACCATGATGATGGCTGAGCTTGCCTAACAAAGGCCCAGAGAAGAGGTGGCATAGACTTTCCAGGCCGAATGGTCCAATTTTTTTGACTCTTTGTCCAGGGGTCTACCGGTGTCTCCCGAATTACTCGAGTGCCTGAACACAGACACAGTCACCCGTCCCTCAGCTGAGGGGTGCTTTGTGAATTTGGTAAGGAATCCAATGGGCACCGCATACTTGCGGGTCATTCGGGCTGAAGGTGTGGGACAGGGGGTAGGGTGCTACCACAGCTCCAAGGCCAGACCAACAATGGCCTCGGCCACTGGGAAGGCCTCCGTCAGCGAATCCTCTCATTTGAGGATGTCAGTGAGGGGGTATTCGGCCAGTTTCTGAACAGGTTCTAAGGGCATCCCCGTGAATTCGGAGATGAGGCAGAGGATGCCCATAAAGGCAGAAGGGCCTTCCTCCACCGAAAGACTCCCAACAGATTCCTAGTCCAAGGAGCGAGAATGCAGGTCAGAGTCCTTGGAGTCCAGATAGATCGGCCAGCCACCAGAGTCGCCCTGCACTCGCCTAAGGTGGTCGGATGCAAGGGTGATGGATAGCCAACGGGAGAGGCCCAGAATGGGCTGAGACTCCTTAGAAGGAGCCCCCAAAGGAGGCTGTTTAGGTGGCGGCTCCACCACAATCGGTGGAGAGGTCAGCTTCGGCCGAGCCGGAATGGTCTTGATTGACTCCGCAGGCGGAGGAATGGTACGGACCGGCTCCTGAGGAGTAGACATCGGCCTAGAGGGCAACAGCCAAGTAATGGCAGGGGTAGAAGCTGGAGCCGACTTCTGGCCAGACATAATCAGCTGCTGCCACATTAAATCCTTGTAGCGTTGACGGAGTTTTTGTCAAAGTCTCTCCTCATCCAAGGAGGATGAAGAAGAGTGGCAGTGGCGCTGCTTCTTATAGTGCTTATGCGCCTTCTTTGGCCTGTCAGTCAAAGGGGTCCAAGACCTGGACTTGGACCACTGGGGGGGACTGACAGGGTCCTTCAGAAGGAGCGGGGGAGAATCACGGCTCTTCCTGGTCAAGGACCAGAACCACAAGGGGATTCTCAGTGGGCTGGATCTCCTCCTTGGTGGCAGGCAGCACCGGGGTCCCAAATAAGGAGTTGTCCGACTCATTGAGTGATGCTGGGTTGATGGGGTCAAGAATAACCTCAACCAGATCAACGTCCTGCGTCTTAGTCGGCTGGTCTGACTGGGATACCATGAAGCCAGCGGCCGAGGCTGCAACCTCGACAGAAGTCAAGACAGAAGATTCCTGGGACTGAGATCTCTCATGGTTCCAAAAACATCATTGGCGAGACGAAGATTCCTCATGCTCCTTGTCCTTCTTATGGGACCGAGAGACATACGGACCTGAGGGTCCCTCTCCCTTGTAGGGAGGGACTGATGCAACTCCCAAAAGGAGCCTGAGAAGGTGGAGCCCAGATTGAGTGGGTTGAAGACAGACATAGGAGAGGACCAATCGGTGGACCAAGCCACCTCCTCTTTGAAGGTCTTCATCTGTTCGAGCTGCTCAGTGGACCCCACAGTCGCAGAGACCACCCAATGGGCATCCTTGGATTTGACTGGCAGATTCCGTTTTTCTGGTCTGCCCAATTGCAGTTATGTGAGACCATTGTCCAAAATGTTTGGATGAAAAGCGTGACACATTTCGCACACCTGGGTGTCATGATCGTGACCCAGGCAATAAACACATGAAGCATGTGGGTCGATTCGAGACATCATTTTCCTGCATGGGCAGTGGTGGAAACCGGGTGAGGGATTGTCCTCCATTGTGGTCGAGATCACAAAACAATTAGAAGAAACTCTAATGAGTCAAAGTTTTGGGTAAATTTGTAGATTTATGCTCCAGGGCCTACAGTAATGTGTGAGCAATAAGGAGGGAACCTGAATCTTCCAGCGGAAAGAAAGATCTGGTGTCAAGAGGCGGAGCCAAAGCATATACCACCTGGGTGGGCGGGAGGAGCCAGCTTTTAGACCTTCCGGCAAGAATCTTAAAGGGAAAGGACATGCCAACAAGTGTGGATAGAACAACATATCCATGATCCTAGAACTATACAACTGACCAACCATTTGGACAATGTCTGCTTAGTCATTGGCTCCCCTCTAACATTCTCTGGGTGAAAGACACAAATAACTAGTTTCTCTTCCTAGAAGATCTAGTACGGTCTATGTAAAAATGAAGAACTCTGTGAACATCCAGAGTATGCAGCAAGGCTTCCCTTTTATTTGAGTACTCTGGGTAATAAACTGGGAGATGAACGTCTTGGTTAAGAGTGAACTCAGACACCACCTTGAGAAGAAACTTAAGATTAGTACGCAGGAAACCCTGTTCCTATGGAAAATTAAATAAGGCTCTTTACACATCAGAGCTTCAAGCTTGGAAATCCTCAGTGCTGAAGTAATAGCAACTAAAAACAACGCTTTCCAAGATAGGAAGCATAGCTTGCAACTTGGCGGCTGGCTCAAAATGGGGCAATATAAGTTTTTCTAACATGAATAGAAGGTTCCATGGTGGGATAGGGTCTGATGTGGGTGGCTTAATGTGCATAATACCATGCAGAAAGGTGTAGGAGAGGTCCTTCTGCGTCAGGGTCCTGCCATCCACTGGTACATGATAGGCTGACAGTGCAGACAAGTGTACCATTATGGACGAATAGCTAAGTCCCGCATTGGACAGGGAAAGAAGATACTCCAGGACTAAATTCACCAGACTGGTGAATGGATCCAAGTGACAGGACAAATCCCATAGGCAGAAACGCTTCCATTTCATGGCGTATGTGGCCCTGGTTGAGGGTTTCCTTGCAGTCACTAGGACCTCCACTACCCTTCTGGACACCCCATACCTGTCCCTGACTAAGTTTGCAGGAACCATGCATGCAGGTACAGAGACTTGAGATTTGGGTGTACCAAGATACCTTGCTCCTGGGAGAGCAAGTGAGGAGACAGAGGTAGAGACGTTGGAGGTTCCATTACTAACTGCTGGAGCTACGGGATCCAAATCTGTCAAGGCCAAAATGGCGCTATGAGAATCATGCTGGCTCGTTCCACTTGTAGTTTGAGCAGCACTCTCTGAAGCAGCAGAAAGGGAGGGAAGGTGTAAAGAAACCTCTCTGTCCAAGAGAGGGATGTGTCTTACCAAAAAACACCAGGCCCTGGATCTAGCGAGCAGAAATTGGGCAGTTTGGCGTTGAGTGGGGACGCAGAGATGTCCAGTTCTGGAAGTCCTCATCTTTTGAAGAGGTTGTCTACTACATCCTGTAGTAGCTCCCATTCATGAGTCTGAGACCGAGAGCGGCTTAGGCGGTCAGCTAGGTTGTTTTGTACTCCTGGAACATGAAACGCTGCGAGTTCCTGTTTGTGCTTCACTGCCCAGTACCAGACTCTCATGACTTCACTGCAAAGGGGATAAGAGTATGTGCCCCCTTGCTTGTTGCTGTAGAAGACCACTGGCATGTTGTCTGTCTGGATCAGTAAGTGACCTGGAAGAAGGACCGTGTGAAATGCCTGTAGGGCAGACAGAATGGCTCTCATCTCCAACACATTGATGTGGAGGCTGCATTCCAAAGGAGTCAATGTCCCTCTTGTCTGACGGTCTTTGAAATGTGTGCCCCACCCTAGTCCCGAAGCCTCCATTGTCAGGATCTGCTGAGGACTGGGACTTTGAAAAGGAGCCCTGGACTCTAGTTGGAAGGGAGTGAGCCACCACTCCGAAGTCTGATGCACTGCCTTGGAGATCTGGACTGGCTGCTCGAGATCATCCAAACACTGGTCCCATCATACCCTGAGGTTTCACTGGAGAACCTTCATGTGTAGATGGGCTAAGGGAACTGTCACAATGGCGGCTGCCATATGTCCTAGCAGTTGTAGGACCATTCTGGCTGGAGTCCTATTTGTGGAAATGACCCTCCAAGCCAGTGCTCTTAGTCAATCTGCCCTGTCTGAGGGGAGAAAGGCTCTACCCTGGACGGTGTCCAAGACAGCCCCTACATATTGTAATCTCTGACTTGGCCAGTAGGATGACTTGGAAAGATTCAAGGTGACCCCCAGGTCTTGGAACAGTTGGGAGGTGCTTTCCAGTGTGTAATGCAGCTGTTCCCTTGTGGGTGTTGTCAAGAGCCAGTCATTGAGGTAGGGGTAGCTGTAATGTCCCTGCCTCCTGAGGGCTGCTGCCACTACTGCCAGGCACTTGGTGAACACCCAAGGTGCCAAGGAAAGACCGAACGGCACCACTCGGAACTGGTAGTGCTCTTCCTGGAAGGTAAAGTGAATGTATCTCCTGTGGGACAGCAGGATTTTGATGTGCATGTAGGCATCCTGCATGTCTTGGGAGCAGAGCCAGTCCCCTTGGTGAAGCATGGGCAGCGATCCCGGCAGTGTCACCATCCTGAACCTTTTGTATTCAATGAAACTGTTCAGCTGACTGAGATCTAGGATGGGACGAAGGTCATCTTTTTTGGTGGGACTAGGAAGAAGTGGGAGTAATACCCCTTCCTCTTTGACTTGGTGGGACTGCCTGGATTGCCTTTTTGCTCAGTAGGGCTTGGATTTATGCCCGGATGAGGCTTGCGTGGGATGGGGAGCAATGGGTGGGGATTGGTGGGTTGTCTGGAGGAATCTGAGTGAACTCCTGTGTGTAACCCCTTTCTATAATCTGGAGAACCCACTGATCTGCGATGATACTGGACCAACCTTTGAGGTAACTCCACCAGAGAAGGGGGGACAGGCAGGGAGTCATGCAAAGGTTGTTGGAGTGGGCAAGGGAGCTGTGGCATTTTTGCCATTCTTAGGTACCTGAGCCCCTGAAGACGGGGGGGTGCCTATTCTCTTGTAACCCCCCTTTGCTGTTATCGTCTACCCTGCTGGTCTGGATTCCTGCAAAAGGAACGAAGCCTGGATGGGGTTGGCTCGGACTTATATATTTTGTGGACCTCAGAAACTGCTTTTCCTGAGTCCTACAAGTCAGTAATCATCTTTTCAGCTTCCCGGCCGAGAAAAAACTAGTCCTTGGAAAAGGGCGTCCAGGATGGCGTCCTGCAAATCCTGGTGAAAGCCCTCAACCCTCAATCAGAAGTAGCGCTGTAGGCATATTCCCGTGGCAGCTGCTCTAGCAGCAGTGTCTGCTGGGTCATATGAGCACCTGAGGACACGCTTACCAACGTCAGCACTAGACTGGAGAACTGCTAAGAGCTCTGTCTTATTAGCAGAGTCAGGTTGTGACCGAGTTAGGTCCATGACCTTATTCCAGAGAGATTTCTGATACATCACCATGTGTGCCACAAAATATAATGACCGGACCAAACAAGTGGCCAAAGAGTACACCTTCTGGCCAAGATGGTCCAGTTTCTTGGACTCCTTATCCAGTGGTTGGGAGCTCACATGCTTTGGCTGCTGAGTCCTACCATGAGTGGCCATAAGGATAATTGAATCCGCTTTGAGTTGCTCACTCAAATGTGGTTCCCCCAAGAGTCCTATATAAGTGGTCAGCTTTCTTAGGAACTGCTGAGGTCAGGGAAGGGTGTTTCCAGGCTACTTTCGTAACATACTGGAATGAGTCTACAAATGGTGGGATGACTAAAGGTTTCGGGTCAGTGGTCCCTAAGAATTTCACCAGGTGACATCTCTCAGGGTCCAACTCCTTTGTCTCCCACTGGTTAAGGAACAGAATGTGTCTTATCACATCTAGGAAAGAGGGATCATCCTGAGGAGACCTTGGGGAATCCCACCGTGGATCGGGATGGAAGAGACAAATCATCTTCTGAAGAATCATAGGAGGAGGAGCCTCTGGTGGATTCCTTTTAATAAGTATACCGGCACCCCATAGAGCTACTCTGATGTCTAGAGGGGGATCTGGAGGATGGGTGGTGACCGTGCCGCCATCATTCAGGAGATCCTTTCCCATCGCCCCCTGGAGTTGGGTGGGCTGGTGTCCGGGGTGCAAAGGTGATTTGTGTGGAGGAGTCGGTTGCTTAGGTGGATCTGAGACAGCGGTCCCCACGGGGGTGGGGTTCGACTCTGGCGGTCTAGGCAAAAGATCCCCCTTGATGGTGTTCCACCAGCTGTTGAAAAGAGCTCCGATCTCAGCCAAAGGGACCACAGGGCCCGGCAGGGGTTCTGGCTTCGGGGTAGGGGCAGCTGGGGGGCCTGGCATCAGATCCTGTGGTTTGGTCCTCCCTGACATCAGGTCCCACAGTGCTGCTGTATTGGACATTGGTTCTGGTGGGATGCTGTCCCCTGGTGTCTGGTTGTCGGGCTCCTGAGGAGGAGGCAGAGGCAGAGGGAGAGGGAGTGACACCTGGTCCATGGTGTCCTCGGAGGCAAGTGTCAGGTCTCTTGACATCGGGTCTGCAGTCGGACCCATGTCAGAGCCCAGTGGATTAGACGGTGGCTTAGAGGGTGGCATCTGGTCTGGCTCCATAGTGGAGTCAGGGGCATTGAGGCCTGATGTCAGTCTGGAACCCTGGCCGACTGTTTGGAAGGTGAGCGTGGTTTATGGCAATCATGTTCCTGATGTCTCTTGGTGTCATCCGATTCTCTCATCCTGTCCAACAACCCAGAGGCCACGGCCTTGCAGACAGCAGGTTCTGACCTGCTGCCCAATGAAGAATGGGTCAATCCTGCTGGCTGAGACCCTAGCACAAGCTTGTGGGGCCGGATAGCCAGGGACACGGGGTGCATGGGAAGGCCCTAGCCCGGAAGACTCCCTGCCGTACGTCTGAGTGGAGGCGGGAGGGGCTTCCTTGACAGTAACCCTGGGAGAGCCAGGGAAACTGGAGGGGCAGAGTCTGATCTCGCACTGGAGGCAGAACTTTTGGAAGCCTTGTGTAGAGACCTCAGACAGGATTCTGACCTGGACCTGTCCTTGTCCCGATGATGGTGCTTCCCACTCAATTTCTTCTCTCTGGGGGAGGAAGACTTGGTAGAGAAGGAAGACCAGCTGTGCCCTGAGTGGGTCTTTTGCATGGTGGCCACTTGTTATTCAAGGAGGTATGCTTTCAAAGTCTCTGGTGGTGAATGCGAGTCCTCCTGTTGAAGCTGAGGCAATGCAGGCAGTCATTCAGCTTATGGTTGGGGCCTAGGCAAAGCTGGCAGGCTGCATGGTCGTCTTTGCTGGGATCTGCTTGCCACATGTGCACTTTGATTTCCACCGCTCTGTAGAAGAAGATGATGGCTGGGTAGACATATATGACATACATAATGAATCTGGTATGTAGAGGAAAAAAACTATTAACTGCGCAAAGCGTGAAAATGATGGTCGAATGGAAGGAGGAAGTGTCCATGGAGCCTATATGCATGGGTCGATGGCGGGAAAAAAACTGAACTGGTGCAGGGGGACCACCCCTTTATACTGCTGGTTATGTCGGGGATGGGGCCGACATCAGGAGGGGGCGGTCCCTCGCCTTGGACTGCTAGCTAGAATTTTTCTGTGGGGTCCTACAGTGCCTGGCGGTATAGTCCTAATGGTTATTACATGCTGCAAGAGCTCTATCTCAAAGTGAGATTGGTAGGACTGAGTCCAAAGCAGTACTAGGCATCACCAGAATAACACTACTGGAAGAAGGACACATCAGCAGTCAAGAGCTCAGGAGAAAAGGCCCTAAAGAACTGCCAGGCTGAAATTGGACCTGCGCTGAGAGGCAATGTCCAGACTATAATGCTTGGTGAAAGTGTGAACAGAACTCCAGGTGGCAGCTGCACAGATGTCCGCAGCAGACACATTTCTGAAACAAGCCATGGGGGCAGCCATATCCCTGGTGGAATGGCCTTTGACCATCCCTGGATAGGGCTTGTTGTACTTGCAGTAGCAATAAACAATACAGTTCACTAACCACTTAGACAAACACTGTTTGGAAACAGGAGCGCCCTTTCTCCTGGAGGCGAACAAAACTGTTCAGATTTTCTGAAAGGCTTTGTGCAGTTCGTGAAGTACCGCAACATCCTATGTACATCCAACGTATGGAACAACGCCTCTCATTAATTAGAATACTCAGGAAAATAACCTGTCAGGTGGATGGATTGATTTAAAGTAAACTCAGACATCACCTTAGGTAAAAACGACAGAACCTTCTGGACCGGGTCGGAGACCAGGACCAATTGATCCAGGTCACCTGTGTGTTGGTCCCACTGGACCTTCAAAGTCCACTGAGGAACCCGCATATACTCAGTTTACTCGGTATTGAAGGCAAGGAAGGCACAAGGCCCATCGGGATTGCCTTCCCCACACCATGTGGGGGGAAATTAACCAGACATGTAAAGAAGATGTTCATCTAATGCTAAAGTCAGAGATATCCACGATGTTTTGTGGCAGGGCATTCCACAATCTACAGGCCCGAATAGTAAGAAAAAGTTACTTACCATAGTAACCTTGTTTCTCCCAGGGGATACTCCAATATTCATAACTCTTCTGCAGTGTGCCTTTAAGGTAGATCTGCCCAGAGATGGAACGTTATGCAAATGATGAAATCACTGGCATGAGCTACTTTTTCAAATGCTGCCACCCATCAACTGCCTACATTCTAACCCTCAGATTTCATGGACGCCTGGAAAGACAGGACCCAAAAGATTTGTTAACCATTAAAAATGTAAAATTCCCATAACCAGCCTCCACCTGGAGGAAAAAAATATTTATAGTCATAGCAACACCATCTCCAATGTCAGAATCACCTGAGAGGAGAAAAAACACAAACTAGTTCCAATAAAGGCCAGAATGTGGCATACATACCCTAAGGTACAGCATGGAATGCAGAGACCACTGGTTCTTGTAGGGGAGGCAGGGTGGGAGAGTTATGAATATTGGAGTATCCCCTGGGAGAAACAAGGTTACTATGGTAAGTAACTTTTTCTTCTCACCCCAGGAATTCTCCAATATTCCTAACTCTTCTGCAGACTAAGAAGCAGTACCTTTGGAGGTGGGAACAGAACCTATTTTGGAAACAAGCTCTGCAAGATAGCTGTACCAAACCTGGCATCAGCCCTAGCCTGCATATCCAGGCTGTAAGGTTTGGTAAATGTGTGAACTGTCCTCCAGGTAGCTGCTTTACAGATATCCAGCAAAGCGACATCCCTGGCAGCTGTCCCTCTTGTGGAGTGGGCTCTGAGCCCTGCTGCGGCTTCTTTTGCCCGCTTTAGAATAATAGAATTGAATACACTGAACAATCCAGTGAGAAATGGACCTTTTAGATGCTGGATTGCCCTTTCCCACATCCCCATAAATGAGTAAAAGTTGTATCTTGTCCTGCCTGTGGGGTTTAGTAGCTGTCATGTAGTAGTTCAAAGCTCTCGACATCAAGACTATGTAGTCTACATTCACCAGAAGAAGAATGCTCGGTGAAAAACACTGGCAAAGTAATAGTTTGATTTAGATGAAAGTCTGAAACCACCTTGGGAAGGAATTTCCTGTTAGTTTTAAGGACAACTTTATTGCTGTGAAAGGAAATGTAGAATCCAAAGATACTAGCACACACCCACACCCACCACAGCATATTTAAACTTCCCTCTGCCAAAATTGGCTATATTTACTTCAAGCTCCATGTGAGAAGTGGGTCCTCTTAGTTTCAGACTGGAATTCCAATTTGAGTAAGCTAAATCACCAACATCAAGGTAGGACCCTTCGATTTAGTCCCTAGACACACAGGGGAAATGGCAAACCTCACCCAACAACTAACACACCAAAATCTGGCCAATGGAAAATCATGTACACAAATGCTCACAGCCAGGGAAATAAGATCCCAGACCTGCAGGCAATAATGTCAGAGGCTAAACTGGACATAGTAGCGATTAGTGAGGCGTGGTTTACCAGTAACCACACTTGGGAGACTTCAGTACCTGGCTATGTATTGTTCAGAAGAGACCAAGGTGCAAAAAGTTGTGGGGGGGGTGGAGTGGCCCTGTATGTCAATGAAAATATCAAAGCTACAGAAATTCAGAATACACATAAGGAGCCAGAAGAACTGTGGGTCACGCTGGAAACAGGAAATGGGACAGCCATAAGAACTGGGGTTGTCTACAGGCCCCCAGACCAGGGGGAGGACATAGACACATTACTGTTAGAAGATATACAAACATGACAGCTAAAGGGTAGGTTCTGATAATGGGGACTTCAACATGCCAGATACAGATTGGTCAATACCAGCTGGAACATCTGCCAGAACTAGACACATGGTGGATTCCTGCAGGGAGGGCCTCAAACAACTGGTACAACAACCCACAAGAGACAGGGCTATCCTAGATCTAGTACTGACTAACAGGAAGGGATCACAGATCTCCAGGTAGAAAGGTCACCTGGGGGCCAGTGACCATCACATGGTATGGTTCAATTTGGCTACTACATCTAAATCATCCCATTCTAAGGCAAGAATATGGGACTTCAGAGGAGCTGACTTTGATAAGATGGCCAACAGAGTTAAGCTAGCCCTGGCAAAAAGAAACACAGGTGAGGGGATATAGGCAAAGTGGGCAAGCATTAAGGATGCAATACTTGAAGCAACATCCCATCGTGTTAGACAGAAAAGGAAGTGCAAAAGAAGAAGGAAACCACTTTGGTTCTCAAATACAGTAGCAGAAAAGGTCAGAGCCAAAAGGCTGGCCTTCAGGAAATATAAGGGAACACAGCAGGATGAAGATAGGGAGGCATACCAAACTGCCCTAAGGGAAGCAGGGAAGGCAGTAAGGCAGACAAAGTCCCAAACTGAGGAAACACTAGCACGAACAGTAAAAGAAGGTGACAAGACTTTCTATAGATACATTAGTGAAAGGAGAAAGTCCAGAGGGGGTATTGCTAAGCTCAATGGAGAAAAGGGGACATGTGAGGAGGAGGACCCTGTAAAAGCATCTATCCTTTTTTTTTTTTTAATTTTCATCTTTATCCTCTTTCCCTACCCCGGTGCCCCCTCCTTCCATCCGCTCATGTCCCCTGACACCCACCTTAGGGATCTGCCCCTAGAGTGCCCTTCCTCCTCTCCCTGGCACATTGGGGTCTGTCCTTGTAGGTGGTCCGGGTAGACTTAGGGCGGACTTCATCTAGGGCAGCCGGAGGTGTTTTTCCGGTTTTCTCCCCTTACGCCCACGCACCCTGGGACGCCCTGCGCTTGGGACGTATGTCCCGACTAGCCTCGTGCTGGCGCTGCCAGCCCTCATGCGCCGAGGCGTCCCCTCCCGGCCCGAAGAAGGTTACCCATCCCCTTCCTACTGTCGCTGCTTCCACCGGCTATGGAAGGGATGCAGAACGCAGAGCGTTCTTGGTCACCCACCCCTGAGGGAGGAGAGCATCCATTGGGACACTCAATCCTCCCTCCCCCCACCGACCCCAGGCTGCCTGAGTCCGTTCCCGAACCCGGGATGCCGGTGTAGCGCGAGGTGTGGCGTCTAGCGCCTCAACCCTCAGCACCACCGGGCCGGCCAAAAGCATCTATCCTAAATAGATACTTTTGCTCAGTATTTACTGAAGAGAAGGTAGGGCAGGGCCCACAGCTCAGCACCATGGACACAGGGGGGAAGGAGGTGAGCACTGCTCCCTTCACAAAAGAAAGGGTCCTACAAGAGCTCGCTAAGCTCAGGGTGGATAAGGCAATGGGACCTGATGGCATACATCCCAGGGTACTTAAGGAGCTAAGGGTGGAACTAGCAGAGCCATTAGCAGAACTGTTTAGTGAGTCTCTGAGCACAGGAGAGGTCCCAGAAGACTGGAGAAGGGCTCATGTGATCCCGCTCCACAAAAGTGGTAGCAGGGAGGAGGCAGGGAACTACAGACCAGTCAGTCTTACCTCAGTAGTGGGCAAGATTATGGAGGCACTCCTTAAGGAAAGGATAATTGCAACACCTGGAATCCATAGGGCACAGGATCCAAGACAGCATGGGTTTACAAAGGAAGGTCCTGTCAAACTAATCTCATAGATTTCTTTGACTGGGTAACCAGAGTGGTGGACCAAGGGGAGCAGTTGATGTACGCTACCTTGACTTCAGCAAAGCTTTTGACACTGTTCCACATAGAAGATTGATAAATAAGCTGGGTAGACTCGGGGTGGGTCAGAAGTTAGTCAACTGGGTGGCAAACTGGTTGTGGGCAGAAAACAAGTGATGGTAAATGGTACACAGTCAGAAGAGATGCAAGTCACAAGTGGGTACCTCAGAGATCAGTCCTGGGGCCAGTCTCTTCAATATCTTCATTAGTGACCTTGCAGATGGACTAGAGGTAAGGCCTGTCTGTTTGCAGATGACACCAAGATCTGCAACAGAGTAGATGATCCAGATGGGGTGGGCAGAATGAGAAGAGACCTGGATAAACTAGCAAAATGGTCAGAAGAGTGGCAACTAGGTTTAATGCGAAAAAGTGCAAGATAATGCACATAGGGAAGAAAACCCTGAAGCCACCTATAGGCTGGGAGGAGTTGCTGGCAGTCACAAGGAAGAAGAGACTTGGGCATCATCATCACTGATGACCTGAAATCATCCAAGCAGACCTCTAAAGCAGTAGGTAAGGCTAGGGGGATGTTAGGGTGTATAAGTAGGGGTATCACAAGTCATGAGAGAGAGGTAATAATCCCTCTTTACAAGACACTGGTTATGCCCCATCTGGAATACTGCGTGCAGTACTGGAGGCCACACCTTCACAAGGACATTAACCAAATTGAGGCAGTCCAGAGAAGGGCAACCAAAATGGTGCAGGGACTGCATCAGAAGACATATGAGGACAGAGTAACCAAGCTCAATATGTATACCCTTGAGCAAAGGAGGGAGAGAGGTGATATGATCGAGACATTCAAACACCTTAAGGGCATTAACAAGGTGAAAGAGTCTAACATGTTTAAATATAAGGAAAATAGCAGGACAAGAGGACACAGCATGAGATTAGAGGGAGGCCAATTAAGGGGGAATGTGAGGAAATACTTTTTTACAGAAAGGGTGGTGGATGCATGGAACGGTCTACCTCAGGAAGTGGTGGCTATGAATACACTGCAGGGCTTCAAACAGGCATGGGATAGGCATAAGGGAGCAATACAGATGAGCATGAATAGATAGACCACTGACAGAACAAAGGCCGATGGCACATTTATAAGGTAGAAAAAGAAATGGGCAGACTGGATGGGCCTTGTGGTCCTTATCTGCCATCAACTTCTATGTTTCTATGTTTCTACCTTTCCAGTGCCTCAGTGGCTACTAATTGACTACTTTTATACTGTGCTCCCATCAAGGATTTTACACAGATGTTTCAAAGGGAGCATGCTAAGAAGGAGCTCCACAGACTCCCTAAACTCAAACACTCCAAAAATAGCATGCTCAAACCTTTTATGTTACTCCACACTGGAATTCACATTTCTTCTAAGGGGTGCTGCTAGGTTGTGGCAAACAACATACAATCCAAAAATACTAGCACGCACACACACACAGCATAGCATATTTAAACTTTCCTCTGCCAAAATTGGCTATATTTTCAAATCTGAGTAAGCTAAATCACCAACATCAAGGTGGGGCCCTTCAATTTAGTCCCTAACTTTCAGTGCCTCAATGGCTACCAATTGACTCCTTTTATGTGAAGTTCAAATACTTGAGCATCACCTTTGAGCGGTTACGGCTTCCCCCTATCAGAATGCTCAGGGTAGTATACCAGCAATTCTGGAGACTGATTAAGGGTAGACTCTGAAACAACCTTAGGCAGAAACTTAGGATTTGTGCGCTGAGCCACTTGGTCTCTGTGAAAAATCAAATAAGACACCTTACACATCAGGGTCTGGAGCTTGGAAATTCTATGAGCTGAGGCAACCAACTAAAAAGGGGGCATTCCAGGACAAGAAGTGCATATCGCAAGTACTTGCCGGTTCGAATGGAGGTAAGGTCAATTTTCCTAAAAGAAAATGAAGGTCCCACGGTGCAGCAGGGTTATGCATTGGGGGTTTCAGATGTAAAATACCTTTTAAAAAGGTTCTGGAGACCTCTGAGCCATTGTCTTGCCTTCTACTGGATCATGGTAGGCAGAGACGGCTGCTAGATGCACCTTCAGGGACGAATAACTCAAGCACAGGTCCAACAGATGGAGAAGATACTCCATGACCTGGGCAGCAGGGCACGTGAAAGTATCCAGATCTTTCGAAGTGGCCCAAATGGAAAAGCGCTTCCACTTCATGGCGTAGGTAGTTCTGGTAGACGGCTTTCGTGCCTTTACCAAAATCTGAGCTACCCTGGGGGAAACCCCATACCTAGAAGCAGCTATGTCCTGAGGTGCCACGCATGAAGATGAAGAGACTTTAGCGCCGGATGAACCAGTGTGCCCCCCTCCAGGGTGAGGCGATCATAAGACAGAGGTAGAGGGAACCAGATTTGTTGAGGCCAAAATGGAGTTATCAGTATCATTTGAGCTCCTTCTGACTGAAGCTTGATCAACATTCTCTGTAATACTGGAAAGGGAGGGAATGCGTACAGAAATCTCCTGTCCAAGAAAGCGACAGTGCATCTTGCCAGAAAGCACCATGCCCAGGATTGAACAGATCCACTTCCAGATGACCCCAAAGGTCAAAGATGTGATCCAGAACTTCTGGCTCTAGCTCCCATTCATGAGCTCTTACCCTGGTGCAACAGAGACTGTCTGCGAGAATGTTCTGCATGCCTGGGACGTGAACTGCCAGGAGACGGACTCTGTGCAGAACCACCCAGTTCCAAACCTGCATCACTTCTCTGCAAAGAGGGTACGAGCAGGTGCCCCCGTTTGTTGATGTATCACACCATGCACATGTCTGTTTGGATCAACAGGTTCTCTTGTGGGAGAATGTGCTGAAAAGCCTGAAGAGCGTTAAGCACTGCTCTCATTTCTAGCACATTTATGTGCAGGTGCACTTCGACAGGTGACCACAGTCCCTGGGTCCTGTGGTGTCCTAGATAGGCACCCCATCCCTGTCCAGACGCATCTGTAGTCAGTATGTGGGAGTGAGGAGGGGTCTGGAAAGAGACTCCTAGAATCAGATTGCTGGAGTTCTGCCACCACAACTGGTCTCATTGCATTGGGCTTGAGATGATGACCGGAATGTCTAAGTCGTCTTCCCTCTGATCCCATTGAGACTGTAGAGTTCACTGTGAAATATGCATGTGGAGTATGGCCAATGGGGCCATGGGGATAGCCACTGCCATGAGGCCAAGAAGATGGAGAACTGCTCTGGCTGAAATGTGTCTGTTGGAGGATACCAGCTTGGCCTGTCTCTCCAGGGTGTCTGCTCTGTCCAGGCGCAGAAAGGCCATACCCTACACTGTGTCTAACACCGCCCCAATAAACTGAAGGTGTTGGGAAGGAGCAAGCTGGGACTTCCTGTAACTGACCGTGATACCCAGACACTTGAAAAGGTGCAGAGTAGCCAATAGGGAGGCTTCCAACCCCTTCCTCGACAGTGCTGCGAGGAGCCAATCATCGAGTTAGGGAAAAGACATAGTGCCCCTTACTCTTCAGGGCCCCTGCCACTACCGCCAGGCATTTGGTAAAAACCCATGGGGCGGAGGATGGGCCACAAGGGAGAGCTCTGAACTGGTAATGCTCCCCTTGGAAAGAAAACCTGAGGAATCTGTGGTGTGCACAGAATATTGAGATGTGTAGATACACATCCTTCATGTCCAAGGCACAAAGCCATTGACCTTTGGAGAGGAGGGGCAGAAGGTTCTGCAGTGTCAGCATTCGAAACCTCTTGTACTCTATGAAGAGGTTGAGAGTACTGAGATCCAGAATCGGGTGTAAATCCCCTGTCTTTTTGGGGACCAGAAAGAAATGGGAGTAAAACCCTTTCCCTATCTGGTGTGCCGGCACTGGCTCTTTTGCTCCTTTGTGAAGGAGAGCAGCAATTTCCTTCCCGAGATGGGGGATATGCACCCCTGGGTGATGAGAAGACATCGGTGGATTGTTTGGAGGTTTTTCTCTGAATTCTAGAGTGTGACCAATCTTTATTAGTTGAAGCACCCAGGCTTCTGACATGACGGGACTCCCATTTTCCCAGATGCCTCACGAATCTTCCGCCCACCTGTTCCTCCAACATAAGAGGAGGAGGGAAGGCAGTCAGCAAGTCAGGCATGGGGGGGGAGGGTTAGGGAGGGTCGCACCTGAAGTTCTGCGTGTTTTGGCTGTTCTTTTTCCATTGTTGCCATTTTTTCTTTGATTAGATGGGCCTCGAGTGACTGCTGGAGCCATTTCCACGTGGCCTAGTTGAATTTGGCACAGGCCACGCACTCCTCGACTTTGTGGTGAGAGCCCAAACAGAAGAGGCATAGGAAATGTTGGTCCTTGTGCGGTAGCTGGACGCTGCAAGAATAGCACTTGTTTTTATGCAATTCTGATAGAGAATTGGACGACATACAAACAATTTACTTAAATGTAGAAAACAAGAAACAGTGGATACTCATCTGAGAAAAACAGGCGTTCGAACTGCTGCAACAAGCTTCAGTCTGTCCAATGTGCACAGGTCGACAGCGGGAAAGAACTGGAGGGCAGATGCTGAGACCACCCACTATATAGTGTTACACTGACATCAGTCACGTGACGTCTAGTGGGCGGTCCCCCATCAGACACTGCAAGCAAAAGTTTCCGTGTGGTTCTCACGCCAGGGGGCGCAGTCCTACAAGTAATTACCTACTGCAAGAGCCCTCTCTTTTTTAAACTTCATACTTTATTAAATTTTAATACCATGAATATATTGTATACAGAGTGGTCAAGATCTCATTCAGAAGGAAGGTACAATTTATGATAAAAACAATCAGCCATACTAATAGATAACACTGATACATTTCTCTCTTCTATCTTTAGGTAGATTCCAACAAAGTCCTTGATCTATAGTATATTGTGAGGAGTTGTAACCTATCCTTCAGCTGTTGTATTTAATACAATTCTCATCTTATGACCTTACAACATCCATATCCTGGCCAAATTTCCCTCATTCACTGAAAATACCACAAACAGCTTAATCTGGTTCAAGGTCAGTTGGCATTCATCTGTATCCCCCTCCCCCGGGTCGTGCCTGAAAATAGGCAGGATTTGTCTATTGCACTTACCCGGTCAACAAAAACTAAATAAATAAATATACAATCTGTCATGTTTGTAAAAAAGAATTAACTAAAATAGAAAGAAAGTTAATAAAAGCTTTTTCAACAGTGAAACTCAATCCTGACTGATTAGTCTGCTCGCTTAATTAAAACAAGTTAATTGGTTGGTCGGGGGGAGGTTAATAACAAAAGATAAATCCCAAGATACTTATTATGGCTGGGGGGGGGGTGGGACAGCAGGCACGGGACAGAGGCCAAGTCCCACATAATCTGGCTCTCAGGCTTATCTTCAGAGCCCTTTCTAAGTTGAGGGTTCTGACATTTCAATATCCCTGTGCTTGTTGTTCCAGGACCGGGGTCCCCTGTAGTTCTTCTATTAGGTGCATAAAGGGTAGCCAGATTTTGAAATATTTATCCTTTTGCAAATGCAAACCTGCCATTATTCTCTCTACCCTTGCAATTTCCTTTACCACACTAATCCAGTCTTCCACTGTAGGCACTCATTGGGTGAGCCAACATCTCATGATGGCCTTTCCAGCAGCCGCCAACAGAATACCAAAAAATGATTTTTGGCCACTGAATCTCCTGCCTTTAGGCAGTAGGCCCAAAACCAAACTTTGAAAATCGGGTTCCTGGTCACTATTCAGCATCCTCCCAGTGTGTTTACCTACATCCATCCAATATGGTCGTAGCCTTGGACAGTCCCAAAGTATATGGAAATGGGATCCCCTCCCACCACAATTTCTCCAGCAAAGGTTTCCTTTGAGATAATGTTTTGTTCTGGTCGGGGTGTTAAAGAATCTCAATACCAGTTTCCATCTGAATTCTTTCCAGTTGTTAGATGCAGACGTACGTCTGACCCCCTCCCATATCCTTTCCCAGCTCTCGTCCTCCAACTGAATATTTGCTTCTAATTCCCATTCTGTTTGACATAAAGGTGGGGCAGGTCTCTAGATATTCTATATGTTGTTAATAATATAGAAATTAATTTTTTCTCTCCCTGTCCTAGGGCTGCCTCCCACATAACTTGCATAAACAGATGGGGTGGCTGTTGTGCCTCTGTTAAATTTGTACCCTTTGTGAGGAAGGAAACCACCTGAAAATAACGAAAGAAGTGTGCCTTTGGAAGTTGAAATTCCTGTTGCAGAACCTGAAAGGTTTTAATATAACCTGAATTAATCGGTTGACTAAAGAATCTAAGCCCTTTTCTTTTCCATAAGGAGAAAGCATGGTCCATCCTGGGGGTGGAGGAAACCAGTACAGTGTGTGATTTCTGTTTTACTAGTTAAGGTATCTCCCACTAATAACTCTTTTTATTTCTCCCCAGATTCTGTATGTCTGTTTAGTCCATGGATTTGATATTTCTTTATGAGATGGGTAGGGGATCTCGTGAAGTCCAATGGAGGGTTCAGTCCGGGCTCTCCTTGAATTTCCAAAGAAACCCACGCATTATCTGAGTCATTTTTAAAGAAGTCTACCCATAAGCCTACCTGGGCCATTTGATAATATAATCGTAAGTTAGGGAGCACCAGGCCCTCTTTCTCCTTGACTCTCTGTAAAGTCTCCCAAGCAATTCTAGCCCGGCGCCCACCCCACACAAATTGGTGTAGTGCTTTATTAATCTTCTTCCACTCTATACTCGGGACTCGGAGGGGGAGAGTAATAAATAAAAAGCGAGGGAGGACATTCATTTTAACAGATTCAATGCAGCCCAGCAAGGACAGGGGAAGGGTGCTCCACCTCTTCAAGTCTGTCAAAACCTCGTGGATCAACCTACCATAGTTAACATGATATAATTGTTTCAAATCCAGGGGATATGAATGCCTAGGTATCTGAACTGGGATGCTGTCCATTTAAAGGGAATTAATTGTTACAGTTCTCTAGTTTGAGGACCACTTGCCAGTATCACCTTTGTTTTGTCATTATTGATTTTAAATCCAGAGACCCTGCTATAGTCAGTTAGTATTTGGAGTAATGTGGGGAATGTCTTCATTGGGTTTTTCAAGTACAACATAGTATCATCGACATAGAGAGAAATTATGTTCTCCTCCCCACCCACCCTTATTCCCTCAATGTCTGGATGTGACCTAATTAATTGGGCTAATGGCTCCATACTAAGAGCAAAAAGGATCGGGGATGGGGGCATCCTTGCCTCATACCCCTTTTAATTCTCAACGAGTCTGATATAGTTCCATTTACTTTTACACTGGCAGTGGGACTACTATAAATTTTCCTAATCCATTCACAAATCTGGGGACCAAATCCATATTTAAGTAATATCTCTGAGAGAAAATCCCAACGTAGGTGATCGAAAGCCTTTTCGACATCAATCGTAATAGCAATCTGTTGTTCTTTACCTGTCCTACCCAGTTGCATTATATTTAAACAACATCTGATATTGTCCTTAAGATATCTGTTTTGTATAAAACTGGTTTAGTCCAGGTGGACTAGGTTTGAGAGAATTTCGTTAATCCTGTTAGCCAAAATTTTTGTAAAAATCTTGGAGTCCACATTCAGGAGCGAAATAGGTCTGTAAGAGCTGCACAATTCTGGGGTTTTTCCCATCCTTGGGGATCACTGTTATATAGGCCTCCTACCATGAGTCCAGAAACCCCACCATCTTCCCTGTGTTTATTAAAAACTTTAACTAGTATTGGAATTAGTCTTACTAAATTTTTGAAAGAACTTGGCACAGAATCCGTCTGGCCCTGGGGATTTATTGCAATCTAATTATGTATAACCTGGGATATTTCCCTCGAAGTAATCAGAGAGTCCAGTTTTGTTTTAACCTCTTCTGTGAGTTTAGGAAGGGTAATCCTATCCAGGAATCTCCGAATAGAGGTCCCAGGGTCCATGTCATACAGAGCTCCATAATATTCCTTGAAGGCCTTAGCCACAGCAGCCGGAGTATAGACCTGAGAGGGAGAGTTTTGTTTATTAATCCGTATAGTTTTCACATTATCTATCTGCTTGAGCTTTTCGCAAATGGAAAGCCAATAATCTACTGGCCTTGTTGCCATGTTCGTAATATTTCTGGGTTCCATATCTTAATTTCCCCTCTATTTGATGATCTAAAATATTTTGCAGTTTTTTTCTTATATCTTTCATTTCATTAACAAATCCATCCCCTGAGCCTTACTTTGTTTAATTAAACTCTCTAGCTGTTACAGCCTAGCCTCCAGTGCTTTTTTGTCTTTCTAGGCATGTTTTTTTAAGTTGTGTAGAAAAGATGATCTGTCCTCTTAGTACTGCCTTCAGACCATCCCAGCAGCACCTAGAGTCCGATCCCTCCATACGGTTATGGGTTTGATAATCTGAGATACTACTTTGAATGTCGTTTTTAAAGTCCTCTTTGTCTAATATTGAATATTCATTCTCCAATGTGATATCTTTTTCCAATTACCTAGCTCCAGGGTGAGTGTTACTGCTGAGTGATTTGACACCAGCCGATGGCAAATGTCACAGTCCCTTACCTTATAAAAGTCTGTACTACTACTACTACATAGGAAATAATCTATTCCAAAAATGGGTATCATTTGGGTGGGAATAAAAAGAGTAATCCCTGATCGATTTATGAAGCTCCCTCCAGACATCCATCAATGCTAACTCCTGCATGCCCCCACCACCACCATCTTGCTCATATTTTTATTTGTAGTTAAGTTTTGGGAGGAACGGTCATGCTGTGGGTTTAGGACACAACTGAAATCTCCACCCATCAGGACCATACCCTCTCCCATTTGTGCTATTTGCTCACGAAGTTTAAAAAAAAAGTTGGGATTGTCTCTATTGGGTGCATATACATTGACAATATGTATCACCTGGCTAAACATCTTCCCTGTTACCACAATCTCCCTTCCTGCTTCCAAAGTCTTCTCCGATGTTATCTCAAAAGGCAGATTTCGTCGAAATAAAATAGCCATCCCACGCCCTCTTCCCCGATGGGTGAGAAGTGGAACACACCGTATCTAACCAGCTTCGTTTCAATTTCGTATGTTCCATCTCTGACAGCCTTGTTTCTTGAATAAGACCCACATCCATTTTAAATTGGTTCAGATAATGTAAGATCCTAGTCCGCTTAATTGGTGAATTTATACCCTGAACATTCAGGCTGATTATCCTAAGGGTACCCATAACTAAAACATTCTCCAATCCCTGTTATGTCATTCCCTCTTCTATATTTACATTCTCTGTATCCCCGGCCTCCCCCCCAACCCATGACCCCAACATCAACTTCAGCATCAGGTAAAACAGTAACACAATGGGTAAATAACTGCCCATAAAACATTTGTAAACACAACTTTTCAAACCTAGAGTTGCAAATTGTTTTGCAGAACACGTAGTTTGCTTCTTAGGTTAATAGATGTTACACTATACCCCAATTGCCACCAGGGTGTAGAGCCTTGGCTCAAGCTCCTACTGTGAGGAGGTCTGATTACAGAGAATCAGGTGTAGAAATAACATCACCGCCCCACGGAGGTGTAAAAGTCACCCACTAATCTCAGATGTTCTTGGTGATCCAAGTGAAACCAACTCCGGGGCCACTTGCACCAATTTCTCTCCCCCCACCTCCCTAAGAACATAAGAGAGAGGTTGGAGGTCAATTAAACTATGGTGGGTGAGGGGAGAGAAACTCACCCTTAACCCTAACCAGCATCAAGCTTCCATGAGTCTCCAAATGCTAAATTGGTCAGTTGAACAAGAAGAGAGGGAGCCCTCCTAGTCAAAAGCAATTTGGGGTAGAATCCCAATGGGTCCTGAAGGTAACACTATAAATAGGCGCAAACTGTATTATTACCCAGATACCCCTACCCCCCCCCAATCAAAGTCCTCTGTTCGGCACCTTCATTTTTAAAGTCATTATGAGATACCACTCAGTTTCATTTCCTGAAATGAAAGAGCGAGGAGCAAATAAAAAAGGGGGGAAAAACCAGGATGAGGATGGAAAATCAGGGATCTGCAACCCCAGTTTACATTGCAGTACCCTGACAACATTGTCTGTAAAACATCATAACCAAGAGGTCATCCTTTGCCTTAAGCAAATGTTCCCCTCAGCTTCAAGATCCACAATTATCTGGAGGCTCCTGGAAATGGGTAATCCAGCGCAAAAGGGAGAGGTCCCATCAACATAAGTAGTGAGTACTGCCAGTACTTTTATTCAGTGTTCAAGATGGGTTCCAGCTCTGTAAATTCCTTTGGTTTTTGTCCTCCGAGGTTGGGGCCTTGTTTTCTCTGCCAAGGATCTTCCTTACATCTTGACCAAAATGAGAGGGCCATGAAATGGAGGAAGGCTGTGCTCTTCTCGGTCGACCCGCCCTCCGCCATGTAGATTGCAAAATTTTGTGCTCCAGCTAAGCGGCCCGTAGGGCAGGACAACGTAGGCCCATTTGTTTGAGCATGGGTAGTGCTTCTTGTAGTGTATCAAATAATCTTGGACCCTTTTCTGGGTGGATACGTAATTTCGCCAGGTAATATAGTTGAATACGAATTTTCTTTTCTTTGGCCTGCTTAATTATCTCCCACACCTGCTTTCTCTTCTCAATCAGTAAATCGGAGAAGTCCTGATCAAAAAACAGTCTTTTAGAATCCAAATAGATTTCCTTCATTTTCCATGCAGTTTGGAGCACTAATTGACGATCTTGAAAATTAAGCATTCGGGCGATGATCGAACGTGGTCTCGCAGTCTGGTCTTCAGGCTTGAGGGCAAGTGAACACTGTGCATGCTCTATGGGGGGTGTTTTCTGGGATTTTTAGCACTTCTCTTAGAATGTGAAGCATGAATTCCTCCATAGCACTGAATGAGTTTTCTGCATCTTCCGGTACTCCGTAAATTCTAAAGTTGTTTCTCCTGGTCTGATTCTCCTGATCATCAAACTTAGACTGTAATTCTCTCTCCCTGGTTAGCAAATAAAGAATAGCGCGATCATGTTGCCCAGATGAGTCCGATATGTCCCCCCCACATTCCTCCACTGCTGTTGTTCGTTTGTCAATGGCCTTTAGATCTGCTTTAAGATCAGTGACCGAGGAATCCACTCTGTGAATGGCTTTGATCATTCTATCCAGTTTTGTTAAAATAATCCCTTGGTCGCTAGCATCAAAATTGTCCTCCGAGTCAGCAATACTACTCACCGGCGAGGCTGAGCACGCATCCCGGTGACGGCTGGAGATTCTATCCGCTTCCATCAGCTTTTTGAGATTTGCAGCCTGTGAATTTCTTTGTCTGGATCTGTTATGAGGTCATGTCCTTTTATTATAGGTTGAGTAATTACTCATTTTGGTTTAGGTTTATTGCTGGTTTCTGGAATAATTTGTAGAGCAGCCCCTGAGCTCTTCAGCTAAGTGGCCATCACGACGGTCACAAGAACCCTCTCAAAGTAAAAAATGAAAATTACATACCTACCGTAATTCTTGATCTTCTCTTGTATCTTCACCATTCATTACTGCTGGGTGTAAGCCGGAGGCGCATACCAGTATGGGAGCTTTTTTCCCCTTTGTGGGAGGAGTCCACGCCAATGGTGGCGCCCACGAGGCCGACACACTGCATGGCGCATGACGGTTGGCCGTTAGGCGCCGTAGACTGCTCCTCCACCCCAGATCTTCCTGGACATAAGTCTCAGCCTACTTTGACGGAGTCGACCATGAGCAGGTCAGGTGACGGTAGGGAGACTTCGTATGAAAGCTGTTCAGTCAGTCGGGCTGGGTCCGGTCCGCCTCCTTCTCCGGAAGGGGGGGGGTCTGACAACGTCAGTCCAATGCCCGAGGGGACGAGCGGTTCCTCGAAGCATAAAATAAACGGTCGCATTCTCGGCACCGTTCGGCCTCGAGCTCTTCTTCGGCCCACAGGTCAAAAAAGAGAAGGCATCACTCGAGGTTGCCCTCTGATACGTCTGCGCATCGACGGTCGGTTATCGTCGCTAGTTGCCAGTCTCCTCCTTCGGAGTCGCCAACTTCCGGTTTCCGCCGTCTTCGACATCGGCCCCACCCCGCCTATAGGTAGGGCTCCAGATGAGCAGTTTCATCAGTGGGCCGCTCTTATGGAGCGATGGGCTCGGAGGTTGGTTCTTCTGCCTGGCTCGGTTGCCCCGGAGCCTTCGGGCTCGGCCGGGCGATCAGGTAGGCGGTTGGACCTTCCTAGTCGCGCTGGCGCCTCCTTCGTGCCAGCGACCTGCTTTAGGTGTTTCTCCCTCACATGGCTGCAGCACAGGGGCCACACCGATGCCCTTATCTCCTGGTTTTTTCCTTCTCTTGCTTTCCAGGTTCCAGGGTGCCTCGGTGCCTCCAGCGAGGTCGCTGTGCTTAGCCGGCACCGTTTCGGCACGGCGGGCCATGCGGCACCGTCCAGCGGTGCAGTGTGCCACGGGGGCGTCTTGCCCGGTGCCACTTGCGGCGCTGCGGTGCCGCATTTCTTCGGGCGCGTGCACACTCCACGGACGCCATTTCGACTCCTTCGCCTCCCCTCGGCGCGGGGCCTCGGGTCTCGCCTTTCTATCTGCTCTTTCCTCTCCTATTTTTCACTCCTTTCCTGTCCAAACAGTCCTTCCTGGACTATCAGGAGATGATGTTGAGCCCGACCCAGACCTTCGGTTGGGTGATGAAGTGGAGGAAACGGGATCTTTCACTGCTACAGAGCCTGTGGTCGAGGACCTATCCTTTAAGTCTCTGTTGAAGAACCTGAGATCCACTCTTTCTCTCCAGACTACAGACATCGATCCTGGGAAAATATTAAGACTCCAGTATCTTCATGCTTCGGAGATCCCTACGGATTTGACTCCTCCAATTCAACCTTCCTTCGAGACGCTGTCTCAAATGGTATGGAATAATCCTGCTCTTATTCTCTCGGTGGCTAAATCCATTGATAAGAAATATTCAGCTCCCAAGGATCGTCCCATTTTGGCATCCCAAGCCTTTATGGATCTTATTGTAGTCCTGGCAGAGAATGACAATGTCGTTTCTTCCTCAAGCTACTACAGCTCACCTATTAACAAAGAGTCTAGTAAATCGATACATTAGGTAAGACAGACTTTGCTGCCTCCACTTTAAGTATCGTATTGCCAGCTATCAAGGCTATTTTCTCAGTATGAGTATATCCTGTGGCACTCTATGAAACGGAATGGTTGAAGCTCTTCCAGATTCCAACTCAAGTCAGAGCTTCTTCTAACCGTTATCAGAGGTATTGAGTCCAATAACCAACAGGTCAAGCCGCCATGGACGCTTTCACACTGCTTCTCGCTCAGCAGCCGGTATTTGTACTCGACGCCATTCCTACTGCGTTCCGGCTTCTACGAATGATGCCCGGCAGGTAATGGCGCTGCCCTTGATGGCTCGTATCTTCGGTCCTCAGGTAGAGCAAGCCCTAGAGGCCACTCAGAAGACTAGGTCAGCCATTAAGTTGGCTAGACCTCTGCCTACCCCCTCTCGGGGGCATGTAGGTAAACGTCAGTTTCATAGTCATCAGTCCTTTCGAGGCAGAGGCAGAGGAAGCTTCCATTAAAGCCAACCTGCCCAACCTCAAAAGAAGATGCAGCAGAAAGCGCAGGGGCCTAAAGCCCCCAGCGCTACCTTATGAATTGCCGGCCCAAGTTCCATCCACACTGCCCGAGGTGGAACTTTCTCCTCCGGTGGGAGGTCGTCTGATGTACTTCTACAACCAGTGGAAGTCCATAACCTCGGACAAATGGGTCCTTCGGATAATTCGCAAGGGTTATTCTCTCAATTTCTTGGAAACCCCCCCGAATTGTCCTCCCAAACGACAACCCAGGTTGTCGACCTCTCAGTCAGACCTCCTCACCGCCGAGATCCTGGGCCTTCTAAACAACAGGGCAATAGAACTGGTGCCCCCGCATCAGCGAAACACAGGGTTCTACTCCCATTACTTTCTGGTTCCAAAGAAATCTGGGGGGATGCGCCCCATTCTAGACCTCAGAAAGTTAAACAAATTCCTCCCCAGGGAGAAATTCAAAATGATTTCCCTAGGTACCCTGTTACCTTTGCTGCATCAGCACGACTGGCTGGCCTCCCTGGATATGCAGGACGCTTACCAGCATATCCCCATCCACCCGACCCATCGCAAATTCCTGAGGTTTGTAGCTCTGGGTCAGCATTATCAGTTCAGAGTCCTGCCTTTTGGGCTATCCTCGGCGCCGCGAGTTTTTACAAAGTGTTGTGCAGTTCTCGCAGCGCATCTCAGGAAGCTCGGACTCCGAGTGTTTCCCTACCTGGACGATTGGCTCCTAGCAAGCCCTTCCAGCCAAGGGACTCTGGAAGCCGTTCAAACGGCCTCTCGCCTTCTTAACGTCCATGGGAGTTCTGCTGAATCTGAAGAAGTCACAACTGCAGCCCTCCCAGAGGCTCCTTTTCATAGGGACTCTTCTGGACACCTCTTCCGCGAAGGCTTTCCTTCCAGAGGACAGAAGACTCGACATCCTTCAGATGGCCCGTTACATCGGGAGAACTGATCGGTCACAGCTCTCTCGATGCAGCGTATGTTGGTCTCATGGCGTCCCCAGTGTTCACTGTACCCCTAGTCGGTTACACATGAGGACCACCCAATGGATGCTCTCCGCCCAGTGGTCACTGACCTCTCACCCCAGTCTTATCCCATCAAGGTGACGGAGCCCCTACGAAGGTCTCTCACCTGGTGGTCTCAAGAGAGCAATCTCCTGGAAGGATTCCCCTTTGCTCCTCTGGATCATCAGATCTCCATCACCACAGACGCATCGCTAATGGGATGGGGAGCTCACTGTCGCTCTCTCACACTCAAGGTGTATGGACTCAGCTCGAAACTCAGCTCCACATAAATGTCCTGGAGATGAGAGCGGTCTCTATGCGATCCGGCGTTGAAGGATGTTCTTTGTCACAAGAACATTCTCCTTCAAACGGACAACAAAGCTGTGATGTATTACATCAACAAGCAAGGCGGTGCTCATTCTTATCCCCTTTGCAGGGAAGCAATGAGAGTGTGGGAGTGGTGTTTGGAGCACAAGTCTCTAATTCAAGCGGTATATCTGCCAGGTGTACAAAACGACTTAGCAGATCACCTCAGCAGAACGGAAGCAGACCCTCACGAGTGGTCTCTCGATCCAGCCATAGCTCGGTCACTGTTCGAAGAGTGGGGGACTCCAGACCTGGACCTTTTTGCATCCCCACTCAACGCAAAACTGCCTCTCTTCTGCTCCAGAAATCCAGGGCCTGGCATTTTCTGTCAGGATGCGTTCAGGCTGCGGTGGACAAAACGCTTTCTTTACGCCTTTCCACCGCTTCCTCTAATTCAGAGAGTACTCCTCAAATTCAGTCTCAGGGACCAAGATGATTCTCATTGCTCCCTCCTGGCCTCGGCAACCATGGTTTCCTCTACTCAACAGTATGTCGGCAGCCTCTCCGAGACCACTTCCCTTGCAAATCAATCTTTTGACTCAGGGTTCGTTGGTCCATCCCAACCTGAGGTCACTTCACCTTCATGCTTGGCTCCTGAAGAGGTAGAAGTGAATCGGTTCAACGTCTCTCGTAGAGTCTCAGACATCCTTCTGGCTGCTCGGAAGCCAGCTACACTTCTAAAGGGAAATGTTTTTCTCTCTGGTGTGCGAAGTCCTCTTGGAATCCCTTTTCCTGTCCTCCAGACAAAGTTCTAGAGTACCTTTTGGACCTATCAAACTCAGGTCTCCAGTACTCCACGGTTAAAGTTCACCTTAGTGCCATTTCAGCATACCATGAGCCGGTTTCTTCCTTGTCTCTGGCTCAGTTACCTATGGTGAAGAGGTTTCTTAAGAGAATTCTGCATACCAGACCCCCTGTTAGACATCCAGTCGCAGCCTGGGACATTAACCTTGTGCTAGACATGCTCACTCGGAAGCCTTTCGAACCCCTAGCTACCTGTGAGCTAAAATTTCTTACATGGAAGACAGCCTTCCTAGTGGCCATTACCTCAGCCCGCAGGGTCTCTGAGATACATGCCCTGGTTACGGACCCTCCGTATACTGTGTTCCATAGGGACAAAGTAGTTCTTCGTACTCATCCTAAATTTCTTCCCAAGGTTGTGTCAGAATTCCATCTAAACCAACCTCTGGTGCTTCCCCTCTTACTCAGAACTTCCAAAATGAAGGAGAACGGTCTCTTCATTCCTTGGATGTTAAGAGAGCCTTGGTTCTACTTAGATAGAACCAAGAATTTTCATGAAGACTCAGCAATTGTTTGTTTCCTTCAGCGAGACCGGCTGGGTCAGCCTGTCGCTATCAGATGCATCTCATCATGGTTAGTGGCATGTCTTCGACATTGCTATTCCATGGCACAGGTTAAATTAGAAGGTAGAGTGTGTCTCACTCTACTAGGGCAGTTCTTGCATCCTAAGCGAAGTTGCAATGTTCCAATTGCAGATATCTGCAATGCCGCCACCTGGAGCTCAGTGCATACCTTCGTAAAGCATTATGCACTGGATGTTCATGCCAGGCGTCATTCCGCCTTCGGCAGAACTATCCTTAATGGACTCCTGTCCTAGACGTGTGAGCTCTGGCTCCCCTGCCGCCCTTTTGGGGATTATCAGCTTGGTACTCTCCCACTAGTGTGAATAGTGGTGGAGACTTATGTCCAGGAAGATATGAAAGTGCGTGACCTACCGTGATTCTTGATCTTCTTAGACGGTCTCCACCACTCGATTCCACCCACCCCTCCATCCCAGCTCACGCTGTGTTGGTCTTCACTCCCTCAAATCTCTAGGCCGTGAAGACTTCTTTGCTGACCCTTCATACAGGTCGTCCGGACTATCTTATGTCCGTTTTTAAGGATTAGGTTTACTCTTTACGTTAGTTGCGCTGCACCTCCTTGGTAAAAAAGGTACTGAGGCGGTTGGAGGGTCGTCGCCGAGATAGTCATTACCGCGCGAGCCACCGCTCGCGGCGCCATGCCTCACGGCGCCATCTCTCGCGCCGACCCTCCAGCAAAAAGTTGCTCCCGATGGGTCCTAGTGCCTCCGGAGCAGATCCCACTAGTGTGAATGAGTGGTGGAGACTCGTCCAAGAAGATCAAGAATTACGGTAGGTACGTAATTTTCATTTCTGTTCTGCCAGAGAAGATGAAACAAAGGGAAATAGAGAAAACCAAGGTGAGGCAAGACAGCCAAAGGATAGGAAATGGAAAGGATATAAACTGAAAAAGAAAGAAGCTGACTAGAGGACAGAAGGATTGGACTTTTTACCCTAAGAGGCCATAGGGCCCCAACCTTGGCGGCACGCACAGGAAAAGGGGAAGGAGGAAGAGAGAAAGATATAGCACATGAAAGGAAGGGGGCTCCCTCAGCCATGCGAGTTGGAAGACCATTGGCTTATTTTTGCCTCAAAACCTGAAAGGTATGAAGACACTGGTCAGAGGAAGACCCTACTTGCCACCCTCTAAAATGGGTGCTCTGTGACTTTTGAGAAGGCAACAGGGCCCTGGTAACAAGGGACTCTGCCCCCGATTGGCCTCGAAGAGGGGGAGGGCAAGCAGGGTGGCGGTGGTGCCCAAGAGAGGAAGGTAGGTGAGAATCAGTAATGAATGGTGAAAATACAAGAGGAGATCAAGAATTATGGTAGGTACATAAATTTCATATTTTCTCTTGTCAGTCTTCACCATTCATTACTGCTGGGTGAGTACCAAGCCCCCCAGAGGGCACCTGACACTGCCCTGAGGGAACAGATTCCCTCAGCCTCCTGCGGGAGAGATGCAGGAGGGAGAGACCCTTCTGCCATACTAGGTCAAAATGGCCTAAGGCTGGTTAGGCCAAGGAGGTGTCTCTCGTGGCCGGGGGGATGGAAGATGCCCCTGAAGATTTCTCCTCACCCTGCGAGAGAAAAGACAGGCCCCCGGCAAGTATGACTTACTAGCAGATATCCGCCACTACTCCAATATCAGACACCTCAACACCCACCTCTTAGAGCATTTCCTCTCGGACTGCTCTTGCTCCCGCCCTGCCCCATAGGAGGCCTCAATTTTTCCTTAATTTCCTGATGGCCTACCAATCAGGTTAATATAGCACCTTATAACCACCCGGCTAGTTAGCTCCACTTGGTGCTCCCTCCCTTCTAACCTAGCGCAATAATCTATGGTGGCACTCACCTCTCTCATACCTAAGTTCTAACTTGCTGTTGCACTTAATACCTGGATTTAAGCTCATGCCTACCTTAGCTACCTACTGTATAGGCTCCATAACAGTGCCTCTTCATCTGTAATTGTATGTTTGTGTAATTACTGTTCCTTCCCTTATGTTCCCCACCCTTGTTTCCCCCAGGTCGCATCTGGAAACGAGTGGTCCTCCGCTCAGTATGCCTGCCTGGTTAAACTCTTGAATAAATAAATAAATAAATAAATGAAGACACAGGTGCAAGGATCCCATCAACTTCAGGGACCAATGGACAGAGATACAGAACAAAAGAATTTGAAATGGTTTTGGAGAAAGTAAAACATGGTGGAGTCAGCCCCCCCCCACCTCTAAACCCACATTTGGGATTAAAGTCCTGGAATATTGCCCTCTACAGATTAACACCTGATGGCTTAGTCGGGGGGAGGGACCCCTTAAACAAGAAAAGACTGTCCAGAATGACCTCTACGGTAGAAGGAAAGTGAGGAGGAGAAAAGGGAGAGCAAAATCCCTATGGGTTCTCCCACGAGATGCACTGACGCAGTCCCCACTTCAAGAGAGGAAAACAAAACGGAATATATGTGTTAGGTTAAGGAGGACACCACAGTGCACCCCACTGAGAATCCCAGGGAGTTCTCTCTGAGGCCAGGGCGAAGACCCTACTCGCCACCCTCCTAGAATGGGCACTCTGTGACTTTTTAGAGAAAGCAACAGAGGGCCCTGCAGTAGCAGGGGGAGGGCAAGCAGGTCGGAGGTGGTGCCCAAGAGCTGAGGCCCAAGAGTGAAAGGTGGGTGGGAATTGGTAATGAATGGTGAAGATACAAGAGAAGATCAAGAATTACAGTAGGTATGTAATTTTCATATCTTCCCTTGTCAATCTTCACCATTCATTACTGCTGGGTGAGAACCAATCCCCACGGAGGGGACTTGACACTGCCCTGAGGGAACAGATTTCCTCAGCCTCCTGCGGGGGAGACACAGGAGGGAGAGACCCTTCTGCCATACTAGGTCAATATGGCCTAAGGCTGATTAGGCCGAGGAGGTGTCTCCCATGGCCGGGGGGACGCAAGACATCCCTGAAGATTCCTCCTCGCCCTGTGGAAGAAAAGACAGATCCCCCAAAAAGTGGAGGAAATCACCCTACACTGGGCAATGGGTGACAATCTAGACTGATGGAGCCATGCCATCCGCCTAATGCAGATCGCTGACCCTGCCAGTCTGGAAGCCACCTTGTTGGCATTGTAGGACACCGTTGCTTGGTGCCTTGCAAGCTCCAGACCCTGTGCAGAGAGGATAGTGGCTTGCCTAGAATCCTCCGAATCAGGCAAGGATGCTAAAACCTGTGCCAGCATCAACCACAGGTGACTGTTGTAGGCAGCGTGATGAGCCTGATGTGAGCTGATGCAGAGCAACAAAAGAACTGATGAGAAAACTCTTCCCCACCGGTCAAACTCTGCAGAATCCGGATCCGGAGTTTGGCTGTGTGGCAGGTGTTGAAGCCCGGAAGGAATGTCTAAAGCCGTCAGCCCCGAAGGTGGGTGAGGCAGTGAACCTAGAGACTCCTGGGGAGCGCAATGCCTCCTCCTGCAGTCCGCTGCGACTGGGGATGAGGCAGCTGGTGACTACCAGGTGCAGATAGATGCTTCCTGGAAGGGAATAGGCCAGGAAGGCACCACTAGGTGGTTGGCACTGAATTCGTTCAGAAACGAGCGAGTCTCCCGCTCGGTATTGCGTCTTACTACATGGGAGATATGGAGCTCCTGAACTAGCCTTGAGAGGAACTGTTGATATTTGGTGAAATCAGCATTGGAGGAAAGGTGGACAGAATGTTCCTCTTCCTCAGATGAGGAAGTAGAGGAGCTCGGGTGTTCGGAGTCCTCCTGCGGTGGGACAGACAGGCAAAAGACTTGCTCATCCATAGCTCTAACATACCTAGGGAAGGCCCTGAGCATCTCCCAGGCTAAAGGACCCATAGGACCCACAAGGCCTGAGTGGGGAGGTGTCTGCAGAGGGACTGGGGAAGGGCACCTCATAGAAAGTGTCCAGCCACTGCCAGGGCTCCGAGACCCAGCAGCAGATCCTCCCATCTGGGGGGACCCGGGGGTCGATCCAGTCAGCGAACGCTAGAAATGTGTAAACAAATCCTGGCTGAGCCCAGAGGGAGAATCTCCCCTGTGGTGCAACTGAGGTTGCATAGTTCCAGAACAGCAACCCTCAGCGCTGCCCACTAAGGGTGCCCCTGAAGTCTCAGAGGAGGAGATGTGGGGCTCAGCACTTCAGCTCCTCCCCACTCCCCACAGGGTAGTGGAGGAAGGCCTCCGCACTTCACTCCAGCCTCTCAACCCCTCGGACTCCGAGGCCACCCTCTTCTTCGAACCCAATGACAAAGGGTTACCCAATCCCGCAGGCCCCCCCACTGAGGAAGGCCACAGAAAAGAGGATCCCTGTCCCTACCAAGGAGGCCACAGCAGCACCAGAAATGGCAGCTGCCATGGCCCCTGCAGTTGAGACCACCACACCAGGCCCCTCGAGACTGCTATCCACTGCAGCACCCCCAATGCCGGCGTCGGCAGCTGCAGGGACCACAGACTCTGGGAAGTCTGGGAGGCGAACACTGGGCCACCTGGTGCCCTGTCCAAGAGAACTCCCTGACTCAGAGGAGTCAGAATGCCAATCTGGGTTAGTCAGCAGGTCATCAGCCTCTGAAGAGGAGGAGACCATGCAAACCACCAGACTAATGACCCCGGGAGCTCTCTTAGCAACGGCGCTGAGAATGGTGCCATCGTGGGACACAGTGCAGCCCCGATCACCGGCAATGCGAACGGCACTGGGATCCAAAGTAATGGTGCCGGACCCAGCGACCATGGGCCACAACACCGGGGGAGCCTGCACCTCTGTGGAGGTGACTGCTGTGCCGGTGCTCACAACCTGGCTCCACAGGGAACAGAGCCGCTCCTCCGGCACCACAGAAGAAACCTCCTCAACGGGCAAGGATAGAATCCGAGGAGGTTTCCTCCTCACTGGGCTGTATAGACCCGGGAGGGGACCCAGAGGCAGGGTCAAGAGATCTTGTCATGGCATCCCTAGAACTATGCCATCCTCCCAAAGTTGGCGGGGTCCTGCTGACTTTAAACGTGTGGCTCTCAAGAACACAGTGGTCCATGGAGAAACAGGCATTACAGTTGTCCATATTGTGGTTGGGACCCAGGTAATACAAACAAACATCATGTCGGTCTAACGGAAAAATGCCGGCCACAGGAGCACCGATGCATGGGGGCACGGCCCGCTTTGGATTTTCTCTTGGCCCCCGAACCAGACATGACATGAAAGAAATTCAACAAACTTTAAGAAAAAGGACCCAGCGCCATTGCTAGAAATAAAAGGAATGGGTTTACCGGATTCCAACGGTGTCGGGTGAATTCAGAACCGGGATGGAGAGGCAGGAAAACGGCATCAAATGGCGAAGGCCTAGTGAAGCAGATGTGCTTTCGGCAACTCACGCAGCAGGTGCGACCTCGACGGCGGAAGAAACAGAACTGGGGTGGAGGAGTAGACTGCATTGCCTAACAGCCAACTCTCATGTGCCATGTAGTGCATCTGCCTCATGGGCTGTGCCACTGGCACTGACTCCTCCCCTGAAAAAAAAAAACTCCTGTACAGGTGCGCGCCTCCGGCTTACACCCAGCAGTAATGAATGGTGAAGACTAACGAGGGAAAATCTACTATTCCAGCTAAATAGGATACCCTCAACAGACCGAAGTTCCATGTTGTTGATTTTTTTTTAATACTTTCTTTTTATTGCATTAATAAAAAGACATTACAACTTTTATCCTCATGCAAGAGGATTCAATCGAGTACAATATCGAAAACATGGGATATCACTTTATCCTAGCTCTCACATGTATATATAGCAGGAGTAGGGTAAAAAATTTAGATAATTAGCAAAAAATCACCTACTGTCCCAGGTAATAAGAAAGTCCAATATGATAGCCACTTCATGGTTAAGGTGATTGTCCATTTAGTAGGTAAAATGTCCAGGAGAATTGAACTGCACTAGCCAGCAGTGCTGTGACCATGCAAAGAAAAAATATATCAGAGGGAATCTTGGTCCTCATACACTCCGCTATCTCCCTGCTCACTAATACAAATATAGAACGTAGAACAGATCTCAAAATGCAATGAAAGCAGTCACAATAACATGACAAGGGAAACATTAACAGTGGAGTAAATCCCCAATATTTATAGGTAACAGAACTTATACTGGGTAACAATAACAATGAGGAGGTAAAGAATCGCCACCCCCTCCTCCAAAATACTGATTCAACCACATTGTCCCAGTCTCTGTTAACTGTCAACTTTCGTAGAATGAGTGGCAAAAGAAAAAGTCAGTACTCTGCCTTCTTCAGAGTCCGAGCTTACCACCACATTATCCGTTCCCAGTTTGGTATTGAATTCAGTTGCAGCTTTTTCGGACCAGTGACCCGCATCCTTTGGGTCTGTAAATTGCAAACTCTGGCCTCCATAGGTAATTCATAAGCAGGCTGGTAGTAGGAAAAAGTGCGCTATCCCCAATGACCGGAGCTTCTGCCGGACTGCGTTGAATTGTTTCCTCCTCGAACGAGTCTGGAAAGAGAGGTCAGGAAACAGCTTTATCTCTTGATCCTGGATCTCCAAGGGGGAAGTTGCTCAAGCCGCTCCAATAAGTATGACCCGGACCTAAGACCCCGTCGTTTTTAAAATCACTGTTCTCGGTTGAATTGCATCTGCAGGCCGTACCTTCGGGGTTGCTTGATACGCCTACCGCAGAGCTGTCCACTCGAAGTCCTCTGGGATCGCAAGATTTTCAGCCAGCCATTGCTTCAGAAAAGACAAGAGTTTCACTCCTTCAGGTAGACCAACTATTCGGATGTTCCCCGCCCAAATTGTGTTTTCCACCCCCTCTAGACGGTATCGGAGCTGCTGGTTCTCTTTCACCAAAGTGGCTGCGGTAGTCTGGTCTGCTAGGGATCTCATCCACATCAGCGATAGTTGAGCTAAGAGATGTTATCGCCGTATCGTAGGCTTCCAATTTAGTAAGAGTTTTTTCAAGTTTTGAATCCATTGCTCTTACCGATTCCACCAACGCTTGCCAAAGTGGGTCTTTTACAGTAACAGGCCCTGCCATGCGGTCTTGATCTGGACTAGGTGGCGGAGGTTGTGATGCAGTGGAAGGCCTCAAATTTGCAGATGAGTGGGGCTGATTTTGCTTCGTTCGCCTCATTTCAAGTTTAGTACTGTTAGACAGCTGGGAATCTGCAAATTGCACTGAGATCAGTTATAACAGGAAATTCTGAAAAAAATTATAACTTTTGTTAGGCAAAATGGGAGCAAGATGTGCAGAGCTGCAGAAAACACGTCCTGCCTGGAAACTGACTCTCTGGCACCCCCCGAAGTTCCATGTTCACCAAAGCACTGATCCGGGACTGAGTCCGATACTTAAAATGCCCAGAAAATCATTTTGGCGCTTAATGGGGTAGGTGTCCTGGGATGTAATCGTAGACAGGGAATTTAAGAACTGGTGGCAGTTGGGGCTCATACACACATTTCAATTTTATGAAAAAGGTGTTTTTAGCTGGCCTGATGGCACAGAGGGCTGAGGTGCTGGCACCTTACCTCGAACCAGGCCGGCGACCCGGGTTTGGGAACGGACTCGTGACGCCAGGGGTCGGCAGAGGGAGGATAGGATTGAGCATCCGAAGGACGGCTCTCCTATCCTGGGGTGGGATTGAGGACTGCCTCGCTCAAGCAGCAGCCCCTAGTGGAGACTGAGGGCACTGCAGGAGCAGCGCGATGAGGGAACTTAGAAAACAGAAATACCGCTCGCTGGTGGCCGCCGGATGACGGCTCTCCATCCTCCAATTCCTCCGGTGCCTTCAATGGGCCTTCTTCCTCAGCAGTATCCCTGGGCCCTACTGTAGAAGAGTGTGCTGGACTCCCCCACTGGTGCCTTCCCCCTTGGAGGAGGGGGACCCACCCGGCAGGGTTACGTCCGGGATATTCCAGGGACCGACTACTTTGTGAGGTGAAGGAGCTCGGGTAAGGCCGGTGGGGTTGGTGGGGACTTAGAAAGGGGCCTGAAGGAGTGGGGGTCAACAGGACCATGGAGGTGATAAACAAATAATGCAAAAAAAAAAAGAAAAGGGTGTTTTTAAAACATTTCAAAAGCTCCAAGAAGAGTTTTTGATACCAACACGGGATTTCTACCGTTACTTACTAATCTGTCACTTTTTAAATATGGAGCTTAGCCCAAAGGACTTGTCTCCCCCCCCCACTGTTCCCCTTACTCATCCAGTTGTTGGGGGAGCATTCACCCGAGACCCTTGGAGTCCAGATTCTATAAAGCTATACTAAGCTCCCCAAATGATGAAATGGCTAATATACAGATTAACTGAGAGGCCGAGTTGCTGACTGATTTCTCCCCACAAGATTAGACATTTATCTGGCATCGCCAACAACAAACTCATACCAGTGGAGGGAGTTCTCTTGGAAGGTAGCCACGAGATACTTTTGCACACCCCAAATCACAGCTATATATACTGCTCAGGGTGACTCCTTGTGCTGGAGGGGATGCGATTATGAAGTGGCAACACATTCCCATGTTTTCTGGTTTTGCCCAATATTAGCCCCATTTTGGGCTAAGATAGGGGAGGCCCTGTCTCAACTATTCCCTGCATTAGGCACTTTAATGCCAGACCTAGCATTATTACTACATATACTGAAACAAGTTTGTGGAAGACAACAAATTTACCTGATTTCTATCTTGCTGGTTGCAGCAAAGAAAGTTATCGTACGCCTATTTTTAAAGTCCATCTCCCCCAACAATTTCACAATGGGAATCTACTATATACGACATTTATGAAATGGAGTGTCTCATGGCCAGGTTACAAAACAGAATACCTACATTAATGAGTAGATGGACCCCCTGGTTTCTCTTAATATCTGAGAAACGTCCTGAGTTTGTACCTTAAGTGAGTTGGAGGGACAGAACATGAAAATTACGTACTTACTGTAATTCTTGATCTTTTTGTGTATCTTCACCAGTGGGTATCTTGCCGGAGCTAGGACCCCACAGGAGACTTTTTTTTTCCCTGAGGCGGAGTCGACACAGGGGAGGTGCCACCCTCAAGGCCGATGTACTATGTGGCGCTCGCAGGTTGGCTGTTAACTGCCGTCGACTCTGCCCTTGCCACAGTTCTGAAACACTGGAGAGAGAGAGAGAGAGAGGAAGGGATGGAGGGGTGGGGCAAGGCAGCCCAAGGGATAGACAAAAGGAAAGGATATAATAACTAAAAGGAGAAATAAACAACAAAGAGGACAGGAAAAGAAAGAGAGAGAGAGAGGAACAGCCTAAGGGATTGGGAAAAGGGGGGCCCCAATCTCTGGAAGAAAGAAGAAGGGATGGGAAAGGGAGGATAGAAGAGGGAAAAAGAGATGGGGGGAGGGAAGGACACCGCCCTTGGCTAATGAGGACCCGGACCTCGAAGGAGAAAGATTTTTAACAACCTCCAGTCTGCGGAATAAGCAGAAGGCACGACCTGCCTCAAGCAGTCAGAGAGTCCTACAGGAATCAGCACCTTCAGAGGAATGTCGAACAGAGTAGACAAGGCAGCAGGTTCACCCCCCAAATTAAGGAGAAAAAAACTCCAAAAAGGGGAAAAAACCCTATAAACTCAAGAAGGGGAGTAGTAGTCCCAAGGGACATTAATAATAGGATTGAAGGGGGAAATAGGCATCTCTGCACCCTCTACCATGGACCCCAAAGGGGGTCGGGGACCGAGCCAAAGGGAGGGGAGAGAGAAGGAGACACCCCGAGACCCCCTAGAAAAGAACTCCTCCCCATGTGCCTCAAAGAGTTCTCTACCTCCTGACCACAAGGGAAAGGAGAGAAAGGAGGAAAGCTGGATTGCAACAGCAAGACACACGGGGGAAGGGGATTGCCCAGAGACTGAGGTCCAAGACGGAAAGGTGGGCGGGATTTAGTGATGAAGATACACAGAAAGATCAAGAATTACGGTAGGTATGTAATTTTCAAATCTTGTCTGTGTCAGTCTTCACCACTCATTACTAGTGGGCGAGTACCGAGCCCTCCGAAGGGGGCCCAATGCATCCCTAAGGGACTGAGTCCCTTAGCCTCCCAGTGGGGGAGACACCAGATGGGAGAACCCCTACAGGCCTGGTGAGGCATGAGACAGGGAACTCCCAGCAGGAGAAGAAAGGCACCCCTGAAGCTGCCGTCTCACTCTACAGGAGAAGAGATGGGTTCTTCAGAAAGAGGAGGAAATCACCCTACGCCAGGCCAGGGGTGACAACCGGGAAAGGTGAAGCCATGCCGTCTGCCTAGTGCAGATTGCTGTCCCCACAATCCTGGAGGCTACCTCACTGGCATAGTAAGACGCCCTTGCCTGGTGCCTTGCAAGCTCCAGGCCCTGTGCAGAGAGGGTGATGGTTTGCCTGGTTTCCTCTGAATCAGGCATGGAGGCTAGAAGTTGTCCTAGCCTGGACCACAAGAACCTGTTGTAGGTAGCATAGCGGGCCTGATGAGCTGCTATGCAAAGCAGAATCTGAGCCGAGGAGAAAGTTCTCCCCCCCCAAATAGGCAAAATCCAAAGAGTCTGAGTCTGGGGGTCGGTCACGGCCTGGGGTTCAAAGCCCAGAGGGGGTGTCCAGGCACGTCATGCCCGAAGGGGGGTGAGGCAGAGTTTCTGGAGACCCTGGGAGAGGAGGGTGCGCAATACCTCTGGCAGAGGTTCCCTGGGGCTGGGACGGAGGAGAAGGGATGCTGCCAGACCCAGTGTGGCACTTCCCAAAAGGGAGCAGGCCAGGTGGGAACCGCAAGGTTGGCCGCACTGAACTCGCCTAAATAGGCGCGCATCACCCGATCTGGATTGCTTTCAGAGACAGGGGTGATGTGGCACTCGCCTAGCATCCCCGAAAGGAAGCACTGATAAGAAGAGAGATCAGCTGCTGGGGAAAGGTGGACGGAGGGTTCCTCTCCCTCAGAGGAGGAAGACAAGGAAGCCAATGAGTCCGGAGATTCAGGGTTAGGCTGCAGAGGAGTGTGGTGGAACACCTATTTGGCCATGGCTCTAAAATAAGTAGGGAAATGTGCAGCTGAAGCCCTGAACTGCTCCCAGATCAGGGGCCCTCTAGGGCCAGAAACACCTAGGAGAGGGTGGAGGAGTAGTCAGAGACATGGGGCCAAGCACCTCAGAGAAGGAGCATGGTCTCTACCAGGCAGGAGGACCGAGTGGATGCTCCCAACTGGGAGGGAGACCCAGTGGTCCCAGCAGACAGAAGCTGTTCAACCAGGACGGAATGGCTGGAGCTGTGCCCGCAGGAAGAATTTCCCCCGTGAGGTGACTGGGACCGTGTGAGCCCAGATGGACGGCCTCTGACTTCCAAAGTAGAGGTTCCTCTTGAGGAGTGTCCAGGGGAGGGGCGAGGAACCGCACTATGATTCCTCCCAGAACCCGGGCGGGTCCCAAGGAAAGGCTGCTGTGCTAAACCCTGTTCCCTCGACCCCGACCCCGAAAAGGCCCTCTTCCTCATGACCACTAGCCTAGGTAGCTGGCAACCCCTAGTCAACCCCTGGAAGTCTGCCTAGTAGAGTACCCTCCCTCTCCTGGGGTGCCCCGGGCTGTCCAGGCACACCAAGGGGGGGGACCCCAACTGAGGGGACAGACACATCCGTGGCTCCAGGCTGCGCAGCAGCGGCCACCTGGATTGCTGCTGACTGGTCAGTCCCACTGACCACAGAACCCACAGGACACATCTGACCCACAGAGGGAGGCTGAGTGGGGCGAGGTGCTGGACACAGAGGGACCGGAGGATTTGGAAGAATCCAGAAGCCAGTCAGGATCAGATCCTGAATCATCCTCCTCAGAGGAGGACAGAGGCTCGAAGCCAGACCACTCCCCAGTCCCTCCCAGTTCTGGGACTGCGAGCCGCACTGCCTCCAGCCCTTGCACCGCAAGTGGCACCAGAGCCCAGATTGGCTCCACGCCCGATGCTGAGCTCACCCCAGTGCCACGAATGGCACTGGAGTCGAAGGCAGCACCTGCCACGTCGTCGCCCCAGTCCCTGCGAATGCCACCAGAGACAGGCTCAACGCCAGCCCCCGTCTTGGGGCCGCAGACAGTGCCAAAACCAGAAGCAGCCCCGAAAACAGGTCCTGCACCACTCCCCTCCCTGGCACCGTGAATGGTGCCAGAGGAGAAAACGGCACCAAGGGAAGGCCCGGCACCATCTGGGCCCTCGGTGCTGCAAGCGGCACTGGAGCCAAGGGTGGACCCGACAGATGGCGTTCAGGACACTGTCGGCCTGGGCCCATGGGCCCCCAGAGCTTGACACTGGGGGAGCCTTTGCTTCTGAGGAAGCAATTCAGAATACGGTGCCTCCTGCCCGGCCCCCGAGAGGGCCGGACTGGGCCTCCTACACTGTGGAAGGAGCCCCCACTATGGCAAGGCTAGAACTAGCAGAAGCCTCCTCCTCCACAGACCGTATAGGACTGGGAGGGGACCTGGAGGAAGGGTCAAGAATCCTCGCCTTGGCCCGCCAACTGCGAACCTGCCCTCCAAAAGTTGGCGCACGTCCGACTTTAAACGTGCGAATTCCTAGAACCCAGCGGTCCATGAAAAAGCAGGTGTCATAGTTGTCCATATTATGGGCAGGACTGAGGCAGGAGGTGCACCTGTCATGACGGTCCATGACGGAGTAAAGGCGGCCGCAGGGACACTGACACATAGGAGGCTGCCCCGCCTTCGACTTTTTCTTGTCCTCGGGACGAGGCATGACCGGACAGAAAATAATACCAAAGAGTACTTGGCGTCGCTTTTTTGAAGAAAACATGAACGACCTTACTGGTGTAGAGGAAGTGGCGCCGAGCAGGTGAACAGAACTGAGACTACAATTGATAAACAACTGACCAATGGACTAGGCCAAAAACACGCAGTTGCTTGAAGCTCTATGTGATACTCACTCTCTGGTGGGAGAACAACAACTAAGGGGTGAGGTCGAGTCGGGTAAGTTAACGGCCAACCCATGAGCCACGTAGTACGTTAACCTCGAGGGCAGCGCTACCCCTGTGTCGACTCTAACTCAGGGGGAAAAGAAAAGTCTCCTGTGGGGTCCTAGCTCCAGCATGATACCCACTAGTAATGAATGGTGAAGACTGACACAGATAAGATATGAAAATCGTGTACCTACTGTAATTCCTGATCTTTCTGTGTATCTTCACCATTCATCACCTTTGGGTAATGTGGCTGGAGGTCACGAACCTGCGGGAGCTTTTTTTGGATGGGAGGAGTCGACGTACCATTGGCGCCGCCCTCGAGGCCGACACACTGCGTGGCGCTCACAGGTTGGCCGTTAGGTGTTGTTGATCCCGCCCTCCCGCTAGTTCTGAGTTGCCGTAGAGTAAGAAAGGGTTGGGAGGGAGGGACAAGGAAGTCCAAGAGACAGATAAAGGAAAAGATATACAAACTAAAAGGAGAAATAACCGTCTGAGATGACAACACGAAAGTTAGAAATCTAAGGGGATTGGGAAGGGGCCCCAATCTCTGGAAGTAGAAGAGGAGGGAGGGTGGAAATAATTAGAAATAAGGGGGGGGAGACCATACTCTGAACCCTTGACCTGTCTCCAGATTGTATAGTAACTGCGAAGGAGTAGCCAGAAAGCTACACTGCCAGAATTCAAGGCACAGAATCACTGGCAATAAACTCCAACATAAGCAGAAGCAGCTATTCTGGAAGAAAAGACAGGATACAGGGCTGTACCCCCTCCCCTGAAACCAAATTTGGAGGTAAGAAAGTTTCTTAAATTAATTTGAGGGTTGAGTCCCTAAGGACAAGAATGAAGGAGAACAGCGGAAAAAAGATAGGAGAAGAAGAAAGGGTAACCACCAATCCCCACTGCACAGGGGTGGAGCCGAGGCATTGAGGAAAGAAGTGCCCTCCCCGACAGAATGTAAATCCCTGTAGCCCGAAGGTCACCCTGCTCCCCGACCAGCAGAAAGGAAGGGGAGCACAGAGGAAGGGGACCCAGAGCCTGAGGCCCCAGGGGAATGGAGGGTGGAATTGTGATGAATGGTGAAGATACACAGAAAGATCAGGAATTACGGTAGGTATGTAATTTTCATATCTTATCTGTGTCAATCTTCACCATTCATCACTTTTGGGTGAGTACCGAGCCCCTATGAAGGGGGCCCTAGACCCTAAAGAACTAAGTCCCTTGGCGCTCAGTGGGTGGCACATTGGGAGGGAGAACCTTCACAGGTCTGGAGAGGCCTGAGACTGGGGCGAGTAAGACGGGGACCCCCCGGAGGGAGCAGGAGGTTACCCCGACAGACACCGCCTCACCCTACAGGAGAAAAGATGAGTTCTTTGGTATGTGCAGGAAACCACCCTACGCCAGGCTAAGGGTGACAACTGGGCGAAACGCAGCCATGCCGTCCACCTAGTGCAGATTGCTGTCCCTACGACCCGGGAAGCTACCTCAGCGTCGTAAGATGCCCTCGCTTGGTGCCTTGCTAGCTCCAGGCCACGTGCAGAGAGTGCAATGGCTTGTCTGGTCACCTCCAAATCAAGCATGGAGGCTAGGAGTTGACCTAGCCTGGACCACAGGAACCTATCGTAGGTAGCATAGTGGGCCTGATGTGCAGAAATTGAAAGAAGCAACCATGTTGAGTAGAAAGTCCTCCTCCGCCAGAAGTCAAAATTCATGGAATCTGCATCTGGGGGCCGGTCACGGTGAAGGGCGTGAAGCCCATCGGGAGTGTCCAGGTGCATCAGTCCTGACTGAGGATGAGGCAAACCACCTGGAGACTCCGGGGGGGGGCACAATACCTCTGGCACAGATCCCTAGGGGCTGGGACTCTGGAAAAGGGTCTTTGCCAGAAACGCAACAACGCCTCCTGGAAGGGAGCAGGCCAGTGGGGCACCACAAGGGTGTCCGCACTGAAATCATCTAGGAAGGTGTGTGTCGAATGCTCCAGATTGTGCTGAGTGGGTGGGGTGACATGCAGGTCCTCCAACATCCTCATGAGGAAATGCTGATACTCTGCGAGATCAGCAGCAGGGGAGATGTGGACAGAGGGCTCCTTCTTCCTGAAGAGGAGGATGAGGAAGCAGAGGACCTAGCAGATTCAGTGGCTGGTTGCTCAGAGGGAGGTTGGGACACCTGTCTGTCCATGGCCCTGCCATATGAAGGGAAATGAGCAGCCATAGCCCTGAACTGCTCCCAGGACAGAGGTCCCCTAGAGCTAAGAATGCCTGGGAGAGCAGGAGAAGGTGACAGAGGAGTGGGGCACAGCCGACAACAGGAATTGACTGTCCTCTGTCCGGGCAAAAGGGCGCATCTGGAGCCCCAAGGGAAGAGGGAGCTCCGGAAAACTCAACAGCTGACAGGTGATCAACCATGCTGGAACTGCCTAGGCTGCACCTTGAAGATTCCCCCGTGAGGTGACTGGGGCCATGGAACTCCAAAAGGTTGGTCCCCTACCTCCAAAGAACAGAGCCCTCTCAAGGAGACTGAGAAGGGAGAAGGAAGGACAGAGGTCCACACTACGACTCCTTCCCGAACCCGGGTGGGTTCCAGTAAAGGGTCGCCACGTCGGACCACGACCCCTGAGTCCAAAAGAGCCCTCCTCCTTGCAAACGCCAGCCTAGGCAGCTGACAAATCTGGTTAGTCCCTGAAGGGACTACCCAGGGAGTAGCACCCTTCCCTCCTGTAGGTGCTCCAATCGGCCCTAAAGATGGGCACTCCAGGCACACCACCTGAGGGGGTACCACCATTGAGGGAGCAGAAAACCCTCTGAGGGCAGGCTGCAGAGCAATAGTGGACTGCACCACTATCTGCTGGTCAACACCCCTGACCTTGGACATGGGGGCAACTGCCCGTTCCTCAGAGGGGGCTGGTTCAGGTCAGTTGAGGGAACTACCATGGTGTCCATGTGAGTGGCCAACTCCAGAGTCAGACAGCTTGTCCGAATCAGAGTCACACTCCGCCTCCGAGGAGGTGGAGACTGAAGTCCGATGCCAGACAGTACGTGGACACCTACTGCCATCCAGATCGAAGGGGGTACCAGTCCGGGTGTCCGCACCAGAGCTGGTGCCGAAGCCCCCAACTGCAATACGAATGGTGTGCGAAGAAGACAGGGTGCGACAGCAGCAGCAGCATCAGAGCCAGTTCATGCCATGGCGCTTGACTGATCCCACCCAATGGCATCGCAAGTGGCGCCGAGGTCAGGGATGGGCGGTGATTAACGGCACCGACAGCTTCTCAGCACCGAACAGCAAAGAGCACGACATTTCCCACGACGCTGTGTCTTCATTCGGCGCCGCAAGTGGCACCAGAGCTAGACACGGCGCTGTGTTCAGCCTTGTGGCGCCGATGTGAGAAATGGTAGAGGACGGTGCTGTAGAACCTCCCATGGCACCATCAGCACCATCGGCGCCATGAACGGCAGAGATGGCACCAAGCGATGGACCAGCGCCGACCATGGTGCCATCAGGACCCATGGTGCAGCGAACAGTGCCGAGGCCCAAGACAGTGACGGACGGCGTCGAGGACGGTGCCAACTCAGGCTTCCCAGCCTGAGGAGATGACACTAGGGGAGCCTTCACCCCTGAAGGGGCGGTTGCCAATGCAGTGCCTCCTGCCCCCCGGGGGGGGACGGACTGGGACTCCTGCATCGCAGAAGGGGCTTCTGCAACAGTGAGGCTACTAGGAGCAGAAGCCCCCTTCTCCACAGTCCATACAGAACTGGGAGAGGACCCGGAGGAAAGGCCGAGAGACTGCAGCTTGGCCCGAGTGCGCGCTTGTGCCCCGAAAGTCGTCGAAGCTCGTCCAACTTTCCATGCGCATTCCATGACGGTTCATGGAGAAACAGGCGTTGCATGAATCCATGTCGTGAAGTGGGCCAAGACACCGAGGCAACGGTCATGCTGGTCGGTGATGGAGTACTTGCAGCCTCACGGGCACAGTTGCATAGGGGGCCACCCTGTCTAACAATTTCTTGCCCCCCCAACCGAGACATGACCCACGGCAAAACAAGCTAAATGACCCGACGTCGCTAACAAACAAAGAAAAGGAACAGTCTTACCAGCGGCATCGAGTGGTGGTGAGAACGGAACCGGAAGGATGCAAGGACGGCCTCGAGGGGTTTTTGGCGTAGAAGGCCTTTTATTCGAACTAGGCCTCTAGCACAGCAGTTTCACATGAGGTGCGATCTCTATGGCAGGAGATGAAGAACTGGCGGGGGGGTGAGGTCGACGCTGAAGTGATGGTCTGCGAGGGGTTGAGTTCTGACTTGGCCAACTTAATAAGTAGACCCAAGCCTGAGCAAATCTGGAGGGCCAGATTCCTGAAGCCAGCTGTCCAGGTATGGATAGATCTGGACCCTGTGGCGCCTCAGGAATGGTGTCACCACTGCGATGCACTTAGTGAAGACCCTGGGGGCTGAGTAGGGGCCAAAAGGCATGCCCCAAAATTCATACAGCACCTCCGTGTGGAACTGAAGGTACCACCAATGGGACGGATGGATAGGGATCTGGAAAAAGGCATCCTGGAGGTCCAGAGAGCAGAACCACATGCCCTTCTTGATTTTGTTAGTCTGCAGCCCTCTGAAAATAAGCTCCTCCTCCTCGGGGATTTCAACATAAACTGGCTCGCCTCTGACACTGGCTCTTACAAAGATGACATCCTAGCAGCAAACCTGACTCAGATGGTAACCTCCCCCACCCGGAAAAATGACAAAACTGGTACAAGCACCCTTATTGACTGGGTTCTCACAAATCACCCTGACCGATAAAAACATTAAAGTCCTCCCTGACTCCTCAGTGACCACTCCCCAATGTCCTGTACCTGGTCTAATAAATTTCTCAAGCCACCCCCAAAGTTATAACAAGCAGAGTATTGCCTTATGGGAATCTTATCAAGTTGAAAACCCATCTCCTACAACAGGACTGGACGCCAATCCTTGAATCAACTGATATTAATACCGCACTAGAATACTTCATTAAATCTTTCAACTCTGCATGTGACTTATACGCCCCAGTAAAAAAACGTAAAATCAAAGCGCTATCAAATCCATGGATTACTGCCAAACTACTTGCCGAGCTCAAGGTTCGGGACCACCTCTGGGCAGTTGCCAGAGACACAGGCTCACCTCATGATACCCTAAAATACAAGCAGGCACGAAATAGATGTACCTCACAAATTAGGCAAATGAAGAGCTTATTTCAAAAATGCCCTTGAATCCACCTGGGTGATGGAAGAGCTTTTGGGACAACATCCGAAACATAATGGGTAAACAATCAAAATCGTCACCTACCATTATGAAAGTTGATGGATCCACCACTCTTGACCCAAAGTCTATTGCAGATGCACTTAATAAGACATTCACAGACCTTAGTGGGGTCCTCCCCCCAGATTTCTTCTCGGACTTACCTGTGCCTAGCCTAGTATCACAAAACACCCCTCGTGACAAACCACAATTTTACTTCAAGAAAATCAAAGTGCACGAAGCACACAAGTACATAAGAAAGGCCTGCTCCAAATCCAGAACAAGTAGTGACACGCTAGATCTAAAAATCCTGTCTCTCACCCTGGATGAAGTAATTCACCCCCTTGCAAAAATTCTTAATCTGTCACTTTGCCAAAGTCAATTTCCCAACAAATGGAAATCTGCCATAGTTAAGCCAGTGCACAAAGGGGGACAAAACCTCAACAGGAAACTATCGACCAATATCAATACTCCTCCCTCTCCAAAGCACTTGAACGAATAGTGGCAGACCAACTCTCTGATTACCTGGACAAATACAATCTACTCTGTAATCAACAGCACGGCTTTAGGAAAGGACATAGTACAACAACAGCCTTACTTGATTTCTCTGGAGAAGTCCACTCAGCCCTGGACAAGGGTGCCAAACAGGTGCAGTCTTTATCGATCTTACAAAAGCTTTCGACACAGTCCATCATGGCCTACTTACCTCCCTACTTTCTAGCCTAGGCCTGGTCAAGGTCCTTGTGCTTGGGTAAAAAGTTATCTGTCCAATCGGGTCACAGGCTGTAAAATCTCTAATGAACTCTCCGACTTCAAACCAGTTCTCTCGGTGTACCACAGGGATCAATTCTTGGACCGCTCCTCTTTAGCCTGTTCCTTAACTCCTCCCAGATATCTGCCAGGAGAAAATAATCTTATACGCTGATGATGCTGTAATCTCTCTTCCCACAAGGATCCAAACTCCCTACGAAAAAGCCTGCAACTTGCTTTCTCTAGTGTTGAAAGGTGGTTCCTGGATAGTAAACTTGTGCTAAACCACAATAAAACAAAAGCCATGCTCTTCTCCAATCACCAAAACAAAATAGGCATACTCCACTCACCATACAAACCTCTGCGGAATTACACTGGACCAAGTAAATACTTTCAAATACCTTGGCATCACTTTTGACCAAGGGCTCACCTTTGCAACCCACATTGACAACGCTGCGAAAACAGTGAACCAACGCCTTGGAATACTATTCCGTAACCGACAATTTCTAAATCAAGCGGCATTGAGAATAGCTATACAGAGTTCCAAAATCTCAATCATTGACTATGGCCTTATTATTACTGCAATCTACTGAGGGACAAAAGGTTGCTTCCACATTCTCATTCAAATCAATATTCTTCAAAGAAGTAGAAGACCTTCTACTCCAGCTAGATACCATCAAAAGTGCAGGTGCAGACTCCCTGGATCCCTACTTTCTAAAAGTAGCACTGCATGCCTTAACTGCCCCCCTCACCCACCTCTTCAATCTATCACTTGCCACTGGTTCTATCCCTCAATATGGAAAACAGCTCAAGTGTTTCCATTATTTAAGGCAGGTGATCCCATGGACCCTCAACAATTATAGGCCCATCTCCATCTTACCAGTACTATCCAAGATGCTTGAGAAGCTGGTAAACTCTCAGTTAACTGCCTACCTTGATACCAACAATCTCCTTAATCCAGCTCAATCTGGGTTTAGATCTATGCATAGCACCATCTCTGCACTAGCAAAAGTCACAAATGACTGGCAGACTGCCTTAGACAAAAAGAATAATACCTGTGCTGTGTTTCTGGATCTAAGCAAAGCCTTTGACACTGTGGATCATGATCTACTCTAATCTCCTCTCTGAACTCCATAGGCCTTGACTCACTCTCTTTAAATGGTTCAGATGCTATCTCTCCGGAAGATTACAACTGGTAAAAATGAAGGTGATCTATCTACCTCTAAACCACTCCTAAGAGGTGTACCGCAAGGCTCCATCCTGGGTCCCATCCTTTTGCCATTTACATCAACAATATTGATTCCAATCTCTCACAATCTAATATCCACCTTTTGCAGATGACACTGTACTATATGTGAGCAATCCTCACCATCAAAAGCCTGTGAGCTCCTACAGTCTGAATTCTCCTCCTTCAGCACAACCTATTAGAAAAGAAATTACTACTAAATGCCAAGAAAACCAAAGCTATGTTCTTGCCACCAAGAACTGTTCTTCCACTATCCCATCATTCACCCTCCCACAACTCTTTACCATCCTTGGTGAAAATCTGGAATATGTAGACAAATTCAAATATCTAGGAGTATAGATAGACAATAAACTAGACTATACTACCCACGTTGAAGAGCTCCTGAAAAAGCTAAGACAAAGACTTGGTCTATTCTATAGATCAAACACTACCTGACCAAAGATTCCAAACAAAGATTAATCCTAGCATCATTCCTGTCCCTCATTGATTATGCTGACTTCCTATGGTCATTGCTCCCTCTCCCATCTAAACAAATTAGACACCCTGTATCATAGAGCTATTAGATTCATTACTGACCTTCCTCTAGCACCCATCATTGTTCTCTACAATGCAGTCAGTTGGACATCCCTGCAACATAGAAGAAGAAAAATGCTGCTATCTGGATCTACAAAGCTCTGACAAACAAACTCCTTCCTACATCTCAGACTGCTTCAACCGGATCACATCCAGGCCTTACACCTTGAGGATCAACAAACTGATCCTGCTGAAGATTCCTATCACCTGCACCCGTATGGAAGAGCTGCAATCAGCTATTCCCTGGCACTTATCTGAATTCTATTCAAAATCATTGAAACTGGATACACTGATTCCTCTGACATCCTTCAAAAGCTGTACACCAGCCTATTCCCAGATTCGCAACTGCTTCCACAAGGCCTAGTCCCCCACACCCCCACCCTCCCACACACCCCTCTCTCCTCCACCCCCTCTTTAAAGCTCCTCCCTATTCTTCTATCATTCCTCTAGCCCTTTCCCCATCAAACCTCAGTATATATGCCCACCCATGTACCATTATCCAAGCCTTATCCCTACTAAACTGTTTGTTTCTCTCCTTTATTAGGTTTTAGGTTTACTGTCCTTTGCCTTGTATATATGTAAATACTTGTACATCTATCTCACTCATAAATGATTGTATTTGTGCTTATTTTGTATCATGTTCTTGTATACAACTTGTAACCTTTTTTGTTATGACCACTCAGGTCCATCTTGTAAATGAGCTATGCTCAATGATGTTCGCCTGAATAAATAAAGATTTTGATTGATTGATTGATTGATTATTTATGGCTCAGCTACCTCCACTGCTCTAAGGCGTATCTCAATCACTCTAAATAAGGCCTGCCGGCTCCTCACGGGGGCTCAAAGACTGACTCACATGTGTGATCTGTACTATGAATCAGGCTGGTTGAACCTATCAAATCGTCTTATTTATCTCACCTGCACAATGGCAAAAAATCTATCTTGGGACTGACTCCATTATGTATTCAAACCTACTCTCGACTGAATCCTGGCTCACGACCCTCCACCAGATCTGAACGCCAACCTTCCTGGTTCCGAGATGCCGGACTGCACAGGGACAAAGATCTTTCGCATACAGGGCCCCGATGGTTCAATGCGCCTTAGTCCACCTACTCTATCCTCAACCTCGCTTGAAGCTTTAAATCCATGCTCTATGCCCACCTACCACCACTAGCAACTGTGACTGCACTAGATAAAGACTACTACTCCTCATGTCCATCCTCACATCTGAGGCCTCTTCCTCCCTGACTAATGAACCCTCTGGTACCTCTACTACTTCCTGTCTCCCACCCAAACTCACTCCCCCTTTTTCCTGTCTCCTCTCACTTACTCTCCCGCTCACCACCTTTCCCTCCTCTCTAGCCTCCTTTTGGCGCCTAATGATCACCCTCTCCCTGGAAGTTTCCTTAACCTCGAAATTGTCTACTCGCTTGAACCTGTTATAGCTTGTTTTTCTATGAAACTTAAAAACGTTACTGCCTTAAACTGTTAATAGCAAATTTATGATGTAACTTTCCTGTCTGGTTTTACCTGTAATGTGTATCGTGCTTTGTTAAATGTTCTTTGTGATGTGGAAGCTTTGTAAAAGAGCCCTGGCTCAAAGGTATTAATTCCTAGACTAATAAACTAAACTAAACTTCTCCAAAGGTGGTATTATCTGGTTCAAGGTGACCACCCTGAACTTGCGCCTCCTCAAGAACTGGTTCAGGCTGTGCAGATCCAATATGGAGCACCAACCCCCTGTCCATTTGGGGACCAGGAAGTACCTGGACACAAAGTCCTGACTGGCCGCGGTTTCTGGGACATGAGCCACAATGCCTTTCTTGAGGAGCTGGGCAATGTCCTCCCTGAGGGTGGACAACACTGGGAAGTCATGGACTCCCATGGGGCTTGAGCCAGAAAGGGTGGGAGAGTGTCTAAGTCGAGAGGCAAACCTTGACTCACCACATCCAGCACCCATTTGTCCACAGTGACAGTGAACTAGGCACGCCAGAGATAGCAAATCTGACCCCCATGGGAAGCTGAGGCAAGGGACAAGACGATTGGGAGGCAGATGCCCTCAACTCATCACTGTACAGCTATGGAGGAGGAGGATCCAGTGCCGGCCGCCGGGGGAGCATAGTTGCTCTGAACACTGGATTTTGTGGGGCACTGGTTGGCTGACTTGGGCTTGGGTCACCAGACCTGGGAATACCCTGTCTAGTGTGACTGTTGCTTAGGCTGCTGGGGCTGAAAGGGCTGAAACAAAAGGGGATTCTTCAGCCTCTGGGTTTTGGGGTCTTTTGCCAAGGACGAGACTGAGTCCAGGGTGGCACTGGACTTCTCAGTTCTCGAAAGGTGGCCCTCCACACCAGGCCCAAAGAGGTTGGTGCCCAAGAAGGGGACATCTGCCAGAGTATGCTGGGTATCTATCGTGAAGGTAGAGATCCAAAGCCAGGCTCTGTGGCACATAGCCACCGCCATAGACCAGGCGCAGGGGCCATCTATGTCCAAGGCCATCTGGAGCTGTTGCTTAGCAAGAGTGTGGCCTTGGTCACAGACCACTTTCACCCCGACTGCAAGTCCATGGAAAAGTGGGGAATGATGTGGTCCAGGACCCACATAAGTGCATGGCTGAAGTTGGCCATCATAATGGCAGAGTTCACCTGCCTGAAGCCCAAGCAGGATGCAGAGTACACCTTTCTGGCTGCTTGGTCCAGCTTCTTAGATTCCTTGTCGGGGGCGCCTGTTGACATCCCTGACATTGCCCGTCAGGCAGAAAATGGAATCCACCACTAACCCTTCAGTCGAGGGGTGACTGGAGAAACAAGAGAGGGATCAGTTGGGACAGCGTACTTCTGGGCCATACAGGCAGAAGGCGCAAGGCAAAAGCTGGATGCTGCCACAACTCTAAGGCAGGACCCAGGAAGGCTTCTGTCACTGAAAAGCCACCCCTAGGGAGTCATCCCAGTCATGGATCTCTGTCAGGGGGTACTTGGCATGCTTCTGGGCTGGCTCCAGCAGAATCTCCATAAACTGGGAGATGAGCTGGAGCCAGGCCCCAGAGGAAACAGGACCCTGGTTGAAGGTGAGGTCCTCAGAGGACTTCCGATCAAAGCCTGGGGTCCTAGAGGAATGTAAGGAGAAGCCAGTCGTGTCAGACTCCTCAAACACCACCATTGATCCCCTGTCCACGTGAACTACCCTGGATTCATTAGAGTGGGTAACCTGCACTGAAAGTCGGTCGGGTAAGCTGGCCGACCAGCTTTGGATAGAGCCTCGAGCAAGGGCTGCCCTGGGCAGAGGCTCCACTAAAATTGGTGAAGAAGCCAGAGAAGGCTCGACCAGATGGGGCTGAACCAGAATGGGCCTCACCAGTGTAGTCAACAGGAGTGCTGTGGTCTTCTGGAAGGACTGGCCCTGCTCAAGGACCCACTGCTGCCACAAGCTTCCTATACCATTTCCACGACTTACAGCAGAGCCTCTCATCATCCGAAGACAAGGAGGAAGAGGAGTGTTGGAGGAATGTCTGCGGAGGTTGAGAGCAGGAATGACCCGAATCCCGAGACCTTGACTTAAAGACCTCAATCGCTGACCAGAATGATGTCGTTGAGGGAAAGAGGGTCTGTCTAAACCACATGAACCAGGTCCTGCCACGAAACCTCTGAAGAAGCAATCTCCTGGGAGGAGACAGCAAGGTCAGCCAACTCTTCTGTCCTTGACTCCCTCCTGGGTGTGAGTAAAGAGGACAGGAGTCAGAGAGAGACAGAGTCATCACCCACCTTGTTCAACAAAGGGTCAGTTTCTTCAAGAAAAATCTCAGCAATCTGGTTGGCCCACATCTCGACCAACAAGCCTGATGGGGACACCATAGAGCTAGAAGCTTGTCCTATTGCCCTGGGGGCACTGGCCGAAGCCAACTGCTCGACAACCGTCAAGTGGTCGAAGGAGTTGCGAGAGTGGGAAGCACAAGCTCACTCCCAAACCCATGATGAGACTTCTTCAGCCTCACCTTAGAGGAACACTCCCCTCAGGGAGGGCCCTCTATGGGGGTCTGGAGAGACTGGCACATGTCCCAAAATTATCCTGAAAAGAATGCCCCCGAAGAGGCACTCACTGGAATCAGTGCTAGGGTGGAGGATAAGACCACCGTGGCCTGGGCTCCAGCTGAGAGGCTCAGTCCACCACTGCCAAAACGGCCTTGAAGGCATCTTTGGACCAGACCAGGGGATCTTGCTCGTCTGGTTGGCCAAGGAGGAGAACAGGGTCTTGCACAGGCCATAAGCCTGCGGGTCATGCTCTGACCCCAAGCAATACATGCACGAGGTGTGAGAGTTGGTACGCAACATTTTTTTGTTGCATGCCATGCACAGTTTGAACCATAGGCCAGTTCAGGGTTCATCGTGCTCCATATCAAGGAGATATGGCAAAGAAAACCAACCTGAGGGGAAAAAAAAGTACAGTTACGTAAGAACTTACCATAACAAATCTTCGAGAGGCGCTCTTGCAGCAGGCCATACTGACAGGACTAAGCAGTTTAGGAGCCAGGACCACACGGAAAACCTTTAGCTAGCAGGCTACCATGAGGGACAGGTGATGTCAGTGAAGCCTACAAAAGAGGGCGGCTCTCCACACATACCTCAGTTCTCTCGCCGGAGACCCCATGCAAACAGCAAATGGAGAACCTAGGAGGTTTCCCTGAGAGCTCAAAGAAAGGCAAAAGTAATGCAAGAGAGAAAAAGAGCAAAGGAGAAGGATGGATGAAAAGCAGGTCCTGCTGCAAGGGCTTCTCTCGAAGATCTACTGATAAAGTAAGTTCTTACGTAACTGCACAATCTTACTTCGAGGAAGGCTCTTGCAGCAGGCCACACCAGTATGACAGTCTCAAACAGTGCCTGGTAGCACCAGGAAAGGAGCACTGAGAGGAAGACAGATCAGCAGCAAAGAGCTCAGGAGAGAAGGCCCTGAAGGACTGTGAGTCCGAAACTGGCTATTTGCTGAGAGGCTACATCCAAGCTGTAATGCTTGGTGAATGTGTGGACAGAACTCCAGGTGGCAGCTGCACAAATGTCCGTAGCAGATGCATTTCTAAAAACAGTGGCCACTCCCAGAAAGGTCGTCTTGTATTTGAGGTAGCAATAAACACTGCAACTCGCTAACCACTCAGCCAAACACTTTTGGAAACAGGAACGCCCGCCTCTCTCTCTCTCTCTCTCTCTCTCTCTCAGGGGCGAATGAGACAAACAACTGGTCATATTTCCTGAAAGGCTCTGTGTGGTTCATGTAGTACCGCAAAATCCTATGTACATCCAAAGTATGGAGCAAGGCCTCCTCCTGATTAGAATACTCAGGAAAATAAACTGGCCAAGTGGATGGATTGATTCAAAGTAAACTCCGACACCACCTTAGAGAAAAACTTAGAGTTAGTATGCAAAGACACCCTGTCTTTGTGAAAAACCAAATAAGACTCCTTACACACAAGAGCCTGCAGCTCGGAAATCCTTCTAGCAAAAGTAACAGCAACTAAAAAGAGTGCTTTTTATGACAGAAAGTGCAGCTCGCAGCCAGTCCAAAGGGAGTTAAAGTGAGTTTCTCCAACATAAGGCTGAGGTGCCATGGAGGGACCAGGTCCTGAATCTGAGGTTTCAGATGCAAAATGCCCTGCAGAAATGTGTGGGACACACTGAGCTGGGCAACAGCTTTGCCCTCAATAGGTGCATGGTGCGCAGATATGGCAGAAAGCTGCACCTTGAGTGCGGAGTAACCCAAGTCTGAATCCAAAAGGGAAAGTATTCCCAACATCTGATTCACCGGACAGGTGAAAGGATCCAAATGGTGAGCAGCAGCCCAAAAAGTGAAACACTTCCTTTCTGGTGGAGGGCTTCCTAGCAGCCATCAGGATGTTTTCGACCCTAGAGGCCACCCCAAAATGGGCAACAGCTAGGTCAGCAGGAGCCATGCATAGAGATGCAGGGACTTTTTTTTTTTTTTAACTTTCTTTATGCCCCCTCACTCACTGGCTCCTGACCAGCTCTCCAGAATGGTCACTCTGCCTGGCCTCAATCCCACCCGCAGCCTCCAGTCCTCGCCCTTATGGGCCCACCACATCTCCTCTCCACTGCACCCATCTGCCCAACCCCGAGCCCCCTAGGGCAGGACCGCTGATTCCTCCCTGGTGCTCTATCTAGAATCCAGTGGAGCAGCCAGGGTAGGGAGGGAGTACCGCAGCAGGCAGAAAGGCCCGACACTGGGCGTGGGGGCCGACCACTGGAACCCCCTTCACCCTCCAGGAGCCAGAATATTTTCCATTTTCTGCCCCCCCCAACATGGGTTGTACAATGTCATCCAGTGTGTGAAGTGAGCACATCCACACATGCCCGGACGGCCGCCTGATGTTCTCCCTGCTTGTTGGTCCCCAACTGCAATGTGCTCAGTGTCCACCGGGCATCACTAGCACCGCGGGATGGGAACCCCCACTCCCTCCTAGGAGAGGAGAGGAGAGCGGTCCATTGGATGCTCAATCCTCTCTTCCCTGGCTCCCCAGGCTCGTTCCCAAACCTGGGTCACTGGTGTGGTGTGAGGTAAGGTAGATGTCTCAACCCACAGTGTCACCAGGCTGGCTCGAAATGCAGGGACTTGAGGTCGGCATGGACAAGGGTGCACTGGTCCTGAGAAAACAAGCTGGTGCACAGAGGCAAGGGAACCAGAGGTTCCACTGCTAGCTGTTGCAGTAAAGGGAAACCAAATCTGACACAGCCAGAAGGGGGCTATGAGAATCATCTCCACCTCTTCCAACTGGAGCTTGAGCGGAATCCTCTGTAACAGCAGAAAGTGAGGAAAGGCATACAGAAATCTCCCCTTCCAGGAGAGGGACAATGTGTCTCGCCAGAAAATTCCAGGCCCAAGATGGAGCGAGCAGAAAATACAGGTTACTCACCTGTAATAGGAGTTCTAGGAATGGTATATGTTGTTCATCCACACTTACTGGCAGATTCCTTGCCGCTTTAAATCTTGCCGGAAGGTCTTCAAGCTGGCTCCTCCCACCCACCCAGGTGGTAGAACTCTTGGCCCCGCCCCATGATACCAGATCTAGCCCGCTGGAAACCAGGTTGTGCGTCGAAGCCGGGGAGGTCGGGTGGGTTGTCTGGATGAACAATATATACCATTCCTAGAACTCCTGTTACAAGTGAGTAACCTGTATTTCTAGGGATGTGGATATGTTGTTCTATCCACACTTACTGGCAGACTCCTAGCAGTTCTCCGGGAGGAGGAAGGCAAGGCACACCCCCTACTTAGGAAATAAGGACTGGTGAACCGAGGTCCCAAAACCAGCATCCCGGCATGACTCAAGGTCGATGTGGTAGTGGGTAATGAAGGTGTGTGCTGACTTCCAGGTAGCAGCCCTGCAGATTTCCTGGATAGGGACATCCCTGGAAGCAGCGTTATGGCAGGTAGAATGAGCTCTTATCCCTCTGGGAGGCTCCATGCCCACCAACCTATAGCAAAGATCTATGCAGGAGGTGACCCACCTGCCTATCGTCCACTTGGCTGCAGGTCTGCCAGGTGCGGCTTCAGCATAGGTGACAAACAGCTGGCGAACCTCTCCCCGAACTTCAGCTGTCCGCTCCTTATAATAAGAGAGTGCCTCCTTCTAGGGTCCAAAATATGGAGCCTATATTCAGCCTCCGAGGTGTGACTAGGGTAGAACACCGGCATAGTCAACACCTGGTTAAGATGAAACTCCAACACCACCTTCGGAAGGAATTTCGGGTGGGGGCACAGGACAACCTTGTCCCTGTGGAAGACCAGATAAGGAGACTCGATGGAAAGCGTCTGGGAGCTCTCCCATCCTTCTGGCTGACGTAATAGCCACCAAGAAGGCGGTCTTCCACGACAGGTGGGAGATATCGCACCTGTGCATTGGTTCGAATGGCTTGCCCATGAGCTTAGCCAATACCAGCAGTAGATCCCACAGAGGTGGAGGTTCTCACAACAGAGGGGATATGTGATCAAGGCCTTTGAAAAAGCACCGGACCACTGTCTCCAGTGCCACCGACTGCTTCCCGGGCCACGCCCGGTAAGCAGAGATGGCTGCCAGGTGCACCTTAAGGGTCACTGAGCGAAGCCCTTGCTGAGAAAGGGACCATAGGTAGTCCAGAATGCTGGCCAAGAAACCCCTCATCCTGACATCAAATGGAGAATCTCTTCCATCTGAAGGCATAGCATTTTCTGTTCAACTCCTTTCCGGATGCCTCAACAACATTGAGGACCTCGTCTGAAAGACCCAAGGCCTGGAACTCTAGCCGCTCAGAAACCAGGCCGTCAGGTGCAGGGATTGAAGGTCCAGGTGGAGTACCTTCCCCTGGTTGACTGAGATCAGGTCAGGGCGGGCTGGAAGCTGCCTCGGGAGCCTGGAGCTGAGGCTGAGGAGATCTGGATACCAGAACTGGCGGGGCCAGTCTGGGGCTACCAGAATCACCTGCGCCTTGTCCCTCCTCACCTTGAGAAGCACCTTGTGGATCAAGGGAAATGGGGGAAGGTGTAGAAGAGGCCCAGGGTCCACAGGCTCGAGAAGGCATCCCCCTGCAGCGAGCTGTGCCGTAGTGGGCGGGCATGAAACAGCCTCAGCTTTGCATTCTCCCTGGAGGCAAACAGGTCCAGCTGAGGTGTGCCCCAGTGGGAGAACAGATCATGTACTACCTCCAGCAGGAGAGACCACTCGTGAGATGCAGCACCTATCTGGCTTAGGGCATCGGCCAGAGTGTTGGAGGCTCCCGCCACATGGATGGCTAGGAAATTTGCCTCCAGTCTGCTCACGAGGGACCAAGTGCGGAGAGCTTCCTTGCACAGAGGCAAGGAGTGCGTCCCGCTCTGGTGGTTTAGGTAGTACATGGTCATGGTATTGTCCATCTGGACCTGGACCACTTGACCCCGTATAAATGGAGTGAAGGCGGAGAGGGCTAGTCAGACCGCTCGAAGCTCCAGCAGGTTGATGTGGCATCGAGACTCCTGAGAGGACCAGAGGTCATGCGCTCTGTGCTCCCCCAGATGGGCACCCCAACCCATCAGAGAGGCATCGGTTGTTAGAATGACCGTCCGCTCGGGGTGGACAAATGGGATGCCCTCCTGCAGATGAGCTGGAATGATCCACCACTGAAGAGCATTCCACATCTCCTGGGTCACCGCCACTGGCTGGTCCAGAGGACCGGAGCGCTGAGACCACTGGCAGGCCAGCCCCCATTGAAGGGGACGCATATGCCAGCAGGCCCAATGGACCACGCTGGTGCAGGCTGCCATGAGGTTCAGGAGGTGCAGGAAGTCCCAGACAGGGTGCAATTGCCCAACCAGAAATGATTGGGCAAAGGAGGAAAGAACCTCGGCCCTGTCTGCCGGGAGCCGTGCTCTGGCTCCAAGAGAGTCGAGCTCTGTCCTGATGAATTGAATCACCTGCGTTGGCATGAGTTCTGACTTGGCCTCGTTGATGAGGAGGCCAATCTGAGAGCAGAGCTGGAGGGCCAGATCCCTGGACCGCTCCACCTCCAGCCTGGAGGGGGCTGCAGTCAGCCAGTCATCCAGGTAAGGGTACACCCAGACCCTTCGACACCGCAGAAATGCTGTCACCACTGCCATGCATTTGGTGAAGACCCTGGGAGCTGGAGAGAGGCCGAAGGGCATGGTCCGGAACTTGTAAAGGGAACCCTCTGCTCTGAAGTGAAGGAATCACTGGTGGGATGGATGGATTGGGACGTGAAAGAACGCATCCTGGAGGTCCAGAGAACAGAACCACATGCCTGGTTCCAAGGATGGAATGATCTCCCTTGGGGGGGGTGACGAGGCTGGTGGCGACACCCTTCAACCCGTCACTGGGCAGGCTTAGAGGAGGGACCGGCCAAGGGACCTCCTGGGCCTTTACCTCCCTGCTTCCTGTTGGAGGAAGCCGCGGGCTTGGGTTTGGGATGCCAAGCACAAGCCTGCTGGCCCTGGTGCTGGTGCTGTTGGGCCGGATGTGCCGCAGGCGCAGAAGGACGAAAGGTCTTGTGCTGCTGCTGTCGGCGGCCTTTGTCCTTCTGGGCGGAGGTGACCGAGTCCAGAGTGGCACTGGACTTTTCGATTCGCTGGAGGTGACCTTCCACTCCAGCGCCGAAGAGGTCGGTCCCCAAGAAGGGGACCTCCACCAATTTGTGCTGGGTATCCATCGTGCAGGTGGATATCCTCAGCCATACTCTGCAGCGCATGGCCATCGCGGCCGCCACCGATCTGGCACAGGAGTCTCCGATGTCCAGAGCCATTTGGAGCTGCTGCTTAGCCACTGCCCTATCCTGGTCCCGTACCTGCTGGACCGTGGTCTGCAGGTCGGCTGGGAGATGAGGGATCACCTCATCCAGGGAGCCCATGAGGGTGTGGGAGAAGTGTGCCATCAGCACGGCCGAGCTGGCCCGGCGGAGGCCAAGGGAGGATGCAGCGTACACCTTGCACCTGACATAGTCCAGCTTTTTGGACTCCTTGTCGGGGGGGGCTTGTCCACATCCCTAGCATTCCCGGAATGCCGGAAAACGCTGTCAGTGACCAACCTCTTGGCAGAGGGGTGTTCCGTAAAACCGGGCAAAGAGCTGCTAGGGACTGTATACTTCCTGGCCATCCTGGCCGAAGGCACAGAACAGGAAGCAGGCCGCTGCCAGAGCTCCAAGGCTGGGCCAACAATGGCTTCAGCCACCGGAAGGCCTCCATGGGTGAATCCCCTTGGTCCAGTATCTCCATCAGGGGATACTTTGCCCTCTTGGATACGGGGTCGAGCTGCATCCCGGTTGACTCCGAGTTGAGCCGAAGCAAACCCATGAAGGATGATGGGCTTTTGTCCATCGACTGGCCCCCGGAGGACTCCAGGTCAATGGGCCTGGAGAACAAGGAGGAGTCGTCGTCGGACTCCAAGGAGTCCGCGAAGAGCTGCCTGGGGCCTGAGCCACCCTCCATCTGCCGAGGATGGTCAGGAGTGAGGGTGACCGACAACCTGTGGGGCAGGCCCTGACCCGACCGAGAGTCCTTGGTCAGCACCCCTGATTTCGGTTGTGGAGGCGGAGGTTCCACCACAATCGGTGGGGCAGCTGGTCAGCCAAACAACTGTCCCAGGTTGGGCACCCGGCTACAGCGAGGGGTTGATGCCACACTGGCAGACAGCCACTTGATGGCTGGGGAAGGCGACGGCCAGCTTGTTCCCAGACAGAAGTAACTGCTACCACATCAGGTCCTCGTAGTATTGACGCTAATTTGTGCCTCCTCTTCTGAGGAGAAAGACGAGATGAGTGGCGCACCGCTTACCCCGTGCCGAGACCAAGACTGCCGATGTCGGCGGGATCGGCTGGACCGAGACGATGTCCAAGACCGAGATCCTCGGCGTTTCCGAGGACGGGTCTGGGAAGGGGCCGGGGACACTCGCTCTTCCCTCAGCTCGGAAGCCTTAACTGGGGACTGCGGCACTGGAGGTGCAGGCAAGTCCTCGGTCTCCACCGGGGGAACTGGTGAAGAAGGGTTGTTGGCTTCACCAGTTGACAGCCCGTCCGACAGGTCGAGAAAAATCTCGACCGCGTCGACGGGTGTCTGGGCCGGCTGGCCTGACGGGACGCCTTGAGCCAGCGCCAGCCACAACTCCTCACCAAGTCGAGTGTCAACTGTCCGGGAAGGGACCTCTCCCACCCTACGAATGCCGATGATGGACTAACCCTTGGATCCTCTTTTTGGACTGAGAGGAATGTCCCGATGGTCCCTCTCCCTTCGTGGAAAAGGATTGGCAAAGCTCCTTGAAAGAAACTGAATACGAGGTACCCAGTGAGAGCTGGATAAATGCCGCGACCGAGGAAGAGGATGATGCGGCCTGTGCCACCTCCTCCTCGAGGGTGATCATCTGCTCGAGTTGCTCAGCCGAGCCAGCCGCCGCAGTAATCGCCCAACGGGCCTCCTTCGACTTAACCACAAGGCTTCCTCGCACCCAAGCCGTAACCGGGCAGCATGGTTTTCCAGGACGTCGGCCGAAAACTAACGGCATAACTCGCAGGCCTGCAGATCATGTTCTAGGCCGAGGCAGTAGATGCACGTGGAGTGCGGGTCCGTCCTGGACATCTTCTGCCCACAAGGGAACCGCTGAAATCCGGGAGTCGATTTGTCCATCGCAGGCACAAGGGAGAAACTTGACCGAAGGCTTGAAAATTTTAAAACAAGTTTCGGGTGAACTGAAGAATTAGGATCCAGTCTACACGCAGAGCATTAAGGAGGGAACCTGAGCTTCCAAGCGGTAGGGAAGATCTGGCATCATGGGGCAGAGCCGAGAGTTTTACCACCCGGGTGGGTGGGAGGAGCCAGCTTGAAGACCTTCCGGCAAGATTTAAAGCGGTAAAGAACCTGCCAGACAATGTGGATGAACATATTCATGTCCCTAGAAGGTGCTTTTATTAAATCATGCGTCACACTGGTAACAGAATCTGCCTTAAAGTGGCCCTGAAAAGGGTCTGCCAGTCGAGCATGATACAGGCGGTCTGCCTTCTTAGGCAAAGGAAGGGTGGTAGAAGGGCGACTCCAGGCTGCCCTTGTAACATCCTCATAGGAGTCGATCAACGGCGGCACCCTCATTGGGAGGGCATCCCGCTGCCATAGGTAAATGACAAGGTGGCATCTCTCTCTGGGTCCTGCTCCTCCAGCAATAACTGACTGGATGTGGCGCACGACATCCATAAAAGTTGGATTACTGGGGAGAAGGAATTTGGAACCTCCTGGAGGGGTCATCCTCATCCGAGAATTCCCATGGTGAAGAGGAAGACTGCAAAGAGTCATCCTCAGTAGTTTCACTATCACTATCTGGATTGGATGCTGGTGATCGATGCTTGTCCCTGCGAGAACCTCAACAGATGTCAGGTGGAGCTCTGGATGACCCAAACTTGTGGGGATCACTAGGTCCTGCCTGGCCCAGATCCTGGGGCAGTGGATCTCAGGGAGGACGTAGGGACGACGCCAGAGGAGGCCCTTGGGGGCTGGGGTCTGCCTCTGGACAAAGGACCACCATGCTGAGAACACGGCATTATAATCCACTGAGGATGGGAGGTTATACACCGGTGGATAAGGATAGGAGGGCACCAGGTAAGGATACAATGGTGGCGGGGCTGGCATCAGGTACCCAGGTACAGGACAACCTGGCATCGGCAGAGAATCCAGCGCCGGCCCAACAGGAGTCGGCTGCGGCAGGGGAAATGACAGAGTTGGGCCCATAGCCTGGGGCTTCAGCAACAGAGGCAGAGGCCCAGCAGACTTTGGCCTGCAGAGCCTGGGGGAAGGATTTGCTGGCACCAGCCAAGCCGGTGAAGCAGGCGCCTGAGAGAAAGGAGACCCCTGAGACAAAGGCGACACCGGAGAAGAAGTGCCAGTCGCCTGCTGCGGGCACTGCCTAGAAGGGCTGACGTCTGTCCCAGCATCGGGAACCAACGAAGGCAGCGACGGTGAAGGAACCAATGCTCGAGGAACCAACACCAGCCAAGCTATATAGCTGAAAGCCTGTCCAGGATAATGGCCTGAGCTTCAAGGGTTGAGGAGCAGGAGACAAAGTCCCCTGCCCCATAGAGCCACCACCAGAAATAGCTATAAGGGCAAGTGGCGGAGCCACTGGGAGCCTGGAAGAGGAGGTGTGGGCTGGCGGGGCTGAAGGGGCCAACCCCCCATGGGAAGATGACCCCATTGAGGTCTACGGTTTGTGAGGCGACCGCAAACGGGAAGCTGACCGGTCCCCGGTGTTTATGCTTCCCAGATTTCTCCTTCTGGGAAGAAGTAAGAGGCCTGGAGGACTGTGAGAGTGAAGAGCTCCTGGCCTGCACCTCCTTTTCCATTGCGACCAACTTCTGCTTCAAAAGGTGGCGTTTTAGACGATGTCTCAGAGACCTGGTTACATTTTTGGTAAAACTGGCAGGCTTTGGTGTCGTGGCTGGGGCCAAGGCAGATGAGACACTCAGAGTGGCTGTCCTTTTCAGGGATCTGCTTGCTGCAGGCACACTTCAAAAAGCGGTTGTAAGATGATGCTGGTGAAGACTAAGAAAACACAGAAAATTCAATGTTTAAGACTAAAAGGAACGGAAAAAAAAAATACTGCAAGTAAGGGCGGTTGACTGCAGCTGTGGTGTCCGCCAAGGTCTGATGTGCGTGGGTCGATGGCAGGAAAAGAACTGAGGTAGGTGTGGGGGGACCGCCCTCTTTTATAGGCTACGCTGATAGCTGACTGACGTCAGTGGGGGTGGTCCTCCATAGTAGACTGCTGGCTAGAAGTCTTCCATGTGGGCCTGATGGTTTAGTCCTACCAGTGTGGGCTGTTACAAGATCCTTCCTCAAAGTAAGATGTACTTAATGTGTTAACAAAAGTTGTAAATTGTCGAGTGTTGTAATTCAATGTACCTTAGCATGTAACTGTAAACTACTCATCTGTAAACGTTTTACTCTGTATATGCTGTACTATCTGTAATTAATTCCGGGTTGCCCCTGAAAAAGGGACCATCATCGGGCTCAGTGGGCCTACCCAGTTACCAAAATTAAATAAATTAGATCAACGCCTGAAGACAAAAACAGAAGTACTGGGTCTACACTGAGCACAGAGAGCTGCGAAGGAGGTGACCAGAGTCTTCCAGCGGAAAGGAATATCTGATGTCACAAGGTGAAGTTGAGGATACCACCCAGCTGGGAGGAGCTTAGCTTGAAGATGTTCTGATGGATTTAAATATAAAGGAAGATGCCAATGTGTGGATAGTGCACCATATCCACGTCTGTAGAATGCTGGATGCTGCCAAAGCTCCAGGGCCGGTCCTAAGACAGCCTCAGCCACCAGGAAGGCAAACCAAAGGTTCATCCCAGTCCAAAATGTCTGTGAGACTGTACCTAGCCCTCTTCTGGACTGGCTCAACTGGTACTGACGTGGACTTCGAGGTAAGTACGAACAGCCCACTGAAGCAAAACAGGCCATGTTTGATGGAAGGCTCCTCAACTGAGCTATGGTCAAAGAGCGGAGTCCTGAAGAGGCTACAGACTCCTGATGGGGTAATCCTGACAACTGGCCTGGCAAGTCAGTAGCTAAACAGCCAGCCTCCTTGGTCGAGGACCAACTGGCGGCTGTCAGGGTGATGGCTACACCCTAATCAGTGAAGCAGGAGTGGTGAGTGCCTGTGGAACATGGACCAGCAGGGCAACCACTGGCAGATGCCAGGAGTCTGAAGCTCCTTGGGACACAGCCCTGTCCTGTGATGGCCCACTGCTGGCAGAGAAATACAGGTTACTCACCTGTAAAGTACAGTTACGTAAGAACTTATTGTAACAGTAGATCTTCAAGAGGAGCTCTTGCAGCAGGCTATAACCTTCAGCACTATGCCGCAGGCACTAGGACCATCCAGAAAACTTCTCAGCCAGCAGTATACAGCAGGGACCGCCTCTGACGCCAGCCCCGCCCCGACGTTGATCCTGGTACAAAAGGGGGAGGACCCAGCTCCACCTCAGTTCTCCCACCAAGGTCCGCAACAAGCCCTGACAAGAGAAGGAGACGAAGCGAACATAGGAGATGTAAATGAAGATGGATCTGCACACCTCGAGGGGGAAGGCGGGTGGGAAGAAAAAATTACTCACCTTAGTAATGCTGTTTCTTCTAATCGAGTCTTGCTGTATTCTAACTATTGCAGTTAGGTCCTGCCTTTCAACTGCCCTGGAGAACAAAGAGTTAACTTTTCATGGCCAGCATGGAACATTCAGCGCGAGCTCGGTTGAAGCCCCTGTCTGCTGTTGTTTAAATTCCAACCATCAGATCTTTACGAGCAATACTCACTAGAAGTTCTGCATGGAAACTGTAAAACTCACACTAGCCAACTGGCAACTAAATTTACTAAAAAGGTTTTTTTCGGTTTCAAAGCAAAGACTCAAGTCAGGAAACCCAAAAAACAAAACAACACACACCCAAAGTAAAGGAGGGTGAAAGAGAGAGGGGCACCCCTTGGGTGCCAACACTGCTCCTGCCCACCCACATCCAAAAAACAGGTTCTGAGAGGGGAGGTGGGGGGGTCAGAATACAGCAAGACTCCATTAGAAGAAACAACATTACTAAGGTGAGTAATTTTTTCTTCAAACAACATGAAGTCTTGCTGTTTTCTGACTATTGCAGACTACCAAGCAGTACCTCCATGGAGGAGGGACAGAACCTACTTTGGGAATAGGCTCTGAAGTACTGCTGTGCCAAACCGAGCATCACTCCTAGCCTGGATATCCAGAGAGTAATGCTTGGTGAATGTATGGACTTTTTTCCAGGTGGCTGCTTGACAAATTGCTAGGATAGGAATATCCCTGGCAGCAGCCAGAGAAGTAGCTGTATCTCTAGTAGAGTGAGCCCTCAGGCCTGAGGGTGGGGTTCTACCCAGTTTTTCATAGCAGAATTGTATACAAGAGACAATCCACCTGGCAACAGATCTCTTAGTGGCAGGTTTGCCCTTACCAACCTCTCCATATGTGAGGAACAACTGGAGGGGCTCAAACCTGTGACCCTTGGTGCGCTCTATGTAGTAGATAAGGGCCCTTTTAATATCCAAGCTGTGCAGCCTCCTCTCTCCAGAGAAGGAATGGTCAGTGAAGAAAACAGGGAGAGACATAGACTGATTAAGGTGGAAATCTGAAACCACCTTAGGCAAAAACTTCCTGTTAGTTCTTAGTATGACTTTATCTCTATGGAAATAGATGAAATCAGGCTCCACTGACAGGGCTTGCAATTCACTGATACACCTAGCAGAAGTAATGGCTACCAAAAACACAGTTTTCCAAGTCAAGTACTTAAGCTCTGCAGAGGACAAAGGCTCAAAGGGAGGTTGCATAAGCTGAGCAATGCAAACATTAAGGTCCCAAGCAGGAGCAGGGTCCCTAAAGGGGGAATGGTGTGCAGCAATCCCTTGAAGAACTTACAAAACACAGGATGGGCTGACAGAGGAGAGGGCTTGCCTACTGACAGGAAGGCAGAGACTAAATGCACTTTAAGTGTAGCTGGCCTAAGGCCTAGGCCATTGAGATGGATCATACAGTCCAGAACTGTAGGCAACCCAGCAGATTCTGGAGAAATATTCTTATTAGAACATCAAATAGTAAACCTTTTCCATTTGGAATTGTAAGTCTTTCTAGTGGAAGGCTTTCGAGAAGCCTTAAGGATATCCAGAACCCCTTGGGAAAGATGCAGATCAGCAAACTCTAACTCTTCAAGAGCCATGCCTTGAGATTGAGAGACCTGAGGTTCGGGTACCAAATCATCCCCTGAGAGGATGTCAACAGGTTGTAATTCCTGGGAAGAGACAGGGGAAGGTGGACTGCTAAGGACAGCAACAGGGGGTACCAGGGCTGTCTGGCCCAGTCTGGAGCAATCAGGATCACTTTGCATGGTTGTGACCTTATATTGACTAACACCTTGAACAGGAGAGGGAAGAGGGGAAAAGCATACAGAAATTTCCCTTCCCAATTCAGGATCAGGGCATCCAGAGGGACTGAGCCCAAGACTGGGGGTCTGCAACAAAAGAGAGGAAGTTGGTGATTGTCTGGGGCTGCAAAAAGATCTATCTGTGGAGTGCCCCATCTCGAGAAAATCACTTTCAAAACTAGGGGATCTAGGGTCCATTCGTGATGGCCCTGGGATATCCTGCTGAGAGCATCTGCTAGGACACTGTCTTCCCTGGGAGGTGAACTGCTGCCAGAGAGGTTTGCAGGGAATAGGCCAGGGACCACAACTTCATTGCCTCTGTGCACAAGGCCGTAGACCGAGTGCCTCCTTGCTTGTTGATGTACCACATGGTGGTGGTGTTGTCTGTTCTGATCTGGACCACCTTGTTCTGTACAGATTTGGAAAAGGCTTGCAGTGCCAGAAACACTGCTCTGAGTTCCAAGAGATTGATGTGAAGCAGAGATTCTTGAGGTGACCACAGCCCTTGGGTGGTAAGATCCCCCAGGTGGGCTCCCCAGCTGGAGGCATCTGTGGTGAGTATCACTGAATGAGACTGAGTGACAAAAGGAACTCCTTGTCTCAAATTGTCCTGATCCTGCCACCATTGCAATGCCTGGATCAGGGTTTGAGTCACTGGGACTAGTTTGGTAAGGGAATCCTTTCTTTGGGACCAGAAGGCCCTTAAGTGGAACTGAATGTCCCTCATCTGGAATCGTGCTCCCTGGGCCACTGCTGTGGAAGCTGCCATGTAGCCCAGAAGCTGAAGGAAATGCCTTGCTGGTCGCGACACCTGTAGGGTGAATGAAGAGGCCAGTTCCATAAGGGTCCTTGCCCTGTCCAGGGGAAGGAAGGCTCTTGCCCTTACTGTATCCAGCTCCGCCCCTATGAAGGTGAGGAGCTGTACTGGCTCGAGAACTGACTTTGGGAGGTTAAGGAGGAACCCTAAGGAAGTGAGCACTTGCTGAGTTATTTGCAGATGTGACTTGACTTGGTCTGGAGACTGACCCACTATGAGCCAGTTGTCCAAATATGGAAAGATGGAAATCTTTTCTTCTCCTTAGGAAAGCAACCACTACTGCCAGGCACTTTGTGAACACCCTTGGGGCTGATGTTAGGCCAAAGGGCATTGCTCTGAATTGACAGTGGCCTGAGGGCAACTCGAACCTGAGGTACTTTCTGTGGGAGCACCTGATGGGAATGTGAAAGTAGGCATCTTTGAGGTCCAGGGAGGCTAGCCAGTCCCCTGGCCTTAGAGAGGGCAGAATTATTCCCCGAGTCACCGTTTTGAACTTTGGTTTTAAAAGGTGCTTGTTCAGATATCTTAGATCCAGGATGGGCCGCCATTCTCCTGTTTTTTGGGGGGTTAGGAAGTACCTGGAGTACAATCCTTTGCCCTTTTGTAGGGTAGGAACTCTTTCCATGGCCCTGAGAGCCAGGAGGGAAGAAACCTCTGCCTCTAGGGCAAGGGTCTTTGATGGATTTGCAGGTGGAAGGGATCTGTCTCTCATCTTGGGAAATTTTTTGAAGCTGAGAACCAGTCCCTGGCTTACTACTTCCAGGACTCACTTGTCTGATGTCAGAGACTTCCAGTCCTGGACAAAGTAAGCCAGCCTGCCCCCTACAGGTATTGGAGAATCGGCCCGGGCAGACCCATCAGGGTGTCTGCTTGGCAGGGGCTTTAGGCTGAGGGGTGGAAGCAGGCCTGCTCATTCCCTCTGCCTCTCCCTCTGAAGAACCCCTCTAAGCATAGGAAGAAGAGGAGGCCTGGGCTTGGTAAAAAGGCCTTTGAAAGGGCCTGCCCCTGCCCCTAGACTGCTGCCTTTGAGGAGTGGCTTGCCTTTCTTTGGCCTGAGCACTCCTGTAGGTGGTCCTGTATTCGTCCATCTTTTTCATGTAGTTCTCTGTCTGCTCCCCAAACAGAGAATTACCAATGACAGGGAAATCCATGGCCTTAGCCTGGGTATCCTGTGATAGGCTAGTACATCTGAGTCAAGCCATCCTCTGAAGGGCCACAGATGTAGCCATGACTCTAGATGAAACATCATTGGAGTCCATAGCAGCATGAAATTGCACCCTGGATGCCGCAATCCCATCTGCAGCCACCTGCTCCAGCTCCTTGGCAAGCTGGTCAGGGGCCCGTTTAGCCAGAGCCAGAACAGTGCCCCATCTGGACTTCTGGTATCTAGCTGTGTAGGCCATATAGTTAGCCTGCCTGAGTCCCAAAGATGCTGCCATGTACTGCTTCTTTGCCATGGCATCAATCCTCCTGGAGTCCTTATCTGGGGTGTGTGATGCCAAGGGGATATTTGCCTTATCACAGGCAGCAGCCTGCACTACCCCAACATGGCTGCATTGCTGAGAAAGGAACTCTGTGTCCGAGCCTGAAAGGGTGTACCTCTTGTCCATTTGTCTGTCCACAGGAGGTATGGAGTTAGGAGTCTTTCGAATTTTAATTGTCTGTTTCCCAAAAGATTTATGGAGGGGAATAGACAGTCTTCTGGACTCTGGGATGTCTATCATTTCAACAAAATCAGGCTCCTCCTGATCCTCTACTGCTTCTTCCATTGGAAGCTGGAGGGTTTCAGCCACTTTTTTGTGAAACATAAAGTGGAAAAACATAAAGTGGAAAGGGGACTCAGAAAGCCCAGGAGGAGAAACACCTGAAGGTCTGTCTGGGGAGATGTCCAGGTCAATAGGCACATCCAGACTTTGATAATCACCATCATCATCCTCATACTCTTCCCCCCTCCGGTTGATGAAATTCTTCTGAAGTGTAATCCGGAATCGGGGGAAGTGACCGAACCCCTGCCAGATGGCGCCGGTTCTGCTGGAACCAATGTTAGCAATTGCACTATCCTTATCTCTTTGGCTATCTCATCAGCGGTCGGAGAATGAATTTGTGGATCTGAACTGGATGATTTTTCTCTTCTCTTCCTTTTAACTGGAACCGACTCCTCAGAATCGGCTCTCCTTTTGCCTGAAGAAGTTTCGCCCTGGTCAGAGGGCACTCCTTCTGGTTCAGTCGGAGCCGAACCGGGTTGGCCATCCGGGTCAGCGGACTTCTCGGCCTCCTTTTCCCTCAGTCTACCTACTCTGTTATACAGGGTAGCTTTGGGAAAACTATTACAAATTTGGCAGTCTGAATCGAGGTGGTCAAACACCAGACAGTAAACACAGGTGGTGTGGGGATTAGCCTTAGCAAAGGCTTCCCCACACACACACACTGCAGTGTTGAAACCCAGTGGGCCCGGTTTTTTTCTTGGGTTTCTCAGACACAGCCAATCCTATCCAAAACTTACCCTTTTTTCGGCAATCCGCCAGGCAAGACTCTCTATCGGTTCCTGACCGTTACTGGTCTTGGAAAAAACGAATAAACCGCTTTTTAGGAACCGATACGGACCGGTTACCACACTCTTGAGTATACTTAAATTCACAAACTTTTTAAGACTAAACTGATCGGTTCAAACCGAACCGATCCGAAATTTACAAGTTCCACACAGAAACTAAATGTAAAACCTATCTAGTACTCACGGTACCACAGACAGAGACTTAAACCGACAGATTCGGTAGCAGAAATTCGGTAGAAACTGAGCTAAAATGACACTTTAACCTACTTTTTTTGAACCGAGCAAAGGAGAAATCTCCTGAGCGACTGTTCAGTGAGGCGCAGTAAAGAATCTGACGGTTGGAGTTTAAACAGCAGCAGACAGGGGCTTCAACCGAGCTTGTGCTGAACGTTCCATGCTGGCCATGGAAAGTTAACTCTTTGTTCTCCAGGGCAGTTGAAAGGCAGGACCTAACTGCTATAGTCAGAATACAGCAAGACTTCTTCTTGTTTGAAAGTAACGCCTGCTGCTCCTCTCGAAGATCTACTGTTACGGTAAGTTCTTATGTAACTGTACTGTCTTACCTCAAGTGGGAGCTCTTGCAGCAGGCTATAACCTTCAGGACTGAATACCAAGCAGTCCACGCCAAAGAGGTAGACGACCCCGGAAGGTGGAATATGCTGACTCTAGAGGCCTCAGGACAGAAGTCCTTGTAAAACAGCCAAGCCGAAGCTAGCTCGGCATCTGGAGACAATATCCAAGCTGTAATGCTTGACAAAGGTATGCACCGAGTTCCAGGTAGTGGCCGCACATATGTCCCTGATAGAGACATTTCTCAGGGCGGCAAATGAAGCAGACACTCCTCTGGTGGAGTGACTCCTAACCGGGTCTGGTAGGGGCTTATTGTGTTTCTCATAACAGAAGGAAATGCAGTGGACTATCCACTTTGATATCATCTGCTTGGTCACCGGTTTACCCAAGCATTGTGGCACAAAGGCCACAAAAAGTTCCTCCGACTGACGGTGTGCAGCCGTCCGCTTCAGGTAATACCTCAAAGTCCTGTGGACATCCAGTGTGTGAAGAAGAGCTTCCCCTCTATTGGATGGGGAAGGAAAATAAACTGGAAGGTCAACCAACTGGTTGAGGGTCAACTCCGAGACCACTTTCGGAAGAAACTTAGGATTTGTTCTAAGGGAAACCCTTTCCCTGTAGAAAATCAAATACGGCTCTTTACACATCAGAGCCTGAAGCTCGTAAACTCTTCGAGCTGAAGTAATAGCAACCAAAAAACAAACCTTCCAAGAAAGGTAACGCAGCTCACAATCCGCTGCTGGTTCAAAGGGTGGGAGGGTGAGCTTCTTCAACACATAAAGGAGATCCCAGGGTGGGACAGGGTCCCGAATGGGAGGTCTCATATGCAAAATTCCTCTTAAAAAGGTGCAGGCAACATCTAATTGTGCCAACGCCCTATCTCCAATGAGAGCATGATAGGTGGAGACAGCCCACATGTGCACCTTGATAGAGGAGTAACTCGGGCCATTTAGATACAAGGAGAGGAGAGGAGATACTGCAACGCTGAGTTCACTGGGCAAGTGACGGGGTCCAAATGCTGTGCCGAGGCCCATAGACAAAAACGCTTCCACTTCATAGCGTAAACGGAGCGGGTGGAGGGCTTTCTCACTGAAACTAGAACTGCTGCCACTTCCGGGGAAAACCCGTACCTGTGTTGAGCTACGTCTGAAGGAGCCAAGCATGTAGGTGTAAGGACCAAAGGTCCGGATGGACCAGTGACCCCTGCTCCTGGGACAGCAACTGCGAGCATATGGGCAGCGGAACTGGAGGCTCCATGGATAACCACTGCAGGAGTGGGAACCAAATCTGCCGAGGCCATCTGGGGGCTACGAGAATCATTCGGGCCCCTACTGCATGTATAGCAGTGTCAGTGGCTCAGTAGGTAGCACACTCGCCTCTGAGACCGGCAGATCAGAGGGCTGTGGGTTCAGTTCCCACATCTGGCACTTGGGTTAATATCCCAGTACTCGACACTGTAGTGCAGCATGAGAGGGTGCTGCACTTGAGGTGCCGCTCTTTCAATGAGACGTTAAACCGAGGTCCCATCTGCCTGGATTGGTGGTAGTTCAGGTGGATGTTAAAAGATCCCAGCTTACTCAAGAAAAGAGTAGGGAATTTCCCTGTGTCCTGGCCAAATTTCCCTCATTCACTAAAAAATACCACCAACAGCTTAATCTGGTTCAAGGTCAGTTGGCATTCATCTGTATCCCCCTCCCCTGGGTCGTGCCTAAAAATAGGCAGGATTTGTCTAGTGCACTTACCTGGTCAACAAAAACTAAATAAAAAAAAATAAAACTTCAGTAGGACTCTCTGAATGAGAGGGAAGGGCAGGAAGGCATAGAGAAACCTCCCTGCCCAGCAAAGGGATAACGTGTCTAGCCAGAAAACTCCAGGCGCGTGCTCTAGCAAGCAAAACATTGGCAGTTTGGCGTTCCGTGGTGACGCAAAGAGGTCCAGCTCTCGATGACCCAATTGTCGAAGAGTTGATCTGCCATAGATTGTATCAGCTCCCACTCGTGTGCTCTGGATCGAGACCTGCTTAGGCTGGCGGCCAGATCGTTGAGGATGCCTGGAATGTGTACTGTGGACAGCAGAATGCGCTGCTCCAGCGCCCAGTACCAGACTCTCATTGCCTCCCTGCAAAGAGGATACAAATGAGTACCTCCTTGCTTGTTGATGTAGAAGACAACTGCCATATTGTCTGTTTGAACCAGAAGAGAGCCTGGCACCAGGTCCTCTTGAAAAGCCTGTAAAGCATAAAGAATCGCTCGCATCTCCAGTACACCGAGGTGAAGGGATCGCTCCTCGGGTGACAAAACCCCTTGCATTTGATAAGCACGAGGTGTGCCCCCCACCCCAGGTCTGATGCATCTGTCATAACAGTATGACCTGGTGGCTCCGGACGAAAGCTGACCCCTTCCTCCAAGTTCTGGGGGTCCATCCACCAAAGCAAAGTTCTCCTGACTGGCTCAGTGATCCTGACCATGAAGTCTAGATCGTCGTAGCCTTGGTCCCATTGTACTCTGAGCATCCACTGTGGGATCTGCATGTGGAGGCATGCCAAGGGAGTGACCGGAATGGTTGCCACCATGTGCCCCAGTAGCCTGAGGAAGTTCCATGCTGGAACTCGAGGAGTTATTGAGATCCCTTTGGCAATCTCTCGCAGGCGATCGCCCCTGTCCTGGGGGAGGAAGGCCATGCCCTGGATGGAATCCAGTACCGCTCCAATGAAAACGAGCTTTTGAATGGGCTCTTGGGATGATTTTTGCAAATTCAGGGTGATCCCCAGCTCTCGGAACAGAGTATAGGCGTCTCCGAGGGCGTGAAGTAGGCCTGCCCTTGATGGGGCTGTAAGTAGCCAATCATCTATGTATGGGAAAACGTAGTGTCCCATGCACCTTAAGAGCCGCAGCCACTACTGCCAAGCATTTTGTAAAGACTCGCGGAGCGGAAAAGAGGCCGAACGGAAGAACTCTGAATTGGTAGTGCTCCCCTTGGAAGTGGAACCTCAGAAACTTCCTGTGGGGAGGAAAGACCCCGATATGCATATATGCATCTTGCATGTCTAGGGAGCAGAACCAGACCCCTTGGTGTAGCAGAGGAAGAAGACCCGGGAGGGTCACCATCCTGAACCTTTTGTACTCTGTAAAGAGATTTAGAGAGCTGAGGTCCAGAATGGGAAGAAGATCCTGTGTCTGTTTTGGGACCAGGAAGAAATGGGAGTAAAACCCCTTTCCCCACTGAGGCCAGGGGACTACCTCTAGTGCCGTTTTCTGCAAGAGGGTCTGAATCTCTCTTTCTATTAGTGGGATGTGAGGAGGAGGATAATGGGAGTACTTTGGCAGAGTATTTGGGAGAAACTCCATGAACTCCAGCGTGTGTCCTCTCCTGATGATATCTAGGACCCATTGGTCCGCAGTAATCGACTTCCACCCTTCGAGATGAAGGGAGAAGTGGCCCCTGACAGTCTCACCTGGGTCTTCCTGTGGAAGGGGGGGTGGAAGGGAGTCATTGGGTTGAGCTGGGTGTAGGCAGAGAGGCCTGGGAGGACTTGAGCCCACAGGTAGGAGCTCCTCCAGGCTGCTGGTTACCAGATCTCCTATGGAAGCCGCCCCTCTGCCCCTGCTGGCTACCACGGGCATGACCGTGGCCACCTGAGGACTTGTGAAATGGTTGCCACGGTGCATCTGGCGGACGGACCAGACAGACTTGCCCGACTCCTGGAGACAAGAAATCAAAGCTTCCGTCTCCTGTCCAAAAAGCACGGTACCCTGGAAGGGTAAGTCCTTGATACCGGCCTGCAGATCCTGGTGAAAGCCCGAGACTCTCAACCAGGCATGGCGCCGGAGGCACACCCCGTCAGCAGCTGCCCTGGCTGCCGTATCTGCGGTGTCATACGAGGCTCTCAGGACATGGAAGCCTACGTCTGAGCTCGATTTTAAAATGTCCAGAAGCTCAGTCTTCTGATCAGAGTCTGGAACAGTCTTCAAAAGCTCTTGTTCTCATTCCCATAGTGCATTCTGGTACTGGACCATATGCATCAAGAAATTGAGGGACCGTATGGAGCAGGTGGAGGCAGAATAAACCTTCTTGCCCACCTGGTCCAAATAGCGCGAGACTCCGGGTCGGGAGACTGTGAGCTGAGGTGCTTCGGCTGTCTGGATTTATCATGGGCAGCTGTGATCACCAAGGAGTCCGCCTGATGGTGTTCAACTAGGAAAGATTCCGCCCTCGGGGCCTTGTACAGCCTATCCCTAGAGAAGGTGGTAGCGCTTCAGTTGGAAGAGCACCTCGTATCTCATGAGTTGTATGAACCCTTCCAGTCGGCTTTCCGTGCCAGACATAGCACTGAAACGGCACTTGTTCGGGTGCAAAATGATCTCCTCAGGGCTAGAGATCGGGGGAGACAAGACAATTCTTGTTCTCCTTGATCTCTCTCCAGCATTTGATACTGTGGACCATTGTGTGTTGCTTGACTGCCTTAGGGACCTATGTGGACTCACCGGTATCGTCATCAAATGGTTTGAGTCCTTTCTTACCAACAGGAGGCTACGGGTTATGATGGGAAATTCTTCATCTATACCCAGTCTCCTTTTTTGTGGTGTTCCTCAAGGATCAGTGCTGGCCCCAGTGTTGTTCGCAGTATATATGCTGCCTCTGGGTGGGATCATTAGGAAGTATGGTCTGAGTTTTCATTGCTATGCTGATGATACTCAGCTATACTTTTCCTTTGCCCCAGGAACATCAAATGCTGTGGATGTGCTAAACATCTGTCTGGCGAGATAAACAACTGGATGGCCTCCAGCTGGTTGCGGCTAAACCCCGATAAGACGGAGGTATTGGTAGTGGAGTCGAACAGAGTCCGTGATAGGATGGCCTCTGACACAGAAACTGGGCTTGTTCTCGGAACTGTGTCATTGAAGGCCTCCTCTTGGGTGCAAAATCTGGGAGTGATTTTGGACAGAGACTTAACCATGGAGATTCAAATATCCTCCACGGTTCGTTCCTGTTTTTACCATCTTAGAAACATTGCCAGGATTAAGCCCCTTGTTCCACCTCTGGACCTCTCTACTCTGATACATGCCTTAGTCACATCAAGGCTTGATTACTGTAATGCGCTCCATCTCGGGGTTACAGGAGGATCTCTCCGCAGACTGCAGCTGGTGCAAAACGCAGCTGCCCGGTTGTTGACTGGGCAGCAAAAGTTTTGCCATATTACACCAGTTCTATGCGAATTGCACTGGCTGCCAGTCAGGTGGAGGATCCTCTTTAAGGTGGGTCTTCTCACCTATAAGGCCCTACACAGGCAGGGCCCTGGTTACTTGTTAGACCTTCTGTTACCTGCCCTCTCCTCACGTCCTCTTCATTCCTCTAGTGGTGGCTTCCTGGCCATTCCCAGAACTAGGTTGCAGTCCGCTGGCGATAGAGCGTTTAGCGCCGCGGCTCCTGTTCTGTGGAATTCTTTGCCAGTCATGGTCAGGAAAGCCCCCTCACTAGATACTTTTAAGGCCCAGTTGAAGACTTTTCTTTTCTCTAAGGCATTTGACATCTAGACGGACGTTTATGGTAATGTTTCTGATTTTATTAGCTTTTGTATTTTTGTGTATAAATTTATATTTATTATGTATAAATGTATGTTTTAAAAAAAAAAAATTTGTATGGCGCCCAGAGCCTCCGGGATTGGGTGTCTTTTAAATAAATTTTGCCTTGCCTTGCCTATCCAACTTCTTCGGAATGGCCGGGACTGAAGCTGGATGCTTCCAGGTAGTCTGGGTAAGGTCCTGGAAAGTATCCACAAAAGGAGGGATCACCAGTGGTTTCGGCTCCTTCTGCCTCAAGTACTTCGCCAGTCTCCAGTGTTCTGGGTCCAGGTCCTCTGTCTCCCACTTGTTGGAGGCCTGGATATGCCTCATGATGTCCATGAAGGTTGGATTGTCTGGAGGCGAGCGAGGCTGGTCCTTCTCTCCTGGGGACCGCTGCAAGCTGAGAGAGGAAGATGACACAGAAGAGGATGAGGGAGATCGACTATAAGATCTCGAATAGTCTGACCTCTCCTTGTGACCAGACTCCCGCTGTCGTTGGTAACTGGGGGACCGCCGACAGAGCAGAGACTGACGTCATTCCTCTAGAAGACCGAGAAAGACTCCGAGAATGCGACCTAGACTGACGACGGTCTCCAGAATCCATGGAGCGATGTCTGTAGTCTCCAGACCGGGTGTGGGAACGAGCCCTAGAAGGAGGTGTAGGCGGTCGCTCCGAAGACTTCCGTGGGGATGGCTCACCTCCCGGCTGTGGTTTGCCCACCTGGTCCAGTACTGGTGTCTGGGACGGCGACGGGGGGATCCGCTTCTTGAACTGCCCCCACCAAAAGGAGAATAGCTTCCGCAGCTCATCCTTCGAGAAGAGTTCGGCCGCCCGGCCCGGAAAGGGAGTATCTGGGATGTTGGCCCGCGAAGGAGCGCCCTCCTGGAGGCCCAGGGGGGAGGAGGACTTGGGCGACAGGGACGTCGGCTCTTCCACTGCCAATCCCTCACCCTTTGTCCCTTTGACCGGCGTTGGTGGTGGTACCAATGACGGAGTGCCGCCAGGGGGCGCTGGAAAGTCCTTGAGCTCCAGAGGCGCGCCTTCAGCAGGCGACGCTGGTGCCTTGGAAGGTGGGGCTGCAACTTTCACCTACAAGGGCTTGGTGGTAACCCTTAGTGGGGTTACCTTCAGCTTGGCCGACTTCTCCCCAAAAGGGCTGGCTTTGGCCTGAGAAGACTTCGGACGCTCTCCTGATCCCGAAGGGTGGACCTTCTTGGGAGAGGGCCGCAAGTGAGACCGAGACCGGTGCCGGGACCGACTACGGTCTTCACCATGGCGCTTCCTTGTGCTTCCCCTTGGAGGAGTGCAGATCCATCTTCTGCTCCGGCAGGAAAGCCTTCAGGGCCTTGAGACGATGGATGCGGGTCCGGCTAGTAAAAGCCTGGCAGGCGGAGCAGGCCGCGGTGTTGTGGTCCGGCCCGAAGCAGAATACGTAGCGTCGATGGCTGTCCTTGGCCGGGATCTGCCTCCAACACTCGCACTTATTCTGGTGATGTTCCGGCGAGGCCGACGGGGAAGACATCCGTCGGGAAACTTCAAACAAATGTCGGAAACGGTCTGACGTTGATTAACGAGAAAATGAACCGTTGAAAATGGTAAAAAAGCAGGTTTAAAGGAAATTCTTGCTGTTTTCTGGCAAGCTGATTGAAGATCTCTTCATGTGCTGGATGTGGCGGGAAATGAACTGAGGTGGAGCTGGGTCCGCCTCCTTTTGTACCAGGGCCGATGTCGGGGCGGGGCCGGTGTCGGTCACTGCTGTATACTGCTGGTTGAGAAGTTTTCCGGATGGTCCTAGTGCCTGCGGCATAGTCCTGAAGGTTATAGCCTACTGCAAGAGCTCCCACTCAAAGTAAGATCAGGAGTTCTAGGAGTGGTATATGTTGTTCATCCACACTGTCTGGCAGGTTCCTTGCCGCTTTAAATCTTGCCGGAAGTTCTTCAAGCTGGCTCCTCCCACCCACCCGGGTGGTAAAACCCTCGGCTCCACCTCATGACGCCAGATCTAGCCCACTGGAAGCCAGGTTGCACGTCGAAGCCGGGGAGGTCGGGTGGGTCATATGGATGAACAACATATACCACTCTTAGAACTCCTGTTACAGGTGAGTAACCTGTAATTCTAGGGACGTGGATATGTTGTTCAGTCCACACTGTCTGGCAAACTCCTAGCAGTTCTCCAGGATGAGGAAGGCAAGGCACGCACCCCCTACTTAGGAAATAAGGACTGGAGAACCGAGGTCCCAAAACCAGCAACCCAGTGTGACTCAAGATCAATGTGGTAATGGGAAATAAAGGTGTGTGCTGACTTCCAGGTAGCAGCCCTGCAGATTTCCTGGATAGGGATGTCACTAGAAGCAGCCACTGAAGCAGCGGTATGGCAGGTAGAATGAGCTCTTATCCCTCTTGGAGGCTCCATACCCGCCAACTTATAGCAGAGATCTATGCAGGAGGTGACCCACCTACTTATTGTCCACTTGGCTGCAGGTCTGCCAGGGGCGGCTTCAGCATAGGCGACAAACAGCTGGCGAACCTCTCCCCGAACTTAAGCCATTCACTCCTTATAATAAGCGAGCGCTCTTCTAGAGTCCAGAGTATGGAGCCTATATTCGGCCTCCGAGGTGTGATTGAGGTATAACACCGGCACAGTCAACACCTGGTTAAGGTGAAACTCCGACACCACCTTCGGAAGGAATTTCAGGTGGGGGCGCAGGACAACCTTGTCCCTGTGGAAGACCAGATAAGGAGACTCGATTGAAAGTGCCTGGAGCTCTCCCATCCTTCTGGCTGACGTGATAGCCACCAAGAAGGTGGTCTTTCACGACAGGTGAGAGATGTCACACCTTTGCATCGGTTCAAATGGCTTGCCCATGAGCTTAGACAATACCAGCAGTAGTTTCCACAGAGGTGGAGGTTCTCGCACCGGAAGAGATATGTGATCAAGGCCTTTGGAAAAGCGCCGACCACCTTCTCCTACACCACTGACTGCTTGCTGACCCGCGCCCGGTAAGCAGAGATGGCTGCCACGTGCACCTTAAGGGTCATCGACCGAAGTCCTAGCTGAGAAAGGGACCACAGGTAGTCCAGAATGCTAACCAAGAAACAGGAAGAAGGGTCCAACCCCTTGTCCTGACACCAAATGGAGAATCTCTTCCATTTGAAGGCACAGCATTTTCTGGTCGACTCCTTACAGGATGCCTCAACGACGCTGAGGACCTTGTTGGAAAGACCCAAGGCCTGGAACTCTAGCCGCTCAGGAACCAGGTCGTCAGGTACAAGGATTGAAGGTCTAGATGGAGTACCTTTCCCTTGTTGACTGAGATCAGGTCCGGGCAGGCTGGAAGCTGCCTCGGGAGACAGAAGCTGAGGCTGAGGAGATCAGGATACCAGAACTGGTGGGGCCAGACTGGGGCTACCAGAATCACCTGCGCCTTGTCCCTCTTTGCCTTGAGAAGCACCTTGTGGATCAAGGGAAATGGAGGGATGGCGTAGAAGAGGCCCGGGGTCCACGACCTCGAGAAGGCATCCCCCTGCAGCGAGCCCTGCTGAGGGGGGTGGGTGTGAAACAGCCTCAACTTCGCATTCTCCCTGGAGGCGAACAGGTCCACCTGAGGGGTGCCCCAGTGGGAGAACAGATCTTGTAGGAGAGATCACTCGTGAGATGCAGCTCCTACCCGGCTGACGGCATTGGCCAGACTGTTGGAGGCTCCTGCCACATGGATGGCTAGGAGATCTGCCTCCAGGCTGATCACGAGAGACCAGATGCAGAGAGCCTCCTTTCACAGAGGCAAGGAGTGCGTCCCGTCCTGACAGTTGAGGCAGTACATGGTCATGGTGTTGTCCGTCTGGACCTGGACCACTTGACCCCATACAAACGGAGCAAAGGCGGTGAGGGCTAGTCGGACCACTCGAAGCTCCAGCAGGTTGATGTGGCATCGAGACTCCTGAGGGGACCAGAGTCCGTGGGCCCTGAACTCGCCCAGATGGGCACCTCAGCCCATCAGAGAGGTGGTCAGTAACGTGACCATCAGCTCAGTGCGGACAAATGGGATACCCTCCTGCAGATGAGCTGGGGCGAGCCACCACGGCAGGCCGTCCCACATCTCCTGGGTCACCGTCACCGGCTGGTCCAGAGGACCGGAGCGCTCTGACCACTAGCTGGCCAGTCCCCATTGCAGGGGACACATATGCAAGCAGGCCCAATGGACCACACTGGTGCAGGCCACCATGAAGCTCAGAAGGTGCAGGAAGTCCCCGGCAGGGCGCAATTGCCCAACCAGAAATGACTGGGCAAAGGAGGAAAGGATCTCGACCCTGTCCACCAGGAGCCGGGCTATGGCTCGAAAAGAGTCAAGCTCTGCCCTGATGAACTGAATCACCTCCGAAGGCATGAGTTCTGATTTGGCCTCACTGATGAGGAGGCCAATCTGAGAGCAGACTTGGAGGGCCAGATCCCTGGACCCTCCACCTCCAACCTGGAGGGTGCTGCAATCAGCCAATCATCCAGGTGAGGGTACATCCGGACCCCTCAGTGCCGCAAGAATGCTGTCACCACTGCCATGCATTTGGTGAAGACCCTGGGAGCTGGAGAGTGGCCGAAGGGCATGGCCCGGATCTCGTAAAGGGATCCCTCTGCTCTAAAGTGGAGGAATCACTGGCGAGATGGACGGATTGGGACGTGAAAGAACGTGTCCTGAAGGTCCAGAGAACAGAACCACAAGCCTAGTTCCAAGGATGAAATAATCTGAGCCAGAGTGACCATCCTGAAGGTGCACGGCCTTAGGAACTTGTTCAGGTTGTGCAGGTCAAGAATGACATCGAGCCTAGGACAGAAGTCCCTGAAGGACTGCTAGACCAAACCCTGCTCTTCGCCTCGATGCAATGTCCAGGCTGTACTGCCTGATGAAAGTGTGTGCGGAGCTCCAAGTAGCTGCAGCACAAATAGCTGAGGTGGATACGTTCTTTAAAGCTGCAAAAGAGGTAGCCACCCCTGTGGTGGAATGGCCCTTAACCTCGCCCGGTAAGGGTTTGTTGCGCTTCTGGTAACAGAATGTAATACACTGAATGAGCCACCTGGACAGCGACTGTTTTGAAACAGGAGCTCCCATCATCCTGTGGGCAAATGAGACAAAAAGTTGGTCTGATTTTCGGTGGTGTTTGGTTCTGGTCAAGTAGTATCTGAGACACCTATGCACATCTAAAGTGTGCAGAAGGGCTTCTCCTCTATTAGAGTACTTAGGGAAATACACCGGTAGAATGATATCCTGATTAAGGGTGAGAGCTGAGACCACCTTAGGCAGAAATTTAGAATTAGTCCGTAGGAATACCCTGTTTTGGTGGAAAACCAAATAAGGCTCTTTGTCCATAAGTGCATGGAGTTCAGACATTCTTCTGGCTGAGGTGACGGCAACTAAAAACAGCATCTTCCAAGAGAGAAGACGTAGCTTGCAATCCGCGGCTGGTTCAAAGGGTGGCAGCGTAAGCTGCTCCAGGATGAAGGGTAGATCCCATGGTGGAGTCGGGGCCTAAGGTGGAGGACACCCCTCAGGAAGGCACGTGTCGTGTACAATTGAACTACAGTGCGTTGGCCTATAGGAACGTGATAGGCTGAGATGGCACAGAGGTGTACCTCAATCGAGGAGTAAGCCAAGCCTGACTGGAAAAGGGACAGTAAGTAGTCCAAAACCAACTTCTCTGGACAATCCAAAGGTGAACAACCACACGCTTGAACCCATAAACAAAACCTGTGCCACTTCATGGCGTAGGCCGCATGGGTAACCAGTTTCCTAGCAGTAGCAAGAATATCTGCTACCTCTTGAGAGACCCCGTGTCGCATTATGGCTATGTCTCTAGGAGCCAAGCGTGCAGGTTCAGGGAAAATAGGTCTGGGTGGACCAAGGAACCCGCCTCCTGAGACAGCAAGTGGGAGCTGATTGGCAGCAGTACTGGAGGTTCCCGGGACAGCTGATGCAAAAGAGGGAACCAGATCTGCCTGGGCCAAAACGGCACGATAAGTATCAGCATCGCTTGCTCTCTGCGAAGTTTCAGAAGAACCCTCTGGATCAACGGAAAAGGGGGAAGGCAGAGGAATCTGCCCGCCCAGGAGAGGGACAACGCGTCTCGCCAGAAAATACCAGGCCCTGGATCTAGCGAGCAAAAATTGGGCAGTTTTACGTTGGATGGGGACGCGAAAAGGTCCAATTCTGGAGTGCCCCATCTGCGAAACAGATCCTCTGCTACCTCCTGAAGTAGTTCCCATTTGTGGACTCTGGCCTGAGAGCGGCTCAGGCCATCTGTGATGTCATTGTCCACTCCTGGAACGTGAAAGGCAATGAGGTTTGCACCGTGCTGCAAGACCCAATCCCACACCCTCATGGCCTCCCTGCAAAGTGGGTAGGAATGGGTGCCTCCTTGTTTGCTGAGGTAATACATCACCGCAGAATTGTCTGTTTGTACAGAAGTGTACCTGGTGGGATCTCCGACTGGAAGGCATGCAGGGGCGTAAAGAATAAGAAAAGTGCGTACCTACTGTGAATTCTTGATCTTCCACCATTCATTACTGATTGGAGTTAAGCAGGAATGACGCGCACCCTCACGGGAACTTTTTTTTTTTTTTTTGGAGTCGGCTCATGACGCCCTCGGCGCGACGCTACTGGCGTCATCTGCCTTGAGGGGCAACAGTTAGGTGTCAGCAGACTCCTCCTCTATCTCAGTTCTGGTAGCGGAGAGGCGAAATAAAGGGTAAGAAAAAAGGAAGGCGAGGCAGAGAGCCGAGGGATAGAAAAAGGAAAGGATATAAACTGAAAAAGGAATAAGCCGGGTAGAGAATAGACAGAGGAGAGAGAATTCTCATCCAAGGGTTCGCGAGGGCCTCCTTTCCGGGGCGGCTCTAGGGGAGGAACAGAGAGAAGGAAAGGGAAAGTAGAAGAAGAAGAAGAAAAAAGAGGCATGTTGAGAGGGAGAACAGTGCCCATTGAGCATTAGTTGAGAAGCTTACAGGCTCGAGACTAACAAGGGAGCAAGAATCCCAGTTGCTAGGACTGAGAGGAGGTTCAACCGAACCACCTGAACAGATTTGAATGATGGCAACATCTCTGAACTCTCAACATGCCAAGTCCCTACATGCTAGCTGAGGGCTCTTAGACTGCCCGGGCAGAACCTGTTCCGGGAAGAGCGCCCACCCAGGAAGGGGATTAAGTCCCTTAGTACCTTGTAAAGTGCTAACACAGCAGTGTATGGGAAAGACTATGTTCACGAAGGCAGTTTGTATGAAAGATAGAGTGGAACTCAATCAGACTCCCTAAGGCAAGGCAAGCAGACTCTCAGAGCTGGCAAGTTCAATCAGCAGCTGGAAGAGCTCAAATAATACCTGCCAGGGGGATTCTAAATTTTGCAGAGGCCGAGTCAGAACATGGCCTCTTGTTGAAAACTGCATAACCTAAGAAGGTATTTAGGAATCGCACCTATGGGCGGTCAGAAAGAGTTCCCTCAGAATTAGAGAGAAAGTACAACTGCTCGCCTCTTTACCTTAAGGAAAAAGGGGGAGCCATTCACTCAAGAATGGAAAACAGAATTTTTTTTGGCATAAAGGCCAAGGGAAGGAAGAGGAACGAGACGGAGGGGGAGACGCCACAGAAGGAGGCCACTGAGGGAAGGTGGGAGATTAGTAATGAATGGTGAAGATACAAGAGAAGATCAAGAATTACGGTAGGTAATGATTTTCATATCTTCCTTGTCAATCTTCACCATTCATTACTGATTGGTGAGATCAAGCCCCCCTAAAAAGGGGGGGGTAGAACCTGAGGGAACAACACCTCCAGCCTCCTGCTGGTGAGAAACAGAAGGGGAAGACCCTGGGCTAATCCAGAGAAAAGCCTATGTGGGAGAAGAGCTAGGAGGTGTCCCCCGAGGACGGGGAGACGGAGGAAGCCCCTGCAGAAGTCTCCTAGCTCTGCAGGAAAAGAGACGGGTCCCCAGAAGGCGGAGCGAATCACCCTACGCCGGGCCAGGGGTGACAACCTTGATAGACGAAGCCATGCCGTCCGCCTAATGCAGATCACTGTCCCCGCAAGCCTGGAAGCCACCTCATTGGCATCATAAGATGCCCTTGCTTGGTGTCTTGCCAGCTCCAGACCTATAGCGGAGAGGGCAATAGCCTGTCTGGTTTGCTCCATATCAGGCATTGATGCTAAGAGCTGAGAGAGCATCGACCACAGATGCCTACTGTAGGCAGCGTGGTGAGCCTGATGTGACGCAATGCAAGCCATGGCACGAGAGGAAGAGAACATTCTTCGCCCCCACCGGTCGAATTGTAGGGAATCCGAATCCGGTGGACGGTCGTGCGCCAGGCTGCGCCCGGAAGGAGTTTCTAGGTATACCAAACCTGAGGACGGGTTGGGAAGGGTACCCAGGGATTCCGAAGGGGCACAATACCTTCGTCGACAGTCTGCCGGGGCTGGAGAAGGGGCGGCTGGCGACTGCCAGGAACGGATAAGATGCCTCCTGGAAGGGATAGGCCAGAAGGTACCACCAGGTGCTGGGCACTGAATTCTCCAAGGAATTTCGCTGCCTCCCGTTCGGGTACTGTCTCGCCTAACATAGGAGAGTCAAAGATCCCTCACCATCTCGAAGGAATCGCTGATATTCAGGAATCAGCATCGAGGAGATATGAGCAGGTTCCTCTCCTCTGAGGAGGGAGACAAGGATGATGGAGAGCTTGAGGTCCAGAAGATTCTGTATGTGGGAGAGGCGAAGACCCATCCACATATACCTAACATATGAGGGAAGGCCACCAGAGAATTCTGAACTGCTCCCAGGATAAGGGACCCTGAGGACCGACATGGCCTGGAAGAGCGGGGTGGCTGCAGAGGTACTGAGAGGGCACCACGAAGAGGCAACTGACCTCTGCTAGGGCTCTGAACCGGAGAACGGAGCCCCAGAGCTGGCGGGATTCTGGACAACAGACCAGGTCGCAAACGGAACCCTGGGGATGCGAAACCAGGAAGAGCCCAGGAGGGGATCCTCCCCTGTGACGAACCTGGGACTGCATGGATCCAGAAGGGCAGTCTGCAGCAACGCCAGTGGAGGGGAACCCGGGACCCAAGAGGGGAAGGCGGAGCTCAGCGCTACGGCTGCTAGCCACCCCACGAGGGGTGGCCGGCAGAGACCGCGACGACCGTCCCCCGGCCCTCGACCCCTCGGACTCCGAGAGCTCCCTCCCTCGACTCCAGCGTTCTCCCACCCCGAGAGGTGGTAACAGCACCGGAAGGGTAGCTGTCACGGGCCCCAGGAGGGAGAGCTCTCCATCCCCACCCCATCGCCTCCGGTACCCGGGCCACCCCCGAGGCCTGGGGCCCTCAGGGAGGACGGGAGTGGGGACAGTGAGGGGCCTGACAGCCGCCTAGCACCATGCTTCACCGGGACCCCGACTCTGAAGAGTCAGGTGCCAGGATGGGTCCACGTCCGAGTCATCGACCGAAGAGGAAGAGACCAGCTGAACCTCGATGCTGGCAACCCCGGGGTCCTCGGAGAAACTGGCCAGTGCCAGAGACAGCGCCGGATGACCCTGGCCCACCCACAACCGCTAGGCCGCCTGGCTCCCTGCGGTGTCAGTTAGGCCTGGCGCCACCCCGTGTCGGAACCCAACCCGTGCCAGCAAGACCGAGAACTGGCCTGCGGGCCACCGACGCGCCGAGGGTCCACCGTGCCAGGCCCAGCAGGCGCAGGCCTCGACACTGGGGAGCCTGCACCTCCGAGGAGGCATGCCGAGGCGGTGACCCCCACAGGCCCCGGAGGGACCACGACGCTCCTCAAGACACCGCCAGAGAAGCTTCCTCTTCGGCAAGAGAAGAGGAGGAAGCCTCCTCCTCCACGGACTGTATAGGCCCGGGAGAGGACCTGGAGGAAGGGCCTAGAGACCTTACCTGGGAATCCCTGGAGCGACGCCGTCCCCCGAAGGTCGGCGGGGCCTTGCCGAGCTTGAACGTGTGGACTTCAAGGACACGACGGTCCATGGAGAAACAGGCGTCACACGCGTCCATGTCATGGTTGGGTCCCAGGCAACGGAGACAGACATCATGCCGGTCCGAGACGGAGAAATGCCGGCCACAGGAGCACCGACGCATAGGGGCACGGCCCGCCTTCGACTTAAGCCTTGCTCCCGAACCTAACATGATGCGAACTAAACAAGGCAAAAAAACAGCAATAAAGCACTCGGCACCATTGATAGAAAAATAAGAATGGTCTTACCAGTATACGGCATCGAGTGAGACACTGAGGAAAAAACGAGGAGTCTTGAAGGATTACGAGGAACCGTTAAACTATTTCGCTACCGTGCAGCAGGTGCAGCCTCGACGGCGGGAGAAACAGAACTGAGATAGAGGAGGAGTCTGCGGCACCTAATGGCTGCCCCTCGCGCATGACGCAGTACGTCGCGTGCTCGAGGGCGGCGTTGGATCCGACTCAAAAAAAAAAAAAAAAAAGCTCCTGTAGCGGGTGCACATCTCCGGCTTAACCCAAGCAGTAATGAATGGCGCAGATTGACAAGGGAAGATCTGCCCTCATTTCCAGGATATTTATGTGGAGATGAGTGCCTTGGTCTGTCCACAGGCCCTGAGCCTGAACACCGTGGAGGCATGCTCCCCAACTGAGCCCTGAGGCGTCTGTGGAGAGTGTCACAGTCAGAGATGGCACAATGAAGGGGACTCCCGCCAAAAGATTCCTCGAATCTAACCACCATTGCCAATCTCGGACTACGGCCTTCGTGATCCGGATTGGATGCTGCAGATGGTCTTGCTTTTGATCCCATTGGACCCTTAACATCCACTGGGTTACCCGCATGTGGAGACGGGTTAGTGGGACTGTTGCAATGGCCGCAGCCATGTGTCTGAGCAGGCAAAGGACCAGTCTGGCAGGAACGGTCCTCTTCGACGAAATGTCCCTGATGAGGGATGTGATGTGTTCCGCTCTGTCCGGGGGGAGAAAAGCTTTCCCCTTGATGGTGTACAGAACTGCGTCTATGAATTGCAGGGTCTGGGATGGAACCAGATGTGACTTCTCATAATTGATGATGATGCCCAATGTCTTGAACAGAGACTGAGTGCAGTGAATAGCGGACATCAGGGCCTCCCGGGAGGGCACCATGAGAAGCCAGTCATCCAGGTAGGGGAACACATAGTGGCCTTGTCTCCTCAGAGATGCTGCTACGACCGCCATGCACTTTGTAAACACCCGAGGTGCTGATGACAGTCCAAAGGGAAGGGCTTGGAACTGATAATGGCGACCCTGAAACTCGAGGCGCAGAAACTTCCTGTGCGCTTGGGCAATAGGTATATGCAGGTAGGCGTCCTGCATGTCCAGGAACGCTAGGAAGGCATCCTGCTTAAGCATGGGAATCAGACCTGGGAGGGTCACCATGCGGAAGCATTTGTACAGGACCGAGTCATTGAGGTCGATGAGGTCCAGTATCGGATGAAGATCCCCCATTTTCTTTGGAACCAGAAAGAAGTGAGAATAATATCTTAGACCCCTCTGGTTCCGTGGTACGTACTCTATAGCTTTTTTTTCCAGAAGCGCGAGCACCTCCTGCTGTATGAGCAGGGCATGCTGACCCGAGTAACGGGAAATCAGGGGAAGTCTTGCTGGTAGGTGGTTGAGAAACTCTATGAAATGGCCTTTCTTGACCAATTGAAGAACCCTACTGTCGGTGGTGATCGACTGCCAGCCTGAAAAGTGGTGAGCAATGTGACCCCCAACCTTTTGTACCTGTTGATCCGGAGGAGGGGCCGGGGCTGGGAAGGAGTCATGCTGTGGCAGCACTGGTCCCTGCAGGCTGGGCCGGTTTCGTGTAACGTTGGCCTCTGCCTGGGGACGACTTGGCTTGGTGGCTGCTGACTCTGTTGCCAGCTGCGAAATTGGCTCTAGTTCCTGTGAAAGGAACCAGGCCTGGATCTGTACATGGCCTGTACAGATCAGACTGCCTTCCCCGCGTCCTGGAGTTTGGTGATGATCTTCTCCGAGGATTCACCAAAGAGTAATTCGCCGTTATATGGAACGTCAAGAATGTTCTTCTGTATATCCGGGGTAAAGCCGGAGACATGAAGCCAAGAGTGTCTCCGGAGACAAACGCCTGAAGCTGCAGCTCTGGCAGATGAGTCCGCAGAATCGTATGCGGCTCCACCTTCTGGTCACCATCTGGAAGCTTATCGACCAGGTCCTGGCCCTGTTCCCACAGGGCATTCTGAAACTGTACCATGTGGGTGAGGTAGTTCAGAGACCTGATGGCGCATGTAGCAGCTGTGTAAGTGCGTCTCCCCAGGGCATCCAGTTGCTTGGATTCCTGGTCCAGTGGCTGTGTGCTCATATGTTGTGGTCTTTGAGACTGGTCATGCGAGACCGTGATGACCAGGAAGTCTGCCAGAGGTTGTTGGGCCAAGTACTGGTCCTCTTTCGGGGCCTTGTACAGGCGGTCAGCCTTCTTCGGCACTGCGGGAGTGGAGTGCGGACGCTTCCACGCAGCTTTGGTGACGCCCGTGAAAGTGTCCACTAAGGGTGGTACTACCACAGGCTTTGGGTCTTTCTGCCGAAGACAGCGGGCAAGGCGTTGTCATTCGGGTTCAAAGTCTTCAGCATACCACCCCATGTTGTCCTGGATGTGCCTCATGATCTCAGCGAAAGAGGGATCATCTAGAGGAGACCTGGGGAGGTCATGTGGGTCAGAAGAGGAGATGCTAAGAGGAGAAGGATATCTGGAGTAGTCCGAGGTGTCCGATCTGGAGTCCTTCCCCGACGGAGTGTACTGACGCCATCTGGGTTGCTTGGGGCTGGAAGACCCTGACGGAGATCTTGAGGGAGGCCTTCTCCTGTCTTTGGATCTGCCCCTAGGAGGTGGAGTCTGCTCCTTGGGGGATGGTGGTCATCTTGCTGGCCCCGTAGGTGGAGGAGGGGGCGTGGAAGGCGGAGGAGTAGGAGGAGGAGGTTTAACAGGGACCACATCCTTTTGGATGGTGTCCCACCAAAAAGTAAGGAGCTCTTTTACTTCTTCAACATTCATGCCTGACGACGGGCCTGGCGCCGGTGGTCTGTCGTCGGGGTCGGGCATGGGGTCCCCAGGTGTCTCCGGGTTTGGGAAAGATTCCCACAGGAGCCCGGCATCCTTGGTGTCGCCCGCTTGGTCCTCCTCAGTCGATTCCCTGTAACCGGTGTCCGCCGGTGAGGGGGGCAGTCTTCTGCTCCGGAGAGTGCGATGCTGATGTCGGTCTCCTGGCCAACACCTTCGGATCCGGCGAACGCCTGGCCGGCGACTGGTGTCTGGCTGGTGTCGTCGGTTCCTGCGAGCGCCTGGCCGACTTCGGATGCTTAGCTGACGTCAGGTGCTTGGCCGTCGTCGGATCCGACGACCGCTCCAGGGACGTAAGGTCCTTGGTCTTTCTAGGAGCTGGATCAGGACCTCTGGGAGGTTGGGAGACCGACCTGGAGTCTGTGTCCCGACGTCGGGTGGAAGAAGATGATTTATGGCACTCGGAAGAGGCCTTGGACAGAGTGAAGGAAGCCGGGGGCCTTAGCAGAGTCTTAATAGGCTGGAAGCGAAGAGCGCTTGAAGCCCGGACCTTAACCGGGGGGGCTACGACCGAGCCCTGGAGGGAGAGTGGTCCAATCTGGTGGAGCCTGAGCTGCGGGAGTCCGAGGCCCGGTTCAGGGAACTGGACCTTACTTTCTCCCGGTACTTGTCCCAGTGCTTATGGGCCTTCGAGGATGATTCTCCCCTGGAGGAAGGTTCTTGGTCCATCCTTTTTAATTTTTCTTCAAGAAGATACGCCTGGAGTGCCTTCTGACGGCGGATCCTGGTGCGGCTATTGAACCCTTGGTAAAAGGTGCAGGCCTTGGTATCATGGTCCTGGCCTAGGCACCGCATGCAGGAGAAGTGGGGATCCTTGAAAGGGATCTGTTTGCCGCAGGCACACTTCGAAAGGTGACCCTCAAGCGAAGGAGTTGGAGAGGACATCAGAAAAACACAGAAGTTCTGTAGTCGTCGTACGCTAGGTAGAGACTGAGAGGCTGATGCTGGCGAGTCGATGGCGGGAAAAGAACTGGGGATTCTGGGAGACCACCTCCTTATGTATTACGCCCCGACGTTGGGGGCGGGACTGACGTTGGAGGCAGTCCCCGCTGAATACTGCTAGCTAGAAAATTTCCGTGGGGTCCTGGCGTCTGCCGGCTTCAGTCCTAATGGTGTAACCTGCTGCAAGAGCTGTTTCTTGAAGTAAGATCTGCTTGAATTCTAGAGGCAGACCCCTGCCTACCACTTCTAGAACCCAGCGGTCCATGGTGATAGTGGACCAGGCAGAAAAGAAGTGGCAGAGCCATCCCCCCACAGGGGGAGCCCGGGGAAGAGTGACGAGGTTCGGGGAGACACCCCTCAACTCGTCACTGGGCAGGCTTGGAGGAAGGGCCCACTGAGGGACCTCCTGGACCCTTGCCTCCAGGCTTCCTACTGGAGGAAGCGGCAGACTTAGCCTTAGGGCACCAAGTGTGTGCCTGCTGGCCCTGGTGATGATGCTGGTGCTGCTGGGCTGGATGTGCCGCAGGGGTGGAAGGGTGACAGGGCTTACGCTGCTGCTGCCATCCTTTGTCCTTCTGGGCAGACATGACAGAGTCCAAGGTGGTGTTGGACTTCTCGTTCCTCTGGAGATGGCCTTCCACCCCCGGCCCAAACAAGTCGGTGCCCAGGAAGGGAACATCGGCCAGCTTGTGCTGGGTGTCCACTGTGAAGGTGGAGATCCGCAGCCAAGCTCTGCGGAGCATGGCCACTGCGGCTGCTACTGATCGGGCACAAGAATCACCAATGTCCAACAAAGTTTGGAGCTGTTTTTTCACCACCCTTCCCTGATCCCACACCTGCTTGACTGTCATCTGAAGGTCAGCCGGGAGATGAGGAATCACCTCACCCAGGGAGCCCATAAGGGCGTGTGAGAAATGTACCATCAGAAGTGCCGAGCTAGCCTTATGAAGGCCTAGGGAGGAAGCAGCGTAAACCTTCCGTCCCAAGTAATCCAACTTTTTTGATTCCTTATTGGGTGATTTGTCTACATCCTGAGCATTCCTGGAACGCCGGAAAACGCTATCGGTCACTAACCCTCTCAGAGGAGGTTCCGAGAACCGAGAGTGAACTGTGGGACCACAGATGGTAAAACCATCCTGGTCGAATAAAAGGGACAAGATGCTGGCTGCTGCCACAACCCAGGACCAGGCCAACAATGGCTTCAGCCACTGGAAAGGCCTCCGTAAGAGAATTCCCTCTGTTCAGTATTTCCGTAAGGGGATACTTGGCCTGTTTTGAAATGGGTTCGAGCTGCATCCCAGTGGATTCTGAGATGAGCTGAAGCAAACCCAAAAATGAGGAGGAGTCTGCGAACAGCTGCCGAGCACCTGAGCCACCCTCCACCTGCCGAGGTCGATCGGGAGTGAGGGTGACCGACAACCCATGGGGGAAGCCCTGATCCAACCGAGAATCCTTGGTCGGGGCCCCAGTCTTTGGTTGTGGAGGTGGGGGTTCCACCACAACAGGTGGAGCAACTGGTTTCGGCCACACAACTGGTGGCAGGGTCTGCTCCTCTATTACCATGAGGAGTTCTTTCGGTCACTCCATGGCAGCCACTTAATGGCTGGAGATGGCGACGGAGTCGGCTTGTTACCAGTCAATAAAAGTTGTTGCCACATCAAATCCTCATAGCGCTGATGCAACTCCAGAGCTTATCCTCCGAAGAGGACGACGAGGATGAGCGGCAACGCCGCTTTTCCATGGTGCCGAGACCGAGACCGCCAATGGGATCGGCTGGACCTGGAAGAGGACAGAGACAGAGACCTTCGGGGATTCCGAGGGTGGGTCAGAGAGGGGACGGGGGAACCCGCCCCTCCTTCTATTCAGGGACCTTGACTGGGGACTTCGGCACAGGCAAGTCCTCGGTAACCACCGGGGGAACCGGTGAAGAAGGGTTGTTCGGACTTCCGGTGATGTCACCATACCGAATGGAAGCTTAAGCTGGAGCTCCGCGGTTGTGGTGGGAATTAATCTAAAAATCCGGTGCTTTTTGCGGTGGGTTGAGTTGCAAACTGACAATCGCTGAAAAGGAAATGAGCCAGTCAGCAAAATTGCGAGGCAGAAGTAAAACTAAGCCTCCCAATACGCACTGATCCATCCAAGAACATAGCCCAAGTAATACTCGGTCTAGGGCCTCGGAATCAGCAGCAGGCTTGGGAGGGGAAGAAGAAGAAACTACATCTCGAGGTAGCTCCCTTGATGGCCGAGCGTCAGCCCCTATCGCTAAAATGCTGCATCACATAGACTCTAATGTGAAGGATATCAAGCAGGAGTTGAAGCGTCTTGAGCGGAGGACCGACAAATTGGAAACGGGCCTTGATGGGCTCAGGAATGACTCCATGTGACTCAGTAGAGCGGTACTCTTTTCGGCCAGAAGAGAACGGGAGCTCACTGCGAGGGCCAAGGATGCGGAATCAAGAGGACGAAGAAAAACTGTTTGAATTTTCGGGTTTCTGGAGGGAGCAGAACAGGATGATCCAGTGGAATTCATTAAAACTTGGCTTCGCCAGGAGCTAGACATTCCCAGCACAGAGCCCTTAAGTGTTGGAGCGGGTACATCGGTGGCCCAAAACTGAAAAGCACCTCCCCCGTGGAGTCCTTGCCAAATTCCATAGATATCCAGTCAAAGACATGATACTCCGTAAGGCCTGGGTGAAGAGGGACTTAAATTTGGATGGAAAAAGGGTGTATGTTGACCACGACTTCCCCCCAGCAACCATGCAGAAAAGAAAACTGGTTCTGGCGGTAATTAAGCAGTTTAAACAGCAGCAAATAAAAGCCCAGCTCAGATACCCGGCTAAGTTACTTGTCCACTGGTCTTCAGGCAGTAAGCTATATGACTCGCTATTACACACCAGCAAGCCCTTGCCAAAAGCAGGTATTAACCTCCCAGATCTTCAAGTGGAATTGTCAGAGCAGTTGTGAGCTAGAAGACCATACCAGCAAGGAGGAGGAACCTTGGAGAGTCCCAGAGGACTGCATCAGGCAGGGAGGCTGAATAGTCATCTTCTGCGCTGGAGGACAGAAGTGAAAAAAAGCTGCCTAAGCCCGCAGGTCCAATCGAGGAAAAAGCCAGAGACCGCAAGAAAAAAAGATCTTTTACAAGAAGAGATTCTGAAAATTAATGTACGAAAAAAAACACAAAAAACTGCATCTTGGCTTCCGCAGAGACTCATGTTGACCAGACTGATGGTGGAAAACAACTGAGAATGGAGCAGAGCCGCCTACGTCTATATTGGGTTGGTGACATCAATGGCATAAGTGGTCCCAACTACACTACTGAAAATGTTCCATGTTGATTCCCTGTCACTGACGGCGAAGGTTCCTATGGTGTAACCTGATGACTGAGATACCCCTAAAGAAGATCTGTAAAAATTTCATAGCCTGGTAATGTAACAAAATTTCAATGCCTAACAATGTGAAGGAGCAGCACAGATTTCATTGTCTAACAATAAAGAACAGATATATATATATATATATATATATATTTGACCTTGTGACCATCACAGAAGCAGAACTAAACACCCTGCAGGGGAAAGATTTCCTCCTGCAAGCCGGAGTTACAGCTTTGAGAGCAACAGCAGAGTCTTTCACAGCAGGTCAGCCAAGATCTGCAAGAGACTTGCCTACAGTTACTAGGGGACATGGCCACATCCACAGCTGTGGTTCCATGGGCCAGGTTTCAAATGAGAGATAACCAGTACCACTTAAAGGATAACTGATCCAAAAGATGGGATCCACTTTCAAAGCTAGTGCTAGTGACAAAAGCATTAACGGAATCATTAGAATGGTGGAACGAAAAAAGCAACCTCAGACAGGGCATTCCCTTCCATCAGCAATCACCACCAAGTACTTACCACAACTCCTGGGGTTGGGCGCCCATCTGCAACATCTCACAGAGCCCACAGGAGTCATTAGAACAGATGAACTTTCTAGAGCTCAGGGCAGTATTCCTAGCAATGCAATCCTTCTCCTCCCAGCTACAGGGTCAGACTGCCCAAATCAAGACAGACACACCACAACAATGTACTTCATAAACAAGCAGGGAGGAACAAGATCCTCAAAACTATGTACAGAGCCAATGAGGATCTAGGACCTGGCATATTCCTTAGAAGCAAACATATTTGGAGTGCATCTGCCAAACAAAGACAATATCAAGAAATGGCACCACAATTCGTATGGGGGTTATATACAGACCCTCGTCTCAGGGGTTAGAAATAGACAAGAAAATGATAGAAGGCATCCTTAGAATGGCAGAAAAAGGGGAGATATTGTTGACGGGGGACCTGAATATGCCAGATGTTAACTGGAGCACATTTGCTGCAGCCACATCCAAGAGCAGGGTCATTCACTATGCCCTACAGGGGGCATGTCTCAGACAGCTGGTGTTGGAACCAACTTGAGAGGCAGCAATCTTAGACCTGGTACTCTCAAAACCGGGATGGAGAGAGGATCACAGATTTAGAGGTGCGTAGCCATCTGGGAACAAGCTACCACCAAACAGTATGGTTCACGATAACACAGCCGTAGAGTCAAGCCATACAAAAGCTAGGGTGCTGGACTTCAGGAGGTCTGACTTTGGCAAAACGGGTGAGTACCTAAGGAATGCACTAGCAAATCAAGATGAAGGAGGGGTGGAAGAACAATGGAGAAAAATCAAAACTGCCATCACAGAGACAACAAGCCTTTGTGTGAAGCAAATGAAACAAAAAGTAAAAAAAACACTATGGTTCTCAAAAGAGGTGGTGGGGAAGGTTAGACAGAAAAAGCATTCAGGAAGTACAAGGAATCACAGAAAGAGCGGGACAGAGAACTGAATCAATAAAAACAGAAGGAAGCGGGGAAGACAGTCAGAATAGTGAAGGCTCAAACTGAGGAAAAGATAGCCAACTCAGTTAAGAAGGGGGATAAAACCTTTTATAGGTTTATTAGGGAGCGAAGAAAGACCAAGGGAGGGATAGTGAGGCTCAGTAGAGGGGAGGTGGGCAGAGGGTGACAGTGAAAAGTCAGAGATACTGAATGAATACTTTTGCTCAATGTTCACAAAAGAAGAAGTGAAGGAGGTACCTAAATCAAATGATAGAAGCACTCTGAACAGGAGGGGTCGATACCAGTCCATTCACAGAAGAAAGGGTCCTGAAAGAACTTCTAAAACTCAAGAAGGACATTCATTACTACTGGGTGAAAGCCGAAGGAGCACACCTGCACTGGATCACTTTTTTTGGGGGGGGCAGCACCAACAGTGCCGCTCTTGAGGCCGACACTGCGTGGTGCACTAGGGTTGGCTGTTAGGTGCCGCAGACTCCTCCTCCACCTCAGTTCTGTTCTGCCGGAGAGGATGAAAAAGGATACAGAAAACCAAAGATGAGGCAAAAGAGCAGAGTGATAGGAAAAAAAGAAAGGATATAAACTGAAAAAGGAATAAGCCGACCAGGGGACAGAGGGAGTAAGATTTTCCTAACTGGCCTTAGGGCCCAAGCCTCTGGGCGGCAGCACAGGAAAGAAAGAGCGAAAGAGAGAGAGAGAAAAGAAAAATTGAAGAAATTATATATATATATATATATATGTGTGTGTGTGTATGAACAGGAGACCACTGGCTTATTTTCAGCCTTAAACAAACCCAAGAGGTATGAAGACACAGGTGCAAGGATCCTGTCGACTTCAGGGACCACTGGACATGGCACCAGATGGAAAATTTGAAATGGTCTTGGATAATATAAAAGCATGGCGGAGATTGACCCTTCCCCACCCTCGAAGCCATATTCGGGATTAAAGTTCTGGAGCATGGCCCTCTCTATCTTACCACCTGAGGGCTTAGCCAAGTAGGGGAAAAACCCTTAAACAGGAGAGGACTCTGTCCAGAATGACCCCTATAAAAAGGGGACAGCAAGAAAGAAAAAGTGGGAGGGAAGTCCCTACGGACCCTCCCACGAGATGCACTGATGAAGTCCCCACCTTAAAACAAGATGAAAACAGACTGACAAATCCGTGCCAAGTCATGGAAGAACCCCACTGAGAATCCCAGGGAGTTCCCTCCAAGGCCACGGTGAAGACCCTACTCGCCGCCCCCTTAGGTTGGGCTGTGACTTTTAGAGATGGAAACAGAGGGCCCTGAGTTACCAGGGGGACTCAGCCCCCAACTGGCCTCAAAGGGGGGGAGGAGAGTAGGGTGGAGGTGGCACCCATGAACTGAGGCCCAAGAGGGAGAGGTGGGCGGGAATCAGTAACAAATGGTGCAGATACAAGAGAAGATGAATTACGGTAGGTACATAATTTTCATATCTTCCCTTGTCAGTCTTCACCATTCATTACTGTTGGGCGAGTACCAAGCCATCCAGAGGGGATTTGGCACTGCCCTGAGGGAACAGATTCCCTCAGCCTCCTGTGGGGGAGACTCAGGAGGGAGACACCCTGTACTCATAGCAGAACAACACAGCCTAAGGCTGGTCAGGTCAAGGAGGTGACCCCCATGGTGGTGTGGGGGGCAGAAGACACCCCTGTAAATTCCTCCTTGCCCTGAGGGAGAAAAGGTGGGTACCCCGGAAGGCGGAGGAAATCACCCTACACAGGGCAATGGGTGACAATTTAGATAGGCGAAGCCATGCCATCCGCCTGATGCAGATCGCTGTCACTGCCAACTGAAGCCACCTCACTGGCATCATACGATGCCCTTGCTTAGTGCCATGCAAGCTCCAGACCCTGTGCAGAGAGGGCAATGGCTTGCCTAGATTCCTCCAAATCAGGCAATAATGCTAACACCTGTGCCAGCATTGACCACAGGTGCCTATTATAGGCAGCGTGGTGAGCCTGATGTGAGTTGAAGCATAAGAGCACATGAGCTGAAAAGAAAACTCTTCTTCCCCACCGATCGAACTCAGCGGAATCTGGATCTGGTAGTGCACCGGGTGTTTAAGCCTGAAAAGAGTATCTAGAGCAGTCAGTCCCAAGGGTGGGTAAGGCAGAGAAAGTACAGTTACATAAGAACTTACCGTAACAGTAGATCTTCGAGAACAGCTCTTGCAGCAGGTAACACCATTAGGACTGAAGCCGGCAGGCGTCAGGACCCCATGGAAATCTTCTAGCTAGCAGTCTTCAGCGGGGACTGCCTCAGACGTCGGTCCTGCCCCCGACGTCAGACGTAGTACATAAGGAGGCGGTCCTGCCAGATTCCCCAGTTCTCCCGCCGAAGACTCCCAGCCGCAGGATGACATCAGAAGGGGAGATCGGGGATCCGCCATCAGAAGAAAAGAGCTAAAGCTCCTGCCAAGGCCTGGTAGGCCGTACCTCCTCAAAGGGGGAATGGTGGGCGGGAAGGTACCTGCTGCAAGAGCTGTTCTCGAAGATCTACTGTTACGGTAAGTTCTTACGTAACTGTACTATCTATTCCGAGATACAGCTCTTGCAGCAAACTAACTCATAGGACTGATTCCCAAGCAATAGCGCCTGAAAGCATTCTGGGAGGAGGAAATTAGGAGAGATCTTGAACAAGTCCTGACTCTAGGACAGGAGACCCTGTAGAACGGCTAGGCCAAAACCGGCTCTCCGCTGTGATGTAATATCCAGGCTATAGTGCCTAATAAATGTGTGCACTGAGCTCCAAGTAGCTGCAGCACAAATGGCCGAGGTGGAGACGTTGCGCAGTGCTGCAAAGGAGGTAGCCACCCCCCTTGTTGAGTGACCCCGGACTGTACCCGGGAGGGGCTTATGTCTGTTGTAGCAAAATGAAATACACTGGACAAGCCAGCGAGAAAGGGTCTGCTTTGAGACTGGTTGGCCCAGCATCCTCTCAGTGGAGGAAACGAACAGTTGCTCCGACTTGCGAAGCTGTTTAGTTCTATTCAGGTAGAACCTTAAGGAGCGGTGAATATCCAGGGTGTGAAGCAACGCCTCTCCTCTATTAGAGTACTTGGGGAAATACACAGGCAAATCAATGTCCTGGTTGAGAGTGAGGGCAGAGACCACCTTAGGCAGGAATTTAGGATTCGTCCTCAGAGACACTCTGTCCTGTTGGAAAATTAAATAAGGCTCCTTGCACATGAGAGCGTGAAGCTCGGAAACTCTCCTTGCTGGCGTGACAGCAGCTAAAAATAACGTTTTCCGACAGAAAGCACTGTGCATAATCGCGGCAGGTTCAAAGGGAGGCGTGAGTTGTTCCAGGACAAAGAGCAAGTCCCAAGGAGGAATGGGATCCTTGATGGGTGGCCTAAGGTGTAACACCCCTCTCAGGAAGTCTCGAGAGGCATCAAGCTGTGCCACTGTGCGCTGTCCCACCGGAAGTGTGTATGCAGAGATCGCGGAGGTGCACTTTAATGGAGGTAGGTGAGACCCGAATGGAATAGGGAAAGAAAGTATTCCAGCACCCCTTTCACCGGGCATTCTAAAGGAGAAAGGCTGCGTGCCTGCGACCATAAGCAAAAAACGGCACCACTTCATGGCGCACATCGCATGCGTTGCTGGCTTTCTGCCCACAGAAAGGACTTCCGCCATCTCTTGCGAGACCCCGTATCGCATAATGGCTATGTCTCTAGGAGCCATGCATGCAGGTTCAGTGAGCGTAAGTCCGGGTGGACTAGAGAACCCTCCTCCTGAGACAATAGGTGGGAGCTGAAAGGCGACGGAACGCGAGGTTCCCAGGACAATTGCGTCAGCATGGGGAACCAGATCTGCCTGGGCCAGAAAGGCGCTACCAGGATCATTGTTGCATGCTCCCTGCGCAGTTTGAGAAGAACACTCTGGATCAACGGGAAGGGAGGGAAAGTGTAGAGGAATCTGTCCGTCCAGGAGAGGGACAACGCGTCTCGCCAGAAAACACCAGGCCCTGGATCTAGCGAGTAAAAATTGGGCAGTTTTGCGTTGGATGGGGAAGCGAACAAGTCCAACTCTGGAGTGTACCATCGAAGAAACAGATCCTCTGCTACCTCCTGAAGAAGTTCCCACTCGTGGACTCTGGCCTGGGAACGACTCAGGCCGTCTGCGATTGTGTTGTCCACTCTGGGAACGTGAACTGCAATCAGGCTCGCGCCGTGTCAGATTACCCAATCCCACACCCTCATAGCCTCCCTGCAGAGGGGGTAAAAGTGTGCGCCTCCTTGTTTGTTGAGGTAATACATCACCGCTGTGTTGTCTGTCTGAAGCAGAAGGGTACTCGACGGTATTTCTAACTGAAAGGCCTGCAGGGCGTAAAGGACCGCCCTCATCTCCAGCATGTTGATGTGGAGGTGAGCTTCCTGAGGGGTCCAAGTTCCCTGGGACCTCACCCCGTTCAGGTGCGCTCCCCATCCCAGCCCTGAGGCGTCTGTGGAGAGGATTGCCTTCGGGGACGGCGTGGTAAACAGGACACCCGCAGAAAGTGTCCCTGGGTCTAGTCACCATTGCCAGTCTCGAATCACGGTGTTCGTGATTCTGACTGGATGCTGCATGTGGTCTTGCCTTTGGTCCCACTGCACCTTGAGCATCCACTGAGTTACCCGCATGTGGAGCCTTGCCAAAGGGACGGTTGGAATGGCCGCAGCCATGTGTCCGAGCAAGTGAAGGACCAACCTGGTGGGGACAGTCTTTTTCGTCGAAAGATCCCTGATGAGGGATCTGATGTGTTCCGCTCTTTCGTCGGGAAGAAATGCTTTCCCTTGGACGGTGTCCAGAACTGCGCCTATGAACTGCAGCTTCTGGGACGGTACTAGGAGAGACTTCTCGTAGTTGATAAGAATGCCCAGAGACTGGAACAGGTCCTGGGTTCTCTGAATAACCATCAACAGTGCCTCTTTGGAGGTGGCCATGAGAAGCCAGTCGTCCAGGTACGGGAACACGTAGTGGCCCTGTCTCCTCAGAGACGCTGCCACGACTGCCATACACTTGGTAAAGACCCTGGGGGCTGAAGACAGTCCGAACGGAAGGGCCTGGAACTGAAAGTGGTGGCCAAGAAACTTGAAGCGCAGGAACCTCCTGTGCGCTTGAGCTACTGGGATGTGCAGGTAGGCGTCCTTTTTCAGCATGGGAATGAGTCCTTGGAGGGTCACCATGCGAAAACGTTTGTAGGCGACCGACATGTTGAGGTCACTGAGGTCCAGGATTGGACGGAGGTCCCCTGTTTTCTTCGGAACCAGAAAGAAGTGGGAATAGTATCCGGATCCTATCTGGCTCTCTGGGACATACTCCACCGCTCCCTTTTGCAGGAGCGCGAGTACCTCTTGCCTGATGAGTGATCTGTGCTGACCCGAGTAATGGGAGAGCAGAGGAGGCCTTGTGGGTGGCTTGTCCACAAATTCTATAAAGTGGCCCGTTTGACCAACTGAAGCACCCACCTGCCGGTGGTTATGGACTGCCACCCTGGCAGGTGGTCCGTAATGCGGCCCCCGACCTTGGTGTCCCGTTGATCCTGAGGGGCGGGGGCCCGGAAGGAGTCATGCTGTGGCAGCTGAGGGTCCAGCGGGCTGGGCAGACTTAGCTGGTCGTTGACTTCGGCCCGCTGACGACTTCCCCTGGGCTCTGCGAGAGAAGGAGCCCCTCTGTTGCGGACCGGCGGGACTGCTGTCTCTGCATCCGGCCTCGAAAATGGCTTTGGTTCCTATGAAAGGAACTAAGCTTGGGTCTGTACATGGCCTGGACAGACCGTACCGCCTTCCCGGCCTCTTGGAGTTTGGTGAGGACCTTCTCCAAGGACTCACCAAAAAGAACTTCTCCATGAAACGAGGCGTCCAGGATGTTCTTCTGGACGTCCGGGGTGAATCTGGAGACACGGAGCCATGAGTGTCTCCGGAGGCATATGCCTGAAACTGCGCTCTGGCCGAGAGTCCAGCGAATAATACCACGGCTGCTTGGCACCTGCGTTCCACGTCCGAACCCGTGCGAAGGAGTTGCAGTAACTCCTCCTTCTGCTCACCTTCTGGCATCTTTTCCGCCAGATCCAGTCCCTGCTCCCACAAGGCGTTTTGAAACTGTACCATGTGGGTCAAGTAGTTGAGGGATCTGATGGCGCAGGTAGCGGATGCATACGTGCGCCTGCCCATAGCGTCCAGCTGTTTGGACTCTGGGTCCGGTGGCAGGGTGCTCAAATGTTGCGGCCTCTGGGACCAGTCATGAGAGGCTGTAATGACCAGAGAATCTGCCAGAGGATGTGATGCCAAGTACTGGTCCTCCCTAGGGGCCTTGTATAGGCGGTCAACTTTCTTCGGCATCGCCGGAAGCGAGTGTGGACATTTCCACGCTGCCTTGGTGATGTCCACGAATGTGTCCACCAAGGGTGGCACCACCACAGGCTTAGGATCTTTTTGCCGAAGATATCTGGCAAGGCGTAATCTCTCAAGGTCTAGTTCCTCTGCGTCCCAGCCCATGTTCTCCTGGATATGCCTCATAATCTCTGAGAACGATGGGTCATCCGGAGGAGATCTTGGAAGCTCACGTGGGTCTGGAGAAGGGATGTTGATCGGAGAGGGGGATCTGGATCCGTCCGAGAAGTCCGATCCCGTGTCCTCCGTCGAAGGCGAACAGTGGCATCTTCTGGGTCTCTTGGGGCTGGGTGACCCTGAAGAAGATCTGGACGGAGGTCTCCTTTTTCTGTTCTACCCCTAGGAGGATCCGTAGGCTCCTGGGGGGGGAGGTACTCAGCCCGCATCCCTGGGTGAAGTAGGGGGCACGGGGGCCGGCGGAGTCGCAGGTGGAGGAGGAGGAGGAGGTGTGGGAACCACATCCTTCTTTATGGTGTCCCACCAGTAAGTAAACAGCTCCTTGACCTCGGATATGTTGAGGTCCGACGATGGACCGGGCGCCGATGGCAGGTCGTCGGGTTCCGGCATCGGCTCCCCAGGGGTCGAAGGTTCCCTGGGGGGTGCGACAGGACCGGGTTCGCCCGTCTGGTCCTCGGGCTGGGTCAGCTCCTCCTCCGTGATCACCTCTTGACCGACGTCGGTGGGAGGCGAAGGGGTCCTCTTCTCAGTAGGTATGGATGTCGGTCCCCCAGCCGGCGTCCGTGGAGGCGAAGGCTTAACCGGCGACAGGCGTCTGGCGGTCATCGGTTCTCGGGATTGATGGTGTTTGGCCGATGTCGGGTGGGCTGACGTCGGGTCCGACGATCTCTTAAGTGAAGTCAGTTCTTTGGTCTTCCGCTGGGGAGGAGGAGGAGGCAAAGAAACTGACCTGGCGTCGGGTTCCAAATGGCGGGAACCAGACTTGTGATGGTGATGACGGTCCCCCGACCTCGACATGGCCTTAGTGGCCGAGGACGAAGAAGTTCTGGAGGTCTTGGCCTGAGGAAGAGAGGAGGAACCCGAAGAAGTCTTTGCCGCGGGGGGAGGCTGAAAACGGGCCCGGGAAGGGGAGTGGTTGGACCGGGAGCTGGAGCTACGGGAGTCAGAGGCCCTAGACGGGGACCTGGATCTCACTCTCTCCCTATGCTTCTCGAGGTGTCTCCGGGCCTTGTCGGAAGAGTTCCCCTTGGAGGCTGCGTCTATGGCTTTAATCTTTTCCTCGAGCAGGAACGCCTGAAGGGCCTTCTGGCGATGGATCCAGGTCCGGCTGTTGAACCCCTGGCAGAAGGAGTAGGCCCGGGTGTCGTGGTCTGGGCCTAGGCACCGGACGCAGGCCAAATGCGGGTCTTTGAATCGGTTGTTTCTCACAGGCGCACTTGACGGATGGCCTTCAACGGAAGTTGGAGAGGACATCAGACAGAAGCTGAGCAGAAAAACAAACTTTTCCCTAAGGAAGAACTTAACTAGGTGTGTGCATGCGCTAGAAGCGAACGAAGGATCGAGACATGCAAGCCGGCGGCGAGGAAAGAACTGGGAATCTGGCCGGGACCGCCTCCTTATGTACTACGTCTGACGTCGGGGGCGGGACTGACGTCGGAGGCGGGACTGACGTCGGAGGCGGTCCCCGCTGAAGACTGCTAGCTAGAAGATTTCCGTGGGGTCCTGACGCCTACCGGCTTCAGTCCTAATGGTGTTACCTGCTGCAAGAGCTGTATCTCGAAGTAAGATCTAAGAGACTCCTTGGGGAGTGCAATACCTCCTCCTGCAGTCCGCTGGGGCTGGGGATGAGGTGGCTGGTGACTGCCAGGTGTGGACTGACGCTTCCTGGAAGGGAATAGACCAGGAAGGTACCAAGTGTTCTGCACTAAATTCACTCAAAAAGGATCACATCTCCCACTCGATATTGCGTCTTACCACATGGGAAATGTGGCGCTCCTGAACTAACCTCAAGAGGAATCGCTGATATTCAGTGAAATCAGCATCGAAGGAAAGGTGGACAGAACGTTCCTCTTCCTCAGATGAGAAAGCAGAGGAAGTAGTGGCGCTCGGGTGCTCAGAGTCCTCCTGCGGTGGTGGAGACTGGCGAAGGACCTGCTTGTCCATGGCTCCAACATATCTAGGCAAGGTTGCCGCAGTGGCCCGTAACATCTCCCAGGTTAAGGGCCCATGTGGCCTGGGAGAGGGGGAGGTGTCTGCAGGGGGATTGGGGAAGGGCACCTAATCGAGTGCCCAACCTCTGCCAGGGCTCTGAGACCTCGAAGTAGGCCCTCCTACATGAGGAATCTGGAAGTCGATCCAGTCAGTGTACATTGCAAATGTGAAAACAAAATCTGGTTGAGTGCTGAGGGGGATTCTCCCCTGTGGTGTGATCAGGGTTGCATGGATCCAGAAGGGCAACCTCCAGTGCCGCCCACTAAGGGCACCTTTGAAGTCTCAGAGGGAGAAGTGGGAGGCTCAAGCATTGCGACTCTCCACCCCGCGGGAGTAGTGGCAGAGGGTCCCCATGCTTCACCCGGCCTCTCAACCCCTCGGACTCAGAGGTCACCCTCTTCCTTGATCCCGTGCTAAGGGGTTCCCCGTTCCCAAAAGCCCCCCCCCGAGGGAGGCCGCAGAAGAGGGGGTCCCTGTCCCAAATGTGGGAACCAGGGAACCAGGGTAGCACCAGAGATGGCAGCTGTCCCGGCCCCTCCCCAGGTCAAGACCATCAGTCCAAGCACCCCGGAATCGCTATCCGCTGTGGGGCCCCTGACACTGGGCTCGATGTGAGGGCCCACAGAGACCATGGACTCCGGAGTGCCCGGGAGATGAGCACTAGGGCACCTGGTGCTGCGTCCAAGAGGGCTCCCTGGTTTCGAGGAGTTGGGATGCCAGTCCAGATCGGCCAGAGAATCATCCCCCTCCGAAGAGGACACCACACATACCGCCAGACTAGCGACCCCGGGAGCTTCCCTTCTAATGGTGCCACATCGGAACACAACACCATCAGCAGCAGCACCCCAATCACTGGTGCTGCGATCCGAGATGGTGCCGGCAGACTGTGCAGAGGGTCCGCTGGTGCCGGGCATAACAGCTGTGGGCCGTAACACTGGGGGAGCGTGCACCTCTGAGGAGGTGACTGCTGTGGTGGTGCTCCCGACCCGGCTCAGCAGGGAACCAAGCCATTCCTCCGGCACTGCGTAAGAAACCTCAATGGCAAGGCTAGAATCAAAAGAGGAGGTTTCCTCCTCACCGGGCTGTATAGACCCAGAGGCATGGTCAAGAGTTCTCACCAGGGCATCCCTAGAACGCTGTCCTCTGAAAGCTGGCAGGGCGCAGATCTCAAGAATGTGATCGTCCATGGAGAAACAGGTGTCACAATTATCTATATCATGGTTGGGACCCAGACAACGAAGGCAAACATCATGCAGGTCCGTTATGGAATAATGCCGGCCACAGGGTCACCGACGCATAGGGGCATGGCCCGCTTTGGATTTCTTCCTAGCCCCCGAACCAAACATGACGCAGAAAACAATAAACCAAGATCTACAGAAAACAGACCCGGTGCCGTTGGTAAGAGAATAAAGGAATGAGCTTTCTGGGTATTAACGGCATCGGGTGGACTCTCAGAACTGGGATGGAGGAAAATTAATTGTGGCAGGAACATGGCGTCGAAATTCAGGCAAAGCCTAGTGACGCAGAAATATTCTGGAAAATCATGCAGCAGGTGCACTTCGACAGCGGGAGAAAACTGGAGCGGTGGAGTAGTCTGCGGCGCCTAATGACCAACCCTTGTGCACCAGGCAGTGCATCAGCCTCGAGGGTGACGCTGTCGGTGCCATCTCCTCCCCCAATAAAGCTCCCGTGCAGGTGCGCAACTCTGGCTTACACTCAGCAGTAATGAATGAAGATTGACAAGGGAAGATCTAGTGGGAGACCTAGTGACACCACTGATTACCCTTTTTAACAAATCATGGGAAGATGGGTGTGGACTGAAGGAGGGCAGATGTAATTCCCCTTCACAAAAGTGGGAGCAAAGCAGAGGCAGAAAACTACAGACCAGTTAGTTTGATCTTAGTGGTAGGGAAAATGATGGAATCACTTCTGAAAAAAAGAATTGTTGAGTACCTAGAGACCAGTGGGGTACAAGACACAAGGCAGCATGGATTCACAGCAGGAAGATCATGTCAGACGAATCTAACAGATTTCTTTGACTGGGTGACCAAAGTAGTAGACCAGGGAGGGGTTGTGGACATGGCCTACCTACATTTTAGCAAGGCATTTGACACAGTTATGCACAAAAGATTAATGAACAAGTTAGCCAGCCTGGGAGTGTGTTCCAGGGTGGCAGCCTGGGTAACTAACTGGCTGAACAACAACAGGGCCTTGAAGCGTAATAGTAAACGGAGTACACTCTGAAGAAAGGGGGGTTACTAGTGGGGTACCGCAGGGTTGAGTACTGGGACCGGTCCTCTTTAATGTCTTTATAAGTGACATTCTGGAGGAGCTGGAAGGAAAATACAGGTTACTCACCTGTAACAGGAGTTCTAGGAATGGTATATGTTGTTCATCCACACTGTCTGGCAGGTTCCTTGCCGCTTTAAATCTTGCCGGAAGGTCAAGCTGGCTCCTCCCACCCACCCGGGTGGTAAAAGTCTCAGCTCCACCCCATGACGCCAGATCTAGCCCGATGGAAGCCAGGTTGTGCGTTGAAGCCGGGGAGGTCGGGTGGATGAACAACATATACCATTCCTAGAACTCCTGTTACAGGTGATTAAATACAGGTTACTCACCTGTAACAGGAGTTCTAAAATAATTATTATTCATCCCACTGTCTATTGAGTTCCATGCGCTTTAAATCTTGCGAAGGTCTTCAAGCTGGCTCCTCCCACCGGGTGGCAAAACTCTCGGCTCCCCCATGACACCAGATCTAGCCTGCTGGAAGCCAGGTTGTCTTGTCGAAGCCAGGAGGCGGGTGGGTCGTATGGATGAACAACATATACCATTCCTAGAGCTCCTGTTACAGGTAAGTAACCTGTATTTCTAGGGACATGGATATATTTGTTCATCACACTATCTAGCAGACTCCTAGCAGTTTTCGGGAGGAGGAGGCAAGGCGCACACCCCTACTTAGGGAATAATGACTGGAGAACCGAGGTCCCAAAACCAGCATCCCGGTGTGACTCAAGGTCGATGTGGTAATGGGTAATGAAGGTGTGTGCTGACTTCCAGGTAGCAGCCCTGCAGAATTCCTGGATAGGGACATCCCTGGAAGCAGCCACTGATGCAGCGGTATGGCGGGTAGAATGAGCTCCTATCCTCTGGGAGGCTCCATGCCCACCAACCTATAGCAGAGATCTATGCAGGAGGTGACCCACCTGCCCTATCGTCGCTTGGCTGCCAGGTCTGCCAGGTCGGCTTCAGCACAGGTGACAAACAGCTGGCGAACCTCTCCCCGAACTTCAGCGGTCCGCTCTTGCCAAGTAGCGGCTCTTCCTAGGGTCAAAGTATGGAGCCTATATTCGGCCTCGAGGTGTGATTGGGGTAAAACACCGCAGAGTCAACACCTGGTTAAGGTGACACTCGACACCACCTTGGAAGGAATTTCGGGTGGGGGCGCAGGACAACCTTGTCCCTGTGGAAGACCAGATAAGGAGACTCGATGGAAAGTGCCTGGAGCTCTCCCATCCTTCTGGCTGATGTGATAGCCACCAAGAAGGCGGTCTTCCACGACAGGTGAGAGATGTCACACCTGTGCATCGGTTCGAATGGCTTGCCCATGAGCTTAGCCAATACCAGCAGTAGATCCCACGGAGGTGGAGGTTCTCGCACCGGAGGGGATATGTGATCAAGGCCTTAGAAAAAGCACCCGACCACCTTCTTCTGTGCCACCAACTGCTTCCCGGCCCGCACCCCATAAGCAGAGGTGGCTGCCAGGTGCACCTTAAGGGTCGTTGACCGAAGCCCTTGCTGAGAAAGGGACCACAGGTAGTCCAGAATGCTTGCCAAGGAACAGGAGCAAGGGTCCAGGCCCTTGCCCTGACACCAAATGGAGAATCTCTTCCATTTGAAGGCATAGCATTTCCTGGTCCGACTCCTTACAGGACGCCTCAACAACGTTGAGGACCTCGGCGGAAAGACCCAAGGCCTGGAACTCTAGCCGCTCAGGAACCAGGCCGTGATGTGCAGGGATTGAAGGTCCGGATGGAGTACCTTCCCCTGATTAACTGAGATCAGGTCCGGGCGGGCTGAAGCCGCCTCGGGAGCCTGGAGCCGAGATTGAGGAGATCTGGATACTAGAACTGGCGGGGCCAGTCTGGGGCTACCAGAATCACCTGCGCCTTGTCCCTCCTCGCCTTAAGAAGCACCTTGTGGATCATGGGAAACTGGGGAAAGGAGTAGAAGAGGCCCGGGGTCCACGGCCTTGAGAAGGCATCCCCCTGCAGTGAGCCCTGCTGAGGGATTGGGGCATGAAACAGTCTCAGTTTCGCATTCTCCCTGGAGGCAAACAGGTCCACCTGAGGCATACCCCAGTGGGAGAACAGATCTTGTACTACTTCCGGCAGGAAAAACCACTCGTGGGACACAGCCCCTATCCGGCTTAGGACATCGGCCAGAATGTTGGAGGCTCCTGCCACATGGATGACAAGGAGATCCGCCTCCAGGCTGCGCACAAGTGACCAAATGCGGAGAGCTTCCCTGCACAGAGGCATGGAGCACGTCCTGCCCTGGCGGTTTAGGTAGTACATGGTCGTGGTATTGTCCGTCTGGACCTGGACCACTTGACCCATAGAAACGGAGCGAAGGCAGTGAGGGCTAGACAAACCGCTTGAAGCTCCAGCAGGTTGATGTGACATCGGGACTCCCGAGGGGACCAGAGGCCGTGTGCTCTGTGCTCCCCCAGATGGGCACTCCAACCCATCAGAGAGGCATTGGTCGATAGGGAGACCATCGGCTCGGGGTGGACGAACGGGATGCCCTCCTGCAGATGTGCTGGAATGGTCCACCACTGGAGGGCGTTCCACATCCCCTGGGTCACTGTCACTTGCTGATCCAAGGGATCGGAGTGCTGTGACCATTGGCTGGCCAGCCCCCATTGAAGGGGACGCATGTACCAACGGGCCCAACGGACAACGCTGATGCAGGCCACCATGAGGCCCAGGAAGTCCCGGGCAGGGTGCAATGGCCCAACCTGGAATGACTGGGCAAAGGAGGAAAGAACCTCGGCCCTGTCCGCTGGGAGCCGTGCTCTGGCTCGTACAGAGTCGAGCTCTGCCCCGATGAATTGTATCACCTGCTTTGGCACGAGTTCTGACTTGGCCTCATTGATGAGGAGGCCAACCTAGAGCAAACCTGGAGGGCCAGATCTCTGGACCGTTCCACCTCCATTCTGGAGGAGGCTGCAATCAGCCAGTTGTCCAGGCAGGGGTACACCCGGACCCTTCGGCGCCGCAGGAATGCTGTCACCACTGCCATGCATTTGGTGAAGACCCTGGGAGCTAGGGAAAGGCTGAAGGGCATGGCCCGGAACTCGTAGAGGGATCCCTCTGCCCTGAAGCAGAGGAATCCCTGGTGGGATGGACGGATTGGGACGTGAAAGAACGCGTTCTGGAGGTCCAGAGAACAGAACCACACGCCTCGTTCCAAGGATGGAATTATTTGAGCCACAGTGACCATCCTGAAGGTTCGAGACCTTAGGAACCTGTTCAGGTCGTGCAAGTCTAGAATGGGGCGCCAGCCCCCTGTCCGTTTCGGGACCAGAAAGTACCTGGACACAAACCCTGGGTCTGGTGGAGGATCCGCCACCTTCCTGATCACCTCTTTTTCGAGGAGCATGGCGATGTTGGCTCTGTGAGCTGATAGAGAGGCTGCGGACCCTAGCCCCCAAGGGGCGGCTGGGAGGCGGGGCCTGCTCGACTCCAGGGGCAGGCCCTTACCTCCAACACCCAGCGGTCCGTGGTGATAGCGGACCAGGTGGAAACAAAGTGGCCGAGCTGTACCCCCAAGGGGGGAACCCGGGGGGGAGTGACGAGGCTGCAGGCGACACCCCTCAATCCGTCACTGGGCAGGCTTGGAGGAGGGACCGGCCGAGGGACCTCCTGGGCCTTTTCCTCCCTGCTTCCTATTAGAGGAAGCCGCAGGCTTGGCTTTGGGATGCTAAGCGCAAGCCTGCTGGCCCTGATGCTGGTGCTGTTGGGCCGGACGTGCCGCAGGCACAGAATGGCGAAAGGACTTATGTTGTTGACGACGGCCCTTGCCCTTCTGGGCGGAGGTGACAGAGTCCAGGGTAGCATTGGACTTTTCGATCTGCTGGAGGTGGCCTTCCACTCCAGGGCCGAAGAGGTCAGTCCCCAGGAAGGGGACATCTGCCAGTTTATGCTGGGTATCCGCCGTGAAGGTGGATATCCTCAGCCATGCCCTGTGGTGCATGGCCACTGCGGCCGCAACTGATCTGGCACAGGAGTCTCCAATGTCCACAGCCGTTTGGAGCTGCTGCTTTGCCACCGCCCTTCCCTGATCCTGCACCTGCTTGACCGTGGTCTGCAGGTCGGCCGGGAGCTGAGGGATCACCTCATCCAGGGAGCCCATGAGGGCGTGGGAGAAGTGTGCCATCAGCATGGCCGAGCTGGCCTGGCGGAGGCCAAGGGAAGACGCAGCGTACACCTTGCGCCCGGCATAGTCCAGCTTTTTGGACTCCTTGTTGGGGGGCTTATCCACATCCCTAGCGTTCCCGGAACGCCGGAAAACGCTATAGGTGACCAACCCCTCTGCAGAGGGGTGCTCTGAAAAACCGGACAAAGAGCCAGTAGGGACCGCATACTTCCTGGCCATCCTGGTCGAAGGCGCAGGAAAGGAAGCCGGCCGCTGCCAAAGCTCCAAGGCTGGGCCAACAATGGCTTCAGCCACCGAAAAGGCCTCAGTGGATGAATCCCCTCGGTCCAGTATCTCCGTCAGGGGATACTCGGCCCGTTTGGATACGGGCTTGAGCTGCATCCTGGTGGACTCCGAGATGAGCCGAAGCAAACCCATAAAAGACGATGGGCTCTCATCCATCGACTGCCCCCCGGAGGACTCCAGGTCAAGAGGCCTGGAAAACAGGGAGGAGTTGTCGTCGGACTCCGAGGAGTCCGTGAAGAGCTGCCTGGTGCCTGAGCCACACTCCACCTGCCGAGGACGGTCAGGAGTGAGGGTGACTGACAACCTATGGGGCAGACCCTGACCCAACCGAGAGTCCTTGGTCGGCGCCCCCGATTTCGGTAGTGGAGGCGGAGGTTCCACCACAATCGGTGGGGCAGCTGGCTTCGGCCGAACAACCGACCCAGGCTTGGGCACCTCTACTACCATGAGAGGTTGTTTCGGCCGTTCGGGTGACAGCCACTCGATGGCCGGGGAAGGCGACAGTGTCGGCTTGTTCCCGGACAGAAGTAACTGCTGCCACATTAGGTCCTCGTAGCGTTGACGCAATTTGCGACAAAGCCTCTCCTCTTCTGAGGAGGAAGACGAGGACGAGTGGCGCCGCCGCTTTCTTCGTTGCTGAGACCGAGACTGCCGATGTCGGCGGGATCGGCTGGACCGAGATGAAGTCCGAGACCGAGACCCTCGGTGTTTCCGAGGGCGGGTCTGGGAAGGGGCCGGGGACACCCGCTCTTCCCTCGGCTCAGGAGCCTTGACTGGGGACTCCAGCACAGGAGACACAGACAAGTCCTCGGTCTCCACCGGGGGAACCGGTGAAGAAGGGTTGTCTGCTTCACCAGTCGACAGCCCGTCCGACGGGTCGAGAAAAATCTTGACCTGTCGACGGGTGTCTCGGCTGGCTGACCTGACGGGGACACCATGAAGCCAGCGGACTTAGCCGCAACCTCGACCGAAGTTGAGTGTCGACTGTCCAGGGAAGGGGACCTCTCCCGCGAACGCCGACGGTGGGACTTACCTTTCGAGTCCTTCTTTCTGGACCGAGAAGAATGTCCCGATGGCCCCTCTCCCTCCATGGAAAGGGATTGGCAAAGCTCCTTAAAAGAAGCTGTGTAGGAGGATCCCAGAGAGAGCGGGATAAATGCCGTGACCGAGGAAAATGAGAATGCGGCATGGGCCACCTCCTCCTCGAGGGTGATCATCTGCTCGAGTTGCTCAGCCCAGCCAGCCGCCGCGGACACTGCCCAATGGGCCTCCTTGGACTTCATCGGCTGGTAGCGCTTCTTGGGGCGCCCAAGCTGTAACCAGGCAGTGCGGTCTTCCAGGACGTTGGCCGAAAACGATCGACATAACTCGCAGGCCTGCAGGTCGTGATCAAGGCCGAGGCAGAAGACGCACGTGGAGTGCAGGTCCATCCTGGACATCATCTGCCCGCATGGGCACCGCCGACATCCGGGAGTCGATTTGTCCATCGCAGCCGCGAGGGAGTAATTAGACCGAAGTCTTGAGAACTTGAAAACTATTTTCGAGCGAACCGAAGAATTAGGATCCAGTCTACGGAGAGCGTTAAGGAGGGAACCTGAGCTTCCAAGCGGTAAGGAAGAACTGGCATCATGGGGCGGAGCTGAGAGTTTTACCACCCGAGTGGGTGGGAGGAGCCAGCTTGAAGACCTTCCGGCAAGATTTAAAGTGGCAAGGAACCTGCCAGACAGTGTGGATGAACAACATATCCATGTCCCTAGAAAAAAGAATTACTCACCGTAGTAATCTTTCTTCCAAGGTGTCCTTTAGTATCAGTAACATAAAGCAGTTAGCTGACCAAGTAGTACTGCCCTGAAGGTGTGGTTTATGCTAATTAATTAGCATCAGCCAATCAGAAAGGAGCCCGTGTGTGTGCCTGTGCTGAGGAGAGAATGCCCGAGAAGGCACCAGACTTTTTTCGAAGATATATGGGCACATGCCCAGAGTTATGAACCAACAGGAATTAAAAATCATGCAGAAAGCATACCCCATAATAAACAAGAAAAACTTTGCTTAAAACGAAGTTCAAAGTGAAAAGACACCAAATTCAGGAGAAGACAAAGGCAGAGACCTCTGTAGTCAGGTTGTCACGGGAGGAAGGGTGGGAGCTTACTGATGTTAAAGGACACTTGAGAAGAAATAAGATTACTACAGTGAGTCATTTTTCCTTCTCACCCCAGCGGTCCTTTAGCACCAGTAACAAAAAGCAGACTATATAGCAGTGTAGTTGGGAGGAGGGCAGAGAACCTACTTAGGAAAGAGGCTCTGCAACACCGCCCTTCCAAATTTGGCATCAGATCTAGACTGTACATCCAGGAAGCAGTGCTTTGTGAATGTGTTTACAGTCTTCAAAGTAGCTGCTTTACAGACATCCAATAAGGGAATGTCCCTTGCAGCTGCCACACAGGCAGCAGTGCCCCTAGTAGAGTGGGCTCTGAGACCCACAGGAGGCTGTTTGCCAGCTTTGTCATAACAGAAACAAATGCAAGAGACTATCTAATGATAAACAGTTCTCTTAGTGGATGGTCTTCCTCTACCCACTTCCCCATAGATAAGGAATTGTTGAGTGGAGGAACCCCATACTTGATATGCTCCAAATAGTGGAACAGGGTCCTTTTGACATCTAGACTATTATGGAGTTTCTGTTCCCCAGGAGTGGATTTTTCAGTAAAGAACACTGGTAGGGTAATGGACTGGTTAAGGTGGAACTCAGAAACCACCTTGGGTAAGAAATGAAAATTACGTACCTACCGTAATTCTTGATCTTCTCTTGTATCTTCACCACTCATTACTGCTTGGGTGTAGCAGGAGCGCTTCCCTGTAGGGAGTTTTTATTTTATTTTATTAGAGGAGTCGGCGCCGATGGTGGCGCCCTCGAGACTGACACACTAGGCGCCGCAGACTCATGCTGTGCTAAGAACAACTCTGCTCCTTGGCCACCTTATAGGACATGGTTCCCCAGTTTGTACCTGGCATATTAAGGTCCCCCATCAACACCACTCCTTCCCCTTTTGGTCCACACTGGGCAATGATGTTCTGGAGGATGGTTTGCTGGACATCACCACCCATCCCAGGAGGCCTATATACTACACCCAGCTTAACCTTATCTCCTGCTGGGGTTCGTAAGGTGACCCATAAGGCCTCCACGTTTCCCTCTGCCTCTTCTATCCTAGCAATTTCTATGTCATCTCTAAAGAACATAGCCACTCCACCCCCTCTGCCCACCTTTCTATCCTTCCTAAGCATAGTGTACCCCCGCACGTTTAGGTCCCAGTCATGGTTTTGTTGCTGCGTCTCCTGTGGCCGCCGCCACATCCACCACCCCCGAACAGCATGGCCTGGAACTCTGGCAACGTGTTTCCCAAGCTCCTGGCATTTACTAACACAACCCCACCCTTATCCTGATCCCTTTGTCGAACTCCACCCAGGTTCCTTATACTTCCATCCTCCCTCTGCTCCTCCTGAAACCTCCACCCCAAGTCTGTTTCCCCCCTCCCCCCTTGGGTTTGAAGGCTACTCCCCTCATCTGGAGGAGAGGGCTTCTGGTCAGCCCTCCCTTATCCCCCTCACAAGTTTAAACCCCACCTTTCTTGAATGTAGTCAGCCATCCACTGTTTAAGGACTTCCTTCCCTAATGGGGCAAGATGAAACCTGTCCTTGGCATACAGTCCCTTATCCTCCCAAACTCCTTTCCAGTTCCCTAACACCCCCAACCCACTCTCTTCACCCCACTTCCTGAGCCAGTCAACCTCTGTGATCTTCATTTTTTTCTCCACTGAGGCCTTTGGTACTGGCAATATCTCCGAAAAGGAAATGTTGCATCCATTATCCCGACAGACTCTGACAAGTTCTTGGAACCTTGCTTGGATTTCCAAAACGCTATTTCCCCTCTAGATCGTTAGTTTCCAAATGCACTAGGAAATCCGGTTTCCCTCCACAATCCCTAACCAGTTCGTACACCATGAACTTTGCTCTGTGTACTGTCAGCCCAGAGATACTCACTACCTTCACCTAGCTATGGCATCCACCCCGTCCCTCCCACTGGATACCCCTAATCATCGAGTCTCCCAATAACAGAACCTTAACACTGCCATCATCCTTATGGTTACCTCCACTATGCACTCTCAACCCCCATCCCCCTTTTATTCGTGATCTCAATTCCATGTGAGTCTTCCTGCCTTATTAGAGACCCCCTTGTCACCCTCCCCTTTCTGCCTCTCTTTGTTATTTTGCCCACTTAACTCTGACCCCCTGAGTAGGTGTCCCCTTTAACCCTCTCTTATCCGAACCATTTATCCTGGCCTTGATGGTTTCCCCTTCCCCCACATCGCCATCCTCCCCCCTTGTAATAGTACCCCTACCTCCAGAGGCCCTCTGTGGGTCCCCTTTACCTGGGGCCCCATCCTTGGTACAGACCCCCCTGCTGAAGGGGGGCCCCTCCCCTTGTCTCCCAGTTTCTCTCCAGTCATGCTCTCCTCCCTCATGTCTGCAATATGTTGCATCTCCTCCATCTGCTTAACATTTATGTTTCCCCTTCTCCCTCTGGGACTATTTCTATCCTTTCATTGCTGGTCTGTGATGCCCTATGGGTATCTGACTCCCTCCCCCTGGCCTCTGTATCAGTTTCCTCATTTCCACCAACCCCTTCCTCCCCCTCTAGTTTGCTTAGTAGCTCAAATTTATTGTGACACTCTATGCCAGCCTCCATCAAGTAAATGAAAATTACGTACCTACCGTAATTCTTGATCTTCTTGGACGAGTCTCCACCACTCATTCACACTAGTGGGATTAGTGCCGGAGGCACTAGGACCCATCGGGAGCAAACTTTTTGCTGGAGGGTCGGCGCGAGAGATGGCGCCGCGAGGCATGGCGCCGTGAGCAGCGGCTCGAGCGGCAATGACCATCTCGGCGACGACCCTCCAACCGCCTCAGTACCTTTCTTACCAAGGAGGTGCAGCGCAACTAACGTAAAGAGTAAATCTAACCTAAAAAACGGACATAAGATAGCCCGTACGACCCGTGTAAGAAGGGTCAGCAAAGAAGTCCTCACGGCCTAAAGATTTGAGGGAGTGAAGACCAACACAGCGGTGAGCTCGGGGGATGGAGGGTGGGCGTGTGAATGAGTGGTGGAGACTCGTCCAAGAAGATCAAGAATTACGGTAGGTACGTAATTTTCATATCTTCCTGGACATAAGTCTCCACCACTCATTCACACTAGTGGGAGAGTACCAAGCTGATAATCCCCAAAGGGCGGCAGGAGCCAGAGCTCATGCGTCTAAGATAGAAGACCATTAAGGATAGTTCTGCCGATCACGGAAATAGCCTGGCATGAACATCCAGTGCATAATGTACTGAGGTATGCACTGGGCTCAGGTGTGGCGTTGCAGATATCCGCAATTGGAACATTGCGAATCTCCGCTAAAGATGCCGCGACCGCCCTAGTAGAGTGAGCGTACACTCTACCCTCCAATTTAACTTGAGCCATGGAGTAGCAATGTCGAAGGCATGCCACTAACCATGATGAGATGCATCTAATAGCGACAGGTTGACCCAGCCGGGTGTCGCTGAAAGAAACAAACAGTTGCTGAGTCTTGCGAAAATTCTTGGTTCTATCTAAATAGAACCGCAAGGCTCTCTTAACATCCAAGGAATGAAGAGATCGTTCCCCTTCATTTTGGAAATTAGCGAAGTAAGAGGGAAGTACCAGAGGTTGGTTTAGATGGAATTCTGACACAACCTTGGGAAGAAATTTAGGATGAGTACGGAGAACTACCTTGTCTTTATGGAATACAGTATACGGAGGGTCCGTCACCAAGGCATGAATCTCCGAGACCCTGCAGGCTGAGGTAATGGCCACCAGGAAGGCAGTCTTCCAGGTAAGAAATTTTAGCTCACAGGTAGCTAAGGGCTCGAAAGGCTTCCGAGTGAGCATGTCCAGCACCAGGTTAATGTCCCAGGTTGCAACTGGACGCCTAACAGGGGGTCTGGTATGAAGAATCCCCTTAAGAAATCTCTTCACCATAGGAAGCTGAGCCAGAGTCAAGGAAGAAACCGGCTCATGGAGCGCTGAGATGGCACTAAGGTGAACTTTAACTGTGGAGTACTGGAGACCTGAGTTTGATAGGTCCAAAAGATACTCCAGAACCTTGTCAGGAGGACAGGAAAGGGATTCCAAGAGGACTTTGCACACCAGAGAGAAAAGCGCTTCTATTTGGAAGCCGCGTTTGCTGGGTGGCTGGCTCTCAAGCAGCCAGAAGGATGTCCGAGACTCTACTAGAGACGTTGAATCGATTCACTTCTACCTCTTCAGGGACCAAGCATGAAGGTGAAGTGATTTCAGGTTGGGATGGACCAACGAACCCTGAGTCAAAGGTTGATTTGCAAGGGAAGTGGTCTCGGAAAGGCTGCCAATATACTGTTGAGCAGAGAAACCATAGTTGCCGAGGCCAGGAGGAGCAATGAGAATCATTTGGTCCCCTGAGACTCGAACTGAGGAGAACTCTCTGGATTAGAGGATCGGTGGAAGGCGTAAAGAAAACATTTTGTCCACACAGCCTGAGCATCCTGACAGAAAATGCCAGGCCCTGGATTTCTGGAGCAGAGAGAGGCAGTTTTGCGTTGAGTGGGGATGCAAAAGGTCCAGGTCTGGAGTCCCCACTCTTGAATAGTGACGAGCTACGGCTGGATCGAGAGACCACTTGTGAGGTCTGCCTCCGTTCTGCTGAGGTGATCTGCTAGATCGTTTTGTATACCTGGCAGATAAACCGCCTGAATCAGAGACTTGTGCTCCAAGCACCACTCCCACCCTTATTGCTTCCTTGCAAAGGGGTAGAATGAGCACCGCCTTGCTTGTTGATGTAATACATCACAGCTTTGTTGTCCGTTTGAAGGAGAATGTTCTTGTGACAAAGGATATCCTTCAGAGCTCGGATCGCGTGAGGACCGCTCTCATCTCCAGGACATTTATGTGGAGAAGAGTTTCGAACTGAGTCCATACACCTTGAGTGTGGAGGGAGCGACAGTGAGCTCCCCATCCCATTAGCGATGCGTCTGTGGTGATGGAGATCTGATGATCCGGGGGAGCAAAGGGGAACCCTTCCAGGAGATTGCTCTCTTGAGTCCACCAGGTGAGAGACCTTCGAAGGGGCTCCGTCACCTTGATGGGATAAGACTGGGGGTGAGAGGTCGGAGACCACTGAGTGGAGAGCATCCATTGGGTGGTTCTCATGTGCAACCGGGCCAGGGGTACAGTGAACACCGAGGACGCCATGAGACCCAACATGCGTTGCATCGAGAGAGCTGTAACCGATTGGTTCTCCCCGATGTAACCGGCCATCCGAAGGATGTCGAGTCTTCTGTCCTCTGGAAGGAAAGCCTTCGGCGGAAGAGGTGTCTAAGCGTCCCTATGAAAGGAGCCTCTGGGAGGCTGCAGTTGTGATTTTTCAAATTCAGCAGAATTCCCATGGGCGTAAGAAGGCGAAGTCGTTTGCACGGCTTCCAAAGTCCCTTGGCTGGAAGGGCTTGCTAGAAGCCAATCGTCCAGGTAGGGAAACACTCGGAGTCCGATCTTCCTGAGATGCGCTGCGAGAACTGCACAACACTTTGTAAAGACTCGCGGCACCGAGGATAGCCCAAAAGGCAGGACTCTCAACTGATAATGCTGACCCAGAGCTACAAACCTGAGGAACTTGCGGTGGGTCGGGTGGATGGGGATATGCTGGTAAGCGGCCTGCATATCCAGGGAGGCCAGCCAGTCGTGCTGATGCAGCAAGGGTAACAGGGTACCTAGGGAAATCATTTTGAATTTCTCCCTGGGGAGAAATTTGTTTAACTTTCTGAGGTCTAGAATGGGGCGCATTCCCCCAGACTTCTTTGGAACCAGGAAGTAATGGGAGTAGAACCCTGTGCTCCGCAGATGCGGGGGCACCAGTTCTATTGCCCTGTTGCTTAGAAGGCCCTGGATCTCGGCGGTGAGGAGGTCTGACTGAGAGGCCGACAACCTGGGCTGTCGTCTGGGAGGACAATTCGGGGGGGTTTCCAAAAAATTGAGAGAATAACCCTCTGAATTATCCAAGGACCCATTTGTCCGGTTATGGACTTCCACTGGTTGTAGAAGTACATCAACGACCTCCCACCGAGGAGAAAGTTCCACTCGGGCAATGTGGATGGAACTAGGGCCAGCAATTCATAAGGTAGCGCTGGGGGCTTTAGGCCCCTGCGCTTTCTGCTGCGCTTTCTTTTGAGGTTGGGCAGGTTGGCTTTTATGGACGCTTCCCCTGCCTCTGCCTCGAAAGGACTGATGACTATGAAACTGACGTCTGTTCACATGCCCCCGAGAAGGAGCAGGCGGAGATCTGGCCAACTTAATGGCCGACCTAGTCTTCTGAGTGGCCTCTAAGGCTTGTTCCACCTGAGGGCCGAAAGAAAGGCCATCAAAGGGCAGCGCCATTACCTGCTGAGCATCATTCGTGAAGCCAGAAGTACGCAGCAAGGAATGGCGCCGGTACAAATACCTGCGGCTGCTGAGCGAGAAGCAGTGTCGAAAGCGTCCATAGCGGCTTTGACCTGTTGGTTATTGGACTCAATACCCCTAGTAACGGTCAGAAGAAGCTCTGACTTGGAGTCCGAATCCGGAAGAGCTTCAACCATTCTTTTCAAAGAGTGCCACAGGATATACTCATACTCAGAAAAATAGCCTTGATAACTGTGCGCATACTTAGAGTGGAGGCAGCAAAGACTCTCTTACCTAATGTATCAATCTTACGAGACTCTTTGTTAATAAGTCGAGCTGTAGTAGTTGAGGAAGAAACGACCTTATCATTCTCTGCCAGGACTACAATAGGATCCTAAAGGCTTGGGATGCAAAATGGGACGATCCTTGGGAGCTGAATACTTCTTATCAATGGATTTAGCCACTGAAGGAATAAGAGCAGGATTATTCCATACCATTTGAGACAGCGTCTCGAAGGAAGGCTGGATCGGAGGAGTCAAATCCGTAGGGATCTCCGAAGCATAAAGGTACTGGAGTCTTAATATCTTCCCAGGATCGATGTCTGTAGTCTGGAGAGAAAGAGTGGATCTCAGGTTCTTCAACAGAGACTTAAAGGACAGGTCCTCGACCACAGGCTCTGTAGCAAAGAAAGATCCTGTTTCCTCCACTTCATCACCCAACGAAGGTCTGGGTCAGGCTCAACATCATCTCCTGATGGTCCAGAAAGGACTGATTGGACAGGAAAGGAGTGAAAATTAGGAGAGGAGGAAATAGCAGAGAAACAAGGAGAGTCCCCGAGGGCCCCCGGCGCCAAGGAGGCAAAACGGGTTGAAAACGGCACCGCAGAGGGGCACGGCGCCGAAGAGGCACGTGGCGCCACCAAACCAAGCGGCACCGCCGACGGCGCCGCCAGACCCAACGGCGCTGCAGGCGGCACCGAAAACGGCACCGACAAGCCAACAGACCCCGCGGAAGGCGCCGGAAACGCCCCAGGAACCTGGAAAGCTAGAGAAGGAGAAAAACCAGGAGATAAGGGCATCAGTGTGGCCCCCTGCGCCGCAGCCATGTGGGGGAAACACCTAAGCGCTGAGTCACCGGCACCGAAGAAGGCGCCGCGCGACTAGGAAGGTCCAACCGCCCTACCCGATCGCTGGAGGAGCCCGGGGGCTCCGTGGCAACCGAGCCAGGCAGGAGAACCAACCTCCGAGCCCATCGCTCCATAAGAGCGGCCCACTGATGAAACTGCTCATCTGGAGCCCTACCTACAGGCGGGGAAGGGCTCCGATGTCGAGGACGACGGTCACCAGCAGTTGGCGACTCCGAAGGAGAACGGCAACTTCCGATAACCGACCGTCGTGGCGCAGACATACCAGAAAGGCGACCTCGAGTGATGCCTTCTCTTTTGACCTGTGGGCGAAGAGCTCGAGGTCGAGCGGTGCCGAGAATGCGACTGTTTATTTTTATGCGCCGAGGGGACCGCCCATCCCCTGGGCATCGGACTGACCGTTAGCCGGAACCCCGCTGAGGAGGAGAGGCTGACGGACCAGCCCGGCTGACTGAACAGCTTTCATCGAAGTCTCCACCGTCACCTGACCTGCTCATGGTCGACTCCGTCCAGTAGGCGAGACTTCTTCAAGTAAGTTAAATTTAAAATAGTAAAAATTTAACGAAAATAGAATAAAATTAAGCGATACTACTATCGAGATAATGTTACAAAAATAAACTGAAAACTATCGCTAGTTTGAAGTTTGACTCCCGACAATGACGGCGTCGTCACTGAAGCGCTTTCACGGCGGGCGGAAAAAAGACTGAGGCGGTTGGAGGGGTCGTCGCCGAGATGGTCATTGCCGCCCAGCCGCCTCGGGCGCCATCTTCTCAGGCCGACCTCCAGCAAAAGCTTTCTCCGAGGTCCTAGTGCCTCCGGCGCTAATCCCACTAGTGTGAATGAGTGGTGGAGACTTATGTCCAGGAAGATCCCAAGTTTCCCCCGACTGCCCCTCTTCCTCTGTTCTCTTTAGGAGCTTCCTTCCCACAGTCTGCTCTTTTAGGCTTCCCCACAACAGCCCCTCCCTTCTCAATGTCTGCTCTTCTAGGCTTCCCCACAACAGCCCCTCCTGACTCTTCCCCCTCCACTCTCTTTATATTCGGAATATTTACCCTGTACGCTTTCCCCTTAGCGTCAACATCCCTATCCACGGGTCCTCTGTCCCTCATATCCCCCCTCCTGCTTGCTGTAACATAACGTCCTGTAATTTCTGAGCATTGCCCCAGCCTCCTCTCAGCTCCACCCTTCTGCTGCCCATATCCACACCCCTTATCCTTGGACACCCCCCCCAACTTACTCCTTAACCAATATACTTTACTCCTGATACAAGACAGCAGTCTACAGAGTGGGCAGCTTCCCTCTCTCCAGGCCCAATTGAGAATTATTGTCATCCCACAGCCTGTGCAGCCTACAACCCTTCCGAAGATGCCTGCCATGGTGGAATATGGCCACCCTGTTTGTACCTCTCTGTTTATAATGGCACACACCCCTTTTCTCAGTCCCTTCCCCCTGGAATAGTCTCTCTCTATACGGACTGCAGTTATTTACAAACCCAATTTCAACCCCACCAATAAAGTTCCCAAGTCTCACAAACACATACAGTCCAGTGTGTGTCCAGTCCCACTAACAGTGTGTGTGTGTATGCAGACATCAGGTACCGTATGATGTCACAGGCCCACCAGTTCCTGTTGCTTCAAATTTCAGTCACAAACAGAAATACACAGCCCTTCAATCCCAACCCCCAGTGGCTTTTCAGTATTTAAGAAAGCCTACAAAACAGGGTGGGTGGCAGGGCTCTACCAACACCAGGCAAACATCACATTTAAATTTCACTCTAATTATCACTGCCAAACAAGTGTTCCCAAGCCCCAGAAGTTACAATATCACAGCCCAAGTAACAGTTCTAACTCATAGTAGTAATTTTTAACACACAGAACTAATTTCACGTACAAAACTATTCAAATATTGCAGTTAAAACAGAAGATAAACCCAAACCTCTGTCCTTAACAGCCTCCTGCTTATGTTCCCAAGTAGACAATGAAAGACAAGATGATTCTTGTTAATTTCCCCCCCCTAACACCAGGCAAATACCACATTTAAATTTCACTCTAATTATCACTGCCAAACAAGTGTTCCCAAGCCCCAAAAGTTACAATATCACAGCGTAAGTAACAGTTCTAACTCAAAGTAGTAATTTTTAACACACAGAACTAATTTCACGTACAAAACTATTCAAATATTTCAGTTAAAACAGAAGATAAACCCAAACCTCTGTCCTTAACAGCCTCCTACTTATGGTAATGGCTACCAAAAACACAGTTTTCCAAGTCAAGTACTTAAGCTCTGCTGAGGACAGAGGATCAAAAGGTGGTTGCATAAGCTGAGCAATGCAAACATTAAGATCCCAAGCAGAAGTAGGATCCCTAAAGGGGGGATTGGTATGAAGCAATCCCTTGAAAAACTTACAGAATACAGGGTGAGATGACAGTGAGGAAGACTTACCTGACAGGAAAGCAGAAACAGCAGACAAGTGTACCTTGAGAGTAGCTGTTCTGTGGCATAGACTATTAAGATGAACCATATAATCCAGAACTGTAGGCAATTCAGTAGTATCTGGGGAGATATGCCTCTTGGAGCACCAAATGCTGAATCTCTTCCATTTGGAGTTCTAAGTCTTTCTGGTGGAAGGCTTTTGAGAGACTTTGAGAATATCCAGAACCCCCTGAGGCAGATGCAAATCTGCGAACTCTAACTCTTCAAGAACCATGCCTTGAGGCTGAGATTGAAGACTGGGGTACCAAATCCTCCCGAGAGGAGGCTACCAGGTTGTAATTCCTGGGAAGAGACAGGGGAAGATGGACTGTTAGGGACAGCAACAAGGGGTACCATGGCTGCCTGGCCCAGTCTGGAGCAATCAGAATCACTTTGCAAGGTTGTGACCATACCTTGACTAGAACCTTGAACAGCAGAGGAAAGGGAGGGAAGGCATACAGAAATTTCCCTTCCCAGTTCAAAGTCAGAGCATCCAGGGGGACTGAGCCCAAGACTGGGGGTCTGCAACAAGAGAGAGGAAGTTGGTTGTTGTCTGGTGCTGCAAAAAGATCCATCTCTGGCGTGCCCCATCTTGACAAAATCACCTTCAATATCAGAGGATCCAGGGCCCATTCGTGATGGCCCCAAGATATTCTGCTCAGTGCATCTGCTAGGACGTTGTCCTTCCCTGGAAGGTGAACTGCTATCAGAAAGGTTTGCAGGGAGTAAGCCAGAGACCACAGCTTCATTGCTTCTGCGCACAAGGCCGTAGACCCGAGTGCCTCCTTGCTTGTTGATGTACCACATGATGGTGGTGTTGTCCGTTCTGAGAAAAAGGTTGCAGTGCCAGAAACACTGCCCTGAGTTCCAGGAGATTGATGTGTAGAAGTGATTCCTGAGGAGACCACAGTCCTTGGGTGGTGAGATCCCCCAAATGGGCTCCCCAGCCCAGCAGGGAAGCATCCGTGGTAAGGACCACTGAATGAGACTGAGTGGCAAATGAAACCCCTTGCCTCAAAACTGTCCTGATCCTGCCACCATTACAGGGCCTGGATCAGAGTTCGAGTCACTGGGATTAGTTTGGTAAGGGAATGCTTTCTTTGGGACCAAAAAGCCCTCAGGTGGAACGGAATGTCCCTCATCTGGAATCTTGCCCCTTGGACCACTGCTGTAGAAGCTGCCATATGGCCCAAGAGCTGAAGAAAATGCCTTGCTGGTCGAGACACCTGAAGGTTGAATGAAGAAGCCAGCTACATGAGAGCTCTTGCCCTTTCCAGGGGAAGAAAGGCTCTTGCTTTTACCGTATCCAGCTCTGCCCCTATGAAGGGGAGGAGCTGCACTGGTTCGAGAACTGACTTTGGTAGGTTGAGAAGAAATCCTAAAGAAGTGAGCACTTGCAGGTCTGACTTGACTTGGTCTGGAGACTGGCCCACTATGAGCCAGTCGTCCAAATATGGAAAAATGGAAATCTTTTGTTTTCTTAGGAAGGCAACAACTACTGATAGGCACTTTGTGAAAACCCTTGGAGCTGAAGTTAGGCCAAAGGGCATTGTTCTGAACTGATAGTGGCCTGAGGGCAACTCGAACCTGAGGTACTTTCTGTGGGAGCACCTGATGGGAATGTGAAAGTAGGAATCTTTGAGGTCCAGGGAGGCTAGCCAGTCCCCTGGCCTTAGAGAGGGAAGAATAATTCCCAGAGTTATCATCTTGAACTTTGGCTTTAAAACATGTTTGTTCAGATATCTTAAGTCCAGGATGGGTTGCCACTCTCCTGTCTTTTTGGGGGTCAGGAAGTACCTGCAGTACAGTCCTTTGCCCCAGTGTAGGGTAGGAACTCTCTCTATAGCTCTTAAAGCTAGGAGAGAAGAAACCTCTGCCTCTAGGGCAAGGGTTTCCAAAAGATTTGCAGGTGGAAAAGATCTGGTTCTCATCTTTGGAAATGTTTTGAAGCTGAGAACCAGTCCCTGGCTTACTACTTCCAGGACCCACTTGTCTGATATAATAGACATCCAGTCCTGGACAAAGTAAGCCAGCCTGCCCCCTACTGGGATAGGAGAGTTGACCCGGGCAGACCCATCAGGGTGTCTACTTGGCAGGGGCTTTAGGCTGAGGGGTAGATGCAGGCCTGCTCATCCCCCTTCTGCCTCTCCCTCTGAAGAACCCCCTCTGTGAAAAGGAAGAAGAGTGTGCTTGGTAAAAAAAAGCCTGCCCCTGCCCCTAGACTGCTGCCTTTGAGGAGTTGCCTGCCTTTCCTTGGCCTGAGCACTCCTGTAAGTGGTCCTGTACTCGTCCATTTTCTTCATGTAATTCTCTGTCTGCTCCCCAAACAGAGAATTACCCACTACAGGAAAATCCATGGCCTTAGCCTGGGTATCCTGTGAGAGGCTAGTACATCTGAGCCAAGCCATTCTCCGAAGAGCTACAGATGTAGTCATGACTCTTGATAAAACATCATTGGAGTCCACAGCAGCAGCATGAAACTGAACTTTTGATGCCTCAATCCCATCTGCAGCCACCTCCTCCAGCTCCTTGGCAAGCTGGGGAGAAGCCTGTTTAGCCAGTGCCAGTACAATGTCCCACCTGGACTTCTGGTATCTGGCTGTACAGGCCATATAATTTGCCTGCCTAAGTCCCAAGGAAGATGCCATGTACTGCTTTTTTTGTCATGGCATCAATCTTCTTGGAGTCCTTGTGTGTGTGTGATGCCAAGGGAATGTTTGCCTTATCGCAGGCAGCAGCCTGTACAACCCCAACATGGCTGCATTGCTGATAAAGGAACTCCCTATCTGACCCTGAAAGTGTATACCTCTTGTCCATTCTTCTATCCACAGGAGGTATGGAATTGGGAAACTTCAGAATTTTTTTGTGTCTGTTTCCCAAAAGATTTGTGGAGGGGAATAAACAGTCTCCTGGACTCTGGGATGTCCATCATCTCTACATAGTCAGGCTCCTCCTGATCCTCCAGTGCCTCCTCCATAGGAAGCTGAAGGGTCTCAGCCACCTTTCTGTAAAACACAGTGGGAAGGGGACTCAGAAAGCCTAGGAGGAGAAACACCTGAAGGTCTGTCTGGGGAGATGTCCGGATCAATAGGCACATCCAGACTTTCACCATCACCATATTCATCTTCCAACTCTCATTCCTCCTCAAACTCCGGTTCATAAAATTCTTCCAGTGTATAATCGTGAACCGGGGAAACCGATCGAACCGAGCCCTGCCAAAAGGTGCCGGATCAGTTGGAACCGGGCGAAGCGATTCCACAATCTGAATAACTTTGGCTATTTCTTTGGCAGTCGGAATATTAAGTTCTGGATCCGAACCAAATGATTTTTGTGTTTCTTTTTTGGCGGAACCGACCCCTCGGGATCAGATCTCTTTTTGCTTGAAGAAGTATCGCCCTGGTCAGAGGGCACTCCTCCTGGTTCAGTTGGAACCGAACCGGGCTGGCCATCCGGGTCAGTGGACTTCTCAGCCTCCCTCTCCCTCAGTCTACCTAATCTCTTTTCAAGGGTAGATTTGGGAAAATTTTTGCAAATTTGGCAGTCTGAATCGAGGTGGTCAAACCCCAGACAATAAACACAGGTGGTGTGGGGATAGGCCTTAACAAAGACCTCCCAACACTCACTGCAGTGTTGAAACCCAGTGGACCCGTTTTTTTTTCTTGGGTTTCTCAGACATAGCCAACCTAACCAAACTTACCCTTTTTACGGCAACCGCCAGGCAAGACTCTCCTATCGGTTCCTGACCATGTCACGGGTCTTGGAAAAAAGCGTACTAAAACCAGTTTTTTTTTTTTTTAGAAACGTCACGGACCAGTAACCACACACTAAAGGTACAAAATTTACCTGAACGATCGGTTCAGCTGAACCGATCCACACTTTTTACAAGTTCCACACAGAAAACAGAACAAAACCTATCTAGTACTCACGGTACCACAGACAGAGACTTGAACTGACTATGCGGAAACTAGATTTCGGTAAAAAACAGACCGAAAACCGACACTTCAACCGTCTTTGAACAGAGCTGCAGGAGAAATCTCTGGAGCGACTGTTCAGTGAGGCTGAGTAAACAATCTGATGGTTGCAGTTCAAAATACAACAGGCAGAGACATCAACCGAGCTCAAGAGCAACATTCTATGTCCTGCATAGAAAAGTTAACCCATTGTTCTCCAGGGCAGTTTAAAGGCTGGGGCTAACTGCACTTGTCAGAATACAGCAAGACTTCATGTTGCTTGAATGTCCCTTATCCTGTACCCGACTTCTGGGACCACAGCTGTCATGGATACCATGTGTTCCAGGAGTTTTAGGAAGTGTCTGGCTGGCTTTGGTTGGCCCAGGGCAAAGTTTGCCACTGCTAGGAAATTCTGGAGTGAAATTTCTTCAGGTTTATGAGGAATCCCACAGAGAGCAGGGTATTTTTTGTGATAGATAGGGACTCCTGGATCAGAGCTGGAGTTGTCCCCACTATCAGCCAGTCATCTAGATAAGGGGTAGACTGATGCCCATTTCCTGAGATGTGCTGCCACAACAGCCAGGCATTTGGTAAACACCCTTGGCGCAGATGTTAGGCCGAAGGGCACTGCTACGAAATGGTAATGCCCTGAAGGAAGCCTGAACCTCAGTAATTTTCTGTGGGACTGCCTTATGGGAATGCGAAAATAGGCGTCCTTGAGATCCAGAAAGACTAGCCAGTCTCCTTGTTGCAGGGACTGAATGACCATATTTAGTGTTACCATCTTGAATTTTGGTTTCAGAAGGTGTTTGCTGAGGTACCTGAGGTCCAGAATAAGTCGCCACTCCCCATTTTTCTTTTGGGTGAGAAAGTAGCCAACTCCAGCAGTTTTTCTGATGGGGTTAGGGGTTTTGAAACCAGAGTGCCTTTAAGGCTGGCATGTTCTTGAAGTGAAGACATAGGCAATTTTCCACTACCTCCAAAATCCACTTGTTTGAAGTTATACGAGTCCAGGCTTGGAGGTAGTGGGACAGCCTGACCCTACTAGCAGAGGGGAGGTGACCAAGGCATTGAAATCAGGGTTTAGACAGAGTTGCAGGGGCCTGGGTAGTGTCCGGCTTTCTCTGGCCTCTCCTGCCCCTTCCCCTGTAGTACCCTCTTGTCTGGGAGTAGTCGTACTGAAGAGAATAAGAGGATAGGGGTACTAGGGCTTCCTCTGTTTGCCTTGGGTTGAGACTTCTGAGTGGAAGCCCTTTGTTTGGCAGTACTGCTTAGACAAGTGGATTTGTACTCATCCACCTTCATCATGTAATCTTCTGTCCTAGAGTTGAACAGAAGATTTTTATCACAGGGAAAGTCCAGAGCTTTGGACTGAGTATCTTGTGACAGATCAGTGGTTCTCAGCCAGGCAAACCTTCGGACACATATGACCTGGGCCATGACTCTAGATGCAGCATCGTTATTGTAATCTGCCATATGGAACTGATATTTGGTGGCTTCCAGGGCAGTCTTCGCTGTTTCTACTAAGTCCTGGACCATAGACTCAAGACTCTTGTTATGCAATGGCCAATACAGAGTTCCACAAAGCCTTCTGGTACTTGGCTGTGTAGGCCAAGTAGGAAGACAGATGGAGAAGCAAAGAAGCAGAAGTACAAGCTTTCTTTGCAATGTAATCTATTTTCCTGGAGTCCTTGACTGGGGGGGGGGGGTAAGGAAGACAAAGGCACTTCAGCTTTATCACAGGCAGCTTGCTGCACTATTCCCCTATGCCCAGGGTGGACAGACAGAAAGTCAGTATCTGCTCTGGAGAGCTGGTATTTCCGGTCAAAGTGTGTATCGACCCCATTTAAAGAGGATAGGGTCTGTAACAGCTTCATGGTGTTTCTCCTGAAAGCTTTGTAGATAGGGAGAACCATGTTTTTAGGAGGAGGAAGGCCTTTCTTCTCTCTCTGTAGTCATCCTCCTCCTCTTCCTCCTGGTTGGACTCCTGGCAGTGTATGTCAAGAGTATCCACCAAGTGCTGGAGGAAGGTTAACATAAGAGAAATTTCTCTCCTGATCCGAAGGGGTAGCACCAAAATTAAGATCAGAGGAAATGTCAGGCTCCAGGGGATTAATGCCTGAAATACTGTCTGGGGCATCATAATAATCATCCTCACTGGCCCCTGCATCAGAGGGGGCTGCGGAAGGGTGTTTGCTTGACAAGGCAGTGAAAATTACGCCCATGCCTTGTAAGGTCTGGAAAACATGCCGAGCCTTTACCATATCTTCAGCCGAAGTCAGCTCCTTCTGACAATCTGGGAGACTGTCGGGCTGTATGTGCTTGGACTTCTCTTTATGCTTTTCACCTCCTGCTTCATCACCCTTTCCATTGTCAAGAGGTGAGGAACAGGAGGCAATTTATCTTTACACAATTATTTTGGTACCACCTGATCAGTGGCAGAATCCGACTTCCTTTTTGCTCCAGGTACTTCATCAGTACTCTTATTTCTATTTTTTTTGAAGAAGCTTCATCAGCCCCTTTGGAAGCTTTTGTTTTTGAAGGTACTTCATCAGCACCCGATTTATTTTTTTTCTTTCAAAGATACTTCATCAGCACCTCTTCTGGGCTTAGAGCTAGTGGATGCTTAATCAGCACCCCTGTTTGAATGTTGAGAAGGCCCCTCATTGGTAAGCCTGGGTCTTTGTTTTGGGACTGAAGAGGACCCTTCCTCAGTCATTTCTCTAAGCTTCTTTGCTCTGTTTCTCAAAGTCTTAGAACAAAATTTTGAGCAAAGTGAAGAGTAATGGTCTGGACCCAAACACTTCAAGCACAGATCGTGGGTATCAGCTTTGGCCACAATCCTGTGACAATTTAAGCAATTTTTTAAAACCTTTGGGTCCAGTCCCCTTTCAGGGAGTTTCTGACACGCTAATTCACAGAAACTGTTTTAAATTCCAAAGTTCTACTATAGTTAGTAGTAGAATGCGGTTGGTTCCGTCACAATAACCCATGGGTCACTGCGGCTCTTCTCTCACAGCTGAAACTAAGGGATCACCTCTGGGCAGTTGCCAGGGCCACTGGCAAACAACTGGACATCCAAAATTACAAACAAGCACAAAATGCCTGCACAAAAGCTATACGGCTAATGAAATCCACCTATTACAAAGACGCTCTCACCAATACATGAGGAAATGGTCGTCCTTTCTGGGACAATATCAAGGATGTCACAGGGAAGCAGCCAAAAACCTCTCCGGCCATGTTAATGGTTGAGGGATCCTCAACCCTCGACCCCAAGGTGATCGCAAACATCTTTAACACGGCTTTTTCAGACCTTAGTGCTGTTCTGCCCCATGACTTTTTCGAAAACAGGGCCTACTCCCCAAATACCTCAGCCCCTCAGTCTAACCATCCCCTCTTCTACTTCAGGGAGGTAAAGCTGAATTAAGCTTGCCGCTATATTAATGCAGCTATCTCTAAATCTAGATCTAGTAGCGACACCCTGGACCTTAAGCTTCTGATGCTCACCCTCGATGAGGCAATTCATCCATTAACAAAAATCCTAAATCTCTCTCTCAGCTGTGGAAAATTCCCGGACCTATGGAAAACAGCCACCGTGACACCTGTCCATAAAAGTGGGGATAAGACGACTGGCTCAAATTATCACCCTATCTCCGTACTGCCTCCACTCTCTAAGGCACTCGAGCGCATCGTGGCTGATCAACTTACCAACCACTTGGATAAATACAATATACCTTGTCCACAACAACACGGCATCCGGAAAGATCACAGCACCACCACAGCCCTTCTTGAGTTCACTGGAGCTTTGCACAAATCCCTTGACAACGGCCTTCTCACAGGGGCCATTTTCGTCGACCTCTCCAAGGCCTTCGATACAGTACACCACGGCCTAATAATTCGCCAACTACTGAATGCCGGGCTATCACCTGACTCTTCTCTCTGGTTTAAAAGCTACTTAGAAAACCGGTCACAGAGAGTAAAAATTGCAGACGCTCTTTCTGACACCCGGCCTGTTTGCTCAGGTGTCCCACAGGGATCCATACTGGGCCTCCTCCTTTTTAGCCTTTTCTTAAACTCCCTCCCTTACCACTGCTCTGAGCAGATCATACTATATGCCGATGATGCTGCTGTATTCTCCACTCACAAAGATCCTGCAACTCTTCAACACAACCTTCAACTTGGTTTCAGTTCTGTAAAGACATGGTTTCTTAATCACAAACTGGTCCTCAATTACAAGAATACCAAATCTATGCTCTTCTGCAGCTCTCATAACCCACACAAGCTACACCACTTGGCTATCTCCACCACCCAGGGGAACACTCTAGATCAGGTGGGGTCCTTCAAATACTTAGGGATACAGCTTGACCCTAATCTCTCCTATGGACTTCATGTAGATAATGTAGCTAGCTAATACACACTTGGTCTCCTCTACAAACACAGACCACACCTCATGCCAGAAGCTTTGAAGGTTGCAGTCCTGAGCTTTTTGATCTCTGTAATAGACTATGGTCTCATCATTTATGGCTCGGCCACAACCACAACCCTTAGACACCTCTCAACTGCCTTAAATAAGGCATGTCGGCTCATCACTGGTGCTCACCGTCTCCTCACCCACACGTGACCTGTACACTCAGACCTCCTGGCTCCAACTATCAAACCGCATAAAGTTTCTCACCTGCTCCATGGCAAAAAAAATCTACCTTGGCCTTGCACCTTCTGGGGTCTCAACTCTGTTACAACACCGAATTAACAAATGGTGCCTTAGGAGATCCACGCTACAGCTACTGAAAGTCCCCCACTGTCACACTTCACAGGGACAATGCTCTTTTGCTTATCGAGCGCCACTCTGGTTCAATGGCCTCAGCCCCACCATCTCCTCTGCCCCAACAATCGGTATGTTTAAAACTAGGCTCCAGGACTATCTCACTACCAACAGCTCCTGTGACTGCCCAACTTAACTTTGTTTCTCCACTTCCCTTCCTGCTCTAGTGGTCCCCCCTCCCCTCCTCACTGGATTCTACCCTCACATCTTGGTATACCCAATGCTGCACTTTTCACTCTCTCCCCACCCTTCCTACATTCCTTCTCCCCCCGTCCCCTCTCCCTATGACTCTGTCACTTATCTGTTGTCTATTTTCTCTGACAAATGTCGCTGGCTGCCTTGTTACAATGCTACCCTTGAACTGTATTAATCTGTACTCTGTCTGCAATGCCCACATTGTTGTAATGTCTGTCTTGATGTTCTCCATAATTTGCATTTCTCTGATGTGGAACCTTTGTAAAAGAGCCAGGGCTCAAAGGTATTTGTAGTCCTAGACTTGATAAATAAAGAAAGAACCGCTATTTCTGAGCTAAAAAAACAAAACAATGAAAACCGCAGTTCCTGAAGAAAAAAGGGAATCGCGATAAAAAGTTTAAAGGAACCATCAGAACACAAAAACACGGTAAAAATTAAGAAATAAAAATATAGGAGGGAACCGTGATAAAACGTCTAAAAACACTCAGCACAGTAAAGAAAAAATAAAATGGAAAAGATTTACCACTAAAGTTCAAGAAAAAAATGTTTTCTTGGCCAACTGAGTAGGAACACCTCAGAGGCAGTGTTGCTCAGTCATCGGAGAAAAAATTCTGGTACCTTCTCAGGCAGTCTCCTAGCACACTCCCAAGCTCTTTTCTGATTGGCTGATGCTAATTAGACAGCATAAACCACACCTCTGGGGCAGTACTACCTGGTCAGCTAACTGCTTTATGTTACTGATGCTAAAGGACTCCTGGGGTGAGAAGTATGCCTCTCTGCAGATGACACAAATATCTGCAACAGGGTTGATACATGGGGGGGGGGTGAAAAGGATGAGAAGGGACTTGGCAAGGTAGGAGGAATGGACAAAAATATGGTGCTTACATTCAATGCAAAGAAGTGCAAAGTAATGCACCTGGGAAACAAAAACCCAGGGTAAGAGTACAAAATGGGGGGGTACTAAACAAAAACAATGGAAAGGAACCTGGGGGTAGTCATATCAGACGACCTTAAGGTAGGCAAGCAATGTGAGAAGGCAGTAAGGAGGGCTGGAGGGATACTGGGATGCATAGGGAGAGACATCACCAGTAGAAAACAGGAAGTTGTTATCCCTCTGTACAGACAGTTAGTGAGACCCCATCTGGAGTACTGCGTGCAATTCTGGAGATCCCATCTCCACAAGGACATAGGATGGTGGCAGTCCAGAGGAGGGCAACTAAAATGGCGCAGGGTCTGCACCACAAGCCATATGAAGAGAGACTAAAAGAGCTTAACATGTATACCTTTGAGGAAAGGGGGGGGGGAGAGAGACATGATAGAAACTTTCAAGTACTTCAAGGGAATCAACAAAGTCCAAAAGGGTAGCATCTTTCAGAAAAAGAGATGTGCAAGAACAAGGGGGCACAATTTGTAGATAGAGGGGGGACGGCTCAGGGGCAACGTTAGGAAATACAGGTTACTCACCTGTAACAGGAGTTCTAGGAATGGTATATGTTGTTCATCCACACTTATTGGCAGGTTCCTTGCCGCTTTAAATCTTGCCGGAAGGTCTTCAAGCTGGCTCCTCCCACTCACCCGGGTGGTAAAACTCTCGGCTCCGCCCCACGACGCCAGATCTAGCCCGTTGGAAGCCAGGTTGTGCGTCAAAGCTGGGGAGGCCGGGTGGGTCGTATGTCCTTCTGTAACCGACAGAGCAGGCACAACTCTCTGTCCCTCACCATCAAGAACCACGCTGGGAACCCACTTGAACATGTCAAGGAGTTCAAGTACCTTGGTATTACCCTGGATAGTACCCTCTCCTACACTCGGCATATTGACACTGTTGCCAAGACCGCCAATATACGGGTTGGACTACTACACAAACACAGGCACTGTATGCCTGCGGATGCCCTTAAACTAGCCATCTACAGCTCTGTCACCTCTATCATTGACTACGGCCTTGCCATCTATGGCTGTGCCCCAACAAGTGCCCTCTGCAGGATTTCAGTTGCTCTCAACAAAGCCTGTAGACTACTGACGGGTGCAGCCTGACAAACTCACACCTGTGACCTCTATGCACAGGCCAGCTGGCTACCCCTACGCAGCAGAATACAATACCAGACCTGCTTACTTACCAAAAGATTCTCCTTGGTCTCATGCCACCTGGTGTTAGCTCACTCCTTACTACCTACAGTGGCACTCAACAAACACGTGTGCCCAATCTCAACCTTTCAGGTTCCACATGTCGTACCTCCATGGGTCAGCGGTCCTTTATCTATAGAGCCGCTCAATGGTTCAATTCCTCAATAAAGCACTTTCCTCTACTACACTTGGACCCTTCAAAGGAATCTCAAACTTTACCTCACCTCTACCACTCAATGGGACTGTTTCATTGAACAGAGATCTCTCTAAACACCTCCCAGCTCACTCATGTCTCACAGCCCGCCCTTTCCCAATCTCATTCCCTCTGGCACCGGGCCTTCCTTGTGACTCCTTTCCTGCTTCATATCTCCACTGGTACAAGACATTTTCCACCACCATCAGACAGTGGCCCATTAGCCTGCCAACTTCCTCTCCCGGTCGCATGCCTGCAATACTAACTGCCTATGGTGCCCTCTATCTCTTATTGTTACTGCAGCCAGCTGCCTACTCAAGCTGCTCATTTTATGAAAATTATCACAATGTATGTTATAACTGAGTATCATTATTTTTTCTTTTAGTTGTTTTGGTTGTTTATTGTGCATTCTTTTACTACCTCTGTATGTATGTTGACCCTCATCCTTTGACGTGGAACCTTTGTAAACGAGCAGTTTCTGCTCAAAGGTATTTGTAATCCGAGAATTTAATAAATAAATATACCATTCCTAGAACTCCTGTTACAGGTGAGTAACCTGTATTTCTAGGGACATGGATATGTTGTTCATCCACACTTATTAGCAGACTCCTAGCAGTTCTCTGGGAGGAGGGAGGCAAGGCGCACACCCCCTACTTAGGTATAAAGACTGGAGAACCAAGGCCCCGACCAACATCCCGGCGTGACCCAAGGTCGATGTGGAAGGAGGAATCGGTAAATGCCTGCTTCCAGGTAGGAGCCCTACGGATACCCTGGACAGGGGTATCCTTGGAAGCAGCCACCGATGCAGTGGAAGGGTGGGTAAAATGAGCACTTATCCCTCTGGAAGGCTCCATGCCCGCCTACCTACAGCAGAGATCTATGCAGGAGGTGATCCACCCGCTCGTCGTCCGCTAGGCTGCAGGTCTGCCAGGTGCAGCTTCAGCGTAGATGACAAACAGCTGGCGAACCTCTCCTCGAACTTTATCCCTACGCTCCCTGGGAAGGCGAGCACTAAATAGGGTCCCAATGGATCCTATATATGGCCTCCGAGGGGTGAATGGGGTGGAACCCCAGCAGAGACAATACCCGGTGAAGGAAAAAGACTCCACCACCGCCTACGGAAGGCACTTCTGGTGAGGCGCAGGACAACCTCGTCCCTGTGGAAGACCAGATAGGGAGATTCAAAGGAGCGCCTGGAACTCTCCCGTCCTCCTGGTTGGCGTGGTAGCCCCAAGAAGGTGTTCTTCCACAACAGGTGGGGAAACTCACACCTGTGCAAAGGTTCGAACGGCTTGCCCGTGAGCTAAGCCCATACCAGCGTAAGATCCCACAGAAATGGGATACTCTCCCCAGAGAGGTGTGATCAAGGCCTTGGGAAGCGCCAGACCACCTTTCCTGCACAGCCGACTACCTTCCGGCCCGCGCCCGGAAGACAGGAGTGGCTAACAGGAGCACCTTGAGGGTCGTTGACCGAAGCCCTTGTTCAAGAAAGAACGGACCGCAGATAGTCTGGAATGCTCGCCGAGGAAGGAGAGGGGGCCAGGCCCTATCCCAACACCAAATGGAGAACTGTTCCATTTGAAGGCGAGCATATCTGGTCGACTCCTGGCAGGATGCCTCAAAAACGTCAAGGACCTTGCCAGAAGACCCAAGGCCTGGCCACTAGCCGCACAGGGACCAGGCCGTCAGGTGCAGGGAATGAAGGTCCGGATGGAGTACCTTCCCCTAACAACAGAGATCAGGACCGGGCGGGCTGGAAGCCGCCTCGGGAGCCTGGGGCTGAGACTGAGGAGAGCTGGATACCAGAGCTGGCAAGACCAGTCTGGAGCTACCAGAATCACCTGCGCCTAGTCCCTCCTCACCTTGTCTGAGGGTCAAGAGAAATGGGGGAGAGGCATAGAAGAGGCCCGGGGTCCACAGCCTCAAAGACATCCCCTACAGCGAACCGTGCTGAGGGGGCCGGCATGAGACAGTCTCGGCCTCGAATTCTCCCTGGAGGGAAAAACAAAGGTCCACCTAAAGTGTGACCTAGAGGGAGAACAGATCTTGTGTTACCTCCGGCAGGGAAACTACTTGTGAGGCGCAGCCCTTACCCGGCTTAGGGCATCGGCCAGGGTGATGGAGGCTCCTGCCATAGAAAAGGCTAGGAACCGCCTCCTGGCTGCGCGAAAGACCCAAAGCAGAGAACCTCCTCACGCAGAGGCAAGGGGCTCATCCGATCCTGGCGGGATAGGTAGCACATGGTCGTGGTATTGTCCCCTGGACCTAAACCACTAGACCCGCACAGACAAGCGAGCGGTGCAAGTTAAGCGGACTTCACTTGAGCTCCAGCAGGTAGGAAGACATCGGGACTCTAGAGAGACCAGAGAGGCGGTGCACTCTGTATTCCCTGATGGACACCCCACCCATCTGAGATGCATTGGTTGAGAAGACCGTCGACTGGGCGGACGAACGGATGTTCTCCTGCAAATGAGCTGGAACGGTCCAAAGGAGAGCGTTCTCTAACCCCTGGGCTGTTGTCACGGACTGGTCCAAAGGGACGCAGCGCTGTGACCGCTGGCTGGCCAGCCTCCATTAGGGGGACGCATGAACCGGCGGATCCAAACAGACCACGCTGGTGCAGGCTGCCGCAAGGCCCAGGAGGTGCAGGGAGTCCCCGGCAGGGTGCAATTGCCCAGTCAGACCTGACTAGGTAAGGGAGGAAGAACCTCGGCCCTGTCCGCCGGAAGCCGAGCTCGGACTCAAAAGTCGAGCCTCGTCCCGAAGAAAGGATCACCCGCTTAGACACGAGTTCCAATGTGGCTCCAGCAAAAAGGAGACCAGTCTGAGAGCAACCTAGAGGGCCAAAACTCTGGACCGTCCTCCTCCGCCCTGGAGGGGTTGCAGTCAGGCCGCCATCCGGGTGGGGTTACGCCCGGACCCCTCAGTGCCGCAGGAATGCTGAGTAGAGACCGAAGGGCCTGGCCTGGAACTCGAAAAGAGATCCCCCGTTTAAGAAAAGGAGGAGTCTCCTTAGAAACGGACAGAACGAAGTGTAAGTACGTCCTGGAGATCCAGGAAAGAGCCACACGCCTCGTTCTGAGGATGGGATATCTGAGACAGAGAGGCCATCCCGTCGTGCGGATCAAGGATGGGGCGCAAGCCCCCCGTCCATTAGGGGCCAGGAATACCTGGACCCGAACCCAGGGTCTGGAGAAGGATCCGCCACCTTCCTGATCACCTCTATCTCGAGGGGCCAGGCAAGTCGGCTCGGTGGGCCGACCACAAGGCTGCGGGCCCCATGACCCCCAAGGGGCAACGGCTCGAAAGGGTGGGGCCTGCTCACAACCCCGAGGCAGGACCTTCCCCTAGCACCTCCAACACCCAGAGGTCCGGGAAGCGGACCAGGAGGAGGAGGGGTGGAGCCATCTCCCCACAGGGGAACCTGGGTAGGGGTGACGGGGCCGGGGACAGCATCCCTCAGCCCATCACTGAGCAGGCTTGGAGGAGGGATTGGCCGAGGGAGCTCCTGGGCCTTTACCTCCCTGCTTCCCTCTACAGGAAGCCGCTGGCTTGGGGTCAGGACGCCCAGCGCAAGCCTGCTGGCCCTCATGCTGGAGTTGATGGGCCGGTCGAACCACAGGGGCCGAGGGGCAAAGGGGCTTACGCAAAGGCTGCCGGCGGCCCTTGTCCCTCCGGGCGGGGGTGACCGAGTCCGGAGTGGCATCGGACTTCTCAGTCCCCTGGAGATGTCCCTCCACTCCAGGGCCGAAGAGGTCAGTCCCCAAGAAGGGGATGTCCGCCAACTTGTGCTGGGTTTCCGTAGAGAAAGAGGATAACCTCAGCCATGCTCTGCGGCGCATGGCCACTGCGGCCGCCACCAACCTGGCACAGGAATCACCCAAGTCCAGAGCAGTCTGGAGCTGCTGCTTCGCCACCGCCCTACCCTGGTCCCGCAACCGCCGGACCGTGGTCCGCAGGTCGGCCGGGAGATGAGGGAGCACCTCATCCAGGGAGCCCAAAAGGGCGTGGGAAAAATGTGCCATCAGTGCAGCCGAGATGGCCTGTCGGAGGCCTAGGGAGGACGCAGCGTAAACCTTGTGCCCGACATAGTCCATCCTTTTGGACTCTGTCGGGGGGGCCTATCCACATCCCGAGTGTTCCCAGAACACTGGAAAACATTATCGGTAACTAACCCTTCAGCCGAGGGGTGCTCCGAGAAACCGGGCCAAGAACCCACAGGGACAGAGTACTTCCTGGCCATCCTAGCCAAGGGCGCAGGACAGGAAGTAGGCCGCTGCCAGAACTCCAAGGCCGGGCCGACAATAGCCTCGGCCACCGGGAAGGCCTCCAATGGTGAACCCCCTCAGTCTAGAATCTCCGTCAGGGGATATGAGACCCGTTTGGACACGGGTTCAAGCTGCATCCCGGTGAACTCCGAGATGAGCTGAAGCAGACCCATAAAGGACGATGGGCTGTCATCCACAGAACGTTCCGAAGAGGACCCCGGGTCCTCCCAACTGGGGAACATGGAGGAGTCGACGTCGGACTCCGGAGGGTCTGCAAAGAGCTGCCTCAGGCCTGAGTCACTCTTCGCTCCCTCTGAGGGCGGGCGGGAGTGAGGGGGACAGACAACCTGCGGGACAGGTTGCGACCCGGCCGAGGTTCCACCGAAGACGGTGGGGCAGCAAGGATTGGACGAGCAACCGGCCCTGGAGTGGGCACCTCGACTGCAGCGAGCGGTTGTGTCGGACGATCGGGCGGCAGCTGTTTGCTGGACGGGGAATGAATCAGTGTTGATTCCCGGACAATAACAACTGCTGCCACATGAACTCCTCGTAATGCTGACGCCATCTGCATTGAAGCCATTCCTCATCCGAGGAGGGCGACGAGGAAGAACGGTAATGCCACTTAACTCGGTGCCCCGACCGAGATCGCCGAAGTCTGCAGGAGCGGCTTGACTGAGAAGAAGACTGAGACCCAAATCCTCGGGGGAACCGAGGGTGGGCCTGGGAAGGAGCGGGGAACGCCCGCTCTTCCCTCGGCTTGGACGAAAGGACCGAGGCCTGTCGCCCCGAAGGTACAGGCAGAATCTCGGCCTCTGCTGGGGGAACCTGCGAAGGGATGGTGGCTCCTGCAGAAGACAGCCCAGATGGCGGGTCGAGAGACTCTACGTCGTCGACGGGGGTCCTGGCCGGTTGACCTGACGGGGACACCGTGAAGCCAGCGGCCTGAGCCGCACCCTCGACCGAAGTCGGCCGACAGTGGAGGGGGAACTCTCCCGCCAGCGCCGACGATGGGACTTAGCCTGCGACTCCTTTGACCTGGGCCGAGAGGCAGGTCCCGAAGGTCCCTCTCCCTTCGAGGAAAGGGACTGACGAAGCTCCTTGAACGAAGAGAACTCAAGGAGAGCGGGATAAGCGCCGCGACCGAGGAGGAGGGGGGAACAGACTTGGTCACCACCCCTTCCATGGAGGAAAGGATATCGAGCTGCTCAGCCGAGACAGCAGACGCGGACACTGCCCAACAAGTCTCCAAAGATTTTTCCGGCGTGGAAAAAATTTCAGGTCGCCCGAGCCCCAACAGGCCACACGATCCTCCAGGGCGAAAGCAAAATTGCAAACTTGCGATCATAGTCCGCCAAGTCAGTAAACGCACGGAGGCGGATCTTCCTGGAGGAATTAACGGGCGCCTCCGGGAGCTGGGAAACAAATTATCCATCGCAGCAGCGAGGGAAGAAGACCGAAGTTTTATAAAACTTCCAACTAAATTCGGAGACCCCGAAAATTTCAGGAACCAGTCGAAAACGCAGAGTGCTAAGGAGGGAACCTGAGCTTCCAAGCGGTAAGGAAGATCTGGTGTCATGGGGCAGAGCCGAGAGTTTTACCACCCGGGTGGGTGGGAGAAGCCAGCTTGAAGACCTTCCGGCAAGATTTAAAGTGGCAAGGAACCTGCCAATAAATGTGGATGAACAACATATCCATGCCCCTAGAAGTATATTTTCACAGAGAGGGAGGTGGACACATGGAACGGCCCTCCTGAGGTCGTGGGGTCAAAAACAGTGAGGAATTCAGGAATGCATGGGACAGACATAAGGCAATTATAGTGGGGGGGGTAGGAGGAAGCAGGCTGTTGGTTAACTAGGATCTGCAGCTTATCCAATAGGTAGGGAAATGAGCAGACTAGGTGGGCCAAGCGGTCCTTATCTGCTGTCAAAGTCTATGTTTCTATCCCGGCAGATTCTCTTGAGTCTGCATAAGTGTAAACATTAAGTGAGTGATTCCTGGGCTAGAAGAAGTACCACCACCGTGAGTAATGTTTCTTCAAGGATCACCCTTAACCCTACTCTACAACCTGAAGCAAGTTAACACAACAATCAGTTTCTTTTTTTTTTTTCCCCACTGAGGCTGCTTGAGCAGTACTACTGCAGTTCCTATGGTTGTAAGCTTGTTATTGTTCATATGGAAAATTTCTGGTAGCCTTTTAGCTAGTTTCACTAGCCACTGCTCCACTCTGGCTTTAAAACTATCTGAACAGCCACAGTGGAGCACGGATACAGAGTCTGAACCTACATTACAAATGCTACAATCTGCATAGGGTTCATCTCCGGGCCGTCACTCTCAGCTAACGTAACTGCATAAAACATAAACACAGTGAGAGATCTCTTAAGAAGAAACATTATTATGGTGATGGATTCATCTGCAACCAGTCTTTTCAGTGGAAAAGATCTCATGGTTGGAGGAACCAACTGCAAGTGAGAATGTCACGTGGTTGTGGTACTCCAACTGGATGTATCTGGGTTATGGCTCCTTCAGTTGGAATGATGCAATGTGTGTGGCTAAGGTTGAATCTTCGTGGTCAGAAACTCCTGTTTGCAACTGTTACCTGTCTCATTAACCCACAGGGTCTAATACTGTACACACAGGGACTTAAATTAAGTGCCCCCCCCCCAAACCAATAATGAAAGCAGCCCAATATGTTACAATTGTAAAAACATACTTTAATGTACATTAAATAATTCGCAAAATTCTGACCACCAAAAAGCATTTATTTGCTTTCTTAAACAAGCACCAAATATGGGGAGGGGAAAAAAAAAAAGCAGAAAGCATCATTAAAATCAGACCGTGTCTCTGTCTCACACAGTTTATTTAACAATAGGTAATAAGAAAGAAAATCAATTGCAACAGTCTATACAGTGATCCAAAGTTCATATTTATAAGTAATCAATTAAACTGCATGATTTACAACATTTGAGGGTTTTTTGCTTGCCATTTAGTTTTTCAAGTTTTACAGAGGAGATCGAGGCAGAAGGATGAAACCAAGGGGTGGTTTTTGTTAAAATCATCTGCTTTGCACAGTTCTTTACACCCTCCTATTTTTTTGTTAGATGCAAAAATAATGAAGTCTTTCAAGAAACAGAAACCACAATATATATACTACATCCATTTGGCAGCTGCCATTGCGCATTTTTAAACTGTTTCTACATGTACAAATTATTAATACTTGAAGTCTCTGCAGACCCTTGTGTAGAAAATACCAGAGGACAAAAGGAGGAACAGGAGGAGGAGGAGGAGAAGATGAGGGCAATGACATCCATTCAGTCTCAAGAAATGAAACAAATTGTGTTTTAAAGTAATCTCTCTTGTCCTCTGTCTTAAGAAATGTGTCCTTTTTGTGTAAAATGGAAAAACAATGCTTACAAGCTTTCAGACACAGTAAATAAAACTATCAATATTACACATTTTTTCATTAATTTAAAAAAAATTGCCAAGGTGTGGGTTTGTCAGAATTGAAGAGAATACCCACAGGAAAACAAACTGGAAAAAAAAAAAAAAACAAACAAAAAAGGGACTGGTAAATTCCAGCCATAACAAAAATATATTCTTTGTATATCATCCCTCAGTTTTTTTCAATAAATTGCAGTTTTGCTGTGTTCTCGGAAAACAATGCGTTCCCTGGAACGATTCAAAAAAATTGTCTTCAGTACAAAACCCCCTATATATTAAAGTTCATTAAGTGAAAATAAGTTTTGCTCCCAAAATGCTACAACATGTCTAGTGTATTTTGAGGAAGGTTTGCACTCATGTCCTGGTTGTCAGAAACAAGGCCAAGCTCAGTGGCATTTGAGCTGTGGAGTCCGGCCATGCTGGGGTTATTAGCGAGCTGAGAAAGCATTGCACTCTGGTCCGGGGTAGCAAAATGTCCTTGATCCATGGGGTTAGCCTGGGCAGCTACCAGCCCTGGATGTGGAGAATTGGTCTGTGGGGAGACGTGGTGTGGAGAGGGCTGAGGCTGCATTCGAGGAGAAGGGCTGGAATGGGGGGGTTGCGACTGCGGGCGTGGGGAAGGGACAGGCTGTGGAGATCGCACTTGGTTGCTAATGATCTGCTGACCCTGCAGGTGTGGTGACTGAGCCTGATTTGGGAGCATGTGCTGCTGAGGGCTCATGGGATTGGGCTGCACTGGAGACCCCATCTGCTGTTGAAGCAACCTTTGCTGGAGGGCTTGCTGTAAACCGGCTGTTTCCCCACCCATGGTCTGTGGCAGCGGGTTCATTTGCCCCACTGACTGGCCTATCTGTCCCATACCTCCTTGTTGCATTTGCATGTGGTGCTGTATTCTTTGCTGCTGCTGCTGGTACCCTCCTCCCTGTGGCTGCTGAAACTGATTATGGTTGGCCATTGCAGCACTCAGCCCAGGGCCACCTCCCTGCTGATGTTGATGCTGCTGCTGCTGCTGCTGCTGTTGCTGCTGCTGCTGTTGTTGCTGGATAAGCTGCTGCTGTCTCCGCATCACCATCTCTCTGAACTGTGGGATGTTTATACTCATTTGCTGCCCTTGAGTATTCAACCCACCCATGCCCTGCTGAAGTTGTTGCTGGGGTGGCTGCTGGGACATGCTGGGCCTTTGTACCGCTCCCATTTGATTCATATTCTGCAGTATCTGGTTTGGATGCATTACCTGCTGTCCCTGCATGCCAGGTTGTGGCTGAAGACCTGGCTGCTGCTGGGGCATTCCTGGCTGCCCTGGCATCCCACCTTGACCTTGCCCACCTTGGTACCTGGCAGCTCGCTGTTTGATGAAAGCTGCCATCAGCTGTGGGTTGGAGCGAAGAATGTTAAGCACCTGCTGCTGTTGCATAGGGGAGCTTGGAGATCGAAGAGTCTGCAGTAAGTCTTGCAAGGCTGTATGTGGTGGAGCAACACGGTTTAGCTGGGGTGCTCCTTGACCCATGCTTGGTTGAGGCTGCATGGTCACTTGCTGTCCTTGCTGTGGAACCTGCATCATGGAGGGTCTCTGCATTCCTGGCTGCATTCCTGGCTGTAGCTGTTGAGACTGAGGCATGGTTCCTTGCCCCCACTGTGGCTGCTGCTGCATCCCAGCTGGTCCCATTCCTGGATCCATGTGACCAGAGCTTCGTGGTGGTTGTGGTGGGTTAATATTAACAGCTGGCATTTGATTCATTTGGTGTGGGTTTATCATTGGCCTCTGGTAGATCTGTGCCATCTGACGCTGAGTCTCTGCTGCTCGCTGAATCTGCATGGCCATTTCTACTGCAGCTGGTGGTGGCCCCTGGACTTGTGCCTGAGATGTCTGAGGAGGGGTTGGAGGTGCCCCCACAGGCTTGCCTGGTGTTAAGGAACTGGGGGGTTGAGTTCTGTAAGGGGGCATAGTGCTGGGAGGTGGAGGCTGAGGCTGTGGTGGAGGCTGAGGCTGCGGTTGTGGCTCTGGAGTCTGTGGTGTTGGAGGCTGTGGACCTGTTGGGGTTGTTGGTGCTGTTGGTGAAGGCAAACCTTGCTGCTGTCCAACTACCCCAGTCCTCTGCATACTTGCCATCCTTCTCCGAAGCATCTGGGCCTGGTGCAGACGGTGTTGCAGTTGCTGCTGACGTAGTTTGTGCTTGATGTTGAGACAAAACGGTACTGGACACTTGTTCTCCTGGCAGTGCTTAGCATGGTAGCAGCATAATGCAATAAGCTGCTTGCAGATAGGACATCCTCCATTGGTCTTTCGTTTGCAGCCTTTGGTGTGTTGTACAACTCTTTTCATCTTTTGGCAAGATGGCAATGCGCAGTTTGCATTGCGGCACTGGCAGGCATGAACAAGGGACTGGATGCAGCGCTGGATGCTGAGACGACGGGAGTCTCCAGGGCTCTGAGTCGTGGCAGCCTGCTGGTTACTGCTCTCATCGTCAAGACCAAGACCTAACTTCTCCATCTTGTGCTCGTGGCTCTTAGTGTTATAGCATGTAATGCACAGGTCATAATCCTAGCAAAGGAAAAAAACAAGATATTAGGGAAAAAAACTGAACAGCTTAACTGCCCATTACAACTATCTTGTAAGTATGTAAAATAAACCAGCTAACAGTTTAAAACCAATGAGACAAAAGTCGAATGGTGCTGATAAATACAAATAAAAACTTAAAACAGGGCTGTAGCTAAACAGGAGTAGAACATCTAATTTAGTTCTGAATGTCGTTTGTGCTGATGCCAAATCAAAGTTAAAAAAAAAAAAAAAAAGGCATTAACCCAATTTTTTTTTGTCTTTTACATTCTATTTTCCTTTCTTGAACTAACTAGGCAGTCAGGCTATCTTTCATCTCGTACACAAACCCTGTGTCCCACACCAACTGAAGCAGTTGCCAAGGGCCCACGGACACACACTGCAAGTCCCCTTGTACAAGACTTAAGAGTCATCTTGTAAACCAATTGTTTTTTCATTTTTCCTGATATGCAGACAAGAACCAGCTGCTCAAGACTTCATGCATGCACACCACCAAAAACTAACCAAACAATAAAAATCCATACAAGTATATTTTCCCATCCCCCTCCCGGCTGATTGCACGGTGGCAGGAAGCAGTGCAGTGCCAAAATGTACTGAGCATCATCCTGCAGGCCAGGCGACTTTCCCCATTTCTTCTGCCTGAGGACATCAGTGGAGAAACAATGAGAGTGCACACACAGCTGTGTACAGCTATGGGGGGGCAGCCAAAGAACAGTTACGTACTTACCGTAACAGCAGCTCTTCGAGACAATCTCTTCCATTACGCCCAAGTGGAAACTTTTGCGAGCCAGGGGCTGCCTACAACAACGTCATATGTTAGCATCTATATAAACACGGGTGACCTCATCACTCCTCAGTTCCCCACCGAAGATCAGATTCGGAGGACTTCAATCATGGGTGTCAATCTTGCGAGATTCCTTATTGATTGGCCGTGCTGAAGCCTCCTTGGAGAGGACAGCTTTATCATTCTCCGTGAGCACCACTAAGGCATCTGCAAGAGGTTGTGATGCCAGGAAGGGTCTTTCCTTGGGAAAGGCATATTTCCTGTCTGCGGCCTTAGCCACAGAAGGGATAAGCGCCGGCCTGGCCCACTTTGCTTGTGACAAGGTCTCGAAAGAGGGGGGGCACCGGGGGTGTAAGATTCACAGGAATGTTGGGAACATGAAGGAATGAGGTGTAAGAGCCTCCCTGGGTACACATAGGAGGTTTGAAGGGCCAGGGTGGATCCTATATTCCTAAGGAGGGACTGGAAGGAAATGTCCTTGACCAAGGATTCAGCCGAGATAGAAGGCTTGCCCTCCAAGTCAAACCGAGTCATCTTCGACGTCGTCAGACAAAATCAGGTCAAGGCTAGACAATCATGTTCGACCTTCACCTCTGAGGGCTAAGCCTGCGAGACCGAAACCCAGTTTAGGAAAAGGGTACACAGGAGACAACGGAACCTGTATCGGCGTCAAGGAACTCTGCACTGTGCATGGCAACCGAAGCCCCAGACGCTGCGTGTGGCACAGAAACACACAATACCACACGTAGCACCAAAGAACCCGACGCTGCACTGAAGAACCCATGCAGCATGGGGCACTGAGGCAGAGCATGGCAGCGAAGAACTCAACAACGCAAATGGCACGAGAACCCCAGCTCCAAATGTGGCACTGATGTATTCGGACCCCTGTCAGACCTAGAAGGGGGAGGAAAGTGGTACCTGTGCCGGCCCCTGCGTGGAAACCTGGTGAGGGGGTAAGGCACATGGAACCAGCGGAGGCACCAATACCGGGGAGGGGAAAAAACTCTGTTGCCGGCACCAAATGCACATCCTGTCCTGACTGCCCTGGCTGCAAGACCTGAGGGCCCAGGAAACAGGTCCACCAGCGAGGGCAACTGAGAGAGATGCCATACCCACTGCTCCATAAGATTGGCCCAATGATGAAACTGCTCACCGGAAACCCTGTCAGAGGCTCCGGTGTTGGGATTCCTGGCTGTTAAAAACAAGAGACCACCGGAGACCCAGGAGGGGTCAGGGTGGGTCTTCCACTCTCCACTACCAAAGACCCCCTCACAGACCTACAGAGGGCGACCACGAGCAGTACAGTTTCTTCTTCCGACGGGAAGGAGAAGAGCTTGAGGCTGAGCAGAGCCATGTCCCTGACCAAGACTGGGAACGGGCCTGCTTCTTTCTGTGCCACCGGGAGGACTGTCCTCCCTTCCGGGCACCAGACTGCCAGTGGTTGGACACACACCTCAGTAAAGGGCAGCGGACCAGACACAACCCCACTGCCAGAACAACTTTCCAGTGACATCTCCCTACTGTCACCGATACTGCCCATGGTAGACTCCGTCAATGGCAGGCAGAGAGAAACTCTTCAGAAAATATATATATATATTTTTTAAATACTGGGAATACGAAACGAAACTGAATGACTACAGATTCTGTCTTTTAGACGTGAAGATTTGACTCCCAGCAGGTGAGTGATGTCACTGAAGAGCACTCGACAGCGGGGAAAAAAAGGAACGCAAGTAGTTGGAGGGTAGATGCTGAGATAGCCTACACAGGTACGAGCCAGTCTCACAGTACTCCTACCTCGGCACCGACCCTCCTTATGATTTTTGGCTCCAGCTGGGTCCTAGCGCCTCAGGTGTAGTACCCAGCAGTATGAAAGAATGGTGAAGACTTTCAGTCTAGGAATATCACTGTTACACAAAAAAATACATGGCAATGGTCAGCTGACGCTTCCTGCAGCAGGGCGACCCTTGGTGGGAAAACAGAGGGATGGGGCCACCTACATTTATACAAATGCTCACGCACAATGTCGTTGTGGACGGTCCCCGGCTAACAGAAGTTTCCATGTGGTCCTAACGCTGACGCTGGTATAGTTCCAAAGTGGCCTAATGGAAGAGATATGCTTGAACAATCAGTCTCTTCCCAAGCTGTTCCTGCCTGCATTTTCACCTGGGGTCACGCTGACAAGTGGCACTGTGGCAGAATCGAGTAGAAACCCTCCCCAGAGAACAGCACCTCATGGGGTGCTCTATCCTCCCCCAAACTAGCCGTCTTGTGGCCAGGTCTCGTTCCTAAACTTGGGTTGTTGGTGTTGGAAGCAGCAGCTCTGCTGCTACTGGGCTGGCACTCCATGCATCAGCACCACCCACCTGAGAACAACCATTGTTTCTGTCTCAGTTTCTATCCCACCCTGCTGAGGCACAGCCCAAGCCTGGAGTCGTCTACTGTCAAACAAAAGCAGATCAGAGCAATGCCTGCTCACCACATACACATGAACACTTGGACGCACAGTGTTGGATGCATGATGCCATTATAGTGCACGGTTAACTTCTATGTGCATAGATTTACAAAGCTGATGTGCCATAGCTCAAATGTCGTGGAGTGCGTTAGTACCTCCTCCACAAAGAACCCACAACACCCTTCTCTAACACAATTTTCTGCTTTATCATTTTAAAAAACAGAAACCTATCCGTCACCTAGGTTGGTTTTCAGCATCTGCGTGAGGGTAAGGTTTAAATGACAACTAAAAAAAAAAAAAAAAAAAAACTGCTTGGCAATGCCAGTCGGTGGTGCACTGCAGTGTCACGTGAGAGATGCACATTCCAGTGAGAACCATAGGCACTGCTGGCCGGGGGGGGAATGTTACGGCGTGTCAATGCCCAAGCAAAAAAATAAATTACGTACCTACCGTAATTATGATCTTTCTGTGTATCTTCACCATTCATCACATATGGGTAGTGGCCGGAGATCAGGACCCCGCAGGAGGAGTTTTTTTTTTTAAAGGATGGCGAGCCGATGCAGCATCAGCGCCCGCCCTCGAAACCGCGTACTCGATGACGCTGGCGAGGATTAGCTGTTAGGCTCGCCGACTCTGCCTGCCTACCAGTTCTGAGTCGCCGGAGAGGTAAGAGGAAGGGATGGAGGGTGGGACAAGAGAGTCCAAGGGACAGAAAAAGGAAAGAGAAAAACTGAACTAAAAGGAGAAATAACGACTGAGAGGATAGCATAGAAGAAGTAAGACTAAGGGGATTGGGTAGGGGCCCCAATCTCTGGAAGCGGAAGAAGGGAGGGGAGAAAATTTAGGAGAGAGTGAGAGGTAACAAGGATCCAAGACCCTTGTCCGTCACCAGACTGTATAGGAACTGCAAGGAGTAGCAAAGCTCTCTGCCAGAATTCAAGGCACAGAATAACTGGCAAAACCCCAAAAGCAGAGTCGGCTATTCTGGAGAAGGACAGGGTACAGGGACTTAGTACTCTCTCTGGAAAGATATTTGGTGGAAAAAGGGAAATCTTTTTTTTTTTTTTTTAAAACAGCTAGATGGATAATAGAAGGAGGGCAACCACCAGCTGCCACCCCGTAGGGGTGGAGATATGTAGTAGAGAAGGAGTGCCACTCGAGCTGTACCCTTTAAAGGAGAAAATACCCCCGTGTGTCCCAACTTTACCCTGCTCAAGAAGAGGGGTAGGCACAGAGGGAGGAGGGCCCAGAGACTGAGGCCCCAGGGGATGGCCAGGCGGGACTGTGATGAATGGTGAAGATACATAGAAAGATCATAATTATGGTAGGTATGTAATTTTTATATCTTATCTGTGTCAATTTTTCACCATTCATCTGGAAAAGTGACCAAGCCCCCGCCCGAAGGGGATGATTCATGCACCCTAAGGGACAGAGTCCCTTAGCCCTCAGTGGGTGACACACTAGGGGGCCTTCTGGAGCCTGATGAGGCCGAGGTAAGGAGGCGAGGCAGAGGTTCCCCGGAGAAGGAGAGTTGCCCGACAACGTCGTCTCGCCCCTCTGAAGGAGAAGATGATTCCTAGTGGCCCGGAACAACGATACCCTCACAGCCGAGATGAGGTGACAGCGGGAAAAGCAATGCAGCTGATCTCCTGGTGCAGATCGCTATCCCTCGACCCTGGTAGCTACCTCACTGGCGTAGTAAGATGCCCTTGCTTGGTGCATTGCTAGCTCAGGCCGCGTGCAGAGGCGCGATGGCTTGCCTGGTTTGCTCGAGTCAGGCAAAGCAGCTAGGATCTGACCTGAGCGGACCACAGAACCTGTTGTAGGCTGCATAGTGGGCTGATGAGCAGAGATGGAGGAGCAACCGTGCAGTAGAAGGTCCCCAAAGTCAAAATCAAGGAGTCTTGATCTGGGGGCGGTCACGGTGGAGGGCGCGAAGCCCGTCAGGGGTGTCCAGGTGCGTCAATACGGACTGCGGATGAGGCATAGAACCTGGAGACTCCGGGGGAGCGCAATACCTCTGGCAGAGGTCTCTAGGGGCAGGAACTCCGGAGAAGGGCCTCTGCCAGAAACGCATGGACGCCTCCCGAAAAGAAGCAGGCCAGGGCGGCACCACAAGGGTGGCCGCACCAAAATCGCCTAGAAAGGCATGCGCCGCATGCTCAGGATTGCTCACAGACAGGGGAGAAAGGTGAAGGTCCTCCATCATCCTCACGAGGAAACGCTGATACTCACAGAGATCAGCGGCCGGAGAGATATGGACAGAGGGTTCCTCTTCTCCAGAAGAGGGGGATGAGGAGCTGGAGGTCACCAAATGTTCCAAGGGTGGCTGCACGGGGGGGGGTTGGGAAACTGACTGTCCATAGCCCTAACGTAGGCCAGGAACCGAGCAGCCACCGCTCTGAACTGCTCCCAGGTGAGAGGGCCGCTAGGACCAAGAATGCCTGGGAGCGCTGGAGAATGTGGCAGAGGGATAGGGGCAGAGCCGAGAGAGGAAGTCAGCTGACCTCTGCCAGGGCTTGGGAGCGGACCATGGACACCCGAGGAGGGTGTCCCGGAAGACTCCACAGCCGACAGCTGTACAACCATGTTGGTACTGCCAAGGCTGCGCCAGAAAACCCCAGTGAGGCGGCCGGGGCGTATGGAGGTCCAGAAGAGCGGTCCCCTGCCTCAAAGAATGGGACCCCTCAAGTAACCAGAAGGGAGGGGCGAGTCCGCACTGCGGCTTCGTCCAGGCCCGGGTGGACCCCAGAGAAAGGCCGACGCACCGACCCCACACCCCTCAGAGTCCGAGAGGGTCCTGATCCTCGAGAGGGCCGGCCTAGGCAGCTGGCAGCTCTGGGCTGCCCCCGAAGGGGAGACCCAAGGAGCAGCACCCTCCCCCCTGCAGACTTCCTGATGGGCCCCAAAGTTGGGCGATCGAGACACACTACCGGAGGGGGTACCACCACCGAGGGGTCGAGGACCCAAGGCCAGGCTGCATGGCAATGGTGCACGCACCATAGCCTGCTGGTCAGTACCACCGACCCTAACCTCGGGAACTACCTGGCGCTCCTCAGAAGCAGCTGGCTATGACTCGTCGTGGAGACCACTGGCTCGCTTTCCTCCATGAACAATCCCGAAGGTGTGACTGCCGATCCGACTCGAGCCCGACTCTGGCGAGTGAGTCTGAGCCCTAAGCCAAACAGTAGGAGGGGCGGGGAAGGCAACCTACCAAAGGCCCAGCTGTCAGAGCAGCGGCGAGGCACCGATGCCCTCCACAGCCCATAGCGGGGTTGACAGAAAAGCGCCAGGAGCAGCTCGGGCCAAGGTCCAGAGCCAGGGCCAGCCTGCGTTACCCGTCAAATCCACTGGCACGGGGCGGTACCAGGGACAGAAGGCAGCGCCAGCGACACCGCCAGGCCCTCAAGCGCCTTGAGCGGCACCGAGAGACTGAAGTGGCGCCGATGGCTCCGGAAAGCGACTTCGGGCGCCGAACCACGACACCGCTAAACCGCTCGGCGCTGGCAGCGCACCCAGCGCACCAATGGCGCCGGCGGCACCGACTGGCGATGCGAAGGCCCGGCACCGTGGCGAGACATGACAAAAGTCACGCTGAATCAGGGTCACGGCTCAGAGAGCAGCGTCGGCGCCCGACAGGGCCCGCTGACACTGCGAATGGCGCCGAGGGTCTCGGCGGCACCGACCGGCTGGCGTCAACCGGGCCTTCCAGACCGCGGGAGCGACACCAAGGGGCCTTCACCCCGAAAGAGCAATTGCCATGTGGCGCCTCCTGCCGCTCCGCGGAGGCGGGGCGGGCCTCCTGCGCGCGGGGAGGAGCCTCGACCAAGGCCAGGATACTAGTAGCCGAGGCTCCCTCCTCCTCGGCCCGTATAGAATCGGGAGGACCTGGAGAAGGCCGAGGCGGCGGCAGCACGGCAGTCAGGCCCCTACCCAGTGGGCTCGCCCACTTTCACGCTTGGCTGTTGGACAGCGGTCCCATGGAGAAGCAGGCGTCGCACAAATCCATGCGTGAAGTGGGCCAAGACACATGAGACACTGGTCATGTTGATCGGTAACAGAATACTTGCGGCCACACGGGCACTGACGCATGGGGGGCCGACCCGCCTTGGAAAACTTCTTGCCCTCCGACCGAGACATGACCTACGGAAAAAAACACCAAAACAGACTCGACGTCATAAACTTTAAAATAAAAAGGAAAGATCTTCCCAGCGGCGTCAGTAGAGGCAAACCCAGAACTAGTAAGACCGACGGACTTAAATGTAGCAATAAAGGCTGACGGGCCTAGTTTTCTTCAACAGCTTCACGGGCGACCTCGCGGCGGAGATGATGAAGAACTGGTAGGCAGGCAGAGTCGATGCAGCCTAACGGCTAATCCTCAAGCGCCACGTAGTACGTCGTCCTCTAGGGCGGTGCCAATGCTGCGTCGGCTCCGCCTATCCTTTAAAAAAAAAAAAAAAGCTCCCGCGGGGTCCTGATCTCCGGCCAGTATCCATCTGTGATGAATGGTGAAGACTGACACAGATAAGATCAGGGGATTTCCTGATGCTGTGTGTGACCACATGGCGTCTCACGTCCTGGTAGGTACTATGGCTGCCCCCACAGGTTGTGAGCTAAGCCAGGTTAGAAAGCTGGCTTACAGATAGAAGAAAAAATTACTCACCTTAGTAATGTTGTTTCTTCTAATGGAGTCTTGCTATATTATAGACATTAGCAGTTTGTTCCAGCTCTAGAACTGCCCCGGAGTGAAATGGTTAAAACCATTCCAAAATAGAATTTTGGCACGAGAGCAGCTCTATCTGTGTCATTTCAAACTTGAACTGTCAGATCTTTACGAGCCAAACTCACTAAGGTCTGTGTGGAAGCTGTAACCTACACTAGCCAAATGGCTACCTAAATAATAACAACCATTGATGGTCCCAACACCCAAGACTCAAGTCAGGGGACCAGAAATACTAACACCATTCTAATAATATGAAAATGGAACATAAGTATAATAAAACACACACACGCGTACACATACACACCCCCAAAGTCCCAAAGGGGACAAAATGCTAACAGGACATAAGTAGTGCCCACACTAAGTTGCCCGCACCCCACCAAGTAGAGGTTCTGAGAGGGGCAGGTTGGGGGGGAGGTCTATAATATAGCAAGACTCCATTAGAAGAAACAACATTACTAAGGTGAGTAATTTTTTCTTCAAACATGAAGTCTTGCTATATTACAGACATTAGCAGAATACACAGCAGTACCTCCATGGAGGAGGGGCAGAACCTACTTAGGGAATAGGCTCTGAAGAACAGCTGTGCAAACCGTAGCATCTCCTGGCCTGGACATCCAGGAGTAATGCTTGAAAAGTGTGTACCGTTTCCAAGTAGCAGCCTGGCAAATCTCTAATAAAGGGATATCTCTGGCAGCAGCTAGAGACGCAGCTGTACCCTGGTAGAATGAGCCCTCAAACCGGGGGCTCTGCCCACTTTCTGATAACAAATTGGATACAAGAGACAATCCACCTGGCTATTGATCTCTTAGTGGCAGGTTTGCCTTTCCCAACTTCACCATAGGTAAGGAAAGTTGGAGGATTCGAACCTGTGACCTTTAGTGCGCTCTATTTAATAACTAAGAGCTCTCTTAACATCCAGGCTGTGCAACCTCCTCTCACCGAAGAGGTGATCAGTGAAAAATACTGGAAGGGAGATAGATTGATTAAGATGGAAATCTGAAACCACCTTAGGCAAAAACTTCCTATTAGTCCTAAGGACTACCTTATCCCTGTGGAAAGAAATAAAGTCAGTCTCCACTGACAAGGCTTGCAATCCACTTATGCGTCTGGCAGAAGTGATAGCCACTAGAAAAACAGTTTTCCAAGTTAGGTACTTTAGCTCTGCAGAAGACAGAGGTTCAAAAGGGGGTTGCATTAACTGGGCAATGCAAACATTAAGGTCCCAAGCAGGGGCTGGTTCCCGAAAGGGAGGATTAGTATGGAGTAATCCCTTAAAAAACTTGGAAAACACAGGATGAGAGGAAAGAGGGGATGACTTTCCTGCTGACAGAAAAGCAGACAGCTGCCAAATGAACTCTCAGGGTAGCTGGTCTGAGACCCAGGAATTAAGATGTACCATGTAATCTAACAAAATGGGCAATTCAGCAGATTCTGGGAAATATTTTTCCCAGCACCAAATGGAAAACCTTTTCCATTTAGAACTATAAGTAGCCCTAGTGGAAGGCTTTCTGGAAGCCTTTAGGATCTCAAGAACACCCTGAGAGGGTGTAAATCAGCAAGCTCTAACTCCTCAAGAGCCAGGCCTTGAGGTTGAGGATGAGGTCCGGATACCAAACCCTTCCCTGGGCACAAGTCAACAGATTGTGATTCCTGGGAGGCACAGGGGAAGATGGACTGTCAGAGACAGAAGGAGTGGGTACCAGGGCTGCCTGGCCCAATCCGGGGCAATCAGAATCACCCTGCAAGGCTGAGATCTGATTTTGACTAGTACTTTGAATAGGAGAGGAAAGGAGCATAGAGGAACTTCCCTCCCAATCCAGAAGAAGGGCATCCAGAGGAACTGAGCCCAGCACTGGAGGCCTGCAACAGAACAGTGGAAGTTTGTGATTGTCTGGGGCTGCAAAAAGATCTATCTGAGGGATGCCCCACCTGGCAAAAACTATCCCCAGCACTTGAGGATCCAGGGTCCATTCGTGATGGCCCTGGGAAATCCTGCTGAGGGCATCCGCTAGGACATTGTCCTTCCCTGGAAGATGAACTGCTATGAGGGAAGTGTTCAGGGAATAGGCCAGAGACCACAACTTCATTGCCTCGGTGCACAAGGCCAAGACTGAGTGCCCCCTGTTTGTTGATGTACCACATTGTTGTGGTGTTGTCTGTTCTGACTTGTATCACCTTGTCGTGGACAGATGCAGAAAAAGCTGAAGAGCTAAAAGACAGCTCTGAGTTCCAGCAAATTGATGTGGAGCAGAGATTCCTGGGGACCAAACTCCTGAGTGGAAAGGTCGCCCATGTGGGCTCCCAAACCAGAAGGGAAGCATCTGTAGTGAGAGTCAAGTGGTGGGAAGGGAAATGAGGGGACCCCGGCTCTTAAGTGCTCTGATCCTGCCACCACTGGAAGCTAGGATCAAGGTTAGGGTCACTGGGACCAACTTGGAAAGGGGTCTCTTCTCTGAGACCAAAAGGTTCTCAAGTGAACTGAATGTCTCTCATCTGAAATCTGGCTCCCTGCACAACAGCTGTGGATGCAGCCATGTGCCCCAGGAGCTGCAGAAAGTGTCTTGCTGGTCGAGAGACCTGCAGAGTGAAGGAAGAGGCCAGAGCCACTAAATTCCTTACCTTTTCTGGGGAAGAAAGGCTCTGGCTAGCTTTGTGTCAATTCTGCCCCTATAAAGGTGAGTACCTGGACTGGTTCCAGAACCGACTTTAGTAGGTTTAGCAGAAAACCCAGGGAGGTGAGAAGCTGCTGGATGACCTGCAGGTGAGATTTTACCTGTTCTGGGGACTGGCCTACAATGAGCCAGTCGTCTAGATAGGGAAAAACAGCAATCCTCTGCCTCCTTAAGTGGGCCACTGCTAGACACTTTGTGAATACCCTTGGAGCAGAGGTAAGGCCGAAGGGCATTGCTCTGAACTGGTAATGACCTGAGGGCAGTTCGAATCTGAGGTACTTTCGATGGGATCTTCTGATTAGGACATGGAAATAGGCATCCTTGAGGTCCAGGGAGGCTAGCCAGTCCCCTGGCCTTAGGGAAGGTAAAATCATTGCCAGAGTTACCATTTTGAACTTTGGTTTCAAAAGATGCTTGTTCAGATATCTGAGATCTAAAATGGGCTGCCATTCTCCTGTCTTTTTTGGGGTAAGGAAGTATCTGGAATACAGAGCCCTGCCCTGATGCAGGGGAGGAACCCTTTCTACTGCTCTGAGAGCTAACAGGATGAGACCTCTGTTTCCAGGCGAGGGTCTCTGAAGCACTTGCAGGTAGAAAAAGTCTGCTTCTCAACTTAGGAAACTTTTGAAGCTGAGAACCAGACCCTGGCACTACTTCCAGAACCCACTTGTCTGAGGGTTAAAAAGCCCAATTCTGACTAAGTAAGCCAGCCTGCCCCCCACGGTGCAGGAGAATCGGCCCTGGGCACCCCATCAGGGTGCCTGTTTAGAGAGGTTTAGGCTGGGGGTGGGAGCAGGTCTGCCACCCCTCGTCTCCCCTGCCTCTGAAGAAGCCCGTCTGAGCATAGGCAGAGGAGGCCTGAGTCTGGTAGAAAGGCCTGTGAAAGGCCTACCCCTACCCAGGGAGCATGCCTTTGAGGGGTGGCTTGGCTCCCTAGCCTGGGCACTCTTGTTAAGTAGTCCTATATTCATCCATCTTCTTCATGTAATTCTCTGTCTGCTCTCCAAACAGAGAATTTCCCACCTAGGAAAATCCATAGCCTTAGTCTGGGTATCCTGTGACAAACTAGTACACCTGAGCCAGGCCAACCTCAAAGCTACAGATGTGGCCATGACCCTAGAGAAACATCATTAACATCCACAGCAGCATGAAACTGAACCTTAGAGGCTTCAATGCCATCAGCAGCCACCTGTTCTAGTTCACTAGCCAGCTGGCCATGGGCCTGCTTGGCCAATTGCATAACAGTATCCCATCTAGATTTCTGATACCTAGCTACATAAGCCATATAATTTGCTTGCCTAAGTCCCAGAGAGGCTGCCATATACTGTTTTTTTGCCATGGCATCAATCTTCCTGGAATCCTTGTCAGGAGGATGTGAAGCCAAGGGAATATTAGCTTTATCACAGGCAGCAGCCTGAACTACTAACATGACTGCATTGCTGAGAAAGGAATTCTGTATCAGGGCCTGACAATGTATACCTTCTGTCCATCTTTTTATCTACAGGAGGCACAGAATTAGGAGCTTTTAAATTTTAATTGTTTGTTTCCTAAAAGACTTATGTAAAGAATAGACAATCTCCTAGACTCTGGAATATCCATCATTTCTACAAAATCAGGCTCCTCTTGCTCATCCACAGCCTCTTCTAAGGAAGCTGGAGGTTTCAGCAACTTTTATAAAACATAAAATGAGATGGGGACTCAGACAGCATAGGGAGATTCTAAAGTCTGTCTGGGGAGATGTCGGTTCAATGGACACCCAGACCTTCCCAGCCACATTCATACTGTTCATAATCCTCCTCCTCCTCTGGTTCATAAAATTCCTCAATATCATAATCCTGAACCACTGGGACAGACGAACCGACCTTTACCAGATAGTGGTGGTTCGGACAGACCCTGAGAGAGTGACTGGACAATTTGTATGGCTTTTGCTATCTCTGCAGCAGTTGGAGAAGGAATTTTGGACTCCAGACCTGCTGATTTTCTTTTTTTCTTTACTAAATTGGTTCCTCAGAACCAGCTTTTCTTTGCCGAGAAGTCTGGCCCTGGTCAGAGGCACTCCCTCTAGTTCGGTTGGCACGAACCGGGCTGGCCATCCGGGTCAGCGGACTTTTTGGCCTCTCGTTCCCTGAGCCTGCCCAATCTTTTTTCCAGGGTGGCTGCAGGGAAATTCTTACATACCTGGCAGTCTGACTGAAGGTGGTCAAACCCCAGACAATAAACACATGTGGTGTGTGGGTCAGCCTTGGCAAAGACTTCCCCACAAACATCACAGTGTTGAAACCCAGTGGGCCGGTTTTCTTTTGGGTTTCTCAGACATAATGCCAGCCTAACCAAAAACTTGCCCTTTTAACGGCAGTGCCAGGCAAGACACCCTTATCGGTTCCTAACCATGTCACGGGTATTGGAAAAAAACGTAATAAATCCGTTTTTTTTAGAACCGATAAGAACCGGGAACCGCACTCTAAAATAGTAACTTTTAGTTTTAAATGAGTTTTAAACCCACTGATCGGTTCAAAACCGAACCGATGTCTTACAAGTTCCACATAGACAAAACCTTCATTTACTTACGGTTACCACAGATAGAGCTTGAACCGAACGGTTTTGCAGTTAAAATAAAACTATTCTCGGTTAAATCCAACTGAGAAAACACTTTTTAAACCGAGAAATTAACCGAGCAGAAGGAGAAATCTCTGGAGCGACTGTTCACTGAGGCGGAGTAAAGAATCTGACAGTTCAAGTTTGAAATGACACAGATAGAGCTGCTCTTGTGCCAAAATTCTATTTTGGAATGGTTTTAACCATTTCACTCCGGGGCAGTTCTAGAGCTGGAACAAACTGCTAATGTCTATAATATAGCAAGACTTCATGTTGTTTGAAATACAAGCCTTCAACATGCAGCATGACAGCTTGTGCACTCAGGGCCTCACTCACCAATACCAGTAGCTCAGAGTCCGACTCTGGTAGAGGCTTCTTTCACTGTGATAGTTGCAGCAGTGGGGTGGGGTGGGGAGATACTGCTAGTCTGTGGTCAAGCCCTGTCACAGGGGCAAGCTGTGATATCAGGAGGACTGGAGGTAAACGCTTGAAATGTGGAGCTTTGGGACTTGGTCTGCCAGGCATGGGGTAAGCCGTGCCATGGTAGCTGTGCCATGGAAGGGAGAGCAGAGAAAAAAAATGAAACCAATAATTTATTAGGAAGACAAAAAACAGAATTGTTTTAATCTGGTGTTTCAAACCATATACACCACCATATTAAAACATGGGCAACCATGCACAACTCAGTTGTGTTTCCACTGAGGGGTTCTGCTTCGCTCTCGCGGTCCCTACGATGTTAAGTACTACCAATGGGAGACGTAGCCTTGTTGTGCATGGTTGCCCGTACATTATCCTTTATGTCAGGCACCGTGCATCATGTCAGCTTGATTTCGTGCCTCTACCACAGATCTGTATCTACACAACGCCTTACCCCAGTCACAATGGGGCAGCTGCACACCAGCAGTGGCTGCCCACCCTCCTTGGGAACAAGAGGGGCACAAGTAGGTTGCTTGCACTGCCTTGGCTGCCTTATATGAGGTAGTTCAATCTCAGGATATGAACTCCACCCCCTCTGTAAGAGTGGTGCATGAATTTCCTTCATCACTAGGTGGTCCAACAACTGCCACAATGTTATAAAAACAAGCACAGCACACAGGGGTAGACTACTTTAGAAATATCTGAGCGGCTCCAACATACCTCACAGACAGTACAGTGATATCTAGTCTCCACATGATGCTTGCACTCATTGCACGTGTACACAAATCTGTCCTGGCTCTGAGTATGCAGCTCCACCAGCATGCACATAGTTGACCACATGGCTCTTCGAAGGGATGAGAATTCAAGGTGCTTGTCTCTTGCCAGTGTCAGGAAGGCATCCCGGCCATCCATCAGGTCACATGGTATGAGGGGATCAGGATCCGTAATAGAGGGTAGGGAGTTTGCAGCAGGACCAGCTATAAGTCGAATAACAAAGAAAACCTACAAAAGCAAATAAAGTAATTACAAGGGGCTGAATTTTGTTATAGTTTTAACCAATGAAAATACAGTACACATGATTACATCACACTTGAATGCATACTTTACACAGTGCAGTTATGAGTCAGTGGACTCTGCGAGAGAAACCACTGTGCTAGGTGTTCAATCCCTAGGGCTGGAACAGCGGCTTGTGAATCTTTCACAGATGAAAGGATCCTTGTCAGAATAAAATAAGAAAAATGGGTTACTCGCCTGTAACTGTAGTTATAGGACTGGTATATAGTTCACAAACACACTGGCAGTTCCACTGAAGTGCTGCTCTACTGGAATGTCTTCAACCTAAGCTCCTTCCTCCACCAGGGTGGTATATCCTCCGACTGTGCCCCATGACATCAGATCTTGCACATGGTGAAGGCAGGGATCTGTGTGCCACTGGCCAGTGGAGGCCGGGGGTGTGGATGTGATCTATATACCACTCCCACAAAGTGCAGTTACGTAAAGTCTTACCATAGCAGTAGATCTTCAAGGAATGTCTCTTGTAGTAGGTAATTACTTCTGGAAGATTCCAGCAGAGGGCGCTGTCGCACGGCAGCTCTTCTAGTAGTTTTCACTAGGGACTGCCCACATGACATCATCTTCCTGCTTCCTATATAAGTGAGGGCGGTCCCTGGTATCCTCCATTTCCCCTCCGGATTCAACTTGCAAAAGTGAGGACCGAGAGGAAGCCAGGGTACAATAGAGTCCGAAACCTAAGTCACTGGACCAGAATTTGCTCTGTTAGAGAAGGAGGGGGACGGAGGCCGGGATTGCACCTTGTGCAAGAGACATTGCTTGAAGATCTACTGTTACGGTAAGACTTTATGTAATGCACCATCTTCCATGGAATGGTCTCTTGCAGTAGGTTATTACTTCTGGGAGAATCTCCAGCAGTTATGTCCATATGGGAGGACAATTATGATAGACTACCTTTTAGGGCTGCACGGCTGAAGGTCGTCCTACGTCATGAAGCAATATCAAGATTATAATGCCATGTAAAGGTTTGGATTGTGGACCAGGTAGCTGCATTGCAGATATCTGAAATGGAGGCTGCTTTAAAGCAAGCTGCAGTACTGGCCATAGCTCTAGTGGAGTGGGCTTGGAGAGGTCCAGGTAGAGGTTTGTTGTACTTTTTGTAACAAAAGGTAATACAATTAGTCAACCATGAAGATACGGTTCGTTTAGTAATAGGAAGCCCTTCTTTGCCAGAGGCAAAGGTGACTAATAATTTAAACGTTTTCCTAATCAACTGGGTACGATTAGTGTAGTAGTGTAGGATACGATTGACATCTAAGGTATGTAAAAGATGCTCACCGGGATTGCAGTAGTCAGGGTAGTAGACTGGAAGCTCCAAGGACTGATCTGGAGTATGTTCGGAGACTACTTTAGGAAGAAAGGATGGGTTGGTACGTAGGACCACCCTGTCCTTGTGGAAAATCAAGCAAGATTCCCTACACGAGGGCTTGAAGCTTGGAACTACGTTGAGCTGAAGTAACAGCCACTAGAAACAACATTTTCCATGAAAAGAAATGGATATCACAGGTGGCTGCTGGCTCGAAAGGTTTGAGGGTCAGTTTTTCTATAATGAAATTGAGATCCTACGAATGAGTGGGTCGTCTAATAGAGGTTTAATATGCATCATTCCTCTCAAAAACATCTTGGCTAAATGATGCTGGTACAGAAGTTGCCATCAAAAGGTTAATGGAATGTCGATATGGCAGCCAGGTGGATTTTGATGGAGGAGTAACTTAAGCCTAACTCTGATAGTGAGGCCAGGTAATATAAAATCTTTGTCAGTGGACAAGAGTAAGGGTCCAGGGAGAGACAGCCAGACCATATGGTAATGCGTTTCCATTTGGAATTATAGGTTTCTCTTGTTGCTGGTTTATGAGAAGCCATGAGAATGCTGGCAACAGGAGAGGACACCAGGAGCCTATTTATGAATGCATCCCTAGGAGCCAAATGTGAAGATGAAGGGTCTTCAGGCTGGGGTGCAGAAGGGATCTGTGACACTGAGTCAGGAGGTCTGGTCTGACTGACAAATGAATGTGTTCCCTTACTGACAGTTGTGGGAGTAGAGGGTACCACGGTTGACGCGGCCACAGTGGTGCTATAAGCATGGCGGCCAGTTCCATTTGAAGTTTCAATAGGGTCCATTGCAAGAGAGGGATGGGGGAAGGCATATAAGTAGAGTCCTGTCCAGGGTTGGGACAGGGCATCTATAGATCGTCCCTTGTTGCTCGGGATAATGGAGAAGTAACCGGGGAGCCAGTGATTAACTGGGGAGGCAAACAGATCCAGCTGTGGAGATCCCCATAGGTCAAAGATTTCTTGAAGTACTTCTTTGTGAAGTGTCCATTCATGAGCAGATGACTGGCAACTTAGCTGGTCTGCTAACTAATTGCACCGACCCGGTAGGTGGACGGCTGTTAACGTTAGGTCTTGTTGGATGGTTTCCTGCCAGACTGCAAGGGTCTCCATGTAGAGGGTGCGTGATTTCATGCCCCCTTGCTGTTGAGTTAAAACACCACTGCAGTGTTGGCTGATCGGTCCTGGCTTGAGATAGGGCTGGAATGCCTGAAGGGCTAGACGGACTGCCTTCATCTCGAGGAGACTGATATAAGAGTGAAGGGAAGAGGCGGTCCACTGGTCTTGGGTCTGATAAGGACCCAAGTGTGCGCCCCATCCGTCTAGGGAAGCATCCATGGTTAACGTCTGCATGGAAGGGAGGGAGCGGAAAGGCATTCCTTGACACAAACTGGTCTCGACTGTCCACCACTTCAGGGATGACTTCAGAGAAGGAATGACCCTGATTTTGCCGTCGATCTGTCCAGTTCTTCGAGACCACTGATTCTGGAGGGTCCTCTGGACAGGTCTCATGTGAAGGCAGGCGAATGCCACCATCGGTATGGCTGCAGACATGCGACCCAGAAGTCTCAGCATTTGTCTGGCCATGACTGTTTTCTGGGTTTGTATTTGCGAAGCCAGAGATAAGTGTGTCCTGACAAGCAGGTGGAAGATAAGCCCTGGCTGTGACTGTATCTAGAACAGCTCCGATGTATTGGAGAGACTGCATCGGGTGTGGACTGGACTTTGGCCAGTTGACCATTATCCCTAGATCGTTGAACATGCTCAGAGTAGTGGCTAGGGAGGCAAGCAGAGCTTCTCTGAATTCTGCTTTGATTAGCCAATCGTCTAGATATGGGAAGACGAAGTGCCCCTTTTTCCGTAAGGCTGCTGCTACCACGGCTAGGCATTTGGTGAACACTCCTGGAGCAGATGAGAGGCCAAAAGGGAGTGCTCGAAAATGAAAATTACGTACCTACCGTAATTCCTGATCTTCTCTTGTATCTTCACCATTCATTACTTACTGGGTGTTAGCCGGAGGCGCGCACCCGCCACGGGAGCTTTTTTTTTTTTTTTTTTTTTAAAGTTTGCCGAACGGCACCGCCCTCGAGAGTGACGTCATGCGTGAGGGGCGGCCGTTAGTAGCGACCGACTCCTCCTCCAACTCAGTTCTGTGAGCCGGAGAGGCAAAAGTGAGAGCAGAGAATATAGATAGCGAGGCAAGATAGCCGAGGGATAGCAACAAGGAAGAATGAACTGAAAAGGAATAAGCCGATGGAGGAAGGACAGAGGAGATAAAGTATCCCTAGCCTAGGGACTGCAGGGCCTCCATACCTGGGCGACTCTAGGAAAGAGATAAAGTAAGGAGATGAGAAAATAGAAGAAGAAGAAGAAAGAGAAGAGATGGGGATGTTGAAGGGACCAGAATGCCCAACGAGCATAGTAAGCTTAGAGCTGAAGGCTCGACTAAGAGGAAGCAAGATCCCGGAGACAGAGCTGAAGAGAAGGTTCACCAAACCCGCTAGACAGACTCTGGAGGGCATAGTCACTATCCTCAACATGCCATTGTTATTGATACCCCCTCGGGTTCCTAGCGCGACAGGCCTAGGAATTCGAGGACACCGAGAGGAAGGAACCCCAGGCAGCAGGAGGTGCTGCTCTGGGACTTAGAAAAGGAAAATGTAAGCCTTTCAGGCGTTTAAGCATAAAATGGGACTCAGACAGACTGGCCAAGGCTTAGGCTGGCCGGGATTGAATATGGTCAGCACAGCTCTTCTGTAAAAAATTGTCAGGAGGACACTTAAAAAGGAGAAACCAATATGCAAACTAGCGAAGGAGATTACCTTCTCATTTCCCTCTTGTTTGTTTTTCCTTTTTTTTACAGAAGAAATTTGAGGTTGGTTGCATGACCCCAAAACCAAGGTGCCTATAGCAGTCGAAAAGAGTTCCTCAGCATTCCCCTTTTTTTTAAAAAGAAAAAGGAACAGACGTGCCGTTCCTCTGCTCTGCAGGGCAAGAATGGGGGTTGATTCAGGCAATATCTGGAACACGGATTGCAGGATCAACTGAATAGCCTGAACCAGGCCAAACCCCAGAGATATCGTGTGCAGGATAACGGCAAGAGATAGTTGTGCAGTCTGATCGCCAATGCAATCCACTAGATGGCCTACTTAATCTTAGAGTAATTAATTTTCTGGAAAATTAGAACCCCTCAAAGAAGGATTTTTTTTTGAAAAATTAAGCAATTTTCCTAGTTTTAAGAAAATTTTTTTTTTTTTTTGCAGAGAGAGGAAGGAGACGGAGGTGGAGAAGCCACAGGAAGAGGCCACTGAGGGGATGGTGGGCGGAGTAAGTAATGAATGGTGAAGATACAAGAGAAGATCAGGAATTACGGTGAGTGCGTAATTTTCATATCTTCCTTGTCAATCTTCACCATTCATTACTTCCTGGTGAGTATTAAGCTCCTCTTCCCTGGAGGGAAGAGGTAATACCCTGAGGGAACAAGACCCCAGCCTTCTGCTGGTGAGAAAACAGAAGGAGAAGACCTGGCTTATTCAGAAAGCCTAAGTGGGAGAAGAGCTAGGAGGTGCCTCCCAAGGCGAGGAGACGGAGGAGCCCCTGTAAAGTCTCCTAGCTCTGGAAGAGAAAAGACGGGTCCCCCGGAAGGCAGAGCGAATCACCCTACGCCGGGCCAGGGGTGACAACCTGGAAAGACGAAGCCATGCCGTCCGCCTGATGCAGATCGCTGTCCCCGCAAGCCTGGAAGCCACCTCATTGGCTTCATAAGATGCCCTTGCTTGGTGTCTTGCCAGCTCCACGCCTACCGCGGAGAGGGCAACGGCTTGTCTGGTTTGCTCCGTGTCAGGCATAGATGCCAGCAGCTGGGACATCATTGACCACAAATGTCGGTTATAGGCAGCGTGGTGAGCCTGATGTGATGCAATACATGCACTCACACGAGAAGAAGAGAACACTCTTCACCCCCAACGGTCGAACTGGAGAGAGAGTCCGAATCCGGTGGGCGGTCGTGCGCCAGGCAACGGCGCCCAGAAGGAGTATCCAGGTATACCAAACCTGAGGACGGGTTGGGAAGGAAACCTAGAGACTCAGAGGGGGCACAATACCTACGCTGGCAGTCCGCCGGGCTGGGGAAGAAGCGGCAGGGAACTGCCAGGACCGGATAGACGCCTCCTGGAAGGGGATAGGCCAGGAAGGTACCACCAGATGCTGGGCACTGAATTCACCAAGGAATTCACGCGTCTCCTGTTCGGTATTGTCTCTCGAACATAGGAAATCGGAGATCCCTCACCATCCTCAAGAGGAAACGCTGATATTCTGTGAAATCAGCATCGGAGGACAGATGAGCAGGGGTTCCTCTCCCTCAGAGGAGGGAGATGAGGATGATGGGGAGCTGGGATGCTCAGAGGATTCCTGCGGCGGTGGGGAAGAGTCGAAAGACCCGCTCATGCATGTATCTAACATATGAGGGGAAGGCTGCTGCAGAACCTCTGAACTGCTCCCAGGATAACGGACCCGTAGGACCGTCATGGCCCGGGAGGGGGGGTGGTGAAGGCAGAGAGATGGGAGAGGGGCACCTCCGAGGAGGCAACTGCTCTCTGCGAGGGCTCTGGAATCCGGGGAAAGGAGCCCTAGTAGGAGGGATCCCGGATATCAAACCAGGCCGCAGAACGGAACTCTGGGGAAGCGGAGCCTGGAAGAGCCCTGGGGAGAAACTCCCTGCGGCAGCGCCTGGGACTGCATGGATCCAGAAGGGCAGTCCGCACAAACGCCGTGCGGAGGACACCCTAGAACCCTGGGGGAGGACGGGGCTCTGCACTCGGCTCCTGGCCTACCCCCTGAGGTGGCCAGAAGACCGGGCAGCAGCGCTGCCCCTCAACCCCCAGTTCCGAGAGGGCCCTCCTCCTCAATTGCAACGTCCCCCTGTCCCTAGAGGAGGCAACAGCACCCCGGGGGGTAGCCGTCACCGAGCCTCCAGAGAGGGGAGCCTCCCCCTCCGTCACCCCCACATCTGCCCCCCGGGACTCTCGGCCACCCCCAGCCGAGGAACCCTCAGGAGACGACGGTAAGGGGGACAGAGGGAGGGGCCTGCTGCGCCGCCTGGTACCCCTAGCCACCGAGGACCCAGATCCCGAAGAATGGGGGTGCCAGAACGGGGTCACATCTGAGTCATCGTCCTCCGAGGAGGCAGGAGACCAGCAGGACCTCGATGCTGGCCACCCAGGGGTCCCGAGGCCACAGGCCGCGAGACGGTCCCGGTACCAGGCGACGCCGCGCGCCCCCCCGCCCGGCAGCAGGGAGGCTAACCCACACCCCCAGCGGCTCCGGCGGGCCGGCACCGCCGAGGGAAGGGAAGGCCAGCTGGCGCTACCCGGCAGCGTCGAGGTCGGGCGGCACCGTCAGCCGGCGCCGCCATATCCACGGCACCGCGAGCGGCGCAGAAGCCAGCGGCACATGAGCGCCGCCAATGCGACGCCCGATCAACAGCTGCCGAAAAGGCGGCGTCGGTCCACAAGCCGGGCCCAAAAGCCAAGGGCCTCGACACGGGGAGCCTGCACCTCCAAAGAGGTGACTGCCGGCGGTGTCAGCACTGCGGCCCGGGAGGGGCTGACGCTCCCCAACACCGCGGGAAGGGCCTCCTCCTCGGCAAGATAGGATGAAACCCCTCCTCCTCGGACCGTAGGCCGGGAGGGGACCGGGAAGGGCCTAAAGATCTCGCCAGATTCCGTGAGCGGCGCCGTCCCAAGTCGGCGGGTCCTTGCCGAGCTTGAACGCGCGGACTTCGAGGACGCGACGGTCCATCGAGAAACAGGCGTCGCACGAATCCATATCATGGTTGGGTCCCAGGCAACGAAGGCAAACGTCCTGCCGGTCCGAGACGGAGAAATGCCGGCCACAGGAGCACCGACGCATAGGGGCGCGGCCCGTCTTCGAAGAACGCTTAGCTCCAGAACCGGACATAACGCGAAACCAACGAGACTAAAACACAGTAGGAAATACACCCGGCGCCGCAAGAAAGAAAAAGAACAGTCTTACCGTATCGGCGTCGAGTGTCAGGAAAAACGGAGTCGGAAACTACTACAACTACCAGCGCTACGCTGCGGACAGGTGCTGCCTCGACGGCGGAGAAACAGAACTGAGTTGGAGGAGGAGTCGGTCGCTACTAACGGCCGCCGCCGCATGACGCCACTTCCTCGAGGGCGGTGCCGTTAGGGCAAACTTTAAAAAAGCTCCCGTGGCGGGTGCGCGCCTCCGGCTAACACGCAGGAAGTAATGAATGGTGAAGATTGACAAGGGAAGATCTGATAGTTTTGACCCAGAAGGTGGAAGCGCAGAAATCTGTAGTGGGCAGGATGAATGGGGATATGTAAGTAGGCATCCTTCATATCCAGGGTACACAGCCAGTCTCCTTGTTTTAGAATAGGCATGATGGCGGGTAGAGTTATCATGCAAAAATGTTTGTATTGAATATATCAATTCAGGTGTCTCAGGTCTAGTATTGGTCCAAGATCTCTGGTTCGCTTGGGTACCAGAAAAAAATGGGAGTAAAATCCCGTCTGATGTTCTGGAAGGGGCACTGGTAGAACAGCCTGTTTGGTTAGAAGTGCCTTCAATTCTTCTTGAAGGACAGGGACATGATCTGGAGGATAATGGACTACCCAAGGGGGAAGGGTCGGAGAGAAATTCCAGTGTGTGTCCCCTTTGGATTATCTGAAGTTTTGTTTGTTTAAAAGTTTATTTTTATACAGGTTAGTTTGTTGGAGAATTAAATCCCCATTTACAACAAATTCCTGTAGAACATAGTTACAAGAACAAAAACAGAAAAATACATACAGTACAAAGTCACATTCAGTCTAAAAACTACAACAAACATTTAAGTACTCATGTAATTCAAGTTTAAACATGTGCAAGTCAGAAATCTCAGCAATATGAAAAGATAATTCATTCCAAGTCTTTGCTAAATTATTCTGGAGAATTAAATCCCCCATCCGATTTATAATTCGGATCGTAGGCAATTTTCTAGTTGTTTTCCTTAGCCTATTTAAATATGCTGAGTTGGAATTCAAACATATTAAATGATTTAATGATTTTATTATTATTAGAATAAATTAAACCATGACATATCACTAACCATAAATACTTTCTACGAACTGTCGGATGTAACCAATCAAGTTCCTGATAAACTAAACATCGATGGACCCGGAATTTGTTCTTTAAAATATAATTCCCCAATCTATAGTAAGTCTGATCTAGTTTATTTAAAAAAATTTTTATAGGAATACATATAAAATGGAAATCCATAATCAAGAACAGGAAGCAACAACTGTTTTTACTAATTTAGTCTTAATTTCTCTAGTCAGACACCCTGACAACCTTCTTAAGGCTCCCAATCTTTGGTTCACTTTTTTTTTTTAATCTGTGATAAAATATGTTCAGAAAAAGAAAAATGGTAATCAACAAGAACCCCCAGGTATTTGTTAAGAATATACCTTCTGAACCATAGTCCCATCCAGAAACTTAATCTGAAGATCAGTAAAATCCTTTTTTGCATGTGGTCCCACAGAAAAAAATCATGCTCTGCATCTTCCCAGTACTCATTAAGAGACCCGAGTCTCTTATCCAGGTCTCAATATTGGAGAAATCTGTTTGGAGCCGCTGTCTCAGGTCTCCGGGATCATCTGCAGATGCAACCAGTACTATGTCATCCGCATAAAGTCTAACATCAGTACTAGTTACATGAGTTACAAGACTATTTATATAGATGTTAAATAACACAGGGCCCAAAATAGAGCCCTGAGGTATACTTCTATGTAGATCCAGGAGACCCGAGACAGCAGTACCACATATTACCCTTTGCTTACGGTTAGATAAATAAGATCTAAACCACTGCAAGGACTCCTGTTGCATCCCAATATCCTGTAATCTATGCGAAAGGGTTTCATGATGAACTAAATCAAAGGCTTTACTTAGGTCCACAGACACCGTCCCAGTATACCTACCCTGGTTCAGTGATGTTGCCACCAAATTACCAAAGTCAAGTAGAGCGGTGTTTGTGGACCTACCCTCTCTAAATCCATGTTGACAATTGGTTAATTAAGCAATATACCACGAGAGGGTGTTGGTGATGCCAGGATTACCCATGCCTGGGGTGTTGTTAGGTCACAGGCGCAGCAGAGTGACCACAACAACGCACCAGGCGTGGGTAAATCCTGGCATCACCAACACTCGCAAGTGGCATATTGCGATTATACAATGGCCCCTTCACTTTCTGTAGGAAAAAATAATGAAAAATACTGTGTTTTTTTATATATTTTATTGAATTAATTGTTGCGCCAGAAAAAATAGTTCCCTGTTAGTATGCAGAGAAATGGTGCTGTTCCCCACCCCTACGGAGAAGATTTAGTCCCCCCACAACTTAAAGACTGTTTTTTTCAATTGTGATGATGTAGAGGGTATTTTCAGCTCATTCGTTGTAATATCATCGATAAGGCTCAGGAAAAGATGGCAAATGTACATATTTAAATGCCTTGTGAAAATCGTCCTGTCAGTTCTCCTGACAGTCTCGGAAAGCAGTTACGAGCTCCAGTGCCCTATCAGAGTCTCTTCAGCTTTTTTTGTTAGTACACCTGCAAGTGAGACTTGGTTCTTTCTTTAGGAATGGCTGTTTGGGTTTGGGTGTGTTTGATGGTGCGGGATAGCGGGCTAATGTACCTGACATTGTGCTTCGGGTTTAGGCTGAAAGTATCTGAGTGATTGGAAGCATGAAGGATTATCTTCTTTTTTTTTGTGATGTTGCTGCTGCTGTGAGGACTCAGTCACGTGTAATCGGGGCCAGCGGTGTCTCTGAAGGACAGTTTGGAGGCTCAGGTGTAGATTTTATTAAATAAAAAAAAAAAAAACTTTGCGGCAGAGTGAAAGCAACTGGCAGACATCTTGCTAGTGGGTTAAAAGTATACGGGAGAAATCGGGCTAGTAGTGGTTGTGGACAGACATATAACTGCAGGTATTTTTGTAATTGTATATTTTGTAACTGTGCAGGTAATTTAACTTTTTTCGTCCTAGCACTCTTGCTGTACAGCAACCCAGCATTTATCTTGGGTGCAACAATTGCAGTGCTTCTTTTGTTCCGGTTTCGCGTTGTGCTTTAGCGGGGATTGCCAATTTTGGGTTTGCCAAGGTAGGAGTGATTTGACAGTGGGTTTGTGATGCGGCTGACACCTTTTTCCGTCGGGTGATGCTAGGATTTACCACGGCTAGAAGGTGCCAGCCAGCCAATCAGAATGCAGGGTTTGCCATTTGTTTTTATGCCTATTGTATAATAACCCTTCTTGGTCAAGATAATGTCCAAGCTGATAATGTATCAGTTTTTCCAATACCTTTGATAAAAATTGGGAGCAAAGTAATAGGTCTGTAGTTGGAGGGAGCTGTATGGTCACCCCCCTTATGTATGGGAACAATTTCACCCATTTTCCATTGGTCAGGTACAAAAGATTGTATACTCCAATTATAAAAATATGTAATTATAGGGGCTATAATATCAAAGCCTAATTTAAAAATCTGGGGTCAATACCATCTATACCTGCTCGCTTTGATACTTTCAAATTTTTTAATTCTTTGGCTACATCCTGTACATTAATATTTTTCAATTTAAATCCCTTACTATTTACTGCAAAAATAACAGAATGGGTATATTTAGAATCAACAATTCCAAGTTTCGGTATCTCAAAGTCTGGTAGGTCTTTAAAATAATGATTTAACAAGTCAGCTACCTTTAAACGGTTGTCTGTCAAGTTTTCTCCCAATATTACGTTAATAGAAGTTTGAGATTTTACTGGGTTTTTTAAGTCAGAAATAATCTTCCACAATTTATTTGGATCATACATATTACTGTAAGAATTCTGATAAAATATTTTTTTTTAGCTAAAGCTACCATTCGTTTACATTTATTCCGACATCGTTTAAAAAGATCCCAATCATCCACTAATTTTGTTCTCTTAGCTTTTTTTCCACATTCTATTCCTAATATGTAAATGGGTTTTCAATTTCTCATTAAGCCATGGTGGACTTTTGATATTATTACTCTCTTTTATTTTTGGAGCATGAATTTGAACTATATCCAAAAAGAATCCGTAAATTTTTGAATGGCCAAATTCAAATCAGGAATCAAAAATACCCTTGACCAATCAAAGTTTTTAAGACTATCCCTAAAATATAATGCATTAAATCGCCTTAAGTCACGTACCCAAAAATCATAATTTCCACTACCCCAAATTTTTTGTAGAGATAAATCACATTGAATTGGATTATGATCCCCCAGGTTTAAGGGAAGTACTTTACAACCCTCAACCTTCAAGTCTTGTGAAACAAAAAATAAATCTAATATAGATCCAGTAGTTCTATTATTAAGGCTTCTTGTTGGTTGATGAATTAATTGCTGAAGTCCCAATACTTCTAGGCTAGATTTAGGTTTTTTACCTCTATTTTGTCCCCAATTTGCATTAAAATCTCCAGTTAACAGCACACTCTGGTCTTTCAATATTTCCAATAAGACGTCAACCAGGATGTCAAATGTACTTATTTTGGTCTTTGGAGGAGCATAAAAAACTCCTACTATCAATTTTGATTTTAACAGCCCTATGACCAAGCAGTCAATCCCTTCCACATTTTCAGCAAGTAATATTTGGTGTGGGCATATAGTATTCTTCAAATAAAGCAATAACCCCCCCCCCCGTCCTGCCTTATCAATCTATAACCTGCTAAATCTACCTCCTCGTTAGAAATGCCAGAAAGGAGCCAAGTGTCAGAAATGGCTAGAATATCATGAAGCATTCCAGCAGCCCAGTACCCATTTGTCCGAAGTGATCATATTCCAGTCCTCCAGATGGAGGGCAAAACGACCCCTACAGCCTCCAAGGCCTGGTCAAGGAGGCGAGGGGGAAAGCCCTGATAGGTCACTGGGTACTGGGTTGCTCGGCCCCTCCCAAGGGATGGGCACGGGAGGAAGAAGTGTTGCCTTTTGCTGCTTGGGCACGGCCTCGAAAGCCACCTCTGCTAGAGGACTTATGTTTTCCGCCTCTTTTGGAACAGGAGGAATATTGCGTACCACAGGTGGGCTACGGAGTATGGTAACATAGAAACATAGAAGTTGACGGCAGATAAAGGCCGCAAGGCCCATCTAGTCTGCCCAGTTCTTTTTCTACCTTATGAATGTGTCATCGGCCTTTGCTCTATCAATTGCCTATCTATTCATACTTCTCTTTATTGCTCCCTTAAGCCTATCCCATGCCTGTTTGAAGCCCTGCGCTGTATTCATATCCACCACTTCCTGAGGTAGACCATTCCATGCATCCACCACCCTTTCTATGAAAAAGAACTTCCTCGCATTATGCCATGCCATGTACTGTACGAAGGGTTCTGCCTGATGCCTGCAGGTCATCTAATAACGTTTGAGTACCTGGTCTAAATAATTTGGATCCATTAAAGGGTGCATTAGCTACTTTATGCTGTATATAAGGAGCAAAACCTGAAACGCGAAGCCAAGCATGGCGATGCAGAGAGACTCCAGTAGCCAAGAGTCGGGCTGAGGTATCTATGGCATCATATCTGACCTGAATAGGAGACGGGAAATAGAATTGCTAGTGGAGACTGTGGCCAATAACTTGTCCTTTTCCTGGGAAGGGGGACGTTTATTGATAATGTCTATGGCCGAAGGCTCAAGGGTACGTTGGTATTTAACCATACGTCCCATAAAGTTCAGAATTCGAATATTCATGGTACCTGAGGCAAAAATCTTTTTCCCCAGGTAGACAATCTTTTAGAGATTTTTTTTTATCAGGTGGTAAGGAACTCATGTGTTTGGGTTTCTTAGTACGATCATGAGCGGCAGTAATGACCACTGAATCCGCTTCTGGGATGGACAGAAAGGGATGATCCAGGGGAGACTGATATAAGCGATCTGCTTTTCGTGGGACGGCAGTAATCATGGACGGTTGATGCCAGGCAGCCAACATGGCATTTTGATAGGTCGGAATCAGTGGGGGCACCACTAAAACTGGCACCTCTGGCAGTTCCAGATATTCTGTCATATCCTTATGTTGTTTGTCATGTTCTGTAGTACAGAACCCCATGACTTTTTGTATTTGAACCATCATTTTGCTAAAGAATGGGTCATCGGAAGGAGAGGTGGCAACTGGCAGAGGCAGGTCCTTGTCCAAGGAAGAGATTTCCAAGTAGGGGGGACTCCAGGTTCTGGAAGTCCAGATCTTGGAATTCTTCGTCATCAGTATCACTGGGGAGATTCACCGGTAAGCCGGGATCGTTTGACAAATAATCCTCCATATTATAAGGTGGTGACCAGGGTGGCAGTGTATCCTTGTCACTGTGAAATCTTTTAGGCGGAGGGGAGTGAGACCTGAAAGGATCCTCCAGCTCTCCTGGGTCAGAGGACTGGGTATACTGCATGGTATGTAAGACGTGCGTCACAATTTTTGTAATCCCGTTGCTTGGGGGTAGTAAGAGCGGGGGGATGAGAAACAATGGTGGTGATAGAAGGGATGGGTCGGGCAGTGTGCGCAGGTCTCACCCCCGGACAGAATAAACCAGGGTCCTGGTGTCTGTCCACATGCCCTCTATGAGATGGCACCTGTGAGGGCAGAGGGGCATTCATCAAGGTAAAAGCCATTGGTTTGCCCTGTGGAACACGAGATGTCATTGACGAGCCCGTGGAACGATTATCCTGAAAGATGTCAGACGTCGATGGGAGAGGAGCCCCCATCGATGCAGCAGCTATGTATTTGGCTGTATTAAATACACTAGATAGCGTTGTCAATGATAAGGTGTATGTCCCTGTCGATGGAGCAGACAAAGCCTGCACAGCATTCAAAGCGCTGGAAAGCACTGTCCACGAGAGGGTGTGAGCCCCCGTCGACAAGGGAGCTGTGAAAAAAGACGCTCCGTCGATGGAGGAGGCACAGAAACAGTTCCCGTCTACGGGTGTTTCGGCTGGGAGTGAGAGAGGGTTTATCCTGCTCCTTACCTTGCCGAGAACCAGAGCTGGGGGAGCCCTTGGTATGAGCCCCCTGGTTCTCCAACACAGACATTTTCTGTTCGGTAAGAAGGTGTTGAATTTCTAGCAGTCGAAGGGTTGCTCTATTAAACTCCTGACAGGAGTTGCAGGAATTGGTGTCGTGTGTGGGTCCCAGACACCTTACACAAAAACTGTGATTGTCAAAGCGATATATCTTCCTACCGCAATGGCAGGAACAAAATAGAGCTTGTTTGGTTGAAGACTCTTTAGACCGTTTTATTATCCAATTTCTCGTCGATGAATGCTACACAGAAGTTGAACTAGCTGCTGTGCGAGCTGAAGACGGATGGGAAAATGAACTGAGGATACCAGGGACTGTCCACACATATAGGAAGCAGGAAGATGATGTCATGTGTGGGCAATCCCTGGTGAAAACTGCTAGAAGAGCTGCCGTGCGACACAGCCCTCTGCTGGAATCTTCCAGAAGTAATTACCTACTACAAGAGACCATTCCGTGGAAGATCTGCGGTTACAGGCCAGTAACCTATTTTTCCTAGGGGTTTGGATATGGATCACTATCCTCACACTGGCAGACTTCCCGTTCCCTGGGAGGAGGGGGCAAGGCATGTACCCATATTTGGCGAACAGACTGGCGAACCGAAGTCCCAAGGGCAGCATCCCAACAGGATTCAAAGTGGATGCTATAACGGGAAATGAAGGTGTGTTCTCACTTACAGGTGGCAGCCCTGCAGATCTCCTGGATAGGGATGTTCTGCAAGCAGCCACCCAAGCAGTGGTATGTCTGGTGGAATGAGCCCTAAGCCTTACAAGAGGGCTCCATATCAACCAACCTATAGCAGAGGTCAATGCAGAATGTTATCCACCTGTCAACTGTCCACTTTTCTGCTGGTCTGCCAGCTGGCGAGCCTCACCCTGAACTCCAGTCATAAGCTACTATAATAAGAGCGTGCCCTCCGCAGGTCCAGAGTATGGAGCCTACAGTGTGCCTCTGAAGAACGGCTAGTAAAATATACTGGAAGGTTCATCACCTGATTAAGGTGGATCTCTGATACTACCTTCGGAAGGAACACTGCGTGGAGGGAAAGGACGACCTTGTCCTTGTGGAAGGCCAGATATGGAGACTCCATGGAGAGCACTTGGAGTTTGCTGATACTGTAGCCACCGATAAGGCTATCTTCCACAACAGGTGACATCTCACACCTGTGCGCAGGCTCAAATGTCTTGCCCATGAGCATAGCCAACACCAGCAGTAGGTCACACAGTGGTGGTGGTTTCCGTACTGGAAGGGACAGGTGGTCGAGGCCTATGACAAAGCACTCAACCACCTTCTCCTGGGCCACTGTCAGCAAACCAGCCAGCGCCTAGTATGCGATGGCTGCCAGATGCACTCAAGGGTCATCGTTTGCAGTTCCAAATGAGGGACTAAAGATACGCAAGGATAATGGCCACAGGACAGGCAAGGGGATCTAGCTCCTTGCCCTGACACCAAATAGAAATCTTTTCAATTTTAAAGGCATACCACCGACAAGACTACTCTTTTTACGAGCAGCCCCCACAACGTAGAGCACAGTTTCCTAAAGACCCAAAGCATGGAACTCTAGCCACTCAAGAACCAGGCTGTGAGGTGCAGGGACTGTAGCTCCGGGTGTAGGATCATCCCCTGTTGTCTGGTCAGCAGGTTCAGGTGAAGAGGCAACTGCCAAGGAGTCCTGCTGCTAAGGCTGAGGAGTTCCAGGTACCAGAACTGACTAAGCCAGTCTGGCGCTATCAGGATCATCCACACCTTGTCCCTCCGGGCTTTGACCACCACCTTGTAAAATCAAGCAAGAAGGGAGGAAAGGCGTACATAATGCTTGGGGTCCACGGCCTTGTGCAAAAGCATCCCCCATCGGTGTTCCCGACTGTGGAGGGCAGGCACAAAACAGCCTCAGATCTGACACTGTCCCAGGAAGCAAACAAATCCACCAGAGGGTGCCTCACCAGGAGAACAGGTGGCCTACCACCTCCTGATGCAGGGACCACTCATGCGACATCTTTCCTACCTGGCTGTGAGCATCTGCTAGCTAATAGTTCTGTCCTGTGACATGGATTGCTAGGAGATCTGCACTCAGACCATGCAAGAGGGACCAGATGTGGAGGCCCTCCTGACATACGGGAAAAGGAGTGAGTTCCGCTCTGCCTGTTCAGGTAAAACATAGTCATAGTGCTGTCTGTCTGGACCTGCACAACATGACCCCAGACCAGAAGAACACATTTCGCAGGGCCAGCAGCACTGCATGGAGCTCTAGCAAGTTGAGGTGGTGACAGGATGCCCTGGGTGGCCAGAACCCATGGGCTATGTGGTTCTCCAGGTGTGTTCCCCACCCCACCAGTGATACATCTGTCATGAACGGTTGGCTCGGGTGGGGGGGGGGAGAGAGAGAGAGAGAGAGAGAAAAAGAGAAAAGAGAAATGGGATTCTTTCAACTAGCTGTTTTGGGATCAGCCATCACTGGATGGCATTCCACATTAGCTGAGTCAGATGGACCGGATGGACCAGGTGTCCTAGACGCTGGGACCACTGACAGCCCAGCTCTCACAGCAGGTGGCACATCTGCCACCATGTCATAATGGACCATGCTGGTGGTGGATGCCAGATACCCTGGCAGCTGCAGAAAATCCCGGGGAGGGCATCAGCGCCCAAAGAGAAATGATCAGGCATAAGAGACAAGGTCCTAAGCCACAGGGGATCGGCTTTGACCCGCCGGCAGTCTAGCTCTGCTCTAATGAACCTGATGATCTGTGAGGGGATCAGTTCAGACTTGCCTGGATTGACTACCAGGCACAAGTCTCTGCAGGTCTGGAAGGTCAGATCCCTGGACTGATTCACAGCATCCCTGGACGACCTGGCTATCAGCTAGTCGTACAGGCAGGGATACACCCCGATGCCCTTGTGCCGCTGGAAGGATGCCACCACTACCATGCACTTGAAGACCTCGGGTGCGGACGAGAGGCCAAAGGGCATGACCTGGAACAGATACAGAACCCCTTCTGTGCGGAACCGAAGGTACAGCCAGTGGGCAGGCGAACTGGGATGTGGAAGAATGAAACCTGGAGGTCCAGGGAGCAGAACCACAAGCCCTGCTACAGAGATGGTATAATCTGGTTCAGCGTGACCACTGTGAACTTGTGATGCTGCATGAAATGATTAAGGTCATGCAGATCCAGCATGGGGCACAAGTCTCCCCTCCCCAATCCATTTTGGGACCAGGAAGTATCTGGACATATACCCCCTGACTTGCCAGAGCATCTAGAACACAGGCTACTTCTCCTTTCACAAGGAGCTGAGCTATGTCCTCCTTTAGGGAAGACAGTGTGTCTTGTGACATCGAGGACTCCCAAGAAGCGTGAGATTGGTAAGGTGGTAGGGCCTTAAAACTGTGAGGCAACCCTCTGCCCACCACCTCTGGGACTCATTTAGTCTGTGTTAATGACAGATCAACGTGGCCAGAAGTGTCAAAGCCAACCACCAAGGGAGCAGAGTCTGGGACTGGACAGGTGGGAGGTTGATACCCCTCGACCCGCCGCTGGGCAGCTTTGGAGGGGTGTGACAGGGTTGAATAGGACCCTGTCACAGTTGTTACGGAGAGTTTGAATGCAGGGATCTGTTCTGTTCTTTCCTTTCCTGTCTCTTGTCTGTCTGGTTGCGCAACCAAATTTTCTCATGAGACCTAGGATTTGATCAGCACAGCGGTCTTGCAATTCTCTGCATCTCACTGTCCTTCTTCCCTTGCTGTTTCTGTATTTTCCTCCCTTACATATCTGTTGGCATAAAAATATATGCAAATCATTAAGTGGAAATGTAACTGATATTAGATCCCTTTGTTAAGAAATTATATAGTGTTTCTGTTGAAATGTATAATTATAGTTTGAGTTGATTGCAAAAAGCTATTGGAAACTCAAGGCTTTTAACCTGAGAGCAGTTTTTAAGCCCTTTTTCAGAAGCTGTGGAGAAGGGGCCTCAGTTCCAGGACATTGTGTTCTTGCTGCACATGCCTGAAACATACAAGAACATTTTAGAAAAAAACCAGGATGCTTGTTAAGGAGGGGAGTTGCAAGGACTTATGAGACAGAGAGCTGCAATGTTTTGAGAGACACAGAGATTGAAGGAAAACTCAGATCTTCTCCATTTATTCTGCCTTTGTAAATAGTTATACTGAGCAAGTTTATTTTTGTATGTTACTGCTAGTACTAATAAACACTTTTTGAGAATTCTACAACTGCTCCTGTTTTTTTTCCTATGCTTCCTGACCTGTGCCTCAACGACAGATGGTGTTAGCCTAAGTGGGATATACACTGTGCATACTCTAAGCCAGGAGTTTTGTGTGTGGGTACTAGACTTGGTACCAGGGAAGCATAGAAGAAAGGTATCGATTCCGCAGCAGCAAGCCTATGAGTGGTTACCAGGAGAACGTCTGCCAAACTAGCAGAGACAGAAGTTCAAGCTCAGATTGTACAGCCAGCACAAGTTATGGAAAAAGAACAGGTAGCGACAGAACCTGAAAGCCTGATGGACTTTTTCAAATGGTGGGCTATACAATAAAAAGAGACGGAAAAACAGAGAAGAGATGCAGCAAAAGGAGCAGCAGATGAGAGAAAAGATGCAGTGACAGGAGCAGCAATGGCTGGATGCCTTGCAAGCTATCAAACATAGAGGATCTGGCACAGATCCAGATGAGCAACAAAACACAAGCAACTTAAAAGCCATTAAACTTACAAAGTTGTGTCCCCTTGATGATATCAAGGCATACCTGACAACTTTTGAAAGAGTTGCCACAGCCTACCAATGGGCAAAGCAGCAATGGACAATCAGACTGGTACACTACCTGACATGGAAAGCCCAACTTGCCTACAGCAATATGGACACTGCACAGTCAGAAAACTATGACCTGGTGAAAAAAGAAATCCTGAAAAGGTATGACATCTTAGGAGAGACCTAAAGGCAAGAAATTTCGATCTCTGAAGTACAACTCAGTCGACAATCCTTGAGAAGCCTTCACTCAACTCAGAGAACTCCTGATAAAATGGCTCCAACCAGAGGGCAAAACAGTCCTACAGATCACTGGGCACAGCTCCAAGATCTTGAAATCCAGGAAAGAAAGACGATGCCTGAAGAAACTGTGGCAACAAATAACTGATGAACATAAGGGGTTAACATATGAAAATGCTGAAACTAAACTGATCACTTATTGTGATTTTATTTCTGAGCAAGCTAACAATGTTTCTCTCCAGGGTTATTTTAAGCAGCTGGGAGTGAAACCAAAACAGGGTGAAGCAATGTTTAAAAAAAATGTAATGGGTTACTGTACAGAGTTTGGGTTAAACCTCAGACATAGAACAGACAACGACTGGTTATACCACAGAGGTACAGAACAGAGCTGTTACAGACAGCACATAAGAGTCCCATGGCTGGTTACTCAGGGAGGGATCACACCTTTGCCAGATTGCTACACAGATTTTACTGGCCTGGAATTCATGAAGATGTTGCTACCTATTGCAATTCATGTGCTAAGTTTCAGAAAGTAGCCCCAGTCACTAGAAAAGACAAAGTGTCCCTAGCCTTGATAGATGTGCGTTTTGAGAGAACTGTAATGGAAGTGGTTGGCCCTTTAGACAAAAGTAAAAAGGGTAATAAAAAAAAAAAGATTACATTCCAGAAGTATAAGGAAACACAGAAGGAGCAGGACAGAGAGCTGTACCAGTTAAGGCAGAAGGAAGCAGGGAGGGAAGTCAGAATAGCAAAGGCCCAAACTGAGGAAAAGATAGCCAACTCAGTTAAGAAGGGGGATAAAACCTTTCATAGGTACATCTGCGAGCGTAGAAAGACAAAGGGAGGGACAGTGAGGCTGAATAGAATGAACGGTGGGTGGGCAGAGGGGGACAGTGAAAAGCAGGGATACTGAACGAATATTTCTGCTCAGTATTCACAAAGAGGAGGGGAAGTGCCTAATCCAATTAACAGAAGCACTCTTGATAGGGGGGTCGATCCCAGTCCTTTCACAGAAGAAAGGGTTCTGCAAGAACTCCTAAAACTGAGGTGGACAAAGCAATGGGTCCTGATGGAATTCACCCCAGAATTCTAAAAGAATTAAGGGAGGAACTAGTGAAACCACTGGCTACTCTTTTTAATAAATCATGGGAGGATGGTGTGGTACCCGAGGACTGGAGGAAGGCGGATGCGATTCCCCTTCACAAAAGTGGGACCAAGACAGAGGCAGGAAACTACAGACCTGTCAGTCTGACCTCTGTGGTAGGGAAAGTGATGGAGTCACGTCTGAAGGAAAGAACAGTTGAGTACCTAGAGGCCAGTGGAGCACAGGACCCAAGGCAGAATGGATTCACAGTGGGAAGGTCATGTCACACAAATCTAATAGATTTCTTTGACTGGGTGACCAAAGTAGTAGACCAGGGAAGGGCTGTGGACATGGCCTACCTAGACTTTAGCAAGGCATTTGACACAGTCCCACACAAAAGATTTAATTGTCAAATTAACCAGCCTGGGAGTGGGTCCCAGGTGGTATCCTGGGTAAACATTGGCTGCACAACAGGACACAGAAGGTAATTGTAAATGGAGTCCACTCTGAAGAAAGAGGGTTACTAGTGGGGTACTACAGGGTTCAGTATTGGGTCCAGTCCTTTTAATCGTCTCTCATCAGTGACATTGCAGAGGGACTGAAGGAAAAATATGCCTTTGCAGATGACACAAAGATCTGCAACAGGGTTGATACACAAGAAGGCGTGAAAAGGATGAAAAGGGACTTGAAGGTTGGAGGAATGGTCAGAAGTATGGCAGCTAGGATTCAATGCAAAGAAGTGCAAAATAATGCACCTGGGAAACAAGAACCCAGGGGAAGAATACACAATGGGTGGGGAGGTAGTAACAACAACAAAAAAGGAAAAGGAGCTGGGGGTAATCATATCAGATGACCTTAAGGTTAGCAAGCAATGTGAGAAGGCAGTAGGGAGGGCTGGGGGTATACTGGGATGTATAGGGAAAGGCATCAGCAGCAGAAAACAGGACATACGAACATACGAAATTTGCCAGCAGATAAAGGCCTAGAGGTCTATCAAGTCTGCTCGAATGTGCAGCCAGCACCCCTTATTCTGCAGCTGCCCCTCCCTTCCACCCTTCCCCGTCATTAACCCTCCCCCTTGTCCTGTCCCATCCCCTTTTGAAGCAGTCCACTGTTCTACTGGATACCACTTCTGCAGGCAATGCATTCCACCCAGCCACCACCCTCTCTGTAAAAAAAGTGTCTCCTCATCTCCCTCCCGAACCTTCCTCCCTCCAGTCTCATATCATGGCCCCTGGTGGCCCTTCCCTCCCCTACTTTGAACAGCCCCTCTGTACCCGTCTTGTTTATTCCTTTCATGTATTTAAAGGTTTCAAGCTCCCTTAAGGGAAGTTGTTATCCCTCTGTACAGACAGTTGGTGAGACCCCATCTGGAGTACTGTGTCCAGTTCTGAAGACCCCATCTCCGCAAGGACATAGACAGGATAGAGATAGTCCAGAGGAGGGCAACTAAAATGGTGCAGGGTCTGCAGGAGAAGCCGTATGAGGAGAGACTAAGGGAGCTTAATATGTATACCCTTGAGGAAAGAAGGGAGAGAGGGGACATGATAGAAACTTTTAAGTACCTCAGTGGAATCAACAAAGTCCAAGAGGGTAGCATCTTTCAGAAAAAGAGACTTGCAAGAACAAGGGGACACAATTTAAAGATAGAGGAGAGGCGGTTCAGGGGCAATGTGAGGAAGTATTATTTCACAGAGAGGGTAGTGGATGCATGGAACAGCCTTCCTGAGGAGGTTGTGGGGTCTAAAACTGTGGGAGAATTCAAGAATGCATGGGACAGACATAAGGCAATTCTTGTGGGGGTAGGAAGAAATAAGCTGTTGGTTAACTAGGATCTACGGCCTATCCTGTAGGTAGGGAAATGGGTAGACTAGATGGGCCAAGCGGTCCTTATCTGCCGTCAAAGTCTATGTTTCTATGTAATAGATGTAGCCTGGTAGTATGCAACTATGCTACTCCATACACAGGGCTGTTCCAATGCATGCTGTTACAGCACCAAACGTTGTAGCAGAGCTTGCCAACATTTTCAGCAGGATGGGCATACCAAAAGAGATTACTCCTGATCAGGGAAGTAATTCTGGTGCTGCATTACTTAAGGAGCTGTGCAGACTACTAGGTATCATTGCCATACAAACCTCCCCCATCACCTTCAGACAGACAGTCATGTTGAGTGTTTTAACCAAATCCTAAAACGCATGTTAAAAAGGTCTGTAAAAGGGGAAGGGAAAAATTGGGACAAATCCCTTACTTACTTTCTGCTTACAGAGAAGTGCCATAGGCACCGAAAGGGTTTTCAACATTTGAAATGCTGTATGGTAGGCAGACAAGAGGGCCACTGGATGTGATAAAAGAAACGTGGGAAGATAACCCCACTCAGAAACAATTTATTACATCTTATATTGATGCCTCGAGAAAGAAACTAGCAAAATATGTTGAAATCACCAATAGTAATCAGGAACTGAGGAAGCGGCCCAAAGCCAGCAGAAGGTGTATTATGACTATGGGGTAAAAGAAAATGTTTTTGAGCAAGGTGAAAAGGTCTTGTTACTGCTGATGCTGTAAAGGTGAATGTTTCCTTAACCCCCGAACAAATCGCAGAAACTCAACTTGCTAAAGACATTTAACAGTACTTTTACCACAGTACCAAGCCGAGCAAAAGGGGTTGAGCACGTAATAGTGCCAAGGAATGCTCGCCCTATTAGGCAAAAGACATACAGGTTACCAGAGCGAAGAGCAGACGTGGTTAAGGAAATACAAAAATGAAATAACTGGGTATCGTAGAAGAGTCGAGGAGTGCTTGGTCATCTCCAATGGTAATTGTAAACAAAAAAGAAGGGGTGTGACAGGGTAGAATAGGACCCTATCCCATCTGTTATGGAGAAAGTGTTTAAATGCAAGGATTCTTTCCTTTTCCGTCTCTTCTCTGTCTGGTTGCACAATCAAATTTTCCTGTGAGATCTCGGACTTGATCATCTCGAACAGTCTTGTAATTCTTTGCCACTCACTGTCTCTCAGTTTTCTCTTGCTGTCTGTTTTTCCTCCCTTGCAGAACAGCCGATATAACAAAAATGTGTGTAAATTGTATGGAACTGTAACTGATACTGGGATCCCTTGTGTTTGGAAAATATATAGCATTACTGTTGAAATGTATACAATTATAATTTGAAATGACTGCAAAAAGCTGTTGGAAGCCAGAGGTTACCAGAGTTCAGTTTTTAAGCCTTTTACAAAAGCTGTGGAAATGGGGCCTCTCAGCTCAAGCACACTGTGTTCTAGCAGCCCTGCCTGATGATTACAAGGACAGGATGTTTGTTTACAGTGGGGGTTGGAAAGACTTGTAAGGGAGCTGAGCTGCAATTGCTAGATTAGAAGAAAAAGGGACACAGACAAAGAAAATATTTTCATTTCTCCTCTGTACAAAGTTACTATGAACAAGTTTATTTTTTTATGTTACTGCTACTGTAAATAAATATTTCTGGCGAATTCTACAACTGCTTCTGGTTTTCCCCATGCTTTCTGATCTGTGCCTCGGATGACAAGGAGGTGTTAGAATCTGCCTTGATTTTAGGAAACTTAATTGTCAGAATTTGACAGTTATCCTATGCCCAGAATAGATGATTTGGTGGACAGACTGGGGAGCGCAAAGTATATCAGTACCCTCGATCTCACCAAGGGTTACTGGCAAATCCCTTTAGCTAAAGAATCCAGAGACAAAACTGCATTTGCCACTCCTGTTGGATTTTATCAGTTCACCACCATGCCATTTGGTTTACATGGTGCGCCAGCTACATTCCAGTGGTACATGGATGTAATTTTATCACCTCACACCAGTATTGTGCTGCGTTCCTGGATGATGTCGTGATGTACAGTCCAGACTGGAAAAGCCACCTGGAACACTTCTGAGCAGTTATCCAATCAATCAAAAAGGCAGGTCTGAATTAATCCTATCAAGTGTGCATTGGGAATGCAGGAAACCAGATATCTGGGCTATGTTTTGGGAAATGGAGAAGTCAAGCCTGAGGTTTCTAAGATAGAAGCTGTAGCTAACAGCCCTGTCCCTAAAACCAAGAAACATGTCAGGTCATTTTTAGGGCTGGCTGGTTATTATCGGAGATTTGTTCCCAACTTTGCAGAGTTAGCTACTCCCTTCACATAACTCATGAAAAAATGGTACCCAAATAATGTGAAATGGACTCCAGAGTGTGATGAAGCTTTTCAAGCCATTAAGGCTGCATTATGTCCAGTCCCTGTTTTAAGAAGCCCAGACTTTGAGAAACCATTTTGTTATACAGATACATCAGCGATAGGCCTAGGCGCAGTTCTGAGTCAAAATATAGATGGGACGTCCTATTCTGTACATAAATAGGAAGTTGCATGACTGAGAGAAAAGGTACTCCACCACTGAAAAGGAATGTTTAGCAGTAAAGTAGGCCATGGAGTCCCTTAAGTTTTATTTGCTAGGAACTGACTTTGTACTTATAACAAATCACAATCCTCTCTGTTGTCTAAACCAAATGAAAGATAAAAATTCCAGAATTACAAGGTGATACACAAATTTGGTAAAGAGAATAGCAATGCTGATTTTCTTTCAAGATATGGATCAGGAATCGAGGGTTCTGAAGGTTGAAAAACAAACGTATGAGTTTTTAAACTTTACTGTTTGCTGTACTGTTATAGAAAACAGGATACTGCACATGTGCTTAATTTCTGAAAGTTAGAAGCTAATGTTAGAGAATTAACAGCAAGTTTTGGAAACCGTTTTGATAAAACAGGTTCCCTCTTAAGGAGGGGGGGTGTATGTGATAGGGCTGAATAGGACCCTGTCCCAGTTGTTATGGAGAGTCTGAATGCAGGGGTATGTTCCGTTCTTTCCTGCCTCTTGTCTGTCTGGTTGCGCAACCAAATCTGCTCGTGAGACCTGGGACTCTATCACCCTGACTGTCTTGCAATTTTCTACCTCTCACTGTCTGTCTTCCCTTGCTGTTTTTGTCTTTTTCTCCCTTACATATCAGCTGGTATAAAAATATATGCAAATCATTATGTGTAAATATAACTGATATTGGGATTTCTTTGTTTAAAAATTATCTAGTGTTACTGTTGAAATGTATATAATTATAGTTTGAGATGACTGTAAAAAACTATTGGGAACTCAAGGGGTTGCCCTGAGAGCAGTTTTTAAGCCCTTTTTCAGAAGCTGTGGAGAAGGGGCCTAAGTTCTGGGACATTGTGTTCTTGCTGCACCTGCCTGAAACATACAAGAACATTTTAGAAAAAAAAAAAAACAGGATGCTTCTTAAGGAGGAGGGTTGCAAGGACTTATGAGAGAGAGAGTGTGTGTAAGCTGCAATGTTTTGGGGGAGACAGAGATTGAAGGAAAACTCAGATGGATCTTCTCCATTTATTCTGCCTTTGTAAATACGTTATACTGAACAGGTTTATTTTTTATGTTACTGCTAGTACTAATAAAAACTTTTTGTGAATTCTACAACTGCTTCTGGTTTGTCCCATGCTTCCTGACCTATACCTTGACGGGGCGGGGGGAGAGACAAGGGGGAACAAGGGGAGCCACTTCCCTTACCACACTTCTTTTCAGGCCCTGGCCACAGAACTTGGCCTTGGGATGCCAAGCTTGGTATTGCCCCATTCTGGGGCTGCTGTTCAGGCTGTTGTGGCTGAAAGGACCACAATTAAAATGGTCTCTTTCTCAGTTTCTGAGCCTTAGGATCCTTTTAGGGACAAAGACACTTAGTCCAGGGGGGCAATGGACTTCTCAGTCCTCGTGAGAGGTCCTTCCACCCCCAGGCCAGAGAGGTTGGTACCGAAGAAGAAAACAAACATCAGCCAGCTTGTGCTGAACATCTGCAGTGAAGGTGGCCATCACAGACAGACCCTGCGATGCATCGCGATGGCCAATGCCATGGCACAGGAGCTGCCCATGTCCAAGGCTGTCTGAAGCTTGTACTGTATTTACCCAGCACTTGACCCTGGTCCCTGACCAACTTCACTGGCAGGTGCTTGTCAGCAGGAAGGTGGAATGAGGCCTTCATCCAGCACACCCATTACAGAGCGACCAAAGCTGGCCATCTTCAAGGCATGGGGCTTGCCTGACTGAGACCAAAAGAGGAGTGGTATACTCCTTCGTGGTCAAGCTTCTTAGACTGCTTGCGTGTGTGTGGCTGTCCACATCCCCTTGGCCTCTGGATTTCAGAAAGCCGAGCCTTGGACCAGTCCCTCAACTGAGGGATGGTCCAAGATCCTAGAAAAGGATCCAGTAGGGACTGCATACTTGCGTAACAACATGTAGGTGGAGGGTACTGGGCAGGATGGTAGATGCTGCCAGAGCCACAGGGCCAGTCTGAAGATGGCCTCAGCCACTGGAAAAGCAACCCCAGGGGAGTCGTCCTTGTTCAAAATGTCAGTGAAGTGCTATTCAGCCTGCTTCTGAACTGGTTCCAAGGACACATGCACAAACTCAGATATTAAATGGAGGAGCACCTCAAATGACACCAGCTTGTGGTCGGTGGACAAGTGCATGATTGAGAGCCAGTTGAAGGTGTCATTCTGATCTGTCCTAGTTATACAAGGACTCTTTGAAGATAGTCCATGGCCAGGCAGAACCAGCCTCCCCCTCCCATAGCTAAAGTAGGAAGCAGGGAGAACCCGAGGGGACAGGAATACTCCAGAGTGCAAATTAGTGAAGGAAACAGGATGGTAGAAATGAAGGAGAATGGAGCCATTAAAGAGGGGAAGGCAGAGAGGGAAAAAAAGAAAGGAGCAACAAGCAGGTGGCAAAAAGTCTGGAAAGTAACGACTGCGAATGCTGAACGTCTAGGAACGATTCAGGACATAAAGGCCATCATGTCAGGAACCAGCCTAGACACCATGGCCATTACAGAGTCAAGGTGCACTGGACACCATGACTGGGACATGGCCATACCAGGCTATACTCTACTCAAGGAGGACAGGGTGGGAAGGAAAGGGGGGGTGGGGAGTGCTGCTTTTGTGAGGGAAAGCATAATAGTGACAGGGATACAGGAAAAAGAGTCAATATTCACACTGGCATGATCTACAGACTTCCAGCACGGGGAGGAGTTAGATAAGGTACTGGTGGAAGCCACTGGCAAAGAAGGCAGAAAAGGGGTAGGTGCTGCTGGTGAGGGATTTCAATATGCCGGATGTAGACTGAAGCCTCCCAGCGGTGGCTTCATTTAGAATCAGGGACATTTTGGACTATATGAAGGGGGCATTCCCCCAGCAACTAATAAGTGAACCCAGTCGTGGTGGGGCAATACTGAACCTGGTACTCACTAACAGGGACTGTGTTACAAATTTCAATACAAGGACAGCTGCAGAAATCTAGCCACAGAAGGGTGAGGGTCATGGACTTCAGGAGGGCAGATTTCATAAAGATAAGTGAATGCCTCAGAGATTACCAGGCTGGGAAGGGGATGACCTGGGTGGGGTGGAGGTACAGTGGGTGAAGCTGAAAGGGGGCACAGTGAAGGCAACAAACCTCTGCGTCAAGCAAGTGAGCAAAAGCAAGAAAGAAAGAAACTGATATGATTCTCGAAAAAAGTGACAGAAAAGGTACAAGATAAAAGGGTAGTATTCATAGAAACATGGTCTTTGATGGTAGAAGAAGACCAGAGGTCCATCCAGTTTGCACATGTTCCCTATAACCCTCCACGTCCTATCCCCATTCTCCTCTCTGGTTTGTTGCCTCAGGCGACCACTATTCCCTTCATTCTGTCCCATGCCTGCTTGAATACCCTGACTGCATCCACCATCTTGGCAGACAGACTGTTCGAAAGTTCCACCACCCTTTCTGTAAACAAGTACTTCCTCACATCCCTCCAGAACATCCCCCTCCTGTTAATTTCCACTCGTGACCTCAAGTTGGTATTCAGGATAAATACTTTCCTGCAGTTTACCTTAATTCTCATATTTCCTATAATCCCTGGAACCCCTGTTTCCTTTAAGGAACTTGAACGTCTCCATCTTATCTCCCCTCTCCCTTCTAGTTTCCGGCGAGTACATATTTAGTGCCTTGAGGCACTTCTCAGAAGGTATATTCAGAAGGTATAACGAGACGCAGATAGAGGATAGGGAGATGTACCAGGGGAACACAGAGAGCTAGGAAAAGCAGTAAGAAGCAAAAAGGTGCAAAGTGAAAAGAGAATAGTCCAAGCAGCAACAAAATGGGACAAGACATTATTCAGGTATAGAAGTGAAAAGAGGAAGATCAGGGGAGGGACTGTGAGATTAAAAAGGGAAGCGGTGACTGTGCAGAGGGGACCAGGAAAAGGCAGACATCCTGAATGAATACTTCTGTTCAGCGTTCACAAAGGAAAGAGAATGAGAGGGACCACAAAAAAGTAACAGGAGCTCAGAGGGGAGGGAGGTAGACACTAGTTCTTTTTCAGAGGGAGTTCTGAAGGGACTCGCTAATATGAAAGTGGACAAAACAATGGGACCAGATGGGGAGCATCCAAAGGTATTGAGGGAGCTAATGGAGGTGCTGGCCGCACCACTGACTGCACTATTTAACAGCTCACTGGAAGCAGGGGTGGTTCCAGAAGACCGGATGTGGGCAAATATAGCCCCACTTCACAGAAGTTGTAACAGCAATGAGGCTGGCAATTATAGGCCAATCAACCTGACATAGGTGGTGGGAAAGCTAAAGGAATCACTTCTGAAGGGAAGGATAGTGCAGTATCTTAAACACAATGGGTTATAAGAGCCAAGGCAACATGGATTCACAGGGAGAGGTCATGTCAAACAAATATAAGGGTTACTCACCTGTAACCTTAGTTCTAGGAGTGGTATGTGGTACACATCCACACTGTGGCAGTCTTCCTTTCCCCTTTAAATCAGCCAGAACATCTTCAAGCTAAGCTCCTCCCACCCACCCCGGGTGGTATCCTCCTTGGCTCTGCCCTGAGATGTCAGATCTTGCACGGTAGAATCAGGTATACATGTGCCTCTTGCCAGGTTAGGTCGGGTAGGTCTTGTGGATGTACACCATATACCACTCCTAGAACTATGGTTACAAGTGAGTAAATCTAATTTCTAGGGACGTGGACATGGTGCACTTATCCACACTGTGGCAGACTCCCACCAGTTCCCTGGGATAAGAAAGCAAGGTGCACACCCCTATGTAGGAAACAGGGAGCAAAGAACTGAGGTCCAAAAACTAGCATCCCAGCATGACTCACGGTTTATGTGGTATTGGGAAATGAAGGTTTGTGCTGACTTCCAAGTAGCCACCCTGCAGATTTCCTGGATAAGAACATCCCTGGAAGCATCCACCGAGGCAGCGGCATGTCTAGTGGAAAGAGCCCTGAGCCCTAAGGGAGGCTCCCTACCAGCAAACCTATGGTAGAGGTCAATACAAGATACAATCCACCTGCCAATAGTTAATTCAGCTGCTGGCCTGCCAGGTGCGGCTTCAGTGTAGGTGACGAAGTGCTGGAGGACCTTTTCCCGAACACTAGCTGTGCGCTCTGTACGGTAAGCAAGTGCTCCCCCTCAGGTCCAATGTGGGAAGCCTATGCTCGGCCTACGAGATTAGACTGGTGAAATACACAGGGAGACTGATCACCTGGTTAAGGTGAAAGACTGAAACAACCTTCAGGAGGAACTTCGGGTTGGGGCGGAGGACAACCTCATCCTAGTGGAACACCAAGTAAGAAGACTCCACCGAGAGAGCCTGGAGCTCACTGATCCTTCTGGCCAAGGTGACAGCCACCAAGAAAGCGGTCTTGCATAACAGGTGAGAGATGTCACACTTGTGCATCGGTTTGAATGGCTTGTCCACGAGCACTGCCAGTACCAGCAACAAGTCCCAAGATGGTGGCAATTCATGTACCAGTAGGGACAGGTGGTCAAGGACCTTAAAGAAATGCCCGACTACCTTTTCCTGTACCACTGTCGACACTGCAGCCTGGGCCCAGTATGCTAAGACAGCTGCCAGGTGTACCTTGAGGGTCGCTGACCTCAGACCCGACAGAGGGGGACCACAGATAGTCTAGGATGCCACCCACGGGGCAGGATAGGGTGTCTAGCTGCTTGCCCTGGCACCAAATAGAAAAGCACGTCCATTTGAAGGCATAAACTGGCAGGCTGACTCCTTCTGAGAGGCTTCTACGACATGGAGAACTTTGATGGAGACACCCAAAGCCTGGGATTCTAGCCGCTCAGGAACCAAGCTGTCAGGTGCAGGGACTGAAGGTCTGGGTGCAAGACCTTCCCCTGGTGGCAAGAGAGCAGATCCAGGCATAGAGACTAGTGCCACAGAGGCCTGCTGCCGAGGCTCTGGAGATCTGGGTACTAAAACTGGTGTGGCCAGTCTGGGGCTACCAGGATCATCCACGTCTTGTCCCTGCGCACCTTGACCAACACTTTGTGGACAACAAAAAGGGAGAGAAGGCATAATAAGGCCTGGGGTCCAGGGCCTCACGAAGGCATCCCCCATCAGTGGCCCGCACTGAGAGGTGCGGGGCACAGAACAGCCTCAGCTTTTCCCAGGAGCCAAACAGGTCCGACCGGGCGGGGGGTCCCACAGGGAGAAAATACAGTTATGTAAGAAGCAGTGAGATCTGTAAAGAGAATCTCTCATCAGGCCATGCTTATGGAACTACAGCCGTCAGGACCACACAGAAACTTTTTTGCTAGCTGTCTACTAGGGGCTGCCCATGATGTCAGACGTCGACGTCCTACACTATGTAAACGGGATGGCCTCGCCCTCCTCAGTTCCCCACTGGACAGCATACTCAGAGAACCTCTTCTTGGGGAACCAAGAGACAGCAGAAGGTTTCTGCTACCAGACAAGGTAGACAAAACAGCAGGCGTACCAAAGAGAAAGAAAGAGAGACAGCATTGAAGAATCTTCGAGTCAGAGGGGGACAGAAGGTGGGAAGGCATGGCCTGATGAAAGAGTTTCTCTGGAAGATCTACTGTTATGGTAAGTTCTTACATAAATATACTATCTTCTTCGAGGATCTCTCTCATCAGGCCACACCTATTGAATGAGTCCCAAGCAGTTTTGACACAGAGACGGTCTGTGTGGCTGGAGGCTATAGGGCTAAGAAAGGAGGCCTTGAAGCACAGCCTGGCTGAAGCCTTCCATTCTTCTAGAGGTGATGTCCAGACTGTAGTGTGTAGTGAAAGTGTGGACAGCACTCCAGGTTGCAGCAGCACAAATCTCTGCAGCCAACACATTCATGGAACAGGTGACAGAGGTGGCCATGCCTCTGGTTGAATGGCCATGGACAACTCCAGTAAGTTCCTTACTGTACCTCCTATAACAAAAGGTAATGCAGCTGGCCAACCATTTGGACAGGCACTGTTTAGAAACTGGTGTGCACTCTCTTCCAGGGACAAAGGAAACAAAAGGCTGCGAGGACTTCCTGCAGTCCTTTGTACGGTGTACAATAATGCAGAATTCTATGCACATCTACACCTTTGGAAGAAACTTAGGATTCGTACGCAAAGACACACAGTCTTTGTAGAACATCAAATGAGGCTTACACATCAGAGCCTTAAGCTTGGAAATCCTTCGAGCAGAAGTAAAAGCAACTGAAACTAACGCTTTCCACAACAGAACACATAGCTTGCAAGTCACGGCTGGCTCAAAAGAAGCCAAAGTAAATTTCTCTAAAATAAAATTCGGGTCCCAAGCTGGGACTGGATTGCGGACGGGAGGCTTCAAGTGAAAAACGCCTCTCAAGAATGTGCGGGACACTTCCAGTTGTTCCACCGTGTGGCCATCATAGGCACGTGAAAAACTGAAACAGCAGCTGACCGCACCTTAATGGAAGACTATTGTAGTCCAGTGTATGAGAGAGACAGCAAGTACTCCAGATTCTGATTCACTGGGCAAGTAAAGAGGTCTAAGTGATGGGAAGCAGCCCAAAGGGCAAAGCGCTTCCTCTTCATGGAATAAGTGGCCCTGGTGGAGGGCTTTCTAGCAGCCACCAGGACATTAACCACCTGTGAAGACAACCCAGAACTAGTAATGGCTATGTCCTTAGGAGCCACGCATGAAGATGGTGTCACTAGAGGTCCGGATGGACCAGGGTGTCCTGTTCCTGTGACAGGAAGCCCTTGCACGGGGGAGGGGTACTTGAGGTTCCACTGCCAACTGCTGCAGTAAGGAAAACCAAATCTGACAAAGCCAGAAGGGGGCAATGAATATCAGAGTCACTCCCTCCATCTGGAGCTTGATTAGCATCCTCTGAATTAGGGGAAGGGAGGGGGGTGTAGAGGATAAACAGGTTACTGACCTGTAACAGTAGTTCTAGGAGTGGTATATGTTGTTCATCCACATTTATAGGCATGTCCCTTTCCCCTTTAAGAATCACCAGAAGTCTTCAAGCTAGCTCCTCCCACCTACCCGGGTGGTATAACCCTCAGCTCTGCCCCATGAGGCCAGATCTTAGCCTGCTGGAAGCCAGGTTTGTGCGTCCGCAGCTGGGGAGGTCGGGTGGGTCTGCGTGAATGAACAACATACACCACTTCTAGAACTACTGTTACAGGTGAGTAACCTGTTTTTCTAGTATCGTGGATATGTTGTTCATCCACACTTAATGGCAGACTCCTAGCGGTTCTCTGGGAGGAGGGAGGCAAGGCGCACCCCCCCACTGATACTCACTTAGGAAACAGAGATTGGAGAACTGAGGCCCCAAAACCAGCATCCCGGCGAGACTCAAGGTTGATGTGGTAATGGGTAATGAAGGTGTTTACGGACTTCCAGGTAGCAGCCCGACAGATTTCCTGGATAGGGATGTCCCTGGAAGCAGCAACCGATGCAGCAGTATGGCGGGTAGAATGAGCTTTTATCCCTCTGGGAGGCTCCATGCCCGCCAACTCATAGCACAGACTTATGCAAGATGCAATTCCATCTTGCAACAGTCCGTTTTGCTGCAGGTCTGCCAGAAGCGGCTTCAGCGTAGGTGACAAACAGCTGGCGAACCTCTCCCCGAATTTCTGCCATCCTCTCCTTATAATAGGAGAGAGCTCGTCTCAGGTCCAAAGTATGGAACCTGTACTCGGCCTCAGAGGTGTAATTAGGGCAGCATACTGGCAGAGTTAACACCTGGTTAAAGTGAAACCCTGACACCACCTTCGGAAGGAATTTCGGGTTGGGGCATAGGACAACCATGTCCCTGTGGAAGATCCGATAAGGGAAGTCCACCGAGAGCGCCTGGAGCTCCCCTGTCCTTCTGGTAGACGTGATAACCACCAGGAAGGCCGTCTTCCATAACAAGTGCGACAACGCACACCTGTGCACTGGTTCGAATGGCTTGCCCATGAGCTTTGCCAGTACCAGCAGTAGATTCCATGGAGGTGGAGGTTTACGCACCAGAGGGGATATGTGATCCAAGCCTTTGAAAAGGCGCCCAACCACTATCTCCTGCATCAACGTCGGCTGACTGGCCCGCACCTGGTAAGCAGAGATGGCTGCCAGGTGCACCCTAAGGGTCGATGACCGAAGACCCCCTTTGGAGAGAGACCAAAGGTAGTCGAGAATGTTGGCCATTGGTCAGGACAGAGGGTCCAGGCCCTTGCCCTGACACCAAATGGAAAACCTTTTCCATTTGAAGGCATAACATTTCCTGATTTATTCCTTTCTGGATGCCTCCACCATGGTGAGGACATCCTTGGAAAGACCCAAAGCCTGGAACTCTAGCCACTCAGGTACCAGGCTGTGAGGTGCAGGGACTGACAGTCCGGATGGTATTCCTTCCCCTGATTGAGAGATCAGGTCCAGGCGTGCTGGAAGCCACTCTGGGGGCCTGCAGCTGAGAAGATCTGGATACCAGAACTAGTGCCGCCAGTCTGGGGCTACCAGAATCACCTTCGCCATGTCCCTCACCTTGAGGAGCACCTTGTGGATCAAAGGAAATGGAGGTTTAGGCCTAGAAAAGGCCTGGGGTCTATGGCCTCGAGAAGGCATCCCCCTGCAGTAAGCCCTACTGGGGGGCAATGAAACAGCCTTCAGCTTGGTGTTTTCCCTGGAGGCAAACAGGTCCACCATCGGTTTGCCCCAGTGGAAGAACAGGCTGTAAGCTACCTCTGGATGGAAAGACTACTCGTGGGATGTCTCGCCCAAGTGGCTGAGAGCATCTGTCAGATGGTTTGAGGCTCCTGCCACATGAATGACTAGGAGATCCGCCTCCAGATGGCTGACAAGGATCCAGACGTGGAGCACCTCCCTGCAAAGCAGATGGAAGTGCGTGCCGCATTGTTTGTTGAGGTAGTACATGGTCGTGGTACTGTCCATCTGGACTTGAACCACCTGACCCCAGAGCAGAAGAGCGAAAGCTGACAGTACCAGTCTGACTGCTCAGAACTCCAACAGGCTGATGTGGTATCGGGACTCCTCAGGGGTCCAGAACCCATGGGTCCTTTTGTCCCACATGTGGGCTCCTCATCCCATGAGCAAGGCACTGTTTGTAAGAATGGCCATCGGCTCAGGGCGGACAAACAGGATCCATTCCTGCAACCAGTCTGGGGCTGTCCATCACTGGAGAGCGTCCCACATCTTCTGGGTTACAGTGATCAGCTGGTCGAAATGACCGTGGCGCTGAGTCCTCTGGGCAGCCAGCTCCCATTGGAGGGGGTGTATGTGCCACCGGGCCCAAAGGACCACGGAGGTGCACGCTGCCATGTAACCCAGAAAGCGCAGAAAGTCCCAGGCAGGGCGCAATTGCCCAACCAGAAATGATTGGGCAAAGGAGGAGAGAACCTCCTCCCTGTCCGCTCGGAGCTGAGCTCTGGCTTGATGAGAGTCTAGCTCTGCCCCGATGAAGCACATCACCTGAGAAGGCACGAGTTCCGACTTGGCCTTGTTGATTAAGAAACAGAGTTGGGAGCAGGTCTGGAGGGCTAGGTCCCCGGACCTCTCCACCTCTTGCTGGGTGGGACCTGCTAAGAGCCAATCATTGAGGTAGGGATAAATTCTGACCCCCCACCCCCCCGGACACGGGCTGCCACCACTGCAATGCATTTGGTGAAGACCCGTAGGGCCAATGACAGGCAAAACAGCATGGCTTGGAACTTGTATAGGGTCCCTTTGGCTCTGAAGTGGAGGAACCGCCAATGAGACGGACGGGTTGGGACATGAAAGAACGCGTCCTGCAGATCCAGTGAACAAAACCACGCTTCGTTCCAAGGATGGTTATGATCTGGGACAGAGTGATCATCCGAAAGGTGTGACACCCGAGATACTGATTCAGGTCGTGCAGATCTAGAATGGGGCACCAGCCCCCCATCCGCCAGGGCACCAGGAAGTACCTGGAGACATAGCCCGGGTCTGCTGGAGAATCCGCCACTGGAGCTACTGCCTCGAGGAGGAACTGAGCGATGTCTTGGAGAGCCGACTGAGTATGGACGGATACTCTCCTCCTGAGGGGCGCGGACTCTGCTTGGAAGGTACTGCTCGAATTCCAGAGGCAGTCCCCGACCGACCACTTCCAAAACCCACCTGTCCGTTGTAATAACGGACCAGGCAGAAAGAAACTGGTGGAGCTATCCCCCAAGGGAGGACCCAGAGGTGGTGTGACGGGAGAGGGGGTGGCAGCCCCCGCCCTGTCACTGAGCAGGTTTGGAGGAGGAGGATCCAGGACCTGAACCTCTGCCTCCTTTACAAGCCTGGGAGGGCCTGGGCTTGAGCTGGGGGTGCCAAGCTTGAGCCTGCTGGTGCTGTTGCCCTCGTTGAAAAGAGGGTTGCTGTGCCACAGGGGAAGAGTGCCAAAAAGGCTTCTTCTTCTGCTGTTTCTTGCCTGAAGAACCTTTAGCAGAAGTAGCATCTAAGGTGGCACTGGACTGCTCAATACGCTGAAGGTGTCCAGCCACACCTGGGCCGAAAAGGTCAGTGCCCAGGAAAGGTACATCAGCTAGTTCGTGCTGAGTATCTGCTGGAAAAGAGGAGTCTCAGCCAAGCCCTGCGACGAGAGGCAACTGCGGCTGCCACTGAATAGGCACAAGAATCCCCAATGGCCAGGGCTGTCTGAAGCCACTGTCTGGCAACAGCCCGGCCCTGATCCCGGACCTGCTTGACCGTGGTCTGCATGTCCGCGGCCAGTAGAGAAGTCCAGTCACACAGCAGTCCTTCCTCCTGGAGTCTTCTGCCAAGCTACTAGCAGAATGTTTCTAAGGCAGTCTTTAAATTTAGCTTCCTTCTAGCTAAGCCACTCCCCCTACTTACTAGATCTTTCTACAAGTAATTTAAACTGCACAGCTATCAAGTCCTTTCAATCACCAGAGATTTACACCTAGATAACTATTCAGATAACCATTCAGTTCAGTTAACTCAGACAAACACACACTTATTTTCTGTTTTGTTAGTTTTTTTTTTTTTACCCTAAATTAAAGGTCCAAGTACAAGAGTTCTACTTCTTTAGTCCCAGTAGAGAAGTCCAGTCACACAGCAGTCCTTCCTCCTGGTGTCTTCTGCCGAGCTCCTTTAGTCTCTCCTCATATGGCTTTTCTTGCAGACCCTGCACCATTTTAGCTGCCGCCCTCTGGACTGCCTCTATCCTGTCTATGTCCTTGCAGAGATGGGGTCTCCAGAACTGGACGCAGTACTCCAGATGGGGTCTCACCAACTGTCTGTACAGAGGGATAACAACTTCCTGTTTTCTGCTGGTGATGCCTCTCATTATACATCCCAGTATACCCCTAGTCCTCCCTACTGCCTTCTCACATTGCTTGCTAACCTTAAGGTCATCTGATAGATCCCCCAGTCCCTTTCCATTTTGTTGTTGTTACACCCCCACCCACTGTGTAATCTTCCCTGGGTTTTGTTTCCCAGGTGCATTATTTGCACTTCTTAGCATTGAATCCAAGCTGCCATACTTCTGACCATTCCGCCAACCTTCCAGTCCCTTCTCATCCTTCCACGCCTCCTTGTGTATCAACCCTGTTGCAGATCTTGTGTCATCAGCAAAGAGGCATACTTTTCCTTCCAGTTCCTCTGCAATGTCACTTATAAAGACATTAAAAAGGACTGGACCTAGTACTGAACCCTGCGGTACCCCAGTAGTAACCCCTCTTTCTTCAGAGTGGACTCCATTTACAATTACCTTCTGTGTCCTGTTGTCCAGCCAATGTTTTACCCAGGCTACCACCCAGGGACCCACTCCCAGGCTGGTTAATTCGACAATTAATCTTTTGTGTGGGACTGTGTCAAATGCCTTGTTAAAGTCTAGGTAGGCCATGTCCACAGCCCCTCCCTGGTCTACTACTTTGGTCACCCAGTCAAAGAAATCAATTAGATTGGTCCGACATGACCTTCCCACTGTGAACCCATGCTGCCTTGGGTCCTGTGCCCCACTGGCCTCTAGGTACTCAATTCTTTCCTTCAGAAGTGGTTCAATCACTTTCCCTATCACAAAGGTCAAACTGACAGGTCTTTAGTTTCCTGCCTCTGTCTTGATCCCACTTTTGTGATGGGGAATCACATCCGCCTTCTTCCAGTCCTCAGGTACCACACCATCCTCCCATGATTTGTTAAAAAGAGTAGTCAGAGGTTTCATTAGTTCTCCCCTTAATTCTTTTAGAATTCTGGGGTGAATTCCATCAGGTCCCATTGCTTTGTCCACCTTCAGATTTAGGAGTTCTTTCAGAATCCTTTCTTCTGTGAAAGGACTGGGATCAACCACCCCTATCAAGAGTGCTTCTGTTAATTGGATTAGGCACCTCCCCCTCCTTCTCTTTTGTGAATACTGAGCAGAAATATTCGTTCAGTATCCCTGCTTTTTCAATGTCCCTCTCTGCCCACCCACCATCCATTCTATTCAGCTTCACTAGCCCTCACTTTGTCTTTCTACACTCCCTGATGTACCTATAAAAGGTTTTATCCCCCTTCTTAACAGAGTTGACTATCTCTTCCTCAGTTTGGGCCTTTGCTATTGACTTCCCTCTCTGCTTCCTTCTGCCTTAACTGGTACAACTCTCTGTCCTGCTTCTTCTGTTTCCCCTTATACTTCCTGAATGCTATCTTTTTCTCCCTGACTTTCCCCACCACCTCTTTTGAGAACCATAGTGGCTTTTTCTTTCGTTTTGATTTGTTAATTTGCTTCACACCAAGGCTTGTTTCCTCTGTGATGGCAGTTTAGATGTTTCCCCATTGTTGCTCCACCCCTCCTTCTAGCCGGTTTCCTAGTGCTTTTCTAAGGCACTCTCCCATCTTGCCAAAGTCAGCCCTCCTGAAGTCCAGTCCCCTCACTTTTGTATGGCTTGACTCTGTAGCTGAGTTTATTGTGAACCACACTGTTTGATGGTCACTTGTTCCCAGATGACAACCCACTTCTAGATCTGCGATCCTCTCACTGTCCCCATTTGAGAGCACGAGGTCTAAGAGTGCTCCCTCATGAGTGGGTTCCAAAACTAGCTGTCTGAGGCATGCCACCTGTAGGGCATCGAGAATGGCCCTGTTCTTGGATGTGGCTGCAGCAAATGTGCTCCAGTTAACATCTGGCATATTCAGGTCTCCCATCAACAGTATCTCCCCTTTCTCTGCCATCCTAAGAATGCCTTCCATCATATCCTTGTCCATTCCCTCCCCCCTGACATGGGTGCCTGTATACAACCCCTGTGGGGATTGTGGTGCCATTTTCAGTTTCTAAGGTGACCCACAGTGCCTCCTCTCCTCCTGGTTTACTCTTTGTTCAGTTGCTTCTATCCATTCCTTTACACAGAGAGCTACTCCTCCCCCTCTTCCCCCCTCCCTGTCTCTCCTGTAGGTTATGTACCCTGGTATGTTAACATCCCAGTCATGGTTCTGTGTGTACCATGTTTCTGTGACTGCTACGATATCCAGGCATCCCTCTTCCAACAAGGCCACCAGTTCAGGGAGCTTGCTGCCCAGACTACGGGCATTGGTATAATTACCCTCCATTTCCTGATGGCCTTACTCCCTTGCCCCATCCTTGTCCTTACTGCCTTTGTCACTTTCTCCATTTACTCCTGCCCTTCTCCCTATCAATATCTCTACCTTGGTGTTTACCTCACTTACTATCCTGACTTTTTTTTTGGGGCGCTAGGATTTCCTGTTCCTTTCCAGTGCCTCCCTTATTAGTTTAAATGCTTGCCAATGAAGCATTTAAACCTATCACTTAGAGTCCTGGTTCCCTCTGGACAGATGCAGCCCATCATGCCAGTATAGTGCCTGCATCACACCAGGTGGATCCCCAGTCCCCAGTGAAGCCAAATCCCTGAGCTCTGCTCCAGTTTTTCAACCACTGATTGAATCCCATGGTGTGGTGCACCCTAGCCTTACCTATGCCATAGACAGGCAGTACCTCAGAGAAGGTTCCCGTCTGTGCTACTTGTCTAAGACCCTTCCCCAACTCCACAAACTCTTCTTGCACTGCTCTGATCCCTTTCTTAGCCAAGTCATTTGTCCCTAGGTAGACAATGACATCCAGCTCCCTCCCCAGTGCAGCTGCTCTGGCGATCCTGAGGATTCGCTCCGTCCCTCCAAGCCATAGCGCCAGGCAGGTACCCAGGACTAGAAAGACATGAGAATAGAACCCCCTGCTCCTCTGTTCCCAGGGAACTGGTTCTATGGCCTTCTTGTGCAGCAGAGTACATACCTCCTCTAGTAGCACTAGTATGTGATTTGGAGGATAAGTTGAGGAACTTGTGGTAGTTCTGGAGCCAGTTCCAGAAGTTCCAGGGCATGGCCTTGTTTTATCAGTTGCAGGACCCAAGCATCTATTGTGACCTCTCTCCACTGGACCAGGGAGAGGCGACCCCCTGCTGCCTCCTCCAGACTGAGGGCAGGAGGTCCAGGAAGAAGTCAGGCTAAAGCAGGATCGGCGGCCACACCTTCTCTAGGGGTTCTGGAGGTGGCACCTGCAGAGGAGGGAGGGACAGGCAGAGTGGCTCTGTTTTTTGCTGTGCTGTCTGACCCCTGATCTAGGCCTACTGGTGGCCCCACGAAAAGAGCACCTTCTGCCTACTTTGGGATTGGGTGTGGTAAAGGTAATTAACTGACCGGAAAGTCCTTCCCCTCTGACCTAAAAGCCTCAGGATGTCCTGCACATCTGCCCCAAAGAGATTGTATCCTCTGAAAGGGGCGTTCAGAATGGACTGCTGAACATCAGCCACAAATCCTGACACGCTGATCCAAGAATGCCTTGCGAGAGAGATGCCAGCCATAGCTGCTCTGACTGAGGCATCTGAAATATCAGAGGTAGACTTCAAAAGGCACTTACTCACATTAGCCCGCCTGGAGGGCCTTGAATATCTCCTGTTTCTGGGGACCCTCCAGAGGGTATTCTGGTATTTGACCATATGCAGGGTTTTATTCAACTCCAAAAACTGATTAGCGGTTTGCTCATAAAAGTGCTAAAACATTGCGAAAATGCATAGCACTTGCCTCACTGTGTTTAACAAACATAACACTTCTAGAAAACCTATGTAAATTTCTGTACAGTTAGCACTGTCCCAAGAAAAAAATTGATAATTATTTAAACCCTGATATGGGCCTGATAATTTGCAATTCTAAGGTTCAATGTGGCAGAGGCAAAGATTCTCTTCCCCATGAGGTCCAGTATTCTCGACTCCTTATCTGGGGGGAAGGAACTGAGATGCTTAGGCCTTAAAGCTATTATGGGCTGCATTTATCACAACCAATCAGCCTAATGTTGGTCTGCGAAAAAAGGCTTTTCTGAGGGAGCCTGGTACAGTTTTGTCTGCCTTTTCAGGAATGGCAGGGATTAAACTTGGTTTGTGCCATGCAGCCACAGTGGCATCCTCTAGAGCAGCCAAAAGAGGCAGAATGAGAGGGGGAGAATCTGGCAGCTCCAGGAACTCCACCAGGTTTCTTTTGGAAATATCTGTTTCTCAGCATCAAACCCCATGGCCGTTTAAGAGCTGCTTCATCTTAAGAGATGAAGGAGGACTCTTTAAATGCGGCAAGCTGCACAGAACACACCGCTGAAATGGGCCTGCGGACATCCTTGGACTGGATCGTGGATCCCGTTAGTTTGGGCAGCACAGTAAAAGGGAGGCATAACGGTTCCTGAGAGAAGAGGGCTGCAGGGACTGGCACAGGCCTCAGGCCTGCGGATCATGCTGCACCCCAAACAGTACTTGCATATGGCGTGCAGGTTGGTACGTGACATCTTTTGGTTACAAGCGGCGCACTGCTTGAATCCGGGCCCAGTTTTTGGGTCACTGTGCTCCATGACCAAGCAAAAGAAAACAGAAGGAAAATCGTTAGACATTTTGCCTGAACATGATGTAGATTTGGGCCTACACAGAGTGGAGGGGCTGCGAAGGAAGAGACATGACTCTTCTAGCAGAAAGGAAGAGAAGATGTCATGGGATGGAGCTGAGGAGGACACCACCCAGGCGGGAGCAGCTTAGCTTGAAGACGTTCTGGCTGATTTAAAGGGGAAAGGACGACTGCCACAGGTTAGATAAGTGCACCATACACATTCCTAGAATCTGTTCTTTCTAGCAAAAAAAAATTGAGAGCTGTGGGGCTGAGTTGGAGGACACATGATTAGACAGTAAGAGTTAAGCCTGAAGACAGTTTTAAGTGACTGAACATGCTCTATGAAAGACAGGCAAGTGTGAATGATGAACTGAATTTAGGTAGTTGGAAACAATGTTCAGAGAATCTTAGAGTACCAGTCAGTATTTACGTGTGCCCCAGAAGAACCCCAGCCTCCACGAATCTTGCTTTATAGTCTGCGTTGATTAAAAAAGCTCATCACACGTGGAGCAGAATGACCTGCAGTGGAGGAATGGAGCCCAGCTTTGCAAGATTTGCACTTCAGTGCTTTGGAGCAGGTTGTAGTCAAACACCCCCCCCCAAGCCTCTGCCACTCTATCTTGTCCTGGCACACGGTACAATAACTAGGTCCCTTCACTGCTTGAAGGACTCCCAAAAAGCAAATATGGGTGTCTCCTACCTTTGTGCTGATACACTGAAGTGTCAAGAAGGCTGCAAAGCAAAAAAAGTGCAAAGAAATGCAGCAGACACACGGTTAGCACGATCAAAGGCTGCTCAAGTGCTCCTTCTACCGTAGTGGTAGTGGCACTGGAGTGCTGCAGACAGTCTTAGAGAGGCAGAAGCAAGGAATATGCTGAACTGTGGAAGCGAGCTGTAAAAATAGAAAAAGAAAACCTCTAAAAAAACAAAACAAAAAAAAAAAACAGGAAAATCTCAGCAGAGCAGGGAATGGTTTCTCAGCAAGACAGAGAAAAAGACTGATAATTATGGGAAAGGGGCAGTTGCCACAAAGAACCCTGGCCTAGTTCCCGCTGTTTCGGCTCAAAGGGAGACACTGGCCATATACCACTCCTCACTTATAGGAGCTGACACACAAAATTATTTGCTTTTAATAGTGTTTGCCTTTCAAGGGAATATTTGTAGCCACTTGGTGTGATTCAGAATCTACTGGTATGTTACGATGATCTAGAGGTGTCATGGCAGCTGAAAGACTCTTGAACTAGAGAGGTTTGATCTAAAATGAAAAAGAATAATTTGTAATGAAAAGAACACTGGTATGATTCAACAAGTTCAGCTGACAAAACAGTTTAACAATTGATGGGGAGCAGGCATAAAGTACAGCACAAGTGCAGGGTAATCTTTTGTGATCTAGTGCAGAGTGAGTGTGTGTGTGTTTGGGGGGGTTGCTAAGCAAACCCCCATGCTACATGAGTGTGGGGTAGCAGATGAATCCATACTGTTACAGTTACTGGAACATCATAATTCTGAAGGTTATTACTCTAGGATCATGGACTGGGGCCACAGCAAAAGTACAAACAACATTTTGTAGACAGCAGTACAGCAAGCCTTGACACTTCGAAAAGACAGAATGAATGAATGCCCAAGTATTTCTGTTTAAGTAGAATGTTCGATAACAGAATAACAGAAATATTACCTCCTTGTGCTTTTCCATGGTGGCATACAGTTTTTGGGAAAGGTCGTTTGACACATTAGGCATCCCGGGTTTCTTCTTATTCCCTCGGCTCAAGCTGCTCTTGTTTTTGCTAGTTTTCTTGTTGTTCTTTTTCTTGGCATTTTTACTATCCCCCTTAACTGTCTGCAGGACCAGCATGTGAAAAACATACAAAACAAATAAATTAAAATCCAGACCTGTGGGAAGTACTTCATTTAGAAATGCATGACCTCACAGTGGGGGCACAAAACAAAGGTATAGCATTGCCATGCCATCAAAATAAACACCAAAGATCATTGTGAACATACTTACTTTCAGTATTATATTGATGTAAAGCATGTTATGGAAACGGAAATTACTGGAGAATGACAAATCTCAGCTCCTTAGAAATACAATATATTCACCAAGCTAATACATATTTAGAAAAGGGTTTGTCTGATACTTGATATGTAAAATTTAAATAATCTTAAAGGAAAACAGCCACATGTTTTTTAATCAAAAAATATATACTACTTTTACTGCAGATTACTTGTACTTACTGTGCCTTTCCCAGCCAAAACATATCAATCTCCATACAGTTTTTCCTGACTAAATTTATTTTCCCCTTAATAAAAATGTTCTAAAGTTCCAGTTAACCTCCATAATGCATTTCCTTACATCGGTGGTCTCACTACCAGTGTTCTCTTCCCTCTTTCTCTCTTCCTCCTCCTGTTCCAGTTCTTTAATGCTCTCCTCCAAGACATTCGGCCAGAAATCCCCCTCAAAATAAGGCAGTTCCTTTGCGCTTGTCAACCGATCTTCTGTTGCCTGTTTGAAGATATCCTGCAAAGAACAAGTACATTTTGAGATGATAGGAGCCTATATTTAACTGTTATCAGGGTTTAGAACAGCAGTAATCTGCAGGTGGGTGCTGTGGAGCCCAAGCTGAGTAGAAGCAGTTATTACACCTCCTGAAAATGGCTCCTAAAATCTGCACTCTGGACTGCCTGAACTGCAAATCTAAGCTTTTCAGTGAACAGAGGACCTAATATTTGGTTAACATGGGTAATCCCAAATGTGACAAAGCTACTGGAGGCACCAAAAAGGGCAAGGGATCTGGTGGAGCTCAGACCTTGCGGTCTGGTGCGGAGGCTCAGGCTGCAGCTGAACAGGGTTCAGAAGAGACACTAACATCTCTGGGTCTGAAGTTCCAGAAGCTTATACTTTCATTGACTGATCTTTCCCAGAAAGTGGACGATTTCAACAGCAGGTTGATTCTTGAAACGGCTGTGGACAGACTGAAAGGAGACATGGTTGAAGTTTGCAAGCAGCCTGACACTTCCACAGGAGCGACAGGGCTTATGACGAAAGAAACACAGCATCTACGGGCCTGGTAAGAAACCCTTGAGAACCAGGCTCGCTCTGCCAATATTAGACTGTTGGGCTTACTGGAGGGGTGTGAGGGAGATCACCCTGTCCTATTCATCAAGGAATGGCTGACTGAGAAGCTCATGCTGGCGGAAACGGATGCCATCATGGACATTCAAAAAGCATATTGCATTACTCCTCGTGAACAGCAGCAGAGTTTGGAGGAGCCCTGTACTCTGTTGCTGGTGACAGCGGGAATAGGCACTGGTGATAGCGGGAGTCGGCATTCGGGATTGCATACTGCAACTTGCACATTGGGCAGGCCCCATCATGCAGGATAATCATCAAACCCATATTTTCCAGGACATAAGCTATGCAATGTGGCAGCGTCGGAAGAAGTTTGATGGGATTCAACATACGCTGAGAGTATTTATCCAGCACGACTCTGGATCAAACTTGAAGACAAGGTTTTATCTTCTATCCGACCCAGTGGAGGCTGGCAAGTGGGCCACTCATCATGCATGATGAATAGGGCTCAATCTGAAGACAAAGATACAACCGAGAATGTTGGGAACATTTGAACAGGTTTTCCTGATGGTCTTTTTCTGGACATTACCTTATTAATGTGAGCCTGTTCATATTGGCCCTCACAGTTTATTACAATTTTCTGCTAGGCGATTTTTGCCACCACAGTTTCATTTTTTTTCTTACATGGTTCTTCATTTAGATTTACAGCTTTTTTTATAGGTGCAATCTTGTACTAAAGCTTGGTTTGGTTGATTAAGGTATGGGCCGAGGTGGGATTTGGAAGGAGGGAGAGTTTTATTATCTCTTTAGTAACCGTATGCTGCGTAGATGTTTTTTTCTGAAATCTTATTAACTTTAGAGACTACATATGGTGCCATAAGTTCCAACTAGGATGCGATATATCTGGGACTTGCTGGACAATTATTTACCTTCCAAATTAGCCACGCTGGTCTTGAACTGGGTAACACAGCCTTATGTACAGTATATTATCTTTTAGGTTTGTACTATGCTGAGGGTTTCCTCCCATGTGGTATCTCGATATAGTGGATGCACGTTTTCTTTAAGGGACATTTGTCCTGAAAAGTTATGTAACTGTTCACTATATGTAAATGAAAATTACGTATTTACTGTAATTCTTGATCTTCTTGGTCAAGTTTTCATCATTTAGTCATACTGCTGGGTAAGAGTACCAAGCTAAAACCAAATCCCCTGAGAAGGGCGGTAGGAGATGGAGCTCACTCAGGACAGAAGTCTATTACGGACTGACCTGCCAAAGGAAGCATGCTGTCTGGCATGGACACACAGAGCATACAGCTTAACGAAAGTATGCACTGAGCTCCAAGTAGCCACTTTGCAAATATCAGCAATGGGAACAGAGCAGGTCTCTGCCAAAGACACAACAGCTCTGGTAGAGTGGGCACACACCTGGCCCTCCAACTTAACATGCCATAGAGTAACAGTGGCAAAGATACGACACTATTCAAGCAGAAATACACTTAATGGAAACTCGCTGACTGAGCCGGGCAGCACTGAAGGATACAGAGTTGCTTGGAATTACGGATGTCCTTGGTGTTATCGATGTAGAACCGAAGGGCTCAACATCCAGGGAGTGAAGGGTGCGCTCCTCTTCATTATGGAAGTTAGGAAAATAAGTAGACAGTACACCAATGGCTGGTTGAGGTGGAATTTTGAAACCACTTTTGGTAGGAACTTAGGGTGTGTACAGAGCATTACCTTATATTTGTGAAAGATGGCATACAGAGGGTCTGTGACCAAAGCATGTGTCTCAGAGACTCTACGAGCAGAAATGAAGGCCACCAGAAAGGTGGTTTTCCAGATCAGAAACTTCACATGTAGCTAGAGGCTCAAAGGGTTTACGAGTGAGCATGTCTAGTACCAAGTTAACATCTCAGGGGGCTACCGGCCTCTTGACCGGGGGCCTTGTATGTAGAATGCCCTTGAGTAATCTCTTGAACAGAGGTAGTTGAACCAGAGTCATGTTCTTGATTGGCTCATAACAGGCAGAAAGTGTACAGAAATGTACCTTTATAAATGAGTACGTTAGTCCTGCATCTGAAAGGTCTAGCAAGTACTCCAGCACTTTTTTAAGGGGACACCGGAATGGGTCTATGGAGATCTTAGCACAAGATTCTGAGAAACATTTCCATTTGGTTGTGTAAGTTTTCCTAGTGAACAGCTTATGTGCAGCCAGAAGGATCTCTGAGATTCTCCGAGACACCTTAAACCTGCCCACTTCTATCTCTTCAGGTGCCAGGAGTGGAGATGAAGGGAGCGCAGACTGGGGATGGACCAGGGATCCCTGCATCAGAAGGTCCATCCGTAGCGGCAGCTGCCTTGGAGGAACCACTGAAAACTTGTTGATCAAGGGAAACTAGATCTGTCAAGGACAGAACAGTGCAGTGAGAATCATACTGCCCCATGATTAAAGTTAGCAAAGTAGGTAGGACTAAAAGTTGGTTTAGATGAAATTCTGAGAACCTTAGGAAGACACTTAGGGTGAATCCTAAGAACTACTTTGTCCTTGTGAAATACAGTGTATGGGGGGTCTGTGACCAGAGAATGTATTTCAGAAATTATATGGGCCGAAGTGATGGCCACCAGGAAGGCAGTTTTCCAAGTGAGGAACTTCAACTCACAGGTAGCTAGAGGCTTGAAAGGTTTCCGAGTGAGCATGTCTAGCACAAGGTTAATGTCCCAGGCTGCCGACTGGGCATCTGATAGGAGGTTTGGTATGCAGAATGACCTTAAGAAACCTCTTAACTACAGGCAACTGAGCCAGAGACAAGGAATGTACCGGCTCATAAACTGAAATGGCACACAGATCAACTTTGACAGTAGAGTACTGCAGACCTGAATTTGAGAGGTCTAAAAGGTACTCCAAGACTTTATTTGGTGAGCAGGAAAGAGGGTTCGAAGAGGATTTTGCACACCAGAGAGAGAGAAACGCTTCCATTTGGCTGTGTAGGTCTTTCTAGTGGCTGGTTTATGTGCATCCAAGAGAATATCTGAAACCCTACTGGGAAACACTGAACCTATTCACCTCTATCTCTTCAGGAACCAAGCGTGAAGGTGAAGCACCTTCAGATTGGGATGGACCACAAGCCCCTGGGTCAGAAGGTTCGTCTGAAGGGGAAGTGCCTTTGGGAGGGTTGCTGACAAACTGTTGAGCAGCAGGAACCATATCTGTCAAAGCCAGAAGGGAGCAATGAGAATCATTTTGTCTCCCTGAGACTCTAATTTGGGAAGCACCCTCTGAATTACAGGAAGAGGAGGAAAGGCGTATACAAAGAATTTTGTCCACTGCAGCCTGAACGCATCCTGACAGAAAATGCCAGGTCCTGGATTTCTGGAGCAGAAGAGAGGCAGTTTTGCGTTGAGTGGGGATGCAAAAAGGTCCAGGTCTGGAGCTCCCCAGTCTTTGAAGAGTGAATGAGCGACGGTTAAGTCGAGAGATCACTTGTGAGGATCTGTCTCCATTCTGCTGAGATGGTCTACCAGTTCGTTCTGTATGCCTGGCAGGTAAACTGCGTGGATTAGAGCCTTGTGCTCCAGGCACCATTCCCACACTCTCATAGCTTCCCTGCATAATGGGTAAAGAGTGTGCACCGCCCTGTTTGTTGATGTAATACATCACTGCTTTGTTGTCCACTTGAAGGAGAATGTTCTTGTGACAGAGTATGTCCTTCAAGGCCTGGACTGCATAGAGGACTGCTCTCATTTCCAGGACGTTTATGTGAAGCCGGGACTCATCCTGAGTCCACGTACCTTGGGTGTGGAGATTCTGGCAGTGAGCGCCCCACCCCATCAGGGATGCGTCTGTGGTAATGGAGATCTGATGATCCAGAGGAGCAAAGGGATACCCTTCCAGAAGGTTGTTCTCCTGTGACCACCAGGTGAGTGACCTCTTCAGAGGTTCTGTCATCTTGATGGGAAAGGACTGAGGGTGAGTGGTTGGGGACCACTGAGTACTGAGCATCCACTGATAGGTTCTCATGTGGAGACGTGCTAGAGGTACAGTGAACACCAAGGATGCTGTGAGACCCAGCATCCATTGCATCAAGATAGCTCGAACCGAGCTGTTTTCTCTGATGTATCGGGCCACCTGTAGGATATCGCTCCTTCTGTCCTCTGGTAGAAAAGCTTTCGCACAGGAGGTATCCAGAAAAATTCCTATGAAAAGGAGTTTCTGGGAGGGCTGCAACTGTGATTTAGCAGGACTCCCATGGACGTGAGGAAGTCTGAAGCTCTGGCTACGGCATCCAGAGTTCCCTGCCTGGAAAGGCTTGCTAGAAGCCAGTCATCCAGATATGGGAACACTTGAATTCTGATTTTCCTGAGATGCGTTAGAAAATTGTACAACACTTTATAAAAACTTGCGGCGCCGAGGATAGCCCAGAGGGCAGGACTCTGAACTGATAATTTTGACCCAACGCCACAGACCTCAGGTATCTGTGGTGCTTTGGGTGTATAAGAATGTGTTGGTAGGCATCCTGCATGTCCAGGGAGGCTAGCCAATCGTGTTCATGAATCAAAGGTAGCAGGGTACCTAGAGATATTATCTTGAACTTTTCCTTGTGAAGGAATTTGTTTAACTTTCTGAGATTCAGAATGAGGCACATGCCTCCAGTTTTCTTCAGAACTAGAAAGTAATGGAAGTAGAAACCTGTGTTTTGTTGGTCTGGCGGAACTACTTCTAATGCCCTGTTGTTCAGAAGGCCTTGCACCTCGGAAGCAAGAAGGTCTGACTGTACTGCCGACAGCCTGGGCTGTCATTTGGGGGGATGATCTGGGTGGGGTTCGGAAAGATTGAGCAAATATCCCTCGCTTATTATCCGGACCCATTTGTCTGATGTTATAGACTTCCACCGGTTGCAGAACTGAGTCAGACATCCTCTCACTGGTGAGGAAGAGTCCCCCTTGGGCAGCCGAAGTGGGACCTGGGCCAGAAACTCAGAAGGTGGCACTGGGCGCTTTGGGGCCTTGTGCCTTCTGCTGTGCTTTCTTTTGTAGCTGCAGGGTATGGCTTTTGTTAAAGCCCCCCCCCCCCGACCTGAAAGGACTGATGGTTGTGAAACTGACGCTTACTGGCACCTCGAGAGGGGGCGAGTGTGGGTCGAGCTATCTTAATGGCTGACCTAGTCTTCTGTGTGGCTTCCAGAGCTTGTTCCACTTGGGGTCCGAACAGATACATACCATCGAAGGGTAAGGCCATGACCTGCTGCTGGGCATCATTCGTGAAGCCCGAAGTACGTAGCCAAGAGTGGCGACGGGTACAAATGCCCGCGTCGCTGCTCAAGAAGCAGTACTGAAAACGTCCATTGCAGCTTTAACCTGCTGGTTATTGGAGTCGATGCCCCTGGTTATGGTGTGAAGTAGCTCTGAATCAGTTTCTGACTCAGGCAGAGCTTCTACCATTTGCTTGGGCAAATGCCAAAAGACATACTCATACTGAGAAAAACAGCCTTGGTAGCTGGCAATATGCATACCCAGGGTGGAGGCAGCAAAGACTCTCTTACCTAAAGTGTCTATCTTACGAGATTATTTATTGATACACCGGGCTGAGGATGCCTGAGGGAGGACGGCCTTGTCATTCTCTGCTAAGACTACAATGGGATCAGCAATGGCTTGTGAGGCCAATATGGGTCGATCCTTGGGAGCACCGTACTTCCTATCTATGGACTTAGCCACGGAAGGGATGAGAGCAGGATTGTGCATACCATCTGAGAAAGGGTCTCAAAAGATGGTTGTACCAGAGGAGTTAAATCCATAGGGATCTCCTGGACATGTAGGTATTGGAGTCTTAAAAGCTTCCCAGGATCGATTTCTGTAGCCTGGAGAGAAAGAGTGGAATTTAAATTTTTCAGCAGAGACTTAAAGGAAAGGTCTTCGACCACAGGCTCTGCAGCAGGATTAATCCCTGCTCCTTCAACATCATCACCCAGATGAAGATTTAGGTCAGGCTCAAAATCATCTCCTGACAGTCCTGGGAGGACTGTATGGCCAGGAAATGAGTGAAAATCAGAAGAGGAAAGAATCGGAGTTGAAAAGCTCTGGAGGCTGGATGACGCCGTACCAAGCATCGGCGCCGATGAAGAACATGGCACTGAACCCAAGGAAGTCGGTGCCATAGAGAACAGCCCAGCACACGGCGCTAACAGAGTCCTGGGCACCGCCCACAGAACCCTCAGCACCGTGGACAGCACCAACAGAGCCCCTGGTGCTGTGGATGGCGCCGACAGAGCCTCAAGCGCTGCGGACGGCACCAACAGAGTCCTCGGCGCTGCGGATGGCTCAGAGTGTCCCAAGGTTCCGAAAACTGTGATTTGAAGGACAATTAACAGGAGATAAAGGCATCAGTGTGGACCCTCGTCGCGCTCATGGGGCGGCATACCTCAGCACGGAGTTGGCAGCACCGAAGAAGGCGCCGCACGACTAGGAAGGTCCAACTGCCCTACCCGGTTCCTCGAACGGCCCGAAGGCCCTGGAGTGACCCGGCCAGGCAGCTGGACCGACCTCTGAGCCCATTGCTCCATAAGAGCAGCCCACTGGTGAAACTGTTCATCGGAGGCCCGTGCAATAGGCGGGGACGGGCTCCAGTGTCGAAGAGGTCAGGCACCGAAGCCAGAAACCGACGACTCCGAGAGGGGGGAGACCGGTGCCTAGTCCCAATGACCGACCGTCGATGCACAGACATACCAGAAGTCTACCTCGAGTGATGCCTTCTCTTTCTTGATTTGTGCGCCAAAGAAGAACTTGAGGCCGAACGGTACTGCAAATGGAACAGTTTCCTTTTAAGCTTTTGGGGGGACCACCATCTCCCTGAGCACTGGACCGTCCGTTGTCAGACCCCACCCTGCAGGGAGGGCCGTGGACCGGACCCAGCCCTGCTGACTGAACAGCTTTCATACGAAGTCTCCCTACCATCACCTGACCCGCTCATGGTTGACTCCGTCAATGCAGGGCTGAAGACTTCTTTATAAATCAATAATTTTAATTAAAATCTACTCGGTACTTTAGAAAGATAAATTTCAAAACAATAAACTGAAAACTATGCTGCTAGTTTGAAGTTTGAATCCCGGCGGGTGAGCGATGTCGTCACCGGAGCGCACTCGACGATGTGGAAAAAAGGAACTGAGGCGGTTGGAGGGTCAACGCCGAAGTCGTCTTTACTGCATGAGCCATGGCTCATGGTGTCGCTTCTTCACGGCTCCATCTCTCCCGCTCGACTCAAAAGTTTGTTCCCCGCTTGGTCCTAGCGCCTCTGGCGTAGATCCCGTTAGTGTGAATGAGTGGTGGAGACTTTATGCCCAGGAAGATCTACTGTTACAGGTGAGTAACCTGTTGTTCTAGGATCATGGATATGTTGTTCATCCACACTCTTTGGCAGACTCCTAGCAGTTCTCTGGGAGAAGGGAGGCAAGGTGCACAACCCCTACTTAGGAAACAGAGATTGGAGAACTGAGGCCCCAAAACCAGCATCCCGGTGTGACTCAAGGTTGATGTGGTAGTGGGTGATGAAGGTGTTTGCTGACTTCCAGGTAACAGCCCGGCAGATTTCCTGGATAGGGATGTCCCTGGAAGCAGCCACCAATGCAGCAGTATGGCTGGTAGAATGAGCCCTTATCCCTCTGGGAGGCTCCATGCCCACCAACTCATAGCACAGACTCATGCAAGATGTAATCCACCTTGCAAGTCTGTTTTGCTGCAGGTCTGCCAGAACCGGCTTCAGCGTAGGTGACAAACAGCTGGCAAACCTCTCCCCGAATTCCCACCGTCCTCTCCTTGTAGTAGGAGAGCGCATGTCTCAGGTCCAAGGTATGGAGCCTGTACTCAAGGTATGGAGCCTCCGAGTTGTAAGTTGGGTAGTAAACCGGCAGAGTTAATACCTGGTTAAGGTGAAACTCTGACACCACCTTCGGAAGGAATTTCGGGTTGGGGCACAGGACAACTTTGTCCCTGCGGAAGACCAGATAAGGGGAGTCCACCGAAAGTGCCTGGAGCTCCCCTGTCCTTCTGGCTGACGTGATAGCCACCAAGAAGGCAGTCTTCCACAAGTGTGACAGCTCACAATGGCTTGCCCATGAGCTTTGCCAGTACCAGCAGTAAATCTCATGGCGGTGGAGGTTCATGCACCAGAGGGGATATGTGATCGAGGCCTTTGAAAAAGTGCCCGACCACCGTCTCCTGCGCCGTCAGCTGACCGGACCTTGCCCGGTAAGCAGAGATGGCTGCCAGGTGCACCCTAAGGGTCGATGACCGTAAACCCCCTTTGGAAAGAGACCAAAGGTAGTCAAGAATGTTAGCCACTGGACAAGATGAAGGGTCCAGGCCCTTGCCCTGACACCAAATGGAAAACCTTTTCCATTTCAAGGCATAACATTTCCTGGTTGATTCCTTTCTAGATGCCTCCACCACGGTGTAGATATCGTCGGAAAGACCCAGAGCCTGGAACTCTAGACGCTCAGGTACCAGGCTGTGAGGTGCAGGGATTAAAAATCTGGATGGAATACCTTCCCCTGATGGGGAGGGGGGAGAGAGAGAGAGAGAGAGAGAGATATCAGGTCCGGGCATGTGCAAAGCCGCTCTGGGGGCCTGCAGTGGAGGCCGAGATCATCTGGATACCAGAACTGGCGCGGCCAGTCTGAGGCTACCAGGATCACCTTCACCTTGTGGAGCACCTTGTGGATCAAGGGAAATGGAGGGAAGGTGTAGTGGAGGCCTGGGGTCCACGGCCTCAAGAAGGCATCCCACTGCAGCGAGCCCAGCTGAGGGGGGCAGGCATGAGACAGCCTCAGCTTGGTGTTTTCCCTGGAGGCAAACAGGTCCACCATCGGTTTGCCCCAACAGGAAAACAGGCTGAAAGCTACCCCTGGATGAAGGGACCATTCGTGGGATGTCTGGCCTAGACGGCTGAGAGCATCCGCCAGCTGGTTCGAGGCTCCTGCCACATGGATGGCTAGGAGATCCGCCTCCAATCGGCCCACGAGGGTCCAGATGCGGAGCGCCTCCTTGTGCGGCAGATAGGAGTGCATGCTGCCCTGTTGTTGAAGTAGTACATGTCGTGGTATTGTCCGTCTGGACTTGAACCACTTGACCCTGGAGCTGAGGAGCGAAAGCTGAAAGCGCCAGTCTGACTGCTCTGAGCTCCAACAGGTTGATGTGGCATCGGGACACCTCGGAGGTCTACAGCCCGTGGGCCCTTTTGTTCCCCATGTGGGTTCCCCAGCCCATGAGAGAGGCATCGGTCGTGAGAACGACTGTCGGCTCGGGGTGCACAAACAGGGTCCCTTCCTGCAACCGGTCTGGGGCGGTCCACCACTGGAGAGCGTCCCACATCTTCTGGGATACAGTGATCAGCTGGTCGAATTGACCGTGGCGCTGAGTCCGCTGGGTGGCCAGCTCCCACTGGAGGGGGCGCATGTACCACCAGGCCCAACGGACCACCGAGGTGCACACCACCATGTAACCCAGAAGGTGCAGAAACTCCCGGGCAGAGTGCAACTGCCCAACCAGAAATGACTGGGCAAAGGAAGAAAGAACCTCCACCCTGTCTGCCAGGAGCCAAGCTCTGGCTTGACAAGAATCGAGCTCTTCCCTGAAGAAGCCCATCACCTGAGAAGGCAAGTTCTGACCTGGCCTCGTTAATTAGGAGGCCTAGCTGGGGGCAGGTCTGGAGGGCCAGATCCCTGGACCTCTCCACCTCCTGTAGGGAGTGGCCTGCCAGAAGCCAGTCGTTGAAGTAGGGGTAAATTCTGATCCCCCGACGCTGTAGATGGTCCGCCACCACTGCAATGCATTTGGTGAAGACCCGTGGGGTTGATGACAAGCTGAATGGCATGGCTCGGAACTCATACAGGGTCCCTTCAACCATTAAGCGGAGGAACCACTGATAGGACGGATAGACTGGGACGTGAAAGAACGTGTCCTGCAGATCCAATGAACAAAACCATATGTTTCGCTCCAAGGATGGAATGATCAGGGACAGAGTGACCATCCGAAAGGTGCGATGCCTGAGATACTGATTCAGGTCGTGGAGACCTAGAATGGGGTGCCAGCCCCGTCCGCTTGGGCACCTGGAGACAAAGCCTGGGTCTGTTGGGAGGATCTGACACGGGAGCTATTGCCTCCCTGAAGAGGAGCTGAGCAACGTCGTCTTGAAGAGCAGACTGGGTGAGTGGATATCCTTTCCTCCCGAGGGGCTTGGCTTGGCTGGAAGGGTACTGCTCGAACTCTAGAGGCAGTCCCTGACCGACCACTTCGAGAACCCACCTGTCCGAGGTAACACTGGACCAGGCAGAAAGGAAGTGACGGAGCCGGACCCCCACAGGAGGACCCAGAGCTGGAGTGATGGGAGTAGGGGTTGCAGCCCCCACCCCATCACTGAGCAGGCTTGGAGGAGGCGGCTCCAGGACCTGAGCCTCTGCCTTTTTTATGGGCCTGTTGGGGTCCAGGCTTGGGCTGAGGGCGCCAAGCTTGAGCCTGCTGCTGATGCTGGTGCTGCTGTCCCCCTTGGAAGGAGGACTGCTGAGCCGCAAGGGAAGAGTGCCAAAAGGGCTTCTTCTTCTTCCTTCTTCTGCTGGTTCTTGCCCGAAGAACCCTTTGCAGAATTGACGTCCAAGGTGGCATTGGACTGTTCTTTGCGCTGAAGGTGACCGGCCACTCCTGGGCCGAACAAGCTGGTCCCGAGGAAGGGCATGTCAGCTAATTTGTGCTGAGTATCCGCTGGGAAGGAGGAGAGCCTCAGCCAAGCCCTGCAGTGAGAGGCAACTGCGGCAGCCATCAAGTGGGCACAAGAGTCCCCAATGTCCAGGGCCGTCTGGTGCTGCTGTTTGGCAACAGCTGGGCCCTGGTCTTAGACCTGCTTGACCGTGGTCTACATGTCCGTGGGGAGATGTGGGAAGACTTCGTCTAATGATCCGAGAAGGGTGTGAGAGAGTGTGCATGACGACAGACAAATGTGCCTGACGAAGGCCCAAGGAGGAAGCTGCATTGACCTTCCTCGCCGAATGATCCAAGAGCTTGGACACTGTTGGGAGGTCTGTCCGTGTCGGCAGAATGGCCAGTGCGCCTGAACACAGAGGTGGTCACCAGGGTCTCGGCCGAAGGGTGCTCTGTGAATCCCAAAAGGGACCCCATGAGTACTGCATACTTACAGGCCATGTGGGCAGACAGGGCTGGACAAGAGGCAGGATGCTACCAGAGTTCGAGGGAAAGGCCTCCGTCGGGGTATCCCCTCTTTTAAGGATGTCTGTAGGAGGGTACTCTGCCTTTTTCTGGATAGGTTCCAGGGGCATCCCTGTGGACTCAGAGATGAGGCGAAGGATCCCTTGGAAGGAGGAAGGACCTTCCTCCATCCCTAGGCCAATGGACAACTCATTATCCCCAGGATGAGAGTGAAGCCCGGTGACATCCAAATCTGAGGAGTCAGGATACAGCGGCCTGCCGCCCAAATCGCCCTTGACACGCCGAGGGCAGTCTGGGGTGACCATGACCGATAAATGCCAGGGAAGCCCGGTGTCCGGGCTGTCTTCTTTTGAAGGAGCCCCTCCCACAGGCTGCTTAGGAGGTGGTTCCACCACGATGGGTGGAGAGACCGGTTTAGGCCGAAGAGGTGGATTTGCCGGCCCCGCAGGCTGGGGAACCGAAGATTTCATCTCCACAGGGGTCGGCTTCGGCCTAGGAGGGAAAGCAACTAATGGCCGGGGAAGGAGTCGGAGTAGACATGTGCTCAGACAGGATCAGCTGTTGCCACACGAGGTCCTTCGTAGCGCCGGAGTTTTCGCTGGAGCATCTCCTCATCTGAGGGGGACGAGGACGAGCAATGGCACTGCCTCTTCTTAGAGCGCTTATGGCTCTTCCACGGCCTTTTGGCAGAGGACGTTCTAGACCTCTACCGAGATCGGGCAGGCCGACTCTGTTACTCCGGAGACACCGGTGACTTCTGGGGGGTCCAGAACCGGGTCCTCGATGGAAACACAAGCGGGCTGGGTCTCCTCATCAGAGAAGACAAGGACCGGAGTCCTTTCCGAGGAGTCATCGTCCAGAGCCGGTGACAGTGGGTCAATGGGGTCGATTACAATCTCGACCTCGTCGACCGCATCTTCTGTCTTCTGACCAAATGGAAGGTCCAAAAAGCCAGTGGCCGAAGAAGCGATCTTGACCAAAGTCGAGACTGCATGTTCTTGGGACTGGGACCTCTCTTTGTCCCAAGAGCGCCTTCGCGAGTCGAAAGTTTACTCGGTTCCTTCTCCCACTTATGGGATCGGGAGGAGTGCGAGCCCGCAGCACCTCTCCCCGGGTGGGAAGAGACTGGCACAACTCCCGGAAGGAGCCAGAGAAAGTAGAGCCTAGGCTGAGAGGAACAAAGAAGCCCCGGGTGTCGGCGGCAGGAGCCGCTTCTTCCTCGAACGCCTTCATGCATTCCAATTGATCGGCGGAACCCGCAGCCATGGAAACTGCCCACCTAGCCTCCTTGGACTTCACCAGTGGGTTCCTTTTCTCCGGTCTCCCCAACTTTAAGCATGCTAGGTGGTCGTTCAGTGCGTTGGGATGTAAGGCCAAGTAAAGCTGCAGGGCAGGTCATAGCGACACCTAGGCAGTAGACGACGTGAGAGAATGGCGATTGCGCGTGACATCTCTGGTTGCAGGACACCGCAAAATCCAGGGAAGATTTTTCCTCCATAATCGAAGACGCAAAGGAGCGATAGCTAACTTGAATGAGTTTTAATTTCGGTAAAACCGAAGTTTTGAAAGCCAGGGCGTATGAAATGCATGAGCACGAGGGAGGCAACCTGAATCTTCCAGCGGAAAGGAAGATCTTGCGTCATGAGGCGAAGCAGAGGTATATACCACCCAGGTGGGTGGGAGAAGCCAGCTTGAAGACTTCCGGTGGATTCTTAAAGGGGAAAAGGGACATACCAAAGAGTGTGGATGAACATATCCAGGATCCTAGAAGACCTAGTTACATGTTAAAGCTCTTAATCCTGCAACCTTAAATCAGTGCCTTAACAATGACTTCGGCTGCACCCAAAGTTTGCTGTTGCAGAACAAACTAGTCATGAACCCTCGGAAAACAAAATCTATGTTATTTGGTTCAAACCATATGCTTTACTCTGGGCCTGGGAGTATCTCTGTTTACGGCCTTGATGGTTCCTTAACTGAAGTGTCTTTTTTAAGTATGTAGGTGGTATCTTAGATCCCTCCCCATTGGCTTTTCCTTGCATATCATTATCACCAGCAAGTTGGTCAAAATTAAATTAGGCCTTGCCTTCCAGGCAAAAGCCAGCCTAACCTTAAAAGTTAGGCTGGCCATAGTGAACAGGATCCTTCTGCCTCGCATAATCCACTGAGTACCAGTCTATTTTAGCTCCTCCAAGACTATCTTATCCAAGTGGAATGTAACCCATAAAAATGCCCACTGCTCTGTGCTGGGGGCCACTTGTCTCATTCAGTACTGCATTCTCTACTCTTCCCTGGGTTGACTTCCCCTGCCTCAAAGTGCTACTTGGGTATGGGCTGCTTTATTGATAAATGTACTAAGTCGGGTACTCCTCTTTGTGTCTCATGTTTTGGTATCCTGCCACATCTAGTGATAATCTAATATTTCATGATCCTCCTAGGTGCTCCATTAGAACTGGTCAAGTTGACTTACCCTGCTTCCAGGTTCTGGAATTCCCTCCATCCTCTGGTAGAGTGCTTCGATTCCCATCATCATTTAAAACTGGAGTTACTTAACCACTGTATTAATTACCTATCCTCGTACCTGAGCTATGTGTTACTCGATCTTAAATGAATTGTGAGTGGAGTGTTAAAGAGCAGCTGATGGGAAAACATGGTCATTAGACACAATTCAGCTTGTATTTCATACATCTTATATAGATTTCTTCTCTCCATTGAATTCCCACAAAAATAAGATATTTATCCTGTAGCTTACTGGACACTTTTTTGGGGGTCTCTCTATCTTCAGTTTGAGTTGATAACTTTTGATCCCCCCAAAAAAACGCACACAGGTTCCTCATAGCCATAGTGTTCGACACTGTGTTTAGAAGAGGAAACATTATAAAAAAAAAAAAAAAAAAAAATAGGATTTTGCCCAGAATTTTGTTGGCCAGTGCTACCGGGGAGCGAGTGGCTCAGTGGTGCAGCGAGAATAGCATGACGTTCGTCACGGAAGTTGGGTGATGAACTGTCGTACTGCATACGAAAGGAGGTACTTTTGATTTTGTAGAAAAAAGATGTGGGAGTGCTTAGTTACAACAAAAGCATCCATTTTGAACCATGGTTGAGCGGAATGGATCATGGCAGAGTGAGCAGCTGAATGGGTGATTGCCTGACTGGCCATGCAGTGTGGTAGTTGTCAGTACATTCACTGAGGTGGGCCAGCGGATCGGCAGTGGGGTTGGGTCAGGGAAATCGGTGCATATATTGTGGCGGTTCTAATTAGAAAAAAACATGTTTTATGTGTACAGCTTTCGTTACAATTTATTTTTTGGTAGGTACCAGGACAGTTCACGGCTTGACAGCTGTGTGTCCCTGTCTGCCTGGTGGGGTTGACTCGCTCTTTCTTTCTGGTGAGTGAGTGGGAAAAACACACCACAACTGATTTTTTTTTTTTGACACTCTCTCCCCCCCCACCAAAAAAAAAAACTTCTGTTAAATTAGGCAAATGCCTTGACTGTGGCTGTGCTTGGTGGGGGATTGGGGGGTGTCTGTTCACTCACTAAGCGGGCTAAAACAATGGTGGCAATTTCAAATTTTGTGTGGTGCTATTGGCCTATGAGGAAGCAGGGTGGGCACAAGAATACCTGAATGGGTGAAGGGGCACATGGACTAGTTCTTTTTATTTCCTGGGCATCTATTGAAAGTTAATGAACCCCCCCCCGGCCCCGAATAGGTACCAGCCTATCAGAGCTCACAAAATAAAAAGCCCATTTTCGAAACCCTAAATAAACTCGTAGCATTGTCCCTTAAATACGTATACATGTAGCCAGTTTCAGACTCCTTGTCACACCAGGCTGTGGAGTTGTAGGGATGGTGCTCCTCGGAAAAAGAAAGAAGGTACAAAAGTCAGGCCCCAGCACAGTTCTATCTTTTTTTGAGAGGGGGTGCTAACTCGTCTGTTGGAAATGAGAGGAAGTAACTGAAAAAAACTGTAGGCAGTGACTACCTAATGTTTTCTGGGAACCCCCAGGAAGGTTTGTTACTGGGGAACTACACCCATCCAAACAATAACCTTAATGATATGCACTAGGTATGACTGACAGTAGGGGGGCCCCCCTGGTGCCCTCAGCCTGTTCTACCTGCAGGGTTGTTCCTGTCCTAGTCCCCCAGCTGTACAGCTGCATTAACATCCCAAAGGTGTGAACAAATGGGGAGAAGAATTACACAACAAAATAGGTTAGCTCATTAACAAAACAGGATTTCTTTAAATGCAATCTTCCAAACACTAAGGGTTGGGAAGAGCTATAAAACCATACTAGTCAGAACCACACTTACACATAACTATGAAGGATTTATGCCAGCAAAATGCATATAAACTGGTCTTCATTTGAATCTGCTCAGTAATGTTATATTTTTGTCTCGGGAAGGTTCACCTCTGAAATAGGAAGCTTGGACATTTCAAACACACAGGCCACTGCTGGAGTTTGCATAACTTTCATTGGTCTGGAATTAAAGTAGTATTACACCTTCTGAAAATTAAGATTTTTAAAAACACCCAGATTCTACTTTATTTCATCTGAAGCATGCTTCTTGTTCTTTTTATTAAAAAGGAAGTTTTCTACCAGAAAGCATCTGACTGCTCATGGAGGATATATAAGGGATATGCAGGTGGCCCCTGTGGGATAACCAAGTTATGCTGTACAGTTGCCTGTGACCTCAATTAACCTCATGAGTGCAAAGCCACAAGTGAGGTTTACGAGAGGTCCCAGGCAACTGTACAACATAACTTGGTTATCTCACAGGGGTCACCCGCATATTTGATTTAAGCAACAGAGCAGGAGCTTGTCTGGTGAGTTCTGATTATCTGAAGCTTTATTTTTGTTTAATAATTTGATAAAGAATGGGGGTCGTTTTTATTATTTGGTGGTTGGTCATCCATTTTTTTTGTGTTGGTATGCCTGTTGCTAGGGAGCATACTGAATAGTGGTTCGGCATGTCGTTACATTGGCAGCGTGCCATTTTATTGGCTCTGATTTTGCGTGTGGGTGGGCTGATTATTTTTATTAAAAATGGCGACTATTTTTCGCTTAGCGAGCAGCCGGTATCTTATTACCTATGAGCCGGGGTCTGACCTAGAGTTTGGTTTTGTACTTTATATTTGTTATATGTTTTTATTTTGGTTGATCCTCTGTTTTGTTTTGGTCTCTGATCGAGTCGGAAGAGGAAGCACTAGTGCGACTTATGTGGCGTCGGCTTACAGAGTCTGGGGATCGGGGACAGTTTCTTAGTCCGGAGTACTGAGGTAGTGGATTCTTCATAATGTAGTGTTTTTTTTTTTTTTTTTCTTTTTAAAGTGTCATTTCTTGAAGGAGAGGGCAGATGATGCACTGGAGTGGTAGTTAAGTGGAGCAAGAGAGAGCAGCAATTTGAATGGATCAAGTGGGACCGGCAGGTCAGCAGTTGTAGCATGAGGAGGACAGCAAACAAGTGCCTTTGATAAAACGAGGTATAGAGGCAGTATTAATGTACAATATAGTGGGAGGGAAGTTAAAAAAAAATTTTTCTAGTGGTTTCTGGTGCTTACTTATAGTTTAGGAAAGGTTTGGGGGGGTGAATGACTGGCAGTGCTACTGAAACAAGAGATGGCAAAAGGAAGAGAAGTAGTGCCGGCCGATCCCGGGGTGTGTGTTTTTGGGGGGGGGGGAGAGATGATGCAGTCACTGTGTGGATAAATGGGGTATGATGTAATCACTATGGGAATAACTAAGTTATTCCCATAGTGATTATGTCATACCCATTTATCCACAGTGACTCCGATAAAGAGTTATGTGCCAGTTTTTATCCTGACGCCTGTTGCATAAATCTAGTTCTAGTCTATTTCATACCTCATCAGCCTCACTTGATCATGACGTCACGACTGACAGTCGCACAACTCCTGCTGAACTGGTCACCAGTGATGTCACAATATGGATGACACATGAAGAGGACAAGCACTAGACATGTTGGATTCTACCAGGTACAGTGCTGTTCTATACATCACACAATAATATTGGGTAGAAAACTGAAATGGTAAAACAAAAACTACTCCAAAATTGAAATGTTACTGGTAACTTTTAAGAATTCATAACACTGTCAGTCTGCTGCTAGTTGCAATACTAGCTCTCTAATATTGCACTGCATTTTAAGCAGAGAAGATACGAAATAAGGTACTACCAAGCTTTTCAATTTTTAAAGACACTATATGATTTGACACTGGTATTAAAAAAACAAAAAACACCACAGACCTTGTAATCATGGATAACGCGCTCAGACACAGACTTATCAAGCATCTTTTTGTACCATTCCTGCAGTCGTTTGGGCTTGGGGATTTTCTGGTCAAAAGGGTGACAGTGGAAAATGTAGTCATCTCCTTCGCTGGGCGGACAGGCCCAAATGTGCCCAGCAGTAAATCTACACAGCAAAAAGAAAAAAATATTTTAACCTGAGACTCATCTCCCCAAGAATCTCACTGCATAAGAAGTAAGCAATTCACAGTTTGTCCGAATCTCCTATATAAGAAAACAGCTGTAAACATATGCTGCTTCACATACAGCACAAAGAAAAGTGGCTGAATGACTTAACATGCATTGCCAACCCTTCCTTTGATGAGAGGCTTTTTATCTGCATAACTGTGTGGCCAGTCAGTCATTCAAATAAGCACATTTTAGCTGTCCCTACTAGCACCGCGCTTCTCCAATACAGCTGTCTGCATGTCTGCGTTTAGACTCAATTTACTATAAACTGTTGCAGAGAGAGATCTGTTGGGGCAGGGGCTTAAAAAACAAAACTAAGAAAGCAGCCATCAGTAGGTTCTGTTGGCTGTACTTTTAAACCACCAGGTTTTTAGACTTGAGTGCCACTGCTCTAGCAAATTAAACAGGCCTGCAGACCAGGTGCTATTATTTTTCTCCAAGTAATACAACTATCACTCCACTAGCACTCATTAGGCGCTTTTACATGGTGTTTGTTGGTATTGCTCATTCCGTGACCTGCTTTTTTCCGCTCAACCTGTTGAGGAGCAGATCGCCTTTACACTGTGCTGATCTGTATCGGAATGAGCAGTACAGATTAACTAAAACGTTACCTTCTTGTGCTATGTACAGGTGATCACTTCCGCAACAGCCAGCAGAGCATGAGATCCCCTTTGTAATGGGACAGAAATGAGCAGAAGGGCACTTGTACATGGTCGTGCAGAAAGGAATAAAACTCCGCGAGCCCACCAAAGCAGGGAATGTGGAACAAAAGAACGTTCGTTTCTCTTGCGAAACGGATCACCTGTACATGGCAGAAATGCATCGCAGCAGTTGAGCGATACAGATCACTGCTTGTAAAGGCACCTCTTGATAGCTCTTCCACTTTAGCACCATGAGACAGGGCAAATAAGCAACAGGCTGGACTTCCTATTTGCTCTCTCTACTGCCTTTAATTCTAAGCTGCTTTCCTTCAATCAGGTCTTTTCTGGCACTCCCTCAGGGTAGGCTGAGTGCTTTTTATTTGTCCTGTCTCCAGGCTGCAGAAGGGGAGGAGCTGATCTTGATGGAGTTCCATATAAAAAAGTGTTTGGTGGTGGTGGGGCATCTGCTGCCGATCTCATAACTCTGTACCTTCTACAACCTCCGTATTTCTTCACATTACAGATGAAGGATCACGGACAGGACTCCATATTCTAGGAAACACTTCACTACAGTATGATCAGAGAGCAAACAGCAAAGCTCCTCCCTGTAGCACATAATTTTGGCTGCCAGAAACAACAGGCTAAAAATGGAAGTAAACCTCCCTCGCACACTACTGGTGCTCAGGAGACCAAAGATAAAGGGGCATTTTACTTTCATTTTTGCAGGATTAACATCCACTTTCTGATGTTAATATTTTGTTTCCAACTCTGCACATTTAGAGCATCTTGGGACACATGCACAAAAATGACAGTACTGTACTGTGTTATGCTAGCAGCCCTGGCACACTTTTTGGTGCCATATGCCCCTTGTGGCTCGTCCCCCAACTTCCCAGTCCCGCATATTAACAGAGCGGAATCAGTAGAGGTGGAAAAGAAAAGGGGCATCAGTACAAATTGCGTTCAATGAAGAGACAGTGTCAGGGGCTGTCACTGGCTGGCCAGAACTGCTCCAACCTGGCAAAATGTTAGATATAAGGTTGCAGCAGTACGTGGCATGCGCCCGACTGTATATTAGTAGTGCCAGCTGTAGAGTTAGCTATTACATTATGAGGGTAAAACTGGGCTCCAATGTTGAATCCATTTTCTTTTCAGGATACTAGATCAAATCAAATCTTGTGGGCAAATACATTATACAATTGTGCCCTCCCTCCCTACAGTATCTTCATATTATGTTTTATACATCAATCACTAACTTTATCTATTTCACAGATACACACACATAACACAGATACACCAGAATAACACTTTAAATATTTGCATAATTTGAGCCACTTGTGCAATGAAATTGCCACAGAAGGAAAACTAATTTAAAACAGAATGACTGAAATACAACTGAATGAGTGAAAGGTTGTTTGTTATCTACTTTTTAAAGGTCAAAAGATGCTAATCACAAAAATATGTATACCGTCACAAAGGGCTCTTAACCAGCAATTGACAGCTGTGGGGATTGTCATATTAATACTTGACTACAACTGTAAAATACACCAAGGTGAGCAACTGAGAAGGCCAACCTGCCCTTGCAGCAGCAGAGATGATGCTTGTGACGCCAATGACCCAGGTTCAGGAACAACTCCATGAGGTTGCAATGCCAGCTGGGGAGATGGATTGGGAGGTCCCAGTAGGACACACTCCTTATCAAAAGCTGCTGGCGTGAGCCAGCCTGGTTGTTTGGCTCCACGGAACACTTCGCAATTGCATGCATGTGCTGGAAGCCTTGCATGCAAGCAGTTCACAGGGTGGGTTTAAGAAAGAAATTTTGTGTGGTACACTCTGACTCCATAGGGTCTTGGGGGGGTGGAGAAGCAGCCTTGGGTTAAGGGAAGTCACAGTATAGTACAGGTATGTTAAAGCTTACTGTAACAGTAGATCTTTGAAAGGATCTCTTGCAGCAGGTCACGTGGGTAGGTACTAAGCTGCCAGGCACTAGGGCCACATGGAAACTTTCTAGCTAACAGTCTGCCAGAGAGGCTGCCCACCACCGACGTCACCCTCTGACGCTGTCCTACCCTACAAGAGTGGGTGGCCCCCATAGCCTCCTCATTTCCCCTGCTGGAGACCAAAAGCAAGAGGCTCTAGGGGAACTGAGGAGGAATCAGACGTATCCTTAGAGCAGACAAAAAAGGTTCTCCGCTATGGAAAGGGAGAGCTAGGCAGAAGGCCCGAAGACCACGAAAGAGGAAAAAGAGGGAAGGAAGGAAGGAAGGAAGGCATGGCCTGCTGCAAGAGATCTTCTCGAAGAGCTACTGTTTTGGTAAGTTCTTACATAACTGCACTATCTTACTTTGAGGGTACCTCTTGCAGCAGACCACACTGGTAGAAGAGTCTCAAGCAGTTCTGGCAACAACTGTCAGACAATCCAGGTGGCTAGCTGTAAGGACTTAAGAGAGAAGGCCTTGTAGAACAGCCATGCTGAAAGTAACCCTGCACCTAGAGGAGATGTCCAGACTATAGTGTTTGCTAAAGGTATGGATAGTGCTTCAATTAGCAGCTGCACAGATTTCCGCAGCTGAAACATGCAACAGAAGAGGCCATGCCTCTGGATGAATGGCCATGAACCACACCAGGAAGTTCCTTATTGTACTTCCTGTAACAGAAAACAAAACAACTCGCTAACCATTTGGATAAACACTGTCTGGACACCGGAACACCCTCTTTCACAGGGGTGACGGAAACAAACAACGGGGAGGACATCCTACAGCCCTTTGTCCAATACCTCAAAATTCTATGCACATCCAAAGTATGGAGCAATGCTTCCCCTGGATTAGCATGCCCTGGAAAATAAGTAGGTGGATGGATTGATTCAAAGTAAACTCAAGACACCATCCTTAGGAAGAAACTTAGGAGTGGTACGCAGACACCCTATCTTTGTGCAAAATCAAATACAGCTGCTCATACGTGTGTCCAAAGCTTGAAAATCCTTCAAGCAGAAGTAATAGCAACTAAATAAAACGCTTTCCATGACAGAAAGTGTAGCTCGCAACTCGTGGCTGGTTCAAACGGAGGCAGGGTGAGTTTCTCTAACATGAAATTTAAGTCCCAAGCCAGGAAAGGATTGCGGATTGGAGGCTTCAAGTGCCGGACGCCTTTCAAAAACATGCGAGACATGTCAAGTTGAGCCACAGTGCAGTCACTGACAGGTATATGGTAAGCAGAGATGGCTGACAGATGTACCTTGATGGAGTACTTCAGATCGGAATCTGAGAAAGACAGCAAGTACTCCAAGATCTGATTCACCAGACAGGTGAAGGGGTCTAAGCAGTGCAATGGAGTCCACATAGCAAAACCCTTCCACTTCATGGAATAGGTGGCCCTGGTGGATGGTTTCCTAATCGCCACTAAAACATCCGCCACCTTAGAGGACACTCCAAACCTTGCAATGGCTATGTCCTTAGGAGCTAAGCATGAAGATGCAGAGATCTGAGGTCCAGATGGACCACGGTACTCTGCTCCTGCTGAAGCAAGGGGAACCAGATCTGAAGAGGCCAGAAGGGGGTGATTAGGATCATAGTTGCCCCTTCCATCTGAAGTCTGATCAGAATCCTCTAAAGGAGTGGGAATGGAGGGAAGGCATACAGGTATCCCCTTTCCAAGAGTGGGAAAATGCATCTTGCCAGAAAACTCCAGGCCCTGGAGCGAGCAAGCAGGAAAGCGGCAGTTTTGTGTTGAGTGAGGACGCAAAAAGGTCCAACTCTGGATAACCCCACTGGTCGAACAGATCTTTCACCATGGAGGTCAGGAGCGCCCAATCATGAGCGTGTGACAGACTAGCTTAGGCTGTCCGCCAAGACGTTTTGGTCACCGGGAACATGGATGGCCGAGAGTTCCAGGCCGTGAACTACGGCCCAATATCAGACCCTCATTGCTTCCCGAAACAGAGGGTATGAATGAGTCCCTCCCTGTTTGTTGATGTAATGAACCACACTGGTGTTGTCTGTCTGAATCAGCAGTGGGCCCGGGGAGAGCTGGGTCTGGAAGGCCTGCAAGGCATACAGAACTGCTCACATCTCAAGAGGTTTATGTTGAGTTGCGTCTCCACCGCGGACCATGTCCCTCGAGTCTGGTGGGCACCCAGATGACCCCCCCACCCGAGACCGGAGGCATCTATTGTGAGGATCTGCTGCCGGGGTGGAATGAAGAATGGCACCCCTCTCAGGAGGTTGCTAGGCTCTAGCCACCACAACAGTACCCTCTTGACTGGATCCGAGACCAGGACTGGCTGCTCCAGGTCATCCATACGCTGGTCCCACTGGACCTGCAGCATCCACTGAGGAATCCTCATATGCAGCCTGGCTAGGGGGACCGTAACGATGGCTGCAGCCATGAGTCCCAGGAGCTGCAGAAAGACTTGTGCTGAGACGCGATGGCTAGAGTAGAGCCAACAGGTTCGATCCATCAGGTGCTCTGCCTCGTCTTGGGGTAGAAAGGTCGTCCCCCGAGCCACATCCAATACGATCCCAATGTACTGAAGTCATTTACAGGGGATCAGAAATGACTTGGGCAGGTTGATCGTGACCCCCCAAATCCTGGAACAGGTGGAAGGTATGAGCCAGGGTTTGGAGCGGATGCTCCCTGGATGGCGCTGCTAGCAGTCAGTTGTCCAGGTAAGGAAACACAGAACATCTGCCGTCTGAGGGCAGCTGCCATCTACTGCCAAGCACTTGGTAAACACGTTTTTTGGGGGCTGAAGGTAAGCCAAACGGCAGAGCCCTTAACTGGAAATGGACTCCAGACAATGAAATCAGAGAAAGTGCCTGTGGGAGGTGCATACCTTGATATTCAGATAGGCATCTTGCATGTCGAGGGAGCAAATGCAGTCCCCCTGGTGTAACAGGGGCAGCTGACCATGAAGAGTGACCATCCTGCACCATTTGTACTGGACTGACAGGTTCAGCTCACTGAGGTACAGATTGGGCTGGAGGTCCCCTGTACGTCTGGGGACCAGAAAGAAATTGGAGTAAAACACCTTTCCTTGCTAGGACTATGGAATGGGTTTCTATGGCTCTTTTGTGAAGCAGGGCATGAATCTCTTCCCAGATCAGAGGGACGTGAACGGGAGGGTATAAGGACAAAAATGAAAATTATGTACTCACTGTAATTCTTGATCTTCCTAGATATCTTCACCATTTATTACTGCTGGGATCTTAGCCGGAGGTGCCAGACCCTGTGGGAAGCCTACAGTTTAAGCTTTTGAGCTTTTCTCTGGAGGACAGGCCGACGTCAAGGATGGTGCCGCCCTTGAAGCTGACGTACTATGTGCGCTTGTGGCTCGTCGTACTGACGCTGCACACCCCAACCACCCTCAGTTTGCTCACCGGACAGAAATCAGATATAGAGGAGAAGGAGGAGTGTGGAGCAAGGAGCCCAAGGGACAGAAAAAGGAAAGGATATAAACTGAAAAAGAAATAAAGCTGACCACAGGAGAAGGGGTAGGGCTCCAAGGGTTTCTGAGTAGGGAGACCCCAACCACTGGGCAGGACAAGGCAGAAGATGGAGAGGGAGGAAGGAAGAAAAGAAAAAGAAAAGGGAAAAGACAAAAGGGGGAGAGAGAGAGAGAGAAAGAAAGAGTATGTGCAACGTGGACCCCAGCAGGGATGACCCTGAGGATGGGGTTTCTCTGTGGACCACAAGAGGGGCAACCCAACTTATTCCAAGCGCGGAGAACCCAGAAGCAGCGGAGTACAGGAAGAGATTGGAACACAGAATGTGCCAGGCAGGGTGACAAGACGATCCCTGCCTCTTCCGCGTTACAGGTCACCACTTTCTAGGTCCACATAGAAATGGAGGTCCACAAAAAGTTCTCCCTCTTCTGTTACATAGGGGTGGGAAAAGAAACCACCCCACGGCAAGATTCCCTCGGATTTGGGGGGGGTGTCACCTGGCTAGGTAAGAGCCGGTATCCCTGAGTAGAAAGTTGAACCCCTTGGGCCCAATACCACTGGCAGAGTGGTGGGAGGCAGAAAAGACTTGTTCCTCTTAAAGAAGGGAGCAAGGGACTTGGATAGGGGCCATGCGGGAACCCAGAAGTGGGTCATTGACAAGCAAAGAAAGGAAGTGGACACTAAGGGCTCCAAAGTAAAAAAAAAAAGGGGCTCTGGGGCCCCTCTGACCAAGACAGGGACTCGATGTTGGGGACAACCCCTGAGCTTAAGGGCACAAGACAGATGCATGGGAGACAAGGACAGTTATAAGAGATGGTAAACAGGCAGGAGAACTCCCGGCCCATGCAGCTGTCCCAAAACTGAGTCCAATCCAAGGCTGTACGGGCCCCCCTGGCAAAAGGGAAAGCCTCCCTGCCTGCCTTCTCCCAAATGCCCCCAGGCAGAACTCTGAGCACCAGGAGGTGCCAGAAAAGGTTTCCTGGAGGGAGAAGGTCAACAGGGAGGAGGCACTGCCCTGAGGTTTAGCCATGAGCGGACAGTGGGAGGGAAGCAGTAATGAATGGCTAAGATATCTAGGAATATCATGAATTACAGAAAGTATGTAATTTTCATATCTTCCTTAAATCAGTCTTCACCATTCATTACTACTGGGTGAGTACCAAGCACCGCAACTGTGGCGCTGGCACCTCCCTGAGGGCTGAATCTTCCCTCCTGTCGGGGAAAGGCAGAGAGGAGGGGGCCCCTCACGGAGCTGGTGAGGGTAGAGACTGGTCAGGGTGAGGCAGAAGGCATCCCGCTAACTCACGCCTCAGCTTTTGTGAAAAGTGGGCCCTCTGGAAGGGAAAGGCAATCACCCTATGCCAGGCCAGGGGTGATAACCTAGAAAGGCGAAGCCACGCCGCCTGCCTAATGCAGACTGCAGTTCCTGCCAGTCTGGAAGCTCCCTCACTGGCATCATAAGATGCCCTTTAGTGCCTTGCTAGCTCCAGACCACGTGCAGAAAGGCTGATGGCCTGCCTTGTCCTCTCTGAGTCAGGCAAGGATACCAGGAGTTGACCCAGCATCGTCCACATGTGCCTAGCATAGGCAGCCTGGTGCACCGATATGCACAGAAGAAGGCGCGCCGCAGAGAAGACCCTTCTACCCCAGTGGTCAAACTTGGCCAAGTCTGTCTCTGGGGGGCAGTTGTGCCTTGGGTGACGATGCCCGGAAGGGGTATCCAGGAGTTTCACTCCTGAAGTGGGGTGGGGCATAGCACCTGGAGATCCCATGGGTGCACAATACCTGCACTGACAGTCCCTCGGGGCTGGAGAAGGGGCAGAGGTACAATGCCAGACCCTATGCAACACCTCTATGAAAGGATGGGGCCACGGAGCGATGATAACGTTTTCGGCGCTAAACTCCCCAAGGAAGGCATGCATTGCATGGGCAGGACTGCAACTTGCAAAATGGGAGAGATGGAGCTCCTTTAGCATACCTGACGGGAACCGCTGACAGCTGGCGAGATCAACGTCTCAGGATAGAAGAAGAAGAATCTGCATTTATATAGCGCTTTTCTTGCATCCAAAGCGCTTTACAAGCAATGCTAGACTGGTAGTGAAGTGACTGAATGTGTGGTGGCAGCCATATCGCACATCATCACCCACACACAGCCTGGATAATTGCATGAACCGGCTTATGGGAAGGGGAATGTTGGCCAGGACTCGAGAATGTTCCTACTCTTTACTTGAGAAGTGCCCTGGGTTCTTTTACTTCCACCTGGACACCCACCAGGACAACACCAGGATGGGTAGAAGGGACCTCGGTTTAACGTCTCATCCGAAGGACGGCACACCCCAGCAGTACAGCACCCCCCAATACTGCACTCGGATGCCAGCGATTTTTTAGGTGCAAGTCCAATCCCGGTGTGGGGTGAGAACCCACGACCTTCTGGTCCAGAGGCAGATGTGCTACCAACTGAGCCACGTTGACACCCTAGGTGGAAGGGATTCTCTTCCTCGGAGGAAGACGGGGAGGCTGAGGAGCCTGGTTCAGAGGCTGGCGTGGCTGGAGGCTCAGGTCTAAAAATGACCTTGTCCAGGGCTCTACAACTGCGAGGGAAAACAGCTGCCGACTGCTCTGAACTGTTCCCAGGTCACTGGCCCCAAAGGGCCACATGCCTGGGAGTAGGAGAAGACAGAGGAACAGACGAAGAAGGAGAACTCCATTGAGCCAGAGCAGGACCTCTGCTAGAGCTACAAGACACCGTATGGGACCCCTCCCGAAGAGGGGAGCTGCACAACTCACCCACCCACTGCAGGTGCCCAACCAGACAGGGGCGGCCAAAGTGGTGCCCTTGGGAGAGGACCCTTAGATGGGGTGATCAGAGCCGGTCTGGCCACTGTGGGCAGCCTCTGACCGCACCTGCTGCAGACCCTGCCGGTTCCAGAGAGGAGGGAAAGGTCAGCACTGCAGCTCCTCCCAGAGCCACCAGCTGCCCTGGAACAGTGCCTGCGTGCCAACCTCCACCTCCACACCCCCACCTCACCAGATAGGGACCTGCAGTAGTGGAGAAAAGAGGTTCCCGGGCAACTCCAGCACCAGAAACGGTGTCAGAATGCATCTCGGAACCTGCCCTGGTGCTGGCCCCCTTCCTGGCACCGGCAGAGTCCTCAGTACCTGGGGCCACGGAGGAGACAGCCCCAAGGGCAGGCCTGGAAAGGGCAGCGGCTGACCCCGTAGCACTGGAGACCAAAAGGCTGGGTGTAGGAGAGCTATGGGACTCCGGGGAGCCGGGCAGCCAATTGGGGTCAACCTTATCCTCCTCCTCCTTTGAAGAGGAAGAGGAAGAGATCAAGGAGACCACCAAAGAAGCCACCCCTGAAACTCTCCCTCTCCCGGCACTGTAAACTGTACCAGAAGGGGACCCAGTGTCAACAGTGGAACCACCTCACTCACTGGCACCAAAGGTGGTGCTGGGGGCTGAAGCGGCGCCAGTAGGTGGCACCGAGGGCTTCACTGCCTTGGGTCGAATATGTAGCTGCGACCACGACACCAGGGGCGTCCGTGCCTCTGAGGAGACCACAGACCATGAGGGGTACTCAGCCGACGCCCCGGGATACCAACTGTCCCACCGACCCCTCACGCAAGCCTCCTGTCTCAGAGAGACTAGTCTTGGTGGAGGCCTGCTACCCACAGTACGTATAGTATTAGAGGCTTAGAGGAAGGGCCCAAAGTCCAGTCTTGGCATCCCGGGACTGACGCCACCCTCTGAAGGTGGGAGGATCACAACCCATCTTCAGTGCGTGCAACTTGAGGACCCAGCAGTCCATGGAGAGGCAGGCACCACAGTTGCCCATGTTGTGAGATGGACCCAAGCAGGTTAAGCACCGATCATGGTGGTCCATCACAGTCATCGGCCTGTCACAGGGGTACCGTTGCATAGAGGCATGCCTCGCCTTAGATTTCCCTGAAGGCCCCGAACCGGACATAATCAAGCGCAGAAAAAAGAATTTAAAAGAAAGAACAGACTCGACACCGCACTACTGACAGGAGAGAAAATAGGCCTCCCGTAGGGTCTGGCACCTCTGGCTGGAATCCCAACAGTAATGAAAGGTGAAGATTGAGCTAAGGAAGATCAGGGAGTTGGTCCTGAAGCCACTCCAAAAGTTCCAGGAAGTGGCTCTGCTCTATGAGCTGCAGCACCCAACTGTCTGAAGTAATCTCCCACCACCTGTCTAGATGGAAGGAGAAGTGACCCCCTATGACCACCTCCGTGTCTGGAAAGCGGGGGTCTGGAAGGGAGTCAGGAAGGGGAAGCAGCCGCAGCCAGGGCTGTGGGACCTCCCAGAGAGCTCTTATTGGCGGAGGGGGTGGGCAGAGCAGATGCTGTCGCCCACCGCTTTCCTTGAGGCTTGGCAGACATTCGGGTTTGCCTGTGGGTAGCCTGACGAAAGGGCATCTTCTACCCAGACTTGGGCTGTGTGTGATACACAGAATGTATGAACCTCAAGGGTGCGCCCAGATGCCTCAGAAAGGATATCTTCGACATTGCTGCCAAACGACTTGTACCCTCTAAAAGGGGCGTTTATGATGGACAACTGGACACCTTCGGCGAACCCAAACACCTGAAGCCAAGAGTGCCAGCACATGCATATGCCAACTGCTGCTCAGGCAGCTGCATCAACTGTGTCACTGGCCACCCAGAGCAAATGGGTACAGACATCAGAGGCTGACTTAAGGGAACTCAGGGCTTGCTACTCAGCAGGATTGCTGGGTAAAGATTGGACAGTGTCCTTGGTCTGGTCCCACAGGGCATTTTGGTACTGGAGCATGTGCACCAAGTAACTGAGGGCGCGGATCGCCAGGGTGGCTGAGGAGAACGTCCACGTGCCCAGAAGGTCCAACCGACGTTGTCAGGTAGCAGGGAACTCAGATGCTTAGGCCATTTAGTGCAGTTGTAAGTGGTGTCTGACTGGTGAAGTTTTATTTGTTTAATCAGACTTTGACACTAGTGTTATCAGTCCTTTTTAAAATCAAGAGGGTTTTTATATAGTTATGAAGATATATTTTGTATTTTTGTACGTGTAATTTAACTTTCTGTGTTTGTTGTATGGCGCCCAGAGCTTCTGGGATTGGGCACCAGAAAAATAAAATTTGCCTTGCCTTTATCATCATGGAGTCCGCTTGTGCCTGCTTCCTGAGAAACGTTTTCCCTGCTGGGGCATGGTACAGCCTATCAGCCTTTCTTCTCGACATGGCCAGGGCCAGATTGGGCCAACGCCGTGTGGCAATGATGGCGTCCTTGTAGGTATCTATGAGAGAAGGGACCACCAATGGAGAAGACATCAGCTCGTGAAGGTAGACAGCTAGACGGCACTGCTCCTGGTGCTGCTCCTCCGTCTCAAATCCCATGGCCTCCTGAATATGTTGCATGACGGCTGTGAAGGTGGGATCGTCTGGTGAGAACCTGGGGACATACTTGAGTATTCCGTCCCCTTCAGAAGAGCCCATGGAGGGAGTAGACAAGCCACTGATGTTGCCTTTGTCCCCCTCCTCTCAGCTCTGATGGTCGTCCTCATCAGGTAAATGCAGATCTGGATGATACTCATCCACCCCTCATCTGTGAGCCACTGAGGGTGTGAGCTGGCCTAGGTGGCGGGGTTGGCTGCGGAAGCACCAGAGTGGACAGCCCCAGAGAAGCAGGATGTACCGAGCCCTTAAGAGGGGGAACCTACAACCACATAATACTCCAGAGAGACGCAAGCAGGCCTTGTAAAATGAGTGTGACAGGCATCAGTCTGGCAGGCACTGGATAAGTACAGACCACTGAAGGCCTTGCAGGCACCAGCAGAGGATAAACCAGTGTAGGCCCTGTGGTCGTTGGCTATGGATAAACCGGCGTAAGCCCGATGAGTACTGGCTGTGGATAGACCGGTGTAGGCCCGACAAGCACCGCCTGGGGTAGACCGACATAGGTCCGACGGGCGTCAGCTGAGGGTAGATGGGTGCAGGCCCAACGGGTGCCAGCTGAGGCAAGGCCGGCGAAGGTCCCATGGGCGCCGGGGTGAGAGCAGCCCTTACTGGTGAAAGTGGTGGAGGCCTTAGTCCCGCAGCATCAGCTCTGAGACCAGAGGACGGGTGCGGACCCTGATGAGACCGATGCCGGTGTTGCGGGTGGTGGGCAGGAGTCAGAGAAGAGCAGGCTTCTGCCAAACCTGTGCCAGTTGAAGACACGCCAGCTGAGCACCATGCTGTATGCCGGTCGTGAGCAAGGGCTGAGAGGCAGTGGGAGGTGGTGCCATCGGCAGCCCTGTAGGAGAGAGGGCGTGCGCTGCAGTTGGGGCTGACCCCACTGGAAAAGGAAGATACCTTCGTGGTCGAGGAATGGTGGGGAGACCGCGAATGGGAGGACAATGACTGGGACTTATCGTGGTGTGTGTGTGTGTTTCCTGCTGGCCTTCTCTCGGGACTTAGAGGACACCAAAATGATGGAAAAGAACTATGGTGGGAAAAAGAATAAAAATGTTCAAAAGCACGCAAAAATGGTGGTTGACTGAAGCTGCAGCGGTTTCCAGAGGTCTGACGTGTGTTGGTCAATGGTGGGAAAAGAACTGAGGAGGCTATAGGAGCCATCCACTCTTCTAGGGAAGGCAGACTTCAGAGGGGGACATCGGTGGTGGGTGGCCCCCTCTGGCAGACTGCTAGCTAGAAAGTTTCCATGTGGTCCTAGTGCCTGGTGGGTTAGTCCTAATGGTGTGGCCTGCTGCAAGAGATACCCTTGAAGTAAGATATGAAAATTACGTACCTACCGTAATTCTTGATTTTCTTGGACGAGTCTCCACCACTCATTCACACTAGTGGGATTAGCGCTGGAGGCACTAGGACCCATCGGGAGCAAACTTTTTGCTGGAGGGTCGGCGCGAGAGATGGCGCCGCGAGCAGCGGCTCGAGCGGCAATGACCATCTCGGCGACGACCCTCCAACCGCCTCAGTACCTTTTTTACCAAGGAGGTGCAGCACAACTAACGTAAAGAGTAAATCTAACCTTAAAAAACGGACATAAGATAGTCCGGACGACCCGTGTAAGAAGGGTCAGCAAAGAAGTCCTCACGGCCTAAAGATTTGAGGGAGTGAAGACCAACACAGCGGTGAGCTCGGGGGATGGAGGGTGGGCGTGTGAATGAGTGGTGGAGACTCGTCCAAGAAGATCAAGAATTACGGTAGGTACGTAATTTTCATATCTTCCTGGACATAAGTCTCCACCACTCATTCACACTAGTGGGAGAGTACCAAGCTGATAATCCCCCAAAAGGGCGGCAGGAGAGCCAGAGCTCATGCGCCTAAGATAGAAGACCATTAAGGATAGTTCTGCCGAATGGAATGTCGCTCTAGCATGAACATCCAGTGCATAATGCTTGAAGGTATGCACTGAGCTCCAGGTGGCGGCGTTGCAGATATCCGCAATTGGAACATTGCTAATCTCCGCTAAAGATGCCGCGACCGCCTAGTAGAGTGAGCGTACACTCTACCCTCCAATTTTTTATCTAAATAGAACCGCAAGGCTCTCTTAACATTCAAGGAATGAAGAGATCGTTCCCCTTCATTTTGGAAATTAGCGAAGTAAGAGGGAAGTACCAGAGGTTGGTTTAGATGGAATTCTGACACAACCTTGGGAAGAAATTTAGGATGAGTACGAAGAACTACCTTGTCTTTATGGAATACAGTATACGGAGGGTCCGTCACCAAGGCATGAATCTCCGAGACCCTGCGGGCTGAGGTAATGGCCACCAGGAAGGCAGTCTTCCAGGTAAGAAATTTTAGCTCACAGGTAGCTAAGGGCTCGAAAGGCTTCCGAGTGAGCATGTCCAGCACCAGGTTAATGTCCCAGGTTGCAACTGGACGCCTAACAGGGGGTCTGGTATGAAGAATCCCCTTAAGAAATCTCTTCACCATAGGAAGCTGAGCCAGAGTCAAGGAAGAAACCGGCTCATGGAACGCTGAGATGGCACTAAGGTGAACTTTAACTGTGGAGTACTGGAGACCTGAGTTTGATAGGTCCAAAAGATACTCCAGAACCTTGTCAGGAGGACAGGAAAAGGGATTCCAAGAGGACTTTGCACACAGAGAGAAAAGCGCTTCCATTTGAAGCGTATTTGGGTGGCTGGCTCTCAAGCAGCCAGAAGGATGTCCGAGACTCTACGAGACGTTGAATTGATTCACTTCTACCTCTTCAGGAGCCAAGCATGAAGGTGAAGTGATTTCAGGTTGGATGGACCAACGAACCCCGAGTCAAAGGTTGATTTGCAAGGGAAGTGGTCTGGAGAGCTGCCAACATACTGTTGAGCAGAGAAACCATAGTTGCCGAGGCCAGGAGGGAGCAATGAGAATCATTTGGTCCCCTGAGACTCGAACTTGAGGAGAACTCTCTGGATTAGAGGGATCGGTGGAAAGGCGTAAAGAAAACGTTTTGTCCACCGCAGCCTGAACGCATCCTGACAGAAAATGCCAGGCCCTGGATTTCTGGAGCAGAAGAGAGGCAGTTTTGCGTTGAGTGGGGATGCAAAAAGGTCCAGGTCTGGAGTCCCCCACTCTTCGAATAGTGACCGAGCTACGGCTGGATCGAGAGACCACTCGTGAGGGTCTGCCTCCGTTCTGCTGAGGTGATCTGCTAGATCGTTTTGTATACCTGGCAGATAAACCGCCTGAATCAGAGACTTGTGCTCAAGCACCACTCCCACACCCTCATGCTTCCTGCAAAGGGGTAAGAATGAGCACCGCCTTGCTTGTTGATGTAATACATCACAGCTTTGTTGTCCGTTTGAAGGAGAATGTTCTTGTGACAAAGGATATCCTTCAGAGCTCGGATCGCGTAGAGGACCGCTCTCATCTCCAGGACATTTATGTGGAGAAGAGTTTCGAACTGAGTCCATACACCTTGAGTGTGGAGGGAGTGACAGTGAGCTCCCCATCCCATTAGCGATGCGTCTGTGGTGATGGAGATCTGATGATCCGGGGGAGCAAAGGGGAACCCTTCCAGGAGATCGCTCTCTTGAGTCCACCAGGTGAGAGACCTTCGAAGGGGCTCCGTCACCTTGATGGGATAAGACTGGGGGTGAGAGGTCGGAGACCACTGAGTGGAGAGCATCCACTGGGTGGTTCTCATGTGCAACCGGGCCAGGGGTACAGTGAACACAGAGGACGCCATGAGACCCAACATGTGTTGCATCGAGAGAGCTGTAACCGATTGGTTCTCCCGATATAACAGGCCATCCGAAGGATGTCGAGTCTTCTGTCCTCTGGAAGAAAGCCTCGCGGAAGAGGTGTCTAGAAGCGTCCCTATGAAAGGAGCCTCTGGGAGGGCTGCAGTTGTGATTTTTTCAAATTCAGCAGAATTCCCATGGACGTAAGACGACGAGAAGTCGTTTGCACGGCTTCCAAAGTCCCTTGGCTGGAAGGGCTTGCTAGAAGCCAATCGTCCAGTTAGGGAAACACTCGGAGTCCGATCTTCCTGAGATGCGCACGAGAACTGCACAACACTTTGTAAGACTCGGCGCCGAGGATAGCCCAAAGGCAGGACTCTGAACTGATAATGCTGACCCAGAGCTACAAACCTGAGGAATTCGGTGGGTCGGGTGGATGGGGATATGCTGGTAGCGTCCTGCATATCCAGGAGGCCAGCCAGTCGTGCTGATGCAGCAAGGGTAACAGGGTACCTAGGAAATCATTTTGAATTTCTCCTGGGAGAAATTTGTTTAACTTTCTGAGGTCTAGAATGGGGCGCATTCCCCCAGACTTCTTTGGAACCAGGAAGTAATGGGAGTAGAACCCTGTGCTCCAAGATGCGGGGGCACCAGTTCTATTGCCCTGTTGCTTAGAAGGCCCTGGATCTCGGCGGTGAGGAGGTCTGACTGAGAGGCCGACAACCTGGGTTGTCGTCTGGGAGGACAATTCGGGGGGGTTTCCAAAAAATTCAGAGAATAACCCTCGCGAATTATCCGAAGGACCCATTTGTCCGAAGTTATGGACTTCCACTGGTTGTAGAAGTACATCAAACGACCTCCCACCGGAGGAGAAAGTTCCACCTCGGGCAATGTGGATGGAACTTGGGCCAGCAATTCATAAGGTGGCGCTGGGGGCTTTAGGCCCCTGCGCTTTCTGCTGCGCTTTCTTTTGAGGTTGGGCAGGTTGGCTTTTATGGAAGCTTCCCCTGCCTCTGCCTCGAAAGGACTGACGACTATGAAACTGACGTCTGTTCACATGCCCCCGGGAGGGAGCAGGCGGAGGTCTGGCCAACTTAATGGCCGACCTAGTCTTCTGAGTGGCCTCTAAGGCTTGTTCCACCTGAGGGCCGAAAAGAAAGGAGCCATCAAGGGCAGCGCCATTACCTGCTGCTGAGCATCATTCGTGAAGCCAGAAGTCGCAGCCAGGAATGGCGCGAGTACAAACCTCGCGGCTGCTGAGGCGAGAAGCAGTGTCGAAAGCGTCCATAGCGGCTTTGACCTGTTGGTTATTGGACTCAATACCTAATAACGGTCAGAAGAAGCTCTGACTTGGAGTCCGAATCGGAAGAGCTTCAACCATTCTTTTCAAAGAGTGCCACAGGATATACTCATACTCAGAAAAATAGCCTTGATAACTGTGTACGCATACTTAGAGTGGAGGCAGCAAAGACTCTCTTACCTAATGTATCAATCTTACGAGACTCTTTGTTAATAGTTCGAGCTGTAGTAGTTTGAGGAAGAAACGACCTTATCATTCTCCAGGACTACAATAGGATCCATAAAGGCTTGGGATGCCAAAATGGGACGATCCTTGGGAGCTGAATACTTCTTATCAATGGATTTAGCCACTGAGGGAATAAGAGCAGGATTATTCCATACCATTTGAGACAGCGTCTCGAAGGAAGGCTGGATCGGAGGAGTCAAATCCGTAGGGATCTCCGAAGCATGAAGGTACTGGAGTCTTAATATCTTCCCAGGATCGATGTCTGTAGTCTGGAGAGAAAGAGGATCTCAGGTTCTTCAACAGAGACTTAAAGGACAGGTCCTCGACCACAGGCTCTGTAGCAAAGAAAGATCCTGTTTCCTCCACTTCATCACCCAACCGAAGGTCTGGGTCAGGCTGAACATCATCTCCTGATGGTCCAGAAAGGACTGATTGGACAGGAAAGGAGTGAAAATTAGGAGAGGAGGAAATAGCAGAGAAACAAGGAGAGTCCCGAGGGCCCCAGCCGAGAAGGCAAAACTGGTTGGCGGCACCGCAGAGGCACGCGCCCGAAGAACGCGCATCACATAGCCACGGCAGCCAGACGAACCCAGCGCGGCGAGGCGGTGGCACAGCGCACCGACAAGCCAACAGACCCCGCGGAAGGCGCCGGACACGCTCCAGGAACCTGGAAAGCTAGAGAAGGAAAAAAAACAGGAGATAAGGGTATCGGTGTGGCCCCCTGCACCGCAGCCATGTGAGGGGGGGAAACACCTAAGCGCGGAGTCACGGCACCGAAGAAGGCGCCGCGCGACTAGGAAGGTCAACACGCCCTACCCGATCGCTGGAGGAGCCAGGCTCCGTGGCAACCGAGCCAGGCAGGAGAACCAACCTCCGAGCCCATCGCTCCATAAGAGCGGCCCACTGATGAAACTGCTCATCTGGAGCCCTACCTACAGGCGGGGAGGGGCTCCGATGTCGAGGACGGCGGTCACCAGCAGTTGGCGACTCCGAAAAAGGAGAACGGCAACTAGCTATGATAATCGACCGTCGACGCGCAGACATACCAGAGGGCGACCTCGAGTGATGCCTTCTCTTTTTTGACCTGTGGGCGAAGAAGAGCTCGAGCGAGCAATGTGCGAAATGCGACCGTTTATTTTATGCCGGCAGGGGACCCCAGGCATCGGACTGACCGTTATGGAACCCGCTGAGAAGGAGGCTGACGGACCCAGCCGGCCTGACTGAACAGCTTTCATCTGAAGTCTCCTACCGTCACCTGACCTGCTCATGGTCGACTCCGTCCAGTAGGCCGAGACTTCTTCAAGTAAGTTAAATTTAAAATATTAGAAAAATTTAACGAAAATAGAATAAAATTAAGCGATACTACTATCGAGATAATGTTACAAAGAAATAAACTGAAAACTATGCGCTAGTTTGAAGTTTGACTCCTGACAGACGAGCGACGTCGTCACTGAAGCGCACTCGACGGCGGGAAAAAAGGAACTGAGGCGGTTGGAGGGTCGTCGCCGAGATGGTCATTGCCGCTCGAGCCGCTGCTCGTGGCACCATGCCTCGCGGCGCCATCTCTCGCGCCGACCCTCCAGCAAAAAGTTTGCTCCCGATGGGTCCTAGTGCCTCCAGTGCTAATCCCACTAGTGTGAATGAGTGGTGGAGACTTATGTCCAGGAAGATCGTGGTTTTACGGTATACTGCAGTATCGGAAGTCACGGTATTGATACCGTGGGCAATTTCCGATACCACGATAACTGTGGTTCATGGTATACTGTGATATTCAGACCTTTCAACTACTTTTTTTTTTCCATTTTCAAAGACAACTGTGACGTCCACATATACTCCCGTACAAAAATGACTTCTGTAATACTTCTTCTGTGTAGTGATAAAGTACAGTTAAGTAAGAACTTACCATAACAGTAGATCTTCGAGAAGAGTACTTACAGCAGGCTATTACACTTAGGACTATGCTTCAGGCACTAGGACCCATCAGAAACCTTTAGCTAGCAGTACCCAGCAGGGGCTGGCCCCGAAGTTGGCTCCGCCCCAACTTCAGCCAATGGTATATCGGGGGCAGTTCCCAGCCCCACCTCAGTTCACCTGCTGGAGACCTGTGAACGAGGCCTGGCGGGCAGACCAGGCGGAAGCTTGCTGTAACAAAAGATGCAATGCAACTCATGGGGAAGGAGGGTGGGAAAGCAGCGCCTGCCAGAGCTCCTCTGAAGACCTACTGTGCATGGGAAGTTCTTGGTAACTGTACTATCTTACCAGGTGGGAGCTCTCACATGCGCTATTACAATTACGACTGAATCCCAAGCAGTCCCGCAAAAAGGAAAAAGAACCGGGAGGAAGCTGAAAGCACCAGTGCTAACAGTGCACTTCAAGAAAGGAGACCCTGAAGGACTGCTAGGCCAAAACCAGACCTTTGCCTAGAAGCAATGTCCAGACTGTAATGCTTAATGAAGGTATGCACTGAGCTCCAAGTAGCCGCTGCATAGATGTCTCCAATGGACACATTTCGCAAGGATGCAAATGAAGTAGCCACTCTCCTGGTAGAATGACCCCTAACCGAGCCCGATAGGGTCTTGTTGTATTTGTTGTAACAGTAAACAATACAGTTAACCATCCATTTTGAGATAGTTTGTTTTGACACCGGATTGCCTTGGCTTCGAGGTGCAAAGGCCATAAGCAGCTGCTCTGTCTTGCAGTGTGGAGCAGTGCATTTTAAGTAGTACCTCAGCATCCTGTGGATGTCCAGAGTATGCAGATCTTCCCCCCCCATTTGGCTGATCCGGGTAATGCACCGGAAGGCTGACATCCTGATTCAATGTCAATTCTGAAATCACTTTGGGTAGAAACTTAGGATTTGTTCTCAGGGACACCCTGTCCCTATGAAAAATTAAATAAGGCTTCCTAGACATCAGGGCCTAAAGCTCGGAAACTTTCCAAGCAGAAGTAACTGCAACCAAAAATTACACTTCTCGTAGCTGGCCCAGTGGCACTGAAGGTTAAGGCACTAGAGGCCTCACCTCGCGCTGGTGAACCCCGTTCAGGAATGAGCCCAGGCCGTTGGGGGTTGGCAGGGGCAGGGAGGGACTGAGTGTTAGATGGACAGCTCTCCCTTCCCAGGAGGGGTGTAGAGGCCGTGTCGCTCCTGTGCAACCTCTGGCAGCAGCTGGGGGTAGCCTGGAACCTGCGTCGCTGCCGTATGGCAATGGGAGTGGAGCTCAGCAAATGCTGGCCGTCACTGCACGTCCGAGCTCCGTTGGGGAGAGAGACAGAAAAAGTGAAAATCTCTGGCTCCAGGGAGGCGAAGGTGGAAGCCCTGTGGCCATGCCCACACGCCCAATGCTGGCCCGAACCCGATACAGCTCTCTGTGGTCCTCTGCCTCTCTCATGGGTGAGAGGACCGGGCCCAGCACACCAGATTTCCCGGTCAGGCAAGGGTTCAGGCAGACGGTGGAGGCATGAGACCCCGTGGCTCCAATGGAGAGATACCCTGGGAGTCCAGTTAGGAGAAACCAAAAAAACTGCACTTTCCAAGAAAGAAAGCGAAGCTCGCATTCTGCGGCAGGCTCAAAGAGAGGGAGGGTGAGCTTCTCCAGCATAAACAGGAGATCCCAGGGTGGAACTGGCTCTCAGATGAGAGGCTTGATATGTAAGATGCCCCTCAAAAAGGTACGGGACACGTCCAGTTGGGCAAGTGTCTTTCCCTCCGACGGTACAAAGACTGCTGATAAATGTACCTTAATGGAGGAGTAGCTCAAGCCTTGGTTTAACAAGGAGAGGAGATACTGAAGAACCGAGTTCACTGGGCAGGTAAGGGGGTCTAAGTGACGGGGTGAAGCCCAAAGACAGAAATGCTTCCATTTCATGGCATAAGTGGATCTAGTAGAGGGCTTTCTTGCAGACATAAGAATGTCCGCCACCTCCTGGGAGATCCCAAACCTGGATTTGACTACGTCTGCAGGAGCCAGGCATGAATTTGCAGGGATTTGAGGTCCGGGTGGACCAATGTTCCCTGGTCCGGAGATAGTAAGTGCGAGCTCAGCAGCAGCTGAATTGGAGGTTCCACTGCCAGCTGCTGAAGTAGTGGGAACCAAATCTGCAGTGGCCGGAATGCAGCGATGAGGATCATCTCTGCTCTTTGGGCCTGGAGTTTCAGGAGAACCCTCTGAATTATCAGGAAGGGAGGGAAGACATACAGAAACTTCCCTGTCCAGCAGAGGGACAACGTGTCTGGCCAGAAAACACCAGGTGCGGGCTCTCGTGAGCAGAAACTGGGCAGTTTGGCGTTGAGTGGAGATGCAAAGAGGTCCAACTTTGGGCGGCCCCACCTGTCGAACAGTTGATTTGCTACTGACTGGAGGAGCTCCCACTTGTGCGCCTTGGACCGTGACCAGCTTAGGCTGTTTAACAAGATATTTTGGACGCCTGAAACATGAACAGCAGTGAGATCTAGGCGATGTTCCAGTGCCCAATACCAGACTCTCATTGCCTCCCTGCATAGGGGGTAGGAGTGTGTGCCCTCTTGCTTGTTGGCGTAAAACAATATCGACGTATTGTCTGTCTGGATGAGAAAAGAGCCTGGTGAAATGTGTCTAAAACACCCGCAAGGTGTTCAGGATCGCTCGCCTCTCTAGAATGTTGATATGGAGCTGTTGTTCATCTGGAGACCATGTCCCCTGGGTTTGATAGTCTCCCAGATGAGCGCCCAGAGACAGGAGGCGTCCGTGGTTAAGACCCGTCTCGGGGACTCCTGCTGGAAAGGGACCCCTCGTTCCAGGTTGGAGGGATCCAACCACCAAGAGAGAGTCCTTTTTACCGGGTCGGAGATCCTGACTGGCCGGTCCAGATCATCTGACCTCTGGTTCCACTACACCCTGAGCATCCATTGTGGGATGCTCATGTGGATGTGAGCCAAGAGAACTGAGGGGATGGCCGCTGCCATGTGCCCCAGAAGTCTGAGGAAAGTCCTGGCTGGGACCTGTGGGGCCATAAATATCGTTCTGGCCAATGCCCGTAGACGATCCCCCTGTCCTGCGGGAAGAAGGCCATGCCCTGAACTGTATTGAGGACTGCTCCTATGAAGAGGAGTTGCTGACTGGGCTCTGGGGAAGACTTTGAAAGATTCAAGGTGATCCCCAGCTCTCGGAAGAGAACAAAGCTGTCTTCGAGAGTGCACAATAGTTGTGCTCTGGATGGTGCTGCCAGGAGCCAATCGTGTAGGTAAGGGAAGATGTAATGGCCCTGGCGTCTGAGTGCCGCAGCCACCACTGCTAGGCACTTGGTGAAGACTTGAGGAGCGGCCGAACAGTTTAAGACCCGGAACTGATGATGCTTCCCCTGGAAGTAGAACCTCAGAAACCTCCGGTGGGGAGGGAAGACCTTTATGTGCATATAAGCGTCCTGCATATCCAGGGAGCACAGCCAATCCCCCTGGTGCAAGAGGGGACTGAGGCCTGGCAAAGTGACCATCCTGAACCTTTTGTTTTCTACAAAGAGATTTAGGGAGCTGAGGTCCAGGAAGAAGTGGTAGTAGTAACCTTTTCTCCCGTTGTCCCTGGGGAACTGGCTCTATTGCCCGTTTTTGCAGGAGGATCTGTATTTCTCCTATTAGAAGAATGTGAGAAGGAGGATAAAGGCAGGACCTTGGTTGTTTCTCTGGAGGGATCTGAGTGAACTCTAAGGTATGTCCTCTCCTTATTAGGTCTAGAACCCAAAGGTCTGTTGTAATGTTGCTCCACCCCTCTTGGTAGAGGGAGAAGCAACTCTCTACTGCCTCCCCCATGACGTTCTCTGGAAAAGGGGTGGTCGGTAGTGAGTCATTAGGTAGCTCTGGGAGTCGGCAGAGAGGGCTGGGAGGACTTGATGCCTCTAGAGGTAGCGCTCCCAGAAGCTTAGGTTGTGGCTTTCCTTTTGAAGCTGCCTCTCTGCGAGAACTGTCCATGGTTGTTCTGCCCGGAGGTCTTATGAAAGGGCCGTTTGCGAAATGGCTTTTGGTCCCCCTTGTATAGTTTTCAGATGGACCAAATGGACTTCCTGGATCCTTGGAGATGAGACAAGTTTCTGTGTCTCCTCCCCAAAGAGGACGGAACCCTGGAGCAGTAGGTCCCGGATTCCAGAGTGCAGATCCCGGGAAAATCCAGAGACTAAGCCAGGCATTCATTTATTCATTGAATTTTGTTGACCCGGTAGGCCCACTGAGACTAGAAGTCCCTTTTTCAGGGGCAACCAGGAAAAGGGGGAGAGATACAGATGGTAACAACTGAAACTGAACCAGATTAAACTGTTGTTGGTATTTTTTAGTGAATGGGGAAATTTGGCCAGGACACTGGGGAAATTCCCCTACTCTTGCTGCAGAGGGCGCTGAAGCGCTGCAGGACAGATGGCTGACCTCAGTATGCGATGAGTGATGGAGGAGAGAGGAGGTGGAGAAGAGGTTATGGAAGTCACACTGAATTTGCCTAATACTCCGGGAATGGAAGTACTGGTTCAGGGGGCTGATATCCCTCTTGGGGCGCTCTCTCAGTCTCATTCGGATTAGTTTTCATTGGAACAGGATTTAGAGGAGATAAACTTACAGAAGGATTTGGCTTCGAAGAAACAATTGCTGCTTTTGATTTCAGCAGCTGAGGAGGAGTTTTTGGACAGGAAACTAAAATTGGATGAGGAACACAAGAATAGAAAGATTGGCGGCTAGCCCGACACCTGGATTAAGTAAACATTTGCCTCTTGATATGGTTTTGGAACCATCTCTGCCTTCCTGTTCGGATTCTGTGATTAGTGCGAAACAACGTCTGGTGGATGACGTCTTTTCAGAGACGCTACTTTCGGATCACACTTGGACCCCTGGATCTACCCTGTAATGTGCCGGATGGGTCCGTTCAGGAGACCGTTGGATTCCCGATCCGGAAATCCCTTTAGCGGGTACTCCAGAGAGTCTTGCCTGCCGTTCTCGGGTGGCTCCATTATCTGATTTGCTGCTTACTACCGAAACTGGGGCTGTGGTACGGGTCGACAGTGAGGCTGTGCAGATTTATGTCCAACGCCGTCTCTTCCATTTGGGCTTGTCATTATTGGAGTGCCGGAGGAAGGGACCAATGCATTTGCAGGAGATTGAGATGGAGTTCACCAGGAGACTACACTGCCCCCACAAGGTATGGCTTCTGTACCTGTTCAGAATCGTGTTTGGGGGAAAGTGTCGTCCCTGATAAACCACCTTTTCGGACATTTGCAGGACTTTTCATAAACCAGCAGAGACCGCGAAAATACATTTTTTAGTCTGTTTCCATTATAAGGGAAAGGCCCCTGCAGTCCCTGATAGAATATGGGTGGGCAAGACCTTGATCAAAGATTTAATGGGTTTTTTGCCTGCTGAAATTTATGCTTTCATCCATGCTTCTGGGGACCAGACATGTGATTTAAGTTTTTGCACAATGCAATCTTTGGACACATTTTGGAAACTGTATTACACTCTGAAGGATTCGGAGCACTGGCTTGATTTTTTGGCCATTCCTGCCACAAAACCCACTATCAAGACAGTTACGATTCTGTTTCACAATGAGGGAGTGTGTATAAATGACATGTTTTGGTTGGAGATAAAATTTACTGTTATGGAACATCCTAAGCCCATTATGGATGAAAATCGGTTCTGGTATGGTGGTTGGTTGGTTGTTTCGGGTACAGTTAATTCAAACGGAAGAGGGCATTAAACATCTTCCCAGTTCCTTCTTTTTGGGTCGAGATCGGGGTGTCCCGTTTTATGCAGGACAGCCTAAGAGCTGCTATAGATGTGGAGCCTTGGATCACTTAAACGTAGATTGTGATCAGATTAAGTGCTTTCACTGTGGTTTGTTGGGGCATGCTGCTCCACAGTGTAGTGCTCCTCCATTTTGTAATTTATGTGGAGAAGAACAACATTCATTTCAGGATTGTCCTTGGGCGGCTCACAATACCGGGGGTGGGGGGTGGGTGTGTGGAGTCTGACCATGATTTTTACCTAAGACAAAACAAAATGTTGGTCATTCTACTGGAATCTTTAAGAAAGTACCTCTTCCTCCATGTGGTCAAGGTCGGGGCCGAGGTGCTGGTTCTAGTGATGGGGCAGGCCTCAGCATTCCAAGACCTGGCCTACGATACCAGAACCTAGACCTGTGCTTAATTCGGAGTCCTTTACAGATCGAATCCAGTCTCAGCCACATTCTAGACCAGAAGAAGCAGCGACTCCCTATGCAACACCACAGGATTCTCCTCGGAGAACTGTGACCTTGTCTTTTCTCCAGATCCAAAACTCTGTTAAATCTGCTCTGCCTGTTTCAGAATGCCCTGAAACGGACTTACTAGGCCCTACAATTTTTTCTTCCTTGCCCTCGGACACTGGAAAGGATACTGCCGTTGTGGAGGATGGTTTTGTATCGCCTTCCACTATGTCCGTGATACAGAAGGAGGAGGGGGGAGTACCACTCTCCCCATTGCCAAATAGGTTTGCTGCCTTTACTTCGTGGGGGGTAACAGGTGGATACAACATTGCCTATGGAAGGGATTGCTCCTGACCCCCCCCCCCAAAAGACATGCATCTCCTGTTGTTCAACCCCCCAGTCTAAGATCCCTCAGAAACGGATGACTAGATCCAGTGAGAAACTTTTTACTCTTCCTCCCTGATCTATTACGCTTGAAGATTGCCAGCCTTAATGTGAATAGTGTTTTGTTAATGAAAAAACATTATGCTACTTTTGGGATTTTACAACAGTTACTATATCTTTTTTTTCTTCAAGACGCTAGATTACAGTCTGTTGGAGATATTACTCAGATTTCTAAAGACTGAAAATGGGGTCCATTGTTTTGGTCGCTGGGGTTGGATGCTTGCAGCGGAGTGGGATTTTGTTTTGCTTCTCCTGGAATTCGGGTTCATCCTTTGGTTGATATAGAACCAGGATGGGCGTTCTTGTTGGATACAGAACTAAATTCTGTGCAATGTAGATTAGTTAATATTTATGGGCCCCAATCTAAGGCCTTTCATATAGATCTGTTGAAAAAAGTACAACCTTATTTACATACTAGCAGAAATATATTTTTTGCTGGTGATTTTAATATCAACTTATCTAAGGAGGGTCCATTAGACAAACTTTATTGTGACAAGGCATGTTTGCGCACTGTATTAAGTCACGCTGGTTTGAAGGCTGTACATGGGGGAGGGAGTAAGCCTGTTCAGCCTACCTATTACAGGGGAAGGCTTTCCTCTTGCATTGATATAGTTTTTGTTAAGCGGTCCTTGCCAGTTTATAGAACGTGTCTTTTACCCATTGAGTCTTCTGATCCTGTTTTGTTGGGGGTTCATATAGAATCACCGCCCCGAAGGATGGTTGGTCTGGGGTATTGGCAGTTAAAATCTTCCCTTTTAACTGACCCTGATGTTTTGCATGTATTGACCGGGATAGTCCAGGATAAACTTTCTGCCAGGGTTTTGTACGATGATGTGGGTCAAGGTTGGGATGATTTTAAGTTACGTTTAAGGTTTTTTTTTTTTGGGGGGGGGAAGGGAGGTATAGATCGGCGTTGGCCTATTCTAATTATTTGATTCTTATGGATCAGTTGGGAGATTTATTGACTAGACATCATACGGCATGGGAAGATGTTTCTGCAGAGATTAAGACAATTAGAAATTATATGATACTTAATCAATATGATCGTTTACTTTCCTTGACTTAGGAACAATCCTTTGGAACACAAGGGAAGGTAGAAGAGAGTACTCAGTTTGTGGACAGTCAAAAGCGGAGAGAGAAAAGACTGATGACTGGTTTGATGTCACCGCAAGGTCAACGTATGGATGACAATGTTGGTATTAGGTCTCTTTTGGAGGAGCATGTTCAGGTTGTTTTTGGAACCCCGGTTCCGGATTTGGGTTTTAATCGCCAGATTTTGGATTCGGTTTCGTTTCCACAGTTATCCCCCCGGAGTTATAGGCTTCCTTGATTTTGCCATTTTCCCACCAGGAACTGGATAAAGTTATTATCACCTTGAGAGGGAATACTGCACCAGGATCCGATGGGCTTGCTGGGGAATTATATAAAATTTTGTGGACAATAAGTCCTCAGGAATTACTGGCAGTATATAATTTTTTTTTTTTTTTTTTTAGGACCAGTTTTTACCTTCCTCTATGTATGAGGGACTTATGACTTTTCTATTTAAATCAGGAGTTTGTGAAGATATCCACAACTGGCGGGTCACTACTTTATTAAATGTAGATTTAAAAATTTTTGCCAAATTATTGAGTAATAGACTTGCATCAGTGATGGAGGATCTTATTATAGCTACTCAATTCTGTTCCTCGTTGGAGAATGATAGAAGCTCTCCTGTTACTCTGAGATTATGGAAAGCCATAAATCTCCCCCGACTGGGGGAACTGGGAAGGGATATATAGTTAGTTTGGATATCCCATTCCTTTCTCTGGAATTGCCTTGCAGCTTATGGCATTCTGGAGTCATTTATACAATGGATACAGTTATGTTACGCTCTAGCTTATGTGAAGCCTTATGAAAATGGTTGGATGGGACGTAAAATTCAGGTTCAGAAGGGAGTCTGAAGAGGCTGTCCATTGAGCCCTTTTTCATATGTATTCATGTGGATCCATTGCTCCGTCTGATAGAGAATTCTCCACTAATTCATGGGTTAGGAATGGGCAGGGTACTGGAGTATAAGGTACTAGTCTATGCAGATGATGTTTGTCTTTTTGTACATGATGACGTGTCTGTTCGCTTGGCGTGCGATTTGCTACAGAAGTGGTTAAGATTACTGGTGCTCGATTAAATATGTTAAAATCCTGTTTAGACGTTTCTGGATTTCCAGGTCCTGGTGCTTCGGTGAGTAGCACTGCTGTTTCTCAGTACCCCTGTTGTATTCTGGGGGAGAAGATATGAAGAGTTTTAATTGGGAAAGAGTACTGTCAATAGGGCAAGCTAAAGTACGAATGTGGAATAGGTGGAAATTGGCAAAGAAAAGACATCTATTTACTGAAAACTTTTTTAGTACTGGGATGTTTGTTCATTACTTCTATATTTGTTTTGCCCTATACATTGGAAACATCATTGCTGAGGTGTTTCTTTACATGTGTATGGGGGAGTAGACTGAATCCCGTTAAGCGTAATATTCTTTATAAACCCTTGAAATCTGGGGGTTTGCACATGCTGAATCCAAGAGCGTTTTTTTCACTGTATTTCTTTATAATAATGTTATCCCATTAGCGAAGGGTACAGTCCAGCTTTGGGGGATATGGGGTTACAAAGCTTTACAAGGAGTTTTGAGAGAATGGTCGGATAGTACGTTTTTACATAAAAATAATCGTAGTCTCCGTCTGGCTAAGAAGTGGGACGGGGTTATGGATGCTATTAAAAAATGGGGAGTTCAGATAGACTATTCGCTTCGTTTGTCCAGGAAGGCTATATTATTCAGAGATGTTTTGATGAGCCAGTGTTCTCGGGATTTTCACAGATAGATCAGAGGCAGTTGTCAGATTATATTATTGACACTCTGATCCAGTCCGTATGTGGGATACGGTGTGGATAGGTATACAAGGGCAGATAAATGTTAAGGGTAATCAAAAACATAAGGCTTTGCCAAAGCATTATTGCCCCAGGGATCATTGCATTTTGAAAATAGAAACGATGGATCATTTATCTTTTACCTGTCCGTATGCACTGCAATTGTGGGATATCGTTAAAAATAGATGGAAATAGGTGGGTCCTTTTCCCCCAGACCCTAGTTTATTATATTATGGGATAGTTCTGCATTTACCTTGTCCTGTGCAACACGGTACATTTCGTGTTATATATGTCCATTTTCTCTATTGGATGTGGCTAGGCCGTTGTAGATTAGTGTTGCAACAGCAATCTATTTCAGCTTTGGAACTTTTCTTTGCAATTTGTGCAGATTTATCTAACTGGAAACAAGCAGAGTGACGTATTTATGATTTGGGTACTTGGGTTGATTTATGGAGTCATTTTGATCATATATAGTGTTTCACATTGGGGGTTGTGATATGTTATTTCTTTCTGTGTTTCTTCCTTTTTGTTTTATCCCTTTTTTTGAGTTAGTATGATGTAATACTGCTTTGTTTACATTTGTTTTTTATGACTTGAATGCAAATTCCTCTATTCTTTCAGTGGGGAGGGGGAGGGGTTTAGTTATGATAGGTCTTTCTGTTTGGGATTATGAAAATGATGTAATTCTTAATTTTGTTTTAGGTTTCATTTAAATTATGGTTTTGTATGATGCAATATTGAATTGTTTATAATTTGTTTTTTGATTTCAATAAAAAAATTCCCCCCTACTCTTTTCGAGAAGTGCCATGGGACCTAATCATCCACCTGAACTACCACCAGAACAGGCAGATGGGACCTCAGTTTAATGTCTCATCCGAAAGACAGAAATGGCATGGCATCTAACGCAAACGGCAGAAACTGCTGCCCTTGAGGCTGTATCTGCAGTATTGTACGAGGCCCTCAGAACAAGAGTGCCTACGTCTAAGTCGGATTTCAAGATTTTCAGGAGCTTGGTCTTTTGTGCCAAGCCTGTCGAGACCTGAGCTACTTCCAAGCCCTTCTCCCACACTGCATTTTGGTACTGGACCATGTACGTGAGGAAGTTAAGACAGCGAATGGAACAGGTGGAGGCAGAAGAACAGGTTACTCACCTGTAACAGTAGTTCTAGGAGTGGTATATGTTGTTCATCCACATTCTTTGGCATGTCCCTTTCCCTTTAAATCTTGCTGTAAGTCTTCGAGCTGGCTCCTCCCACCCACCCGGGTGGTATAACTCTCGGCTCTGCCCCATGATGCCAGATCTTAGTCCGCTGGAAGCAAGGTTGTGCGCCTTAAAGCCGTGGGAGGTCGGATGGGTGCGTGTGGATGAACATATACCACTCCTAGAACTACTGTTACAGGTGGGTAACCTGTTCTTCTAAGAGCGTGGATATGTTGTTCATCCACACTCTTTGGCAGACTCCTAGCAGTTCTCCGGGAGGAGAGAGGCAAGGCACATAACCCCTACTAAGGAAACAGAGATTGGAGAACCGAGGCCCCAAACCCAGCATCCCGGCATGACTCAAGGTTGATGTGGTAGTGGGAAAAAAGGTATTTGCTGACTTCTAGGTAGCAGCCAGACAGATTTCCTGGATAGGGATGTCCCTGGAAGCAGCCACCAATGCAGCAGTATGGCAGGTAGAATGAGCTCTTAACCTTCTGGGAGGCTCCTTGCCCGCCAACTCATAGCACAGACCTATGCATGATGTGATCCATCTTGCAATGGTCCGTTTGGCTGCAGATCTGCCAGAAGCGGCTTCAACGTAGGTGACAAACAGCTAGCGAACCTCTCCACGAATTTCCGCCGTTCTGTCCTTATAATAGGAGAGAACACGTCTCAGGTCCAGAGTATGGAGCCTGTACTGGCATTCGAGGTGTAGTTAGGGTAGTATACCGGCAAGTCAACACCTGATTAGGTGCAACTCTGAGACCACCTTGAAAGGAATTTTGGTAGGGGCGCAAGACAACTTTGTCCCTGTGAAAGACCAGATAAGGGGAGTCCACTGAAAGCGCCTGGAGCGCCCCTGTCCTTCTGGCTGACGTGATAGCCACCAGGAAGGCTGTCTTCCACAACAAGTGTGAGAGCTCACACTTGTGCATGGGTTCGAAAGGCTTGCCCATGAACTTTGCCAAAACCAGCAAGAAATCCCACGGAGGTGGGGGTTCACACACCGGAGGGGATATGTGATCCAGGCCTTTGAAGAAGCACCCGACCACTGTTGCCTGTGCCAATGTCGGCTGACCAGCCGCGCCCGGTAAGCAGAAATGGCTGCCAAGTGCACCCTAAGGGTCGATGACCGTAGACCCCCTTTGGAGAGAGACCAAAGGCAGTCTAAAATGTTAGCCACAAAGCAGGATAAGGGGTCCAGACTCTTACCCTGACACCAAATGGAAAATATTTTCCATTTCATGGCATAACATTTCCTGGTCGATTCCTTACGAGATGCCTCCACCACAGTACAGACATCCTCGGAAAGACCCAGAGCCTGGAACTCTAGCTGCTCAGGTACCAGGCTGTGAGGTGCAGGGACTGAAGGTCCGGATGGAATACCTTCCTCTGGTTCAGTGACATCAGGTCCGGGCATGTACAAAGCCACTCTGGGGGCCTGCAGCTGAGGCTGAGGAGATCTGGGTAACAGAACTGGCGCTGCCAATCTGGGGCTACCAGAATCACCTTCGCCTTGTCCCTCCTCACCTTGAGAAGCACCTTGTGGATCAAGGGAAATGGAGGGAAGGCGTAGAGAAGGCCTGAGGTCCACGGCCTCGAAAAGGCATCCACCTGCGGCGAGCCCTGATGAGGGTGGCGGGCATGATACAGACTCAGCTTGGTGTTCTCCCTTGAGGCAAACAGGTCCACCAACAGTTGGCTCCAACGGTAGAACAGACTGTAAGCTACCTCTGGATGGAGTGACCACTCGTGGGATGTCTGGCCTATGCGGCTGAGAGCATCCGCCAGCTGGTTTGAGACTCCTGCCACATAGATGGCTAGGAGATCCGCCTCTAACCGGCTGATGAGGGTCCAGATGCAGAGTGCCTCCTTGCACAGCAGACGGGACTGCGTGCCACCCTGTTTGTTGAGGTAGTACATGGTTGTGGTATTGCCCGTCTGGACTTGAACCACTTGACCCCGGAGCTGAGGAGCAAATGCAGACAGTGCCAATCTGACTGCTCTGAGCTCCAACAGGTTGATGTGGCATCGGGACTCCTCAGGGGTCCAGAACCCGTGGGCCTTGTCGTCCCCTATGTGGACTCCCCAGCCCATGAGAGAGGCATTGGTTGTGAGAACAACCGTCGGCTTGGGGCAGACAAACAGGATCCCCTCCTGCAACCGTTCTGGGGTGGTCCACCACTGGAGAGTGTCCCACATCTTCTGGGTTACAGTGATCAGCTGGTCGAAATGACCGTGGCGCTGAGTCCACTGGGCGGCCAGCTCCCACTGAAGGGGGTGCATGTGCTACCTGCCCAACGGACCACTGAGGTGCACGCCGCCATGTAACCCAGAAGGTGCAGAAAGTCCTGGGCAGGGCGCAAGAGCCCAACCAGAAATGATCGGGCAAAGGAGGAAAGAACCTCTGCCCTCTCCACTGGGAGCTGAGCTCTGGCTTGACGAGAGTAGAGCTCTGCCCCGATGAAGCCCATCACCTGAGACGGCATGAGTTCCGACCTGGCCTCGCTGATCAGAAGGCAAAGCTGAGAGCAGGTTCTGAGAGCCAGGTCCCTGGATCTCTCCACCTCCTGAAGGGAGGAACCCGCCAGGAGCCAGTCGTAGAGATAAGGGTAAATTCGAACTCCTCGATGCCGAAGATGGGCTGTCACCACTGCAATGCATTTGGTGAAGACCCAAGGCGCCAATGACAGGCCGAACGGCATGGCTCAGAACTTGTTCAGGGTCCCTTCTACCCTGAAGCAGAGGAACCGCTGGTGGGACAGATGGATTGGGACATGAAAAACGCATCCTGTACATCCAGTGAACAAAACCAAATGTTTCGCTCCAGGGATGGTATGATCTGGTTCAGAGTTACCATCCGGAAGGTGCGAGACCCAAGATACTGGTTCAGGTAGTGGAGATCTAGGATGGAGTGCCAATCCCCCGTCTGCTTGGGCACCAGGAAGTAACTGGATACGAAGCCTGGGTCTACAGGTGGATCCAGCACTGGAGATACTGCCTCCTTGCGGAGGAGCTGAGTTATGTCATCTCGAAGAGCCGACTGCGTGCGAGCTGAGATTCTTTCCTCCCAAGGGTTGTGGGCTTGGCTGGGCGGGTACTGCTGGAATTCCAGAGGCAGTCCCTGCCCTACCACTTCTAAAACCCACCTGTCCGAAGTGATACTGGACCAGGCGGAAAGAAAGTGACGGAGCCGACCCCCCATGGGAGGACCCAGGGCAGGCGTGACTGGTGTAGGGGTGGCAACCCCCAACCCGTCACTGAGCAGGCTTAGAGGAGGAGGAAGAAGCTCCTACACTAGCGCCTCGGCCTCCTTTACGGGGCTGTTGAGGGCCCTGCTTGGGCCTAGGGCGCCAAGCTTGAGCCTGCTGCTGCTGACCTCCTTGATATGAGGGCTGCCTGACTGCAGGGGAGGACTGCCAAAAACGTTTCCTCTTCTGCTGGTTCTTGCCAGAGGAATCTTTAGCAGAAGTGGCGTCCAAGGTGGCACTGGACTGTTCAATACGCTGAAGGTGGCCTGCCACTCCTGGGCCAAACAAGTCTGTCCCAAGGAAATGCACATCAGCTAACCTGTGCTGGGTATCCACTGGAAAGGAGGATAACCGCAGCCAAGCCCTGCGGCGGGTGGCCACTGCGGCTGCTAAAGAGCGGGCACAAGAATCCCCGATGTCCAGGGCCGTCTGGAGCTGCTGTTTGGCACAGCACGGCCCTGATCACGGACTTGCTGGACCATGGTCTGCTTGTCCGCAGAGAGCTGAGGAAGTACTTCATCCAATGACCCTAGGAGGGCATGGGAGAAGTGCGCCATGATTACAGCCGAACTGGCCTGATGAAGGCCCAAGGAAGAGGCCGCGTAGACCTTACGGGCAGAGTGGTCCACGTTCTTGGACTCCTTGTCCAGTGGTCGGTCAGTGTCAGCTGAGATACCAGTACGTCTAAAGACGGAAGCAGTCATCAGGCTCTCAGCCGAGGGATGCTCCGTGAATCCCAACAGGGATCCCATGGGCACTGTGTACCGACAGGCCATACGGGCAGACTGTGCTGGGCAGGAAGCTGGACGCTGCCAAAGCTCAAGGGCTGGACCAGTAATGACTTCTGCTATTGGAAAGGCCTACATCAGGGTATCCCCCCTCTTAAGGATATCCGTAAGGGGGTACTCCACCTTTTTCTGGATGGACTCCAAGGGCATTCCGGTAGAATCGGAAATAAGGAAGAGAATGCCCTGAAAGGAGGAGGTACCTTCCTCCAAGGCCGCCGAGAGTGACTCCTCATCAGCAGGATGGGAGTGCAAACGGGGGGTATCCGAATCAGAGGAGTCGGGGTACAGCGGTCTCCCGCCCATGTCCCCTTCGATCCGCTGAGGGCAATCTGGAATAACCGTGATGGACAGACGGGGAAGCCCGGTGTCTGGACGGTCCTCTTTCGAGGGAGCCCCACTGGGGGGCTGCTTAGGCTGTGGCTCCACCCTAATAGGTGGTGAGATCAGTATGGGCCTAGCCGGAATACGGACCGGCCCCCCAGGTGGAGCAATCGAAGCCTTCGGTTCTGGAGGGGTCGGCGTAGGCCCTTGCAGTGCAGACCAAGTAATGGCTGGGGCGGATGGCGTAGCCGGCTTCTGCCCGGCCAGAATCAGCTGTTGCCACGAGTTCCTCACAGCGTCGTCCAAGGAGGATGAGGATCTGTGGCAGCGCTTCTTTTTTGAATGCCGGTGGCCTTTCTTTGATTTTCCGGTTGAAGAAGACAGAGTCCTCGATCGAGACTGACGGGGTCGGATAGGTCGATCGAGGGAAGCCAGACTCTGGGAAAATCGAGGTTGTGATTCGATTCCCTCAATCAAGACACCCACAGGAAGCATCTCGTGATCGGGGAAAGAGAGGATAGGTGTCCTCTCTAGAGAATAGTCGACTGGAGTCAGCGAGAGTGGTGCGATTGGCTCGAGAAAAATCTTGTCCGGTTCAGACGATGCCTCGGTGTCCGCTTGGCCAGACGGAAGATCTGTGAAGCTGGCGGCTAAGGAAGCGATCTCGACCGAAGTCGAGATCGCAGTTTCCTGGGACTCTGACCTCTCTCAGTCCCAGGAGCATCTTCTGGAGGAAGACTTCAGATCCTTGTCCCTCTTGTGAGGGTGGGAGGGAGTGCGAGCCCGAGGGTGCCTCACCCCTGGTGGGGAGAGACTGGCACAGCTCCCTAAAGGAACCTGAGAAGGTGGACCCGAGGTTGAGAGGGATGAAAAAACTTCGGCTGGCCGAAGCCTGAGCAGCTTCTTCCTCAAAAGCCTTCATCTGCTCTAGCTGTTAATCGGATCCCGCGGCCGCGGAAACCGCCTACCTCGGCTCCTTCGATTTCACTGGCAGGTTCCTTTTCTCTGGTCTCCCCAGCTTAAGGCGTGCCATACGGTCATCCAAAACGTTAGGATGGAAGGCTAAATAAAAGGTGGAGGTGGTGGTGTCATGACAGACACCTAGGCAGTACACACAGGTAAGGTCGGGGATCGGTGCGCGACATTTTCTGACCGCATGAACACCAGCGAAATCCAGGGAGAGACTTGTCCTCCATATCTGATACGCTATTAATGGAACTGACAACTCGAATGAGTTTAAGAGATAAATGCGGTAAAAACCGACGTTGCGAAGCCAGGGCCTATGATTACTAAAGTTAGCACGAGGGAACCTGAATCTTTCAGCGGAAAGAAGATTTGGCGTCATGGGGCGGAGCCAAGAGTTATACCACCCGGGTGGGTGGGAGGAGCCAGCTTGAAGACTTCCGGCAAGATGGAAAGGGACATGCCAGAGAGTGTGGATGAACAACATATCTACGCTCCTAGAATATACCTTCTTGCCCATATCTGGAGGTTAGGAGCTAAGGTGTTTAGGCTGCCTAGACTTATGGGCAGCAGTAATTACTGTGGAGTCCACCTGAGGGTGTTCCGCCAGGAAAGGCTCCTCCCTCGGGGCTCTATACAGCCTGTTGAATTTCTCAGGAACTGCTGGTGTGGTGGAGGGATGCTTCCAAGTAATCCTGGTAAGGTCTTGGAAGGTATCCATGAGAAGAGGGACCACTAGAGGCTTTGGCTCTTTCTGCCTCAGGTACTTCACCAACCTCTGGCGTTCTGGGTCCAAGTCCTCTGTCTCCTATCCATTAGAGGACTGGATATGCCTCATGATGTCCATAAATGAAGCACTACAACTCACCATAAACTACTCTATCCTCTCCCTGTTGGACTATGGCATCCTCGTCTACAGTGTGGCAGCTTCTACAGCCCTAAATCGTCTCTGGTTGGTGCTTAAAGCCTGCCGGCTCCTCATAGGATGTGACCGCCTCTCACACACATTATCCCTCTACAGCACAGCAAACTGGCTAAACCTTGACAACAGAATTAGGTATCACACCTGCCTAATGGACAAAATAAATTGTCCTTGGCCTCACCCCCCCTGCCCTAAGCCAATTTATCCTCACATCACCACCAGGCAGAACAACCCACGGCTTGAACAAACCACTGCTATGGGTACCATGTGGCCGTACCGCCCAATTCCAGCGAACTTTCTGCTACAAAGCCCCAACCTGAACGAATGTCCTCCCCAGCCCAATCGCGGCTGAAACCAGGCTCGGCCCCACCAAAACCGGACTAAGGAATAACCTACAAGCCTCAAACCCATGTGACTGCAACCGACCCTCACCCCCCGCCAATTTCGCTGACCCCCAGTAGCATAATGGCCCAAATGCCCAAAAATTACTTTGACAAGCAGCCACCAAGGAAACTCTCCTCTAGTGGCTGTGCGACTCTGGTGCTAAAACATCCCTACCCTAGAAGGGCAGCTCACCCGCTGAAACAAATGTACCACCATGTGTTGATAAGGAAAAATTGTTTTCCATTACTGTGTATGATCCTTGTTAGGTACTAACATCCTGTAAAATCTGTATTGTTTCCCTGTTCTTTATGTATGACGTGGCACCTTTGTAAATGGGTCTTTGACTCAAAAGGTCTTTCTGATTATCTCAAATAAATAAATAAATAAAATGTGGGGTCGTTAGGAGGGGATCTTGGAGTGCCTTTTTCTTCGAAGAACACTCCTTCCTGGGTAAAGCAGTAGGACCAGAGGAACTGGGATGCCGAACCGTGGCTCTCCGAATAATGCGAGGCCGATCCTGAATGAGAGTGAGAACAGCTTCTTTTGTTTGAGCATCGCCTACTGGAGGACCGACGGCTGTACGACTGACGACTGCTGGGGACCGGCGATGGCTAGTGACCTGACATTGGCTGGCTGAGCACCTGTGATGGCTGCAAGACCTGCGTCGGCTAGTGGACCATCTCCTGCTCAAGGAATGATGGTGGCTGGTACAGTGAAAGCGTTGCCGGTGCAGACGCTCCCTGTTTTTGGACAGGCCACAGTTATCCACCGGAGTGTGTGACCTGGATTTTTGTTTCAGCTTAAGTGGGGGAAAGTTTAGGCGCAGGGGAAGAAGGCTTTTTGCACCTGCTCTGATCCCCCAGGTTTCACCGGTGTCAGAATAGATCGGGCTGTGGTGATAACACATCCTGCTTAACTTTGCCCCACCAAAACTGAAAGAGCTCGATGAGCTCCTCGTTAAATTGTGCTACGGCAGAACCCGTCGGCAGGCTGGGTTTGTCTGGCTGGTGGGGAGGTATGGGTAAGGATGGGAAATCAGGGAGTTCCCTGGGCAAAGAATCGTCCGTCATGTCCTCTGGAGTGGAGGCTCTTCGGACCAGAGAACAGTAAGTACCTGGCGCCGCCTTCACAGACGTTCGCTCTGGGTCCGGTGCCATCGATGGTTTGGAGCCATCTGACTGCCATTGCTGGCTTAGGTGTCGCCGGTAGGGACGTAGAGGGGCGGTGAGCTGGTGTCTGTTTTGAGCAGGGCTCCCGTTCCTTCTGGGAATGAGCCTTACCCAGAGCCCTAGGTATGGCCGTAGATGAGGCTTTCTTTGGCGGGGCCAAGGCAGGTGTCGAAGGGGAAGCCAAAGTCACAACTCCCGAGGTGGAGGGTGTCCGCAAGGGCATAGCCTTCACTTTCAAGGCGGGGGCGTCAGTACAGAGACCGGGCTCTGACTACCCTTACCTGCTGCTGGTGTCTTGGCATGGACATAGAAACATAGACTTTGACGGCAGATAAGGACCGCTTGGCCCACCTAGTCTGCCCATTTCCTTACCTAGAGGATAAGCTGCAGATCCTACTTAACCAACAGCCTATTTCTTCCTACCCCCCCACAAAAATTGCCTTATGTCTGTCCCATGCATTCTTGAATTCTTCCACAGTTTTAGACCCCACAACCTCCTCAGGAAGGCTGTTTCATGCATCCACCACCCTCTCTATGAAAAAATACTTCCTCACACTGCCCCTGAGCCGTTCCCCCCTCTATCTTCAAATTGTGTCCCCTTGTTCTTGCACATCTCTTTTTCTGAAAGACGTAGCCTCTTGGACTTTGCTGATTCTACTGAGGTAATTAAAAGTTTCTATCATGCCCCCCCCTTTTCATCAAGGGTAAACATATTAAGCTCCTTTAGTCTCTCCTCGTATGGCTTCTCTTGCAGACCCTGCACCATTTTAGTTGCCCTCCTCTGGACTGCCTCCATCCTGTCTGTGTCCTTGCGGAGATGGGGTTTCCAGAACTGGACGCAGTACTCCAGGATGGGGTCTCACCAACTGTCTGTACAGAGAGATGACAACTTCCTGTTTTCTGCTGGTGATGCCTCTCTCTATATATTCCAGTATCCCCCCAGCCCTCCCTACTGCCTTCTCACATTGCTTGCTAACTTTAAGGTCATCTGATACGATTTCTCACAGGTCCCTTTCCATTTTTGTTATTGTTACTGCCCCCCCCCACCCCAAATGTGTAATCTTCCCCTGGGTTGTTGTTTCCCAGGTGCATTATTTTGCACTTCTTTGCATTGAATCCAAGCTGCCATACTTCTCACCATACCTCCAACCTTGCCAAGTCCATTCTCATCCTTTCCACACCACCTTGTGTATCAGCCCCTCCCTGGTCTACGACTTTGGTCACCCAGTCAAAGAAATCAATTAGATTAGTCTGACATGGCCTTCCTGCTGTGAACCCATGCTGCCTTGGGTTCTGTGCCCCACTGGCCTCTAGGTACTCAATTCTTTCCTTCAGAAGTGATTCCATCACTTCTCGTACCACAGAAGTCAAACTGACAGGTCTGTAGTTTCCTGCCTCTGTCCTGCTCCCACTTCTGTGAAGGGGAATCACATCCGCCTTCCTCCAGTCCTCAGGTACCACACCATCCTCCCATGATTTGCTAAAAAGGGTAGTCAGGTGGTGTCACTAGTTCCCCCTTTAATTATTTTAGAATTCTGGGGTGAACTCTGTCAGGCCCCACTGCTTTGTCCACCTTCAGTTTTAGGTGTTCTTTCAGAACCCTTTCTTCTGTGAAAGGGTGGGATCGACCCCGTCCAGAGTGCTTCTGTTATATGGATTGACATCTCACTCCTCCTCTTTTGTGAATATTAAGCAGAAGTATTTGTTCAGTATCCCTGCTTTTACTGTCCCTCTCTGCCCACCCACCGTCCTTTCTATTCAGCCTCGCTATCCCTCTGTCTTTCTACGCTCCCTGATGTACCTACAAAAAGTTTTATCCCCCTTCTTAACCGAGTTGGCTATCTTTTCCTCAGTTTTGGGCCTTTGCTATTCTGACTTACCTCCCTGCTTCCTTCTGCCTGAACTGGTACAGTTATCTGTCCTGCTCCTTCTGCGTTTCCTTATACTTCCTAAATGCTATCTTTTTCTCCCTAACTTTCCCCTCTACCTCGAGAACCATAGTGGCTTTTTCTTTTGTTTTGATTGATTTGCTTCACACAAAGGCTTGTTGCCTCTGTGATGGCAGGTAGTCTCCTCCTTCTCTTCAGAGTGTCTTCAGTGGCGGAAATGATCAGATTTGCCCGACCCAGTGGAAAAGGCCTTCTTGTGGGGAGAATGAGAGTGTGGACGCAGTTGAGACCGACTCCGGTCGTTTTCGTGGGACTTATGGCGGTCCAATTTCTCCTTATGTTTTGCAGACTTCTTCCCTTTAGAGCGCTGCATCACGGCCACTTGTTTTTAGAGTATATGGGCCTTTAGGCAGCGGATCCTAGTCCTGCTTGTAAAGCTGCAACAGATCTGGCAATTCTTGGCGTCGTGGTCTGGCCCGAGGCAAAAGACACAGGCCTCATGTGAATCTTCCGCAGGAACACTTTGTCCTCTACTGTCCAGATGAGGAAACTGACGACGGTGAAGTCGGCATACAGACTGGTGGGAAGAGCGAGAGCGAGCAGGAAAAATAAAGAAAGCGATGAATGTTTTGCTGAACTGCTAGAAACAGGTTTTAAAGGCAACGAAGAGCCGCGAGGCGGAAAAGAACAGAGATGGGGCTGGGACTGCCCGATATACCACTGGCTGGCGTCGAGGCGTCCCGCGGTACTGCTAGCTAAAGGTTTCTGATGGGTCCTAGTTCCTGAGGCATAGTCCTAACAACCTGCGGCAAGAGATCCCACTCGAAGTAAGATCCGTGGTTATTACACGTGACAGTCATCATACTGTTAGAATGTTATACTGTGACATCCCTACCTGGGGCCGAATGCTGGGAGCTGCGCAAGATGGGACAGGGTTGGGTAGATGCCAATAGCAGAAAGGAAAGATGGTTAAAACAGAAAAATGCTAATAATGAAAAAAGATGGGCACCTAAATGAGAAGCACAGACTCATATGGTGCTGATCTGAGCCCTGCACATAGTTATTTAACTGATGAATAAATTTAAAATGTCTGTATTAAATCACTTACAGAATACAATTTTCACCACTCACCTTGAGGAAGTAGCACACTAGTTAAGTTTCTAAAAAGTGGCGAAGAGGTGGTTGTTGGCACTGATGCATTGTGAAAGCAAATAAAAACATTGGCTTTTAACAAAGAATAGACTGTTGGTGTGCTGAGGGAGTCTAACCATCTTGTTATGATATAGGAAACTGTCTTCAATACACACGATCTTTCTAGTTAAGCAACAAAAAGGTGCTTAACTGAAACATTGCTGGGTTCTATTCTGAAGTACAAAGTAAGTACAATTTAACATATACCAGTAGATGATGCAGCAGAGTTTTACCTCTGCTGGCATAAAGCTCTAGAGATGGGTCTTGATGAGTGGGGTTTAATTCAGGAACCTTCCAATAACAGGTGCTGTGGGCATAGAAGGAGCATCTTTTTCTTACCCACTGTATTCACATAAATAGCTGCAAGGTAAACACTCGAGGAAGTAGGTTTTAGATAAAAGGACACCAATGCTAGTAAGTAATTAAGCACACTGGGAACTGGGCAAGAGGCACGGGACATGGCAAACTTGCTGCAACAAATGGAAAATATTTTCCACTTAAAGCCACGGCTTTTCTAGTAACTGATTTTTATGACACAAACAGTATGCCTGGAACCTCCTGCTGGAATTCCAATCTTTCAGGAGTTATGTATTTAGGTGCAGCGACTGCATTATCTGGGTGGGCTATTCTCCACATTGACCTAGTGAAAAGGTCCTAAATGAGGGGAGAGAGGGTAGGACTACAGATCCTTACGTGAAGGAGGTCTTAGTACCAAACAAACCTGGCCCAATCAGAATCACCCGGGGTTGCTCCTGATACTTTCTTTCACAGTTTAGCTCAACAGGTTCCACTTAAATTGTTCCTCTTTCTGGTGGGTGGCCCTGCAAAGAACAGGTCAAGCTTTATGTTCTCCCTGAAAGTGAAATAATCTATCCAGGGAGTTCCTCACTCCCCAAAGGTGCTGTTCAGGACCTGATGGTTTAGAGAACCGTGACTGAATGCATCCAAGAGACTCAGACGTTCTGCCAGACAGATCAGCTCACTTGCAGAGCCAATCCCCTAGTTTGAGGAGAGGGCATCAGGCCTGGCAAAGCTACCATCTGGAACTTTCTGTACTGGACGTAGAGATTGAGGTCCTTTATTTATTTATTTGGGAAATGTTTCACCAGGAAAGACAACATGAGCTGTAAACTGCTTTAGGTCTAGAATTGGCCTCAAACTGCCAGTCTTTTTGGGAATCAGGAAAAACCTAGAATAAAACCCTTTGCTTCTCTGGTGCCTGGGTACTGGCTCGATGGCCTGCTTGTGCAGAGAGGACTTAACTCCTCACAGAGAACAGACAAGTGAGTCTGGGGGTAACTGGAGGCTGCTCGACGAGCTCCAGGGTGTGATCCCTCTCTATAATCTTAATGGAGCCACGCATCCAAAGTTATGGTTCTCCGTTACATACATACGAATATACGAGGAAGCCAGCAGAAGGTGGCCATTTGGTCCATCAAGTCTGCTCGTACTGCAGGGTCCACAGTTTGAGCTAATGTCCCTGCCCTTCCTCCCCAATCCTCCCTACCCATGATCCTTACCATCCCCCACACCTATCGCAGCCTCTCTTACAGCTGCCCATTGTCTTCAATGAGATTACCTCTTCCGGCAGCGCATTTCAAGTGTCCACCACCCTCTCTGTGAAGAAGTGCTTCCTGACCTCCCTCCTAAACCTCCCACCCTCCACCTTAAGACTGTGCCCCCTCGTGTTATGACTGCCACTAAGCTTAAAGAGACTCTCCTTATCAACCTTATTTATCCCTTTCAAGTACTTGAAGGTCCCAATCACGTTCTCCCCCTCCTGTCTTCCAGTGAGTTCGTGTTCAGTGCCCTCAATCTCTCCTCGTATGCCTTACACTGCTGACCTGCTATCATCGTTGTAGCCCTCCTCTGGACCTTCTCCAGCAGGTTAATATCCTTATTGTGTGGGCACCAGTACTGAACTCCATACTCTAGATGTGGTCTTATCAGTGACTTGTACAAGGGCAGTATAACCTCCTCTCTTCTACTACTGATCCCCCTAGATATGCATCCCAGCATCTTCTTTGCCTTTGCTGCTGCTTTCTTGCACTGCGTGGAGTGCTTCAGGTCACTAGCAATCATCGCTCCCAGGTCCCTGTCCTTCTCCTCTGCTGCAGCTACTCTGACTCCACCCAGGTAGTACTCTGTCCTGGGATTCTTGGTTCCAATATGCAGAACTTTGCATTTCTTGGCATTGAAGCCAAGCTTCCAGATCCTGGACCACCTCCCCAGCTTTTCCAGATCTTCCTGTAGGTCCTGTATTCCTTCAGTTGTGTCCACTCTCCCACAAAGCTTGGAGTCATCCGCGAATAGGCACATTTTGCCATTAATGCCATCTCCCAATGTCATTATTGACACTGAACAGCACTGAACCCTGCGGGACCCACTGGTTACCTCTCTGGTGCCAGATAACGCTCCCCCAACAACCACCCTCTGGGTTCAGTCCCTCAGCCAGTTTTCCACCCATCTAGCCATCTTTTCCCCAACCCCAAGATCCACCAACTTCCTGATCAACCTTTTATAGGGCACAGAGCCAAAGGCCTTGTGGAAATCAAGACAGAGGATGTCTATCGCTTGGCCCGTCTACTATCTTAGTGACACAGACAAAGAAGTCGATCAGATTCGTTTGACATGATATCACTCCCCCCCCCCCCCAAAATGCTGCCTCGCATCCTGGAGACCATGCTCCTTTAGATACTCCACCAACTTTTCCTTTAGTATGGTCTCCATGAGCTTGCCCACAATGGAGGTCAGACTGACTGGTCTGTAATTCCCTGGGTCATTTTTGGGACAGCTTTTGTGGAAGGGCACTACACATGTTTTTCTCCAGTCCTAAGTACCACACCTGACTCTAGTGAACTACTGAATAGATCCACTGATTCAGATGGAGGGAGAACTGACCTACGACCACCACCTCCTGGTCCGAGACCAGAAGAAGGGGATCTGGCAAGGAGTCAAGCAGAGAAGGATCCAACCGCAGGGGCTGGCCCTTCACTTCTGGGGCACCTGTCCGCAGCTCCACCATTGGAGGAGGTGGGCAAGACAGCCAGGGGTCTCTGCTTCCCTTGGGGCCAAGAGGCTACACTGGATCTATTGGTCACTTTGTGAAAGGGAGGGCGCCCTCTACCTCTCAGTTGAGTATGGTAGAAGGAGTGTACAGACATAAGAGCCCTGCCTGAGGCTTTCAGATCATTGATAAATGTCCTGGACATCAGGACCAAACAGCTTAGTGCCGTTAAAGGGGGCATTAAGTGCCGTTAAAGGGGGCATTAAGCACCTTGTGCTGAACATAAGCAGCAAAACCGGAAATCCTCAGCCAGGAGTGCCTACACAGGCACATGCCCATGGCAGCAGCCCTGGCAATGGTATCTGCTATGTCACAGAGGACTCTGAGGAGGTGCTTGCTAACGTTCTCAGCTGCCTGAAGACACCGGAGCAGCTCCTGCATTTATGTGCCATCTTCCAATCAGCATTTTTGTACGCTATCATGTGAGACAGGTAGTTTGCAATTATCAAGCCCCATGTGGAGGAGGCATACACCCTCTTACTCCAGAGGTCGATTCTGCGAGACTCTTATCCTTTTTGGGGGGAGAGAAACTAAGGTGCTTAGGTGCCTCTGACCTGTCGTGAGCTGCTTTAATGACCACCGAGTCTGTTTTGGACTAGGCAGCATAGCAGGGGAACCCTTGGGGGCAGGGCTGGCACCATGTCTGGTCTGTACCAGGCTGCTGTGGCTGCATTCCTCAAGGCAGACGAGATTGGAGGATGACTTTTGGGGGAGACTCTGGGATCTCCAGGAAGTCCACCAGCTCCTTCCTGGTGACATCCTCTTCCTCAGTGTACAAGCCCATGGCTGAGGACAGCTGCTTCATCACACTGAAAAATGTGGGGTCCTCAGGAGACCTAGAAGTATGTCTAACTGAATCCTCGAAGACAGAGGAAGCTGTGGACCTGTCAGAAACCAGGATCTCATCCTCTTCCTCATCATCATTAACTCATTCCTTCCTGATGACGCCATATGGCGTCATAAAAAAAATACTTCTTTTTCCTGATGACGCCATATGGCGTCCTAAATCATTTGCTGTAGTGCCTGATGACGCCAATTGGCATCCATATCTTTCTCTTGGTGCAGCTCAAGCATTTGTTTACATTTGATGAATTGAGTTGTACCAGCTAATAGGGGACATCGTACCCTTACTGATTTTACCTAATATAATGTGTGTTCCCATTGGCTATTTTTGAGAAAACAAGCCTTAATACATAAATAAATAAATGTACTATTTTTTGCATGTGCTGTGAAAAATGTATTATGTTCATTCTACCATTAGTTTGTATCATAACAACAAATCATCTTGTTTTAGTGTAACATGTTAAGCTGATCAGGTTTACACTATAATTAATTTCATAATTTATTTTTTTTTTTTTTATTCGCGCAATCCGATTGGCCGTCACCACTTTTTTTTGTATTTTTTTGTCTTTTGGGGTATTTTTCCACAATAACATGTCACTGATGATATGATTGTTATAACTATTAGTCCATTTATACCACTAAGTGAGCTGAATATTTCTGTATTTAAAAATCGAGCTCTGTGATTGGTCGGATTTTCTGACATCATCAATTCTGAATTTAACTGGTATAAAGGGATTGTCTTAGATGCAGGCACCATCCCACTGATGAAGCCTTAGTTGGCCGAAGTGCCAGGGAACCTGCATGAATCTTTGTTGTGTCTTCCACTATTCTATTCAATGTGTGCCTGAAACGTTAGACTAAATCCTTATTTAGCATTCAAGCAAGGACTCGTATTTTTTACAACCGTCACTGGAGGAAAGTGGCACTCTGGGCTCTGGGTGTACAGTGATTTTTTGATGTTTCAGTTGGGGTGACAGCCCTCACCTGCACCGCCCTAGCTCTGTAGTGCGTCACCATTTGGTCATATTGATCCTCACTGTTGCCATGCTTGCTCTATGCTTATTGCACACATCACTATTTCCATTAACCAGTCAGAGCACACACTGGTGCAGGAAGAGCATGGTGACTAGAAACTTAGTTTCAAGATGGAGGTGCTGCTCTTATCCTAAAATACTCACTTCATTTCGGTGCCAAAACCTCGATTTGTAATCTGTATTTACTTTATTTGTTTTTATTTTTATTTATGATAAAAGTTTTCATAGTTGTTACTTTGTTCATTTTGGGATAATTTCTGGTCATCCTGTGATCACATCTTATGGATCCGCTGGCATTCCTGATGGGAGAGAGTGTTTCTTGTGCATGTACTAGATGAGGTCACATGAATTCAGCACCTTTTGTTACTTTTAAGAGTTTATGTTCGGATTATGGCTATATTAAAATCTATGGCATGTTGTTCCCTAGTTATGGATGATAAGTGGGTTAGGTCCAGTAGCATGTTTGTCTCATGCTCTGCACTTGAGTTTTCTCCTAATACGCAGTTGCTGATTGTTTAAAATGAAAAATAATGGTGTTGCCTTCAACTTATCTGGCATCAGTCCAGCCCCAATCTCTGATGCATTGTAAAGGCCAAATCAGTTTTGAATCCTCCACAGTCACTGGTGTTGTCCTTCAACTCAGTATGACGCCAGTCCAGACTCAACCTCTGATGCACTGTAAAGTGTTCTTCAGGTTAAAATCCCTCCACAGCCACTTGTAAGATCTAGCTCCTTACCATGCATCAGTCGAGCCCCAAACTGTAGTGAACAGTGAAGTGCATTTCAGGTTCAGATCCTCCTGAACTGATGGTGTTGTCCATCGACTTACCATGCATCAGTCCAGACCAATCCCATAATGCATCTGAAGTGCATTTCATGTTCAAACCCTCCACATCCACTGGTGTAGTCCATCAGTTAGCCCAATCTGTGATGCACTGTAAAGTATTCTTCAGGTTCAAATCCTCCACAGCCACTTGTAAGATCTGTCTCCTTATCATGTGTCATTCAAGCCCCAAACTGTAGTGAACACTGAAGTGCATTTCAGGATCAGATCCTCCACAGCTGATGGTGTTGTCCATCGACTTACCATGTATCAGTCCAGACCAATCCCATAATGCACTGTGAAGTGCATTTGATGTTCAAAACCCTCTACATCCACTGGTGTAGCCCATCAATTCATATGACATCAGTTCAGCCCCAATCTCTGATGCACTGTAAAGTATTCTCAGGCTCAAATCCTCCACAATACTCTTGTAAAATCTATCTCCTTATCATGCATCCATCGAGCCCAAACTGTAGTGAACAGTGAAGTGCATTTCAGGTTCAGATCCTCCACAGCCAATGGTGTTGTCCATTGTCTGATCTGGTGTCAGTCCAGCCCCAACCTCTACTGCACTGTAAAGTGCTGTTCAGTTCAAATCCCACCAGAGTCACTGATTTAGTCCATCTGTTCATCAGTCTTCAGTCCAACCTTTATCTCTGACACACTGTGATGTGCATTACTGATATGGATCCTCCTCAGTCACCATGGTGTAGTCCATTGTGCACATCAAATTCGTTAACACTACCCTCAGATGCACTGTAATGTTCTCTTCAAGTTAGAATAAGCTCCACAACCACTTTAGTCCTTGTGCTCATAATGCTTCAGACCATCCCTTACCTCTGATGCACTGTGATCGATCAGTGCCAGTGTATGGCGTATACAGTCCATTCAAATGAAACATAGCACACAGTACACATATTGCACCAATGAGCATCACTCCATGGTGCAGGCACACCCACTCCTTCCCACCCACACAGTGCGCCATACTGAATGTTGCAACATATTACATGTGTGGCGCAGGCAAACCATGTGACACAGCACATAGTACACAACCTTACAGGTGTACATGTCATCACCCCTGTATGTGTACCCACAATGTTTCTGCATGGCATATGAACACCATTACCAGGTGCAGGCAGCCCCACCTGCTTCCCTACAACTGAGTATACCCCAAGGACAGGTGCCAATTCATGACACAAAATGACTGCAGTGCCTATGAGCATCATTCCTTGGCACAGGTACACCCACCCCCTTCCTCATGACACAGTATACCCCAAATTACCAGTGCCTTTTCAGCAATTTCATCATCCTATACATATACCCATAATGTATCTACAGTGCCTGTTAGCACCATTATTAGATGCATACAGCCCCTCTCATTTCCCCAGAACATATGAAGTGCATCTGAGCCTGTATTATGAATGCAGGAACCCCCCCACCACCACACCACCACACAGTGCTTCCTCATACAGTCATTCCCTCACCTTAAACCATCCCATAATACAACCCAAAAAATAAACTATGACAGGAAATTAAATAATACACAGATTTATGTAACATGATGTTTACTGAAAGACTGTGAACCTTACATGAACAACATCATGCTTCATTTACAGTATGATAAAAACAAACAGCACAAATAAAATACAGTTTCCTATACTATCATGGGATTTTTGCAATAAAATAAAATAGTTTCTTTCAATGAAATTACACATTTTAACTACAGCACATATGCAATTAATCATAGAGAGACCTCCAGCACTAAAAATGTATCCATTTCCTGTGTCAGCTCACTGACCTACACTGGCAGTGTTCTTCCTATTTACATCACTTGACCTCACAAAGCACTTCCTTCCTGCATCACTTCCTGATATGTCTTTCTAAGGTAATGTGTAAATATGTTCTTACTAAACTAGGGGAAAAACAAAAAAATTGATAATCAGATTCATAAACTAAAATCAGTGGGTAGGAAGAATTGAACACTGCAAAATTCCAACCAGTGGAATGGAACAAAAAACTCAAACTGTAATAACAAGAGAGTCAGATATTGATTTCTGACTAAAAAAATGGTAAAAAAAACCTTGCAAAATTTATATTTAGACAATGACAGATGTTTATTGTATATTTTTAACTATTTTAATCAACAATTTTACAGAAATTTAATATTTTTGCATGACTATGTAAACAGAGCATAATTATATTTAGATAAAATCATCAGAATTTATTAAAATATGAAAACAATCTTACATGACATTAAATCCAGTTAAATAGACATTACCAAACCTCACTCATTTTGAAAAACTTTTTGTCCTGAAAAACTTTTCTTTTTACAGTTTTAAAATTGGATGTATGGTTTTTAAAATGTGTAGGTTTAAGCACAGTGCGTTTGTATGAATGCTGCAGATCTAAAATCCATTCAGGCACACAGGTGTTCTAGCAGCAGGCAGAGGGTACTTGAACATTCTAAGTGACAACAGGATAGAATGAGTTAAGAATGAGGTCTGGATGTTACTCATCCTCGACCTCTTCCAAATTCAGGTGCAGTGTCCTGGTGCGCTGCCAATGACTTGCAGGAAGCCTCCTGTAGCCGATGAGTTGGTGTAGACGACGGATGAAACTGCCACAGACGGTGTCAACGAGGAGGGCCAATACACGCACAGTTGTTGCACAACTGCAGAAGTGAATTTTGTCAGAATTTTGTTCAATTCAATGATGTTCATCAACGGAAAGGGGAGTCAACAGCACTGATGTCGAAGAACCACCTGCTGGGTCCTATGAACCATAAGAGCCTATAGCCCTAGAGGGAGAAGGGTGCAGGCCTCGACGGGAGAGCTGTTGATGACGAGCCTGTCAACGAAGGAGGGGCCGATGACCTGGAGATCGATAGCCAGCTGCCCTGAGAATCGGGCAGGTGCTGTCGGTATGGGTCAGTGTGAGCACAAGAGACTCCGACAGCTTTTGTATTGCGCAGCTGCAGCCGATGGGGATCCCTAGAAGAAGGGAAGAGGCCGTCTGGGAATGAGATCGATGCCGGTGGAAGCAGTCGTGATCTCGGTCATCCCCCGAGGACCTGTCTCTGGCCTTGAGGCCGGGAGCCTGACGACCCCGTTAGCGACAGAGGATGGTACCCAGGAGAACCCCTGCCTGGAGTTGGCTATCTGTTGATCCGTCAGGAAATGTTTGAGAGCCTTTGTGTATCACCTGAGGGTTGTTTGGTTAAACTTCTGGCAGAGCTCATAGTCAGAAACTTCATGGTCAGGCTCAAGACAGCAAAAACGGAGAGAATGTTCGGCTGTGGTAGCAATCTTCTTTCTGCAGTGACAGCGATGAAAGAAGTCGAAGGATTAACTCTCAACACAAACAAGTTGAGGAATCTCTTTAAGAGATTCTGAAAACAACTGAAGAAAAAACCATAGACAAAAAAAAAAAAAAAGGTGAGAATACTGCGTTCAAGCTTCCGTGGAGACCCATGCGAGCGAGTCAGTGGCAGGAAAGAACTGAGGAGGGAGATGGGCTGCTCATGCTTTATAGCATTGGTGATGTCGACGGACGTCGATGGCGTGGGTGGCCCCAGTTGTACTGCTGAAAATCTTCTGTGTGGATACTACTTCACCGACTGTGAAGTTCCTACAGTGTGACCTGATGACTGAGATACCCCCGAAGAAGATCTGAACCATATTACCCCCATAGGTTTCTTTATCTGAACCAACAGGGTGGACTTGCTTGGACTTTCTTCCAATGTTTTGGTCTGGATTTCTTTTGACTTCCTTAACATCTTGTGGAAGGACAGTCTGCAAAAAGTTCTTGCTATGGTCAGGGCCCAGACCCTCAGAGAATTCAGTGTGGTCACCCACAGATGGCATGGGTTTGTGGTGTTCAGTGCATTTCTTAAACTTGCATGAAGGGTTCCCCTTGTGTGAAGGCCATGACTGGGGAGGGAACCATCAGGAACTGTGCAATGCCAATAACTAAGGATGGGTGAGAACCTTTCAAAATTGTAGGATATTTGATGTACAGCAGGTGTCGAACAGAGTTGGAATTACCACGGAATCAGAAGCGTGGTAGGGCAATAAACAAAGATCAGACAGCGGGAACCAGGGCAAGAAGCGGAGACAATGTAGCAGTGGTCTGAATCAGACTGGACTATTTTGAGTACTGGCTCGTTGAGCTAAGAATGATGCAATGTGTGGGGTAATAGATGAATACTCAAATGTAGAAGCCATGCATTCTCAGATGCATAACGTGGGGTACCTCACTGCAAGCGTGATAGAGAAGGCCACATAAGGGGAGAATTCCTTCACTAGACTGTCCACCAACTGGCAGGAAGCAGCTTATTGAATCTTCTAAAAGGATGTGTTTAAAACGAAGGACATCCTGCCACCTGCTGACAGCCACTGGTTCAGCATCAGTTGTGCCAAGCTGGTCACCTTGAATGGTCGAACGCCAACATCAGGAGGCTGATTAAGAGGATAAGATCAAGAAAAGGAAATCCACAACCTCTTTCGATGGTAATGCTGATGCCATGAACGGGATCAAGACTGGGACCTCAATTGAGAACTGTACTGTTTATGCGGAAATTAACTCAGCGGAGGTGGAATACCAACTGTGGTTGGCCAGTCAGATGGCAGGTTGCAGTTTTAGTGACTGGTGTTCAGGATGTCCAGTGGTTTTGGCAGACAGGTGGTCCACAGATGAAAGTCCACCTGGACTGGGAAGGCTGACTGAGTCAATCAGGATCAGCAGGACTGGGGTTAGATAGAAGGAACCACCCTACTCTGGCCCTCCATAAGCTTGTGCATACTAACAGCAACCACTGCCATTGATGTGACTCGGCAGAATCTCACTAGGAAGACTGTACATGCCCACCAGCTCCTGATGAAACAGAGTGGCTCCTCGCGTGGCTCCAACTCCTTGAGCACTTAAGAGTCCTCATGACGCACTTGCTGTGATAGCGGAGGCGCAACTCTTCATTGTAGCAGACTACCTGCTTTAATCCTGGGCTAGTGACTGAAGACGGCGATTTGTTTCTCCACATTTGAGTTCTATAACAGCAGTCACTGGAGGAAAGCTCTCTGGTTTTCTGTGGGTTTGACTGTTCAGTCTCACAGTCTAAATCTCCTACGAGAAGACTGATGACTTGATTGCCTTCTATCGTGGCCTGCTGCAGTGTTTCCTCTGTGAGCAAAGAATAGACTTTGACGGCAGATAAGGACTACTTGGCCCACCCAGTCTGCCCATTTCCCTACCTACTGGATAAGTTGCAGATTCTAGTTAACCAACAGCCTACTTCCTGCAACCCCCCACTACAACTGCCTTATGTTTGTCCCATGCATGTTTGAATTCCCCCACTGTTTTAGACCCAACGACCTCCCCAGGAAGGCAGTTCCATGTATCCACCACTCTCTCCGTGAAAAAAAAATTTCCTCACATTACCCCTGAGCCGTCCCCCCATTATCTTTAAATTGTGCCCCCTTGTTCTTAAACACCTCTTTTCTGAAAGATGCTACCTTCCTGGACTTCGCTGATTCCCTTGAGGTACCTGAAAGTTTCTATCATGTCTCCCCTGTCCCTCCTTTCCTCAAGGGTATACATATTAAGCTCTCTCAGTCTCTCTTCAGATGGTTTCTGCTGCAGACCCTGCACCACTTTGGCTGCCCTCCTCTGGACTGCTTCCATCCTGTCTATATCCTTGCGTAGATGAGGTCTGCAAAACTGCACACGGTACTCCAGATGGAGTCTCACCAACTGTCTGTATAGATGGATAACCACTTCCCTTTTTCTACTTGTGATGCCCCTTCCTATGCATCCCAGTATCCCCCTTGCTCTCCTTACGGACTTCTCACATTGCTTACCCACCTTTAGGTCATCTGATATGACTACCCCCAGGTCCCGTTCCATTTTTATTGTTGTTAGTACCTCCCCTGCTATTGCGTACTCTTCTCCTGGGTTTTTGTTCCCAGGTGCATTACTTTGCAATTCTTTGCACTGAATCTAAATTGCCATATGTCTGACCATTCCTCCAACCTTGCCAAGTCCCTTCTCATCTTTTCTACCACCTCTTGTGTATCAACTCTGTTACAGATCTTTGTGTCATCTGCAAAGAGGCATACCTTCCCCTCCAGACCCTCTGCAATGTCACCTATAAAGATGTTAAAGAGGACTAGACCCAGTACTGAGCCCTGAGGTACTCCACTAGTAACCCCTTCTTCGGAATGTGTTCCATTCACTATTACCTTCTGTGTCCTGTTGTGCAGCCAGTCTGCTACCCAGGCTACCACCCTGGGACCCACTCCCAGGCTGGCTAACTTGATTATTAATCTTTTGTGTGGGACTGTGACAAATGCCTTGCTAAAGTCTAGGTAGGCCATAGCCACAGCCCTTCCCTCGTCTATCACTTTGGTCACCCAGTCAAAGAAATCAATTAGATTCGTCTGACATGACCTTCCTGCTGTAAATCCATGTTGCTTTGGGTCCTGTGCCCCGCTGGCCTCTAGGTACTCAATTCTTTCTTTCAGAAGTGAGTCCATCATATTCCCTACCACTGAGGTCAAACTTACAGGTCTGTAGTTTCCTGCTTCTGCCTTGCTCCCACTTTTGTGAAGGGGAATCACATCTGCCCTCCTCCAGTCCTCAGGTACCACCCCATCCTGCCATGGGATTCTGGGGTGAATCCCGTCAGGCCCCACTGCTTTGTCCACCCTGAGTTTTAGGAGTTCTTTCAGGACTCTTTCTTCTGTGAATGGACTGGTGTCAACTCCCCTACCCAGAGTGCTTCTATTGTCTGGTTTAGGTAACTCCTCATCTTCTTTTGTGAATACTGTTCATTCAGTATCTCTGCCTTTTCACTGTCTCCCTCTGCCCACCTCCACTCTCCTTTATTAATCTTCACTATCCCTCCCTTAACCTTTTTTATGCTCCCTAATGTTTAAAAAAAGAATGGCGCTGGCTGCTTGAGTGCCTGAACCAGATAATCCTTGATGGTTTCCAGATGTGTGGTGCTGAAGCAGCAATAACTCATGATGTAAGTTCCATACACTGCAAGCATTCATCCTGCACATCTATAGTTGGCAGTGTAAAACCACACATAACGCACCACTTAAACCAGATTTCTCTTTCTAGTCAAAGGCGCGGAGGATATGGCGCACATAACGTGTGAATAGAAAAAAGCAAACAATTGAAAAACCACACAAAACAGCCTGCAAACTGAACAAACTAAATCACAAGCAAGAATAGTAAAGATGCTTTTTTCCAGCGGAAAGAAACATCTGAGAGTGGTGGTGGCAGAGACCAGTTGAGATGTGACTGACAGGAAGAGTCAAGCTTGAAGAAGGGTATATGTATATTGCACTGAATCTCATCTATAGGACTTATTACGCAGCTTTAATGTAGATTAGCCTGCATGCATATAAATCTATTGCTCCTTGTATACAACACGCTATAAGACATATAGGCCACTGGATCTTTTTCTTCCAGCATATTCTATGCACCTATGCTCAAGCCCCTAATAAATAAACCTTTGGTTGGGGACACAACATGGAACGCTACTAGGCTGTTTGGTTGCTGAAACTAACAAAGACAGAGTGCAGTTAGAATATTTAACATCTCACTTGTTCAGAACTGACCATGCTAGTCTGAAATACATAATCCAGCATTAATTCATCAGTCATCTGCCACATCCAAAGAAACTAAACAGTACTGTAAAGAAAACATTTAGAACCATCGGACAGACATTATAAAGGTCAGCAAGCACTTACCCTAATTTCTTGACATATTCTAGATAACCTATAAGAATTTCATGATAGACTGCAGTCCTGAGGCATTTAGGGCGGAAGAAATGAACACTGTCGAGGTATGATATGTACACTCGCCTAGAAAGAGCAGAAATAAAGCACAGTACTGCATTAACAAAATGCACATGAAAATCACAAAAATGAAAATTACGTACTCACCATAATTCTTGCCCTTCTAGAAGTATCTCCTCCAGTGATTCACACTAATGGGTCTTAGCCAGATGCAGTAGGAACCCAAGGGAGCCAGAATTTTTAAGGAGGGCTGGTGCCGAGGCAAGCTGCGTGTATGCATGGTGCTGTGAGAGGCAGCTCGTGCAACAAGGCTTACCTTGGCACCAGCCCTCAACCGCCTCAGTGCCTTTTTTACCAAGGAGGTGCAGCATAACCTAGCAAGTACTTATGGACTTCACCTGGGGCATAAGACAGCCCTGGTGACCCATGCATAAAGGGTCAAAAAACCAGCAACAGTGTCTCTTTACAGCCCGAACCAAGAACAAGGGGTGAAGACTAATAAAACATACTGGGATGAGCCCAAAGGATGGCAGGTGTGAATGTGAATCAATGGTGAAAAAAATTCCTGGAAGATCAAGAATTACAGTGGGTATGTTATTTTCGTATCTTTCAGAAATCAATCTTCACCACTGATTCACACCAGTGGGTCAGAGTATCAAGCTCAGACAAAATCTCCCGGACTAGGAAGTAGGAGAAAAGGGTTCACTCAGGACGGAAGTCCGTTCAGGACTGTCCTACCAAAGGTGGCATACCACCTGGCATGGACATCAAGGGCATAGTGCTTAATAAAAGTGTGTGTTTACAGCCGGCGCCGTGGCGCACAGCGATGGGTGATTGCTCGGAATGCTGGTGACCAGGGTTCGCGCCCCGACCCCAGGACATCAGAAGTGGTTGTTTTTGGGGGGGGGGTGTTAGAGCATCCTTGGATGCTTCCTCCCAGAGTGTGTGTGTGTGTGCACGCGCAGTGATGCTTCTCTAGCGGCTCCCGGTGGTGGCGCGCTGTGATGTCCTCAGCAGTGTGGGTGACCACGCACTGTCAGACGTCCCATCCCAGGACACACGCTATGGCATGCCCTGTGTGGGAGGGCAGGGACCGAAAACGGGAAATTGGCCATCCAGTCCCGCTGGATGACGGCCACTTGACCCCTCCATGCCGCAGTCCCCAGAGCACACCTCCTTCGTCCCTGAACCTGATCCGGGGGCACTGTTCTAGCCATCTCCTCCCCTCACCCTTGGGGGAGAGGCCCTTCCGGTACGGTTAGTGCCGGATCCAGAGGATGCAGATTGCGGGGCGTGACCAGCGGATGCAGGCAGAGGGGGTGGACTAGTGGGCATAAGGGGCCTTACGCGAGCCTGAAGGAGTGGTGTGCTGGGGCCAGGGTGAGAGTATAGAGAGCATAACACACACAAAAATAAAGTGTGCACCGTGCTCCAAGTTGCAGCTCGGCAAATACACACAAAGTGAAACTTTGCCAGGGACAGGACAACTGCTCTAGTGGAGTGGGCACATACCTGACCTTGCAGCTTGACCTGTGCCATGGCATAGCAGTGGCATAAACAGCTCACAATCCTGGAAGAAATGCACTTAACTGTAACAGGTCCCTTTCGATTGGGATTGAAGGAGACAAAGAAATATCTGGATTGAGAGAAGCCCTTAGTTCTGCAGAGGTAAAAAGCAAGGACCCTCTTAACATCCAAAGAATGGAGAGTGCACTTTCCTTCATTCTGGAAGTAGGCAAAGTAGGTAGGCAGCAGAAGCGGCTGATTCAGATGGAACACCGACCTCACGTTTGGTAGAAACTTAGAAAGTGTTTAAGAACTTACTGTAACAGTAGATCTTCGAGGTAATCTGTCATCAGGTCACACCTATGGAACTTAGCCATCAGGTGCTAGGATCACACAGAAGCTTTTTCTGCACCAGTCCTGCTCCCACCTCGGTTCTCTGCCTAGCCAGAGGCCATTGGAGACAGGAGTCCTGCCAGGGAACTGAGGGGAGAGAGAGAAGGTGCCCAGCTAGCAGAAAGGCTGGAGCAAAAGGACAGCTGAGCTGGAGAGAGAGAAAAGGGGGTTGGGGGTGGGGAAGAGAGAGGGCATGACATGATAATAGAGATTCCCTTGAGGATCTACTGTTATGGTAAGTTCTTACATAACTGTTCTATTTTCTTTTGGGATATCTCTGTCATCACATGACACCTATGGAACGAGTCCCAAGCAATTCAAAGTGCAAAGCAGACTGAGTGGCCGGAGGCCTAAGAAAAAAGGCCCTGACACACAGCCAGGCCAAAGCCTGACCTTCTTCTGGAGGCAATGTCCAAACTGTAGTGCTTGGTGAAAGTGTGGACAGTACTCCCAAGTTGTAGCACCGCAAATCTCGGCGGCTGACATGCTTTTGAAACAGGCAACTGAAGTCACCATACCCCTGGTGGAATGGCCCCAGGAAGTTCCTTGCCATATTTCCTGTAACAAAAGACAATACAGTTGGCCAACCATTTGGACAAGCACCATTTCGAAACTTGAGCACCCCCCTCTTCAAGGGGCGAAAGAAATAAACAACTGAGAGGACTTTCTGCAGTCCTTAGTATGGTGTGTATAGTACCTGAGATTCTATGCACATCGAAGTGTGGAGCAATGTTTCCCCTGGATTGGCATGATCTGGAAAATAAACAGCTGGATGGAATGATTTAGGGTAAACTCAGACATCACCTTTAGAATAAACTTAGAATTAGTACGTTTAGAGAACCAGTCTTTGTGGAAAATCAAGTAAGGCTACTTCCACATGACAGCCTGTAGCTCAGAAATTCTTCGAGCAGAAGTAACAGCAACTAAAAACAAGCATTTGTCAATGCCAAGTGTTGCTTGCTGTCATTAGCAGTGGAAGTGCAGGAGTTAGACAGGAATGGCAGTGAAGTATTGTACTGATGCCAACTCCACCCCTACCCTGCTGAGATGGACAGGCATTGGGGCGTGCCTTTGAGTCGTCGCCCATAACGGTCACAACATTTCACCTCACCCTACCCTGCAGACACGTGTTGAGGTGTGCTTTGAAGTGTTTGGGCTTTACACTCAATTCATTCCATAAGGAAATACTCTGAAATGGGTGCAGCATAGGAGAATGGGGTGAACTTTGAGGCCAAAGGGTCCAAGGCGCACCTCGATGCCTGCCACTGGCTGTAGGGTGGGGGTGGAATGGCATAAGCATTACTGTTGACAATCCCAAGTCACACCCCTGATGCCTGTCAGTCCCCACAGGGTAGGGCGTTATGGTCGAAAACCCTAACACCCTGGGTGTTTCTTGGTATTTTTACTCCAAGTTTTCAACATGGGCTTTTTGTGATCCAACCGCATGGACAGACTCACTATCAGTTCGTTAGCCGAAAGGTGATTTTGCATAGCGACTGCTCCATTTGGTGCCACAGGTGCGAAAACACATTTCAAACAGGATGTGAAAAATGACAGCTGTACTGTTCATGAGGAGGTGTACAAAATGGCAATGCTGAAAACCTGGAATGAAAATATAAAAAAAACTGGTGAAGTCACGAGTGTGCATAGAAACTGTGCAATGCACACCTGTAATGTAATTAGTTTTGGGATTTTTTACAGCAGATTTTCAACACAGGCATTTTGGGGCCTCCGCTCATGAACAGTGTGTCTGTGATTTTCTTAATCTATCCCGAACACTGATTTCCCACAGCGACCGTGCTATTCTGCACTGGAAGTGCGAAAACCAATTTCAGCCAGGGTGTGAAAAATGACAGCTGTACTGTTCATAAGGAGGTGTAGAAAAATGCCAATGTTGAAAATCTGTACTGAAAAGATTATGAATTCGGGAACTTGTGAGGGTGCATGGAAACTGCACAATGCATGCTCGTAACAGTCATTTTATGGACTTTTGTCACCACATTTTCAACATAGCCAGTTTAACACCTCTGCTCATGAACAGTGTCACTGTGATTTTCTTAATCTGTCCCGAACGTTGATTTTGCACACTGACCACGCCATTGTGTACTACACATGCGGAAACACATTTTAGGCAAGATGTGAAAAATGACAGTTGTACTGTTCATAAGGAGGTGTGGTAAAATGGCAATGCTGATAATCTGGAGTGAAAATATTAAAAATGCTCGAAGTTATGAGCGTGTGTAGGAACTGTGCAACGCACACTCATAAAAGTCATTTTGGGGAATTTTTTCACCAAATTTTCAACACAGGGTTTTTGGGGGCCTACCTCATGAACTGTGACACTGTCTTTTTAAATTGGCCCCGAAAGGTGGTTCCACGCAGTGACCACGAAATCACCTTTCGGGACCGAATAACAAAATGACAGTGACTGAGTTCATGAGGTGGGGACCCAAGAACCCCATGTTGAAAATTTGGTGAAAAAATTCCCCAAAAATGGTCGAGATATGCACCAAAGTTGAAATAAAAAACCATTTATGCCATTATACAGCTTACCAGCATTTCTTTAGTTTGCGGTCAGCTTTGAAGAGTGCAGATGTGTTCCCGGTCCACTGAAGATCATCACGCCAGGCTACGGAGGTAGGTATGGGGTGAGGGTGTGTGTGGGGAGGTGGGGTACGCAGAAGGTGGATGCAGGTTGGTGGAGGAACTACTGGTACCAATGAGGGACCGTTTTCTAATTTACAGATTTAAAAAAGAAAGAAAAAACACCTTGCTGGAAGGTTTTCCTTTTTTTTTTTTTTTTGCAGAGTCATATTTCATTTTGGGACACTGGGGTGGGCTCCCTGCATTCCACCTGAGTGTTCTGGGGGAAGGGGAGGCTGTAGCTGACGGGGGATTGGGCACCCCCCTTGGCACACAAGAAAAGGAAGGCGCAATTATGCTGATGGGAAGTGGGCTCCCCATCAGAAAAAAATTACCAGAAGGGGGCCATGCTAACAGGGGATTGGGCACCCTTGACGGCACATATAAGTGCGGGGGGGGGGCAAAAGCAGAGGGGAACTGGGCACCACCCCTCGGCACACAACAAATATAGGAGGGGGGACATTATGCCGATGGGGAGTGGGTTCCCCCATCGGCAAACTGAACTGGAAGGGGGCATGCCGAAAGGGGCATTGGGCACCCTGTCAGCTTTTTTTTTTTTCTATTGAAATGTTTCACCAGGAAGGCACTCTGAATGGCGTGCGTCTGCTTTCCGTCGGCTTCCTGGGAACTGTGAGAGGCCGACGGAGAAGCAGTCGCCATGGGAACATAGCACAATGGAGCTATGTAATTGGCTGCTGCAGTCAGAGACGCCCCACAGCAAAAACAGCTGACTGCGTAGTGACGGGGCGCTCCCTGATTGCAGCGGCTCAGTTCCTTTGATCTAGTGGCCTGCTCATTAACTGCCGGTGATCGACAGCATGCTCCTCTATTGGCCGAGGCAGAGACCAGCTCCTGAATGGGCTGCTGCCATTCGGGACAACACTGCCACGTGTCCACAACCCGCTTGTGAAAGAAAGAGCCTGACGCACATGCGCACAAGCAACACAATAATGCATTCCACAACAGAAAGTGTAGCTCGCAAAACACTGCTTGCTCAAAAGGAGGAAGGGTCAGCTTCCTGAGCATGAAACGGAGGTCCAAAGCCAGGACCAGACTACAGATAGGAGGCTTCAAGTAGAGAATGCCTACAGGCCAGTCCACATCCAATTGGGCAATCCACCATACAGCCATCAATGGGCACATGACAGGCTGAACTAGCTGAAAGGTTCACCTTTCTAGAGGAATATTGGGAGTCCTGCATCGGATGAAGACAGGAAATACTCTAGAACTCTGTTCACTGGACAAGTAAAAAGGTCTAGCTGATGGGTAGTAGCCCATATAGCAAAGCGCTTCCACTTCATCGCGAAGTGGCCCTGGTGGAAGGTTTCCTTGCAGCCACCAGGACATTAGCCACCTTCTAAGACACCCAGAACAGTGCACTGGCTATGTCCTCAGGAGCCATGCATGCAGATGGAGGAACTTGAAGTCTGGATGGACTAGGGTCCCCTGAGCTTGTGTCAACAGGTTCCGGCAAAGGGGCAGGGGAAATGAAACTTACATACCTATAGTAATTCTTGATCTTACTGTATATCTTCACCATCATACAAGCCAGAGGTGCAGGGCCCCGTGGGAGCAATTTTTTTTTCCAAAAGGGGAGGAGCTGCCACCCTTGAGGCCAATGCACTTCGTGGTGTTTGAAGGTTGGCCAGTAACCGACGCCTCCTCCACCTCAGTTCTGCATGCCAGAGAGGGAAAACAAACAGGGGAAAGGAAGAGGGTGGATCAGGGGTGCCCGAGAGATAGAAAAAGGAAAGGAAATAAACTGAAAATGAAATAATGCCGGCCGAGAGGACAGGAAGAGGAGAACCTAGGGGTCTGGGACAGGGGGCCCCAACCTTCGGGTAGGCCAGGGGAGGGAGAGTAAGAGAGGATTAGAAAAGAGCAGAGAGCTAGAGAGGAGATAGAGAAGAGGAAATGGTAGCCCCCCATGACACCCCAGCAGAGTCCAGAGCAGACACAACATCCTCAGGATTGAAGAAGGTAAGGAGAGTCAACTGAACATCGGTCCAGCAGGACAGTAAGCAGGCCAGGGCACCAGGCTTAAAGACGCCCACTCCCTCAGTCCAGAAGAGATGGAGGGGGTGTCAAGGGTCTCCCACTCCTGCCCTTAAGTACTACAGGGTGGGGACAGGAGCCGCCCCGGGGCAGGGTCCCCTCTTACAACAAAAAAACTCAGTGTGTTCCAAGAAGACATCTCGCACCCTCTGAGCACAACAGGAGGGGCAAGAGGATACCTGAAGAAGACCCTCGCTTCAAGATGTTTATACACTGTTTTAGAAGGGGAACCCTACCCAGGAAGGATCCAGCTGGAGACCAGCAGGAAAGGAGTCACAGCTCCAGAAAGGGAAGGGGACCGGGAGGACTCCAGGGCCCTCCCCATTTCCTCCAATCTCGATGAGGACTCCACAGGTCGAGATGACCAGAGCTGGCAACCCAGATCCTCAAGAGGAAGGGTACAGGTAGCCAGCTGGAGGAGAGGGTATCCCCATCAGGACCACGAGAAGAGGGCCCGGGGAGCCTCTGTCATGAAAGGGCAAGTACCCCTGCTTGCCCTCCCCCAACGGTGGGCCTCTGTCACTTCAGCGGAAGAAGCAGAGAGCCTGGAGGTACCAGTAGGACCCAGCCAAAAATTAGCCTCAATTGGGGTAAGGCAAGCAGGGAGGAGGCACTGCCCAGAAGCTGAGGCCCAAGAGGGGATGGAGGGCAGGGAAGCAGTGATGAATGGTAAAGATAAACAGGAAGATCACAAATTACGGTAGGTATGTAATTTTCATATCTTCCCTGTATCAATCTTCACCATTCATTACTGGTGGGTGATTACCAAGCCCCCCATAGGGGGACCTGGTACCTCCCTGAGGGAAAGGTTTTCCCTCAGTCCCCTGTGGTGGAAAGACAGGGAGGGGAGACACTTACAGTCCAAGCTAGGTCTGTGACTGGTCAGGGTGAGACCTTTTGCCTAGAAGAAGGAAGTCGGCCCTCAAATTGCCGCCGCACCCTGCGGGAGAAGAGGTGGGTCCCCCGGAAAGTGGAGGCAAGCACCCTTTGCTGGACCAGGGGTGTCAACCTGGAAAGGCGAAGCCACGCCGTCTGCCTAAAGCAGATCAATGTCCCCACCAGTCTGGATGCCACCTCACTGCCATCATACGATGCCTTTGCCTGGTGCCTCGCAAGCTCCAGGCCATGCGCGGGGGAGGAGGTGATGGCTTGCCTGGCTGCCTCCGATTCAGGCATCGATGCTAGCAACTGGCCTAGCATCGACCATAAGTGCCTGTTGTAAGCAGCATGATGGTCCTGATGTAATGCAACACAGAGCATAAGGTGCACCAAGAAGACTCTCCTCCCCCATCGGTCAAACTCCTCAGAGTTAGCCTCTGAGGGCCGGCTGTGTCTTGGGCTTCTGTGCTTGGTAGGGGTGTCCAGAAGACTCACTCCTGAGGTGGGGTGAGGCAAAGCTCCTGGAGATCCCTGGAGTGCGCAATACCTGAGCTGGCAGTCCATCAGGGCTGATGGACACTACCAGGTTCGGTACATTTCCTGAATAGGAACTGGCCAGGGCGGGCACCACTAGGTGATCCGCACTGTATTCACTTAGAAAAGCGCACATCGTTCGGTCAAGATTTTGTTTTGCCACTCTGGATACATGGAGCTCGTCGACCAGCCTCAAAAGGAAAAACTAATAGGTCGTCTGGCCAGCATCAGAGGACAGGTGGATGGATCCTCTTCCTAAGGTGGGGAAGACAAGGAGCCTGATGAGCCCGAAGAAGAGTCTGGCTGCTGCTGGGGAGGCAGGTGGAACACCTGCTCATCCATGGCTCTCACACAGCAGGGAAATGCAGCAGCAGAGGCCCTGAACTGCTCCCCAGGTCAAGGGCCCCGAAGGACCCACATGGCCCGTGAAAGAGGGAAGGAAGAGGGAGGGGAGAAAGTGGTCTCACCGGGGGAGAACACCCTCTACCAGGGCTATTAGACCCTGCAGACAATCCAACACCAGGGAGGGATCCACTGGCCTCCTTAGACAATGGCCACTCAACCAGACTGAAGAGGTCTGGAATAAGCCCAGAAGGGGAATCCCCCTTGTGAGGCAACCGGGGCTGCGTAGGTCCAGAAGGAGCCCTAGCCCCTTACCAATTACTCACTAGAAGAAGATGAAGGGGAGATGGAAGGTTCAGCGCTTTGGCTCCTCCCCGGGCCCTGTAGGGCTCCAAGGGAGGTCCACCTCACCTCCCCTCGGCCCCTCACCTACTCTGAGAGGGACCTCTTCCTCATCACCAACTGCAGGAGCTCCACTCACCCCGCAACACCCACTGGGGAAGCAGTAGGCTGGGAGCCCCACTTCTGGCACAGGAGGACAGAGCGGTGCCAAAAACTGTGCCGGCTCTGGACCTGGTGCCGGAAGACAATTTCTACCTGTGCGGGAGTACTACCATCACAAAGTGCCCCTACGGTACCGCGAGCAGCTCTGGGGAGGCTTCCAGCGCTGGCACCAGGGCCTATGCAGATCGTAATTACCGTCCCCGAAGAAAAAGCAGATTGGGAGAGCGCCGTAGTGCTGGGAGGAGAACCTCGGGACCCAGAGGAGTTTGGCAGGCAATCCAGAGCTGCATCCTGATCATCCTCCTCCAAAAAGGTGACGATCAGGGAGATCAGCAGAGAGGCCACCCCCAAGGTCCTCCTGTCCTAGACCCGGCAACGACCGCGGCACCACCCTGCTCCCGGGAACCACGAATGGCTCCAGAATCAGAAGCGGCTCCGACGGGTGGCACAGAGGAAGCCGCCGGGCCTAGCAAGCATAGTCCGCAACACCGGGGGAGCCTGCACCTCCAAGGAGATGATCACCAAGACGGTGCCCCCAGCCAGGTCACCGGAGGAGCCAGACTGTCCCTCTGGCACCAGAGAAGAGACCTCTGCCCTGGTGAGGCTGGAATGGGTGGAGGTCCCCTCCTTCGCGGTCCATATAGAACTGGGAGAGGACCCAGAGGATGGGTTAAGAGACCTGTATCTGGCGTTCCGAGTACAATGCCACCCCCCTGAAAGATGGCGAAGCACGGCTGACCTTAAATGCACGGTATTCAAGCACTCTGCAGTCATAGAAACACAGAACTTGACGTCAGATAAGGACCGCTTGGCCCACCCAGTCTGCCCATTTCCCTACCTGATGGATAAGCTGCAGATTCTAGTTAATCAACAGCTTACTTCCTCTTACCCCCCATTAGAATTGCCTTATACCTGTCCCATGCATTCTTGAATTCTCCCACTGTTCCTGACTCCACAATCTCCTCAGGAAGGCTGTTCCATGCATCCACAACTCACTCTGTGAAAAAATACTTTCTAACATTACCTCTGAGCCGTCCTTCCTCTATCTTCAAATTGTGCCCCCTTGTTCTTGCACATCTCCTCTTCTGAAATATACTACCCTCTTGTACTTTGTTAATTCCCTTGAGATACTTTAAAGTTTCTATCATGTCCCCCCTCTCCCTCCTTTCCTCAAGGGTATACATATTAAGCTGCTTTAGTCTCTCCTCATATGTCTTCTGGTGCAGACCCTGCACCATTTTGGTTGCCCTCCTCTGAACAGCCTCCACTCTATGTCTTTGCGGAGATGGGGTCTCCAGAATAGCATGCAGTACTCCAGATGGGGTCTCACTGTCTGTAGAAAGGGATAACAACTTCCTGTTTTCTACTGCTGATGCCTCTCCCTAGGCATCCCAGTATCCCCCCCAGCCCTCCTTACTGCCTTCTCACATTGCTTGCCCACCTTTAGGTCATCTGATATAATTACTCTTAGGTCTCTTTCGATTTTTGTTATTAACTCTTCCCCTGGGTTTCTATTTCCCAGATGCATTACTTTGCACTGAATCTGACCTGCCACATATTTGACCATTCCTCCAACCTTGCCAAGTACCTTTTCATTCTTTCCACCCCACCTTGTGTATCAACCCTGTTGCAGATCTTTGTGTCATCTGCAAAGAGACATACCTTTCCTTCCAGGTGCTCTCCAATGTCACTTATAAAGATATTAAAGAGGACCGGTCCCAGTACCGAACCCTGAGGTACCCACTAGTTACCCTCCTCTCTTCACTGTAGACTCCGTTTACTATTACCCTTTGCGTCCTATTGTCCAGCCAGTTTTTTTATCCTGGCTACCACCTTCAGACCCACTCCAAGGCTGGCTAACTCGTATATTAATCTTTTGTGTGAGACTGTGTCGAATGCCTTGCTAAAATCTAGGTAGGCCATATCCACAGCCCCTCCCTGGTCTACTACTTTGGTCACCCAGTCAAAGAAATCTATTAGGTTTGTCTGACATGACCTTCCTGCTGTGAAACCATGCTGCCTTGGGTCCTGTGCCCCACTGGCCTCTAGATACTTAATTCTTTCCTTCAGAAGTGATTCCATCATTTTCCCTACCACTGAAGTCAAACTAACTGGTCTATTGTTTCCTGCCTCTGCCCTGCTCCCACTTTTGTGAAGTGGAATCACATTTGCCCTCCTCCAGTCCTCAGGTACTACTCCATCTTCCCATGATTTGTTAAAGAGAGTAGTCAGTGGTGTTACTAGTTCTACCCTTAGTTCTTTTAGTATTCTTGGGTGAATCCCATCAGGCCCCATTGCTTTGTCCACCCTCAGTTTCAAGAGTTCTTTCAAAACCCTTTCTTCTGTGAATGGACTGGTATGGACCCCATATTCAGAGTTTCTCCCTTGTTTGGTTTAGGTACCTCCCCCTCCTCATCAGTTGTGAATACTGAGCAGAAACATTCATTCAGTATCCCTGCTTTTTCACTGTCACCCTCTGCCCACATCCCCTCCCCCTTTATTAAGTCTCTGTATCCCTCCCTTGGTCTTTCTTCGCTCCCTAATGTACCTATAAAAGATTTTATCTCCCTTCTTAACAGAGTTGGCTGTCTTTTTCTCAGTTTGTGCCTTTGCAATTCTGACTACCTTCCCTGCCTCCTTCTGCTTTAATTGATAAAGTTCTCTGTCCTGCTTCATCTGTGTTTCCTTACATTTCCTGAATGTTATCCTTTTCTCCTTAACCGTCCCTACCACCTCTTTTGGGAACCATAGTGTTTTTTTCCTTCATTTTGTTTTATTGATTTGCTTCACACAAAGGCTTGTTGCCTCTGCGATGGCTGTTCTGATTATTCCCCCAACCCTCCTTCTTGCCCATTTGCTAGTGCTTTTCTGAGGCACTCTCTCAATTTCCCAAAGTCAGCCTTCCTAAAGTCCAATACTCTTGTTTTTGTATGGCTTGACTCTATGGCTGTGTTTACTGTGAACCGCACTGTTTGGTGGTCACTTGTTCCCAGATGGCTACCTGCTTCTAAATCTGAGATGCTTTCTCCTTCCCCATTTGAGAGTCCCAGGTCTAAGATTGCTCCCTAAGATACTCCAGTTAACATCTGGCATATTCAGGTCCCCCATCAACAATATCTCCCCTTTTTCTGCCATTTTAAGGATGCCTTCTATCATTTCCTTGTCCATTTCCTTCCCCTGAGATAGGGGTCTGTACACAATCCCCATGCGGATTGTGGTGCCATTTCCTGTCTCCAGGGTGACCCACAGTGACTCATCAACTTCCTGTTTACTCTAGTTCTGTTGCTTTAATCCCTTCCCTTATATAGAGAGATACTCCTCCTCCTCCTCTTTTACCCACCCTGTCCCTCCTATAGACTGTGTATCCTGGTATGTTGACATCCGACTCATAGTTCTCTGTGTATCATGTTTCAGTGACTGCTATAATATCCAGGCATCCCTCTTCCATCAAGGCCACTAGTTCGGGGAGCTTGTTGCACAGACTGTGGGCAATGGTACTCATCACCTTCCATTAATTTTTAGTCCACAGAGATGCAGGCGTCGCAACGGCCCATATCATGGTTTGAATCCAGGCAGGTCAAGCAACGATCATGACAGTCTGAAATGTCAATCTGCTGGCCACAGGAACACCAATGTATTGGGGGCCGGCCCGCTTTAGAAGATTTTTTCCTTTTGTCCCCCGAACTTCGCATGGACTTACAGATCAAATAAACACAAAACTCAACAAAAGACTCGGCACTGAAGAAAATAGAAAGATCTTATCAGTCTTGCAGTTGAATATGGAGCAGAGTGAACAGACAGCGGCAGAACTTTTGAGGCATCGACGAACAAGTGGGCCGCAATGGAGTATTTCTTCGGCTCAGTCATGAGGTGGCTACGCACTCGATGGCGGGAGAAGCTGCTGAAGTGGAGGAAGAGTCTGTGTCACTTACTGGCCAACCCTTAAGTGCCATGCAGTGAGTCAGCCTCAAGGGCTGCCCCCCCCCCCCCTTTTTTTTTGAAAAGACTGCTACTCCCACAGGGTCCGGCACCTCCGGCTTGTACCCACCAGTGATGAATGGTGAAGACTGATATAGGGACAATCTGGAGGTTCCACAGCCAATTGCTGCAGTAATGGAAGCCATATCTGATGAGGCCAGAATGGAGCCACTAGAATTAGTAAGGCACCCCAATCTGTAGCTTGACGAGTACCCTCTAAATCAGAGGAAAGGGACAACGCGTGTTGCAAGAAAACTCCAGACCCTAGATCTAGCAAGCAGAAACGCAGTGGTTTTGTGTTAGTGGGGACGCAAAAAGGTCCAACTCTGGATGACCCCACCTGTCGAACAGGTCTTCTACAACCAAAGTCAGCAGTTCCCACTCATGCATTTTGGACTGTGACCTGCTGAGGCTGTTCGCCAAGGTGTTTTGGCTGCCTGGCACATGGGCGTCTGACAGTGCCAGACTGTGATCTAGAGCCCAGTACCAGACAGTCATCGCTTCTCGGCACCAGGGGTAGGAATGAGTCCCCCCCATGCTTACTGATGTAATAGACTACACTGAGACTGTTCAACTGCCCCAGCAGAGGGCCTGCAGAGAGAGATGGTTCTGGAAGGCCTGGAAGGCATACAGAACTGTCCTCATTCTAGCACGTTTATGTGGAGGCAAGTCTCCCACTGGGACCAGGGCCCTGGGTCCGATAATGACCTAGGTGGGCTCCCCAATCCAGACCCAAAGCATCCGTGGTGAGGATTTGATGAGGACTGGGGATAAGGAAGGCAATCCCTTTTAAGAGACTTGCCGGGGTTCATCCACCAGTGAAGCACTCTGTGGATTGTGGAGAAGACAAGGATCAGCTGGTCTAGATCGTCCAAGCACTGATCCCAATGGACCCTGAGGGTCCACTGCAGGATCCTCCTGTGCAACCTGGCCAAAGAGACCGTAACTATGGCCGTGGCAATTAAGCCTAGCAGCCTCAAGAATGTCCTGGCTGGGACATGCCGGCTCTGGCCACCTCCTGGGCAATAAGGCAGTCTGCCCTGTCCTGGGGAAGAAGGCCTTGCCCTGAGTAAAGTTCAGAAATGGAAATTATGTACTCACCATAACTCTTGATCTTCCCAAGTATCTTCACCATTCATCACCCTTGGGTCTAGACCGAAGGACTGAACTCTGATAGGGAGCTTGTCTCTCAAAAAAAGTTTTGGAGCTGGGGAAGCCAACGTTGGAGACGGTGCCACCCACGAGGCCGATTTACAATGTGGCGCTCGCAGACTGGCCTGTAACTGATGCCGGCTCCTTTCAGCTCCTCAGCTCTGTCCGCCAGGAGAGGAAGAGAGAAATAGGGTAAGAAGGGAGGGCAAGAGAGCCTAAGAGATAGGGAGGGAGGGGGGGAACCCCCAAAGGCCAACTTAACAGAAAAAATATAGTTAAGTAGAGGGACTAGGTAGGGCAGGGATGGCCAGCACGCTGGGCAGCCTTAGGTAAAAGAAAGAGAGAGTTTGCTAATCCTCCTCCTTCCACTGCCCCCCCTTTGGTCACTGACGCAGGGGCCCTCAGAGAGTACGCAAAGCAAAGGTGCCCGTTTTATCAGATCGGAGGTCTGAGAAGTAAATACTGGTTTGTTGAAAAGAGAGCTTAGGAATAAGTCAAGCCAGGCAAGCGAGTGGATGTAGAACAGACTGCACGAACAGTATCTGTCTCCACTTTTTCCTTTTTTTTTTACTGGGCATGGAGTGAACAGTTGGACATAAGGAGGCAACAGAATGGAGGGGTAGGATATTACGGCACAGGTGATCTCCTTAAGGAAAGGTGTTCCAGGATCACCTCTCTAGTGTACTTTTTTTTGTAAAACCCTCAAAGGAAAGGTAAAGGGGCTCGCAGATAGTAAGCGAGAACCACAGGAGGACCTCTTAAGTCCCTGACCACCTGAGTGCCCTACTGAAAGAATCCCCCTAGAAAGAGGAGGCTGACACAATGCCTCAAATGTTCCTTATGTCCTTGTTCATTCTTATAACTTGTATTGTTATCCCAGATCACCCCTGAAAAAGGGACCTTCGGGGCTCAGTGGGCCTACCCGGTCACCAAAATTTAATAAATAAATAAACCTGAGTCTCCTTTTTTTTTGGTCCCCCCCAAGGTCCCTTCTGCTATCACCCGACTGAGGAGTCGAGTCGAAGAGAAGCCAGAAAGGCCGACCAAGCCTGAAAGAAGGCAGAGTTTGCCTAGAAGAAAAATACCATCTCACCTTAACTCCCACCCTTGTAAGCATCAAGGGAGCAGAGGGAGACAGAGAGATGGGGGGATGGGTCTTGATGATGGTGAAGATACTTGGGAAGATCAAGAATTACGGTGAGTATACGATTTCCATATCTTCTCCAAGTCAATCTTCACCATTCATCACGCTTGAATGAGAGTGCCGAGATGGCAAACCCTGAGGGAAAAAATCCCTCGGCCTCCTGTGGGGGAAAGCACAGGAAGGGGGAGGCCCCTTACGTGCCTGGCAAGGCCCATGAACGGTCAGGGGCAGGCAGAGGCTCCCAAGCCCTGGGAGATCAAAGGCGCACCTGCAACTCATGCCTTGCCCTCCGAGAGAAAAAGTGGGCCCTCAGGAAAGGTGAGGACAGCACCTTACGCTGGGGCCAAGGGTGACAACCTCAATAGGATAAGCCATGCCATCCTCCTTACGTTCCTACCAGCCTGGAAGCCCCCCACATTAGCATCATATGCGGCTCTGGAGAGGAGTCTTGCAAGCTCCAGGCCCAGTGCAGAAAGGCTAATGGCTTGCCTGTTTCTGCACAATCAGGCATCACAGCTAGAAGCTGACCTAGCAGTGTCCAGAGGTGCCTGGCGTAGGCTACCTGGTGCGCCAGATTAGCCACAATACATAAAAGGAGGCGCGCCATCAAAACCACTTCTTCGCCAGCTGTCAAACTCAGCTGAGTCAGACTCTGGGCAAAGTGGTCGTGTCTGGGACAATGACGACCAGATGGGGTATCCGGGAGCTCTACTCCTGAGAAGGGGTGAGACATGGCACCTGGAGATCCCACAGCAGTGCAATACCTACGCATGCAGTCCCTAGGGGCAGGAGCTGGGGCAGCGGGGCATTGCCAGACAGCATACAAGGCCTCCGTGAATGACAATGGCCAGGGAGGTATGACCAAGTGGGTCAGCACTGTATTCCCCCAGGAATGCCTGTGTTGCAAGGGTAGGGTTGTGTACGGCAAAATGGGAGATATGCAGCTCCCCCAACATCTTCGCCAGGAAGCGACAATATGATGTAAAGTCCGCATCAGCAGAGTAGTGAAGGGAAGCATCCTCTGCCTTGGTGGAGGAAATGGAAGATTCAGAGAAGCTGGACTAAGAGTGAGGCAATGCTGGGGTTTGAGGTCTAAAGATGACCTCATTAAGTGCTCTCAGGTACCTGGAAAACGCTGCCGCCAACCCCCTGAACTTGTCCCAGTTCAGGGGGCCCCCCCTGGGCCAAGGAAACCGGGATTGGTGGGGGGCAGAGGATGAACAGTGGGAGCAGCCTGGTGAACCAGGGAAGGTCCTCTGCAAAGACTGTGAGACTGTGCAGGAGACCCCACCCGAGGGGGGGGGCTGCCTACCCACCCACCTACCTACCTCAGGGTGCCCAACAGCAGAAGGGCAAACAGGGTGGTACCCCTGCAGAGGGAACCCCCAGGTGACTAGAATGGAGCCGTACAGAGCCTGAAGAGAGGCCCCTGTCCCCACCGACTACAGATCTCCCTCCAAGAGGAGGGAATGACAAAGCGGCATTGGTGCTACGACTCTTCCCTGAGCCCCTAGAGGCTCCACAGGATGACCATGGCACAGACTGAGCCCTGCCCAAGAAGGGAAAGACCTGCCCCTCAGAGGAGGCCTAACGGACAAATCCAGGTGAGAAGGAGAGGGCCCAGTCGCTTAGGAGGCCACTGTGGACCCCGCCCCCCCTCGGCACTGTCTTCAGCAGCCGAGCTAACCTCCGCCCGCAAATGAACAGGGAAGGAAGACTTGGTACTGGAGATGGTGCTGGCCATGGTGCCGCCGTCGGCACTTAAGAGTCCCTGGTGCTGGAAGAGACTTCGGAAGGCTCAGGGGAGGCAGCACTGCGGGAGAGTCCACAGCCTCCAGAGCCACCAAAGGCCTCAGGATGACCCGGGAAGCATCCAGGGACTCCTCAGAGCTGGGCAGCCAGTTGGTTTCATCAAGATCTTCGCTCTCAGAGGCGGAGGGTGAGATCAGTGAGATCTTCTGGATAGCCACTCCCTAGATCCTAGGCCCTCCGGCACTGAAAGTGGCGTTGGATGGTAGCCTGGGTGAACTGCGGGCACAGCCCTGCTCACCACTGTTGGAAACTGAGTTGGCACCGGGCCACGGCAGCACCAAGAGGACCACCATAACAGCAAGCCCAGCATATAGCTACGGCACCACATCCGGGCTCGTCCGAGTCTCCAAGGAGACACCGGATCACGAGGAGTGCTCAGTCCCCCCCCCTCCGGATGATGGCTGCCCCACCAACCCCTTGCTGAGGCCCCTTGTTTCACCAAGATTTGAAATGGGGGAGGGGGGTCCGCTCTCCGCTGGCCCATACAGAACCAGGAAGGGGCTCAGGGGAGGAGCCCAGAAATCTTGTTTTGGCATGCCGAGTGTGATGTTCACCACCAAAAGTTTGGGGGTTATCTCCCCAACCTCACTGCACAGATAATAAGGGTGCCATAATTCACAGAGAAACCGGTGTCTCACTAGTACATAGCTTGGCAGGGACCCAAACAAGAAAAACAACGGTTGTGAGGGTCAGACACAGTATGGAGTTGCCACAGGGGCACCGACACATGGGGGCAACCCCCGCTTTCTTTGAAGACTTTTTAGGCCCTGGACCAGACATCACCGCAGACAGAAAGAAAACAAAAAATGAGTAAGGAAAAACTTGGTGCCGCACAAAAATAAAATAAGAAAAAGAAAATTAGTGCTGAAAATGGTACCGAACTTACGGCATCGACTACGGGGTTAAACAGTCTTTTTGAAGAGGCAAGGTGTCAAGGAGGCCAAAACAGAACAGAGATGACACAGATTCTGTGAGTTCCCTTGAGGAGATCCTTCCTCGATGGCGGGAAAAGCAGAACTGAGGAGCTGGGAGGAGTCGGCATCGCTTATGGGCCAGTCCGCGAGCGCCATGTAGTACGTCGGTCTCGTGAACAGCGCTGTCTCGGACATTGGCTCTCCCAGCTCCAGAAACTTTTTAAAGAGACAAGCTTCTGAGCAGAGTCCAGTCCTCCGGTCTACACCCAAACGTGATGAATGGTGAAGAACTGACTTCGGGAAGATCTGCTCCCATGTACTGCAACTGCTGGGACAGGGTCAGCACAGACTTGGTCCAACTGACAGTGATGCCCAAGGACTGGAACAACTGTAGGCGTGCTCTAGAGTCCACAACAGGCATTCCCTGGACTGGGCTTTCAGTAACCAGTCATCCAAGTATGGGAACATATAGAGGCCTTCGTGCTGGAGGGCTGCTGCTACAGCTGCTAAGCACTTGGTAAATACCCGTGGCGCAGAACATAAGTCAAAGAGCAATATCCTGAACTGGTAATGCTCCCCCTGGAACAGGAACCGCAAGTACCACCTGTGCGGGGAGGGGGGTCAAACTATGATATGGAGATAGACATCCTGCATATCGAGGGAGCATAGCTAGTCACCCTGCTTGAGCAGAAAATGAAGGAGGCCGTGCAGAGTCACCATCTGGCACCTTTTGTATTGGATAAAAAGATTCAGCTCCTTGATGTCTACAATGGGCCTCAAGTTCCCTGTTCTTTTGGGAACGAAAAAGAACTGGGAGTAGAACCCCTTATTCCTTTGATGCATGGGCACTGGTTTTACAGCTGTTTTGCGCAGCAAGGTGAGCACCTCTGTGTGGTTTGGAGGATAAGAAGTGGGGACTTGGGGAACATCTGGAGGCTGTTCTAGAAGTTCTAGAGTATGGCCCCTTTCCATTATCTGCAGGATCCAAACATCTGCAGTAATGGTTCTCCACTGTGACAGAGGAAGAACGGACTTCTGACCACCACCTCTTGGCTTGAAACAAGAGATTTTTTTTGGGGGTGTTGTCTGTCAAGGTGTCAGGCTGAGGCGGAATTGGCAGCTGGGGCTGCTGCTCCTCCTCTGAAGTGCTTAGCTGAGGAACAAGTGGTGGAGGAGGGGGCAGGCAAGGCAGTGCTGGCCCTGGAGCTTGGTTCCAGAACCAGACTTTTGAGACACCTTACAAAAGGAGAGCCTCGGTCTACTCCTAGGTTGGGTATGATAAACGGAGTGGACAGACCGAACAGCCCTGCAAGAGGTCTGCAGGTCATTGATAATATCCTGCACATAAGGGCCAAAGACTTTGTGACCCATAAAAGGGGTATTCAACATCTTTTGCTGGATGTCAGCTGCAAAGCCAGAGACTCTAAGCCAGGAGTGCCTTCTATGGCAAATGCCGGAAGCAGCTGCCCTGGTTGTAGTATCAGCAATATCATAGGTGGCTCTGAGGAGATGCTTACTGACATCTTCCGAGGCCTTGATAATTTTAAGGAGCTCTTGTTTATGGGAACCCTCAGGAAGGCCCTTCCTTCAGAGTGTGTTTTGATACTTGATTAAATGAGCCAAGTAGTTGGCAATTCTAAGGCCCGCAGAGGCGAAAGTCCTAATGCCCCAGAGGTCAAACCTCCTGAATTCCCGATCGGGGGGAGGGAATTAAGGTGCTTGGTCACCTTAGTCCAGTCATGAGCAGCCTTGATTACCACTGAGTCTGTTTCGGGATAGCCTGCATAAAAGGGTAGCCCCTGAGGCGCCTGGTAAATCAGCTTTTCCGGGCATGGCAAGTACCAGGTTGGGTCTGTGCCAGGCAGCAGTTGCAGCATCATTCAGTGCAAGCAGAGGAGGAATAACCCTGGGTGGTGATTCTGTGATCTCCCAAGAAATCCACCAGATCTTTCCTTGTGACATCCTCTTCCTCAGTCTGGAACCTCATAATAGAAGAGTGTTGCTTCATGATATTGAAGAAAGAGGGTTCTCGGGAGGGGGCGGGGCCTGTGGGTGTCTAACAGAGTCCTCAGTCCTGGAGGAGACAGCAGACCTATCATAGAAGTCAACCTCAATGTCCTCCTCCTCATCCTCAGAGAATGAGATCAGGGTGGTATTCCTCCTCTATGTCAGCCTGTTCCGAAGCAAGGACCAATGGTTGGAGTACCAATGACTCTCTAGAAGGCGCAGGACGGATGGGTACAACTCACGTCGAGGCAGCACCCGATGGTGCAGGTGACGTCGGCCCAGGCTGTGGAACAAACTGTTGTATGATAGTTGAGGCAATGAAGAAAAGAACAGAGTTAAGGTCAACGGCAGGAAAAAGGACGCACTGTTAACACAGGTATCGATGGAGAGGGTGCGGAACCCAGTTCCAATGAACCGCCACTAGCCAAAGAAGAGGTGGTATGGCCCAGCACCGGTGTATCTCGAGATTTAAGAGGTCTGTGCAGCAGGGCCGGGGTCGATGACTCGAAGCCCGATGGCCCCTCTGCAGCCTTGAGAAGGCTGGGGGAATCTCTCCTCTGTGGGAGGGCCCGAAAGGAGCAGAGGCTTGCATGGAGCGAGGCATCAAAACCTTCAATGGAGCAATCCCTGGAGAAAGAAGAATCCAATGAGGACCAGGATCACAATCAGGGGAGCGGTCTTTATCCTGATAGTGTCTCCCGAGGACTTGTTCGGGCCGTGGCAGCCGAGAGCCTGAAGAGGATGCCGCTGACTTTGTGGGGTGGGGGAGAAGACACCTGCTTCCACTGGCTGCCTGTTGCTCCATGAGTAACTTCTGCAGGGTTTTCTTGCGTCTGCGCCAGGCGGTAGGTTGAACTTCAGGCAAAGCACATAGGCAAGAGAGCTGTGATGAGGCCCAAGACAGCAGACACAGAGTTTATTGTTGTCGGCTGAAAAAATCTTTCCACAGCTGCAGTGATAGAAAAGAGCTGACGAAGATGTAGTTCTTGATATACAAAGACAAAAGGAATCGATTTAAAATAAAGTGACAACAGCTGTAACCAAAGAAAAAGGTAAGTAGTTCTGGTGGTTGAACTGAGCAATAAAGCTTCTGTGGAGTCTGTGCGTGAATGGTCGATGGCGGGAACAAACTGAGGAGGGAATAAAGCCACCCACGCTTATATAGGACATCTAACATCTGAGCCTAATGTCGGCATGGGCAGCCCCTAATAGACTGCAGCAGACAAAGCTTCCATGTGCACCTAGAGCCTGACAGCTAAGTTCCATAGGTGTGACCTGATGACAGATATCCCCGAAGATCTACTATGTTCTTGTGGAAAACAGTATAAGGAAGATCGGTGACCAAGGCATGGATTCTAGACACTGCGAGCTGAAGTGATGGTCACTACAAAAGCTACTTTCCAAGTTAAAAACTTCAGTTCACAAACTGCAAGGGGCTCAACGGGCTTGCAGGTAAGCATATCCAGCAATAGGTTGATCTCCCCGGCAGCCACTGGCTTTCTGATGGGAGGCTTAATGTGTAAAATGCCCTTAAGGAACCTCGAACAGTGGCAGAGGTAGAGGGTACAGACGGACTTGTGGTATGCAGAAAAGAAGGGAAGCAGAAGAATACCCCTTTTTTCCACAGTGTTCAGCTTCCTGGACTCTGTCAGGGAATTCTTAGCCTTGTCATAAGCAGCTGCCTGTACCGCCCCTTCATGATCTGGGTGTGGGCAGAAGTACTCGGCTTCAGTCTTATCCAGCTGGTACACTTCACCTTCTTATTGACCCCTGGGGTAAAAGCAGGGATCTGTAACAGCTTTTGGGCTGCCTTCCTGAGGGATTTGTGGACAGGCAGCAGTAACCTCTTGGAAGGTACCAGTCCTGTCATGTCCAAGAATTTGGCTTCCTCCTCATCCTCCACAGAGGTAAGGTCGAGGGTGTCTACCATTTGCCTTACAAAAGCATAATGGGAGGAGAAATTCCATGGTTCCTGGGAAGGGGAACTGAACTCTGGATCAGGGAACCATCAGGTGCGATCGGTTCCCCCTGCTCCTAATAAAATTCTGTCCCCTGGAACCAGGGGAAGAACAGGAACTGGAAGAATCAGCATACCCATTAGGGCACGCATGGCTCGAAAAGCCTGAAAAAAAACTGCCAAGCCTTTTTCATGTCCTCTGCAGAGGGCGTTTTTGATTTAGTCATTCACGACTCCTTTACTTCTTCAGTAGGCGGGGCAGTGACACATTTTTCGGTTTCTTTTTTGTAGGAACTGATTCCAGAACCTGCTCTGAGGATCTGTTGTGCTTGGCATGATCAACATTCCCCTTATTAGGAAGACTGGAGTCAGAAGTGTCTTTCGAGGACCTCTCCCTCGTTTTATTATGTGGGGAAGGGCCATCTTCTACATGCTTAGGTGGCGTGGAGGCAGACTGAGAAGCCATTACTTGCAATTTTGTTGCCCTCTTTTTAAGAGTTTTAGGGCAAAACGTGCTGTAGAGTTCACAGTTGGAAAAGCTACAGGGCCGGGACCCAGGCACTTTAAACATAATTCGTGACCACCTGCCTTGGCCAGTAAATTGAAACACGTAACACAATTTTTGAAGCCTGTAGGTCCGGTTCTCTTTTTTGGGTCTCTCTGACATGTCAATTTGCCAGAAAAGATCAAAATGCAGTAAAGATATGCCGTCCGGTTCCCAAAGCAAGCAGGTTGCTATTAAAAATGACATCTTTTTTTTTTTTTGGTATGCCAAATACAGGTAGACATCTCTGTTCTGATCAGCAGTGGAACAGAGACGACAGTAGTTTAAAATCAGGCAAAAAAGCAACCAAATACAGAGAAAGCGATAGGAGAAGAAAAAAAAATATACGATAAACACAGTTTAACAAAACACTGCCAACATGCAACAAGGAGTTTCTCTGGTTCCTGGGACAGCTGAGGTACTGGAGAAACTACACCAACACAAAAACACACCAAGCGCTAGTCTACGCTAATGTAAGGGGCAGATAAGTGAATAAAATGGAAAATGTTTACTTTGGAAAATCATGTACCTGAAGTGAAATTGTTTGCACGCGCTCTACGGGGCAACTTGCTGCGTCAGGTGGAGCAATAGATCTGATGTTAAGCAGTGGAATATAGTGCCACCTTGAGCCAGAAATCTGAACTTGTGTTCAGAGTTCTGTAATTTATATGCATTCCACTCTCTAGGGCAGTTCAGACCTGCTCGCTGAATGCATTTGTCCAGCATAGTGAACGATTTCTGGCATCTGAAAGACACCTGACACCTCTGTGCTGAGAAAGGCTGTCACAAAAGACAGGTACTTGGTGAACTACCCTAAGTGCCGATGGCAGGCTGAACGGTATGGCTCTGAACTAATGCAAGGTTCCATTCATCCAAAAAGGAGGAACTATGTGTGAAGAATTAAGAGGAAGGGGAAGTATAAATCCTGGAGGTCCAGGGAGCAAAACCTAACTGCTGGCTCCAGGGACTGAGCTGGTGCAATGCCACCACGCAAACCATGCAAGTCTAGAATAAGGTGCCAGTACCTTTCCATTCAGGAACCAGAAAGTACAGTGGCACCAACATCTGCTGAGCTCAGAATTCTGGGAGAAGCTCTATCACGTGCCACTCGAGATTATGACTCTTATTCCGTACTGCAGGAAGAAACTCCAGCAAAAGCGTATCCTCCAACAGCGCTTGGGCTTGACAAGACAGTAACTCCAGAGATCACTCCAATCCCACTACTTCCAGGGCCCACTTGCCAAAACAACAGCTGACCACTGTGGAAGAAATTGGGAGATTTGGCCCCCAGCCAGGCGCTGCACCAGGAGTCATGACGGGGGGATGCGGCCCTTCATCCCATCACTTTTTCCCCTTGTAGGCTGCCCCTAAGGACTACCCTCCAAAGGACCCCCTTCCGACCTTTGCACTGAGCTTGACCTCCCGACTTGCTGAAGGGCTTGACTGACAGTGCTGCTGGAACTGTTGCTGACCTTGTGTGCCCGGTGAGGGGCCATGAAATGAAGCTGAACCTTGAGACCTGGAATTCACAACAATCATCACCAAATCCAGGGTCACAGTGGTTTTCGATACAAGAGATGATCCTCGACCCCTAGCCCAAAGAGATCCGTCCCAGTGAAAGGCTCATCTGCCACCCCGTGTTGGTTTTTTTGAGTGGAAGGTGAAATCCACAACCAGGCACAGCGGTGTATGAACACAGCAGCGGCCACCATTCGAGTCCAGGGCAATCTACAACTAGTGATAAGACACCATCAACCCAAGATCATGGAATGCGCATAGATCTTGCTGGTTTGCTTCAGGGAGAAGATTGGTGAACTTCTGAGAGTTCATGGCTACATCGATCCCCCAAAATAGCTACCAAGGGCCTACATATTTTGGATGCATTTTTTCTGAAAATCTACACTCTCACCAAATGACTATCCCCTTACCTCCTGGGTTAAATATGCATCAACCACCCTACACTTCTAACTGCCAGCGTGTCTGCTCTCCTTAAGCTCAAGTGCAACCCACTTTGTCCATGTAGGCTCCCTTGCTCAAAAAGCCCCCATCTCACACTGTAGATACCTAAACTTTCCCCTCCTGCGCAGTCACCCTAAGCCATGCTTTCAGACCCTTAATCCTCAACTGCCTCTCTGATCTTGCTCTGCATGTGGTACTGATAGCATCTTGGAGAGCAATACCACAGTGGTCATTTCCTTCAGCTCTTTCTAACCTTTCAAATTTCTGCACCCAATACAGTATGACTAGTAAATCTCATTTAAAAAAATGTAAATTATGTACCTACCGTAATTCTTGATCTTCCTGTATATCTTCACCATTCATCACTGGCGGGGTTCTAGCTGAAGGCGCAGGACCCTGCAGGATGCCTTTGCTTTAAGAAAAAGCTTTTCTGCTCTAGAAGAGGGACATTGAGAATGGCGCCACCCCTTGAGGCAGACGATTATGTTGTTAATAACCTTCGGCCATCCCTCCACTACCTCAGTTCTGCTCACCGGACAGGAAGAAAGCAAAGAGAAGGCAAAGGTGGAGGGTGGGCAAGGGAGCCAAAAGGGACAGTAAAATGAAAAGATATAAACTGAAAAAGGATAAGCTGACAAAAGAGGACAGATTCTTAAAGATCATATGCAAACGTTTTTGCATACTGTTAATAAAGCTTGCATTCAAGTCCCTGTGTCATGAGTAGTTTTTCCAGAAAATTTCATGCTGTTTGGGTTTGTGGTTTTCTTTAAAATCAGCATTTGTTAACTTGCTCTACAGTGGCTGAAAACAGTGGAGTTATTTCTGTCTCTCAGGCTTGGAGAGTGATGACATCATTGTGGAGTACTGTAGCTTGCTGCTTCAGATTCCCAATCGTAGCAGGCTGTAGAGTTAATTTGCTCACCAGGTTTCCTATAAATTCAGTCTCTGGTTTGTGTTTAAATAGATTAGCTTAACATCTATCATTCTTTTCTTATAAAAGTTGATAATTTGAGTTTCAGTGCTGAATTGAAGTAGTGGAAATCTTTCTCTGTGAGAGATCAGCTAGTCTGTATCACAGCTTTCCATTCTTTCTCACCAAAACTGATTTTTTTCTAACTATAACACACAGGTTTGTTTAATGAATATAATATAAATCTACATTTTTTTTCACAAAAATAGTTTGTCTTTCATGTAGCCTTCATAAATACATTCATTTAGCCTGCATCCCTCCCAATCAAGACACCGACCCAAATGGAGCTCTGACTGCTACCTCAATTCTCCTCAGTCCCTGTGAAGGCGTCCCTCAGCCCAGCTGGGCCTGACTGTGATTCGAACCATGGATCTTGCGGTTCTGTGGCCTGCATTCCCCCCAATCAAGTCACCGACCCAAACGGAGCTCTGACCGCCACCTCGATTCTCCTCCGTCCCTGTGAAGGCGCCCCTCGGCCCAGCTGGGCTTAACTGTGATTCAAACCGTAGATCTTGCGGTTCTGTAGCCTGCATCCCTCCCAATCAAGTCACTGACCCAAACGGAGCTCTGACAGCTGCGTCAATTTTCCTCAGTCCCTGTGAAGGTACGGACGTTCGTTTTCCCTGCCAGCATCAGGTTTTGGCAACTTCTAGGACACTGTTGAAATTCATTTTGAATCAAGCGCTATTTTGCTACTGGCACCTGTACTGTGATTCGAATCTGAATCTTATTCGGGCTTTGGGCTTTAGCTTAGCCATTAAGTGTTGCAATTGTGCCCGTTTTAAGTTGGTTTATTTCAAATTTAAAGTGTCTAACCTTTCTCTTTAAGCTGTGCTGTATTTATTTCTTTAGCTTTTCCTTGCTTTACTTTAGCTCTGCTCTCCTGTAACTCGGCTGACTGCACTTACTCTGCCCATGCTCAGAACCCCCGGTTTAGACCCCTGGCTGATTTCTTTTGTCCTGTAGATTTCTGCTTTTCCTTCCCTCCCCTTCCCCTCTAACCAGTCTGTACTTAATCTGCTTTCTCTCTTTCTTTCAGGCACCCCTCAGTCCGGCTGGGTTTGACTGCGAGTCGAACCACGGATCTTGCAGTTATGTAGCCTGCATCCCTCCCTGTCAAGTCCCCGACCCAAACGGAGCTCTGACTGCCGCCTCGATTCTCCTCAGTCCCTGTGAAGGTACGGACGTTCGCTTTCCCTGCCAGCATCAGGTTTTGGTAACTCAGAGGACACTGTTAAAATTAATTTTGAATCGAGCGCCATTTTGCTACTGGTGCTTGTACTGTGATTCGAAACTGAATCTTACTTGGGCTTTAGCTTAGGTCCCCGCTGGCGCTGTGCAATGGCTCCCCACCCGCCCTATCTGGGCTATTTGTTTTATAGCTGCTTTAGGTCACATGACCACAAAAATTACTAAGTACCCATTTGTTCCTCATCTCCTCCCACTAGGTGGCTCCATTCTGAACCCTGAGCCTTTTGACTTGTTTGTATCTGCTTACTGAACACTACTACACCCTGTTTTTGATGCTATTTTAAAGTGTTGCTTTTCACCTTCGCTCCAAGACTACTGTGTGCTATAATCTCAGCTTGTTTCAGTCCTACTCCTTTCTCATCTAGTGAGATTATTTCTCACTTCCCATTGTAAATCAAGGTATGTTGATCTCATTTCTTTATTATCTTCCTTCAACATGGCCTTTCTATGGAATATATTCTTAAGTTACCTGCCTTTCCACATATACTCTGCTATGCTTTGCCACAAGCTCATACTCCTTTGACCATGTAACTACCTCGCCTGATCCCAACAATTTTACTTTCTTGAATTTGCTAACCCTGTCTTCCAGGCCTTATAACCCTACCCCTCTGCTCGACACAAAACATTTCTTTTATCTTATTGCCTTTTCCTTAAAGAAGTTTTTGCACTGAAACAGTGCATCACCCCATTCTTTCTTATATCAGAAACTCATGTACCTTCTCCTCCTTGCACTCTTACTTACCCTCACTGGTGATATAGAATCTAATCCTGGACCAGCTACCAATTTATCTCACCAAAATGTTATGTGGAAAGACTCAAAAGGTCTTCGTGTTGCTCACCTCAATATTAGAAGTCTACTCTGTCACCTAGCTGAACTGGAAGCGTGGGTTGGTCTGTACAAACCCGATATCTCATGCCTATCTGAGACCTGGCTTAAGCCACATATACCGGATTCTGCCTGTTCCACACCAAACTACAATCTTGTCAGGTCTGATAGGCTTACCTCCAAGGGGGGGTCACTATATATTCAAAATCTCACCTCAACCTCTCCACACTACAAACCCCTGCCCTCTCCAGCTGTGAATCCCTTCATGCCATCCTACTCCTAGGCACAAAGAAATTACATGCAGTGTATGCTTACAACCTCCTCCCCCAAAGCAGTCTCTCAGACCTTGTTGAATTACTTGACCAAGTCAACCTATCCGCTGTGGTCGAAATGATGTTCTCCTTCTTGGAGACCTAAACCTAAACTGGCTGGGTAAAGCTAACCAGTCTATTCTATCCTTAGTCCAAGAGCACAATTTTCATCAGCTCATTAATGACCTACAAGGGTTGTATCCTTCTCTAAATCTGGCATGCTTATTGACTGGATCTTACGGAACCACAATGACAGAATATTGGCATCCGTAACACTGGCTGATGCCTTAAAAGATCACTCACCAATATACTGCACATGGCATTCTTCAACTTTCTTGGGTCCCCCTCATAAATACACTACTTTTTGGCCCGATGGCGCGGAGGGTTGAGGCGCTGGACGCCACACCTCAAGTCATGCCGGCGACCTGGGTTCGGGAATGGACTCGGGTCGTCGGCAGGAGAGAGAGTGGATTGAGCATCCTAGGACTGCTCTCCTCCCTCTGGGGTGAGTAGAGGGGCGCATGTCGCTCTGTAGCGATGCCTGGTGGTGACTGGGTGTAGCCCAGGGCTTGCCCTAGGGCAGTGCACAGAATGGGTAGCAGCATGGCAAGACGTCAGCTTACGTGTGAATGTCACTGCACTGTCAGCTCCTGAGGAAAAACTGGAGGAAAATGGCTGGGTGCGACTGAGGCAGCTTGATGGCCACGCTTCCACCGACCTGGAGGACTGTCATGGAACCGCGCTGGGGGGTCCAGTCCAGCTCGGCGAGCCATGGGGGGCCCTCCAGTAGTTGGGGCGGCTGCATCGACCACCATCATGTGAGTGAGCCTACTGCTCTCTGGGGTGATGGGGGCCAGCAGATGGATGCCCCCGCTGGTGTGCGCCACAGAAGGCGCAGAAAAAAAGTGACATGATAAAAAAACAAACAAAAAACAAAACAAAACATTACTTTCAGGAATTTCGCTGATCTAGATCAAGCTTTATTGCTAAATGACATCTCCCAATGTGACTGGTCCCCCATGTACCTTGCTGATGATCCTGAGACTGCACTCAGCCAATTTATAGCTCAATTTAGTGCAATACAGGACAAGCACACTCCCTTTTGTGTGTGCAGAGTTTGGGGGATGCATACAAGATGGCTATGTAAAGACTTCTTATTACAGCTGAAAGATCGGGACAAAAGTTGGCAGCATTTTAAAGTGTCTGGTCTTCCCTCCGACTAACACCTACAGGGCAAAAAGAAATGCCTGCAAATGAAGCATCAGGATAGCTAAGAGTTCCTACTGTAAAGGGCTTCTGGTACGAGCGTGCCAGACAGTGGATAGCTTTAAAACTGCTTTAAAAACATACTTGTTTGCATGTACCTTTCCAGATTTCTAGTATGTATAACTGCACATTTTAAACCCTTTTAATTGTCCAATTTATTTGTGGTTTGTTTTTAGAAAACTGTACAGTGCTTTGATAGTCACTGATATTGCGCTTTATAAATAAATTTATTATTATTATAAATGCAGCCGGGGACTCGTGCAAATTCTGGGCACACATAAAAACCTTCCTTGGGGCCAGTAGATCCCACTCTGCCAATGATATGGTTATTAATGGTACCCACTGTAATAATCCTACTACCATAGCAAACTCGTTTAACAACTTCTTTTCAGATTTATCTTCATACACATCCTCTTTCACCTCCACTGAGCCTAATACTCTTCCCTCGGAGCCAAACTCTTCCCCTCTGTATCCACCCTTCCATTTCAAAGCCATATCTAAAGCCTTTGTCCTCAAACTTTTAAAAGGTATCTCTGACAGTTCTAGTGTGGGCTCCGATAGGCTTGAGCCTAGACTACTGAAACTTGCCTCTACCTTGATCGCATCCCCACTGGCAAGGATTTTCAACTTATCTCTGCGCTATTGCTTAGTCCCTGATATTTGGAAAATTGCTAGTATCACACCAGTCTTCAAAAAAGGTGACCCAAAGGACATCTCCAACTATCGCCCAATAGCCACCCTCTCTGCCAATGCAAAATTCTTGAGAAACTGTTTGCTACTCAAATTCTCTCTTTCCTCCTAAACAATAACCTTCTCTCAGATAGCCAACATGGTTTCCGTAAAGGACATAGTACAACTGCACTTCTCAAATTTACCAATGGTGTAATTACTGCCATGGACAAGGGCTCCCTCACTGCTGCAATCTTCATAGATCTTACTAAAGCTTTTGATCTTGTTGACCACCCTCTTCTACTTGCTAACCTTCAATCTCTGGGTTTCTCGGCTCAAACTGTGCATTGGTTTGACAGTTACCTACACAATCGTCAGCAAGTTGTGAAATTCTATTCTGCTATGTCTAATCCTGCTGTCATAAACATGTGTGTTCCCCAAGGGTCCATTCTTGACCCTCTCCTATCCACTATCTTTATCAACAAGATCTCTCTGCCTATCCGCTTGTGTTCGTCTATAATGCACACGGATAACCTGGTTCTATACTATAGTTCCAGGAATATAGCTGATATAAACCAAACCCTCTCATCTGACTTCTTGTCCACTCAGGCCTGGCTCTCAAAGAATAAGCTCGTCTTAAATTCTTCTAAAATGCAAGCTATGGTTTTTGGTTCCGAAGTCAAACTCAGAAACAACCCAATTAACTTACAAATCCTCCATGCGGATGGCTCCCTGTTTGACACAGTGATCTCTTCTAAATACCTGGGAGTGTTGCTTGACGGATCCTTAAACATCAACTATCACATCTCTTCTACCTGCAAATCCGTGAATGTGAAACTTGGGGTTGCTTACAAGACTAGCTCTATGCCCTTACCCGCTCTGCCAGACTAGCTGTGGCTCAAGGCATCCATCTCCCAGCCCTTACCTATGGTGCTGTTACTTTCATGGGTGCTTCCAAAACCTTACTGCACAGCTAGGACATAACTTATAGCAACAAATGCCGCTACGCCTCCGCCTCCTATCGCCGTAAGCACCACTGTCAGCTCTACGCTGACCTAAAATGGCCTTCCCCATCAGCTCACCGACTCCTCTTTCTTGGCTCTCTGAGTGTCATCAGATCAGGTACCCCTGCATCGCTGGTCAATATGCTCTCCAGGTAAACCACCCCACATGGTCTATGGTCAACCCACTAAACTCTCCTGCATATTCCAAGGTGCAAAACAGCAATGGGTGCCCATGCTTTCTCCCTTGCTGCCCCGCACTACTGGAATTCTATTCCGCTGGATGTTCGGCAAGCCTCTAGTCATTGCCTCTTCAAAAAACTTCACCTGGAGTATCACACCAAACGAGCTAAGTGTACTTGTTTCCAACCACCCTAAACCCTTTCTAAGTAGCTGCTGTTGTCAACCTCCTTTCCCTGCTGTATCTTAATAGACTGGCACGTACTCATTTTTACTTTATAATTGTTTTCTCTGTAACACAGTTGTCTTTTTACCTTGTTGTTAGCTATACTTGTACTGATCACTACTTATTTGTATATTTTTTTTTTTTTTATTCTTAGGCATGTCTTGGGCTGGTTATCTGCTACTCCTGCCATTTACTCACCTTTTATTGTGTTTCTCCATAGGGTATGCTCATAAAAGCACTTTGTTTTTATTGCTTACTTGTACTGTTATAATTTTGCCAAATGTTTTGTACACTACATCTGTTATCCTGTCTTACATTCACCCTGTTGTAGCCTCCGGGGTCGTGTCTGAAAACAGACATTTCTATGTCTAGTACACCTTACCAGGTTAACAAAAACAAATAAATAAATAAAGAACTTTTTTTTATGTCAGATTGACAAACAGGTACCTGTCACATTCTATCATTTCAAGCACATGTCCTGTCTAAACTCACAAATTTCAGTCCCTTTGTGGTTTCTGTGCGAAAATACATCATGTATGTGTATAAATAGGAACACTATATGGCATCCCAATGCACCGTGCCTCTTCCCCACAGCTGAGGCAGCTGCACTCTGCTGCCACCTGTACCCTGCCCCACAAGCACCCCTGCCTTCTGCTTCACATTCGAGGCTGCTGCACCCTGCTGCCCACTGTCTTCTCCCACACAGTCAGTGATTGTGCACCCTGCTGCCTCCATCCCCTGCCTAAAGAATCAGGGCCGCTGCCCCCTGCCCAAAAAGTTGGGGTTGCTGCACCCCCCCCCCCAAAACAGTCAGGGACGCTGCACATGTTTCCCCCTGTTCCTGTCTCCACCAGTCAGGTGCTGTACTCTGCTAAGCCCTAGAGTCCTAGGCCCCCCTGCTGCCACAGTTGGGGCTGCTGCACCATGCTGCCTTAGGCCACCTGAGGTGGGGCTTTTGCTGCACCCTGCTGCCAACTTCCATTGCCCAAATGGGCAGGGATGCTGCACCACGCACACAGTCAGGGCCGCTGCACCTTGATGCCCCCGTGTCTTGCCCCACAGTCAAGGATTCTGCACCATGCTGTCCTTTATCCCTACAGCCGGGGCTGCTGCACCCTACTCCTGTCTACACAGTTGGGGGTAACTGTGGCTTGCTGTGCCCTCGAGTCCTATGCCTCCGCAGTTAGGGCTGCTGCACCATGCTGCCACTTGCCACAAGAGTCGGTGCATTTGCTGCACCCTGTTGTGTACCTCCACAGTTGAGGCAGTTGCACCCTGCTGCCTGCGCCCCTGCCACCCAAGTCAGATCCTATGCTACACCCTGCTGCCCACATCTCTTGTCACAAACAGGTATAGCTGCTGTACCCTGATGACACCCCTATCTTCTGGCTGAACAGTCCAGGCTGCTGCTCCCTGCTGCCTTCTTTCCCCACCCCCAGTCACGGACACAGCACCCTTTTGGCCCGTTTCTGCAAGAGGGTGCAGCAGGACACAGTGGTGGCAGGGGACAGAGGACAGCATGGTGCACAAGCCTTGAATGTTGGGCCTAGCTGGGTATGGGTTAGGGTCCCAACCCCTGGGCAGAAAGATAAGGAGAAAGGAAGAGGAAATATGAAAAGGAAGGAGGGCGAGAAGACGCAGAGGGAGGATGGAGCATACCTCCACTCTCCAGAACCCTAGTGGACCAGGCAACTTCAGTGACTGAGAGCTCCAAGGCATCCCAAAAGGAAAGGGATAAAATCCTTATCCAATAGAGGGAGAGACAGGAGACCTGGCCGACAGGTCAACAGTCTCCCAGGTCCACAGGGAGGACACCAGGATCTAGTGCCTTCTCTCCCCTTCCTCTTCAAGGCTGAGGACTGAGAAAGTGCAGCCCATTAACCCGAGATCACATTGGCACCCAAAGGACACCCAGGGTGGTAAAGAACAATTTCCTAATATATAACACCACCAGGGAGGTGATATATCAGGTCAGGACCTCATGGAGGTTTCTCCTAACCTGAATCTCAAGAGTTAAAACCATAACAAGGAGACTCGAATGGGTCCCCTGTTGGGAGTTAGAAAGTTAACAAGTCAAGAGATGGAGGATCCCCAGGCCCAGCAGGACTAAGAAAAGCACCCCACCAGAGATGGGGGGAGTTCACAGCAGATCTCAAGAGAGACAAGAAGACTGTCTTCTGATAAAGAGGGCCCTGGGGAGCACGGGAAAGAAAGGGGCCAAAGCCCCTACTTGCCCTCCCCACCAGGCGGATCCCTGATGCTTCAAAGAAGTGGCAGGGAGACCAGTGGTACCCTGCCCACAATTGGCCTCACTGCGGGGGGCGCAAGCAGGGAGGAGGCATTGCTCAGAGGCTGAGGCCCAAGAGCGGATGGAGGGTGGGAAGCACTGATGAATGGTGAAGATATACAGAAGAGTTATGGTAGGTATGTAATTTACATATCTTCCTTGTATCAATCTTCATCATTCATCACTGTTGGCGGAGTACCAAGCCCACAAAGTGGACAGATACCTCCTTTAAGGCAACACTGCCTTCAGCCCCACCACCCCCGTGGGGAGACACGAGGGGGGAGGACCCATCATGGGGCTGCCCGACCAGTTATTGCTGAAAGCCAGCGCGGGTTTCATGGCAAGCAGGAGAAGGATGGTGCCCCAATAGTTCCTGCCTGGCTCTTTGTGAGGAAAAACTGGGCCCCTCGGAGAGGCGAGGCAGTCACCCTATGCCAGGTCAAGGGCAACAACTGGGATAGGCGAAGTCATGCTATCCGTCTGATGCAGACCACTCATCAGCCTGGAAGCTACTGCGCTGGCATTGTATGATGCTTGTGCCTGGTGTCTTGCTAGCTCCAGACCCCTTGTAGAGATGGCAATAGTCCGCCTGTTTGCCTCGCTATCAGGCAAGGCAGACAGGAACGATGCTATTGTGGCCCACAGGGCGCCTCTGATAGGTCACCATATGCGCCTGAGGTGCTGCGATAAACAACAGATGCACCAAGGCAAAAACTTGCCTGCCCCAATGGTCAAACTCTGCAGAGTCCGCGTCTGGAGGACGGTCTCTTGTCGGGCGCTGTCACCCAGAAGGGATGTCCAGCCACTCCAGACCAGGGGAGGGGTGGGGCAAAGATCCTGGAGACCCTGAGGAGGCGTAATATCGGCACCGGCAGTCTGCAGGGGCTGGAAAGGAGGCAGGCTATTGCCAGGTGCTATGTGACTCCTCCATTAAAGGCCAAGGCCGTGGAGGAATCACTAAGGATTCCTGATTGTACTCTCCAAGGAACACCATAGTTGCACAGTCAGTGCCGAGTCGTAAAACTAGGGTTAAACTGAGCTCCTCCAGCATCGTCACCAGGAACTGTTGATACTCTGTAAAGTCAGCATTAGATAACTGGTATGAAGTAGAGTCCTCTTCCTCAGAGGAGTAAGTCGATGACCTGGAGGAGCTCTCCAGGGAATGGCGGTGCGTTTTGAGGAGCTGCTAACACCAACTCATCCATGGCCCTAAAGATGCTGGGAAAGCACTCGACATGGCCCTACACTGCTCCCAGGTAAGGGGCCCCAAGGGACCCACAAGACCTGGGGGGGGGGAGGTTGCAGAGAGGGCGAGAACTGGGTAGGAAGATCCTGAGAGACAGCTCCCTCTCTGTCAGGACTGTGGACAGTAGCAGGGGAACCTCCTACCACGAAGGGAATGTGTTGTCCAGACCACACCTGCTGCTCAACCAAACTGAAGCCAGCAGGAGGAAGTTTGGGTGGGGCACTCCTGGTGAGAAAGGGGTGCTCGGACCAGCACTCCTGCTCCGCAGCATAGTGGCTGATGCCACCCACGTACAGCAGGGTGTGGACCGACACCACAATCCCCCAGCAGAGGACAGAGACCTGCTCCTCAAGTGAGACCACCCAGCGGCAATCCATCTCAAGGACAGGGGAGAGAGAAAAGGCAGCACCGAGGTTGACCTCCGACTCTCCAAACCCTGCAGCAGCACCAAAGAATGGCCCAGCGCCAAAATCCATCTCCCCCTTAGAGGCATGTCCTGAAGCGCCACTGTCTCTAAGGGAGGAAGCGGAAACAGCACTGAGTCCTGCAGCGACACCGACCTTGGTGCCGCTCCCAGACGCAGCAGCCACTCTGTCATTGACACTGACCTCAGAATCGGTACCGACCATGGCACCGACACCAAGGATGGCACCAGCCATGGCATCATCGGGAGCGGCACTGGCACCAGGCACAATGCCACAAGCGGCAGTCGCCAAGGACGAAGAATGGCGCCTGAATCCTCCACGACACCAGAAGAGGACAAGGTGGTGACGCACACGGTGATGAGTCCTAGTCCCAAACAGAGTCGGGGGGCCGGACCGCTCCAGAGAGCTGGGTTGCCAGTCCGGGTCCTCCAAATCCAAAGAAGAGACAACAAAACTACAAGAGAATGTAACTCGTTACTCCCCCTGAAGTTGGTGCCGGAAGGGACTCTGCAGCACTGGAGTGCTGGCCCCACTCACTGAAACTGTACTGTGTGTGTCGAGAGCCGAGGCTGCACGCTCAGACTCCCCAAAAGGGACCACCGATGTAGACCCAACGTGCTGCTGGGGCCCCCGACACTGGGGTTGCCCGGTCCTCCCCTAAAGGGGAACCAGGCCTGGAGCTAACCTCCCAGAGGAAGTAGACTGCTCCCCCCCGGTGTGTACAGCAGTGGGGGGAAGCCCAGGGGACAGGCCCAAAGTCCTTGTCTTGGCGGCCCTTGTCTGATGCTTGCCGCCGAAGGTTGGGGGTTTGTGTCCCCACCTCGCTGCGCGGAGTTCTAGGGTGTGGTAGTTCATACTAAAACAAGTGTCGCAATGGTCCATGTCGTGAGACAGCTCCAGGCAACCGAAACTCTGGTCATGCGGGTCCATTACGGTAACTTGACCTCTACAGGAGCACAGAAGCACGGGTGAGGTTCCCGCCTTTGAACTTTTACGCCATGAACCCGACAAGAAACAGTCTGAACAACGAAACTAAAATGAAGTGAAAGACTCTACCCCGAGTAACTTTAAGCGAGCAGAAAACAGAATGGTAGCTGATACGCAGTTACTCTCTTCAGGAGTCATTGTCCCACAGCGCACCTGTAGTCTTGATGGTGGGAAGAGCAGAAATGAGGTAGTAGAGGAGAGGACGGCAGTTACTGGCCAAACCGCTGAATGCCACGTGCGTCAGCCTCGAGTGCTGTCATTCGATCGTAGTCCCTCCTCCTACAGCAGAAAAACCTTTTCTTAAAGCAAAAGGTTCCCGTGGGGTCCTGCACCTTTGGCTGGAACCCCACCAGTGATGAATGGTGAAGACTGATAGAGGGATGATCAGGCTTTATGAACCAACACAGTTGCATGAATGTTGTGACCCTTCTCAAAGTTCAGTTTTTGACTGGTTCATTTTAATTGTTATCAAACCAACAATGCATTTTAAAGTAACAGCTAAGAAAAGTCTCTCACCTCTGGTTGGGTGGGGGACAGTCAGATCCATACTCCTGCACATGCATGCCAAAGAAGCACACATCCACTCCATCAATATCTTCAAAGGCAAAGAGAGCTTTTGTTCGGTATGGGAATGATTCAGCCATTTCTCCACTATCTACAAACCTATGGAGGTGGGGAAACACAAATTAAAAACAACAAGCTGATAAGACAAAAAAGAGGGTAAGCTAACTAACTGGGTAACATGGACATCTAGAAGTCAGAAGAAGGTAAGAATTTCACAAAACTGAAACACAGCTAGAACACTTCTCAAGTAAGAACTTAAAATACACACTGAAAGTCTATACATTCAATGCACCATAGTTAGTTTTGTTTGACAACTGTAAGGCTTTTAGAAAACTCCTGAAAATATATTAAGTAGGAGCTGTGGCGGCTGGCCCACTGCGTGGTGGTAGCAATACTGCCCGCCTCCGGATCTGCATCTCTGGTTTTTTTTTTTTTGGGAGATGCAGCGGTGAGCATCTAGAGCACTTTTCTCCTGTCCCTGGGAGGTGGGTTGCCATTTTGATGCATGACTGCCACCAGGTGGCGGCATAGTCTCAGTGTGGGATGGAAACAGCACACACGGGAGGGAGCTAGGGGACTTCGCAGCATCAGGGTGTGAGTGGGGTGGGGTGGGATGGAGGAAAAAAGGTTGGCAAAGCAGGCATGCATGATGCCCTGCGTGCCCATTCGCCCATCCACTTCAGCGGCAGGACCCTGCCACGTGGATTACTGGATCTCTCTCGGTGGGGACTGTGGGGCTTACCCAAGCTGTGCAGGTACGCCTGGGGAGGTGGTAAGACTGTGGGGGACAGGGCTGATGGGAGCAATCCCCATCTTGACCAGATGGCCCACAAGTACTTGTGTATTATTTAAAAAAAAAAAAGAGGTAGGAGCTTTGGCATTCTAGTCTGAAAATCTCAAGTTGACATCAGAAAGGTAGACTGTGGCAAATACAATACCTAGCAATCACATGTATGAAAGTTAATGAGATTCAGGATCTTTCAATTACTAGACAGATACAAGAGAAATGTATTTACAGTTGCCCTTCTCCTGAGGTGTCACTGCGGAAATCTGCCTGCCACACAGGCCCAGGCATTGCTCTCAGCGGGACCACAGCCAATCCAACTGTAAGCCTCTGCCTTTCATCTGTTTGAGAGAAACTCTTTGTAGCCTTTCCACTCAGAAGGCCTACACCAGCACCCTACCTTGGCTGATAGGGCAGGTCAAACACCACCACTGTTGTTCAATGGATTAGCCAATAGATAATACCACACATACAGTAACAAAATGCTTATTTACAAGGGTGTCCTAGTGCAGTAAGTTACAGATTACATAAAACAAATAATACAAAAAAAATAGGATACTCACTTGTAACCCTAGTTCTAGAAGTGGTAAATGGTTCACATCCACACTTCTTCCTTAAGAGCTAATTCACCAGAACGTCTTTAAGTAAAGCTCCTCCCACCACCAGGGTGGTAGAGCCCTCGGCTCTGCCCCGTGATGTCAGATCTTGCATGCTGGAAGCAGGGATACAGGTGCCACTTGCCAGGGGAGGCCGGGTGTGTTGTGTATTTTTCTAGAGATGTGGATATGGGTCATGTATCCACAATTCTGGCAGACTCCAAGCAGTTCTCCGGGAGGAGGGGGCAAGACATGCACCCCTACTTGGGGAAAAAGACTGGAGAACCAAGATCCCAAAAGCAGCATACCAGCAAGACTCTAGGTCGAGGCTATAGTGGGAAATAAAGGTGTGTACTCACTTCCAGATGATGTCCCCGGAAGCAGCCACAAAGGCAGCAGTATGTCTGGTTGAATGAGCCCTGAGCCCAATGGGAGGCCTCCCTAACAGCCAACCTATAGCAGAGGTCGATGCAGTAGATAATCCACTTGCCAACTGTCTGCTTACCTGCTGGTCTGCCAGGTGCAGCTTCAGCGTACATGACAAACAGCTTTTGAGCCTCACCCCGAACTTCAGCCATGCACTCTACATAGTAAGAAAGATCCCCCTGCAGGTCCAAGGAGTGGAGCCTGCGTTCGGCCTCCAAAGATGGGTTTGTAAAACAGACAGATGTTCATCACCTGGTTAAGGTGGAACTTCAAGACCACCTTGGGAAGAAACTTCAGGTGAGGGTGAAGGACCACCTTATCCCGGTGGAAGACCAGACTGGGAGACAGTGCCTGGAGCTCACTAACCCTTCTGGCTGACGTGACGGCCACCAAGAAGATAAACTTCCATGACAGGTGAGACATCTCATACCTGTGAATAAGCTCAAAAGGCTTGCCCATGAACCCTGCCAATACCAACAAGCGGTCCCAAGATGGTGGTGGCTCATTCACTGGTGGGAACAAGTGGTCAAAGCCTCTGAAGAAGCGCCCCACCACATTCTGCACCACTGCTGGCATACAAGTTCATGCCAAGTATAAAGAGATGGCTGTTAGGTGTACCTTAAAGGTCATCGAACACAGTTCCAGTTGGGATAAGTGCCGGCAGGACAGAGAATCAAGCTCCTGGCCCTGACATCAAATGGGAAACCTTTTCCAATTGAAGACATAACTCTGATGTGTTGACTCTTTATGGGAGGCCTCCACAACGTGAAGCACATTCTCCGAAAGATCAAGAGGCTGGAACTCTAGCTGCTTGTGAACCAGGCTGGGAGGTGCAGGGACTGAAGGTCTGGGTGCACGACTGTCTCCTGTTGATGGGGTCAGCAGATCCAGGTGACAAGGCAACAGCCATAGAGGCCTGCTGCTTAAGCTGAGGGGATCTAGGTACCAGAACTGGAGAGGCTAGTCTGAAGACAAAGGTTACGCACCTGTAACAGTAGTTCTAGAAGTGCTATATGTCGTTCATCCACACTTGCTGGCATGATCCTTCCCCTTTAAATCTTGCTGGGAGGTCTAAAAGCTGGCTCCTCCCACCCACCTGGGTGGTATATGCCTCGGCTCTGCCCCCATGACGCTAGATCTTGCCCGTTGGAAGCAGAGGTTGTGTGTCGAAGCCAGGGAGGTCGGATCAGTGTGGATGAACATATACCACTCCTAGAACTACTGTTACAGGTGAGTAACCTATGTTTGTAGGGATGTGGATATGCTGTTCTTATCCACACTTGTTGGTAGACTCCTAGAAGTTCTCCGGGAGGAGGGAGGCAAGGTGCACACCCCCTACTTAGGGAACAGAGACTGGAGAACTGAGGCCCCAAAACCAGCATCCTGGTATGAGGTCGATGTGGTAATGGGTAATGAAGGTGTTTGCTGACTTCCAGGTAGCAGCCCTGCAGATATCCTGGATAGGGATGTCCCTAGAAGCAGCCACCTGCACAGCAGTATCATGGGTAGAATGAGCTCTTATCCCTCTGGGAGGCTCCTTGCCCGCCAACCTATATCAATGCAGGATGTAATCAATCTACCAATTGTCCGCTTTGCTGCATGTCTGCCAGGTGCGGCTTCAGCGTAAGTGACAAACAGCTGTTGAACCGCTACACAAACTTCAGCTGTTTGCTCCTTATAATAAGAGAGCGCTCGTCTCAGGTCCAAAGTATGGAGCTTGTACTCTGCCTCCGAGGTGTAACTGGAGTAGTACACCGGCAGAGTCAACACCTGATTAAGGTGAAACTCCGATATCACCTTCGGAAGGGATTTCGGGTGGGGCGCAGGACAACCTTGTCCCTGTGGAAGACCAGATAGGGAGACGCGACAGAGAGCACCTCTAGTTCCCCAGTCCTTCTGGCTGACGTGATAGCCACCAAGACGACGGTCTTCCATGACAGATGTGACATCTCACACCTGTGCATCGGTTCGAATGGCTTGCCCATGAACTTTGCCAAAACCAGCAGTAAATCCCACGGCGGTGGAGGTTCACACATCGGAGAGGGTATGTGGTCAAGGCCTTTAAAGAAACACCAGACCACCTTTTCCTGTGCTGTCTGGCCTGCGCCCGATAAGTGAAGATGGCTGCCAGGTGCACCTTAAGGGTCGTAGACTGAAGACCTCCCTTGGAGAGAGAGACCAAAGGTAGTCGTGGATGCTAGCCACCGGACAGGACGAAGGGTCCAGGCCCTTGCCCTGACACCAAATGGAGTATCTCTTCCATTTGAAGGCATAGCACCTCCTGGTCGACTCCTTCCTAGATGCCTCAACTACAGTGAGTACATCGCTGGAGAGACCCAAAGCCTGGAACTCTAGCCGCTCAGGAACCAGGTTGTCAGGTGCAGGGATTGAAGGTCTGGATAGAATACCTTCCCCGATTGATGGATATCAGGTCCGGGTGCACTGGAAGATGCCTTGGGAGCCTGGTGCTGAGGCTGAAGTGATCTGGATACCAGAACTGGTGGGGCCAGTCTGGGGTTACCAGGATCATCTTTGCCTTGTCCCTCCTGACCTTGAGGAGCACCTTGTGGACTGAGGGAAGGCACAGAAGAGGCCTAGGGTCCACGGCCTCGAGAAGGCATCCTCCTGCAGTGAGCCCTGCTGAGGGAGGCAGGCATGAAACAACCTCAGCTTGTTGTTCTCCCTAGAGGCGAACAGGTCCACCTGAGGGATGTCCCACTGGGAGAACAGGCTGTGAGCTACCTCTGGATGGAAAAAAAACACTTGTGGGATTCCTCGCCCACACGGCTGAGGGCATTCGCCAGCTGATTCGAGGCTCCTGCCACATGGATGGCTAGGAGATCTGCCACCAGTCAGCTCACAACGGTCTAGATGCGGAGCGCTTCCCTACACAGAGGCCAGGAGTGCGTGCCGCCCTGTTTGTTGAGGTAGTACATGGTCGTGGTGTTGTCCGTCTGGACTTGAACCACTTGACCCCGAAGGAATGGAGCAAATGCTGCCAGCGCCAGCCGAACTGCTTGGAGTTCCAGCAGGTTGATATGGCATCGGGATTCCTCGGGTGTCCAGAGCCCATGGACTGTGCGATTCCCCATGTGGGCACCCCAGCCAGTGAGAGAGGCGTCAGTCTTGAGAATGACCGTTGGCTCGGGTGGACAAATGGGATCCCTTCCTGCAGATGTTTCCGGATGGTCCACCGCTGAAGGGCATCTGACATCTTCTGGGTCACAGTGACCAGCTGGTCAAAAAGACTTGCTGGGTCCAATGCCTGGCCAGCTCCCACTGAAGGGAGCGCATATGCCACCAGGTCCATCAGACAACGGAGGCGCAGGCCGCCATGTAACCCAGAAGTTGCAGAAAGTCCCTGGCAGGGCGCAATTGCCCAACCAGAAATGACTGGGCAAAGGAGGAGGAGAGAACCTCTGCACTGTCCACCGGGAGCCTGGCCCTGGCTCAGCAAAAGTCGAGCTCTGCCCCGATGAAGCAAATCACCTGTGAGGGCACGAGTGGTAAACTCTGACCCCTCAACGCCGAAGATGGGCCGCCACCACTGCTATGCATTTGGTGAAGACCCTGGGGGGCCAATGATAGGCTGAACAGCACGGCTTGGAACTCGTAGATGGTTCCCTTCACCCTGAAGAGGAGGAACCTTCAGTGGGACGGACGGATTGGGACTTGAAATAATGCGTCCTGAAGATCCAGTGAGAAGAACCACATGTTCTGCTCAAGGGATGGTATGATCTGGGACAGAGCTACCATCCGAAAGGTGCGCGACTTGAGAAACTGATTCGAGGCGTGCAGACCTAGAATGGGGCGCCCCCCCCAATCCATTTCGGGACCAGGAAGTACCTGGAAACGAACCCTGGGTTGACCGGTGGGTCCGTGACTCTGACCACTACCTCCCTGCAGAAGAGTTGGGCAATGTTGTCTGACAGCCAACCGAATATGGGCGGATACCTTTTCCTCCCGTGGGGTGCAGGCTCGGCTTGGAGGGTACTGCTTGAATTCCAGAGGCAGACCCTGGCCGACCACCTCCAGAACCCACCTGTCCGTTGTGACAGCGGATCAGGTGGAAAGGAAGTGGCGGAGCTGGCCCCCCATGGGAGGACCCAGAATGGTTGTGGCGGGTATGGGGTTGGCTGCCCCATTCCGTCACTGCGCAGACTTGGAAGATGAAGAGCTGGCAGTGGGGCCACTGGAACCTCTACCTCTGGGCTTATGGTTGCTGAAGCTCCATACTTGGGCCGAGGGCACCAAGACTGAGCCACCTGCTGCTGCTGCCCAATTTGAAACTGGGGCTGCTTGGCTATAGGGACAGAAGGTTGAAAGGGCTTCTTCTGCGATTTCTTAGAACCCTGGAGTTCTTTCTGGGTGGAAGTAATGTAGTCCAAGGTGGTGTTGGACTTCTCGATACGTTGGAGGTGACAGTCGACTCATGGACCGAACAAGTCGGTACACAAGAAGGTAACGTCTGCCAGTTTGTGCTGGGTGTCTGCCGTAAAGGTTGAGACCCTGAGCCAGGCCCTGTGGTGCATGGCAACTGCAGCTGCTACTGATCGGGCACAAGAATCCCTGATATCCAAGGCCGTCTGGAGTTGCTGTTTAGCAACAGCCCAGCCCTGATCAGGGACCTGCTTGACTGCGGTCTGAAGGTCCGTGGGGAGATGAGAAAGCACCTCGTCCAGGGAGCCCAAGAGAGCGCAGGAAAAGTGTGCCATAACAACAGCTGAACTCACTTGTCAGAGACTGAGCGAGGAAGCAGCACAGACCTTTCTGGCTGTATGGTCCAATTTTTTGGACTCTATCCGGTCGTCTATCCATGTCTCCCGAATTGCCAGAGCGTCTGAACACAAATTCAGCCATCAATCCCTCGGCCGAGGGATGCTGTGTAAATCACGAGGGGGCCCTGATGGGAACCGCGTATTTGTGGGCATACAAGCGGAAGGCGCAGGGCAGGCGGCTGTGTGCTGCCAAAGCTCCAGTGCCATACCAACTATGGCCTCGGCCACTGGGAAGACTTCAGACGGGGAATCCCTTTTTCTGAGGATGTCAGTCAAGGGGTATTCCGCCTGTTTTTCCAATGGCTCTAACGGCATCCCTGCTGATTCGGAGATGAGATGGAGGATGCCCACGAAGGACGTGGGACCCTCCTCTGTAGAAAGACTCAAGTCGTCGTCACAGGGATGAGAATGAAGGTCCGAATCCTCGGACCTCGAGTCCAGGTAAAGTGGTCGACCACCTGAGTTGCTCCAAACCTGCCGTGGATGGTCGGGAGTGTGGGTGACTTACAGCCTGCGCAGGAGACCCTGATTAGGTCAAGATTCCTTGGCAGGGGCCACAGGAAGGCCGCTTAGGTGGCGGCTCCACCAGGATAGGTGGAGAGGCCAGCTTTGGCCGAGCTGGGAGGGTCTTCACCAGCTCACGGGCGGATGAATGGTGTCGACCGGCTACAGAGGAGTTGGCACGGCCCAGAAGGCGATAGCCAGGTGATGGTCAGAGTGGATACCAGAGTCAACTTGGACCAGTGATCATTACTGTTGCCGCATAAGATCCTTCAGTAACGACGCAACTCATGCCGAAAGCCTCTCACTCACCCGAGGACAAGGGACGAATGGCAGTGTCACCACTTCTTGGAGCGCCGCTTGTGGGATTTCCTTGACCCATCAGTCGAGGGGGACCGACGGGGCTTCTCAGAAGGAGCCGGAGAGAACCTCCAGATCAGGGACCGTGACCAAGTGTGGAGCACCAGCTAGCTGGGTCTCCTCCTCGGTCGGTAGGACCGTAGTCCTCAAAAAGGCATTGTCGGCCTCAGTCGACGGCGTTGATAATTTCAACTTGGTCGTCGTCCTGCATCTGAGCCATCTGGCCTGACAGGGGTACCATGAAGCCAGCTGCCGAGGCGGCAATTTCGGCTGAAGTAGAAATAGGAGATTCCTGTGACTGAGATTTCTCTCTGTCCCAAGAGCGTCAGAGTGAAGAGTCTTCTCTCGGCGCTCTGTCCTTTTTACAGGACCAGGTGGTGTGCGAACCCGACGGGCCCTCCCCTCTAGTAGTGAGAGACTGGCACATCTCTTTGAAGGAACCAGAGAATGAGGTGCCCAGTTTGAGTGGAACAAAAACTGACAATTAAGATGACTGTTCGGCAGCACAAGCTGCCTCCTCCTCGAAGGCTTTCATCTGCTCCAACTGGTTGGTGGATCCCACAGCTGCAGAGACCACACGATGGGCATCCTTAGATTTGACCGGCGGGTGCTGTTTTTCCGGTCGTCCCAGTTGCAGAGGTGTGAGGCGATCATCCAGTACCTGAGGATGGAAGGTACGGCAGAGATCGCAGACCTGAAGGTCATGCGCATGGCCCAGGCAGTAGACACACATGTAATGTGGATCGGTGCGGGACATTTTCTGTTTGCAGGGACATCGGCAGAACCCAGGCGAGGACTTGCCCTCCATTGCAGTCTCGATCACAAACTGTTGAGGAGAAACTCGAACGAGTTTTAATTTCGGTATTTTAGCAGACGTCTTGAACACCAGGGCCTACTCAATGTGGAGCGGTAATAGGGAAACCTGTATCTTCCAAGCAGAAAGTAAGATTTGGCATCACGGGGCAGAGCCGAGGCATATACCACCCAGGTGGGTGGGAGAAGCCAGCTTTTAGACCTTCCGGCAAGAAGGAAAGGGACATGCCAACAAGTGTGGATGAGAACATATCCACATCCCTAAAACTATGGGCATCATCCATGCTTTGTCCCTCCAATCCTTCACCACCACCTTGTGGATCAGAGGAAATGGAGGGATGGCATACAGGAGGTCAGGGACCCACAGCCTCATGAAGGCATCCCCCACCAGTGTCCCGGACTGTGGGGGTGGGCACTAAACAGCTTCAGTTTGGTGTTCTCCAAGAGGCAAATAGGTCCACCAGAGGGGTGTCTCACTGGAAGAACAGGTGGCTCATCACCTCCTGATGTTGGGACCACTCATGCGACGTCTCACCCACCTAGCTGAAAGCGTCTGCCAGCTGTCTGCTCCCACGACATAAACTGCCAGGAGATCTGCACCCAGGATATGCATGGGGGCCCTGTGTGGAGGGTATCCCAATACAACTGAAGGGAGTGTGTTCTGCCATGCTATTCAGATAGAACATGGTCGTGGCAGTGTCCAACTGGACTTGCACAATCTGTCTCTTGACAAGAGGAGCAAATTCCATGAGAGCTAGCCACAATGCACAGATCTCCTGCAGGCTGATGTGGTGATGGGACTCCCTGGGTGACCAGAACTTACAGTGTGCTCCCCACCCCACCAGAGACATGTCTGTCCTAAGGGTGACAGTCTTGTCTGGTCAAACAAATTCCAGATGGTCAGGGACCAGCCACTATGGGATGGCATTCCACATCAGCTGGATTATTGTGACCAGCTGGTCCAAGTGACTTAAGCGTTGGAACCACTGACGGCCTAACCACCACTCAGGTGCCACATCCACCAGCAAGCCCACCGGACAAGTCTAGTGCAAGAAGCCATGTACCCCAGCAGTCTAAGGAAGTCCCAGGCAGGACGGAGTGCCCAACCTGAACTGATTGGGCAAAGGAGTTAGAATCCAGTGCCCGGTCCGCAGGAAGTCTAGCTCTGTCCCCATGAAGTGAATCACCTGTGAGGGGGTCAGTTCGAACTTGGCTGGGTTAACCAGAAGGCCCAAGTCTCAGCAGGTCTGGAAGGCCAGGTCCCTGGATCGTTTACCTCCTTGCATGGCCTGGCTATCAGCCAATCATCCAGGCAGGGATAAACCTGAATTCCTCGATGCCTCAGAAGGTCGCCACCACAGCCATGAACTTGGTGTAGACCCAGAGTGTTGAGCAGGACAAGAAGCATTAGATGGAACTGATAGAGCACCCCTTCTGTGCAGAACCGAAGGTACCACCAGTGAGACAGATGGACTGGGATGCGATGCATCCTGGCGGTCCAGGGAGCAGAAGCACATGCCCTGCTCCAGAGATGGTATGATCTGGTTCACACTGACCATCCAGAAGGAACAGTTATGCAAGAACTTACCACAACAGTAGATCTGGAGGGAATCTCTGTCATTAGGTCACATTTATGGAACTTAGCCGTCGGGCGTCAGGATCCCACACAAGCTTTTTTCTGCAGCAGACTATTAGGGGCTGCCCACACTGATATAAGGCTCAGATGTCACACACCCTATACAAGCATGGGTGGCACTGCTCACCCCTCAGGTTCTCTCTCTCTCTCTCTCTCTCTCTAGCTGGAGGCCACGAGAGATAGGAGTCCCACCAGGGAACTGAGGAGAGAGAAAAGGTGCCCAGCTAGCAGAAAGGCTGTGCAACAGTACAGTCGAGCTGTAGAGAGAGACAGAGAGATGAAGGAAGGACAGCATGACCCGATGACAGAGATTCCCTCGAAGATCTAATGTTAGTCTGGGTGGCAGGAGGAAGAGGCCAACAAAAGAAGGCCCTGAAGCACAGCTAGGCCAAAGTCTGCCCTTCTTCTGGAAGTAATGTCCAGACTGTAGTGCTTGGTGAAAGTGTGGACAGTACTCCAAGTGGCAACAGCACAAATCTTGACTGTGGAAATGCCCCTGAAACAGACAACAGAAGTGGCCATACCCCTGGTGGATTGGCCCTTAACAGCCCCAGAAGTTCCTTACACTACTTCCTGTAACAAAAAATAATACAGTTGGTCAACCATTTGGACAAGCGTGGTTTCTAAACTGAAGCTCCTTCTTTGCAGGGGCCAAATAAACAAACTGAAAAGATTTCCTGTAGTCCCTCATACGGTGTGTATAGTAAGGCAAAATTCTATGCATGTCCAAAGTATGGTGCAATGTTTCCCCTGGATAGGCATGCTCTGCATAGTAAACAGGCAGGTGGATGGACTGATTTAAAGTAAACTCAGGCACCACCTTTGGAAGAAATTTATGATTAGTATGCAAAGACACCCTGTCTTTGTGGAAAATCAAATAACGCTGCTCATGCGTAAGAGCCTGTAGCTCAGATTCTTCGAGCAGAAGTAATAGCAACTAAAAATAACGCTTTCCACAAGAGGAAGTGCAGCTCACATGACACAGCTGGCTCAAAAGGAGGCAGGGTCAGCTTTTCTAGAACAAAATTCAGGTCTCAAGCCAGAAATGGATTATGAATGGCAGGCTTCAAGTGCAGAATGCCTCGCAGAAAAGTACACCCACATCCAGCTGTGCCACCAATGGACAGAAAGGCTGATACAGCTGACAGGTGCATGTTAAGAGAGAGTATTTGAGTTCTGTATCAGACAAGGTCAAGAGATACTCCAGAACCTGGTTCATCGAACAGGTGTAAGGGTCTAGATTATGAGAAGTGGCCCAGATAGCAAACCAGTTCCATTTCATAGAGTAAGTGGCCCTGGTGGAAGGTTTTCTGGCGGCCATCATCTGCGACACATCAAAATGAGCAATGGCTATGTCCTCAGGAGCTACGCACGTAGCTGGAGGGACCAGAGGTCTGAATGGACCAGGGTTCCCTGGGCCTGAGTCAGCAGGTCCCGAAAGAGGAGCAGGGAAACTGGAGGTTCCACAGCCAACTGCTGCAATAATGGAAACAATATCTTCCGAAGCCAAAATGGGGCCACCAGAATTAGGGTGGCACCCTCCAGCTGTAGCTTGATAAGTACTCTCTGAATCAGTGGGAAGGGAGGAAATACGTAAGGAAACCTCTCTTTCCAAGAGAGGGACAACACGTATCGACAGAAAACTCTTAGCCCTGGATCTAGTGAGCAGAAACCCGTCAGTTTGCGCTGAGTGGGGACGCAAAAATGCCCAACTCTGGGCAACCTCAGCAGCTCCCACTCATGGACTCTGACCTGCTGAGGCTGTCCGCCAAGGCATTTTGGGTACCTGGACAGCTGATGGTTCTAGACTGTGATCTAGAGCCCAATATCAGACCCTCATTGCTTCCTGGCACAGAGGGTAGAAATGCACCCCCCCACCAATGCGTGTTGATGTAATAGACCACACTGAGGTTGTCTGACTACACTAGAAGAGGACCCGGAGAGAGATGGTTCTGGAAGGCATACAGAACTACCGTAATTTCTAGGACATTTATGTGGAGGAGAGTCTCCCATGGGGACAAGAGATGAGTAGTGGGGATAAGAAAGGAGACCCCCTTTAGGAGATTGGCCAGGTACCTCCATCGGTGAAGCACTCCGCGTACTGGTGAGGAGACAAGGACCGGCTGATCTAGACCGTGAACGCTGATCCCACTGAACCCTGAGGGTCCAACTGTGGAATTCTCATGTGCAACCGGGTCACAGAGAGAATAACAATGACTGCGGCCATTAGACCCAGTAGCCTGAGGAATGTCCTGGCTGGGACATGCCACCTCTGAGCCACCTCCTGGACCTGGGTAATAAGGAGGTCCGCCCAGTCTTGAGGGAGGAAGGTCTTGCCCTGAATAGAGTCCAGTACTGCCCCTATGTACTGCAACTGCCGAGACAGGGTCAGCACAGACTTGGGCAAATTAACAGTGATGCCCAAGGACTGGAATAACTGCAGGGTGCGCTCTACAGTCAACAACAGGAGCTCCTTGGACTGGGCTTTCAGTAACTAGTTGTCCAGGTATGGGAACACATAGCGGCCTTCACGCCGCTGCAACAGCTGATAAGCACTTGTTAAATACTCATGGCACAGAAGTAAGCCAAAGGACAATGCTCCCCTTGGAACAGCAACCGTAGTTATCTGTGGGGCATGCTATACAGATAGGCATCTTGTGTACTGAGTGAGCATAGCCAATCGCCCTGCCTGAACAGAGGAAGAAAGCCATGCAAAGTGATCATCCAGCACTTTCTGTACTTGATGAAAAAGTTCAGCTCCCTGAATTGGCCTCAAGTCCCCTGTTCTTTTGAGAATCAGGAAGAAACAGGAGTAAAACAGTACAGTTACTTAAGAACTTACCATAAAAGTAGATCTTAGAGAACAGCTCTTGCAGCAGGTTACATCATTAGGACTGAAGCAGGCAGGCAGCAGGACCCCACAGAAAATTTCTAGCTAGCTACATACAGCAGGGGACTGGCCCCGACGTTGGCCCCGCCCACGACATCCCATACATCATAAAAGGGGCAGTCCCCCAGCATCCCTCAGTTCTCCCACCGGAGACTCCAGCATAGCAATGTTCATTCTGAAGGGGAAAATGAAGATTCGCTTCCAAAGGAAATCCAATACTGATGATAATGCAAATTAAGATAACCTCCTGAGGGGAAGGCAGGTGGGAAAGTACCAGCTGAAAGAGCTGTTCTCGAAGATCTGCTGGTACGGTAAGTTCTTACGTAACTGTACTATCTTACTTCGAGAAACAGCTCTTGAAGCAGGTTACACCATTAGGACGGAGTCCCAAGCAGTGATAAGATGACCCCTAAATTTGAGAGGAGGATAGGAGAAGCGTGAAAGGGAACCCCTCATGAAAGAAGCCCCTGCAGGAAAGCAAGGCCAAAGCCAGCTTTGCACCTGGAGGCGATGTCCAGACTGTAGTGTTGATGAATGTGTGCACAGTACTCCCAAGTAGCTGCTTCACAGATGTCTGAGACTGAAACATTCCTCACTGAGGCAAAAGAGGTTGCCATCCCTCTGGTGGAATGGCCCTTTACCAGTCCAGGTAAGGGCTTGTTCCGTTTCAGGTAACAAAAAAAAAACTGTACAGTTTACCAACCACTTTGAAAAGGTCCATTTTGACACCAGTGCCCCTAACATCCTGGGGGCAAATGAAACAAACTGATTCGACATTCGGTGCGTTTTGGTTCTAGTCGGATAGTATCTGAGTATCCTGTGCACATCCAATGTATGCAGGAGGGCCTCTCCTTTATTAGAATACTCTGGGTAATATACATGCAGTGCAATTTCCTGGTTGACAGTAAGCTCTGACACTACTTTAAGTAAGAACTTAGGATCAGTCCTTTAAGGACACTGTCCTTATGGAAGACAAATACGGATCTTTACACATAAGAGCCTGGAGCTCTGAAATTCTTCTGGCAGAAGTAACTGCAACTAAAAATAACGCCTTCCAAGAGAGAAAGCGTAGATCGCAGCCCACAGCTGGTTCAAAGGGTGGCAGTGTGAGCTGTTCCAAAATAAAAAGACGATCCAAAGGAGGGACTGGGTCCTGATGGGAGGTTTCAGACAGAGGATGCCATGCAGAAAAATGCACAACAGGTCCAACTGGGCTAGAGATTTGTCTCCAAAAGATGCATGGTAGGCTGATGATGCTGAAAGGTGCACCTTTACTGAGGAGTAACTTAGCCCTAAGTCCCACAGGGGAAGGAGGTATTCTAATACAGAGTTCACAGGGCAAGTCAATGGGTCCAGGCTATGCACTGAGGATCAAATGCATAAATGTCACCACTTCATGGCGTACGTGACCCTAGTAGAGGGTTTCCTTGCCGCCACAAGGACATCTGCTACTCTGGTAGAGACTCCATGGTGAGAGATCGCTAGGTCTTCAGCAGCCACGCGTGCAGATGTAGGGAATGCAAGTTCGGATGAACTAGGGACCCCTCTGTTCTGCAACAGTAAGTGCGAGCTGAGAGGTAGAGAGAATGGTGGCTAGCTCGCTAGTTGTTGTAGTAAGGGGAACCAGATTTGCCTGAGCAAAAGTGGGGCCACCAGGATTATGTCTGCTCCTTCCGCTTGTAGTTTGAGCAGGAGACTCTGAATGAGTGGGAAGAGGGGGAGAAGGCATAAAGAAATCTGCCCGTCTAGGAGAGGAACAACGTGTCTCACCAGAAAACACCATGCCCTGGATCTAGCGAGCAGAAATTGGGCAGTTGTGTGGGGATGCGAACAGATCTGGCTCTGATTTCCCCTCTGTCAAACAGAGTCTCTGCCACATGTTACAGAACTCCCACTCGTCTGTGCTGGATCTGGAATGACTGAGCATATCTGACAGCGTGTTCTGAACTTCTGGGACATGAACTGCAGACAGAATGATGTTGTGATCCAAGGCCCAGTGCCATACTTGCATCGCTTCCCGACAGAGTTGGTATGAGTCGGTACCTCCGAGTTTGTTGACATAGAATACTACTGCCATGTCTGTTTGAATCAGTAGATGCCATGGGCACAAGTCTGCCTGGAAAGCTTGGAGGGCATACAAGACTGCCCTCATTTCCAGAATATTTATGTGCAGAGCTCCTTCTGAGCTGGACCATACTCCTTGTGTTCTTCTGTTGCCTAGATGGGCTCCCTAACCTGATCCTGATGTGTCCATGGTCAGGATCTGTGAAGGTGGGTCTGACAGGAAGGGTACCCCTGTCCCTAGGTGTTCTAGGAGTAGCCACTACTGAAGGACACTGTGTATGGAACCAGGGACTGAAACCAACAGGTCGAGGTTGTCCTGTCGTTGATCCCACTGGACCTGGAGGGTCCACTGAATCATCCTCATATGGAGATGAGAAAAGGGGACTGTTGCTATGGCTGCCGCCATATGGCCCAATAGCCTTAACATGGTTCTTGCTGTGACCTGTCCGACATTGGATATGTCTGGTCAAGCTCCGGAGTCTATCTGCTCTGTCTTGCGGTAGAAAGGCCTTCCCCTTGGTTGTGTCCAGGACTACCCCTATAAACTGCAGCCTCTGATTTGGGTTGAGGAGAGACTTTTGTTGGTTGATGGTGATACCTGTTTCCGCAAAGATGGAAAAGGTGTCTTGCAGAGCCTGACTGAGTCCTCTCCTGGACGATGCCGTGAGCAACCAGTCGTCCAGGTAAGGAAAGACGTAATGTCCCTTTCTCCTGAGTACCACGGCTACCAGTACCAGGCATTTGGTGAAGACTCTGGGTTCCGATGACATACTGAATGGCAGTGCCCAGAATTGGCAGTGTCGACCCCTGAATTTGAACCGCAGGACTCTCTTGTGGTGCTGAGCAATTGGAATGTGGAGATATGAGTCTTGCATGTCCAGTGATGCTAGCCTAGCATCTTGCTGTAGCATTGGGCTCAATCCGGGTAGTGTGACCATCCTGAAGTGTTTGTAAGCCACAAAGGTGTTTAGATCACTGAGGTCCAGAATGGGATGTAGGTCTCCAGTCTTCTTGGGTACGAGGAAAAAATGGGAGTAATACCCTTTCCCTCGTTGGATCCATGGAACAGGTTCTATGGCTTGTTTCTTTAGGAGGGCTTTGATTTCCTCCTGGATGAGTGAGGCGTGGTGGTGGGAATACTGGGATCGTGACGGTGGTTTCCTGGTGAACTCGACAGAGTGACCTCTTTGAATCAATTAAAGAATCCATTGGTTGGAGGTAATTCTCTGCCATCCTTCCAGATGTTTTCAAAAATGACCCCTAGCCACCTCTTCCTCCTGTATGATTGGAAGAGGAGAGTTCTGCATGGAGTCAGGCTGTGGAGGGGGAGGGGAAGTCCCTGTGGGGACTTGGTATTATGTGTGTTTGCACCACCTGCTGCACAAGGGGGACCTCTGCAGTTGAAGTTCCCTCTCTGTTGTTGGCCATTGTCTAGGTTGTTGGTCTTGTTTCCCCCCAGAAATGCTGCTGCTGCTTCCGAAATGGCTTCTGTTTTGGCTTATACATGGCCTTTACTGATGGGGCTGCTATCCCTGCATCCTGCAGTTTAGTGATAATCTTTTCAGATTCTTCTCCAAAAAGTACTGACCCTTTAAAGGGGACGTCCAGAATGCCAGTCTGCACATCAGGTGTGAAGCCAGAAACCCTTTATCAGGAGTGCCTGCGAAGGCATATGCCCGCTGCTGCTCCTCTGGTGGCAGAGTCCGGTGAATCGTAAGCTGCCCTCAGAACCTGGGTGCCTATGTCAGAGCCTGTTTGTTGAAGCTTGATGAAATCATCCTTTTGCTTCCCCTTCTGGTAGGCTTTTGGTTAATTCCAGTCCTTGTTCCCACAGGGCATTCTGGAATTGGACGATGTGGGATAAAAAATTTAAGGATTGGATGGTGCATGTAGAAGATGCAAACATCTTGCGTTCCATGGAATCTAACTGTTTCGACTCCCGATCTGGAGGCTGGGTGCTCAGGTGTCTCGGCCTTTGGAATCTACCATGAGTGGCAGTAATGACCACTGAATCTGCCACCGGTTGTTCCCCCAAGTAAGGGTCTTCCAGTGGAAATCTACAGAGGCAGTCAGCTTTTTTGGGGACTGCCGAGGATGTGTAGGGATGCTTCCAGGCAGCCTTTGTGATGTCCTGGAATATGTCTACCAGAGGTGCAACCACTACTGGATTAGGGTCCTTCTGACAGAGGTACTTCGGCAGATGGTGCCGTTCCTGGTCCAAGTCCTCTGTGTCCCAACCCATGTTATCTTGGATATGCCTCACGATATCCATGAATATGGGGTCATCTGGAGGGGACCTGGGTTAATCCCTTGGGTCCGGGGAAGGGACACTGAGAAGAGAGGCGGACCTGGAAGATGAAGAGGAGGATGATTAGTCTTCCTCTGAGGAGAAAAAGTCCGGGCTTCTGTGACAGCGCTTCCTTTCATGTCCTGACGGGAAGCGGGAAGGGGGTACTTGAAGATGACCTCTGCCGCTTCTTGTTGCGAGGATGACCCATTGGAGGTGTGCTCTCCTTAGGAGGGGGCAGATCCTTTGGAGGAGTTTTTGTGGGGACATCTTTCTTAATAGTCTCCCACCAAAAGGAAAAAAGGTCTCTGACCTCTGCAGGCCCTTTGGTGGCTGCGACGTCTGGCCGTTGTCAGCTGCCTTTGGACGGTCGCCTGGTACACCCATTGTCAGGTCTTCGGGTATCTGAGGCTCCTGTTAAGATCTGCCTCTTCCAGGCCTCCCGACGTCTGGTTGTCGCTCAGACCGACGACGACGTTGGTGTCCTCGGTACGGACCTGCCGGGACACAGTGACCTCATGCAACGTACAGCTGGACATAACCTTGGATGTAGCTGTGGCATGGTCGGCCTAGCATCTCTTATTCGATGTCTTCTTGGCAGACGTCTGGTCAGAGGGCCACTTAGAAGACGTCTTCAGGGACATAAGGCCACTGGGGGGCTGAGAAGCAGACAGGTGGTTGGAGCCCTGGCGTCAGTCCATGGAGTCGAAGCCTGAGACTGAGGCCGACTTGGAAGGTAGCTTTACCGGAAGGTCTACAGAGTAGACGGACAGACTTCTGAAGATTGGTTGGGCGAATCTTCAAAAGTTGCAGGATGGTTTCAGAAGCAGTACCCGAACCACCTGGACGCCTGGGTCCTCACGCAGGCTCTGGCCTTGGGCAGAGACAGAGAGCAATTCGCCCAGCTGGCCGAGTCCGAACTCCCCCTGGAGTCTAATGTCTGGGATTTGGATGGGGGGTGCTCTTTCTCCCTTTTCCTCCATTTTTCTTTGTGTTTGCCCGATCTGAGTCTCGTCTTCCCTGGAGAATTTCTGCATTGCTGCTAACTTTTTCTCCAGGAGGAAAGTCTCCAAAACCTTTTAGCAGCGAATCCTTGTTCTGTTGTTGAACTGCTGACAAATGTGACAGGCCTTGGTGTCGTGCTCCAGGTCTAGACACCGCACACAGGCTGAGTGGCCGTCTTTGAACGGAATCTGTTTGCCACAGGCACACTTAGATGAGTGCCTTTCTATGGAGGACATTGGGGAAGACTACATACAAAATGTAAGCGAGGAAAGTTAAACTATTTAAAGAAATTAAACAAATACTTATGGCGTCGATCGGTTGCTTGAAGGCATCCGTGGAGCAGATGCTTGCGAGTCGACGGTGGGAAAAGAACAGAGGGATGCTGGGGGACCGTCCCCTTTATGATGTATGGGACGTTGGGGCAGTCCCCCGCTGTATGTAGCTAGCTAGAAGTTTCCCGTGGGGTCCTGCTGCCTGCCGTCTTTAGTCCTAATGGTGTAATCTGCTGCAAGTGCTGTTTCTTGAAGTAAGATCCCTTGTTCCTTTGCCGCATGGGCACTGTTCTATGGCCCGCTTATGCAGCGAGGTGAGGACCTCCTCCCTGAGCACCTGTGTGTGGTCTGGAGGATATAAGGTGGGGACTGGGGGAACATCTGGAGGCTGTTCTAGAGCATGGCCCTGTTTGACTATCTGCAGGATTCAAGCATCTCTTGTGATGGTTCACCACTGCAACAGATGGAGGGAGCACCGACCCCCCCCCCCAAAAAAAACACCTTCTGGCATGGAACAAAAGAAAGGGGGTCTGTCAAGGAGTTGGGCTGAAAAAGAATCAGAGGTTGGGGCTGCACCTCCTCCTCTGGATTGCTTGGCAGAGGAACGAGAGGTGGAGGAGGAGGCAGGCAAGGCAGAACTGGCTCTGCATTTGCTCTGGAACTTGGTTCCGGAACCTGACTTGTGAGAGACCTTACGAAAGGAGGGCCGCTGTCTACTCCTAAGCTGAGTATGGTAAAAGTAGTAAACAGACCAGTCAGCCCTGCCAGAGGCCTGCAGGTCATTGATAATATCCTGCATGTCTGATCCAAACGTTCGTGACCCACAAAGGAGGCATTCAATGCCTTTTGTTGGACGTCGGACGCAAAGCCAGACATTCTAAGCCAGGAATGCCTTCTGAGGCAAAAGGCCTAGTTGTAGTATCTATAATATCGTAGATGGCTCTGAGAAAATGCTTACTGACATCTTCCAAGGCCTGGAGCACTTTGAGAAACTCTTGTCTCTGGGAACCCTCAGGGAGAGGCTGAGCAGCAGCTTTGCCCTTTCTCCAGAGGGTATTCTGGTACTTCATCAGATGAGCCAAGTAACTGGCAGTCCAAAGGCCCAGAGGTACCTGGTAAAGCTTGTCAGCCTTTTTCAGCATGGCTGGCACCAGGTTGGGCCTATGTCAGGCCTCAGTGGCAGTATCATTCAGTGCTGGCAGCAGTGGAGGAGTAACTTTGGGTGGAGACTCTGGGATCTCCAAGAAGTACACCAAACTCCTTCTCATTTCATTCTCTTCCTCTATCTGAAACCCCATGGTGGAGAAAAACAGGTTACCCACCTGTAACAGTAGTTCTAGGAGTGGTATATGTTGTTCATCCACACTTCTTGGCATGTCGCTTTTCTATTTAAGGATCGCTGGAAAGTCTTCGAGTTGGCTCCTCCCACCCATCCAGGTGGTATATCCCTCAGCTCCTCCCCATGACGCCAGATCTTAGCCCGCTGGAAGCCTGGTTTTTGTGCGCCTGCAGCGGGGGAGGTCGGGTGGGTCCGTGTGGATGAACAACATATACCACTCCAAGAACTACTATTACAGGTGAGTAACCTATTTTTCTAGGATTGTGGATATGTTGCTCATCCACACTTCTTGGCAGACTCCTAGCAGTTCTCCGGGAGGAGGGAGGCAAGGCGCACACACCCACAGAAATACTTACTTGGGAAATAGAGACTGGAGAACTGAGGCCCCAAAACCAGCATCCCGGCGCGACTCAAGGTCAGTGTAGTAGTGGGTAATGAAGGTGTTTTCTGTCTTCCAGGTAGCAGCCCGACAGATTTCCTGTATGGGGATGTCCCTGGAAGCAACCACTGATGCAGCGGTATGGCAGGAAGAATGAGCTCTTATCCCTCTGGGAAGCTCCTTGCCCGCCAACTCATACCACAGACCTATGCAAGAAGTAATCCACCTTGCAATGGTCCGTTTTGCTGCAGGTCTGCAGGAGAGGCTTTAGTGTAGGTGACAAACAGCTGGCGAACCTCTCCCCGAATTTCCGCAGTCCTCTCCTTATTATTGGAGGGGGCTCATCTCAGGTCCAAAGTATGGAGCCTGTATTTGGCCTCTGAGGTGTAATCAGGGTAGTATACCGGCACAGTTAACACCTGGTTAAGGTGAAACTCTGACACCATCTTCGGAAGGAATTTCGGGAGGGGGCATAGGACAACCTTGTCCCTGAAGACCACCAGATAAGGGGAGTCCACCCAGAGCGCCTGGAGCTCCCCTGTCCTTCTGGCAGACGTGATAGCCACAAGGAAGGCCATCTTCCACAAGTGTGAGAGCTCACACTTGTGCATCGGTTCGAATGGCTTGCCCGTGAGCTTAGCCAGTACCAGCAGTAGTTCCCACGGAGGTGGAGGTTCACACACCGGAGGGGATATGTGATCCAGGCCTTTGAAAAAGCGCCCGACCACTGTCTCCTCTGCCGTTGACTGACCGGCCCGCACCGGTAAGCAGAAATGGCTGACAGGTGCACCCTAAGGGTTGAAGACCGAAGACACCCTTTGGAGAGAGACCAAAGGTAGTAGAGAACGTTAGCCACTGCACAGGACAGAGGGTCCAGGCCCTTGCCCTGACACCAAATGGAAAACATTTTTCATTTGAAGGCATAACATTTCCTGGTTGATTCCTTTCTGGATGCCTCCACCATGGTGAGGACATCCTCGGAAAGACCCAAAGCCCGGAACTCTAGCCACTCAGGTACCAGGCTGTCAGGTGCAGGGATTGAAGGCCCGGATGGTATACCTTCCCTTGACTAAGAGAGAGATAAGGTCCGGGTGTGCTGGAAGCCACTCCAGGGGCCTGCAGCTGAGGCTGAGGAGATCTGGATACCAGAACTGGCGCAGCCAGTCTGGGGCTACCAGAATCACCTTCGCCTTGTCCCTCCTCACCTTGATGAGCACCCTATAGATCACGGGAAATGGAGGGAAGGCATAGAAGAGGCCTGGGGTCCACAGCCTCAAGAAGGCATCCCCCTGCAGCAAGCCCTGCTGAGGGGGTGGTGGGCATGAAACAGCCTCAGCTTGGTGTTTTCCCTTGAGGCAAACAGGTCCACCATTGGTTTGCCCCAGTGGGAGAACAGGCAGTAAGCTACCTCTGGATGGAGAGACCACTCGTGGGATGTCTCGCATAAGCGGCTGAGAGCATCTGCCATATGGTTTGAGGCTCCTGCTACATGAAAGGCTAGGAGATCTGCCTCTAGACGGCTCACAAAGGTCCAGATGCGGAGCGCTTCCCTGCAAAGCAAACGGGAATGCATGCTGCCCTGTTTGTTGAGGTAGTACAAGGTTGCGGTATTGTCCGTCTGGACTTGAACCACTTGACCCCGGAGCTGAGGAGTGAATGCCAGTCTGACTGCTCTGAGCTCCAACAGGTTGATGTGGCATCGGGACTCCTCAGGGGTCCAGAACCCGTGGGCCCTGTTGTCCTCCATGTGGGCTCCCCAGCACATGAGAGAGGCATCGGTCGTAAGAATGGCCGTCGGCTCTGGGAAGACAAACAGGATCCCTTCCTGCAACCGGTCTGGGGCGGTCCACCACTGGAGAGCGTCCCACATGTTCTGGGCTACAGTGATCAGCTGGTCGAAATGATCGTGGCGCTGAGTCTACTGGGCAGCCAGCTCCCACTGGAGGGGGCGCATATGCCACCAGGCTCAATGGACCATGGAGGTGCAAGCCACCATGTAACCCAGAAGGCGCAAGAAAGTACCGGGCAGGGCGCAATTGCCCAACCAGAAATGACTGGGCAAAGGAGGAGAGAACCTCTGCCTTGTCTGCCGGAAGCAGAGCTCTGCCCCAATGAAGCACATCACCAGAGAAGGCAAGAGCTCCAACTTGGTCTCGCTGATCAGGAAGCCAAGCTGAGAGCAGGTCTCTCTCCACCTCTTTCTGGGTGGAACCTGCTAAGAGCCAATCATCGAGGTAAGGGTATACTCTGACCCCTCGATGCCCGAGGTGGGCTGCCACCACTGCAATGTATTTGGTGAAGACCCATGGGGCCGATAACAGGCCGAATGGCATGGTTTGGAAATCGTAAAGGGTTCCCTCTGCTCTGAAGAGGTGGAACCGCTGGTAAGACGCACAGATTGGGACGTGAAAGAACATGTCCTGAAGATCAGAACATGTCCTGAAGATCCAGTTGGCAAAATCACGTTTTGCTGCCGGGATGGTATGATCAGGAACACAGTAACCATCTGAAAGGTGCGCGGCCTGAGATACTGACTCAGGCTGTGCAAATCTAGAATGGGGTGCCAGTCCCCCATCCACTTCGAGACCAGGAAGTACCTGGAAACGAACCCTGGGTTGACTGGAAGATCTGGGCTATGTCATCTCTCAGAGCCAACTGAGTGTTGGCTAATATACTCTCCTTCCGTAGGCCTAGGGCTCGGCTGGGTGGGTACTGCACAAATTCTAGAGGCAGACCCTGGCCGACCACTTCTAAGACCCACCTGTCCATGGTAACAGTGGACCAGGCGGAAAGGAAGTGGCGGAGCCAACCCCCCATGGGAGGACCAAGAGCTGGCGTGACGGGAATAGGGGTGGCTACCCCTATCCCATCACCGGGCAGGCTTGAAGGAAGAGGGTCCAGGGCCTGAACCCCAACTTCCTCTGCGGGCCTGGGGAGGACCGGGCTTGGGCCGGGGGGTGCCAAGCCTGTGCCTGCTGCTGATGTGCTCCCTGAAAGGAGGGTTGCTGGGCTGCAGGCCAGAAGCGCTTTGAGATGAAGTAGCTGAGTCACAGGTGGCAGTGGACTTTTCAATTCGCTGAAGGTGACCATCCATACCTGGACCGAAGAGACTGGTGCCCAGGAAGGGAACATCAGCAAGTTTGTGCTGGGTATCCACCGTGAAGATGGAAAGCCTCAGCCAAGTCCTGTGGCGTGAGGCAAACGCGGCTGCCCCCGGACGGGTACATGAGTCACCACTGTCCAGAGCCGTCTGAAGCTGCTGTTTGGCAAAGGCAAGGCCTTGGTCCCGGATCTACCTGACCGTAAACTGAAGGTCCGCGAGGAGACGTGGGAGAACTTCATCCAAGGACCCTAGAAGGGCATAGGAGAAGTGCGCCGTGATGACGGTTGTGCTTGCCTGACGGAGGCCTAAAGAGGAGGCAGCATAGACCATCCTGGCAGAGTGGTCCTGTTTCCTGGACTCCTTGTCTGGGGGGTCTATCTGTGTCGGCAGAACTGCCTGTACGTCTGAACACAGAGGCAGTCACAAGGCTCTCGGCTGAGGGATGTTCTGTGAACCCAGAATGGGACCCCATGGGTACCGCATACTTGTGGGCCATCAGGGCAGATGGCGCTGAGCAGGAGGCAGGATACTGCCAAAGCTCCAAGACCGGGCCAACAATGGCTTCAGCCACAGGAAAGACTTCTGTCGGGGTATCCCTTCTCTTGAGAATGTCAGTGAGAGGGTACTCCACCCGTTTCTGGATTGGTTCCAGGGGCATCCCACCCACGTGGATTCGGAGATAAGGCGGAGAATCCCTTGAAAAGACCAAGGTCTTCCTCCGTCGACAGATCACTGGCCAACTCGTCATCTCGCAGATGAGAGTGAAGGTCGGTGTTGCCTTAATCTGAGGTATCTGGATACAACGGTCAGCCACTAAAGTCACCCTCAACGTGCCTGGGGTGATCAGGCATGAGGGTGACCGAGATCCCGTGAGGAAGACCCAGGGTTGACCGAGCTTCCTTTGTAGAAGCCCCTCCCAAAGGCTGTTTAGGCGGCGGCTCCACCACAATTGGTGGAGAGACAGATATCGGCCGAACTGGAGCGGGTTTAGCCGACTCCGTGGGCGGGGGAACAGATTTCACCAGTTCCAGAGGCGTCTGCTTTGGCCTAGGAAGCGAACGCAAAGTAAGAACAGGTTACTCACCTGTAACAGTAGTTCTAGGAGTGGTATATGTTGTTCATCCACACTCTTTGGCATGTCCCTTTCCCCTTTAAAACTTGCCGGAAGTCTTCAAGCTGGCTCCTCCCACTACCCCCGGTGGTAAATGCCTTGGCTCCTCCCCATGACGCCAGATCTTAGCCCGCTGGAAGCAAGGTTGTGTGCCTAAAGCCAGGGAGGTTGGGTGGGTGCATGTGGATGAACAAAATATACCACTCCTAGAACTACTGTTACAGCTGAGTTACCTGTTCTTCTAGAAGCGGGGGTATGTTGTTCATCCACACACTCTGGCAGACTCCAAGCAGTTCTCTGGGAGAAGGGAGGCAAGGCGCACACCCTCTACTTGGGAAATAGAGATTGGAGAACCGAGGCCCCAAACCAGCATCCCAGCGTGACTCCAGGTCAATGTGGTAGTGGGTAATGAAGGCGTTTGCTGACTTCCAGGTAGCAGCCCGACAGATTTCCTGGATAGGGATGTCTCTGCAAACAGCCATCGAAGCAACAGTATGGCGGGTAGAGTGAGCCCTTAACCCTCTGGGAGCTCCTTACCAGCCAACTCACAGCACAGACCTATGCATGATGTGATCCATCTTGCTATGGTCCGTTTGGCTGCAGGTATGCCAGAAGTGGCTTCAGCATAGGTGACAAACAGCTGGCAAACCTCTCCACGAATTTCCGCCATCCTCTCCTTATAACAGGAGAGGGCACGTCTCAGGTCTAAAGTATGCAGCCTGTACTCTGCGTCCGAGGGGTAGTTAGGGTAGTATACTGGCAGAGTCAACACCTGGTTAAGGTGAAACTCTGAGACCACCTTCGGAAGGAATTTCGGGTGGGGGCGCAGGACAACTTTGTCCCTGCTGAAGACCAGATAAGAGGAGTCCACCGAAAGCGTCTAGAGCTCTCCTGTCCTTCTGGCTGACATGATAGCTACCAGGAAGGCTGTCTTCCAAGACAAGTTTGAAAGCTCACAATTGTGCATGGGTTTGAATGGCTTGCCCATGAGCTTTGCCAAAAGCAGTAAGAGATCCCATGGAGGTAGGGGGGTTCATGCACTGGAGGGGATATGTGATCCAGGCCTTTGAAAAAGCTCCCGACCACTGTCTCCTGCGCCAATGTCGGCTGACCGGCCCGCGCCCGGTAAGCAGAAATGGCTGCTAGGTGCACCGTAAGGGTCGATGACCGTAGACCCCTTTTGGAGAGAGACCAAAGGAAGTAGAGAATGTTAGCCACAGAACAGGAGAAGGGGTCCAGACTCTTACCCTGACACCAAATGGAAAATCTTTCCTTTCGAGATGCATCCGCCACAGAGTAGACATCCTCGGAAAGACCCAAAGCCTGGAACTCTAGTCACTCAGGCACCAGGCTGTCGGGTGCAAGGACTGAAGGTCTGGATGGAAAACCTTCCCCTAGTTCAGAGATATCAGGTCCGGGCATGTACAAAGCCGCTCCAGGGGCCTGCAGCTGAGGCGGAGGAGATATGGGTACCAGAACTGGCACGGTCAGTCTAGGGCTACCAGGATCACCTTCGCCTTGTCCCTCCTCACCTTGAGTAACACCTTGTGGATCAAGGGAAATGGAGGGAAGGCGTAGAGGAGGCCTGGGGTCCACAGCCTCGAGAAAGCATCCCCCTGCAGTGAGCCCTGCTGAGGGGGGTGGGCATGATGCAGCCTCAGCTTGGTGTTTTCCCTGGAGGCAAACAGGTCCACCGTCGGTTTGTCCCAAAGGGAAAATAAGTTGTAAGCTATCTCTGGATGGAGTGACCACTCGTAGGATGTCTGGCCTATGCAGGTGAGAGCATCCGCCAGCTGGTTCGAGACTCCTGCCACATGAATGGCTAGGAGATCCGCCTCCAACCTGCTGACGAGGGTTCAGATTCAGAGCACCTCCTTGCTTAGCAGATGGGAGTGCGTGCCGTCCTGTTTGTTGAGGTAGTACATGGTCATGGTATTGTCCATTTGGACTTGAACCACTTGACCCCGGAGCTGAGGAGCGAAAGCTGACAGCGCCAGGCTGACTGCTCTGAGCTCCAACAGGTTGATGTGGCATTGGGACTCCTCGGGGGTTAAGAACCCGTGGGCTCTGCTGTCCCCCATGTGGGCTCCCCAGCCGATGAGAGAGGCATCGGTCGTGAGAACGACTGTTGGCTCGGGGCGGACAAACGGGATCCCTTCCTGCAACTGTTCTGGGGCGGTCCACCATTGGAGACCGTCCCACATCTTCTGGGCCACAGTGATCAGCTGGTTGAAATGACCGTGGCGCTGAGTCCACTGAGCAGCCAGCTCCCGTTGGAAGGGGCGCATGTGCCATCTGGCCCAATGGACCACTTGGGTACATGTCGCCATGTAACCCAGAAGGTGCAGGAAGTCCAGGGCAGGATGCAAGTGCCCAACCAGAAATGATTGGGCAAAGGAGGAAAGAACCTCCACCCTGTCCGCCGGGAGCCGAGCTCTGGCTTGATGAGAGTCGAGCTCTGCCCCGACGCAGTCCATCACCTGAGAGGGCATGAGTTCCGACTTGACCTCGTTGATCAGGAGGCCTAGCTGGGAAGAAAAAATTGCTCACCTTAGTAATGTTGTTTCTTCTAATGGAGTCTTGATGTATTCGGACTATTGCAGTGATCTCCAACCTTTGAACTGCCCCAGAGAACAAAGAGTTAACTTTCCATGCAAGGCATGGAACGCTGAGCTCAAGCTCGGTTGAAGCCTCTGTCTGCTGTTGTTTGAACCCCAACCGTCAGATCTTTATGAGCTATACTGACTGGGAGTTCTGTGTGGAAACTGTAAACTCACACTAGCCAACTGGCAACTAAATTTGATAAAAAAGGTTTTTTTTTCCGGTTTCAAAGAAAAAGACTCAAGTCAGAAAACCCAAAAAACAAAATACAACACACACCCAAAATAAAGGAGGGTGAGAAAAAAGGGGGCACCTCTAGGTGCCAACACTGCTCCTGCCCACCCACATCCCAAAAACCAGGTTCTGAGAGGGGAGGCAAGGGGGGAGGTCAGAATACATCAAGACTATTAGAAGAAACAACATTACTAAGGTGAGTAATTTTTTCTTCAAACAACATGAAGTCTTGATGTATTCTGACTATTGCAGACTACCAAGCAGTACCTCCATGGAGGAGGAACAGAACCTACTTTGGGAATAGGCTCTGAAGTACTGCTGTGCTAAACCGAGCATCACTCCTAGCCTGGATATTCAGAGAGTAATGCTTGGTTAAAGTATGGACTGTTTTCCAGGTGGCTGCTTGACAAATCTCTAAGATAGGAATATCCCTGGCAGCAGCCAGGGAAGCAGCTGTACCTCTAGTAGAGTGAGCCCTCAGGCCTGAGGGTGGGATTCAACCCAATTTTTCATAGCAGAATTGTATACAAGAGACAATCCACCTGGCAATAGATCTTTTAGTGGCAGGTTTTCCCTTACCAGCCTCTCCATAAGTGAGGAACAACTGGAGGGAGACAAACCTGTGACCCTTGGTGCGCTCTATGTAGTAGCTAAGGGCCCTTTTTACGTCCAGGCTGTGCAGCCTCCTCTCTCCAGAGGAGGAATGGTCAGTGAAGAAAACCGGAAGAGACACAGACTGATTAAGGTGAAAATCTGAAACCACCTTAGGCAAAAATTTCCTGTTAGTTCTTAGGACCACTTTATCTCTATGGAAAGAGATGAAATCAGGCTCCACTGACAGGGCTTGTAATTCACTGATGCACCTGGCAGAGGTAATGGCTACCAAAAACACAGTTTTCCAAGTCAAGTACTTAAGCTCTGCAGAGAACAAAGGCTCAAAAGGGGGTTGCATAAGCTGAGCAATGCAAACATTAAGGTCCCAAGCAGGAGCAGGGTCCCTGAAGGGAGGATTGATATGCAACAGACCCTTGAAGAATTTGCAAAATACAGGATGGGCTGAAAGAGAAGAGGGCTTGCCTACTGACATAAAAACAGAAACAGCTGCCAAATGTACTTTGAGTGTAGCTGGTCTGAGTCCCAAGCCATTGATATGAACCATATAGTCCAGGACTGTATGCAACCCAGCAGATTCTGGAGAAATATGCTTACCAGAGCACCAAATAGTGAACCTTTTCCATTTGGAGTTGTAAGTCTTTCTGGTGGAAGGCTTTCGAGAAGCCTTTAGAATATCCAGGACACCTTGAGAGAGATGCAGATCAGCAAACTAACTCTTCAAGAGACAAGCCTTGAGATTGAGAGATTTGAGATTCGGATACCAAACCCTCCCCTGAGAGGATGTCAACAGGTTGTAATTCCTGGGAAGAGACAGGGGAAGGTGGATTGCTAAGGACAGCAACAGTGGGTACCAGGGCTGTCAGGCCCAGTCTGGAGCAATCAGAATCACTTTGCAGGGTTGAGACCTGATCTTGACTAGTACCTTGAACAGGGGGCATACAGGAACTTCCCTTCCCAATTGAGTACCAGAGCATCCAGGGGGACTGAGCACAATACTGGGGTCTGCAGCAAAAAAGAGGAAGTTGGTGATTGTCTGGGGCTGCAAAAAGATCTGAGGAGTGCCCCATCTGGAGAAAATCACTTTCAAAACTAGGGGATCCAGGGACCATACGTGGTGGCCCTGAGATATCCTGCTGAAAGCATCTGCCAGGACACTGTCCTTCCCTGGGAGGTGAACTGCTGTGAGCGAAAGTTTGCAGGGAATAGGCCAGAGACCACAACTTCACTGCTTCTGTGCACAAGGTCGTAGACCGAGTGCCCCCTTGCTTGTTGATGTACCACACTGTGGTGGTATTGTCTGTTCTGATCTGGACTACTGTTCTGAACAGACTTGGAAAAAGCTTGTAGTGCCAGAAACATTGCTCTGAGTTCCAAGAGACTGATGTGAAGCAGAGATTCTTGAGGTGACCACAGCCCTTGGGTGGAAAGATCCCCCAAGTGGGCTCCCCAGCCCAAGAGGGGAGGCATCTGTGGTGAGGATTAGAGAATGAGACTGAGTGACAAAAGGAACTCCTTGCCTTAAATTGTCCTGAGCCTGCCACCACTGCAAAGCCTGGATCAGGGTTCGCGTCACTGGGACTAGTTTGGCCAGGGAATCCTTTCTCTGGGACCAGAAGGTTCTCAAGTGGAACTGAATGTCCCTCATCTAAAATCTTGCCCCTTGGACCACTGCTGTAGAGGCTGCCATGTGGCCCAGGAGCTGCAAGAAGTGCCTTGCTGGTCGAGACACCTGAAGGGTGAAAGAAGAGGCCAGTTCTATTAGTGTCCTTGCCCTGTCCAGGGAAGGAAGGCCTTGTCTTGTTGTATCCAGCTCCGCCTATAAAGGTGAGGAGCTGCACTGGCTCTAGAACTGACTTTGGAGGTTTGGAGGAACCCTAAGGAAGTCAGCAGTTGCTGAGTTATCTGAAGATGTGACTTGACTTGGTCTGGAGACTGACCTACTATGAGCCAGTCGTCCAGGTATGGAAAGATGGAGATCTTTTTTCTCCTTAGGAAAGCAACCACTGCTGCCAGGCACCTTGTGAACACCCTTGGGGCTGATGTTAGACCAAAGGGCATTGCTCTGAATTGATAGTGGCCTGAGGGCAACTCGAACCTGAGGTACTTTCTGTGGGAGCACCTGATGGGAATGTGAAAATAGCCATCCTTGAGGTCCAGGGAGACTAGCCAGTCCCCTGGCCTTAGAGAGGGCAGAATTATTCCAGAATCACCATTTTGAATTTTGGCTTTAAAGGTGCTTGTTTAGGTATCTCAGATCCAGGATGGGCCGCCATTCTCCTGTCTTTTGGGGTTAGGAAGTACCTGGAGTACAATCCTTTGCCCCTGTGTAGGTAGGAACCTTTCTATGGCTCTGAGAGCCAAGAGAGAAGAAACCTCTGCCTCTAGGGCAGGGGCCTCTGAAGGATTTGCAGGTGGAAAGGATCTGGTTCTCATCTTGGGAAATTTTTGAAGCCGAGAACCAGTCCCTGGCTTACTACTTCCAGGACCCACTTGTCTGATGTTAAAGACTTCCAGTCCTGGACAAAGTAAGCCAGCCTGCCCCCTACAGGTAGTGGAGAATTGGCCCGGGCAGACCCATCAGGGTGTCTGCTTGGCAGGGGCTTTAGGCTGAGGGGTGGAAGCATGCCTGCTCATACCCCGTCTGCCTCTCTCTCTAAAGAACCCCCTCTGAGCAAAAGCAGAAGAGGAGGCCTGGGCTTGGTAAAAAGGCCTATGAAAAGGCCTGCCCCGACCCTGGAATGCTGCCTCTGAGGAGTGGCTTGCCTTTCTTTGGCCTGAACACTCCTGTGGGTGGTCCTGTACTTGTCCATTTTCTTCATGTAATTCTCTGTCTGCTCCCCAAACAAAAAATTACCAATGACAGGAAAATCCATGGCCTTAGCCTGGGTATCCTGTGACAGGCTAGTACATCTGAGCCAAGCCATCCTCCGAAGGGCCACAGATGTAGCCATGACTCTACATGAAACATCACTGGAGTCCACAGCAGCATGAAACTGCACCTTGGATGCCTCAATCCCATCCGCAGCCACCTGATCCAGCTCCTTGGCAAGCTGGTCAGGGGCCTGTTTAGCTAGAGCCATCACAGTGTCCCACCTGGACTTCTGGTATCTAGCTGTGTAGGTCATATAGTTAGCCTGCCTGAGTCCCAAAGATGCTGCCATGTACTGTTTCTTTGCCATGGCACCAATCCTCCTGGAGTCCTTGTCTGGTGGGGTGTGAAGCCAAGGGAATATTTGCCTTATCACAGGCAGCAGCCTGCACTACCCCAACATGGCTGCATTGCTGGGAAAGGAACTCCGTGTCTGAGCCTGAAAGAGTATACCTCTTGTCCATTCTTCTGTCCACAGGAGATATGGAATTAGGAGTTTTTAGAATTTTAAATGTCTGTTTCCCAAAAGATTTATGGAGGGGAATAGACAATCTTCTGGACTCTGGGATGTCCATCATCTCAACAAAATCAGGCTCCTCCTGATCCTCTACTGCTTCTTCCATAGGAGGCTGGAGGGTTTCAGCCACTTTCTTGTAAAACAAAGTGGGAAGGGGACTCAGAAAGCCTAGGAGGAGAAACGCCTGAAGGTCTTTCTGGGGAGATGTCCGGGTCAATAGGCACATCCAGACTTTCCTAATCACCATCATCATCATCATCATCTTCATACTCTCCCTCCTCCTCCTCCGGTTCATAAAATTCTTCTAAAGTATAATCCGGAACCGGGGGAACCGACCTAACCGAGCCCCTGACTGATGGTGCCGGTTCGGCCAGAACCGAAGTTAGCGACTGAACTATCTTTAATCGCTTTGGCTATCTCATCAGCGGTCGGAGAAAGAACTTGTGGATCCGAACCGGATGATTTATCCCTCCTTTTTCTTTTAACCGGAACAGACTCCTCAGAATCGATTCTCCTTTTGCCCGAAGAAGTTTCGCCCTGGTCAGAGGGCACTCCTTCAGGTTCGGTCGGAACCGAACCGGGCTGGCCATCCGGGTCAGCGGACTTCTCGGCCTCCCTTTCCCTCAGTCTACCTACTCTCTTATCCAGGGTAGCTTTGGGAAAACTTTTACAAATTTGGCAGTCTGAACTGAAGTGGTCAAACCCCAGACAAACACAGATGGTGTGGGGGTCAGCCTTAGCAAAGGCTTCCCCACACACACTACAGTGTTGAAACCCAGTGGGCCCGGCTTTTTTCTTGGGTTTCTCAGACATGGACAATCCTAATCCAAAACTTACCCTTTTTTCGGCAGTCCGCCAGGCAAGACACCCCTATCGGTTCCTGACCGTGTTACGGGTCTTGGAAAAAAACGTAATGAAATCTGTGTTTTTTTTTTTTTTTTTTTAGAACCGATACGGACCGGTTACCACACTCTAATAAAGACAGAAGTTTTGTTACACAAACCTGATCGGTTCAAACTGAACCGATCCAATGTTTACAAGTTCCACACAGGAAACTAATATAGAAAACCTATCTAGTACTCACGGTACCACAGACAGAGACATAAACCGACAGGTTAGAAGCAGAAATTCGGTTGAAACAGTGTGAAAAAACGACACTTTAACCGACTTTTTTGAACCGAGCGAAGGAGAAATCTCCGGAGCGACTGTTCAGTGAGGCTGAGTAAAGAATCTGACGGTTGAGGTTCAAACAGCAGCAGACAGAGGCTTCAACTGAGCTCGAGCTCAGCGTCCCATGCCTTGCATGGAAAGTTAACTCTTTGTTCTCCGGGGCAGTTCAAAGGTTGGAGATCACTGCAATAGTCAGAATATATCAAGACTTCATGTTGTTTGAACAGGTTTGGAGAGCCAGATCCCTGGATCTCTCCACCTACTGAAGGGAGGAACCTGCCAAGAGCCAGTCATCGAGATAAGGGTAGATTCGAACTCCTCGACACCAGAGACGGGCTGCCACCACTGCGATGCATTTGGTGAAGACCCTTGAGGCCGACGACAGGCCGAATGGCATGGCTGAACTCGTACAGGGTCCCCTCGACCCTGAAGCGGAGGAACCGCTGATGGGAAGGATGGATTGGGACGTGGAAGAACGCGTCCTGCAGATCCAGTGAACAGAACCACATGTTTTGCTCCAGGGATGGTATGATCTGATTCAGAGTTACCATCCGGAAGGTGCGAGACCTGAGATACTGAATCAGGTCGTGGAGATCTAGGATGGGGCGCAGAACCCCGTCCACTTGGGCACCAGGAAGTACCTGGACACGAAGCCTGGGTCTGTAGGAGGATCCAGCACTGAAACTACCGCCTCCTTGCGGAGGAGCTGAGCAATGTCATTTCGAAGAGCTGACTGAGTGCAAGCTGAGATCCTTTCCTCCTGAGGGGCGTGGGCTCAGCTGGGAGGGTACTGCTCGAATTCCAGAGGCAGTCCCTGGCTGACCACTTCTAGAACCCACCTGTCTGAGGTGATATCGGACCAGGCGGAAAGAAAGTGGCGTAGCCGCCGCCCGGAAGGACCTAGAGCTGGCCTGACTGGTGTAGGGGTGGCAACCCCCAACCTGTCACTGAGCAGGCTTAGAGGAGGCGGCTCTTGGACCAGCACCCCGTCCCTCGTCCTCCTTTACGGGTCTGTTGAGGACCCTGCTTGGGCCTGGAGTGCCAAGCTTGAGCCTGCTGTTGGCCTCCTTGATAGGAGGGCTGCCTAACCGCAGGGGAAGAGTTCCGAAAAGGCTTCTTGTGCTTCTCCTGGTTCTTGCCCGAAGAACCCTTCACAGAGCTAGCATCCAAGGTGGCATTGGACTGCTCTATGTGCTGGAGGTGACCAGCCACTCCTTGAGCAAAGAAGTCGGTGCCTAGGAAGGGCATGTCAGCTAATTTGTGCTGGGTATCCACCAGGAAGGAGGATAGCCTCAGCCAAGCCCTGCGGCGAGTGGCCACTATGGCTGCTAAGGAGCGGGCACATGAATCTTCAATGTCCAGGGCCGTCTGGAGCTGCTGTTTTGCAACAGCACGGCCCTGATCACGGACCAGCTTCACTGTGGTCTGCATGTCCACCAGGAAATGAGGGAGGACTTCATCTAGTGACCCTAAGAGGGCATGAGAGAAGTGTGCCATGATAACAGTCGAGCTGGCCTGATGAAGGCCTAAGAATGAGGCCGTATAGACCTTACGGGCAGAATGGTCCATATTCTTGGACTCCTTGTCCGGGGGTCAGTCAGTGTTGGCTGAGCTACCAGTACGTCTGAACACAGAAGCAGTCACTAGGCTTTTGGCTGAAGGATGTTCTGTGAACCCCGCCAGGGACCCCATGGGCACCGTATACTTGCGGGCCATACGGGCAGACGGAGTTGGGCAGGAAGCAGGACGCTGCCAAAGCTCAAGGGCAGGGCCAACGATGGCTTCGGCTACTGGAAAGGCCTCTGTCGGGGTATCCCCCTTTTGAGGATATCCATAAAGGGGAACTCCGCCTTTTTCTGGATGGGCTCCAGGGGCATTCTGGTGGATTCGGAGATCAGGCGGAGGATGCCCTGAAAAGAGGAAGGACCTTCCTCCAATCCTGCCACGGATGACTCGTCATCCCCAGGATGAGAGTGTAATCCAGTGTCATCAGAGTCCGAAGAGTCGGGATACAACGGTCTCCCGCCTAGGTCTCCCTCGATACGCAGAGGGCGATCGGGGACGACCGTGATCAACAGACGTCGGGGAAGCCCGGTGTCTGGTAGGTCCCCTTTCAAGGGAGCCCCTCCCTGAGGCTGCTTAGGCGGTGGCTCCACCAAAATCGGTGCTGAGACCGGAATAGGCCAAGCCGGAATAAGGGCCAGCCCCACGGGCGGTGGAACCGAGCCCTTCGGTTCCGGATGGGTCGGGGTCGGCCTGGGAGGCGGGAGCCAAGGGATGGCCGGGGCCGGCTTCTGCCTGGTCAAAATCTGCTGTTGCCATACAAGATCCTCACAGCATCGATGGAGTTTCCGTCAAAGCCTCTCCTCGTCAGAGGAGGATGAAGATCTGTGGTGGCGCCTCCTCTTAGGTGTTTGTGGCCCTTTTTCGGCCGTTCAACCGAAGGAGTCCTGGTCCTCGATCGAGACCGACGGGGTCGGTTCGGTTGATCAGGAGTCACCTGAGTCGGTGAAAATTGAGGTTCCGGTACAGTTTCCTCGATTGGGACACCAGAGGGATGTGTCTCCACATCGGAAAAGATAAGGACCGGAGTCCTTTCTAAAGATTCGTTGACCGGAGTCGGTGATAAGGCTCGATTGGGTCGAGAGAATTCTTGGCCGGTTCAGCAGTTTCCTCGGTCTTGGTCCCTTGGCCAGAAGGAAGGTCCGTAAAGCCGGCGGCCGAGGAAGCGATCTCTACCAAAGTGTTCCTGGGACTCTGACCTCTCTCGGTCCCAGGAACGTCTCCGTTTAGAAGACGACATAGGGTCCTTATCCCTCTTATGAGGGCAGGAGGAATGTGGGCCCAAGGGCGCCTCACCCCTGGTGGAGAAGAGACTGGCACAACTCCTTGAAGGAGCCCGTAAAAGTAGAGCAAAGGTTGGTGGAACAAAAAAGCTTCGACTGGCCGAAGCTTGAGCCGCTTCCTCCTTGAATGCCTTCATCTGCTCGACTGATACTGCGGCCGTGGAAACCGCCCACCTCGCCTCTTTCGTTTTCACCGGCGGGTTCCTTTTCTCCAGTCTCGCCAATTTTAGGCGCGCCTTGCGGTCATCCATAATGTTGGGATGGAAGGCCAGGCAAAAAGTACAAAATGTGGTGTCATGTCTGACACCTAGGCAATAGACGCACAAAAGGTGGGGATCAGTGCGTGACATCTTCTGGCCGCAGGTACACCGGCGCAATTCGGGGGACAATTTGTCCTCCATGTCTGATGCGCTGTAATCGGAGTCGTTAACTCTGACTAGTTTTAGAGTGATTTGCAGTAAAAACTGACGTCGTGAATCCAGGGCCTACGAATTGCTAAAGTAGCATGAGGGAACCTATATCTTCCAGCGGAAAGGAAGATCTGGCGTCATGGGGCGAAGCCAAGGTATTTACCACACGGGTGGGTGGGAGGAGCCAGCTTAAAGACTTCCCGCAAGTTTTAAAGGGGAAAGGGACATGCCAGAGAGTGTGGATGAACAACATATCCACGCTCCTAGAATGGTCAGAGTAGAGACCGTGGTCGGCTTCTGTCCAGACAGGATCAGCTGCTGCCACATCAGATCCTCTGAGCTTCCCCTGAAGCCTCTCCTCTTTTTGGAGTGCTCGTGTGCCTTCCTCGGCCTCTCTATCAAGAAGGGTCTGAGATATCGACCTCGATCGGACTGGCAGAGTCAAGTCGCTTGGGAGACACTTGTGGGACCGGTTACTTCCCGGATCAGGGACCGGTTCCTCGACTGGATCCCCAACTGGCTGGGTCTCCTCATCAGGAAAAAACTGGACCGGAGTCCTACTGAGAAAGTCGTCGACTGGAATGGGTGACAATGGATCAATGTAATTGAGAATGATCTCAACCTTGTCGATCGAGACCTCGGTTGACTGGCCAGACGGCAAGGTCGAGAAGCCAGCAGCTGAGGAGACAATTTCGACCAAAGTCGATGCTGCCGACTCCTGGGACCAAGATCGCTCACGATCCCAAGAGCATCTCTGCAGAGACAAAGACTGATTCGGATCCTTATCCCTCTTACGGGACCGAGAGGAGTGACAGCCTGCAGGTCCCTCACCCTTAGTGGGGAGAAACTGGCACATCTCTTGGAAGGAACTCGAAAAGGTAGAGCCCAACTTGAGAGGAACGAAAAACGACCGAGAGGAAGACTCTGTGGCCTGCACCGCTTCTTCTTCGAAGGCCTGCATTTGCTCCAGCTGTTCGGCGGATCCCGCAGCCGCAGAGACCAACCGCATGGCCTCTTTAGATTTCATTGAAAGATTCCATTTTTCGGGCCTGCCCAATTTGAGGTGTGCGAGACGATCGTCGAGGACGTTCGGGTGAAAAGTGAGACATCTTGCAAGTCATGGTGTCATGAACAACACCCAGACAATAAACGCATGCGGTATGCAGATCAGTGCGCAACATTTTTTGGCCGCACGGGCACTGGCGAAATCCGAGGGAAGATTTATCTTCCATGATGGAACGATGAGAATCACAGTTGTTAACTTGAAGTTTCAGAATAACTGAAGGTTTTGAAGCCAGGACCTACAAAAAGCGAGAGCAAAGAGGAGGCAACTTGAATCTTCCAGCAGAAGTCCTGGTGTCATGGGGCGCAGCTGAGGGCTATACCACCCGGGTGGGTGGGAGGAGCCAGCTTGAAGATCTTCCGGCGATCCGGAGTGGGACAAGCCAAGAAGTATGGATGAACAACATAGCCACATCCCTAGAAATCCAGTTTTTCAAGTCAGGAACTTGAGATCTCAGGTAGCCAGAGATTCAACAGACTTATGAGTAAGCATGTCCAACACAAGGTTAATGCCCCTGTCAGTGACAGGTTGTCTTACTTGGGGCCTGGTGTGCAAAATACCTTTCAAAAACCTCTTGAAAGGATGCATTTGAGCCAGAGTAAGGTTCTGGACAGGCTCGTGGTACTCTGAGAAAGCACACAAATGGATCTTATCCTGAGTACTGCAAACCAGTTTCCAATGGGAAGAGGAAGAACTCAAGGTCCAGCACTGCTGAAAATGCAACCAAGATCATGAACAGACCCGTTTCTTTGTACTTCCTCAGAGAATAGGACCGTTCTTTGTCAGAACCCTTCTCAAATGGGGAAACTGGACTGGACACGACCCCAGTGCTACAGCAGCTTGCCTGACAAGGCTCCCTACGGTCGTCCTCCAGTACCATCAACCGTTGTCATGGTAGGGCTGAGAGACTGACAGAAAGTAAAATCACTGAACTGACACAAAACTAACAAACTCTAGCTTTAAACACTAAAGCTGAGAAGAAATGAATGCTGCTTCTTATAGGCATGAAGGTCTGACAAACGACGTCACTGATGCACACTTGGTGGCAGGAATAAACAAACTGAGGTGGGTGAGTGTTGCAACAGAGCTAAGTCATGCGGCATGAGCCAGTCTCATAGTGCCGCGAATGCGCACAGCTTACCTCAGTGCCAGCCCTCCTGAAAAGTTCTGGTTCCTGTGGGGTCTTAGCACCTCCAGCTTAGACCCACTAGTGTGACTTAGTGGTGAAGACAATTTCCTGGAAGATCCTGTGCATCTTTATTCCCATTACAGACCTTAGTCTGCTCAGGCCAGGCACTTTTAGCAACAGAAAGATTTCCAGAAATTGGTAAACCAATCAAAGAAAACCGGGTGGTAACTCCTCGGCTCTGCCCCTTGATGGCAGATCTTGCCCGCTGGAAGCAGAGTGAGTGCGCCAAAGCCAGGGGAGGTCAGGTAGGTCCGTGTGGATGATCATATACCACTCCTAGAACTACTGTTACAGGTGAGTAACCCATTTTTCTAGGGACGTGGATATGATGTTCTATCCACACTATCTGGCAGACTCCTAGCAGTTCTCTGGGAGGAGGGAGGGAGGGAGGCAAGGCACATACCCAATACCTAGGGAACAGAGACTGGAGAACTGAAGCCACAAAACCAAGACTGGAGAACTGAAGCCACAAAACCAGCACCTCAGCATGACTCTAGGTAAATGTGGTAATGGAAAATGAAGGTGTGTGCTGACCTCCAGGTAGCAGCCCTGCAGATTTCCTGGATAGGGACAGCTGTAGAAGCAACCACCGGTGCAGCGGTATGGCGGGCGGAATGAGCCCTTAGCCCTCCGGGAGACTCCCTACCCACCAACCTATAGCAGAGATCAATGCAGGATACAATCCACCTGCCAATCATTTGCTTGGCTGCAGGTCTGCCAGGTGTTGCTTCAGTGTAGGTGACAAACAGCTGGCGAACCTCTCCTCGAACTCCAGCTGTGCACGCCTGATAATAAATGAGCGCTTGCGTCAGGTCCAGAGTATGGAGCCTGTGCTCGGCCTCCGAGGTGTGATTGGTGAAGTACACTGGGAGATTTATCACATGGTTAAGGTGAAAATCCGACACAACCTTCGGAAGGAACTTTGGGTAGGGGCACAGGACAACCTTGTCCCTGTGGAAGACCAGGTAAGGAGACTCCATCGAAAGAGTCTGAAATCACTGATCCTTCTGGCTGACATGATAGTTACCAGGAAGGCGGTCTTCCATGACAGGTGAGACACGTCACACCTGTGCTTCGGTTCGAATGGCTTGCCCATGAGCTTTGCCAAAACTAGCAACAAGTCCCATGGTGGTGGTGGTGATTCATGCACTGGAAGGGAAATGTGATCAAGGCCCTTGAAAAGGCACCACACCACCTTCTCCTGTGCCATGACTGCTGATCGTCCTGCGCCTGGTAAGCAGAAATGGCTGCCAGGTGCACCTTAAGGGTCGTTGACTGAATGCCCAACTGACAGAGGGACCTGAGATAATCAAGAATGCTAGCCACAGGACAGGACAAAAGTTCAAACCCCTTGCCCTGACACCAAATGGAGAATCTCTTCCATTTGAAGGCATAGTACTTCCTGGTCGACTCCCTCAGAGATGCCTCGACAACAGTGAAGACAGCTTTGGAGCGACCCAAAGCCTGGAACTCTTGCAGCTAAGGAATCAGGTTGTCAGGTACAGGGTGGAGTACCTTCCCCTGACTGATGGAAAGCAGGTCGGGGCGTAGGGGAAGACGCCACGAGAGCCTGCTGCTGAGGTAAACAGGGTACCAGAACTGGTGTGACCAGTCCAGAGCCACCAGGATCACCTGTGCCTTGTCCCTCCTGACCTTGAAGAGAACATTGTGGATCAAGGGAATTGGAGGGAAGGCACAGAAGAGGCCTGGAGGCAAACAGATCCACCTGCAGGGTGCCCCTGTGAAATAACAGGCTGTGCACTACCTCTGGGTGGAGAGACCACTCATGAGACGCCTCGCCCACCCAGCTAAGATCTTGGAGTTATCATCTCTGATGACCTCAAGGCAGGGAAACAGTGTGACAAGGCAGCAGGTAAAGCAAATAGGATGCTGGGATGCATAGGCAGGGGCATCACCAGCAGGAAAAGGGAGGTCATAATTCCACTATACAAGACACTAGTGAGGCCGCACCTGGAGTACACTGTGCAGTCTCGGAGACCTTACCTACGTAAGGACATAGACAGGGTAGAAGGTTCAGAGGAGGGCAACAAAGATGGTGCATGGATTGCATCACAAGTCCTATGAGGACAGGTTGAAGGCACTGAACATGTACTCCTGGAGGAGAGGAGGAGAGAGGGATATGATAAAGACATACAAGTATCTTACAGGGAGGAACAGGGTGCAGGAATGCACTATTTGTAGCGAAAAAGATGTTCCAGGTCTAGAGGGCATGGGATGAAGTTGGAGGAGAGGACGATTCAGAGGAAGCGTGAGGAAGAATTTCTTCACAGAACGGGTGGTGGACAAGTGAACACCCTGCCAGAGGAAGTGGTGGGGGCTGAAACAATCACGGGATTTAAGAATGCATGGGATAGACATAAAGGAATTCTGGAGGTCAGGGGTTGGGGGCGGCAGACTTCCTGGGGAACGTGAACTGAACTTGCAGGCTTGGATGGGCAGACTGGGTGGGCCATGGGCCCTTGTCTGCCGACACTGTCTATGTATCTATGTATGTATCAGCTGGAAGATTGGAAGCCCCTGCCACATGGATGGCTAGGAGATCCACCTCCAGGCTGCACATGAGGGTCCAAATGCAGACAGCTTCCCTACATAGGGGCAGGAAGTGTGTCCCACCCGGTTTATTGAAGTAGTACATGATCGTGGTGTTGTCCCGTCTGGACCACCTGACCCCAGATGTGCAGAGCGAATGCCGTCAGCGCTAGCCAAACTGCCAGGAGCTCCAGCAGGCTGATGTGACATTGGGACTCCTTGGGGGTCCAGAGCACGTGGACTCTGTTCCCCCAGGTGGGCACTCCAGCCCGAGAGAGGCATTGGTCATTAGGATGACAATCGGCTCTAGGCAGACAAATGGGATCCCTTCCTGCAGATGTGCCGAGACTAACCACTACTGGAAGGCGTCCCACATCCGCTGGGTCACAGTGACCAGCTCCCACTGCTGGGAGCGCATTCTCCAGTGGGCCCAATCGAACCACAATGGTACAAGCCGCCATGTAACCCAGCAAGTGCAGGAAGTCCCGGGCAGGGCGTAATTTCCCAACCTGAAATGATCGGGCACAAGAGGAGGGAGTCTCCGCCCTGTCCAACGGGAGCCGAGCTCTGCCCCGATGAAGTTGATCACCTGCGAAGGCATGAGTTCTGACTTGGCCTTGCTGACCAGGACGCCAAAGGAGATGCAGGTCTGGAGAGCCAGGTCCCTGGACTGCTCCACCTCCTACCTGGAGGGACCTGCGATCAGCCAATCGTCCAGGTAGGGGTAAACTTGGCGCCTCAGTAAAGCTGCCACCACTGCAGTGCACTTAGTGAAGACCCTGGGAACTGAGGAGAGGCCGAATGGCATGGCCTGGAACTCGTAGAGGATTCCCTCTGCTCAGATGCGGAGGAACCTTCGATGAGACGGATGGATCTGGATATGGAAGGACACGTCCTGAAGATCCAGGGATTAAAATCATGTTTCGCTCTAGAGATGGCATGATCTGAGACAGAGTTACCATCCTGAAGGTGCGCGACCGGAGAAATTTGTTCAGGTCGTGCAGATCTAGAATGGGACACCAGTTCCCCCTTCTGTTTTGGCACCAGGAAGTACCCAGAGACAAACCCTGAGTGTTCCGGAGGATCTGTGACAGGAACCACAACCTGCTTGTGGAGGAGCTGGGCTGTATCAGCTCTGAGAGCTGACAGCATGTTTGCGGAAATGAAGTCCTCCCGTGGGGGCCGGATTCGGCAAGGAGGGTACTGCTTGAATTCAAGAGGCAGACCCTGACCCACCACTCCAAGAACCCACCTGTCCATGGTGACAGCAGACCAGGCAGAAAGAAAGTGGAAGAGCCAGCCCCCCACGGAAGGACCCAGGGGAGGAGTGACGGGCATAAGGGAGGCACCCCTCATCCCGTCACTGAGGAGGAGGAGGAGGAGAGGCCCAGCTGAGTCGCCACTGGAGCCTCTCCTTCCAGGCCTGCAGACGACCGAAGCCACCTTTTTGGTCCAAGGTCACCAGGCCTGAGCCTGCTGGCCAGCCTGTGGCTGGGTGGGTTTGGCCACAGGAGTGAAAGTGAACCGAAAAGGCTTCCTCTTCTGCTGCTGCTTGGAGCCCTTAGGGTCCTGCAAGGCAGATGTCACGAAGTCCAAGGTGGCCCTGAACTTCTCAATACAGGGTGAGGTCGCCCTTGACCCCAAGCCTGAACAGGTTGGTGTCCAGGAACGAGACATCTGCCAGCTTGTGCCGAGTGTCCGCCTTGAAGGTCGAGATCCTCAACCAAATCCTGCAGTGCATGGCCATGGAGTGGGCACAGGAGTCCCCAGTGTTCATGGCTGCCTGGAGCTCTTTGGCTACAACCCGGCCCTGGTCTCGGACCTATTTGACTGTGGTGTGAAGGTCTGCTGGCAGGTGAGGAAGCACCTCATCCATGGTGCCCTGCATGGCATCAGTGAAGTGGGCCATGAGGAGGACCGAGCTCGCTTGGCAGAGACCAAGCGAGAAGGCAGTGTAGACTTTCTTAGCCGCATGGTCTAACTTCTTGGACTCCTTGTCAGGAGGCTTGTCAACATCCCTGGTGTTGCCGGAGCAGCTAAACACAGAGTCTGCCACCAATTCCATGGCTGAGAAGTGCTCTGTGAATCCTGAGAGGGAGCCGGTGGTTACCATGTATTTGTGGGCCATCTGGGCAGAAGGCGCAGGGAATGAAGCGGGGCACTACCAAAGCTCCATGGCAGGGCTAAGAATGGCCTCTGCCACTGGGAAAGCCTCCGCAGGAGTGCCTCCCCGGTCGAGGATCTCGGTTAACAGGTAATGAGCTCGCTTCTGGACAGGCTCCATTTTCATACGCCGACTCGGATCAGATGGAGAAGGCCCATGAAGGAAGATGGGTCTTTGTCCATCGAGAGATCCCCCATGGACTCCACGTCGACTGGATGGGAGTGCAGGGAGGATCCCTTGGAATCGTTAAAGAATGATCGACTGCCCAAGTCCCCACTAACCCTCCATGAATGGTCAGAGGTGACGGTGACCGACAGCTGATGGGGAATGGCCTAGACTCTTTAGTTTAAGCGCCGGTCAGCGACTGTTTAGGCAGAGGTTCCACCACTATCGGTGGAGACACTGGGCTCAGCCGAGCCGGGACCGTTTTGGTCAGCTCCGACAATGGAGACTGCGTCGGCCTTTCCGGCAACAACCAAGTGATGGCTAGCGTAGAAGCTGGAGTTGGCTTGATGATGGTAAGCACCAACTGTTGCAACATAAGATCATCATAGCATCTATGCAATTTGTGCTGAAACTTCTCACCCGAGGACGAGGATGAAGAGCAGCGATAACACTGCTTCCCAAGGTGCTGAGAGTGGTAGTGACTCGACCCACAAGAGGAAGACTGAGACCTCGACCGCCGGGGGGACCGGCGACAGGGCTCAGAGGGAGTTGGTGAACGCCAAGGCTCCTCCTGGTCAAGGTCTGGGACTAGAGGCAGTGGGTCAGTGGACTGATCCGTCCCTCCAATGGTCTGTGTCAGGACCGGAGTCCTGGACAAAGAAGTGTCAGCCTCTTCTGTTGACAACTGGTCGGTTGGCCAGAGAAAAATCTCGGCCAAGACCTCAACCAGTGTATGGCCAACAAGCCCAATGGGGTTACTGTGGAGCCAGCACCCAAGGCCGAGGATCTGGCCGAAGTCAAATCCGGAGAAGTGCAGGAATCGGAAGGCTCTTGACAGAGAGTGTTCCCGATCCCACAATCGAAAGCGAGTCCTATCCTTTTCCTTTTTGGACTCTCTCTTGGATTTGGATTTGTGTCTCAAGGGTTCCTGACCGGGGGCTGGCAGAAACTGGCACAATTCTTTGAAGGAATCCGTAAAAGTTGAGCCCAGCTTAAGCGCCACGAAGGCAGAAGCTGAAGAGGGGAGGGCCGCGGCCTGGGCCTCCTCCTCTTCAAAGGCTGCAAGCTGCTTGGCGGACCCCATGGCCATGGAGAACACTCAATGAGCATCCTTGGATTTGACCGGCAGGTTCCGTTGCACCAGGTGGCCCAGTTTAAGTCGGGTGAGATGGTCTTCCAGAACGCTTGGGTGAAAGGAACGATAAAAGTCGTAGGCCTGGGGATCGTGCTCATGTCCCAGACAGTAGATACACGTGGTGTGGTCGGTTCTAGACATCATCTGCCCGCAAGGGCACCGGTGGAACCTGGGAATGGCCTTATTGTCCATGATGGTCATGATTGGAGATCGAGCTGAAGACAAAACTCATAAGAGTTTAAAGTTTTAGAAAGTAAATCAGAAGATTTAAGCGTGAGGGCCTACTCAACGCAGAAACGGTAAGGAGGGAACCTGCTTCTTCCAGCGGAAAGGAACATATGGCATCAAGGGGCGGAGCTGAGGGAGTTACCACTCAGGTGGGTGGTAGAAGCCAGCCTGAAGACTTTCCGGCAAGCCTTAAAGGGAAAAGACACTGCCAGATAGTGTGGACAGATCATATCCACGTCCCAAGAAATGAGTATTTTATAAATCTATTAATTGTATATTTTTCTCAAGAAAAAAAGAAGGCCACCACATTTTGCACAGAAATGGAATTGTAGACCAGGCAAGGGTTAGAGATAAAAAAAAAAAAAAATAAAAAGACTCATGGTGCACAGCATAGGAAGTACCTGGACAAATACATTTGACAGGTATGTTAATATTTTTCTTGACTGTAGCAGAAAAGTACAGTTACGTAAGAACTTACCGTAACAGCAGATCTTCGAGAGAGGCTCTTGCAGTAGGTAATTACATATAGGACTGATGTCAGCAGGCTGCAGGACCCCATGGAAAAATTTCTAGCTAGCAGTCTCTAGCGAGGGACCGTCCCCACGTCAGGTGACCGGCGTCAGGAGACGTTGGTATAAAGGGGCGGTCCCTCACGCCCACCTTCCAGTTCTTTCCCGCCACAGGCCACAAGAGGCCGGACGAGAGAGAAGTGGATATTTCCCTCACTAGAAAAGGAGCTGAAAAAGCCTAGGGGGATGGAGGGCGGGACGGTATTACTTACTGCAAGAGCCTCTCTCGATCTACTGTTACGGTAAGTTCTTACGTAGCTGTACTATCTTACTTTGAGAGGGCTCCTGCAGTTGGTAATTACATATAGGACTGAGTCCCAAGCAGTCTGGAACAAGAAGAAGCACACGGGAGGAGGAAAGCTACTCAAAACAGATCCTCTTAGCTGTGAAGGCCTTAAGAAAGGAGGCCTTGCAGAACAGCGAGCCCGAAGCCTGCTCTATGGTGAGAGGCAATATCTAAACTGTAATGTTTTGTAAACGTATGGACAGAAGTCCAAGTGGCGGCAGCACAGATGTCTGCTGCTGACACGTTCTTGAAACATGCCGCCGAGGCAGCGACCCCTCTGGTGGAGTGTCCTCTTACTTGACTCGGAAGGGCCTTGTTGTACTTGTCATAACAGAAGGTGATGCAATGAGCCAACCATTTAGACAGGTATTGCTTAGAAACAGCCTTGCCTTCTCTTTTGGGTGCAAAAGAAACAAACAGTTGATCAGTCTTTCTGAGATCCTTTGTTCTGTTAGTGTAGTATCTCAGGATCTGGTGAACGTCCATAGTGTGAAGCAGATACTCCCCCTGACTGGAGTACTGCGTAAAGAAAGCGGGTAACTCTATGGACTGGTTCAATGTAGATTCTGCTACCACCTTGGGGAGAAACTTAGGATTGGTGCGCAGAGCCACATGTTCCTTGTGAAAAATCAAGTACGGGATTTTACACATCAGGGCCTGGAGCTCGGAAATCCTCCGAGCAGAGGTAATGGCCACTAGGAAGAGTGTCTTCCATAAAGGAACTTCATGTCTGCTGAGGCCGCCGGTTCAAAAGGAGGCAAAGTAAGTTTCTCAAGAACGAAGTTCAAATCCCAAGGAGGGATGGGCACTCGGATAGGGGGCTCAAGTGAAGAACCCCTCTGAGGAAAGTCTTAGAGACTTTCAGTTGAGCAAATGTCCTATCTGCGAAGGGAACATAGTAGGCCGAAATGGCCACCATGTGTACCTTCAGAGACAAGTGACTAAGACCCAGGTCAAAGAGATGGCGCAGGTACTCCAGCAGTCGCTCAACTGAGCAGGAGAAAGGCTCGAAGCCTTCTGAGGCGGCCCAGATTGAGAACCATTTCCACTTCATGTCATAAGTAGACCTAGTGGATTTCCTAGCCTCCACCAAGATCTCAGCCACCTGGGGAGAAACCCCAAAGCGGGCTTGAGCCATGTCTGCAAGAGCCATGCATGTAGTTGAAGGGACTTGAGACCTGGATGTACCAGGGTCCCCTGGATCCTGGGTCAGTAAAATTCGTGACAGCGGAAGAGGAAGAGGAGGTTCCACTGAGTACTGTTGCAGAAGAGAGAACCAAACTTGCCTGGGCCAGAAAGAAGCGATCAGAATCATTCGTGCTCCTTCTGAGCAGAGTTTCTGCAAGACACGTGGGATCAGAGGAATCGGGGGGGAAGGCATAGACGAATCTGTCCTTCCAATCTAGAGACAGAGTGTTTCTCCAGAAAATGCCTCGCTCTTGAACGAGCAAGCAGAAGTTGGGAAGCGTTGTGTTGAGGTGAGGCAAACAGGTCCACCCGAGGTGTTCCCTAACGTAGGAAAATATAGTCTAGGACCCCTGGATTCAGTTCCCACTCGTGAGCTTGAACAGACGAGTGACTTAGTTTGTCTGCTAAGGAGTTCTTGACCCCGGAACATGAATTGCCGTGAGGTGAAGGTTGTGTTGTGTTGCCCAATCCCACACTCTCATGGCTTCCCTGCAGAGAGGGTAGGACCGAGTCCCGCCCTGTTTGTTGATGTACCATACCACACACATATTGTCCGTCTGGATGGCTAGGTGGCCTGGAAGAAGATGCAGGTGGAGAGCCTGGAGAGCATAGAGCACCACCCGAAGCTCGAGCACACTGATGTGTAGGGATTGTTCGAGCTTGGACCAAGAGCCCTGAGTCCGATGTGGACCGAGATGGGCTCCCCAACCTTCGCCCGAGGCGTCTGTGATCAGAGTCTGGGAAGGAGGAAGGAAGGAAGAATGGAACTCCCCGAAGAAGGTTCTCTCGAACCATCCACCACTGAAAGTCTCGAACCATGGGAGAGGAGACTAGGACCAACTGGTCCAAGTCGTCTACCAACTGATCCCATTGAGAGCGAAGCGTCCACTGAGAGACCCTCATGTGGAGCCGAACGCGAGGGGCTGTTGGGATAGCAGCCGCCATAAGCCCAAGGAGGCGAAGAACTGACCTTGCACTGACCCGCCTGAGGCCAGACAACAGGCTTACCTGAGTCTGGCCGCCCTGTCCGGTAGTAGGAAGGCCCTGCCTAGGGTCATGTCCAGTATCGCCCCGATAAACTGGAGCCTCTGGGATGGGATCAAGTGAGACTTGGAATAGTTGATGGTAATACCCAGACAGGCAAGGACCTGCTGGGTGAGGGAGAGGCAGTGCAGGAGTTCCTCCCTGGACGAGGCCGCCAGGAGCCAATCGTCCAGGTACGGGAAAACCTGTGCCCTCCGGGTACGCAGGTAGGCCGCCACCACCGCAAGGCATTTGGTAAATACTCGGGGAGCCGAGGATACGCCAGATGGAAGTGCCTTGAACTGGTAGTGGTCCCCCTGGAAAGCAAAACTGAGATATCTGCGGTGAAACGGGCAGATAGATATGTGCAGGTAGGCGTCCTGCATATCCAGAGTGCACAGCCACTGGCTCAAGCGGAGGAGGGGCAGAAGGCTCTGGAGTGAGAGCATCCTGCACCTCTTGAATTCCATGAAAATCTTCAGGGAACTGAGATCTAGAATAGGTCTTACATCTCCTGTCTTCTTCGGGACCAGGAAGAAGTGGGAATAGTAACCCGTTCCTTGCTGGGGAAGGGGGACAGGTTCAATCGCCTCTTTCAGCAAAAGTGCTGAAATTTCTTCCTGGACCAGAAGATGTTCCCGAGAGTACGACGACCTTGGGGGAGGGTGACGAGGTGATTTCTGTAGAAACTCTATTGAGTGTCCTTCTGCGATTAGCTGGAGCACCCATGAATCTAATGTTATCCTCTCCCAGCCTGGAAGGTGGAGGGAAAACCTCCCTCCTACCAGTTCCTCTGGGAAGCCTGGAGGCTGTGGGAGAGCGAACGAGTTAGGTGGTGTGTGGCAGCACCGCAGCAGAAGCTCCCGCTGCTTTTTGGGCGGGGCTTGGCAGCAACTGGGGAGGCCTCGCTTAGTGGCCTCTTTCCTGTGGTCTCGCTTTGGGCAGATTCCGTCTGTGAAAGGGACGGTGCTGCGATTGATGGGGATGATACATATAGAGTCCAGAGACTTTAGTGTCGTCCCCTTCTCCTGCAGGTCGGTGATGATGTCCTTGACATCACCCCCCAAACAGCACCGAACCCCAGAAGGGCGCTTTCTGGATGGCGGACTGCACTTCCGGACCAACCCTGACACTCGGAGTCAAGCATGATGCCGTAGGCTTACGGTGAAAGCTAAGCTCCTACCAGCAGTGTCCACTGTATCGTAGGTCACACGAAGAATGTGCCGACTGGCCAAACGTGCAGAGCGGACAAGATCAGCCACTTCCTGCTTGACCTGAGAGTCCGGAAGGAATTTAGATTCCACCTCACTGAGAATCGCCTTCTGGTAATCCCCCATGTGGCTGACATAGTTCAGGGCCCTAATACCCAGAGTGGAAGAAGCGTAAATCTTCTTGCCATACTGGTCCAGAAGGCGGGATTCCTTGTCTGGTGGAGACGAGCTAAGGTGTTTGGGTTGAGCTGACCGGCCATGAGCGGCGTTAATCACAACAGAGTCAGCTCGAGGGTGGGAGTCTAAATAGTCAACACCCTCGGGAGCCTGGTATAGCCTGTTCGACTTCCTGGGAAGTGGGGCTAAGGAAGACGGCTGTTTCCATATAGTGGTAATAAGGTCAGCATGAGGCTCGATCCAGGGTGGCACCAAAGTGGGAGCTGTCACGGGCAGATCCAGACACTCAGTGAGTTTTTTACGCTGGGGGTCTGGCTCCAAGGATTGCCACTTATGTACTTCCTGGATCTTTCGTAGCAACTCCGTGAAGGAAGGATCCTCTCGAGGAGCCTTCGGAAGAGTCCTTGGCCGGGGCTTGGCCGGAGAGCGTGGCTCGTCGTCTTGCTCAGAACCACCGTCGGAAGCATCCGAGGACGTAGAAGAGGAGGAAGAGGTAGACTCCCTCTCCAGACGAGGGGGAGGAACGGACCCCTTGGGAAGAGTGTCCTGCCCCTCTCTGGACCCAGAGGGTTTAGCCCTGGTGTCCGGAGGTGGGTAGGGAGTTTGTCGTTGTGGACGTACAGGAACCGGCACCATCGGAAGACGTCTCTCCACCTCTCTGGTGAGCTGAGCCTTGGCCTCAGCCCACCAGGAGGCCAGAGTCTCCTGCAGGTCCACCGGCGGCTGGGGGGGCGGTGGAGGAGGGGGGATACGGGTATGGACTATACCCATAAGGCGCGTATCCATAACCCGACGGCGGGAAGCCCGGCAACGGGTACTGAGGCGTGTCATAGGTTGGCGCCGGATACTGCGGTCCCAGGTATGACGGCGTCTGATACGACGGGGTCGGGTACCCGGGAAGCTGCCGGAGCAGACTGCCCGACCGGAGGCCCCACGGGTGGTTCTGGAGCAGAAGGCCTGGGAGATGGAGGGCCCGGAGTCGGGGTGGCATCCGGGAAATACAGGTTACTCACCTGTAACAGGAGTTCTAGGAATGGTATATGTTGTTCATCCACACTCATTGGCAGTATCCTTGCCGCTTTAAATCTTGCCGGAAGGTCTTCAAGCTTGCTCCTCCCACCCACCGGGTGGTATAACTCGGCTCCGCCCCATGGCGCCAGATCTGGCCGCTGGAAGCTCAGGCTGTCGTCGGCCGGGGAGGAGTCGGGTGTCGTGTGGATGAACAACATATACCATTCCTAGAACTCCTGTTACAGGTGAGTAACCTGGCTCTAGGGACATGGATATGTTGTTCATCCACACTCATTGGCAGACTCTAGCAGTTCTCCGGGAGGAGGGAGGCAAGACGACACCCCATATACTTACTTGGGAAAAGAGACTGGAGAACCGAGGCCCCAAAACCAGCATCCCGGCGTGACTCAAGGTCGATGTGGTAGTGGGTAATGAAGGTGTTTGCTGACTTCAGGTAGCAGCCTGCAGATTTCCTGGATAGGGACGTCCCTGGAGGCAGCCACCGTTGCAGCAGTATGGCGGTAGAATGAGCTCTTATCCCTTTGGGAGGCTCCATGCCCGCCAACTTATAGCAGAGATCTATGCAGGAGGTTGCCCACCTGCTTATCGTCCGCTTGGCTGCAGGTCTGCCAGATGCGGCTTCAGCGTAGGTGACAAACAGCTGGCGAACCTCTCCCCGAATTTCAGCCGTGCGCTCCTTATAATAAGCGAGCGCCCTTCTAGGGTCCAGAGTATGGAGCCTATATTCGGCCTCCGAGGTGTGATTGGGGTAGAACACCGGCAGAGTCAACACCTGGTTAAGGTGAAACTCGACCACCACCTTCGGAAGGAATTTCGTGTGGGGCGCGAGGACAACCTTGTCCCTGTGGAAGACCAGGTAAGGAGACTCGATGGAAAGCGCCTGGAGCTCTCCCATCCTTCTGGCTGGCGTGATAGCCACCAAGAAGGCGGTCTTCCACGACAGGTGAGAGAGGCACACCTGTGCATAGGTTTCAATGGCTTGCCCATGAGCTTTGCCAGTACCAGCAGTAGATCCCACGGAGGTGGGGTTCCCCACTGGAGGGAAATGTGATCAAGGCCTTTGAAAAAGCGCCAGACCACCTTCTCCTCGCCACTCGACTGCTTCGGCCAGCGCCCGGTAAGCAGAGATGGCTGCCAGGTGCACCTTTAGGGTCGCCGACCCTAAGCCCTTGACTAGAAAGGGACCATAAATAGTCCAAGATGCTTGCCAAGGAACAGGAGGAAGGGTCCAAGCCCTGTTCTGACACCAAATGGAAAACCTTTTCCATTTGAAGGCATAGCATTTTCTGGTCGACTTTACGGGACGCCCAACTACATTGAGGACCTCGTCGGAAAGACCCAAAGCCTGGAACTCTAGCGCTCAGGAACCAGGCCGCAGGTGCAGGGATTGAAGGTCCGGATGGAACACCTTCCCTGATTGACTGAGAGCAGGTCCGGCGAGCTGGAAGCTGCCGTGAGTCCTGGAGCTGAGACTGAGGAGATCTGGGTACCAGAACTGGCGAGGCCAGTCTGGGGCTATCAGAATCACCCGCGCTTGTCCCTCCCTCGCTTGAGAAGCACCTTGTGGATCAAGGGAAATGGGGGAAAGGCGTAGAAGAGGCCCGGGGTCCATTGCCTCGAGAAGGCATCCCCCTGCAGCGAGCCCTGCTGAGGGGGGCGGGCATGAAACAGACTCAGCTTCTGCTTTCTCCATGGAGGCAACAGGTCCACCTGAGGTGTGCCCCAAAGGAGAACAGATGCTGCTGTACTACCCCGGCAGGAGAGACCACTCGTGGATGCAGCCCCATCCGCCCAGGGCATCGGCCAGGGTGTTGGAGGCCCTGCCACGTGAATGGCTAGAGATCCGCCTCCAGGCTGCGCACGAAAGTGACCAAATGCGGAGAGCCTTGCATAGAAGCATGGAGCGCGGCCCCGCCCTGGCGGTTTAGATAGTACATGGTCGCGTGGTATTGTCCGCCTGACTCGGACCACTTGACCCCGGAGGAACGGAGCAAAGGCGGTGAGAGCTAGGCGGACCGCCGGAGCTCCAGCAGGTTGATGTGGCATCGACTCCCGCTGGGACCAGAGGCCATGAGCCCGTGTTCCCCAGATGGGCACCCAACCCATCAGAGAGGCATCGGTCGACAGAGAGACCGCCGGCTCGGGCGGACGAACGGGATGCCCTCTGCAAATGATCTGGAACGGTCCACCACTGGAGAGCTGCTCCACATCCCCTGTGTCACCGGCTACAAGCTGGTCCAAGGGATCGCAAGGCCAGACCACTGGCTGGCCAGTCCCCACTGAAGGACGATGTTCCAGCGGGCCCAACGGACCACGCTGGTACAGGCCGCCATGAGACCCAGGAGGCGCGGAAGTCCCGGGCAGGGCGCAGGTGCCCAACCAGAAATGATCGGGCAAGGAGGAGGAAAAAACTCGGCCCTGTCCACTTGGGAGCCGCTCTGGCTCGAAGAGAGTCGAGCTGCGCCTCGATGAATAAAATCACCTGCTTCGCCTCGAGTTCCGACTTGGCCTCGTTGATAAGGAGGCCCAGTTGAGAGGACCTGGAGGGCCAGATCTCTGGACCACTCCGCCTCCTTCCTGGAGGGAGCTGCTATCAGCCAGTCGTCCAGGTAAGGGTACACCTGACCTCGGCGCCACGAGGGAATGCTGTCACCACTGCCATGCATTTGGTGAAGACCCTGGGAGCTGGAGACAAGCCAAGGGCATGGCTTGAACTCGAAGAGAGATCCTTCCGCTCGAAGCGTAAGGAATCTCTGGTGAGATGGACGGATAGGGACGTGGAAAACGCCAGGCCCTGCAAGTCCAGGAGAGCAGAACCACACCTGCTGCTCCAAGGATGGTATTATCTGAGCCAGAGTGACCATCCTGAAGGTTCGAGACCTTAGGAACTTGTTTAGGTCGTAGATTGGAATGGGCGCCAGCCCCCGTCTGCTTCGGAACCAGGAAGTACCTGGACACAAACCCTGGGTCTGAAAGAGGGTCCACCACCTCTCTTACCACCTCCTTCTGGAGGAGGAGAGCGATGTCGGCTCGACGAGCCGCCAGTGAGGCTGGGGATCCCGAAGTCTCCGAGGCGACGGCTCTGGAAGGGTGGTGCCTGCTCGATTCCAGAGGCAGGCCTCTTCCCACCACCTCAAGACCCACCTGTCCGTGGTAACAGCGGACCAGGCGGAACGGAGTGCGGGCCGTCCCCGGGGACCCAGGGAGTAAGGTGGCGGGGATGAGGCGTTTCCCTCAGCCCGTCACTGGGCAGGCTTGGAGGAGGGACCGCCGAGGACCTCCTGGGCCCTTTCCTCCCTGCCTCCCTGTTAGAGGAAGCCGGCGGCTTGGGTTTGGGATACCAAGGCCGGGCACTGCTGGCCCTGGCCGGTGCTGGGCGGTAGCGCGAGGGCACAGAAGGACGAAAGGGCTTAGGCTGTGGTTTAACGAGCCTTGTCCTTCTGAGTGGAAGAGACCCAGTCCAAGGTGGCATTGGACTTCTCGATCCTCTGCAGGTGACCTTCCACCCCAGGGTCAAGAGGTCAGTCCCCAAAAGGAACATCCGCCAACTTGTGCTGGGTATCCGGCAAAGGTGGATATCCTCAGCCAAGCCCGGCCGACGATAGCCACTGAAGTGCCGCCACCGATCTGGCACATGAGTCCCCACATCCAAAGCAGTCTGGAGCTGCTGTTTGGCCACTGCCTGCCCTGGTCCCGCACCTGCTTAACCGTAGTCTGCAGATCGGGCGGAAGATGAGGGATGACTCATCCAGGGAGCCCAACAGGGCATGAGAAAAATGTGCCATGGACGGCCGAACTGGCCTGACGAAGGCCGAGAGAGGACGAGCGAGACTTTTCGCCCGACATAGTCCATTTCTTGGACTCCTTGTCAGGAGGTTTGTCCACATCCCTGGCGCAGCCGGGTGCTGGCCGGAAAACGCTGTCGGTAACCAACCCTCAGCAGAGGGTGTTCCAAAACCGGACAAGGAACCGTAGGGGACCGTATACTTCCTGGCCATCCTGGCCAAGGCGAGGGCAGGAAGCGAGGCGCTGCCAAAGTTCCAGTGCTGGACACACTATGGCCTCGGCCACCGGAAAGGCCTCCGTCGGAGAATCCCCGGTCCAGAATCTCCGTGAGGGGATACCTGGCCCGTTTGGAAACGGGTTCGAGCTCCATCCCGGTAGACTCCGAGATGAGCCGAAGCAGTCCTAGGAAGGACGACGGGCTATCGCCCATTGGCTGACCTCCTGAAGACTCCAAGTCCAGTCGCTTGGAGAAGAAGGAGGAATCATCTTCGACTCGGAAGAGTCCTCAAGAGCTGCCTCTGGCCTGAACCACCCTTCACCTGCCGAGGACGGTCGGGAGTGAGGGTAACTGATGTCGATGGGAAACCCCAGCCGACCGAGAATCCTTGGTCGGAGCCCCAATTGGTGGCTTGGAGGCGGAGGTTCCACCGCAATCGGTGGAGCAGCTGGTTTTGGCCGAACAACCGGCCTGGGTATAGGCTCCTCGGGCAAGTCGAGGGGTTGTGTCGGCCGTCCCGGTGACAGCCACTTAATGGCCGGGGAAGGCGCCGGAGTCGGCTTATTCCCGGCCAGGAGGAGCTGTTGCAACATAAGGTCCTCGTACCGTCGACGTAATTTACGCTGAAGCCTCCCCTCATCCGAGGAGGAGGACGAGGACGAGCGGCGACGCCGCTTATCGCGGTGCCGAGACCGAGACCGCCTATGACGGTGGGAACGGCTGGACCGCGAAGAGGTCCGAGATCAGGAGTCCCGGAATTTCGGTCGCAGGGAGGTGTCGGCCGGAACCGACACCCCTTCCGCTCGGAAGGTCCATCCGAGGGCTCCGGAACCGGAGGCACAGGCGAGCCCATCGATCCTCAACCTCCCGGGAACCGGGAGAGGGAATCTGGCTGCTAAAGGCGACAGCCCGTCTAATGGGTCGAAAAATCTCGACTTCATCAGTGGGAGTCTCGGTCAACTGGCCTGACGGGACACCGTGAGGCCAGTGGCCGAAGCCGAGCGGTCGATCAAGCCGACGGTCGACGGCCCGGGGAGAGGGACCTTTCCCGCTCCCAAGAGCGTCGACGGAGGGACTTACCCTTGTCCCTCTTTTTGGACCGAGAAAAGGTCCAGCAGACGCAGGCCCTTCTCCTTTAGTGGAGAGGGACAGACAAAGCTCCTTAAAGGAAGCCGTGTAGGAAGAACCCAGAGAGCGGATAAATGCCGCGGCCGAGGAAGATACGGCCCGCGCCGCTTCCTCTTCGAGGAAGCGACCATCCGCCGAGCTGATCCGCCGAAACGCTACCGCTGACACCGGCCAACCGGGCCTTGGACTTCACCGGAGGGAAACGCTTCTCGGACGGCCCAGTTGCAATCGGGCAGCACGGTTCTTCGGGGACTTAGGTCGAGAAAGATGAGCACAGGTCGTAAGCCAAGCGGGTCGCTCAAGGCCTACAGGCAGACACACGTGGAGTGTGGATCCGTCCGAGACATCTTCTAGCCCGCATGGGCATCTCCAATCTGGAGTCGATTTATCCATCGCGAGCCGCGAGGGATCAAGACTGAAGTCTTTTGCAAATTATTATTTTAAATCCGCAAACGGAGAAATAGGAACTAGCCACAAACGCAGAGCGCTAAGAGGGAACCTGAGCTTCCCAGCGGTAAGGAAGATCTGACGTCATGGGGCGGAGCCGAGAGTTATACCACCCGGGTGGGTGGGAGGAGCAAGCTTGAAGACCTTCCGGCAAGATTTAAAGCGGCAAGGATACTGCCAATGAGTGTGGATGAACAACATATCCATGTCCCTAGAACGGGATGTTGCCCGGAGTCGGCAACATCGGCGTTGGAGCCGGCGGCCGGGGAGCAGACGTCAGATCGCCCGGACCAGCAGGTGGACGATCTGACAAAGGTGGAACAGGAACCTCAGCATCGCCCGGGGATTGGGGGGGGGGAGAGAAATCCTCGGGGTCAGGCTGAAGAGACTCAGGGTTCCCGGAGGGCAGCGAAGGCTGCGGGGAACCGGGAATGACGGATGTGGGGGGTCCGGCGTCGGCTCATCCGCTGTGCGGACGTCGGGCAAACCGACGTGCGACTTAGCAGCGGGATCTGGGCAGGCGCCGGAAGGCCCGGCGTCCGACTTAACGGACCCATCGCCAGCGACAGGCCGCGATGGAGGGGGCAGCCTGGTCAGGCGGAATGGGAGCCGCGCGCTGCCCCGAAGGGGTGGGCGACTTACCGAACTCTGTGCGGGTGTCACAGGAGCAGACGTCCGGCTTATCGGAACCGCTCGCACCAGTAGGCTGTGAAACCACGGCTTTACCAGGAGCAGAGGCCTCCAAAAGCCTGGAGGTGCCCGAAGGGCTTGAGCGCGAGCCAGACGGGCGGGCCGACGCCACCTTAGAAACCTCTAAGGCAGTCGCTGTGGAGCGGTCCCCCGGAGGGGACGTTACTTTTAGCACGCCGACTCCCGAGGAAGTCGCGGTGGGAGAGGAGCCCTTGTCCCAGTGCTTTTATTTATCCTTTTTCTTGCGATGGCTTTCAAGGGAAGTTGACGCCTGCCGAAGCTTTTTCAATTCTTTCTCTATGGAGCTCATTTTTTTTTTTTCAAAATATGGGCCTCCAGGGACTGCTGCTGCCTTCTCCGGGTGGCCGCGTTAAAACTAAGGCAGTGCTGGCACTTCTCTACAGGATGGTCGGGGCCTAGGCAAAAAAGGCACAGGGAATGGCCGTCCTTGTGCGGGAGTTGGGCACTGCATGAGTCGCACTTGTTTTTGTGCGCTGAGGGTGTAGGGGACGACATACACCGACGAATACCTGACGGATGATCGGAAAAAAAAAAAAAATCGAAAATACTCTGTTAAAATACCGACGAAAGAACCGGACGAGCAGGGAACTTTTTCAAGTAGGCGCTGGTATGAGCTAACAACGGGAAAGAACTGGAAGGCAGGCATGAGGGACCGCCCCTTTATACTGACGTCTCCTGATGCCAGTCACCTGATGTGGGGGCGGTCCCTCGCCAGAGACTGCTAGCTAGAAATTTTTCCATGGGGTCCTGCCGCCTGCCGATGTCAGTCCTATATGTGATTACCTACTGCAAGAGCCCTCTCGAAGTAAGATCTAGCTTTTCTGAAAAACATTTTTCATCTCACTGCTGCTTTAATGGATCTTGGGCCAGAGGTACCAAGAGGTGACCTCACATTTCCAGCAGAAACAAACATCTGAAGCATGGCAGTATGAGGACACGAGATACAGCTAAGGAACTCGAGCTCTATCAAACTGGCTTTCTAAAGACTTTGAGAATGTTCAATATAATGTGCAAGTGTTACTAAATAGAAGGAATCCAGACAGTTAAAAAATATTGTATGGGAATTTCCATTTGGGGAGTATTAATGCCTTATGCAAAGTTCTGTCCTGTAAGCTATCCTGAGTGTGCCAAAGTAGTATCTAAGCTCTTTGGACAAGCACTGTGTGTACAGCATTACCAGCCTGGGACTCCTACCTTGCTTTCATTCCTGGTTTCACTTCTACCGTTTTATCAGAAACATGTACAACACGGATTATGACCTCCCCAGATTCAGGATGATTTTGTCTTCTTAAAAAATCATTCACTCTGTTCTCTAGGAAAGTGCCCAATCTGGTTTGAGGTAACCCTGAAACAGGGGAAAACAGATGTTAACAAAACTGAAATAAAAACAGGTACTTACATGAAATAGAAACCAGGTGGCTAAGTCTACTGTCAGTAGCTCAAACCCAATTCCTTTCAATATTAGCAATGGGAATGTGCATCACTCCCCAAGATAATCTTCCAAAGTTTTTGATAGAAAGATTATGGGGTTCCCTCAAGGGGGAAATTTTGTGATGTAATTATACAACTTTAGGAATTTAGAATGGTCTGAAAACCCATGCCAATAAGTAAAGACAGATCATTTTGATTTAAGTGCCTCTATATGCTGTACTTCTATACATTAACACATCACTATGATTTTATCGTGCTAAGCGGAATCCAGTTTTTCACAGGAAAAAATAGAGTTCCTAGCCTCAATGGTTCTACATGGTTCCAAAGTTATTCCTTTTCTTTGTTGCAATCTTTTTTCCCTCTACTGCCCTAGCCTCAATACCTCTGATCTTCACGCAGACCGCCAAATCTTTCTACCGCTGACCTCATATTGTATTCCCAAACCTTCAGTCCAGAGCTACTGCCTGAAGAACAACCAAGTGGAACCCAGTGTGCCATGTCTGCAGTGAAACACCTAACACCTGGTGGTAGGCTCCATACCCCTTAAAGAACAACCAGTCTGCCACTGGCTCTAAAAGACACTGAAAGTAAAGGAGAAAAACTCTGCACATGTGTTGCTTTTATTACAATAACGACAAGATGTTACCACTACCTGCAACTGTGATGCTTATCAACAGGTAACACTAGGCAGCCACCTCCCGTGAAGCCTCAGAAGAACTGGAAAGCTACCCTGAAGCTTAGCACTTCTTCAGTAATACAGACTTGAGCAGAGACTAGCTAAGTCTTGATAGACTCAGAAATACTCCATAGTTTTCAACAAGGACCAAAATACTAGAATGGCTCCCTTCATTAGAACTGTGGATGGCTTTAATATCAGCCTGCAGTGCAGAGTCGGACATAGTTAAAATCTCAATTCTAAAATACAATCCTAGAACTGCAAGTACTTAGAGACGAGGCACCGAAGAACAGGCAGCATTGAGAACTGGAAGAGCTGCAGGTCCCATGAGGTTTAAAGGCAACTGTGGTGTCTGGAATGGCGTGGAACAGTACGTGCTGGTATGCATCTTTTATACTCCAAGAAACTAGGCAGGCCAGGGACCACTGGTGTGAATTCCCCAAATCAATGGGGGGTGCAGTGCCAACTATAGTGAAGCAGTACCAATAAAATGAAACACGTGGCACTCTGCTGACCACAGGGAAGTACAGCTTGCTAGATGTCATCCACGAAGGCCCGCATATGCACCTCGAGACTCAATTTCTGGCTCAGTTACCGGCCTGAGCTACTAAATCTAAAAACCTAACCAGGCCATCACCAAACCTAACGCATTTATGTTGGCAAAACTAGTCAACTAAGATAAGGTTGCAAGCCTGAGCGCATTGGTAGCTGAAAAGCCACTGTGAAATGCACAAGGTAAGCTGGTCAGAGCATTTTAAATTACCTGTGGGTGGCACAAAGACATTTAAGTGTTCTAAGACTTCCCCTCACACTATTGATATCTGTACCGGCTAGCAGGGTACAACAGCCCATAACAACAGATGGCCTACAGGAGCTGACACACAACCACGGATCTTCCACATGGCTGCTGCAGTTTCCTGCATGCTCCACAGCCTGCAGAGAAGACGCACGAACTGCTCGAAAGCAGGAATAACTGCTAAAAATGCAAGCTGCAAACTTGGAAGGCAGAGGGGCACCCAAAAAGGAAAAATGAGCCCAAGGCTACAGTGACAGACTTGATCAGCATTCCAGACTGGGGGCCCCAGCGTGGCCGATGGTCATACCTGCCACAAGACAAGCCTCATATGGGTGCAATGGAGGGACAACCCCCCCAATCACTCTCTAAGACCCTTGCAACACAAAAGACTGGGTATTCACTCAAGCCATCTACACAATATCAATATGGAGTGAGAACCACCAAGGCCCCAAAAGGAACGGCAGCAGTTATGCAATCTGTCTGCCCTTCTTCAAGTTGCTTTATATGCAAGGATGCCCAAAGTCATACCCTCAAGACCTGTTCGTCCAGCCAAATCCCCACAGACAGCAAAGAAGTGCAGTTTAACAAATAAGAACTAGCCCAGTCACCCTGTAGCAGGGCCCGAACCCTGCTCCCCACTCCAACCCTCAGCAGCCGCATCCTATGCTGCAATAAATGTTGTAGCCAAGCCCAGTTTTGTAAACTTACAAGGGGGCCAACCAAGCTGCCTTATCACCAGTTTGGAGGGAAATATGCACAAATTGCCATCTCTTCACATGGAGGCCATTTTTAACACCAGAAAACTTCTGCCGTTTCACCGGGAGTCTCAGACTGTAGCCCACAAAAAAAGTACTGTGCTATTCCCACCTTAATGAGGCCTTTTTCCTAGCAGTTTGCAATACACGCACTTGTCTGGATACTATAGAAATTTAACTATAACACACCCCAGTCATTTTTCAGTGCCCGACTTCTCTTCTGGTGAGTGGTGTGCCTGCTCTATTTCAAGTGTGTTGGGGCACAGCTGTAAATCAAGCACCTCCTGAATCCATGTCATCATGCATACTACTGGGTTCTGACCTTCAGTGTCCTCTTTGAGTCCCGCAAGATAAATGATGGAGCAGTGCTCCAGATTCTGGTTGTCTAATGTATAGTACAGTTATGCAAGAACTTACTAACAAACTGAACACCAATAGCTCTAGCACTCACCACCTCTTAGCAAGTGAACAGTTAGCTAGTACATTCTTTTAAAAATTTTCTCTTTTAGAACCAAATACATTTTTTTCTTAAAGAACGTACTAGCCAAGTGTTCACTTTAACCTAAGAGGTGGTGAGTGCTAGAGCTATTTGTGTTCAATTTGCTCTTTTCCTGCTCTTTAGCACTACCTTTTCTCTGTGTTTTAACTTACCATAACACTAGGTCTTTGAGAGGATCTCTTGCATCAGGCCACACCTATGGAACTATAGCCGCCAGGCACTAGGACCACACAGGAATTTTCTAGATGGCAGTCTACCAGGGGCCACCCACTCTGACGTTATACATGGATTTCACCCTATCCTATAAGAGTGGGTGGCCCCCATGCCCTCTTCAGTTCTCCCGGAGACCATAAGCCAGCTAGTACCAGCTGGGGGAACAGAGGAGGAACCAAAAGTTCCTGACAAAGAAAGGCTATAGATGGGAGGTACACACACAAAAGGTTTTCTCAGGCCCAGGGGGAAGGAAGGAAGGAAGGAGGGAGGGAGGGAGGCATGGCCTGCTGCAAGAGATCCTCTTGAAGATCTACTGTTACGGTAAGTTCTTTCGTAACTCTACTATCTTGCTTTCGAGGGCATCTCTTGCAGCAGGCCACACCTATGGAATGAGTCCCAAGCAGTTCCGTTTATCAGACAACACAGTCTAGGTGGAGGAAACCTCGAGCCTAGGAAAGTAGGCCCTGGAGGACAGCTAGGCCAAAGCTGGCCCTATGTCTAGAGGCAATGTCCAGACTGTAGTGCTTGGTAAAAGTCTGGACAGTACTCCAAGTAGCAGCAGCAGCACAGATCTCTGCAGCGGACACATTCCTGAAATAAGCAGCAGAAGGGACCATGTCTCTGGTGGAATGGCCATTAACAATGCCAGGAAGATCCTTGATATACTTCCTGTAGCAAAAAGTAATGCAGTTCGCCAACCATTTGGGCAAGCACAGTTTTGAAACAGAGACGTCCTTTATTCCAGGGGTGAAAGGAACAAACAATTGAGAGGACTTCCTACAGTCCTTCATACGATGAGTGTAGTAAAGCAGAATTCTATACAAATCTAAAGTGTGGAGCAATGCTTCCCCTGGATTGGCATGCTCTAGGAAATAAACAGGAAGGTGGGATGGATTGATTAAAAGTAAACTCGAACACCACCTTAGAAAGAAACTTAGGGTTAGTACGCAAAGACACCCAGTCTTTGTGGAAACTCAAATAAAGCTGCTGGCATCAGAGCACTTGCAGCTCCGAAATTCTCTTGCAGAAGTAACAGCAACTAAAAATAATACTTTCCTTGACAGTGTAGCCCCCATGTTGCGGCCAGCTTGGTAAGGCCAAGGTAAGTTTTTCCAACACAAATTTCAAATTTCAAGTCCCAAGGTGGGACTGGATTGTGGATAGGAGGCTTCAGATGGAGAATGTGTGAGACACCTCCAGTTGTGCAACTGTATGGCCATCAATAGGCACATGAAATGGCAGAGATAGCAGACATGTGCACCTTCAGAGATGAATACTTCAGACTGGAGTCTGAAAGGGACAGCAAGTACTCTAGAATCTAATTCACTGGGCAGGTGAAGGGATCCAGCTGATACGAAGCAGCCCACAGCGCAAAACGTTTTTTGCTTCACAGAATAAGTGGCCCTAGTGGAAAGCTTCCTAGAAGCCACAAAGATATCAGCCACCTTGGGTGACACCCCGAAGCGAGCCATGACTACGTCCTCAGGAGCCAGGTGTGAAGATGCAGGGATCTGAGGTCTGGATGGAGCAGGGTGCCCCGGTTCCAGGAGAGCAAGCCAGTGTAGATAGGAGAGGCCAGAAGGGGGCGATGAGGATCATCATGGCCCCTTCCATCTGGAGCTTGATCAGAACCCTCTGAAGTGGGGGAGGGAAGGGGGGAAATGTATGCAGAAACCTCCCATTCTAAGAGAGGGACAACGCGTCTCACCAGAAAACTCCACGCCCTAGATTGAGCAAGCAAAAAATAAATCAGTTTAAAGCTGAGTGGGGATGCAAAAAGCTCCAACTTGGGACGACTCCACCTGTCAAACAGGTCTTCTATGACAGAGGTCAGCAGCTTCCACTCGTGCCCCCCCCTGGTGGTTTTGTGGATGACACTAACGTTGTCCATCTGCACTAGCAGTAGACACGGGGATAGAGTCTGGAAGGCCAGCAAGGCATAAAGGATGGCCCGCATCTCCAGGACACTTATGTGGAGAAAGGGTTCCAACTTGGACCACGCCCCTCGAGTTTGATGGGGCCCTAGATGGGCTCCCCAACCTGAAGCATCTGTTGAGGATTTGCTGAGGGGAAGGAATGAGGAAAGGAACCCCCCTTAACAGGTTGCTGGGTTCCATCCACCGAAGCAGAACCCCTTTTACCGGGAGAAGACCAAGACTGGCTGTTCCAGATCATCGGTACTTTGGTCCCACTCAACCCTCAATGTCCACTGGGGAATCCACATATGCAGCCTGGCCAGAGGCACTGTGACTATGGCTGCAGCCACCAGGCCCAAGAGCTGGAAGAAGGTTCTGGATGAGAGACAGTGGTTGTTGTACAGCAGGCAGGCTTGAGCTATAAGGCAATCTGCCTGGGCCAGGAAGGACACGTCCTGAGGTGTATCCAGGATTGCCCCTATGTACTGGAGGTGCTGACAGGGGGTCATTACTGACCTGGGTAGGTCGAACGTGATGCCCAGATCCTGGAATATGCAGGTGGTATGCTGCAGAGTCTGTAAAAGGAGCTCCTTGAACTGGGTTTTGAGAAGCCAGTCATCCAGGTAGGGAAAGACCAAGAGTCCCTTCCTGCCTAAGGGCAGCTGCTACCACTGCCAAGCATCTGGTAAACACCCAAGGAGCCAAGAACAAGCCAAAGGGCAAGGCCAGGAACTGAAAGTGTGCCCCCTGGAAATGAAACCTTATGTACTGTCTGTGGGAGGTATGTACCTGGGTATGCAGGTAGGCATCCTTCATGTCTGGGGAGCAAATCCAATCTCCCTGGAGCAGAAGGAGTAGCAGACCCTGAAGTGTCACCATCCGGAACTGTTTGTACTGAATGAACAGATTTGGCTCCAGAATGGGCCCAAGATCCCTTGTGCATTTGGAAACCACGAAGAAGTGAGAATATAACTCCCTGACCCGTTTATTCTCTGGGAGAGGTTCTATGGCCCTTTTTCACAAGAAGTTGATTTACTCCCATAGCACTGTAGTGGGGTCTGGAGGGTAAGACGACAGAAATGGAAATTACGTACTTACCGTAATTCTTGATCTTCTTGGACAAAGACTCCACCACTCATTCACACCAATGGGACTACGCCAGAGGCACTAGGACCCACGGGAGCCAAACATTTTCAGGAGGGTCAGCACTGGGATAGGACCGGCTATCTCGGTGACAACCCTCCAACCACCTCAGTACCTTTTCGACTGATGAGGTGCAGCGTAAACTAATGAAAGAAAACCCAACCCTTACTTCCGGACATGTGAAGGCCTGGATGACCTATGTAAGAAGGGTCAATTCAACAGTCTTTACAGCCTGACAAAAAGGAAGTGAAGACCAAAACAGAATGAGCGAGCTTGGGGGATGGCAGGTGGGCGTGTCAATGAGTGGTGGAGGCTCCGTCCAAGAAAATCAAGAATTACGGTGAGTACGTAATTTCCATATCTTCCTGGACTAAAAGTGTCCACCACTCACTCATACTAATGGGAGAGTACCGAGCTAAAAATCAACCCCCCCCACACACCTTTCGAGTAGGACAGCAGGAGACAGAGCTCACTCAGGACAGAAGTCCACAAGGATTGTCCAGCCGAAGAAAGAGCTGTATGGCATGAACATCCAGAACACAGTGCTTTACAAATGTATGCACTGAGCTCCAACTAGCTGCCTTGCAGATGTCTGCAATGGGTACATTAGGAATCTACGCCAAGAAGCCACAACTACTCGGACAGAGTGGTGTGAACCCGACCTTCCAACTTGGCCTGTTGCATGGGATTAGTAGTGTCGAAGATATGCTACTAACCAAGCAGAAAACATCTCATGGCAACAGGCTGACCCAGTCGAGGCATGCTGAAAGATACAATAATTGCTCGGATGCATCTCTCTTCATTCTGTCAATGCAAAATCGCAGAACTGTCAACATCCAGAGAATGAAGGAAGTGCTCTCCTTCCTTCTGGAGTTAACGAAGCAAAACTTGACTAACGGTAACTGAACCAGTGACATGTTGTCTACTGGTTCAAGATAGATCGAAAATGCACAGAGGTGTACTTTCACTGCCGAGTAAGGCAGACCTGTGTTCAACAGGTCCAAGAGACACTCCAACACCTTATCTGGTGGGCAACCGAAGGGTCCAGATAGGACTTGCACACAAGGTGGAGTAGGGTTTCCACTTAGCCGCATAAGCCCACCTGGTGGAAGGCCAATGCATGGCTTGGAAGATGTCTGCGATGGTCTGGGAAACCTAGGGCTTGCCCACTTCCTTTTCCTCTAGAGCCTGCATAGAGATGAAGGAAGCGCAGGCTAGGCTGGTCTAAAGTCCCTGTGTCAGAAGGCCCGCTCATAGAGGGAGTCGCCTCGGGGGAACTTCTGACAGACCGCAGATCAAGGCAACTCATATCTGCTGAGGCCTGTCTGGGACGATAAGAATCATCCTGCCCCCCCCCCCGGCATACAATTTGAGCAGCACCCTCTGATCAAGGGAAGAGGAGGAAAATGTACAGGGAGAGTCTTGTCTACTGCAGTGAACACATCCCAACAGAAAACACCAGGGTCTGGATTTCTGAAGCAGGATAGGGGCAGTTTTGCATTGAGAGGGGACGCAAAAAGGACCAGGTCCGAACTGCCCCACTCATCAAAAACAACTGCACGAAATCTGAACTGACACATCATGCTCGAGGTACCACTCTCACAACCCTACTGCAGAGAGAGTAGGGAGATGCCCCACCCTGCTTGCTGATGCAATACATCACAGCTCTGTCGTCCGTTGGAAGTAGGATCGCTTTATGGCAAAGGGCATCCTCCAGGAATTTGCTTACAAGATAACTCTCATCTCTCAGAAATTTATGACAAGATGAGGTTCCTCCTGGCTCCACACCAGAGTGTGGAGGTCTTGACAGTGAGCCCCGAATGAGAGATTTTGTCCAAGTCTTTGTCATTTTGGACAGAGGTCTGCAGATGCGTAGCCGGAGACCACTGCTTGCTGTGGATGCCCAGAGTCCCAGCATCCTCTCAACCAAAAAGGGGCCTGAATAGAATCATTTTCCAAGATGTAACAAGCCATCTGAAGATGTTGTTTCTCCTGTCCTCCGGAATGAAACTGACACCCTGGAGGTATCCAGGAGGGCTCCTAAGAAGAGGAGCTGCTGGGAAGATGAAACTGTCACCTTATCCGAATCAGAGAACCCCTTGGAGAGAACTGAGAAGCTGTAGCAACTGCTTCCTGTGTCTCTTGCCTAGATGGGCTGGCTAGGAGCCAAATGTCCAGGAAGTGAAGACTCTAATGCGGAGATTTTAATGAACTCCTGAACAGGTACTTGTTTACCCTTCCAAGGTCAACAAATGGGCGCATGCTGCCTGTTAACTTGGAGCCAGAAGCAATGGAATAGGAACCTGTGTTCCGTTCTGCTGTGGAATAACATCTACTGCCCAGTTACCGCAGGAAGCCTGTATCACAGAAGCACAGAATGTGCAACTGAGAGGCGGACTGATTGGGCTGCCGTCTGGGTGGAAGGTCTGGGGAAATCTGTGAAATTGGGAGAGTATCCCTCTTGGACAAACCTGATGACCTATAAGGTCTGCTGTAATGGACTTCCACTGACTGTAAAACCGAATTAGACGCCCTTCCTACTGCCGAGAGACACCTCCCTCAGACAGCTGGGGTGAGACCTGGGCTGGATTCAGAAAGGTTGGTACAGGGCACTTTTGGGCCCTGTGCACACTACTGCATTCTCTTCATGGCTGGTTCCTGAAATAAAGACACCTAGGCCTCTATCTTGACAGGACTGCCCACTATGAGGATACAGAGTGGTTTAAATGCCAGCTCTATTGTTCTGAGTGGCCTCTAGCTGAATAGATGAGCACTGTCAAGGAGACATTAACCACCTGCTGCCAGAGGCAGCTGACCTAGAAGCAGAGATGCAGGTGTCCATATAAGCTTTCAGCTGATTATTGGGCTATATGCCCCTAGCAATGGAGCGTTCAATTTCGGGAGGCTCTCGACCATTGCACTGAGTGTGTTCCACAGGGTGTACTCGTACTGAGGAATGTAGGAGCTCAAGACGTAGAAATTTGCCTCTGTCCACAGATGAATCCTGAAATGCTATGGTGGACCCCTTATCCCTGAGGAAAAAGAACTGGAAAGAAGATCTTTCATCACACTGATACAGAGGGCTTGCATTCCAGCCCATAAAACGCGTCATCAGCTGCGTCTTCGACAAAGCAGAAAAGGGAGAGACTCATCCAGATCCACTTCTACCCCAGAATAACCTCCAAAAGGCAGGTCTAGACCAGGGACACAGGAGACGTCACCACCTGGATTGGGGAAGAGTTCTATGCCACCTGCGGCGCCAGTACCACATATGGTGCCACAACCAGCACCAGACCCTGCACCGCCCATGATGCCAGCACCACCCGGCACTGCTGACGGTCCTGGTGCTGCACGGCGCTGCTGCCCAAGGTGCCAGCACCAGATACGGCACCACATGGCGCAATGCACAGCACCAGAACTGCTTCTGGACCTAGACCTGAAGAAAAGAGGGAAAAGGAAAGCAGTACCCGTGCCGTCCCCTGCAGGGAAGAACGAGAGGGGGGTAGGCATGAGGAGTCTGTGTTGATGGCGTAAGCACCGGAGAGAGCACCGCGCACATTCTGGCCCAATCGATCCTGACGCGGCCCAGTGGCCCCAGAACCAGGTCCACTGGCCAGGACAACTGGGCAGACGCCGTACCCCCTGCTCTAAAAGAGCCGCCCAGAGGTGAAACTGCTCACCAGAATCCCATCGAGGGCAGACCCAGAAAACAGAGTCAAAGAACGCGGCCACTAAGGGCGGAGCCACAGAGGAACCCACTGGAGTCGGTTCAGGCCTACTGCTCTCCACCAGCGACAATCCTCGTGCAGATGTACCACAGGGCGACCTCATGCGATACCTATTCTTCTTCCACCAACAGGAGGAGGAAGAGCTCGAGGTCAAGTGGAGCCGTGTCCCGGAACCGCTACATTTGTGCTTCGGGCAGGCTGTCCTACCCCCTGAGCACTGGACTGCCAGTGGTCGGATCCCCCCTTCGCAAAGGGTGGCGGACTGGACACAGCCCCACTGCCATCGCAGCTTTCAAACAAAGTCTGCCTACAGTCACTGCTACCGTCAAAGGTTGAATCAGTTGATGGCAGGCTGAGAATTTCTTCTTCTTCTTCCATCTTTTTTTTTTTTTTTAAACAGAAAAGAACACTAAAAATGGTAAGTTAAATGAATACTGAACAGCTATAGCTGCTGTCTTATACACGAAGACTTGACTCCCGGCGGGCAAGCGACGTAGTCATCGAAGCGCATTTGACAGCAGGAGAAAAGGAATGGAGGCGGTTGGAGGGTCGATGCCAAGAGAGCCTATATGGCGCCATGCATGCGTGGTCCTATCCCGGTGCCGGCCCACCTGAAGATTTTTGGGTCCTAGCGCCTCCGGCGTAGTCCCATTAGTGTGAATGAGTGGTGGAGACTTTTAGTTCTGGAAGATCTGAAGGTCTTTCTGGAGGCCACTCCAAAAGTTCCAGAGTGTGACCGCTTTCTATGAGCTGTAGTACCCAGGCATCTCTGGTGATTTACCTCCACTTGACCAAGTGAAGGGAGAAGCGACCCCCCACCACCTGCTGTCTTATTTGGGGCGCACATTGAGTCAGGCTGAACCATCAGTGGTAGCCGGGGCCGCCTCTCCTTCTCTGGGGATTTTTCTCGTGGTGGAGGAGGGGTTGGGCATGGCAGTGATGGACTGGCACTTACCCTGAGGCTTGCTGGAGTGCTTGGATCTACAGGTGAAGTGACGAACGGGCACTCGCTGATCACTTTTGTGCTGGCTGATGTGGTACATGGAGTGGACCGATCTCAGGGTGCGGCTAGAGATCTGCAACTGAGACAGTATGTCCTGTACATCTGTGCCAAACAGTTTGAAGCTTCTGAAGGGGGCATTCAAGATGGAAGTTGAACATCCTGGGAAAAGCCTGACACCCTCAGCCAAGAGTGTCTTTGCAGGCAAATGCTTGCCGCAGCATCTATGACATCGTAGACAGCCCTAAGGAGACAGGTGCCGATGTTGGAACCAGCTCTGAGAGACTGCAAAATGTGTTATTTCTGGGGGGGTCTCCAGGAGGGCCTGCGCACCTTCAAGGGCCAGGTCAGAGAGTTGGCTCTGGTACTGGATCATGTGGGCAACATAGCTCAGCATCCTGATGGTCAGTGAGGCAGAGGCAAAAGTTCTCTTGCCAATGTGATCCAGCTTCTGGGACTCCTTATCTGGAGGCATGGAAAGGAAATGTTTTGGCCTGTTGGTGCAGTTGTGGGCAGCAATGATGACCACCAAATCCACCTGAGGCTGGTCAGTGAAGAAAAGTCTCGCTGCTGGGGCCTGGTTTAACTTATCTGCCTTCCTGGGCACAGCAGGGATGAAATTCGGCTGGGGCTAGGCAGCATGGTGGCACCCTCGAAGGGTTCAATTAGGGGAGGGATGACCACAGGAGCATCTGACAATCGCAAATAAGTAGCCAGTCAAGGTCGGGCGGGATCTTGCTCCCAGGTGTCGAAGCCCATGGCCGACTGTAACTGTCTCATAACAGACAAAAGGGGGATCATATGGGTTTGGGGGGGAAGGAGTCTGCAGGATGTACCTCAGGGTCTAGTCACAGGATGAAACTGTGGATGAGGAGTTGTAAGGAATGGCTCCTCTGTTGTCACTCTGATCCAGAGGAATGAGGTCTGACTGCACTCGTCTCCCCCCCCCCTCCCGAGTCCTGAGGGGGGAGCGAAGGTCCTGGGTCCCCAGGGGTGGGCCGCAGCAGGGACAGGCCTGCATAAAGTCCCACAAGGTGGTAAGCATGGAATGAAAGTCCAACGCTATCGGCGTCAGGCCCATCCGATGTGGGCTGAGGGAAGACTGGGGCCAGGGTCGACTGTTTATGTGCTTTTGTTTACCAGGTGAGCACACTACACAACCAAGTGCCTATTTTAAAGTGCGACAGGCTGAGGCCTGTGGGGAAGTTCACCAGCATGGGTTGGCATCAGGGAAGGTGACTGAGTCTGGGGCCGGGATGGCACTGTAGAAGCTCTGGGCCTGAGCCAATAGCCAAAGATAAAGCTGAGGAAGGTGGCTGGGCGAAGGCTGGGTCCCGGCGGCTGCAGATGCTGTACCAGTTGATGAGCCAGCTAAACCACTTGATTGGTTGCCTACCAAAAACAAGGAAATGAATAGCAGGGGCTGAGAGGTTGGTGAAGTGCCAGAGCCCCAGAAACCGACACCTGCCACTGAGATTGGTGGGGAGCTGCCAACAGTAGCCCTGCAGGGGCAAGGGCATGCGAGGCAGAGGGGGCCATCCCTGTCACCGAGGGCGGACCAGTTGTGGTCAACGCTCGAAGCGGCGACTGTAAACGAAACAAAGAGGACCAGGTTTTCTCCTTAGGATGGTCCTTGTCTTGGTGCTTGTGCTTCACCACCGACTTGCCCTGGGCCTTGGAGTGTTGTGATCTTGAGAATGTTGCAAGGGAAGCAGAGGAACTTTTGACCTGAAGCTCCATCAGGGCGACCTGCTTCAGCAGAAAAGTTTCTCAGGTCTGCACTTGGCACTTCTTGGTAGCCTGGTTGAAGCCGCAGATCATGCGCATCTAGGTGTCATGTTCTGTGCCTAGGCAGTAGACACAGGCCTCGTGGTTGTCCTTCTCTTGGACCTTCTGCCTACAGGCACACTTTCTGAAGAGATTCACGGAGGTAGATCTTGGAATAAATGGAGTCAGAAAGTCACCATCGCTAAAGTGATGCACATTAGGGAGAGAAAAATAAAGGTTCAATTAATTTTTTCAGCAAAATGGTGGCTGAAGCTGACTTGATCTCTGTGAAGTCTGACATATGATGGTCGACGGTGCGAAAAGAACTGAGGAGGGCACAGGGGCTGCCCACACTTACAGGACAGGGCTGCCGACGTACGATGTCAGAGTGGGCGGCCCCCTTGTAGACTGCTAGCCACAAAAGTTTCCATGTGGTCCTAGTGCCTGGTGGCTATAGTTCCATAGGTAAGGCTTGCTGCAAGAGATACCTTCAAAGAAAGATATTTTACCTTTTCAGCTGAGTCATGTAACACAGCAGGCTCAGAAAACCAAGACACATTTTTCCTCCATGTCTTATAACCGATTCTTGGCTTCCACTCTTTCAGCATGATCCTCCACTTTGTCCCGGAGTTTCGTAAGAGTTTTTCTGCCATGTGTGCCCTAGTTATGCAGTGAGGCTGGTTAGTTTGGCCTTAATTTCTTGTTGTTCATGCAATAATCTCACAATATGCTCATCTGTCAGACTGGGAGGCACTGTTGTAGATACAAATGTGCTCTGGCCTGTTTCTGGCTCAGAGTGGGGAACAACCCTGGATCGGTCAACAGGTAGAGTACACCATTCTGAAGAAATGTCTCCAGGCTTAAAGTTCACCTGAGGTGGCATATGACCAGACTTCAATGTTCCTGACATTATGTATAGTAGAATGCAATAATAAGGAACCCAACAGAGATAACAAATGCAAGATGGCTTCTGATAGCAAGAGGTTGGTGAGGGGACTGAGCTATCAAGCTTCCTCCATGATCTCTGGCTCAGTGGCATCCCCCATATCAACTAACTGCTTAATAGGCAGACATGAACACACACCAAATTCCTGTTTTAGTATTTCTGCTTCTGTCCCAAACTTTTTTTTTTGCATGCTTTCTTTACGCTCCTCCCTCACGCCCCACCGGCCACTCCTTCGGAGTGCCAGTACCTACTGCCCTCCGACCCCAGCCATCACTCCCAACCCCAACTGCAGCCTACCAGGATACCCCAGTACATCCCTTTGCCAGGAGGGTCCCTCTCTTCTGAGGGGAAGAGCCTTAGCGGCCTACGGCACGCATTCCAGAAGCTATGGGGCTGGTTCCGGGGCTTCGGGCGGCAGGAGCCAGGCGTTAAATCATCTAGCCAAGGGCATATTTTTCCTTATTTTCTGCGCCGCCCACACAGTTCTCAGGTTGCGTGAGCTACAGGGCTGCCTGGGCGGGATGTATGGGTGGGGCGCATGTCGAGGCATCATGTCCCCAAGTAGATCGCCAATCCACCCACAGGGCCCAAGGTGAACCCTCAGGAGGGAAGCGCCCAATAGACGCTACTAACCCTCCCTGTCGGTTCCACTTCCTGGTACCCGGCTCGGGCACGAACCCGGGTCGCCAGCGTCCTGAGCGAAGCCCAACGGTCAGCGCCAGATTTTATTTTTTTTCTTTAACATCCTTGATAGTAAGCATGAACTAATGATCACTAAGACACAGGGAAGATGGAGCCTTTTCTAATAATTAGTAAGTTTATCACCCAGCTCTTGAACTTCAAGAGGAGGAACTGAACTTACTTTTTGCTGAGAATTTGTTTTCCTTCCTGGTTTTTCCAGCTTTCTTTAAGCAGCCGTCACAGGTAAAGCTAGGAGGGAGAAACAAAACAAAATTATACATGCACTGACGTCTGACAGTAACGGGTCTCAAAACTGCATTCTTGTACTTCAGTCTAATGCAACCAGAGACAGAAATTTTTTTTAAGAATTTCTAGAAAGGGAGGCAAGAAAAAATGACTCACCGTAATAATGATATTCCTTCTAGAGGGTTTACTAGTGATTCATACAATCTGCAGCAATTTTAGCTCTGAGCTGTTGCTCTGGAGAAGGAATCTGAAATATACTCAGAGTCAAACTCTGTACTGTGGTCAAGCTCTCCCTTGTGTTCTAACAACAGATTTATAGCTGGATCTGAAGAGAGCCGTGATCACCTATCTGATCTATGCTAAATATTCTTACTGAATATAACTAAATAAGGCAAAACACACACATGAAAATTGTGAAAACTGCACATTTGGTAACAACAGAATGCTTAAACCGTTAAATCTCTGAAAGAACTTCTATATTTGGGTTCTAAAAGGGGAGGTAGGGAAGGGTTTGTATGAACAAGTAAACCCTCTAGAAGAAAGTTTTAGCTCCAGCAAGTTTTTTTTTTTTTATTAAACTGCTGAGAAGAATTAAGGGGAAAATGCCCCCTCTAAGACAAGTGAACCAGATTAAAGGAAAATGTCCCCCCAAAGTACAAAACAAGCTTCTGCCAGGCAAAACACAACCAAAGATTCCCTAAAAACTGGGGGGAGGGTCATCAATGCCTAAAGGAGGAGGGAACCCGCCAGGAACACCCTAGATTAAAACCCCCAAAGAAAAAATAGGTACTTAACCTGAGGCATCTTTTTAAGAAATTGGGAGACCTGATTAAAATACACACCCCTGAAATATGTGGCACACGTGGCCCCCCAATCTATGCACAGGCAGTGGAAATGGGAAGAGCAGGTTAGACAATTTAAAAGCCGCAGCTTAAAACACACAATTTTAATTTAGGGGTGCTCCCTGTCACCAGGTAGCTCCAACCTGCTACGCAGAACTGCAGCCCCCAAAAACTAGCAGCACAGTTTTCTTCAGAGAAGCTTGTTAGCAGTTTTCCCTTTAATGGCACAGCAAAGACTGAGGAGTTGCAGCTGTCCAGAATGTTCATGTGCCCAAAATTCTAGGCCGATTACAGCCTTTTGGGCTGTGCCATTTCCCCTAGTAGGGGCACACATTACCCATTTGTAATGACTACGCACGGACAACGTGGGGGGCTACAGAACAACAATCTCGGCACAAAAGCACTGAGACAAGGGTTACCCAAAAAGGGCATAAGCAACGAAGCAAGGTTTATAAAATACAAAATCACACATACCCATTATGGAATTACAGAATTAAAAATAAATATTCTTTTAGTCTGTTTAAATTGCAATTTCCCAAAAGAGGACCCATGGTCTTAGTTCCAGGAACTGCTGTAAAACCAAGCAGAAAAGTACAGTTACGTAAGAACTTACCATAACAGATTTTTGAGAGGCTTTCTTGCAGCAGGCCATCACCGATAGGACTAAGCAGTCAGGCACCAGGACCACATGGAAACCTTTCTAGCCAGCAGTGTACCACTCACCTCTGACATCAGCCTACCCCATATAAGGCTATTGCACCCCATGCCCTCTTCAGTTCTCCGACCAGAGACCATAAGCAGGATACCAGAAGGGGGGAACTGAGGAGCACTCCAAGGCAACCCTGTAACAAAAAGGAGTGTAGGCAGAAGGCTCACTCCAATGGAAGAGGAGCGAGACACAGGAAGAAAGGGGGAAGGAGGGAGGAAAAGCAGCAGGGCCTGCTGCAGTAGATCCTCTCAAAGATCTACTGTTATGGTAAGTTCTTACATAACTGTACCATCTTACTTCGAGGTATCCCTTGCAGCAGGCCATCACCGGTAGGACCGAGTCCCAAGCAGTTCTGGTGCTATAGACAGGCAGGCAGGTGGCTGGCTAAAAATAACCTAAGAGAGGAGGCTTTGGAGAACAGCTAGGCTGAAGTTGACTCGATACCTAGAGGCAACGTCCAGACTGTAATACTTAGTAAAAGTGCGGACAGTGCACCAGGGGGCAGCGGCGCAGATGTCAGCAGCTACACATTACGGAAGCAAGCCACTGATGCTGCCATACCTCTTGTAAAATGGCCCTTAACCCCTCCAGGAAGTTTCTTGCTGTACTTCTGGTAACAAACAATGCATCTGCTAACCACTTAGATAAACACTATTTGGACACGGTGTACCCTCTTTTTCCAGAGTGAACGAAACAACTGGCTTGACTTTTCGTCCAGTGTGTACAGCATCTCAGGATTTTATGCACATCTAATGTATTGAGCAATGCCTCCCTTGATTGGAATGCTCCGGAAAATAAATGGGCAGGTAGCTGGAATGATTCAAAGTAAACGACACCCCCTTAGGAAGAAACTTAGGGTTTGTACACAAAGACACCAGTCTTGTGAAAACTAAATAAGGCTCCTTACACATGAAGGCCTGAAGCTCCGAAATCCTTCAAGCAGAAGTAATGGCAATTAAGAATACTGCTTTCCATGACAGAAAGCATAGCTCGCAAGACGCGACTGGTTCAAAGGGAGGCAGTGTAAGCTTTTCAAACACAAAATTAAGGTCCCAAGTGGAACAGTGTCCCTGATTGGGGGCTTCAAGTGCAAGATGACCTGCAAGAATGTGCGGGACACATCAAGTTTGGCTACTGAATGCCCATCCACAGGTACAAGATATGCAGACATGGCAGAGAGATGTACCTTAACACAGGAGTACCGCAAACCCGAGTCTGAGATGGACAGGAGGTACTCTAAAACCAGAACCATTAGAAAGGTGAAGGGATCCAACTGGTGCGATGCAGTCCAGACAGCTGTCAAGAAGAGGCTGTGCTGAATCGCCCAGTACCAGACCCTCACTGCTTCTCTGCAGAGAGGGTACGAGTGAGTTCCTCCCTGTTTGTTGATGTACCAGACAGTGGACATATTGTCCGTCTAGACAAGAAGTGATCCCAGTACCAGAAATGACTGGTACATCTGGAGGGCGTACAGAACTACCCTGGTCTCCAGAACGTTGACGTGAAGCAGAAACTCCTGATCGGACCAAGACCCCTGTGTCTTGTGCACTCCCAGATGGGCTCCCCAGCCAGAGTCTGAGGCATCCAAGGTTAGGATTTGGGTTGGAACAAGGGAATGGAAGGGGGCTCCCCTTGAAAGATTGGAGAGATCTTGCTACCAGCGAAGATCTTTCTGTAGGTTATTGGAGATCATGACCTTCTGGTTCATGTCGTCCGTCCTCTGATCCCATTGAACTTGAAGAGACCATTGGGTGACCCTCATGTGAAATCTGGCCAGGGGGTACTGTGGAAATGACCACTGCCATCAGTCCCAAAAGATGAAGCATGGCATGTGCTGGGATCCACCGTGCCTGGGCCACCAGGGTGGCTTGAGCAACTAGGGTCTCGGCTCGATGATGGCAGAAAAGCCTTGCTCTGAACTGTGTCTAGTACTTCTCCAATAAATTGGAGCCGTTGAGATGGTACTAGCTGGGATTTGGGCAAGTTGACCATGATACCCAGAAGAGTAAACAAGCTCACAGTGAAAGAGAGAGACTCTTTCAGGCTGTACAGAGAGGGTGCCGCGAGGAGCCAGTTGCCCAGGTACGGGAAAACATAAATGTCCTGGTGGCGAAGGAAAGCCACAACCACTGCTAAACACTTCGTGAACACCTGAGGGGCCGAGGAAAGGCCAAAGGGGAGTGCTCTGAAGTGAAAATGGTTCTCCTGAAAAGTAAAACGGAGAAAGCGGCGGTGGGCTGGGAGGATAGGGATGTGCAGGTAAGCATCCTGCATATCCAGGGAGCATAGCCAAGAATTTGTCTGGAGCAGGGGAAGAAGCCCCTGAAGGGTCAACATGCAAAACCTCTTGTACTCGAAGGGGTTGAGCATGCTGAGGTCCAGGATCTGTCTCAGATCGCCAGTCTTCTTTGGAACTAGGAAGAAAATTCCCTTCCTAGCTGGCCTTGAGGGATGGGTTCTATGGCCTCTTTTAACAGAAGGGCCTGAATTTCTTGGAAGACTACGGGAATCTGATCCTGTGGATAGAAAGACCGTCCCAGAGAGTGAGGGGTGGGAATCTCGGAAAACTCTATCGAGTAACCTCGCTGGATAAGTTGCAACACCCAAGATACTGCAGTGATGAACCTCCACCCCTCCAGGTGGAGGCCAAACCACCACCCCCACCGGCTCCTCCTTGACTAGTGGAGGTAACGGAAGGAGAGGAAAGGAGTCAGGATGCCGAGGGAAGGGGAGCTTTTGCCCCAGAGGCCGGCTTAGGGAACTTGGCCTGGGTTTTTTTTGGCTCTTGAACCAGGGGCTCGTCGTTTGCCCTGATGTTTACCCTGGTTTTTATTCCATCTCCTTTGGCGACGAAAAGGCTTCTTTTTCGGGCCCATCTGGTACATTGAGCGTGCATCTTGAAGGGAGTGTCCGCTCTCCTGCAGCCCGGTAATATCATATTTGGCATCGCCGCCAAGGAGGATGGAACCCCTAAAAGGGGCGTCCAAAAGGGAGGACTGGACGACTTGTGCCAGACCTGCTATCCTGAGCCAAGAAAGGCGATGGAGGCAGATCCCCGTGGCTGCCGCTCTAGCCACTGAGTCACACGCTGCACGCAAAGCATGACTGCAAGAGGACTTACTCATTCTGACCTTGTCCAGTAATTTTTTCTGGAGTGTCTCATCCTGGACCTCCTGAAGGTCCCTCTCCAGCTCGGAGAGATATGCCTTCTGGAATGCAACCATGTGCGAGACATAGTTGAGGGACCGGATGGCGCAAGAGTAAGAGGAATAAATCTTCCGGCCAAACTGATCCAACTGCCGAGAGTCCTTGTCAGGAGGAAAGGAACTCAAATGTTTTGTTTGGGCTGACCGGTCATGAGTGGCAGTAACAACCATGGAGTCAGCCTTAGGATGAGTGGTGAGATGTTGGATCCCTTCCAGGAGATAGGAGGTACGATCCGGCTTTCGAGAGACTGCCGGGATAGACGACGGCTGCTGCCATACCATGGTCACCAGATCTTTGTGAGGACCCATCGGGGAAGGTGGGTAGAGGATCTGTCGTGACTAAATCAAGGTGTTCCGCCAGTCTCTTATGCTGGGGATCCACTTCCTCAGAAGGCCAGCCTCCTGCTGCCTGAATGGTACATAAGAGGTCCCCAAAGGAAGGGTCCTCTGTAGGAGATTTTGGGGACTCCTTGGAAGGTACCTCGACAGGGGACCAAGGGTCCGAAGGATCGGAATCAGAGTCCGTGTCAGAGGGCTCAGAGCCGCTGGGGATGGAAGGGTCTGTCCCAGATGCGCCTACAGGTAGAGCACCCAATGCCCGTCCAGAAGGGGGTGGGCCCTAGGCAGGGGAATGTCCTCCACAGACTGCCTAATCTCTGTGAAGAGCTGGGTTCTGGCATCCTGCCATCACGAAGGTGCTGATCCCTGGGTGGTGTCAGGTCATGTGGGAGGTCTGCATCCTTATCACCCAACGCCTGGTCGTCATTTAGTCGCTCAACCCCGGTGTCGGTACCTTCGTCATCCGAACGTCTGGACAGGCCAGCGTCCGGTATGGATGAGGTGACGTCCTTTCGCTGAGAGTGGACCTCTGCCAGTGGCAGTTGGTCCTTAGGGCGTCTGCTCTGATGTCTGGTTTAGGGTCTGAGGTCCACTTAAGAGATGTCAGTTCTGAGGTCCGTTTCGCGGACGACCCCGAGGTTCCTCGGGGAGGTTGGAAGGCAGACCTCCAGTGGTCAGAGTCCCGGTGCCGGTCCAGGAAGTCTGGGCCTATAGGAGCAGCTGACTTGGAGTGTGACTTGGTTGGGAGATCTGTGGAGGCAGATCAGCCTGTGGAGCCCGAAGGCTGGGTGTGAGAAGGTTCTTTTGGTTGGACCTTAAGTGGCTGGAGGGTGGATGCAACACCAGTTCCACCAGACATCTTGACTTTGGCCGGTGGAGGTTGGGTCTTTGCCCAAGATGGAGACCTGTTAGTATGGGTAGTGGAAATCGAGCTCCCCTGGAGTTGGATGGCCGTGTTGATGGGGAGCGTTCTCTCCCTTTCCCTCAGTTTCGCTCTATGCTTCCCTGACTTATGGGAGGACTCTTCCCTGGAGGAGGTACTTTTTTTGTATTGCTAATTTCTTTCCTAATATGGACTCCAAAACTTTTTGGCGGTGGATCCTTGTGCATTTGTTAAAGTTTTGGCAAATGGGACAGGCCTTAGTGTCGTGTTCTGGACCCAAGCACCTGACACAGGCCATGTGCTTGTCCTTGAAAGGAATCTGTTTGCCACAAGCACACTTTAAGGAGTGCCTTTCGACGGAAGACTTCGGGGAAGACAACAAACGAAAATAAATAAAATCAAACTTTTTCAGGAAAAAACGAATAAAATAAAATCTTATACTCAAGTGATGGCATCGTTCATTAGCTGAAGATGTCTGTGGAGCCAATGCTTGCGATCTGATGGCGGGAAAAAAACTGAGGGATGCTGGGGGACCGCCCCATTTGTGATGTGCAGTAGGGAGCGTTCCCCACTGTATGTAGCTAGCTAGAAGTTTCCGTTGGGTCCTACTGCCTGCCGGCTTTAGTCCTAATGGTGAAACCTGCTGTAAGAGCTATTTCTTGAAGTAAGATCCGCAGTTCTAAGAATGGTATATAGTTCATATCCACACTCTGGCATGTAGTGATTGGTTGGAATGTACAGTTATGTAAGAGTTGTGCAAGGACATATCGACACCATCAAGAAAACACTGCGCCCGAAGCTTGGTGCCCTTTCAGGAACTATACCTGCATCTCTGCTACGGCTAGGCATGAACTTGTTCATCAGATGATACTGCCCATTTTCGACTACTGTGACAGTCTATGGTGCTGCCACCAAGTCCTCCCCTGCCAGACTGGACACCCTCTTCAATTCCTTCTGCTGCTTCACCCTAGATGCCCCCCTCACACCCACCACTGCGATCCTTATCATGCCCTTTCCTTCTCCTCTCTTATAAATAGGTGACTCTCCCACTGTGCTAAATTCATGTCCAAGCACAGGTTGGGTGAGCTCCCCTCCTTACCTCACTTTCTCCTTTCTAACACCCCCCGTAACCCTCCCATTCCCTTAGAACAACCGACTCCCATACCTTGATTGTCCCCCGCAGATCCACCCAGACTGGCCAATCTGGTTACTCTCACCGCCTCCCAAAAATCTGGAATTCCCTCCCCTCTCAAATCCGGCACTCATCCTCCGCCTACTCCATCAGCTCTGCCCTCAATAATTACCTTGCACCTAGCTGCTCCTGCCATGTCCCTCCTCTAAGCCCTGGACAAACCCCTTCTCTCTACTGTCAACTTCATTTTACCCTGTGGGACAAAGCAGAGATTCTCTAGGCTTCCCTCCCTCCTCCCTACCCAATTTCCACACCCTTGATTGGACTTTACTTGAGGACACATCCTCCTTCAAATTTCTAGCTCTCCTCCGCTTCCCTCAAATTGCTCCCCCTTACTGGCCTCTCTTGATCTCTCATGGGTCTGTCTCCTACCCCCAAAAAAGTGACTGGTATCTCTCATCTATTCACTTCCCCCACCATCCTCTAAAGGGGTCTCTCTGGGACACTGCCTTATCCCATTCTCTCTGGTCCTCCAGTCCCCTTGCTGGGTTCCTCGCATCCTGAGGGGGTCTCCAGGGACACAACTCTTCCCCTCCACTCAACTCACCCCTCCCTCCACTTTCTTTCAAGTAAACACTTGTTTACTTATTAACCCAGCACATATTATTGTCCACTCTTTCTACATATTACATGCGACACTGTTGTAACACTAACACCTGCCTTACAACTGCATGTTAATGTTAATCTTGTAACTTGAATGTTTAATGTCTCATTCCTGTTGTATCCCTCGAGACGAAGTGACTTGTCACTCAGTGTGCCTTCCTGGTGAAGCATTTCAATAAATAAAACTTACTGCAACAGTAGATCTTCAGAGGATCTCTTGCAGCAGGTCATCACTGGTAGGACTTAGCCACCAGGTGCTAGGACCACACGGAACCCTTTTAGCTAGAAGTCTAAAAGAAGGGTCCGTCAACCTCCAACATCAGCCAATCCTATAAAGGCGGGCGCCCCACACCCTCCTCAGTTTTCTCACCAGAGACCAAAAGCAGGATGCCGTAAAGGGGAACTGAGAAGGACTCCGAGGTAACCCAATGGCATAGAAAAATAAATGCAGAAGGCTCGCCCCTCTGGAAGGGGAGAGAGAAAGACAGGAGAAGGGTGGGAAAGCATGGAAAGCATGGCCTGCTGCAAGAGATCCTCTCGAAGATCTACTGTTACGGTAACTGTACTATCTTACTTCGAGGATCTCTTGCAGCAAGCCATCACCAGCAGGATTGAGTCCCAAGCAGTTCTGGCACTACAGGCAAACAGTCCGGATGGCAGGCGAAAGAAATGATAGCCTATGAAAGGAGGCCTTGAAGGATGGCTAGGCCAAAGTTGGCCTACGCCTAGAGGCGATGTCCAGACTGTAATGTTTGGTCAAAGTGTGGACAGTGCTTCAGGTGTCAGCAGCACAAATGTCAGCAGTTGACACATTTCTGAAACAAGCTACGGAGATGGACACACCCCTAGTGGAATGGCCTTTAATCCCGCCAGGAAGTTCCTTGCCGTACTTCTGATAAAAGTAGACATTGCAATTGGATAACCATTTAGGCACACACCGTTTGGACACTAGGGTGCCCTGTTTCTTAGGGGCGAATGAAACAAACAACTGGTTAGACTTCCAGGAGTCTTCTGTCAGGTGTGTATAGTACCTCAATATTTTATGCACATACAAGGTATGGAGCAATGTCTCCCCTCAATTAGAATGCTCCGCATAATAAACAGGCAGGTGGATGAAGTGATTTAGAGTAAACTCCAACACCACCTTAGGGAGAAACTTGGGATTGGTATGCAAAGACACCCAGTCTTTGTGAAAAATCAAATAAGGCTCCTTATAAATAAGGGTCCGAAGCTTGGAAATCCTTCGAGCAGAAGTAATGGCAACTAAAAATAGCGCTTTCCACAACAGAAAGCGTAGCTCGCAAGACACGGATCGTTCAAAGGGAGGCAGCGTAAGTTTTTCCAACACAAAATTACGGTCCCAGGGTGGGACAGGGTCATGGATTGGAGGTTTTAATTCAATTTTTATTTAACCAGGCAGAACATCCTTGAGCAAGCTCATTTGCAAGATGGACATGGGAGGACAGCACAATAAATGGTGAAAAATACAATTTTGCTAAAAGAAAATTACCTCAAAATGAAATTCTGATACAGTGAACACAATATGAATTTAGATACAATGCTAGAGAGATATAAAATGCAGAAAAATATCATTGACTACACTTCATCCTAACCAGAATAGCCTAGAGGAAGTCTAGGTAACTAAAACATAAGAGCTTAGGCAACGTAGATAGAAGGATGAGGGTAGGAGGAAAAGGAGAAGTGGAGAATGAGGACTGAAAGAAAAGGAAAAGGTGGAAAGGAGGAGGGGCAATATTAGGCTTGGGGTAGGTGGGTTGCAGAGGGAGGGGAGAGTGGGGTAGTAAAGGGCTAGACAGGCTACAGAGAAGGTGAACTGAAAAAGGATAATTAGAGTAAGGAAGGTGGGGTAGACTAGGAATAGGTTTAGCCATCAGGCTACGCAAGGTATACTGACCAGGCTGTTGGACATTTAAGGATGACAGTTATGGGTTTCATTTAGCACTCTATTTAGCATGGATTTAAAGATGGGGACTCCAGGTATTTTGGTTAAGTCTTAGTGATTTCTGGAAAGTGTTCCATAGAGAGGGGACGGCAAAGCTGATTGATGTGGCACCATAACATGTTCTGACCTTTGGGACATCAAAGGTGACAAGGGAGTAGTGTCTCAGACAATAGGCCTCTCGCGCCCGTTGGAAGAGCTCGGTAATGTATTAAAGCAGTTTGTTTGAGGTGGCTCTATGAATCCAGAGAGAAGCATTCCTTAGCCTCCTGGCACTAAGGGAGGACCAGCCTAGCATCATGTACAGCAAGCAGTAATGGGTGTTAAAAAGAGCATTACTAATAAAACGCAGTGCCCGGTGATAGTGTGTCTAGTTTGGATAGTGCAGCTTTTGGGCAATGACTATAGAGGATGTCCCCATAATTTATTAATGAAAGAAAGGTAGTTTGAACTAGTTTTGTTTTAGCCTCATGACTGAGAAGGTGTTTGATACGGAAGAAAATGCCTGATCTCTGACATAATTTTTTGGCAAGGTCATCAATATGGTGTAAGAGAAGCAGAGATTACTGTCAAGCCAAAAACGGAAACATTTGAACTTATCTACTATTTCCAGCGGCTCACAGAGGAGGGTATGGATCTTTAAAACCTAATTACTTGGAGCAGATTTTATTGAAGGTGTAGAAGTGGAGATGCACATGGCTTTGGTCTTTTTTGTGTTTAAGAGTAGTTTCAACTGTAGAAGGTTGTGCTGAAGGATATCAAACTCTCTCTGTAGTTCCATGCATGCAAGCTCAGAGTGGGCTTAGCTGTACAGAGTATTGTGTCATCTGCAAAAGGATGCACACTTGCCATAGCAATTTTAGCATCCATCTTATTTATGTAAATTGCAAAGAGAAGGGATCCCAAAACAGACCCCTGTGGCACCCTCTCTGAAGTATTTTGAGGGGTGAGCGTTCCCCCTGTGCCTTCACTTGCCGTTTCCTGCCAATAAGAACATGGACAGCTGAGAGTTCCAGGCTGTGCTCGATGGCCCTATACCAGACTCTCACTGCTTCCCTGCACAGGGGATAGGAATGGGACCCCCTTGCTTGGTTATGTAGTAAACTACACACATGAATCAAGAGTGGGCACAGGGAGAGTGGAGTCTGGAAGGCCTGAAGGGCATACAGAAGGCTCACATCTCCAGGACATTGATGTGGAGGTCCTTCTCCACCTCAGACCATGTCCCGTGAGTTTGCTGGGCTCCCAGGGGAACCCCTCAATTGAGGCACATGGCCATTGTAAGGACTTGCTAAGGGGGTGGACATACAAAAGGCCCCCTCCCCCCCGAAGCAGGTTACTGGGTTATAGCCACCACAACAGAACCCTCTTGATCCGATATCAATACTGGTTGATCCAGGGTGTCCATGCGTTGGCCTCACTGGACCCGCAGCATCCACAGACAGATTCTCATATGCAGCCTGACCAGGTGAACTATGGCAATGGTTGCAGCCATGAGGCCTGGAGGTCTCAGAAAAACCTTCGCCAGAACGTGATGGTTAGAGTACACTCTGCTCTGTCTGAGGGTAAGAAGGCCTTCCCCAGGTCATGTCCAGCACTGCTCCTATGTATAGGAGAAGCTGGAAAGGGGTCAGAAAAGACTCTGGCAGGTTGACAGTAATGCCCAAAGCTTGGAAGAGGCTACAGGCATGAGAAAGAGTCTGAAGGAGACAGTCCCTAGACAGAGCCACTAGCAGCCAATCATCCAGGTAGGGAAACACAAAACTTCAACATCCCAAGGCAGTTGCCACCACCGTCAAGCATTTGGTGAAGACCCTGGGGGCTGAGGACAAGCCAAAAGGCAGAGCTCTGAACTAGTACTATGCTCCCTCGAAGTGGAAATGGAGGAAGCAATGATGGGAAGCAAAGACCTTAATATGCAGGTAGATATCCTGCATATCCAGAGAACAGAGCCATGATGTAGCAGGGGCAGTAAACCCTGAAGGGTGACCATCCTGAACGGTTTGTACTCTATAAACTGGTTCAGCTGGCTTAAGTCCAGGATGGGCCGAAGGTCTCCCATCCGCATGGGAACTAGGAAGAAGTGGGAGTAGAACCCCCATCCCTGCTGACACCGCAGGACTGGCTTTATGGCCCTTTATCAAAGCAAGGCCTGAATTTCCTCCCGGATGAGAGGGACATGATTGGGAGGGTACGAACAGCTGCTCAGAGAGTTTTCTGGAGGCCACTATCTGAATTCAGGAGATGGACACTAAACCACCGCTCCAGCCGTTAAAAAAACAACAGGGTCATCAGTGACAAGAAAGGTGCCAAAAAGGAGGACTAAAAAACTAAATTATTAAAATGAAAGCATTATTGCTACACAGCGACGCTTTCCGCGAAAGTCGATTTAGTATATTTATGGTGGAAAAGAACTGGAGGAGGGATGGGTCCGCCATGGCTATATGGGAGAGGCGATGCCATATATTGTCGCTGGTGGACCCTAGTGGACTGCTTGCAAAAGTTTCCGTGTGGTCCTAGAGTTTGTCGGCTGTAAGTTCCCTACGTGTGGCCTGATGAAACTGATATCATCGAAGAAGATGATCTGTATTTACCAGTCAGGAGCAATGAGGATCATCCACACCTTGTCCTTTCTGACCTTGACCCATATTCTGTGAACCAAGGGGAAGGGAGGAAAGGCATACACGAGGCCCAGGAACCATCAGTGTCCTGGACTGTGGGGAGCAGGCACTGAACAGCCTTAGTTTGGTGTTCTCCCAAGAGGCAAACCGGTCCATCAAGGGTGTGCTCCACAGGGAGAACTAGTGGTTCACCACCTCCTCATTCAGAGACCACTAATGTGGCATTTCTTCTGCATAGCTGAGAGTGTCTGCCAGCTGACTGTTCTCCCAGACAAAAAATTGTCAAGCGATCGACACCCAGGCTGTGCACGCTGGTGCAGGTGCAAAGTGCTTCCCGACACAACGTCGTATCTGTTCAGAAAAACATGACTGTGGTGTTGTCCACCTGGACTTGAATGACCTGACCCTGACTAGCGAAGCAAATTCCGTCAGAGCCAAGCGCACTACATGAAGCTCCAGTAGGTTTATGTGGTGATGGGACTCCCTGGGCAACCAAAACCCATGGAATGTGTGGTTTTCCCAGGTGTGCTCCTCACCATAGCAAAGAGGCGTCTGTCATCAGTATGTTCCCTTCCTCCAGATGTTCTGGGACCAGCCACCACTGGATGATATGCCACCTCGGCAGGGTCACCGTGACCGGCTTGTCCAAGTGACTTAGGTGCTAGTACCACTGACGGCCCAGCTCCCACTGAAGCTGGTGCATCTGCCAGTAGGCCCAGAGGACAATGCTGGAGCAGAAGCAGGATGCCATATATCCTATCCGTTGTAGGAAATCCTGGGCAGGATGCATGTGCACAAAATGAGATGACTGGGCAAAGGAGGCAAGATCCTATGCCCATTCCACCAGGAGGTGGGCCCAGGCCTACAGGGAGTCTAGTTCTGCCCCGATGAACCTGATCACCTGTTCTGGCATCAGTTCAGACTTGTCCAGCATGCCCAACACCCCCCAAGATTCAGCAGGTCTGGAGAGCCAGTTCTGTGGATCTCTCGGTCTCTCTGAATGGACCAGCTAACAGCCAGTCATCTAGGCAGGGGTACCCGCTGATCCCTAGGTGGGCCGCAACCATTGCCACGCATTTGTTTAAGACCCCTGGAGTTGAGAAGAGGCTGAAGGGCATGACCTGGAACAGGTAGGAGACCCCTTCCGTGCGAATATGGAGGTAACAACAGTGGGACCTGCGGAAACTAATGGGGAAGAACAGGTCTTGGAAGTCCTGGGAAGTAATACCACATATTCTGCTCCAGGAATGGTATAATCTGGCTGAGAGAGATCATATGGAACTTGCACTTCCACAAGTACTGGTTGAGATTGCGTAGATAAGTATGGGGCGCCAGCCCCCCATCCCTTTCATGAGCAGGAAGTACCTGGGACATGTAACCCTGAATGGCCAAGAGGTATGGGACACAGGCTATCACCCCTTTCTTAAGGAGCTGATCAGTATCTTCCCTGAGGGCAGACAGCTTGTCCTGAGACACCCTGTACTATTGAGGTGTGTGGAGGTGGTAAGGTGGGAGAGTCGTGGAACTTGTCCACTGTGATACCAGACCAACGTGGCAAGAAGTGACATGGCCGGCCGCCAACTGGGAGAGCAGTCAGGGATATGAAAGGTACAGCAATGACACCCCTTAACCCAACAATGGGGAGCATCTGTGGGGTCACTGACTGCTACCGCCGTAGGGGCACCACTATTCCTGCCCCCTCACCTCCTTTTCAGTACCTTGGATCCTGGACTTCTGCCTGGGGTGCCAGGCCTGAAACTGCCCCTGCTGGGGCTGCTGCCAGGGAGACTGTGACTGAAAGGACTGGTACTGGAAAGCTTGTTTCTTTGGCTTCTTTTTCTGGTCCTTCTGGAATGGAGTCACGGAGTCAAGGGTGGTGCTAGACTTCTCAATTCTAGTGAAATGTCCTTCCACCCAAGGGCCAAAGAGGTTGGTGCCCAAGAAAGGGACACTGATCAACTTCTGCTGGGTGTCCGCCAAAAAGGAGGACAAATGCAGCCAAGCCCTGCGACGCATGGAGACAGTCACTGCCACTGCATGGGCATAATGGGAGTTGCTCATGTCCAAAGGCTGTCCAGAGCTGGTGTTTAGCCAGTGATTGACCATGATCTCTGATGAGTTCCACTGCCACCTGCTACTCTGGATGGGGGTGGGGGGAGGAGAACTGAATCAAAGATTCCCATCAGGGAATGAACACAATTAGCCATCATGATAGCACAGTTAGCCTGACGGAGACCAAAAGTAGCCACAGAGTACACCTTCTTGAAGCATGGTCAATCCCATGGGACTTCCTGTCCGGAGGCTTGTACATGTTCTCCTGGTGTCTAGACTTATGGAATATTGAATCCGTGACCAGACCTTCAGCCAAAGGGTGGTCTGAAAACCCTGAAAGGGACCAAGTACTTGCAGACTATGTGGGTCAAGGGTGCTTGGCAGGATGCTTCCAGAGTTTCAAGGCCTGTCGCAAGCTGGCCTCAGCCACTGGGAAGGCCACCCCCGTATTCATCCCATTCCAAAATGCCCATAAGAGGGTACTTACCCTTTTTCTGGACTGGCTCTAACAGGACCGACGTGGAATAAGAAAAGTTGAAGCAGCCCACAGGGCCATGGTCAGTGGGAGGCTCCTTGACTAAATCGGGTTCAGAGGTGTCTTCATCATATCAGGACATTTTTATAGGAAAGGGAATCCTTTTCTAAATTTAAAAGCCTCTTCACTATGTTCAGACACATTCATTATCTCCCAGTATAGGTGGTCTATCAGGTGATAGCAGTCCAAGATACAATATATAGAAGATGGAGAATAGGTGAAGGCTGACAAAGTCATATCTTATTTCAACTGTTCTTATTTTTACTTTCGTTCATCCAGAAATGTATCCTTTTCTCCATTCATACAATAATGTGTTCATTTTTTTTTTTGCACCGCTGACCACCGGAATTGTAATTTTATGAAGTGTACTGTATTGTATTAATGTCCAGGACCACCTTGAAAATGAGCTTGCTCAATGGTGCTTATGCCTGGTTAAATAAACTGACTGATTCCAACTTTGAGTCATCAACTATCATATTCAAGAATTTCTCAAAATTAGAGCAATTCAGATCTTTCCACTGTTGGAGAATTACTTTTTTTTTTTTTTTTTGCATTTTTTAACAGGAGGAGATTTTGTGATTTTTCACTGAGATCAACATTGCTTATAACTCCCAACACGATGATTCCAGGATCAAATGGAAAGTTCCTTTGAAATATTTTGGATAGTAATTTAAATATACTCCCCTCCCAATAATGGGAGAGAAATAGGCATGTTGCAAACATACGAAGAATAGTGCCTTTAACGTCAGGACATCTTGGACATAACTGCTATAGATTCATTTAATTTATTTCGGCTTTCAGGTGTTTAACAGATTCTATGTGCTATACTGAATTGAATCTGTCTCGGTTTACTGTTTTGTGAGAATAAGATAGATGATAATATTATATCCCCCACTGATACATAGATTTTAATGGCAGAGGAGGACCGCCAGGCCCATCTAGTATGCCCATATTGCCTTCCCCACCAAGTGTCCCTGGACTACCCCTTCTGTGCTGTCGCTAGGGTTTCCTTATGTCCATCTGTCATCGAGGCACAGGTCCGGGAGCAAAGGAAAACCAGGAGCAGTTGAAAAATTCACAAGTTTTATTATTAACAACAGTAAAATTGTTCAGATGCCTTCTCTGTTTGCACCCTTATCACTTCCTTGGGGAGGCTGTTCCAGACATCTACCACCCTTTGAGTGAAGAAGCACTTCCTCGCATTCCCTTCATTCTACCGCTCTCAGCCTCATATCATGATCCCTCGTTTTTGAGCATTCTTTTTTCTGAAAGAGGCACCCCCCGGCCCTATTAAAACCCCTGAGGTATTTAAAAAGTCTCTTATATCCCCCTCTCCCTTCTCTAGTGAATACAGTTGAAGTGTGCTAGTCTTTCCTCATATGTCTTCTCGTGCAGCCCCTGCACCATCTTTATAGCCCTCCTTTGGACTGCCTCCAGTCTGTCTATGTCTTTTCTGAGATGTGGCCTCCAGAACTGTATGCAGTATTCCAGATGAGGCCTCACCAGTGATCTGTAAAGTGGCATCATCACTTCCCATTTTCTGCTGGAGATGCAACTTCCTATGCACCCCAACATACCGCTGGCCTTCCTTACCACTTGCTCACACTGTCTGGTTACTTTCAGGTCATCTGTTATCACCCCCAACTTTTCTGCTTGGTGGTTGTCAGCATCCCCCACCCCGAATACGCTTCTCCGGATTCCTGTGCCCCAAGTGCATAATTTTAAATTTTTAGCATTTAATTTCAGCTGCCACACCCTTGACCATTCCTCGAGTCTCTCCTCATCCTTTTGACCCCTCTGGTGTAGCGACTCTATTGAAGATCTTTGTCTCATCTGCAAACAGACATTTTCCCCTCTAGCCCCTCTGCAATGTCGCATATGAAGACATTAAAGAGGACTAGCCCCAGCACCGATCCCCTGGGCACCCCGCTTGACACCTCCCTCTCCATGGATTGAGCTCTGTTCACTACTGCTCTGTTTCCTCCAGCTTAGCCAATTACTAACCCAGTTCACTACCTTGTGCCCCACTCCCAGCCTGCTCAACTTGTTTATTAGCCTTCTATGCGGAACGGTGTCGAAGGCCTTACTAAAGTCAAGGTAGACCACATCCACTGCCCACCTGCCGTGAAACTATGCCGCTTTGGATCCTGCTGTCCGCTGGATTCCAGGAACTCCACAATTCTTTCCTTTAGCACTGCTTCCATCAATTTCCCCACCACTGAAGTTAGGCTGACCGGACTATAATTACCCGCCTACTGCCACTCTTGTACATAGGGACATTTGCCAATCTGGCGGGAACACTACATCTCCAATGATTTACTGGATAAATCTGCCAGGGGCACTGCCAATTCATTTCAGAGCTCTTTTAGTATTCTGGGGTGAATTCCATCCGTTACCATTGCCTTGTCTATTTTTAGCTTTTCAAGCTCTTTTATGACTCTCTCCCTCTGTCAATGGGCTAATATTTACCCCTGTCCCTGCATTCCTTTCTTTCTCAATGTCGGTCCCTCCCCCTCTCCTTCCTTCGTAAATACTGAGCAGAAATGTTTATTCAGGATTTCTGCCTTTTTCCCCGACCTTCCTCAGCAGACCCACCTCCTTCCCTTTTAAGCCTCACTATCCTACCCCTAGTCTTCCTTTTTTCACTGATGTATCTAAAAAAGGTCTTGTCTCCTTTCTTAATTAACTGGACTATCCTTTCCTCTGTTCTTGCTTTAGCCTTTCTAACTGCTTTTCTGGCTTCCTTCAGTATTTCCAAGTATTTTTCCCTATCTTCCTCTCCATGTGTTTGTTTTTTCTGAATGCCTTCCTTTTTTTATTCACCTTCCAAGCTACCTCAATGGTTGCGCTGATAAACTGAAACATACCTAGATCTGATTCTCAAGCATTTTTTTGAAGTAAGCCATACCATCTCTTACTAAAGCACACATTTTTCTTATCAGTTTATTTGAAGAGTTGATTGTTAAACTTTTCAAGAGGACTCTGATGGAGGGTCAAAATTTCCTATTGAAAGCCTAACAATTTCCCTAAGATGAAGATATTTTATGAAGCTATCCACTGGAAGGTACATTAAATTTCTAAGATGTTCAAAAGAAATGTATTGTCTCTATATAGATCTTTCAATAATCTTGTAACCAACTTTTTGGAATGTTTTTTAATGGGAAGATAAGGACTGAAGGAAACTGGAGAAACGCTTGCTAACTTATTGCTATAACCCAGTAATTTATTCACTGCCATGCTAAAGCAGTGTTCTTAGTAAAAACTAATATTTTTTGATGCTGACCTTTCTTTTGAAAGTCTAGGGAATGACCACAGTTAGCCATCATGATGGCACAGTTATAGCCTGTTGGGAGGCCCCGAGTAGCTGCAGTGTACACTTTTTGCAGCACAGTCAATCTTATGGAACTCCTTGTCCAGAGGCTTGTCCATGTCCCTCTCATGTCCAAATTCATGAAACACTGAATCCCCAATCAGACCCTTGGCCAAAGGGTGGTGAGAAAAACCCCAAAAGGGAGCATGTAGGGACTATGTACTTGCAAGCCATGCAGGTTGAGAGGTCCAGGCAGGATGCTGTCAAAGCATGACAGCCAGTCCCAGTATGGCCTCAGCCACCAGAAAGGCAACCCTCGGGTATTCACCCAAGTCCAAAATGTCTGGGAGACAGCAATTGGCCCTCTTAGAGACTGGCTCAAGCGGGACTGATGTGGACATCAAGATAAGTTGGAACAGACCACTGAAGGAAACCAGGCCATACTTGGTGGAAGGCTCCTCGACCAAGCTATGGTCGAAAAGCCGCATCCATTCAAAAGCCATGGACTCCTGATCCAAGTTGTTCGATGACTCCTCAAAGAGGGTCCCCAGCCGTTGTTCGCCATGGACCTCCCGGGAATCCTCACCCACGGTAATCCGAACTGACAACCAACCTGGCAAGCCGTGAGCTGAATGGCTGGCCTCCTTGGTCAGAGTACTGACTGAGGCTATCGGGGTGGCAGCTCCACTGGAGGTCCTTGGGGTGGAGCCATGCTTTACCCTGCGATGGCCCACTGCTGCCAAAAGAACTCCTTGTAACACCAGCACATCTTCAGTAGGGTCTCTCTCATCATCAGAGGATGAAGACGACGAGGACTGCTGACAGTGGCGCCTCCCGGTCAAACTGGATCAAGAGCGCGAATGCCTTGACTGCAGCCTCGACTATCGGGGGGGGGGTCTTCCTAAGGATGGCTGTAGATTATGCATCCAACAACATTTAGCAACAAGGGTGAAGACCCAACCCTGGGTGGAGGCTGGTCCCTGGAGGGATCAACTGGAATCACCGACTGGTCCTTGTCCTCCTGAGTGAGGACCAGGAGCACTGAGCTCTGCAAGGCTGACAAGCAGTTGACCGGGTCGACAAAAATCTCAATCGCTTGTTCATCTAGAGTGGAGGTCGACTGGCTCGATGGCAGTGAGAAGATTTGGTTTTAGATTTAGAACCACAGAGGGCAGGGCTCTTCCCCATGGTCTGAAGGGACCTGCATATGTCATGGAACTGGTTCCAGAAAGTCCCTCAGATGCTGGCCCCAGGCTAGGAAAAACGCCAATACTGAGAAGATGCCCAATGCGGCAGTCGCCACTTCTGCCTCAAGGGCTGCAAGCTGTGCAGCCGACCAGACCATACCACAGCCGAGACCTTTTTGCTGGCCTCAGGGTGATCTTTCAGATCCAATTCTGAAGGCTGACCTAGTGCGACACAGAGCTTCCATTCCTCAAGGAACTCGGGAATAATGGATAAGCACAGGCCGCACCTGACCACATCGTGTTGCCCACCCAAGGCAGTACACGTGTCATGTGGATCAGTGACCAGTATCTTCTGGTGGCACCAAATATAGAATTTAAATCCTAGTTTCCTGTGTGCCATTGTTGGTCTGGCCACAGAGTCGAAAGAACCATGACACTACACTCAAGTAGCTTCAAAAACTTTGAAAGGAAAGGTCCGTCAATGGCGCAGAAAAATCCTAAGCGGAGCACAATGGAGGTGACATGATCTTCCAGTGGAAGGAAACAGCTGATATCATGGGGTGGAGTTGGGAGTGGGAGGAGCTTAGCTTAAAGACATTTCGGCCAATCACCACTATTTCAATGGAACAGAGGGTGGATGTGAACTATATCCAAGCTCCTAGAATTTAATATTCCAAATTCCATCTCTGGGGCAACAACACAGGGCTAATATTGCCGCAGACTGTATGACATCACTAATAAACTTGTGTCACCAAAAGGACTGCGTGTACACAGCACACCCAGATGCATAGGTAAAAAAAATAGTATTAAATGTTAGAAAATTAACGTCCTTAAAAAGTTAAATAAGAACAGTAGGTTTCGATAAAAACCTTACTACTGCCTGGCTGACATAGTGATAGTGCTACCTCACTCATTGGGAATGAGCTGCAGTCATCGGGGCGATCTTAGAGGACACCTCTCCTCCAAGGTGGAGAGTCTCAGCCTCCGCCGCAATATTGTCACCTGGGTTACCACAGGTGGCAGTGCGGCTGGAGGGCTGTGGGAGGAGGGCACATAGCTGATACTGGCAAACGGAACCATGCACAACGTAGGAGGGATTGCTCTGGTGTCCCTGTAAGCGACACTTCCTGGCGGCAGGGAGTAAACACGGAAAAATGGCCCCAGCACCTCTACGATGACAGCCAGCAGGAGCTCCCTGGGCCTTTGCCTCTCTGGCTCACGAAATGCGCAAGTCTGGGGGAAGCCTCCCCACCCTGAACCTGCATGGGGGCAAAGCCAGAGCTCTATCGAGGTAGGTGACCCTGATCGGGGGAGGCTGGGGAGGGGGTTGCTCGCAGGGCCTGAGGGATTCAAAGGGGCCAAAAAGATGGGGGCATAAACAGAACAAAGGGAGGTGGGAGGGAAACCTTTCAAGGAATACCCTTTCCTCCCGATACACATACTGATGAACGAATTGTCTTCCCCTATTTTCTGTACCTTAGAAATTTTAAGCTCTAAGCATGCTCTATAATGAGCACCCAGTTGCCATACAGAGCAGCAATCTACTGCTGATACTTACTAGGCATGAAGCACACAATAATTTCATAGTAGCTCTGTCTCATAGTTACTATGACTCTAATGCACGTTTCGCCCCATTTAATACAGGTAGTGCCGAGTTCGCTGCTCAGCATGGTGGGTGACTTGGTGCTTATTATGGTCTTGTTAAAACTTGATTTCTAAGGTAGAGAACAAAAGGAAGAAAAAATAGTTTCTGCATTAATACGTGCATCATGGGATGCGGTACTCCTAGCAATGTTTTCATTGACAAGTACTGTTGTCAATTTAGGCCCCAAAATTCTCAAGTTGTGATCACCTCTGAAAGAGTTCTTAAGCAGACTTCTATAAAAACAAATTCTGACACAGAAATTAAAAAAAAAAAAAAAAAAAAAGGGAAGTAGGCATACATAGAAACAAAGAATTTGTTGGCACAGGTCCATTCAGTCAGTCCCCAAAACTACCTAACTTCATACCTACCCAATGCTGGACTCGATTTAAACAGCCAACAACCACTGTGACTGAACATTCTCCAAAAATGCCCTTTGTTTGTCCAACCCATTTTTCACCATCAGCACTGCCTTGCCTTCGACTGCCTCTCTGGGCAATTTATTCCATTCATACCTCATCCATTCAGTTGAAAAGAACTTCCTTATGTCTTTCACGAAATTTGCCTCCCCTAACACCAGTTTCAACTTGTGCCCCCAGTCACCATGCTTACCTTCCTACTAAACAGGTGCTTAAGGTTTCTGTTTATTCTTTGCAAGAATTTATGTCTCGATCATATCTACTCTCTATCCCAGCAGTCAGGGTGTACACATGTTGAGATCTGCCAACCTTTCCTCACGCAATTTCCCCTGCTGGCCCTGGATCATTTTTGTGGCTTTCCTGTGAACTGTATACTGGCAGCTCCTATCCTTCTTAAGGTGTGGACTCATGAACTGTGCAAAGCACCCCAGGTGTGGTCTTCATCAAGGACATATACTGGGGCAATATCACCTCCATTCTTCTACTAAATGCCCGACCTGCAGACTGAGCCCCTGCTGCAGGCAGCAATCCAGTCAAAAATGAGCCTACTTTAAGTTATTTATGGCCATATGGGAGTCCAGACTTGAGCAAATATTACCCTCCATAATTCACCCAGACCAAACGGGGTTTATTAAAAGGTAGAATACCACCAATAATATCAATCGCACCCTTCTTATTGTTGAATACCTTCATACTAGGCAGATCCTGGCGGCCCTTCTCAGCCTTGACACTGAGAAGGCGTTTGACAGGATCTCTTGGCCCTTTTTGTGGGATACTCAAATGCTTTCAGTTCCCTGACCCCTTCTTACAATGGTTGCAAAATATGTACTCCCACCCGCGAGCCTCTATCAGGGCTGAGACTGTGACAACACCAATCGCCCTTTCACACGTGGAACACATCAAGGTTGCCCACTCTCCTCGATTCTTCTTGCCCTATATATGGAACCCCTTGCAGCCGCCTTAAGGCAAAATCCATTCATTGTGGGAGTTATCATGGGCCAACGGGACTACCGGGTTTCCCTATTTGCGGACGATGTTCTGCTCACCATATTGTCCCCAGAGTCATCAGTTCCCACAGTATGGGATACACTGAGTAAATTCGAGGGAATAGCAGATTTTAAACTGAACATTATTAAAACAGAAGTCCTCAACTTTAATTTTACACCTTCAGCAGATCTTAAACGGCAATATCTTTTAAGATGATCCCGTACTCTAATAAAATACTTACGTATCTACGTCCCCAAAGATATAAATATTATAAACCTCATTAATTATGATCCAATAACTAAGATAATTTAAAGCGACTCAGTGACATCAGGCAGGCTTCCTCTCCCTTTCAATCAGAGGATAGAAGTGATTAGGATGAATGTACTCCCTCGCTTACTTTGTTTCAAAATGTCCCCTTTTTCCCCACCTAGAACGTATCTATCCTCGTGGTCCAGGATGATATCCGGTTTCATCTGGTGAGGTCAGAGGCCCTGGGTCTGACTCTCCTTCTTGCTTTAGTGTCGGTTTGGGGTGGGTGGGGGTTAACCTTCCCAACTTGGAGTGGTATGCTAGGGCAGCAGTACTCCGCACAGTCTTCTTATGGCTGTTACCATCGTACAATCCTCCATGGAAATTATTCAAGTGTACCTTTAATGACCTATGGATCTCATCCTTTTCACTTCCAGAACGAGATCTCCTTCACTGGGGAGCTTTTCCAAATTTACGAGTTAAAACTTTGCGGGTGTGGTACAATTTGAGATATTATGAAAACTTGGAAAATATTTTTTATTATTGTAAACTCTTTGCTGAGAGGTATTTTCTCCGGACTCAGATGGACCTCACCTTCAAATGATGGAGGAATCAGGGCCCGAGATTTATTTTTCAATTTCTGGATAAAATTGTAGTTGTCCCCTTTGAGTCGCTCCAACAAAACTATGGCCTAACAGGCAGAGAACACTACAGACATCTGCAGGTTAGGACATACTTCTACCGGCCCACTGGTGCAGTGGAAAGATTTACCGCTGCGCCGCGGGCGACGCAGGTTCAGAAACCGACTTGGGATGCTAAAGGGCCGGCACGCTCTTCACCTCTGCAAGGGGGGTTGCATGTCTCCGGTCCGGGCTCCTGTGTGACCACGGAAGAAGCCACTACTGGAGCACCTGAGCACTGCTCCTCGGATGTGTGTCAGAATGCACGATGCGGCTGCGTCATGGCGCTTGATGTGACACCTCCCACTTTTCAAGCAAGAAAAAGGCCTTTGGTGTGCAGCATGATGCCTTCCTGGCTGCAGCGGACACGAGGGCATCGCCGGCGCACCCGTGACAGAGCACCATCGTGGTTGTAAGGGGGAAGCTCCAATGGCTCCGCCCTGGAGGGTAATCCAGGGGGCACTGCGTGTGGGTGGCTCCTGGCTCGACTGTGGCAGCAAGTGGAGGCTGAAGGGGGTTAGCTACTAGAAAAAGAATAAAGCATAGGAAGTCAAAAAAAGGACATACCTCTATCATAAATGATGACACCTCACAATGCTCCCACACAGGCAAGGATCCTAAAGCACCACCCACTATGCTCAACCTTCATGGCACTCCTGCACTTGACCTAGGTACCATCACCAGCACTTTTAATAATGCATTTACAAACCTGGACAGTGTCCTTCCACCAAATTTTTTGACGACCTCCCGTCCAGCTCCTCCCAAGTTACCCCCCAACTAGAACGTACAACCCCAAAGTTTTTTTTTTAAGGAGGTCCCACCACAAGTAGCTAGAAAATACATTCAAAAGGCCATCGGCAAACAAGGGTACAGTGGTGACTCCCTTGACCTGAAACTGCTGGCACAAGTCCTCGATGAAATCTTAGAACCACTTACAAAGATCTTCAATCTCTCGCTTAGATTGGGCCATTTCCCCTCTCTCTGGAAGAAAGCCACTGTCACACCGGTTCACAAAAGCAGAGATAGGACGCTCCACACCAATTACAGACCTATCTCACTCCTTCAACCACTATCTAAAGCGCTGGAGCGAATAGTGTCGGACCAACTAGTTGAATTCCTGGATAAGTACAATGTACAGTGCCCAGAGCAGCATGGCTTCAGAAAAGGGCACTGCACTACTGGAATTTACAACCTTCATCCATGCACGCTTGACAAAAGGAATTGTGGAGGGGCAGTATTTATAGACCTTACCAAGGCATTCGACACAGTTAACCACCCCCTACTGCTCAACCAACTGTCCTCCATTGGGATCTCCAGCGATGCCCTTCCATGGTTCACCAGCTACCTTGACAATCGGGTCCAACGTGTAAGGATTGCAGGGATCTCTTCGGATGAGAAATCGGTGTCCCCCAAGGGTTTATTCTGGGCCCTCTACTCTTCTCCCTCTTCATCAACAATCTCCCCAGTGCCTGCCACCAAAAAATATTACTATACGCAGACGATGCAGTCCTGTTTTCCAGCCACCACAACATTACAGTCCTTGAATCCCAGCTGCAGCTCGACTTCAAGCGCATCGAAGACTTGTTCAATTCTCATAAACTTGTCCTGAACCACAGCAAGACTAAAGCCACGTCCTTCTGTAACCGACGGAGCAGGCACAACTCTCTGTCCCTCACCATCAAGAACCACGCTGGGAACCCACTCGAACATATCAAGGAGCTCAAGTACCTTGGTATTACCCTGGAGAGTACCCTCTCCTACACTCGGCATATTGACACTGTTGCCAAGACTGCCAATATATGGATTGGACTACTACACAAACACAAGCACTGTATGCCTGCAGATGCCCTTAAACTAGTCATCTACAGCTCTGTCACCTCTATCATTGATTACAGCCTTGCCATCTATGGCTCTGCCTCAACAAGTTCTCTCCGCAGGATCTAAGTTTCTCTCAACAAAGCCTGTAGACTACTAACGGGTGCGACCCGACAAACTCACACCTGTGACCTCTATGCACAGACCAGCTGACTACCCTACTCAGCAGAATACAATGCCAGACCTGCTACTTACCAAAAAGATTCTCCTCGGTCTCATGCCACCTGGTGTTAGCTCACTCCTTACTACCTACAGTGGCACTCAAACACGTGGTGCCCAATCTCTAACCTTTCAGGTTCCTAGATGTCGTACCTCCATGGGTCAGCGGTCCTTTATCTATAGAGCCACTCAATGGTTCAATTCCCTCAATAAAGAAGCACTTTCCTCTACTACACTTGGACCCTTCAAAAGGAATCAAACTTTACCTCACCTCTACCACTCAATGTGACTGCTTCTCTGAACAGAGATCTCTCTAAACATCTCCCAGCTCACCATGTCTCACAGCCCGCCTCTTTCCCAGTCTCATTCCTCTGGCACCGGGCTTCCTTCTGACTCCTTTCCTGCTTCGTGATCTCCACTGGTACAAGACATTTTCCACCACCATCGGACAGTGGCCCATTAGCCTGCCAACTTCCTCTCCCGTCGCACGGCAATACTAACTGCCTATGGTGCCCTCTATCTCTTATTGTTACCGAGCCAGCGCCTACTCAAGCTGCTCGTTATATGAATATTATGTCAAAGTATGTTATAGCGGAGTATCTTTATTTTTTCTTTTAGTTGTTTTGGTTGTTTACTGTGCATTCTTTTACTACCTCTGTATGTATGTTGACCCTCATCCTTTGACGTGGAACCTTTGTAAACGAGCAGTTTCTGCTCAAAGGTATTTGTAATCCGAGAATTTAATAAATAAATAATAAAAAATAAAAAATAAAAACCCAAGCCTTTATTACTACATATTTTAATTGATACTTTGGCAGACAAACCCTGGGGCCATTTGATAGGGCACCTTTATGGCATTCTCCAGGATACTCTGGGTGACACCTTGCACACAACACTAGAGGCCTGGAATTTGGAATTGGACTCGGATGTTACATACAAGTCTTGGTTGAAATCGGCCCTCATCGCAGTCAAAATTACTCCAACAGCTGGAGGGAGTTTGCCTGGAAGTGCCATTACCGGTATTTCTGGACTACAGCAATTTTAGTAAAATTTCTCCCTCTGTCTTATGGGGCGTGCTGGAGGGGCTGTGGACATAACCCAGCCGATCATAGCCATGTTTTTTCGCTCTGCCCTTTGCTGGCAGTCTTTTGGCAATCCCTTCAGGGGAACTAGATGAATGTTTGGGGAAGCATATCAAGCTCACAGCAGGTACTGTCCTTCTGTTGATCCTCCTACATCAACAGCCAGCCTGGCATGAGTCATTGCTCCTGGTGTATTTACTGCTGGCCAAAAAGGCCATCATCTGCAGGTGGATGTTGCTCAGACGCCACACCATTTTGCTGTGGCAACAGGTGGTCATGGACATACAGAATACAGAACACCGGACAGTGACTTTTCATGATAAAATGCCCCAGTTCACCCAGAGATGGAAAAAATGGGTCTGGTACATGGCCCAGGTGAACTTGGACTTTGCCCACGAGGTACAGGGGGAGGGGGGACCTGCCTTATGGGGGGAGCAGACAAGGGGTAAGAAAGATGCACACTACAGTAGCTTGGCTTTATTTCTGGACACCTACAGATATCTGTAATCATTCGGTGGAAGTATGTAGTTTAGATTGGATAATTAATACAGCAATATCGTCTCTTGTTTCTTAGCTATTCCCTGTCCTATTGCCTTTACATGTATTCGTTTTATGTATGTATCATTGACGTGGATTATTTCATATGTGCTTCAACTAAATTGATGACTGTTTCTGGTGTGTCATTTAATAAAAATAACAATTTAAAAAAATGAGCCTACTGAGTTGCTGCTGAGAAAATACTGAAGTGATAAGACTGCAGGAAGACTGAAGAAACATGCAGAAAACTTCTCTTGCTGAAGAACAACTGACGGAGTGTGGGAAGGGGCATGCCCTAAGACTTCTCTTAAGACTCCTACAATCTGACCTAACTAGCATGGAAGGACAACCCATACCAACAGACTCCCTACAGGAGCGAAGCCCACAAGTCTTACTGCACTGAGCAATAGACTTGAGACGGGCATCAGTGATGACCCAAAGCTCACTCTCCTCAGCAGGCTCTACAACCCAAATCTGCAGTGCTATGTACTTCTCTGCATGAAACGCTGCCATATCCTAGACCAAATACCAATCTTTCCAGGTCCCATTTCATGTCCTTTAGCCCCTCCTCAGTGTCTGCTCTGCTGCAAATCTTAGCACCATCTTCAAAGAGGCCAACCTTATTCCAGATTCTCTCTCCTGTATCAAGAGCAAAAAATTTTGAGACAGTACAGTCTCAGAACCGATCCTTATGGCACCCCACTCATGACCTCTCTGTTCCCAGAGTGTACACCTCTGACAGCCACTCTCTGTGCTCTACCCTCCAACAAGTTCCAAATCAACCTGGTCAGCTCCTCTACTACCTGGAGGTCCCACAACTTTTTTTTTTTTTTTTAAATCGGCCTTCTGTCTGGTACAGAGTCAAAGGTTTTGCTGAAGTTAAACTATAACATACTGTACACTGACTAGGCTCTGTCCATTGCAATTATGACTCATCAAAAAAGTCTTTCAGGCTAGTCTTGCATGATCTTCTACAACAAAACCGTGCTGTTTCATCTTGGTACCTATCTGCCTCTAGGAATTTCACTATGTGCTTTTTTATAATGGTTTCCAGCAGTTTTCCAGTGACAGAGGTCACGCTTACTGGTATATAATTGCATGGGTCATCTCTGTGCTCATTCTTGTGGAGTACTGCATTAGCTACCCTCCAATCCACTGGAATCACCCCATCTCTAGGGAACAGTTAAACAGATCTGCCAATGGCATGGACAGTGAATTCCCTACCTCCTTTAACACACTAGGATACGACCTATGGAGACCAAACTGTCTGTCCACCTTCAGGGTTCTGAGACCCTCGCGAACCCTCTCCTCCATGACTGGCCCCATCTCTGGTACTTTCACCCCTTCCTCTATGGCCTGCAACCAGTTTTTTGGCAGTGGGCCTCCCTCTTCACCTGTAAAACATCTCAGATTTTAGCGCCAACAAACCAATCTTAATTTGATGCCATAATGACCAACATTTTCTTCAGTACTGTGTTTTAATGGTTGAAATCAAGCTAGTGTCTATTTTTGTTAGCACACTTGTGTTCCTAAAATACCACTGAACAGTGTCAGATATATCCTGTGGACAATCAGCACATGCAGTGTGTGCTGTACAGGTAGGGGAATTTCCAAAAGACTTACCCCATGGGCCAGATAGTTTCATTATGAAGGACACAAATCTGGTGCATTTTTCGACCACATTCTATACATTCAACAAACCTAGAGAGAGAGAGAAAGTGTAAGAAGTTAAAGACCATTTCAAAGGGCTACAGACTTCTCAAGTGGGTTATGCTCCTGAGCAGCACTGTTTCGTCCTTCGCATGGTTTTAGGGTGTGAGAACCTATAACCAAAGCAAAGGAGTTCTGGAACCCTACAAACACTGGCAAACAATAAGAGGCACACTCCCATGCCTATAAACATAGTATAATATATCTCAAACCTGGCTTGTGAGAATCTGTACACTTAGAGTGTCCCTCATGGGGCAGTTCTCACTATTAACACAGTATAGAGGATTCATAACCTTGGATAAGGGAAAGTTACATTCTGTAACTTTTCTTTTAAACTTTTTATTTATTTGCACAGAGGTACAAATAAACATGCAGTACAAGGTCAGTGCATCGGTTCAACACAGTAAATGCCTTTATATTCCTGTATCTTACTTATGTAACAGATAGTAAGTAGGAGCGGGTACCCTTCTATATTTACTTAACAGATAAAATGACAGAGAGGCAAGTGCCAAGGTGGGAAATCAATGTAGCACCTTCTGAAAACCTTCAAGGCAAAATGCAGCCTCCTCCTGTGAAATACAAAATAGTCATGGCCTCCATTTCAATTCAATGCCATTAGTGCAACCAAGATGCTGTGCAATCAATCGCTCAATGTAATATACTTCATTTATAAGGCTTTGCCATTGGGCAAGCATAGGGCGAACGGGTTTGTGCCATAGTCGAGTGACTGCTTTCTTCGCAGCCGTTATATATATGTAAAGCATACTTTTCAAAGGGGGAATAGTTCCATCAGGGGCAATATATAAAAATATCAACTATAAACCAAATCCGCTCCTATCAATTGTGTCAAACTGGTACCAATCTCTTACCAAAAAGAGCAGCGTACCGGACAATGCCAGAATATGAGCGGAGTTGGCATAAGATTCCCCACAGTTCCGCCAGCAGACTCCATATCTTACTGGTAAATATTTGATTAGTTTATCAGGTGTATTAAAAATCGAATGTGACATTTCCATATAAACTCTCTCCAGTAAGGGCTCTACCCCATCATAGATGGGACAATGGCCTCATATGATATGTTGGTAGAAAGTTCAGCATTCCAGGCCTGAAGAGTGGACTGTGTTCTCTCGCCCAGTACTCTCTAAGGGCTCTATAGGCCAGAGCTATTAGGTGTGGATACTGAAGGCCTCCCAGAGCATACAGCTTCAACAATCGGGGCACAGGGTTAGGTAAAATATTCCATGGGGTCCCTTCTGCATTAAGAAGGTCCAAACTTGAAGATATCGGAAATGTTCCCGACTGGTCAATTGATGTGATGCCTGGAGGTGAGCAACGAGACCACTCTTTAGGTGTCTAGAAATTGGTATATGTAAGATAAACCTGATCGATACCATCTTTGGAAGGTTAGATCAAACGGGCTGGTAAAAATCAGCTTCAGCTTTAATAATCAAACAAAGTAAAAATCAAAGTAAGTGATGGAAGGGCTCTAATCAGATACCAGCTAAGAAGAGAGTCTCCAGTACCAAATGTAAAGGCCTTAATAGCCTGGAGGGGTAGTAAGAGGTGCAAACACTATCTGAATGACGTCAGACAAATCATTTAAAAACTATGTATTTCCAGGGAGCATCTATGAAGGATTAAGCCAACATGATCATTTTAAATATGACAGCCCTGTGATACTCTAGTAGATTAGGCAGGTTTAGGCCTCCTCTATCTACAGGCAGCTGTAACAGCATCCAGCGGACGCAAGGAAAGGCGGACAGCCCAAACAAATCTTGATAGGATTATGTTCCAGAATGTAAAGTAATATGGGGAGGGGGACACCAGCAGAGTTTGAAATAAAGAAATTTAGGTAGTACGGTCATACGTACTGTGTCTATTCTGAAAAAGAAAGTTAATCGGAGGTGGGCCCATCTACTGAACTCACTTTCAATCACATGAGTCAATGGCTCTTAATTTATCAGTTCTAAATGTAACAAATTCTGGGTAAATATACCCCATAATATTTAATTTCAGTACATCTGCAATGAGAAGGAAATACAGGTTACTCACCTGTAACAGGAGTTCTAGGAATGGTATATGTTGTTCATCCACAGTGTCTGGCAGGTTCCTTACCACTTTAAATCTTGCCGGAAGGTCTTCACGCTGGCTCCTCCCACACACCCGGGTGGTAAAACTCTCGACTCCGCCCCATGACGCCAGATCTAGCCTGCTGGAAGCCAGTTTGTGCGGCCGGCCGGGAGGCTAGGAATGTAGGATGAACAACATGATACCATTCCTAGAACTCCTTTACAGGTGAGTAACCTGTATTTAGGGACATGGATATGTTGTTCATCCACACTGTCTGGCAGACTCCTAGCAGTTCTCCGGGAGGAGGGAGGAAAGGTGCACACCCCCTACTAAGGAAATAAAGACTGGAGAACAGAGGCCCCAAAACCAGCATCCCGGCGTGACTCAAGGTCGATGTGGTAGTGGGTGATGAAGGTGTGTGCTGACTTCCAGGTAGCAGCCCTGCAGATTTCCTGGATAGGGACGTCCCTGGAAGCAGCCACCGATGCAGCGGTATGGCGGGCAGAATATACAGGTTACTCACCTGTAACAGGAGTTCTAGGAATGGTATATGTTGTTCATCCACACTTATTGGCAGGTATCCTTGCCGCTTTAAATCTTGCCGGAAGGTCTTCAAGCTGGCTCCTCCCACCCACCGGGTGGTATAACTCTGCTCCGCCCATGACGCCAGATCTGGCCGCTGGAGCTCAGGTTGTGCGTCGAGTCGGAGGTCAGGAATGGTGGATGAACAACATATACCATTCCTAGAACTCCTGTTACAGGTGAGTAACCTGTATTTCTAGGACATGGATATGTTGTTCATCCACACTTATTGGCAGACTCCTAGCAGTTCTCCGGAGGAGGGAGGCAAGACGACACCCCCAATACTTACTTGGGAAAGAGAGACTGAGAACCGAGGCCCCAAACCAGCGTCCCCGGCGTGACTCAAGGTCGATGTGGTAATGGGTAATGAAGGTGTTTGCCGACTTCCAGGTAGCAGCCCTGCAGATTTCCTGGATAGGGACGCCCCTGAAGCAGACCACCGATGCAGCAGTATGGCGGGTAGAATGAGCTCTTATCCTCTGGGAGGCTCCATGCCCGCCAACTTATAGCAGAGATCTATGCAGGAGGTGACCCACCTGCTTATCGTCCGCTTGGCTGCAGGTCTGCCAGATGCGGCTTCAGTGTAGGTGACAAACAGCTGGCGCAACCTCTCCCGAATTTTAGCCGTGCGCTCTTTGTAATAGGCGAGCGCCTCTAGGGTCCAGCATGGAGCCTATTCGCCTCCGAGGTGTGATTGGGGTAGAACACCGCAGAGTCAACACCTGGTTAAGGTGAAACTCCGCACACCACCTTCGGAAGGAATTTCGGGTGGGGCGCAGGACAACCTTTGTCCCTGTGGAAGACCAGGTAAGAGACTCGATGGAGCGCCTGGAGCTCTCCCATCCTTCTGGCTGACATGATAGCCACCAAGAAGGCGGTCTTCCACGACAGGTGAGAGAGAGCACACCTGTGCATAGGTTCGAATGGCTTGCCCATGAGCTTTGCCAGTACCAGCAGTAGATCCCACGGAGGTGGAGGTTCTCGCACCGGAGGGGAAATGTGATCAAGGCCTTTGAAAAAGCGCCAGACCACCTTCTCCTGCGCCAACGACTGCCTCCCGCCCGCCCGGTAAGCAGAGATGGCTGCCAGGTGCACCCTTAGGGTCGTCGACCTAAGCCCTTGATTAGAAAGGGACCATAAATAGTCCAAGATGCTTGCCAAGGAACAGGAGGAAGGGTCCAAGCCCTTGCCCTGACACCAAATGGAAAACCTTTTCCATTTGAAGGCATAGCATTTTCTGGTCGACTTCTACGGACGCCTCAACTACATTGAGGACCTCGTCTGAAAGACCCAAGGCCTGGAACTCTAGCCAGCCAGGAACCAGGCCGTCAGGTGCAGGGACGAAGGTCCGATGGAACACCTTCCCCTGACTGACTGAGAGCAGGTCCGGCGAGCTGGAAGCTGCCGCGAGTCCTGGAGCTGAGACTGAGGAGATCTGGGTACCAGAACTGGCGAGGCCAGTCTGGGGCTATCAGAATCACCTGCGCCTTGTCCCTCCCTCGCCTTGAGAAGCACCTTGTGGATCAAGGGAAATGGGGAAAGGCGAGAAGAGGCCCGGGTCCACTGCCTCGAAGGCATCCCCTGCAGCGAGCCCTGCTGAGGGGGCGGGCATGGAACAGTCTCAGCCAGATTTTCCTGAGGCAAACAGGTCCACCTGAGGTGTGCCCCAAAGGGAGAACAGATGCTGTACTACCTCGGCAGGAGAGACCACTGGGATGCAGCCCTATCCGCCTGAGGGCATCGGCCAGGGTGTTGGAGGCTCCTGCCACATGAATGGCTAGGAGATCCGCCTCCAGGCTCGCTACGAGTGACCAAATGCGGAGAGCTTCCTTGCATAGAAGCATGGAGCGCCCCGCCTGGCGGTTTAGATAGTACATGGTCGTGGTGTTGTCCATCTGGACTCGGACCACTTGACCCCGGAGGAACGGAGCAAAGGCGAGAGCTAGGCGGACCGCCTGGAGCTCCAGCAGGTTGATGTGGCATCGACTCCCTGCTGGGACCAGAGGCCGGGGCCCGTGTTCCCCAGATGGGCACCCCAACCCATCAGAGAGGCATCGGTCGATAGAGAGACCGTCGGCTCGGGCGGACGAACAGGATGCCCTCCTGCAAATGACCTGGAACGATCCACCACTGGAGAGCTGCCCACATCCCGTGTCACCGACCAAGCTGGTCCAAAGGATCGCAGCGTCCAGACCACTGGCTGGCCAGTCCCCATTGAAGGGGACGCATGTTCCAGCGGCCCAACGGACCACGCCTGGTGCAGGCCGCCATGAGACCCAGGAGGCGAGGAAGTCCCGGGATGCAATTGCCCAACCAGAAATGATTGGGCAAAGGAGGAAAGAACCTCGCCCTGTCCGCCCGAGCCGCGCCTGGCTCAAGAGAGTCGAGCTGCGCCGGATGAACAGAATCACCTGCTTCGCTCGAATTCCGACTTGGCCTCGTTGATAAGGAGGCCTAGTTGAGAGCAGACCTGGAGGGCCAGATCTCTGGACCACTCCACCTCCTGCCTAGAGGGAGCTGCTATCAGCCAGTCGTCCAGGTAAGGGTACACCCGGACCCCTCGGTGCCGCAGGAATGCTGTCACCACTGCCATGCATTTGGTGAAGACCCTGGGAGCTGGAGACAAGCCGAAGGGCATGGCTTGGAACTCGAAAAGGGATCCCTCCGCTCGGAAGCGAAGGAATTCTGGTGAGACGGACGGATAGGACGTGAAAAACGCGTCCTGCAAGTCCAGAGAGCAGAACCACACGCCGAGGCCCAAGGATGGTATTATCTGAGCCAGAGTGACCATCCTGAAGGTTCGAGACCTTAGGAACTTGTTTAGGTCGTGTAGGTCGAGAATGGGGCGCCAGCCCCCCGTCCGCTTCGGAACCAGGAAGTACCTGGACACAAACCCTGGGTCTGAAGGGGGTCCTCCACCTCTCTTATCACCTCCTTCTGGAGGAGGAGAGCAATGTCGGCTCGACAAGCCGCCAGCGAGGCTGGGGACCCCGAAGCCCCCGAGGGGCGACGGCTCTGAAGGGCGGTGCCTGCTCGAATTCTAGAGGCAGGCCTCTTCCCATCACCTCCAAACCCACCTGTCCGTGGTAGCAGCGGACCAGGCGGAACGGAGTGCTGGAGCTGTCTCTCACGGGGACCCAGGGGTGTGACGGGATGGGGCACACCCCTCAGCCCGCATCACTGGGCAGGCTTGGAGGATGGACCGCCAGGGACCTCCTGGGCCTTTTCCTCCCTGCCTCCTGTTAGAGGAAGCCGGGCGTTTGGGTTTGGGATGCCAAGGCCGAGCCTGCTGGCCCTTGACGTTGCTGGGCCGGGCAGACGGGGCGAGAAGGACGCAAAGGGCTTAGGCTGTGGTTTGCGCCTTTGTCCTTCTGAGCGGAAGAGATCAAGTCCAAGGTAGCATTGGACTTCTCGATCCTCTGCAGGTGACCTTCCACCCCAGGGCCGAAGAGGTCAGTCCCCAAAAAGGGAACATCCGCCAACTTGTGCTGGGTATCCGAAGTAAAGGTGGATATCCTCAGCCAAGCCCGCCGACGCATAGCCACTGCGGCCGCCACCGACCTGGCACATGAGTCCCCAATATCCAAAGCAGTCTGGAGCTGCTGTTTGGCCACTGCCCTGGTCCCGCACCTGCTTGACCGTAGTCTGCTGATCCGCGGGGAGATGAGGAATGACCTCATCCAGGGAGCCCAACAGGGGATGAGAAAAATGTGCCATGAGGACGGCCGAACTGGCCTGACGAAGGCCGAGAGAGGACGCAGCATAGACTTTTCGCCCGGCTATAATCCAATTTCTTGGATTCCTTGTCGGGAGGTTTGTCCACATCCCTGGCGCCTGCCGGGCGCTGCCGAAAACGCTTGTCGGTAACCAACCCTCAGCAGAGGGTGTTCAAAACCGACAGGGAACCGAGGGACCGTGATACTTTCCTGGCCATCCTGGCCGGGCGCAGGACAGGAAGCAGGGCGCTGCCAAAGCTCCAGGGCGGACCCACTATGGCCTCGCCACCGAAAGGCCTCCGCCGGAGAATCCCCGTCCAGAATCTCCGTGAGGGATACCTGGCCTGCTTTGGAACGGGTTCGAGCTTCATCCCGTGGATTCGCGATGAGCGCAAGCAGTCCTAGGAAGGACGACAGGCTATCGTCCATAGACTGTCCTCCTGAGGACTCCAAGTCCAATCGCTTGAGAAAAGGAGGAATTATCCTCGGACTCGGAGGAGTCCCAAGAGCTGCCTCTGGCCTGAGCCACCTCAACCTGCCGAGGTCGGTCGGGAGTGAGGGTAACCGACAGCCGATGGGGTAGACCCTTAGCCGACCGAGAATCCCTGGTCGGAGCCCCAAACAGTGGCTGTGGAGGCGGAGGTTCCACCGGAATCGGTGGAGCAGCTGGTTTTGGCCGAACAACCGGCCTGGGTACAGGCTCCTCGGGTAAGTCGAGGGGTTGTGTCGGCCGCTCCGGTGACAGCCACTTAATGGCCGGGGAAGGCGACTGCGTCGGCTTACTCCCGGTCAGAAGCTGTTGCCACATGAGGTCCTCGTACCGTCGACGTAACTTACGCCGAAGCCTCCCCTCGTCCGAGGAGGAGGACGAGGACGAGCGGCGACGCCGCTTACCGCGGTGCCGAGACCGCCTATGACGGCGGGATCGGCTGGACCACGAAGAGGTCCGAGACCGAGACAGAGAGCCTCGGCTCTTCCGAGGTCGGTGCGGGGAAGTGTCGGCAGGAACCGGCACTCCCTTCGACTCGGAGGGTTCATCAGAGGGCTCCAGAACCGGAGGCACAGGCAAGCCCACGGGATCCTCAACTCCCTCCGGGGAACCGGGGAGAGAGGAATCTCGGCTTCTATGGGCGACAGCCCATCTAACGGGTCGAGAAAAATCTCGACTTCGTCGACAGGAGTCTCAGTCAACTGACCTGACGGGGCACCGTGGAGACCAGTGGCAAGTCGACGGTCGACGACTCGGGAGAGGGACCTTCCCGCCCCAAGAGCGTCGACGGAGGGATTTACCCTTGTCCCTCTTTTTGGACCGAGAAAAAGGTCCAGCAGACGTTGGCCCTTCTCCCCTAGTGGAGAGGGACAGACAAAGCTCCTTAAATGAAGCTGTGTAGGAAGAACCCAGAGAGAGCGGGATAAATGCCACGGCCGAGGAAGATACGGCCCGTCCGCCTCCTCTTCGAGGGCGATCATCTGCTCGAGCTGATCCGCCGAGCCCGCCGCCGCGGACACCGCCGACCGGGCCTCCTTAGACTTCACCGGAGGGAAACGCCTCGGACGGCCCAGTTGCATCGGGCAGCACGTCTTCGAGGACGAGGGGCCGAGAAGGAAGAGCACAGGTCGCAGTCCTGTGGTCGTGCTCAAGGCCTAAACAGTAGACACACGTGGAGTGTGGATCCGTCCGAGACATCTTCTGATTCGCAGGGGCATCTCCGAAACCGGAGTCGATGGTCCATCGCAGCCGAGGATCAAGACCAAGTATTTTTAGCAAAAACTTTCAAATTCGCAAAACGGAAGAAATAGGAACCAGTCGCAAACGCAGAGCGTTAAGGAGGAAACCTGAGCTTCCAAGCGGTAAGGAAGATCTGGCGTCATGGGGCGGAGCCGAGAGTTATACCACCCGGGTGGGTGGGAGGAGCCAGCTTGAAGACCTTCCGGCAAGATTTAAAGCGGCAAGGATACCTGCCAATAAGTGTGGATGAACAACATATCCATGTCCCTAGAATAACTCTTATCCCTCTGGGGGACTCCATGCCCGCCAACCTATAGCAGAGATCTATGCAGGAGCTGACCCACCTGCCTATCATCTGCTTGGCTGCAGGTCTGCCAGGTGCGGCTTCAGCGTAGGTGACAAACAGCTGGCAAACCTCTCCCCGAACTTCAGCAGTCCGCTCCTTGTAGTAAGCGAGCACTCTTCTAGGGTCCAAAGTATTCGGCCTCCGAGGTGTGACTGGGGTAGAACATCAGCAGAGTCAATACTTGGTTAAGGTGAAACTCCGACACCACCTTCGGAAGGAATTTCGGGTGGGGGCACAGGACAACCTTGTCCCTGTGGAAGACCAGATAAGGAGACTCTATGGAAAGCGCCTGGAGCTCTCCCATCGTTCTGGCTGACATGATAGCCACCAAGAAGGCGGTCTTCCACGACAGGTGAGAGATGTCACACCTGTGCATCGGTTCGAATGGCTTGCCCATGAGCTTAGCCAATACCAGCAGTAGGTCCCATGGAGGTGAAGATTCGTGCACCGGAGGGGATATGTGAACAAGGCCTTTGAGAAAGCGCCCAACCACCTTCTCCTGCGCCACTGACTGCTTCCCAGCCCGCTCCCGGAAAGCAGAGATGGTTGCCAGGTGCACCTTAAGGGTCGTCGACCGAAGCCCTTGCTGAGAAAGGGACCACAGGTAGTCCAGAATACTTACCAAGGAACAGGAGGAAGGGTCCAGGCCCTTGCCCTGACACCAAATGGAGAATCTCTACCATTTGAAGGCACAGCATTTTCTGGTAGACTCCTTAAGGGATGCCTCAACAACGTTGAGGACCTTGTCGGAAAGACCCAAGGCCTGGAACTCTAGACGCTCAGGAACCAGGCCGTCAGGTGCAGGGACTGAAGGTCCGGATGGAATACCTTCCCCTGATTGACTGAGATCGGGTCCGGGTGGGCTGGAAGCCGCCTCGGAAGCCTGGAGCTGAGACTGAGGAGATCTGGATACCAGAACATGTGGGGCCAGTCTGGGGCTACCAGAATCACCTGCGCCTTGTCCCTCCTCGCCTTGAGAAGCACCTTGTGGATCAAGGGGAAAGGCGTAGAAGAGGCCCGGGGTCCACAGCCTCGAGAAGGCATCCCCTGCAGCGAGCCCTGCTGAGGGGGGCCGGCATGAAACAGTCTCAGCTTCGCATTCTCCCTGGAGGCAAACAGGTCCACCTGAGGCATGCCCCAGTGGGAGAAAAGATCTTGTACTACCTCCGGCAGGAGAAACCAATTGTGGGACGCAGCCCCTATCCGGCTTAGGGCATCGGCCAGAATGTTGGAGGCTCCTGCCACATGGATGGCAAGGAGATCCGCCTCCAGGCTGCGCACGAGTGACCAAATGCGGAGAGCTTCCCTGCACAGGGGCATGGAGTGCGTCCCACCTTGGCGGTTTAGGAAGTACATGGTTGTGGTATTGTCCGTCTGGACCTGGACCACTTGACCCCGTAGAAATGGAGTGAAGGCGGTGAGGGCTAGACGAACCGCTCGAAACTCCAGCAGGTTGATGTGGCATCGGGACTCCAGAGGGGACCAGAGGCTGTGCACTCTGTGCTCCCCCAGATGGGCACCCCAACCCATCAGATAGGTGTCGGTCGATAGAGAGACCGTCGGCTCGGGGCGGACAAACGGGATGCCCTCCTGCAGATGTGATGGAACAGTCCACCACTGGAGTGCGTTCCACATCCCCTGGGTCACTGTCACTAGCTGATCCAAGGGATCGGAGTGCTGTGACCATTGGCTGGCCAGCCCCCAGTGAAGGGGAGGCATGTACCAACGGGCCCAACGGACCACGCTGGTGCAGGCCGCCATGTGGCCCAGGAGGTGCAGGAAGTCCCGGGCTGGGCACAATTGCCCAACCTGAAATGATGGGCAAAGGAGGAAAGAACCTCGACCCTGTCCGCCGGGAGCCGTGCTCTGGCTCATAGAGAATCGAGCTCTACCCCGATGAATTGTATCGCCTGCTTTGGCACGAGTTCCGACTTGGCCTCGTTGATGAGGAGGCCAACCTGAGAGCAAACCTGGAGGGCCAGATCTCTGGACCGCTCCACCTCCATTCTGGAGGAGGCTTCAATAAGCCAGTCGTCCAGTTAGGGGTACACACGGACCCTTTGGCGCCGCAGGAATGCTGTCACCACTGCCATGCATTTGGTGAAGACCCTGGGAGCTAGGGAAAGGCCGAAGGGCATGGCCTGGAACTCATAGAGGGATCCCTCTGCCCTGAAGTGGAGGAATCTCTGGTGGGACGGACGGATTGGGACGTGAAAGAACGCGTCCTGGGAGGTCCAGAGAACAGAACCACACGCCTCGTTCCAAGGATGGAATGATCTGAGCCAGAGTGACCATCCTGAAGGTTCGAGACCTTAGGAATCTGTTCAGGTCGTGCAGGTCTAGAATGGGGCGCCAGCCCCCCCATCCATTTCGGGACCAGGAAGTACCTGGACACAAACCCCGGGTCTGGTGGAGGATCCGCCACCTTCCTGATCACCCTTTCTCGAGGAGCAGGGCAAGAGAGGCTATGACCTCAGTAGCCCCCCGAGGGGCAACGGCTCAGAAGGGCGGGGCCTGCTCAAACTCCAGGGGCAGGCCCTTTCCTACCACCTCCAACACCCAGTGGTCTGTGGTGATAGTGGACCAGGCGGAAAGGAAGTGGCGGAGCCATCCCCCCCACGGGGGGAACCCGGGGAAGGGGAGTGACAAGGCTGGGGGCGACACTCTTCAACCCGTCACTGGGCAGGCTTGGAGGAGGGACCGGCTGAGGGACCTCCTGGGGCTTTTCCTCCCTGCTTCCTGTTAGAGGACGCCGCAGGATTGGCTTTGGGATGCCAAGCGTGAGCCTGCTGGCCCTGATGCTGGTGTTGTTGGGCCGGACGTGCTGCAGGCGCAGACAGGCGAAAGGACTTATGTTGACGACGACGGCCCTTGTCCTTCTGGGCGAAGGTGACCGAGTCCAGGGTAGCATTGGACTTTTCAATCCGCTGGAGGTGGCCTTCCACTCCAGGGCCGAAGAGGTCATTCCCCAAGAAGGGGACGTCTGCAGTTTATGCTGGGTATCCCCTGTGAAGGTGGATATCCTCAGCCATGCCCTGCGGCGCATGGCCACTGTGGCCGCAACTGATCTGGCACAGGACTCTCCAATATCCAGAGCCGTTTGGAGCTGCTGTTTTGCCGCCGCCCTTCCCTGGTCCCGCACCTGCTTGACCGTGGTCTGCAGGTCGGCTGGGAGATGAGGGATCACCTCATCCAGGGAGCCCATGAGGGCGTGGAAAAAGTGTGCATCAGTACAGCTGAGCTGGCCTGGCGGAGGCCTAGGGAGGATGCAGCGTACAGCTTGCGCCCAGCATAGTCCAGCTTTTTGGACTCCTTGTTGGGGGGCTAATCCACATCCCTAGTGTTCCCGGAACGCCGGAAAACGCTATCAGTGACTTACCCCTCCGCAAAGGGGTGCTCCGAAAAACCGGACAAAGAGCCGGTAGGAACCGCATACTTCCTAGCCATCCTGGCCGAAGGCGCAGGGCAGGAAGCCGACCACTGCCAGAGCTCCAAGGGTGGGTCAACAATGGCTTCAGCCACCGGAAAGGCCTCTGTGGGTGAATCCCCTCGGTTCATTATCTCTGTCGGGGGATACTCTGCCCGCTTGGATACGGGCTCGAGCTGCATCCCGGTGGATTCAGAGATGAGCCGGAGCAGACCCATAAACGACGATGGGCTCTTGTCCATCGACTGCCCCCCGGAGGACTCCAGGTCAAGGCGCCTGGAAAACAGGGAGGAGTCGTCTTCGGACTCTGAGGAGTCCGCGAAGAGCTGCCTGGGGCCCGAGCCACCCTCCACCTGCCGAGGACGGTCGGGAGTGAGGGTGACTGACAACCTGTGGGGCAGACCCTGACCCGACCGGAAGTCCTTGGTCGGGGCCCCCGATTTCGGTTGTGGAGGCGGAGGTTCCACCACAATCGGTGGGGCAGCTGGTTTCAGCCGAACAACCGGCCCAGGCTTGGGCACCTCAACTACAGTGAGGGGTTGTTTCGGCCTCTCGGATGACAGCCACTTGATGGCTGGGGAAGGCGAGGCGCACCTGTTCCGGACAGAAGTAACTGCTGCCACGTGGCGTCAGCGCAATTTCGAAACCTCTCCTCTTCTGAGGAGGAAGATGAGGACGAGCGGCGCCGCCCCTTACCTCGGTGACGAGACAGAGACCGCCGATGTCAGTGGGATCGGCTGGACCGAGATGAGGTCCGAGACCAAGACCCTCGGGTGTTTCCGAGGGTAGGTCTGGGAAGGGGCGGGGGACATCCGCTCTTCCCTCGGCTCGGAAGCCTTGACCGGGGACTCCGGCACAGGCAAGTTCTCGGTCTCCACCGGGGGAACTGGTGAAGAAGGGTTGTCTGCTTTACCAGTCGACAGCCCGTCCGACGGGTCGAGAAAAATCTTAACCGCGTCGACGGGTGTCTCAGTCAGCTGACCTGACGGGGACACCGTGAAGCCAGCTGCCTTAGCCGCAACTCCCCACCAAAGTCAGTGTCGACTGTCCGGGAAGGGACCTCCCGCTCCACGAACGCCGACGGTGGGACTTACTGTACCTTCGAGTCCTTCTTTTGGATCGATAAGAGTGTCCCGATGGCCCTCTCCCTTGTGGAAAGGGAATGGCAAAGCTCCTTAAAAGAAGCTGTGCAGGAGGATCCCAGAGAGAGTGGGATAAATGCGAGATAAATACCGCGACCGAGGAAGATGAGGATGCGGCCTGGGCCGCCTCCTCCTCGAGGGTGATCATCTGCTCGAGTTGCTCAGCTGAACCAGCCGCCAGACACCTCCCAACGGGCATCCTTGGACTTCACCGGCAGGTAGCGCTTCTCGGGGCGCCCAAGCTGTAACTGGGCAGCGCGGTCTTCCAGGACGTTGGCCGAGAACGAATGACATAACTTGCAGGCCTGCGGGTCGTGATCTAGGCCGAGGCAGTAGACGCACGTGGAGTGTGGGTCCGTCCTGGACATTTTCTGCCCGCATGGGCACCGCCGAAATCCGGGACTCGATTTGTCCAATCGCAACCGCAAGGGAGTAATGAGACCGAAGTCTTGAAAACTTTAGAATTATTTTCGGGCGAACCAAAGAATTAGGATTCAGTCTATACACAGAGCGTTAAGGAGGGAACCTGAGCTTCCAAGCGGTAAGGAAGATCTGGCGTCATGGGGCAGAGCCGAGAATTTTACCACCTGGGTGGGTGGGAGAAGCCAGCTTGAAGACCTTCTGGCAAGATTTAAAGCGGCAACGAACCTGCCAGACAGTGTGGATGAACAACATATCCACGTTGCTAGAACAGGGAAAATCCTGGCTTGGAAGCAGTACGAGACTGGTGTCTTGCAGGCTTTACTCCACAGATTCAGTCACCGTCGGGACCGGTTTCCCACCCTCTGGCCTCACCAGGGGGGGGTGGTGGCTGGGGTACGCCACAGGCCCTGAGGCAATTAAGTCCTGGCTATGATGGGATGACAGGGCTAGAAATACCACTGGATGGGGGCATGGGCTGAAGATGGAGAGGGCAAAACATTGCTCTATATGCAGCTACACCCACACACTCTTTGCAAAAAACTTTGTTAATGAACCAGTTGGGGTAATTTAACGACACAAATGTAGGAAGTATGAGCTTTAGGGGTTTCCAACCCCAACACTGCACACCCACACAAGCAGCAAAAGGGAATAAATTAGGGTTGGGAACTCTGGAGTCTTGGCTAATCAGTGCTGGGATCTTCCCTTTGGTGTCAACCTAATTCTCCCCACGCCCAGCCTCCTGGTCAAGCACAAGGTACAGCTCTAAGTCACTGACTCATAGTGATACACTCTTCAAAGGTAAAGAAGTACGCCTTGGCACATGCTGGTAACACAATCTGTTGACATTCTTTCATATATGACCTCCTTTCTTCGCCTCTGTGGGCCCGCGTGAAGAAAGGAGGTCACGCCTGACACTGCTTGCTCACAGAATGGGGTGAGTATTATGGTACACAACCCCTAGGAAGACCCCAACACTGATTCCCCAAGGCTTCAGAGACCCAAACCCCAATGTATTTTTTCATTCTGCTGCTGGGGGTTAGGTTGGAAGTCATGGTACAACATTTCCTACACTTGTGGTGTTACCCTAACTGGTTCATTAACAAAGTTGTTTGCAAAGAATTCTTTCCCTCTGAGACGGTGGAATAGTATCCTCATTCACACACGTCCCAAAACAGGTGCAGATGTGCTATGCCATTGAAGACTCTGTCTGCCTACAGAAGGAGCAGGGCCTGGCACCCCCAGCCAGCCAGCCAGGGAATGCAAGGTAATTACCAAAGTTATAAGCAACCGTAGAAACATTTCAACATACACTCACAACTTTGTCATTTTACATATTTTGACCCCAAATTTTCAACACATCCTTCTTATGACCCCACCTCATGAACAAGGGCAGTGAAAATTTCAAAATTTCGCCTGTAAGGAGCTTTGCCAACAGACCGTGAACTCGCCTTTAGGCCTTGGTCTGCATAATTCCCACCACCACTGGTAATTAGGCAGGGCCTCAAAACGTCCATGTTGAAAATCTGAGGTTAAAATACGCAAAAATTACAAAGCTATGAATCAAAGTTCAAAACTCAATTGAAATACACTGAACTGCACTTACCTTAGTTTACATAAAAATACATATTGCAAATTACATGTCGCAAATAACATGTTGCAACATGACAGATGAAAATGCAACAAACGGCTGAAGGCAATCCCGATGCAGAAAGAGAGGTTTGGGGAGGTATTTTTAAGAAAAATTCAGTACCATAATTGAGCTAAACAACTGCTGTCAAGCAAAATACAGGTATTGGAGTTTGATTTTACCTTAAAGGACTCATAAGTAGGGGAAGATGAATGCGGACAACAAAAACTACAGTACTGTAGGTTAGTAGCTTACCTGCAAAACATTATGCTCCTTTTGCCTCTAAATGATTGTAATCTGCAGTCGCTAGGGTCCAAAGGTCTCCCTAAAACATTAACAAACCTCCCCCATCGTATTTATACATATATTTTTATCACAACATTATTTACCACCTCCGAGACCTGGCAGGCGTCAGAGACCCCTCTCCCCAGAGGGGCACATCCTCCAGCCCATCATGGGTCCTGCCGGGTCCTGGTATTTTCCTCATTTTTTTTTCTTCCCCGAGCCTGTGCACTGGGCGCAGCTGCTGCCAGCAAGCACTCTGGGCGTGGGCCAAACCCCTCTTGTTGTGCTGACGCACGCTGCACAAATCCCCCTTCCCGAGGAAGGAGAGCAGTCCTCTGGATGCTCAATCCTTACCTCCCCCTGGCCAACCCCTGAAAGACCCAAGTCCGTTCCCGAATCTGGGTCGCCGGTGTGGTGTCCAGAGCCTCAACCGTCAGTGCCACCAGGCTGGCTAACCCCCCGATCGTATTTAAATCTGCTGGTTCTAACAGCTGCCTAAGATGGCTGCTACGTGTGTACGCAATGATGTCAGTGGAGCGACAGTGCTCCGGAGTGTTAATACAGGCTATATGGGGACCTTATGAATTACATATTAAAATAACTAACAAAACGCTTCTGCATCAGATCCTTTACTGTGCAGGTGTGACAACCTTTTCACACCTGCACAGTAAAAAGATCTGATGCAGAAATGCTTTGTTAATGTCATTTTAATACGTAATTAATAAAGTCAACATATAGCCTGTATTAACACTCGGAGCACTGTCGCCTCCACTGATGTCACCATGTACACACACAGCAGCCATCTTAGGCAACTACAGGAGCAGCAGGTTTAAATACTATCCGGGGGGGGGGGGGGTGTTTACATTTTACGGAGACCTTCAGACCCTAATGACTGCAGGTTACAAGCATTTAGAAGCAAAAGGAGCACAGCGTTTTTTAGGTAAGCCACTAACCTACAGTGCTGTGGTTTTGTTGGCCAGATTATGACTCCTATTTATGAGTCCTTTAATAGTTACTTCTTAGACCATTTCTGTAGACTGAAAAAAAGGAAAAAGGATGGTGGCCCCCACGATTAGTATTTTTCTCCACATGACAAATCATGAAAATTTGCACTTGCAAGTTTTTTTTTCTTTTTGTTAATCAGTCAAACTTGAATGTTAATTCAAAAATCATTATAACTCAAACTGTAATTTGTTTTCACTAAACCTTCAAAAGGCACATCCTTGCCACAGGCCCCTTCAACCCTGAAAATTGTATGAAATAATTCCACAGCGTCTAGGCTGTAGGTGAGAGCAAAGACATGCAATGTTAAATGTGGGTTCTTTCTCTTTTTTTTTGTGTGTTTTTTGGGCTCCATCTCTCAAACAGCATGTTAGATGCCGTCACAAAACTTTTCATGTCTTGAGACTCAGACAGCCTGACCACAGATGCCAAGTTCTGTGCTATTTCGTCAAATGATGCAAAAGTTATTAAGGTGCAAAAATTGGGGTTTAACATTGAACAACCTACTCAACCCTGACAGGGGCGCTACCACGATCCTACAATATACACAGAATAATAATGGGTAAGGGTAGTATATAAGGCTATATACATATCGAGGGGGCCAATTAGGGCTATAAGGCCATGTGCCCCAAGGGCTTGTAGCACTGTAGCCCTAATTAGCCCCCTCGGTGAGTATGCTTCTGAGTGTGCCACCCTTACCCACTGTTTGTTGAATATAATACATTAGAATGGTTACTGTGCTGAAGAGTGCATTTGCGGTCATTTCCGGGTTTGCCTTTTTGTTTTCTGGCCAGAATGTTTTTCCGTAGTGTAGTGACTTCTCTGGCCTTGGCTGGATTTTGGCCCAAGTTGTTTTCCGTAGTGCAGGGTACTCCTATATAAGGAGGTATAGCTGGGCTGGTCCATTCCTCAGTTTTTGAATGGGAGTAGGCGTTTGGTTGCTGTTGGGACAAGTGGCGTGCATTTGTGGCTGGCATAGGCTTTTTCTTTTTATTAGTAGTAATTGTGGTTTCTCCTTTCTGCTCCCGGACCTCAGCAGACGTGTGTGTGGAGGACGAAAGCACGCTTAGGTACCGCCTTCTTCCGCTCACTCCTGGCATCGCTGCCACCCTCCCACCCACGCTTCCTTGGGAGCTAGAACTTACTGGGGTGGGGCAGACACCCATCCCAGGAAGCAGAGCTGCCTTCTGACCACTAATCACCCCCCAGGCTCCCCAATGACCCAAGGTTGTTCCTGAACACAGGTCACTGGCGTGGTGCGAGGTAAGGTATCCAGCACCTCAGCCCTCAGCGTCACCAGGCTGGCATGTTAGCACAGGCTTGTGTGTGATTTTGTAACTGGTGTCCATCTATGGTTGGGCACAGCATTTGAGGGAGCTCAACAACGTGGACCGCATGGCGTCTTAGGAGAACGATAGTTGCAGCTTTGAGGGACATGGCTGTTTGGTGAGAAATGGGGGGGGGGACATAAATTGGTTCACTGATGTATTAATTAGCTGCAGTTAATGTAATTCCATAGGACTGTATGTAGTATAGGTATATACTTTATTAGTGTAGGTATATAGCTTTAATTAGTGTAGGTATATAGCAGTAATTGTTTGATCAGTGTAGGTATATGCACTGTTAATTGATATTTTAGTCACAGGTATACACAGAAATAAATTATGGCCCTTTATATGGGGAAACGTCTTCATCCCTCTATATACCTACATAATCAAACTATTAATAGGACATTACTGATAACATAATTAACACATCATAAGGGAGCTAGCCAAACCTATTAAGCTGCAAAAGAACTGGGAAAAAAGAGAAAACCCTCCCAAACCCAGAAATCCCACAAACTCCTACCTGCACTCACTACACACCATTCCCTCCTTGCTGCAAGAAACCTTCAGGTGCCATGACGTGATCGCAAATGCAATCTCCACAACAATAACCATACTAATGCAGTATATTCAACAAACAGGTAAAGGTGGAGAACACTGACATATACCCATCTCAGGGTTAATTCCCTTCAGGTTTGTGGCCTCATACCCTATCAGTTCCCTCAAGGGGTATAACATCCTTTTATACCACCCGTACCCATTATTTATTCAATATATACACACGCACATACATACGTGTGTGTATCAGTGGTTTTGTCCCCAGCTGAGAGGACAGGCTAGCAAAGCACTTCCTCTGCAGCTCTGTGGATGACAATGCTGCTCCTCCTTTAGCCATCAAGAGATGTTTTTGTGCTGCTGGATTTCGGAGGTAGTAGTCACCACCAGGCAAGTAACAAAAACCTTTACTGCTGGGCTCCAACATGTCATATGATGTCGTAGCAGACTTAATTCTAAGCTAATCAGATAATCTTGTAGGAAGACAAAAACTCCTTTAGAGTTTTAGTCATCTAACCTGGCTTACTCTGTGCTAAGGAAACTAGTTAGCCTTGTTTAGTTACTACTACAATTCAGGGTCCAGTGTATCATTCTTCCGCTTTGAAAACTGCTCCTTGTTTATTGTCCTTTAAAGAGAAGGGAAATCACAAATTATGATTAGAAATGTTTAGAATGCCATGGAAATAATTATTAATACTAAAATACAATTAAACTCTAATGTATACTTTAAGCTCCATACTGAGTAAAATGTTATGCTTCTTGTCCATTTCTTGGGCCCCCGGTCATATTAACACTTTCATGGGCTTTCTACCCCTGCCTAAATTATTTATTTTCCCCTCCTACCTCTCTCCATCTCCTCTTCCCTTTTTGCCCCTCAGTCATTCCATACCTCTTTCCTTCATACCACCTTAATACATCATCATCACCCCACTACCTACACCACCACCACATCCTCCCTACTCTCCTCCACCCCTCCTTCCCCCACCCTCTTCCCCCTTTATTCCACTTTGACTACATAGCTGTTCGTCCTTGCCCTCCTATCTATCCCTTTCTACCCCCAACTCTGCTTGCCTTCTCCCTCCCTGTCCCTCTCTACTGGTACGAGACCTACCTTCTTTCTTTGACTCGGCAAAATCCAATTATCTGCCTATGTTGTTAGTTGTACAATTCTCCTTTAAACAAGTGTCCTCATGTTATGTTACTGTTACCTAGTGAAACGTTAGCCTTTGTTTTGACTCTGCACCCTGTACATGCTTAGACTGAGTAACTGTTAGAATTTATGCCTGTTTCATGCTGTATCTGCATCTGTGGAGCATATCTGTATTCTTGTTTGTGTCAGACTTGATGTGGAACCCATGAAAGAGCTTTCTGCTCAAAGGGGTTAACCCAAGATCTCAATCAATCAATAAATAAATCCATAAGCCCAGGTAACATGGTTTTAGTCCACAGACCCCTTTGCTTACTCACCTATTTGCATTAACTTTACCCTTTGCAGTGACTGATGCAGATCAGAAGAGGTTACATTATGCAAGACACACGGCATAACGTGGCTCAGCAAGAAAGCCCAAGTTGCATTTGTCTCTCTCTCTCTCTCTCTCGCCAGGGCTCTGGAAAGCCCATACTCACCTCTCAAACAGAATACATGCAGAGTCCAAAACAACAGAATTTTTTAACAAGTGAGTAAAACAAAGGATCACAGTGGAGAAGATGCTTTATATATTTTTTTTTTTAATTTATATTTTGTTTTGTTTTTTGCCTGTTTTCTCCTGGTCCCGATGCCCCAGCACACAGGCGACATGGCGAGCATGGAGGCGCTGCACGCCTGTGACGCCCGGCTCAGCTCCTTCCACCTCCCAGTGGCTAACACCAGAGCTTCCTAGGTCGGCGCCCGCCATCTGTCCCTCCACAGGGTGGCAGCCAGTGACCGAGAGCCGCCAATCCCTCCCAGGAGGAGAGAGCTGCCATGGAGGCTCAATCTGCTCTCCACACACACACACCCCCAGCCCCGGTGGACCCCCGACAACCCGGGCTCATTCCTGGATCTGGGTCACTGGCGCAGCACGAGGTGTGGTGTCCAGCGCCTCAGCGCCACCGGGCTGGCTAGCTTATATGGTTTAAATGTTCTCAAACTGGGTCTACTGTACCATCTTGAAGCCTAATTCAGCTAGTTCTTCTCTACCCAAAATAACCTCCCACGGTGAACTGTTCTGTTTTTGGGATTCTAATATTTTGCTTACTGAAGACCAGCTGGGACCATTAATTCTTCAGGGGAGGCAACTCGTAGCAGGCAGCTGCCTGCCCGAGGACCTAACTACCCAGTATCTGACTTCTTAAAGGATTATTGAGTTATTAAACTTACTTGTGCAACAATCATATTTCCTAGTACAGCTGATACATGGAGCCCAAATCCTCAAATCTGTGTTCTAATGTTGCAAGTAGGGAACAGGCTGCAGGGCTATTAATGGGCATAATGTGAATACCGGCAGCACTGGCCTTTAGATACTATACTATTAATCTACTTTGCAGGTAACTGTACATGTAAAGTGGGCAGAGGGAATAAAACATGTACAATTACCTGCAAAGTAAAATATATCTAAACGTCAGCACTGCTCTTGATCACGCAATACAGTATGTCTATTACTAGTCCTGCAGCCCTCTTCCTACTTCACCACATCAAAATATTTTGGAGGCGGGGCTGCAGTGTGCGGCTACGTTATACCATGAAGCACGTGAGTACCACAAGTGTCTCTGGTGCAACATGATGGGACGATTTTCTGTGGACGCCAAGCCACAGCACTGCTATTGAATCTTGCACGTCCAGCTGGCTTACCCTGGAAGGAATCTCTGACGAACTGAACTTAGCCTCATTTAAAGTCCCTCTTTTTTTTTTTTAAACTGTTATTGTAGTTATCATAGAGCAGGTACAATGACGATCCTTAACTTTTTTTTAATTTTTTTTAACAGCACTTTTCAGTCCAGCTCTAATTTATCTTAAATCAATTACACATTTTAATCTGCGTCATTATAATAGGATTATGTTGTATCCACATTTACTTCTAGATAGGTAAGTTAATGAATTATACATCAAGTCAAACTAAATCAAAGGATAAGACATTAAAAATAAATGTACCAAACTGTAAAAAGGGTGAGGTTATCTAACACATTATTAGTTCATGGCCGTCTAATGGTATTTAGTTCTTTTGCTCTTTTAGTTTCTTATATCACCCCCAGATAGTTTCCCCTTGTCTATTAGTACATTTCTGCTTGCTGGGAGAGGCTCGATCTCCACTCTATGTCTTCTATGAGTTCCATAAATGGCAACTAGACCAGCATCAAGTTTTCTGTCTCAAAGTGTAGGTCCAGTGTAATTTTTTCCATGAAGTAAATCTGTTTAACTATGGATACCTATTCATTTAGATATGAGGGCAAATGGGGTGAGCCATTTTTTTTTGTGACTGCCTTACCCGCAGCTGTCAAGCAAATACCCATGAAGGATCTCTGGCGATCTGTTCTCTTTTGGGAAGGTACCAAGTTATCAGGTGTTCAAACCTAGGAGTTTCAATTATGCCTGCATATCTCTGACTTGGAAGGTACCAAGTTAGCAGGTGTTCAAACCTAAGAGTTTCAATTATGCCTGCTATCTCTGACTTGGGAAGGTACCAAGTTATCAGGTGTTCAAACCTAGGAGTTTCAATTATGACTGCTATATCTATCGTATTTCTGACCTATCTCTGCCAAAAAATGTCTGCAGTCATGGGCAGCTTCAGAAGATATGATGCAGAGTACCCTCCTCCCCATACCCCCTCCAACATTTACCTGAATTACCCCTTGTATAGTGTTTAGTTCTAGATGGTGTAAGGAAAAATTGACCAATCGTCCACCTAAATTCCCTCCAATTATTTGATGCTGAAGTTCGGAAGACCCCTTCCCATATTTTTTTCCACTCTTGTGAAGCGAGACTCTTCCCCATGTCCTTTCCAGACTTGTTGGTATGGGCGGGCCAAGTCTGTTGTGCAGATGAAGGTTTGGACCAATCTGGAGATATATTTTTCCATAAGGTGCCCATCTGCCGCTTGTCGAGTATCCTCACATATAAGGTGTGGGCTGTTTGGGCCTCCTCAATCAACCCCGTCCTTAGAAGTATATATTACTTAAAGGAATCTATAGAAATCCGCTCTTTTTAGTGCAAATTCTCTTATGTATGTTCAAAAGTCTTTAGTGATCCATCCTGAATAAATTGTGAGACGTAAAAGGCCTAGTCTTTTCCACCTAGAAAAAGCATTGTCCGTCGGGGGTGTGTGTGTGTGTGTGTGTGTAATTCCATGGATTTATCTCTGGGGGTTCAGAAAGTTGTACTCCCTTTAATCCCTAATTCTCTTTTGACCATTTTCCATAACCAATATAGTTGTCGGGTCCATGGATTTGTGGCTGTGATTTTCTGCAGTTTTTCCACTGATGCCTCAAATCCTTCTAGTGGGTGGGCTCCATAATTACTATTAATTTCCTGTGAAACCCATGTGCTTACAGAGTTTTTTTTTTTTTGGTATTCTATCCAGGGGAGGAGCTGTGCCATTTAGTAATATAGTTTTGAGGTTTGGGAGCCCTACCCCTCCTTTGTCTTTAGGTCTCTAAGTCTGACCAACAGGTTCTGGGTTTTACTTTGCCCCAAATAAAATGATGCATTGCTTTACTGAGTTTATCCCATTCCACTTTAGGTATGTGTAGGGGGAGTGTCTGGAAAAGAAATACTGAAGGAACCTTGGGAGGACATTCATGCAGATGGTGTGCACTCTCCCTAGCATTTTTAAGGGAGTAATTCCCATCTTTTACATAGAAACATAGACTTTGACGACAGATAAGGACCGCTTGGTCCACCTAGTCTGCCCATTTCCCTGCCTAGAGGTTAAGCTGCAGATCCTATTTAACCAACAGCCTATTTCTTCCTACCCCCCACAAAAATTGCCTTATGTCTGTCCCATGCATTCTTGAATTCTCCCACAGTTTTAGACCCCACAACCTCCTCAGGAAGGCTGTTCCATCGTCCATCACCTTCTCTGTGAAAAAATACTTCCTCCACATTGCCCCAGCCGTCCCCCTCTATCTTCAAATTGTGTCCCTTGTTCTTGTACATCTCTTTTCTGAAAGATGCTACCCTCTTGGACTTTGGTTGATTCCACTGAGGTACTTAAAAGTTTCTATCATGTCCCCCTCTCCCTCCTTTCCTCAAGGGTATACATATTAAGCTCCTTTAGTCTCCTCTATTGGCTTCTCTTGCAGACCCTGCACCATTTTAGTTGCCCTCCTCTGAACTGCCTCCATCCTGTCTATGTCCTTGCGGAGATGGGGTCTCCAGAACTGGACACAGTACTCCAGATGGGGTCTCACCAACTGTCTGTACAGGGGATAACTTCCTGTTTTCTGCTGGTGATACCTCTCCCTATAAATCCCAGTATCCCCCAGCCCTCTACCACCTTCTCACATTGCTTGCCAACCTTAAGGTCATCTGATATGATTACCCCCAGGTCCCTTTCCATTTTTGTTGTTGTTACTACCCCCAATTATGTAATCTTCCTCTGGGTTTTTGTTTCCCAGGTGCATTACTTTGCACTTCTTTGCATTGAATCCAAGCTGCCATACTTCTGACCATTCCTCCAACCTTGCCAAGTCCCTTCTCATTCTTTCCACGCCTCCTTGTGAATCAACCCTGTTGCAGATCTTTGAGTCATCTGCAAAGGGGCTTTTCCTTCCAGTCCCTCTGCAATGTCACTTATACAGACATTAGAAAGGACTGGACCCAGTACTGAACCCTGCGGTAGCCCACTAGTAACCCCTCTTTCTTCAGAGTGGACTCCATTTACAATTACCTTCTGTGTCCTGTTGTTCAGCCAATGTTTTACCCGGCTACCACCCTGGGACCCACTCCAGGCTGGTTAATTTGACTACTAATCTTTTGTGTGGGACTGTGTCAGATGCCTTGCTAAAGTCTAGGTAGGCCATGTCCACAGCCCCTCCCTGGTCTACTACTTTGGTCACCCAGTCAAAGAAATCAATTAGATTCGTCTGACATGACCTTCCCGCTGTGAACCCATGCTGCCTTGGGTCCCGTGCCCCACTGGCCTCGAGGTACTAAACAATTCTTTCCTTCAGAAGTGATTCCATCACTTTCCCTACCACAGAGGTCAAACTGACAGGTCTGTAGTTTCCTGCCTCTGTCTTGGTCCCACTTTTGTGAAGGGGAATCACATCCGCCTTCTTCCAGTCCTCAGGTACCACATCATCCTCCCATGATTTGTTAAAAAGGGTAGTCAGTGGTGTCACTAGTTCTCTGCTTAATTCTTTTAGAATTCTGGGGTGAATTCCATCTGGCTCCATTGCTTTGTCCACCTTCAGTTTTAGGAGTTCTTTCAGAACCCTTTCTTCTGTGAAAGGACTGGGATCGACCCACCCTTCTCCAGAGTGATTCTGTTAATTGGATTAGGCACCTCCCCACTTCCTCTTTTGTGAATACTGACAGAGTATTCATTCAGTATCCCTGCTTTTCACTGTCCCTCTGCCCACCCACCATCCATTCTATTCAGTCTCACTATCCATTCCTCAGTTTGCCTTTGCTATTCTGACTACCCTCCTGCTTCCTTCTGCCTTAACTGGTACAGTTCTCTGTCCTGCTCCTGCTATGTTTCCTTATACTTCCTAAATGCTATCTTTTTCTCCCTAACCTTCACCGCCACCTCTTTTGAGAACCATAGTGGCTTTTCTTTCGTTTGATTTATTTGCTCACACAAAGGCTTGTTGCCTCTGTGATGGCAGTTTGATATTTCCCATTGTTGCTCCACCCTCCTTCTAGCCTGTTTGCTAGTGCTTTTCTAAGGCACTCTCCCATCTTGCCAAAGTCAGCCCTCCTGAAGTCCAGAACCCTCACTTTTGTATGGCTTGACTCTGTAGCTGAGTTGATCGTGAACCACACTGTTTGGTGGTCACTTGTTCCCAAATGGCTACCCACTTCTAGATCTGAGATCCTCTCACTGTCCCCATTTGAGAGTATGAGGTCTAAGATTGCTCCCTCACGAGTAGCTTCCAAAACTAGCTGTCTGAGGCATGCCACCTGAAGGGCATCAAGAATGGCACTGCTTTTGGATGTGGCTGCCGCAAAGGTGCTCCAGTTAACATCTGGCATGTTAAGGTCCCCCATCAACAGTATCTCCCCTTTCTCTGCCATCCTAAGTATGCCTTCTATCATATCCTTGCCCATTCCCTCCCCCTGACATGGGGGTCTATATATAACCCCTGTGTGGATTGTGGTGCCATTTCCAGTCTCTAAGGTGACCCACAGTGCCTCCTCTCCTCCCTGTTTACTCTCTTGTTCAGTTGCTTTTATCCCTTCCCTTACATAGAGAGCTACTCCCCCTTCTGCCCTTCCTGTCTCTCCTGTAGGTTGTGTACCCTGGTATGTTAACATCCCAGTCATGGTTCTCTGTGTACCATGTTTCTGTGACTGCTACAATATCCAGGCATCCCTCTTCCATCAAGGCCACCAGTTCAGGGAGCTTGTGAGCTTTGAGCTCTGTTAGGGACTTCCTGGCTGAGTCTACCATAATTAGCTTGGTATAATCCCTTCACTGGTATGTAAATTCCCAGATAATGGATTTGCTTTGTAACCCACTTGTATGGGATCAATCATTTAAGTTCCACTGTGGGGTTACTGCTAATTGCTACCACTTCAGTTCTCCCTTCACTGATTTTGAATCCTGAGATAGTGCTGTAATTTTGTAGAATATTATTGAATATAAGGAATGTTCTAATGAGGTTCCTCAAATATAGCATAGTATCATCAGTGTATAGGAGAGGCTGTTCTCTTCTGCCCCATTTTTATTCACTCAATGTCTGGGTGAGGCGTATCATCTCTGCTAGTGGCTCTATACTAAGGGCAAAGAGCAAAGGTGACAGTGGGCAGCCTTGTCTTGTTCCCCGCCCAACATGGACAGAATCTGACACTACCATTCATCCTGACCCTTGCAGTGGGAGCAAGATATAGTCCCTGGATCTATCTGCGAAATTGGTCCCCAAATCCAAATTTTGTGAGAGTTGCAAAGAGGAACTCCCACCTGAATCTGTCGAGTGCATTTTTGGCATTGATTATAATGGCTGTTTGATGTCCCCTTGCCTTCTGTCCTTCATGCAAGATGTTTAAGCATCTCCTGATGTTGTCTGCTAAGTGGCGTTCAGGAACAAAGCCCGACTGGTCTGGGTTGTACAAGTATCTGGAGAATACTACTGACCCTGCTGGCTAAGACTTTGGTGAATATTTCTGAATCTGTATTTACCAGTGAGATGGGGCGATGACTCACGTTTCAAGTTGCTTCCCTGGTTTGTGAGCAGCTGTAATGAAAGCTGATTGCTAAATCTCTGGTAGGTCTTCCAGTTCTTCTGTGGCATTTAAAGATTTTTTTATTATGGGGATTAACCATTGTTTAAAAGTTTGACAGAACTCTATAGTATATCTGTCTGGGCCTGGAGATTTCCCTGAAGGCATATATGCCATTACTTTTTCTATTTCTTCTGGGGCAATGGGGGCATCCTTCTGTTTCTTCCTCTGTCAGTTTGGGCAGTTCTATTTGGCCAGGAAATCTCGGATCTTTTCTTTTTGTATAGGTCTAGTTGAGTCTCTGATACAGGGATTGGTGGTAGTTTTGAAATGCTGAGGCTACTGCTTTGGGTGTGAAGGCTTCGGTTTCTCCTTGCCCCTTGCCCGTAGCCTCACCATTTTAATGCAGCGATCCGCCTCTGCTTTGTACAGGAGAAATGCTAAGAGTTGACCTGCTCTATTACCCTGTTCAAAATATTTTTGATCAAGGTATCGTACCGAACCTTCTGTTTTCGTGTCTATCAAGTTCTGAAGCTCCTTGCGAATCTGTTGCATTCATCATATAGTTCTCGAGTCCATAATTGCTTGTGTGGTGTCGCTAAAGTTTTTAGTTTGGCTTCTAAATTAGTTTGTTTTTCTGTCTGTTGTTGCTTTAATCAAGAAGCTTAAATTAAGATTGGTCCCAGAATCGTGGCTTTCAGGGCATCCCAGTACCACCACTTCTTAATTTCCGACCCCTGCTGCCTGCAGGCGCTGAGGGTTGAGGCGCTTGTTGCCACACGCTGGGGATCCATGTTAGGGAGCAGGCACAGGTCACTGGTGGTTGGAGGGAGGAAGGATAGGCGTCCGAGGACTGCTCTACTTCTCGAGGGGTGGTATCTCCAGCACTCTGTGCATGGCTGGCCCTAGCAGAGGCTAGGGGTGGCATGCAGATGCTCAGATGGGGAGGAGATGAGGCAGATACTGGAGAAGCACATGCGTTAGCATGCTTGCTCTACTCCTTGGCGTCATTGCATGCCTTATCTCAGGGAGAAGCGAAAGGAGAAAAAAGGGGTCTTGGTGTAGCTCAGTGAAGCAGATCCTGCAGGCGCCGCCCCGCGTGAGCAGTAACCTCCAGCGCTGGATCCGTGGTGTTCAGAGGACTGGGATTCCTGCCACGGGATGTACTGGAAAGTAAGCTGTGAGCAGGAGACAGGGCTGGGGGAATCTAGCAAGATGCATTGCCGGCCAGGGACCACGGAGTATAAATAAGAACGACTGCAAAAAAAAAAAAAAACATTCTGACCCGATTATCCATAATTTAATTCTGTATACTCTCATTAACGGTCTGAAGTCTTCTCTGACCATTAGAGAGGGATTCATCCTGCAAAGATAACCTTGGCTCAGTCCCCCAGTTTCAGTTCCAATGTGACTGCTCGTGGTCAGAATTGATCTTTGGGTGAATCACACACCAACTTTGTGCATGTCTGTTTTACTAGTTAGGAAATAATCTATTCTCGAGTATGATCTGTATAGGTTTTTATTTAGCTGTTTGGTCCCCGTCGCCTCCTCCTACATACATGTATCCATTTTTTTATGCATTTCTCCCTAACCCTCCCCAAGGTGAGCGTGTGGAGGCACGCCGTATCCCCGTGGCACCAGCTCAGCCCTTCCACCTCCCCATACTTTGCGCCGCTTTCTCCACCTATGCTACTCACTGGACCTCCAGCCGTGGGAGGGAACTACGGGGTGGGGGTTCCAACCCACCCTCCTCACCACCCTCAGGAGAGGACAGCTGCGCTGGCATGCTCAATCCTGCTCTTCCCCAACGCGGCGACCCGATGACCTGAGATTGTTCCAGAACCCGGGTCGCTGGCATAGCAAGTTAAGACGTCCAGAGTCTCAACCCTCTGCGCCACCAGGCCGGCCTGATCTGTGTAGGTTTGAATAGATCTCTCGATGAATGAGATTCTCTACAGGAGTCCACCAGGGCTAACTCCTCCATCCCGGCCCATTAGTTTATTGGTGGTGGTGGATCCTGAGAACGGCCCATTGGGGGTTGGGTAAAGAGTCAGTCCCCTCCCAGGATTATCATTCCCTGTCCTAATCCCGCTATTTTATGAAAGACCTTTCTGAAGAAATACGGGGTGTCAGTGCTTGAGGCGTAAATGTTAATGAGGTGGATCCTCTAGGCGAATATTTCCCTAGAGACTATAGCTATTCTTCCATTCTCCGCTGTCTCCATATGGGTCATCTCAAATGGTACTTTTCTGGCTGCTTCTACCTGTCCCACCCAGCTGCGTCTTAATTTGAGGTGCTCCGTTTCAGATAGTCTAGTTTCTTGCAGAAACCCTGTGCATGTACCCAACCTTTTTAGCTGTGCTAGGATTTTGGTCCCTTGACAGCCAAGTTTATTCCTGTACATTCAGGGAGGTTACTTTCAGGAACCCATAATTTCAGTAATGTGTGACCATAGTACCTCGACCCCTTGTGATCCCTTTTTCTGGGAGAAATAGAGTTGCCATCCATTATGCACATTGATGGCCTCACTTTAGAAATACAACCACTTAAAATGTATAACATTTAACAACTTGTTACGCACAATTGGTGCAACTGTCATATCGAACAAAGAAAAAAATTTTTTGTACTTCAAGGTTCAATACATCCTTGTGGTACCTTCAAGGAAAATGTAGCTATAGCTACTGTGCATGCGACTGTGGACAAGCCTGATCTGTCCTGTTACCGATGCCCCCCTCGACCTCAGAAAATACCCTCTCATTTTTGGTGTAAGCTCCCTTATACAGTAGTTTGGTTAACTGGTCCATTGCAATGTTATATTGCCAGCCCTTAGGCCCCATTTTGATGTCTTTCTGGACCAGACTGCATGAAGGACTGCAGAAATTCTTATCACGGCCACTACTGTGGCTTGTTTTCATTAAGTCTCGTTAACTGATACATGCTTTGTGATCACATGGAGTTCTAGCCATACTTCCACTAAACACTTTAGCCTGGTTCTGGTGCCCTGTCGAAGACTGGCTTTTCAGCCTTGCTGTCTTCAGTGGTCTGCTGTCTTTAAGGGTATTTATACCCTCCTGTATAGCCTTTCTCCTGCTGTTCAGTGAAAGGGCAGCAGAGGAGTGCACATCCTGACTCCTAAAGATACTTCGCCTCAAACCACTATACATGGTGGGAAAAAATGCTGAGCACACACCAGGCTTGGACAAATTAGTTGCCACTGTGCTCAAAGTGTGCCCACCACTGGACTAACACCCCCTACACATCAACTCTAAAGAATCTTCTTCAGAGTGGTCTTCAGTCTTGTACTGCTTGGGAATCATTCCAAAAGTGTGACTGCATGGTCTGGAAAAATACTGATTAGTTTGCTACCAGTAACGGTAGATTTTTTGAGAATCTCTTCCACAGAGCCATAGATCACCCCTGATTTGCTCCTCCATTTTCAGGTGGAATTCTGTGGGAGACGTGCAGTTCTACCAGCTGGAATTCTGTGCACTATCCACACTCTGGCAGTTCTGCTGGAGACAGCTGAGTCGCTGAATGTCTTCAAGCTAAGCTTCTCCCACCATCTGGGTAGTATATCCTCCGACTCTGCCACGTGACATTGGATCTTTCTTTCTGCCGGAAAGGACAAATCTCTGCCTTCACAGCTCTCCATGCATAGAACGAATTCTGCATTCAAGCATTATTTCTTTGATGAACTTTGACTTAAAAGTTTTTGGCATTTTGTTAGCTAGTGCCTTCCAGTTTCACCCTGTCGCTGATTTTCAATCATTAAATGGCAGAAACCAGGCTTTTTAACCTCAGAAATCCATCAATATAGCTTTACAGTAGCAATCGTCCACTGGATTGAGTTGCCCCAAAGGGTGGTAGCCTGGGTAAAACACTGGCTGGACAACAGGACACAGAGGGTAATAGTAAATGGAGTCCACAGTGAAGAAAGGGGTTACTAGTGGGGTACCGCAGGGTTCAGTATTGGGGCCGGTCCTTTTTAATGTCTTTATAAGTGACATTGCAGAGGGACTGGAAGGAAAAGTATGTCTCTTTGCAGATGACACAAAGATCTGCAACAGGGTTGATACGCAAGGTGGGGTGGAAAGGATGAAAAGGGACTTGGCAAGGTTGGAGGAATGGCCAAATGTATGGCAGCTTAGATTCAACGCAAAGAAGTGCAAAGTAATGTACCTGGGGAAACAAAAACCCAGAAGAAGAGTACACCATGGGGGGTGAGATACTAACAATAACAGAAGTGGAAAGGGCCCTGAGGGTAGTCATATCAGATGACCTAAAGCTGGGTAAGCAATGTGAGAAGGCAGTAAAGAGGGCTGGGGGATACTAGGATGCATAGGAAGAGGCATCACCAGTAGAAAACAGGAAGTTGTTGTCCCTCTGTACAGACAGTTGGTAAGACCACATCTGAGTACTGTGTGCAGTTCTGGAGACTCCATCTTCGCAAAGACATAGGGTGGAGGCAGTCCAGATGAGGGCAACTAAAATGGTGCAGGGTCTGCACCAGAAGACCTATGAAGAAAGACTAGAAGAGCTTAAGATGTATAGCTTCGAGGAAAGGAGGGAGAGGGGGGACGTGATAGAAACTTTCAAATGCCTCAAGGGAATCAAGAGTCCAAGAGGGTAGCATCTTTAATGGAAAGAGATGTGCAAGAACAAGGGGACACAATTTGAAGATAGAGAGGGACGGCTCAGAGGTAATGTGAGGAAGTATTCACAGAGAGGGTTGTAGATGCATGGAACAGCCTTGCTGAGGAGGTCGTAGAGTCAAAAATAGTGGGGGAATTCAAGAATGCATGGGACAGACATAAGGCAATTCTAGTGGGGGTAGGAGGAAGTAGGCTGTTTAACTAGGATCTGCAGTTTATCCGTTAGGTAGGGAAATGGGCAGACTAGGTGGGCAAGCGGTCCTTATCTGCCATCACATTCTATGTTTCTGTGTTACATATGCTAATTTTGGACTCTTAGAATTAGATCTAAGTTCAGACTCTGCACTGTGGTCACATCCCCAAAACAGTCAGCGCTGTAACCATAAAAATGTTGTTCATGGACACCCACATGTGTGTCTACTGCCTGGGAAAACACCACAACATTGAACAGTGTCCTTGTTTTTTTTAGTGATGGTTCCCTTCTTGTTGGAGGAACGGAAGTCTTGACTACTCCTCGATAGGCCTAAGGGTTGCAACCTGCCCTTGAAGGCAGCTGGGTCTACAGCCCAGCTTGTTGCCATAGATGAAAAGGTGGCTGCTGGGGCAGGCTTGTCCTCAGAGTTCCTTTCATGGATGATTGTTGTGAAATGTACTTGGCTGTCCAGACCTATGCAGAGGCCTGCCCCTACCACAAATGGCACATGAAGCGCCATGGTCAACAATCATAGGATTGGGAAAGCCCCCACACTTGGCCTTGGTCGAGCTTCCTTCGGTTGAGGGGCAGGTCGATGTTCTTGCAGTAACCCTGCTGGAGCACTTGACCTCTACTCCAGTCGATCAGCTGATTGACATCTGGCAAGTGTTGGTCCCGATGTTCATCGGACTCCTCGTCCTCCAGGGAGGATTGACGTTGACTCTTTATTTGTCTACAGTACAAAGACATGCTGTGGCAGCATGGTCTGTCTCAGGAGGAGCAGGACTCTGTTCTCTGGACCACTGTCCCTTGGTCTCCGGTCATTCCCCTTCCAGTGACACAGCGCACACGGTGCCTGCTTCTCCTGCACTGGAGGTGGAGCCCCTGCACTGCAGCCATGGTTTGGGCCCCCAGCAAGGAGTCCCACCCTGCTACTGGCCTGCCAGACCACTTGCCCATAGAGATCACCCTGGGCTCTAGGGGGTCCACGGTCCCTTGAAAAGGACCAGGGCATCATTCAAAGAGACATCAGACTCCTAGGGTGAGTCATTAATGAACTCGAGCAGAACCCAATTATTCGACAGAGACTCTCAGTTGATAGGGCTGGACTACTTTTGGAGCACTGGTTTTGTTAATGTTGGATTCATGGAGTTCCTTTGCAGCCAGTTCAGAATGGACTAAATCCCTGCTCACTGATATACTTGACAGGGATGATTTCTGGGGTCACCTTCCTGATAGCTGAGGCCATCTCGACCAGTCTTGGAACTTTGGCAGCACCCAGTATCCTGTCTGATGCCACCCCCTACTCATGTGGTCTGCAGGTAAGCAGTCCCTACAGGCACCCTTTTGGTGTTCTAAGTCCTCCCCTCTGCAGCAGACTTGGTTTGTGACCTTGCCTTTTGAAAGTCCAGGGGGATGTGGATAAGCTGCCCAATAAGGAATCCAAAAAATTGGATTATATGGCCAAGAACATCTACAGTGCCTTCGGAAAGTATTCACCCCCCCCTTGGATTTTGTCACATTTTGTGATGTTGCAAACTCAAATTAAAATACATTTATATGGGATTTTTTGTCACATATCTAAACAAATTACACTCTAATGTCAAAGTGGAATGAAACTTGGAATTGTTTGTACATGTAATTTAAAATAAAAACCTGAAATGTCTTGATTTTATAAGTATTCACCCCTCTATGACACTCAAATTGAGCTCAGGTGCATCCAATTTCTTTGTGAGATCACTCTAAAACTTGAATGGAGTCCACCTGTGGTCAGTTCAAATGGTTGACATGATTTCAGAGGAAATGCACCTGTCTATATAAGGTCCCACTGTTGACAGTGCATGTCAGAGTAGAAACTCTACCATGAAGACCAAGGAGCTGTCCGTAGAACTCCGTGATAGAATTGTGAGGAGGCATATATCTGGGGAGGGGTATAAAAACATTTCTAGGGTGTTGAAAGTTCCCAGGAGCACAATTAAGTCCATCATTAGGAAATGGAAAGATTACGGAACCACCCAGACTCTTCCTAGAGCAGGCTGTCCTCCCAAACTGAGCAACCGGGCAAGAAGGACCTTGGTCAGGGAAGTGACCAAGAACCCAGTGACCACCCTGACAGAACTACAGAGTTCCATGGCTGAGATGGGAGAACCTGTCCAGAGGACAACAATCTCTGCAGCACTTCACAGATGTAGCCTCTATGGGAGAGTGGCTAGACGGAAGCCACTCCTGAGAAAAGGCCACTTAATAGCATGCCTGGAGTCTGCGAGGCACGTGGCAGACTCTGAAACCATGTGGCAAAAGATTCTCTGGTCTGATGAAACAAAAATTAAACTCTTTGGCCTGAATGCAAAGCGCTATGCCTGGCGCAAACCAAACACAGCTCATCACCTGTGTAACACCATCCCTACCATGAAGCATGGTGGTGACAACATCATGTTATGGGGATGCTTTTCAGCGGCAGTGACTGGGGCACTAGTCAGAATAGAGGGAACAATGAATGGAGCCAAATACAGGCACATCCTTGAGGAGAACCTGCATCAGTCTGCAATAGACCTTGGACTGGGGTGAAGATTTACGTTCCAACAGGACAACAACCCCAAGCATACAGCCAAAGCAACACTGGAGTGGCTTCAGAACAAGAAGGTGAATGTCCTTGAGTGGCCCAGCCAGAGCCCAGACTTGAATCCCATTGAGAATCTGTGGAAAGACTTAAAGATTGCGGTTCACCGACGCCTCCCATCCAGCTTGACGGAGCTTGAGCAAATCTCAAGGAAGAATGGGCAAAATCCCCAAATCCAGATGTGCAAAGCTGATACAGACATACCCAAGAAGACTCAAAGTTGTAATTGCTGCCAAAGGCACTTCTACAAAGTATTGACTCAGGGGGTGAATACTTAAGTAGACAATATATTTCAGTCTTTAATGTTTCATAAATTTTGTTACACAATAAAAAATTTTTGCCCCTTAAATTGTTGAGTATGCTGTGTGAATCAAGGGGAAATAAACCATTTCAATGCATTAAAAATTCTGGTAGTAACACAACAAAATGTGACAAGATCCAGGGATGTGAATACTTTCTGAAGGCACCGTACATTCTAGGGACGTGGATATGTTGTTCATTCACACTTGGCATGTCCCTTCCCTTTAATTCTTGCTGAAAGGTCTTCAAGCTGGCTCCTCCCACCCACCCAGGTGGTATAACCATCTGCTCCTCCCCATGACGCCACATCTTCCTTTCTGCTGGAAGATACAAGTGGCTCCTTCGCTATCGCTTGTACGCCTGGCCTAGATTCTTCAGATCCTCTTAAGGTCCGGGGCTTGTTCGAGCTAGTGATTGCAATTTGTGCTATTTGATCATGGAAGATAAATCTTCCCCAGTTTTCGCCGGTGCCCGTGTGGCCAGAAAATATCGCCGAGACTGATCCTCAGATCATGTGAGTGTGACTGCTTAGGTGTCAGCCATGACACCCAGGCTTCATGTAGATATGTCTTGCTTTCCATCCCAACGCCCCGACGATCATCTTGCATGCCTCAAGTTGAGCAGGCCTGAGAAACGTAGTCTGGTGAAATCCAAGGAAGCCCGTGGAGCGGTGTCCACGGGCGGTGTGGTCCGCCTGCAAGTGTTAGGAACAAATGCAGGCCTCGAGAAGAAGCAGCGAGGTCAGAAAGTCTCCTCTCAGTTGATTTTCGTTCCTCTCAACCTGGGCTCAACGTTTTGGGTTCCTTTCGGGAGTTTTGCCAATCTCCCTTCTAAGGGCGAGGGACCTTCGGGCTCACATATATCCCGGTCCTGTAAAAAGGACAAGGAACCAAGAGATTCTTCGTCTCGGTGAAGACATTCTTGGGATCATGAGCGATCTCGGTCCCAGGAAACTGCAGCGTTGACTTTGGTCAAAATTGCCTCCTTGCCTGCTGACCTCAGTCATTGCCTGGTCAGTTGGCTGAGGCCTTGATCGACGAAGCAGTTGAGAGAACTCTCCATCCTGTCGATCTTTTGTCACCTGACGAGGCTGACAGCTCTTTAACTAGGACCCCAGTCCTGCCTCTTGCTGATGAGGAGACCCAGCCAGCTGGGAATCGCATAGAGGAACTGGTCCCTGATCCTGGAAAATCACCAGTTCCCCCAGTGTCTCCTGAGTGACCTACTTGGCCAGTCCAGCCGAGGTAGAGATCTCGGACCCCCTCGACCAACAAGCTGAAGAAAGTGCATAAATGCACTAAAAAGAGGCAACGCCACCGTTCATCTCTGTCCTCCTTGGATGAGGAGAGGGTTTGGCGGAAACTCCGTCAATGCTACGAGGATTTAATGTGGCAAGAGGGGATTCTGTCTGGGAAGAAGCTTGCTTCAGTTTCCACCTTGGCCATTACTTGGCTTTCGCATCCTAGGCCGAAGCAGACTCCACTAGAATCTATGAAATCGGTTCCCCTGCCCGTGGAGCTGGCTAAACATGCCCCTGTTCAGCCAGAATTGGTCTCTTCACCGATTTGTGGAGCTGTCACTCAAACAGCCTTCAGGAGGGCTCCTATGAAGGATGCTCTTGACGGTTCTGGGTCTTCTGCGTGGGTTATCCGTCTCCTTTAAGATGGACGCCCCAGGTGTGTGAGGGAGACAGCGTGGCGACCGATTTATCTGGATTCTTATGACTCGGATGACACACCTCCACTGTCATCCGCTGGATGATGAGTCCATTGGTAGTCTGTCGACGGAGGAGGGCCCGTCATCATTTTTGGGGATTCTCCGCCTTATCTCTGAATCTACGGGGATGCCCCTGGAACCAGTCCAGAAAAGGGCGGTGTACCTTCTTACAGATATTCTTAAAAGAGGGGATATCCCCACGGAAGTCTTCCCAGTGGCCGAGGCCATTGTTGGCCCGGCTTTGGAGCTGTGGCAGCATCCTGCCCAGCGCCGTCTGCCCGGATTGCCCAGCAAGTATGCGGTGCCCATTGGGCCCCTCTTGGAGTTCACGGAACATCCCTTGGTATACTTTCAGATAAAGCCCTGGTAAAGCGAGGAGTGCCCCAGGGCTCAATTTTAGGGCCAACCCTTTTTCTTGTATACATAAACCAGTTAGTTGACAATGTAAAAAACTCTAGTGTTTGCTTATATGCAGATGACACTATCCTGATCTCTGGTGGTAAGACTCCAGAGCTTATGGAAATGTACCTGCAGGAAGATTTCACTAGGCTTTGCACATGGCTGGCTGACTCAGGGTTAATAGTAAATAGTAAAAACAAAACTTACTATATTTCAAAAGAGGAGAAGATTTGAACAAAAGAAATAAATACAAATTAAAACATTACAAAATGAAATATTGACCCAAGTTTTGGAATATAAATACCTTGGGGGTATGGTTTGATAATCAGTTAAAATTTGATTTTCATATAACTAATACATTATCAAAGATAAAAAACTATGCATTCAGGCAGTCTAGTTTTTGTATAAACAGAGTAATGAGGGAGACTGTAATAAACCAACTTATTCTCCCTGTGTTAGAGTATGGTAGCTATATGTACGGCCTAGCCACAAAGGGTTTGTTGTCAAAAATTGATGTAATGTATAATCGCTTGGCCCGATTTGTATTAAGAAAGGATTATCATGAACATCATTGTAAATTACAAGAGGAACTGGGTTGGTTGACTCAGAAAAGTAAAAGGAAATTATTTTGGGAAAACAGCCAACGATCTTTTGAAAAATTAGAAAAAATCGTATGTTTATAACATGAGAAGTTCGAGCACTAGAAGTTTTGAGTTCCCTAAACCTAAAAATAGTACAGTTACATGCGATTCCCTATAATTATGAATAGATTATGGAGCTCTTTAAAATTAATTATAGGAAAACAGTATGAAAGCATTAAAGTGTTTTCATCTATCCTAAAACTTGAATTAAAGACAAATGTGAGTGTTATGGATAAAATTTTGTCTGATTAGTGTTTTCATATTACTGACTATAGGACTTAACTTAATATTTGTTATTTGTGTGTCGTGGTATAAGATGTTATGTGACTTTGCAATGAAGCTATTTATATTGTATATTATGTCATTTTGTTGAATGTTGTCATTTGTAAATTTTATGTTTAAGAAACAATATTTTAAATAACAGGACCATTTGAAAATAGGACTTCGTCCTAATGATGTGAAAATTGACCATCTACTATCCTGTATAAAAATAAAGGTTTTACTACTACTACTTGGCAGAGGGGTTAATGACTGCTACTGTGTTCAGACGCACAGGCAGCTCTGCTGACACTGCTAGACCTCTGGACAAGGAGTCCAAACAACTGGACCACACTGCCAGGAAGATCTGTGCAGTCTCCTCTCTAGGCTCAGTCAGGCAAGCTCGCCATCATCATGGCGCACTCTCCCATTCCTCCTGGGCTCCTTGGACCTAAGTTCTCTCGCACTCTCCTTGCAGACTTTCAGACTATGGTCAAGCAGGTCTGGGACCAGGGCCGAGCTCTGCAAGCAGCAACTCCAGACGGCCTTGGATCTCGGGACTCTTGGCACTGGCTCAGTAGCAGCCATGGTTGCCATGCGCTGCAGGGTTTGCTGAGGCTTTCACCCTTTACGGCGGATACCCTGCATTAATTCACTGATGGTCCTTTCCTGGTTACTAATCACTTCGGCTCAGGTGTGGATGGTCACTTTCAGCGAATCGAGCAGTTAAGTGCCACCTTGGACTCAGCTACTTCTGCCCAAAAGACTGGCCATAAAAGCAGCAGAAGAAGCCTTTTCGGCATCCTTCTCCTGCAGCCCTCCTTTCAGGGTGGGCAGCAACAGTAGGCACAGACTTGGCACCTTTTAGCTCAAGTCCGGCCTCCACTGGCCCGCAAACACAGGTCAGGGTTCAGGCGGTTTCGATCTGGACCCTCTTCCTCCAAGCCTGCCCAGTGACGGATGGGGCTGCCACCCCATCCCCATCACGCCAGCTCTGAGCCTCGCTGGGGGTCGGTCCAGTCACCTCCCTTCCGCCTGGTCCGCTGTTAACCATGGACAGGTGAGTCTTTAGGTGGTCGGCCAGGGTCTGCCTCTGAGTTCGAGCAGTATGCTCCCAGCTGAGCCCGCGCCCCATGGGAGGAGAGTATCAGCCCACACTTGGTTGTCTGTGACAGACGACACAGCCCAGCTCCTCCTCAAGGAGGCAGTGATTCGATTGGCAGATATCTCCAGTCAACCCAGGGTTCATTTCCAGGTACTTCCGGGGGGGGGTGCCCCCTTCTAGATCTGCACAACCTGAATCAGTATCTCAGGCCATGTACATTCAGGATGGTAACTGTGTCCCTAGATCATACCATCCCTGGAGCAAAACGTGTTCTGCCTCACTGGATCTACAGGACGCCGTTTCTTTCACATCCCAATCCACCTGCCCCACCAGCGGTTCCTCCGCTTCAGAACAGAGGGCACCCTGTACGATTTCCGAGCCATGCATTCGCCTGTCATTGGCCCTCACGGGTCTTCACCAAATGCATTGCAGTGGTGGCAGCTCATCTCAGGCTTCGAGGGGTCAGGGTGTACTCGTACCTTGATGATTGACTCTTAGCAGGTTCCACCCAGCAAGAGGTGACGAGGTCCAGGGTCCTGGCCCTCCAGACCTGCTCTCAGCTTAGCCTTCTTATCAATGAGGCCAAGTCGGAGCTCGCCCATCTCAGGTGATATGCTTCATCGGGGCAGAGCTCGACTCTTGCTGAGACAGAGCACAGCTCCTGGTGGACAGGGCGGAGGTTCTCTCCTCCTTTGCCTAGTCATTTCTGGTTGGGCACTTGCACCTGTCCCAGGATATTATGCACCTTCTTGGTTACATGACAACCTGCACCACTATGGTCTGTTGGGCCAGGTGGCATATGCGCCCCCTTCAGTGGGAGCTGGCCGCCCGGTGGACTCTGCGCCTTGGTCATTTCGACTAGCTGATCACTATGATTCAGAAGATGTGGGACGCTCTCCAGAGGTGGACCGTCCTAGAACCATCTGCAAGAAGGGATCCCGTTTGTCTACCCCAAGCCAGCGGTTGTCCTCATGACCGATGCACCTCTCACGGGCTGGGGAGCCCACATGGAGAATAGGGCCCACAGGTTTTGACCCAAGACCATATCAACCTGTTGGAGCTCAGAGTGGTCAGACTGGCATTGTCTGCATTTGCTCAGCAGCTTGGGTAAAGTGGTTCAAGTCCAGACGGAGAATACCACTACCATGTACTATCTCAGCAAGCAGGGCGGCATGCACTCCTGGCTGCTGTGCAGGGAAGCGCCCACATCTGACACTTGTGAGCCGACTGGAGGCAGATGATCTAGCCATCCATGTGGCAGGAGCCTCGAATCAACTGGCGGATACTCTCAGCCACGAGGCTGGACATCCCACGAGTGGTATCTCCATCCAGAGGTAGCTCACAGCCTGTTCTCCCACTGGGGTAAGCCGATGGTGGACCTGTTTGCCTCTAGGAAAGCGCCAAGCTGAGCAGTTTCATGCCTGACTTCTCAGCGAAACATCGCTACAGGGGGTGCTCGAGGCCGTGGACCCCAGGCCTCTTCTACGCCCTTTCCTCCATTTCTCTTGATCAACAAGGTGCCCTCAAGGTGAGGAGGAACAAGGTGCATGTGATCCTGGTAGCCCCAGATTGGCCCTGCCAGTTCTGGTATCCAAATCTCCTACGCCTCAGCAACAGGCTCCCGAGGTGTCTTCCAACATGCCTGGACCCGATATCTGTCAATCAGGGGGAAGGTATTCCATCCGGACTTTCAATCCCTGCACCTGACAGCCTGGTACCTGAGCGGCTAGAGTTCCAGGCTTTGGGTCTCTCTGAGGATGTGCTCACAGTAGTGGAAGTATCTAGGAAGCAGTCAACCAGAAAGTGCTGTGCCTTCAAATGGAAACATTTTTCCATTTGGTGTCATGGCAAGGGCCTGGACCCTCTGTCCTGTCCTGTGGCTAGCATTTTAGACTACCTTTGGTCTCAGTCCAAAGGAGGTCTTCGGTCTTCGACCCTTAAGGTACACCTGGCAGCCATCTCTGCTTATCGGGCACGGGCCGGTTGGGCAGACTGTGGCACAGGAGAAGGTGGTCTGGTGCTTTTTCAAGGGCCTAGATCACATATCTCCTCCCGTGTGTGAACCTCCACCTCCATGGGATTTACTGCTGGTCTTGGCTAAACCCATGGGCAAGCCATTTGAACCAGTGCACAAGTTTGAGCTATCACACTTGTGGTAGATGGCCTTCCTGGTGGCTATTATGTCAGCCAGAAGGACAAGGGGAGCGTCAGGCGCTTTCTGTGGAGTCTCCTTATCTGGTCTTCCACAGGGACAAAATTGTCCTGCACCCCTTCCTCCCGAAGGTGGTGTCAGAGTTTCACCTTAATCAGGTATTGACTCTGCCTGTGTTCTACCCGAACTACACCTGGGATGCAGAGTCCAGGCTCCATACTCTGGACCTGAGATGAGCTCGCTTCTATTACAAGGAGAGAACGGCGGAACTTCGGGTAGAGGTTCGCCAGTGCTTCTGGCAGACCTGAGGCAAAGCGGATGATTGGCAGAGGGATTACAGCTTGCATTGATCTCATAGGTTGGCTGGTAGGAGCCTCCCATAGGGTTAAGGGCTAATTCCACGTGCCATACCGCTGCGTTGGTGGCTGCTTCCGGGGACATCCCTATCCAGGAAATCTACAAGGCTGCTACCTGGAAGACAGCAAACACCTTCATCACCCATTACCACACTGACCTTGAATCATGCTGGGTTGCTGGTTTTGGGGCCTCAGTTCTCCAATCTCTGTGTCCCAAGTAGGGTGTGTGCACCTGGCCTCCCTCCTCCCGGAGAACTGCTTGGAGTCTACCAAGAAAAGTAGATGAACACCATATCCAGATCCCTAGAAAAACAGGTTACTCACCTGAATCAGTAGTTCTAGGAGTGATATATGTTGTTCATCCACATTGACCCACCGACCTCCCCAGCTGCGGTGCACAAACTGGCTTCCAGTGGGCTAAGATCTGGCTTCATGAGGCGGAGCCGAGGGTTATACCACCTGGGTGGGTGGGAGAAGCCAGCTTGAAGACCTTCTGGCAAGAATTAAAAGGGAAAGGGACATGCCAAGAAGTGTGGATGAACAACATATACCACTCTAGAATTACTGTTACAGGTGAGTAACCTGTTTTTCTCCTTGTTTGATCTCTCAGGCAAGCCAGTTATGTTGTCACAGTCGCTAACTTTTTACTCCCTGATCTTCCTTTGTCAATCTTCACCATTCATTACTGCTTGGGTTAGTGCGGAGGTGCGCTACTTCGCCTCGGGAGGTTTTTTTTTTTTTTTGAGTCGGTTTCAACGGCGCCACCCTTGAGCTGACGTACTGGCGTCACGCGTGAGGGGTGGCCGCTAAGTGCCGAGGACCTCCCTATCTCAGTTCTGTTTCTCCCGCCCATCGAGGGCTGCACCTGCTGCTGTAGTTCAAGTGTTTCTCATGGCCAAGACTCTCGCTTCTCTCCACTTCGCTTGACGCCCGCCTCCCGTAAGAGCGCTCTTTATTTTCTGTCGAGGGTGCGAGTGCTTTATTGCTGTTTTTTGCCTTATTTAGTTCGGGTGAGATCATGTCAGGTTCGGGGGCAAACCGTGAAGTCATGCAAATGCGCTCCCCTATGCGCCAGTGCTCCTGTGGCCGCATCTCTCCGTCTCTGTGACCGCCATGATGTCTGTTTCCGCTGCCTGGGACCCAACCATGATATGGACGCCGCGGCGACGCCTGTTTCTCCATGGATCGCCGTGCTTCGAGTCGCTGCTCAAGATCCGCAAGGCCCCGCTTGACCTTCGGGACGGCCGCCCAGGGATTCCCAGGTAAGGTCTCTAGGCCCTTCCTCCGGGTCCCTCTCGGCCTATACGGTCCTGTGGAGGAGGAGGAGGCTTCCTCCTCTCTCTTGCCGAAGAGGAAGCTTCTTTATGTGTCAGAGGAACGCCGTGGTCCCTCCGGGCTGCGGTGGGGACACCACCTCGGCAGTCACCTCCTTGGAGGTGCAGGCTCCCCAGTGTCGAGGCTCGTGCCTGCTGGGCCAGGCACCGGTGGACCCTCGGCGCGCCGTTGGTGGCGCCGCTCTGGCTTTTGGCGCCGCTGCGGCAGGCCGGCTCGCCTTCTCGGTGGCGCTGGTTGGGTTCTGATGCCGGGCGCGCTGTGGACCTAGCCGGGCCGGGGCCTAGCGGGTGCGGGTGGGCAGCATCGTCTGGCGCCGCCTCTGGCGCTGCTTTTTCCTGGGACCCCGGGCTGGCAGGTATTGTGGTCCAGATGGTTCTTCTCTTGGAGGTCGATGACTCAGACGTGGACCTCGCCCTGGCAACCTGACTTTTCGGAGTCTGGGTCCCCGGTGGCACGTGGTGCTAGGCGGCACAGCGGGCCTCTCCCGCTGTCCCCACTGCTGTCCTCCCCTGAGAGCCCTCGGGCTAGGGGTGGTCCTGGGTCCCTGGGGAGCGATGGAGTGGGGCGGAGGGAGGGACTCGCCCTCCTGGGGGGCTCGTGACAGCTACCCTCCCTGGTGCTGTTGCAGCCACTCGGGGTGGGAGAACGCTGGGGTTGAGGAGGAGGCACTCTCGAGTCCGAGGGGTCGAGGGGCGGGGTGCGGTCGTCGCGGTCTCTGCCGGCCACCTCAGGGGGTGGCTAGGAGCCGTAGCGCCTGGGCCCCGCCTTTTCTCTGGGACCCCGGGCCCCTCCAGTGGTGTTACTGCGGACTGCCCTTCTGGATCCATGCAGTCCCAGGTTCGCCACGGAGGATCCCCTTCTGGGCTCTTCTAGGTTTTGCTTTCTCAGGGTTCCGCTTTTGGCACCTGGTCTGTTGTCCGGAATCCCGCCAGCTCGGCCCGCTTCCGGATTTCAGAGCCCTAGCAGAGGACAGTTGCCTCTTCAGAGGTGCCCATCTCTCGCTCCTCTGCAGCCACCCCCGCTCTTCCAGGCCATGTCGGTCCTACAGGCCCGTTATCCTGGGAGTAGTTCAGAGGTTCTGCGGCGGCCTTCCCCTCATATGTCAAGTGTATGAGTGAGCGGGTCTTTCGCCTATCCCCACCGCCGCAAGAATCTTCTGGACACTCGAGCCTCCATCATCCTCTCTCCCTCCTCTGAGGAGAGGAACCTCTGCTCATATCTCCTCCGATGCTGATTTCACTGAACATCAGCGATTCCTTCGAGATGGTGAGGATCTTAGATCTCCCTCGTTCGTGAGACAATACCGAATGGGAGGCCAGCATTGAATTCCTTGGAGAATTCAGTGCCCAGCACCTGGGGTACCTTCCTGGCCTATCCCCTTCCAGGAGGCGCCTGTCCGTTCCTGGCAGTCGCCACCGCCCCTTCTCCATCCCGGCAGACTGTCGACAAAGGTATTGTGCCCCTTGAATCCCTGGGTACTCTCCCAGCCCGCCCTCGGGTTTGGTATACCTGAGACTCCTCCAGGCGCCACCGCCTGGCACACGATCAGTCCACCGGGTTCGGATCCCTACAATTAATTTGGGGCTAAGAGTGTCTCTTCTCTCTTGCGATATTTTGCATTGGCGTCACATCAGGCTCATCACACTGCCTCACAGTAGGCATTTGTGGTCGATGCTCTCTCAGCTCTTAGCATCAATGCCTGATACGGAGCAAACCAGACAAGCTATTATCCTCTCTGCTATAGACCTGGAGCTGGCAAGACACCAAGCAAGGGCATCTTATGACACCAGTGAGGTGGCTTCCAGGCTTATGGGACAGCGATCTGCATTAGGCGGACGGCATGGCTTCGGTTTATCAAGGTTGTCACCCTGGCCCGGCTATAGGGGTGATTCGCTCCGCTTTCCGGGAGACCCGCCTCTTTTCCTCCAGAGCTAGAGATTACTGCAGGGGCTTCCTCCGCCTCCTGTCTTCGGGGCAACTCTAGCTCTTCTCCCCATAGGCTTCTCTTTTGATTAGCCCAGGGTCTTCCCTTCTGTTTCTCACCAGCAGGAGGCTGGGGTTTTGTTCCTCAGGGTTCTACCCCCTTTTTCTAAAGGGGGCTTGGATACTCACCAGACAATGATGAAGATTGGACAAGGGAAGATATGAAATTACGCACTCACCATAATTCTTGATCTTCTTGTATCTTCACCATTCATTACTGATACCCACCCACCTTCCTCTCAGTGGCCTCCTTCTGTGGTGCCTCCCTCCCGCCTCATTCCTCTTCCTTCCCTTGGCCTTTATGCCAAAAAAAAAAAAAAAAATAAATAAATAAACTTTGTTTTCCATTCTTAATGAATGGTTCCCTTTCCTCAAGGTAAAGAGGAACCAACATGTTGTACTTTTCTCTAAATTCTGAGGGAACTCTTTCTGACCGCCTCTTAGGGTGCGATTCCTAAATACCTTCTTCAGGTTATGCAGTTTCACAGCCCAAGAGGCTATGCTCTGACTTGGCCTCGCAAAGTCTAGAATCCTCCTGGCAGGTATTATTTTGAGCTCTTCTAGCTGCTGATTGAACTTGTCAGCTCTGAGCGTCTGCTTGCCTTGCCTGAGGGAGTCTGATTGAGTTCCACTCTATCTTTCATACAAAACTGCCTTCGAGAAGGCATAGTCTTTCCCATACACTACTGTGTTAGCACTTAAGGTGCTAGGGACAGTCCTTCCTGGGTGGGCGCTCTACCCGGAACAGGTTCTGCCCGGGCAGTCTAGGAGCCCTCAGCTAGGATGAAGGGACTCGGCATATTGAGAGTTCAGAGAGTCTGCACTCATTCGGATCTGTTCAGGTGGTTCGATTGAACCTCCCCTCAGTCCTAGCAACTGGGATTCTTGCTCCCTTGTTAGTTTCAAGCCTATAAGCCTCTCAACCAATGCTCGATGGGCACTGTTCTCCCTCTCAACATGCCTCTTTTTCTTCTTCGACTTTCTCTTCCTTCTCTCTGTTCCTCCCTAGAGCCGCCGAAAGGAGGCCCTCGGTCCCTTAGGGTAGGAATTCTCTCTCCTCTGTCTGTTCTCTACTGGCTTATTCCTTTTCAGTTTATATCCTTTCCTTTTTCTGTCCCTCGGCTCTCTTCGGCCGCTTTCCTTTTTCTTACCCTTTATTTTCGCCTCCGGCTACCAGAACTGAGATAGAGGAGGAGTCTCACGGCACCCTGCGGCCACCCCTCACGCATGACTCAGCACGTGCGCTCGAGGCGGCGCTGTTGGAGCCGACCAAAAAAAAAACTTCAGAAGGGTGCGCGCCCGCACTAACCCAAGCAGTAATGAATGGTGAAGATACAAGAGAAGATCAAGAATTACGGTAGGTACGCACTTTTCATTTTGGGATGGTTGTGAACCACCTCCCTTCTCTTCCAGCCAACAAGCAGGCTTTTGCCTAATAAATTTGAGACAGTGACTTCATGCTCGCTAAACATCAGCTCTAGATGACCTTGGAAATTGGCGATTCCTGCTCCTGATATGTGGACACAGTTATGTCTATGCTACCGTAGGGTCTAGCTGAGGTTGTCCAGCTTTATGTTGGACACCCAGCACGAGCTGGTTGATCTTATTCTTGGGCACAGACCTCTCTGGCCCTGGGGTGTGAAAGAGATCTCATCTGCATTGTAAAGTCTAATGCTACCTTTTGATACTGTGGGTTTGTCCCAGAATGACCCTCAGTGATTTAAGCCTAAGAAAAATTCTTTTGGCTCCAGGGCTTTCAGCCACAGTAACCTCAAAGGCAGTTTCAGCGCTGGCATGTGCAACAGAATTCTGCTGGCCAGGGCAAGGGGAGGGGTGGTACTTCCAGTGTCCAGCCTGTCAGAGCCCCTTCCATGGTTGCAGGGTGCCATTCCAGTGCCTGTCTTGGCTTCTTGTCTGGGAGTTGGCTGTATCACTTCTTTCCACAGTGGTTCGGTATTACTTTGGACAAATGGGTGTCGGAAGTAGTGGGCAAGAGGTTGCCTCGACTTTGAGGCTCTCCCACTGTACCACCCCGAAACCCTTGGGAATCTTGTATGCCCCAGAGCACGCTGGCCATGCTCTGGGCTGACACTACTGACTTATCATTATCCATGGAAGCTGTGGAATGGTCCAGGGGTGTGGTCCTCCAGACCATTCAGGTCAGTAGTGGTCCCCACTCAGGTGATAGTTAATTGGGTGGAACTGGACTCTCTTCGTATCAGGGTCCTCCTCCATGCAGACAGGACTTCGGACCTTACATCTTTTTCCCAGCCATTTCTGGTTTGGCGCTCGTGCCCGGCATGGGATTTCCTGTGACTGCTGGGGTTCATGGAGGCTTTGACCAGTGTAGCCTGCTATGCTCAGTGGTGGATGTGCACCCTACAGTAGCAGTTTGGGTGTGAATGGTCTCGGTGCCTTGGTTGTCTGGACTAGCTGGTCTTGGTGACCCAGTCGATGTGGGATGCCATTGAGTGGTGGCTGAGCCCCCAGAACTTGGAGGCAGAATCTTTGTTTGTCCACCCAGGGACAGATGCATCTCTGGTGGGAATTCACCAGGAGACCACACAGCCCACGGGTCACCCTAGGAGTCCTATCAAGCTGCTGTAGCTCCTATCAGTGCATCTGGCTCTGATGAAATTCACCCCTTTGATTTGAGTTCAGGTCATTTGGGTCAAGACAGACAACATGACTACCATGTTCTGCCTGAACTGGCAGGGCGGACACACTCCTTTTCATTGTGTCAGGAGGCACACCACACCTGGTCACCCATGCACAGCTTGCTGGGCAATCTGCTGGCGATACTTGTCACGGAGAAAACAACCAGCTGGCAGACGTGCTCAGCCGGGCTGGAGAGAGTTCACACAAGTGATGCTTGCTTCAGGAGGTGGTAAACCACCTCTTCTCGTGGAAGAACAGAAAACTGAGGTTTCTAGGGATGTGGCTTTGTTGTTCAGTCCACATTGTCTGGCAGGTTCCTTGCCGCTTTAATTCTTGCTGGAAGGTCTTCAGGCTGGCTCCTCCCACCCACCCGGGTGGTGAAACCCTCAGCTCCGCCCCATGACACCAGATCTTCCTTACTGCTTGGAAGCTCAGGTTCCCTCCTTAGCGCTCTGCGTTTTAGGCCTGGATCCTAATCCTTCGGAATTTCTGAAAATGATTTTAAAGTTCACTAGAATTTCGTCTTCATCTTCCCTCGCGGCTGCGATGGATAAATCCACTCCTGGCTTCCGTCGGTGCCCTTGCGGGCAGAAAATGTCCTGGACCGACCCGCACTCCACGCGCGTCTACTGCCTGTGTCTTGCACACGATCCGCAGGCCTGCAATCTCTGCAAATCCTTCACGACTTCGGTTCTGGAAGACCGTGTTGCCTGACTCCAGCTGGGGTGCCCCGAGAAACGGTATCCGCCGGTGAAGTCGAAGGAGGTCCGTTGGGCGGTGTCTACGGCTGCGGGCTCCGCGGAGCAGCTGGAGCAGTTGATCGTCCTCAAGGAGGAGGAGGCGGCCCAGGCCGTGTCTTCTTCCTCCTCAGCTTCAGCATTTATCCCACTCTCCTTGGGCTCCTCCTACACTGCTTCTTTCAAGGAGCTTTGTCAGTCCCTCTCCACCAAGGGAGAAGGACCCTCAGGGACTCACACGAGTAGGTCGAAGGAAAAGGAGCCAAAAGGTAAGTCCCACTGTCTACGTTCGTGGGAGTGGGAGAGAGCCCCTTTCCTGGACTGTTGACTCTCTACTTTGGTCGAGGTTGCCGCTAAGGCTGCTGGCTTCACGGTGTCCCTGTCAGGTCAGTTGGCAGACACTCTTCTATGTGTCGAGATTTTCTCGACCCGTTGAACAGGTTGTCGACTGGGAAGCAGACACCCTTCACCGGTTGCCCGATGGTTACCGAGGACTTGCCCGTGCCTCCTGTGCGAACTCCCGGTCAAGGACTCTGAACCAAGGATGAGCAATTTCCCCGCCCCTTTACCGACCACCATTGGCGACCATGAAGGTCTCTGTCTCAGTCCTCCTCCGTGTTGGGTAGGTCCTGCCGACATCAGCAGTCTCAGTCCGGCATCCACGAGCGGCATCGCGCTCGTCCTCGTGTCCTCTTGGATAGGCTCCGGCGCAGGTTGCACATCGGCGCTATGAGGACATGATGTGGTAATACTCTCGTTAGCCGGTAATAAGCTGACTCCACCTTCTCCGCCATTATGGCTGTCGCCTAACGGATCAAGCACCCCTCAAGTGCAGTTGAGGAGCCGACTCCAGCACCAGTTGCTTGGCTGAAACCGCTGCTCCACCCATTGTGGTGGAATCACCGCCTCCTCAACCTAAGATTGAGGCCCGACCAATGATTCTCGGTCGGGTCAGGGGTGCCCCACAGGTTGTCGGTCACCCTCACCCCGATTGGCCTCGGCTAGTGGAGAGTGGCTCAGGTGCTCGGAAGCTGTTAGTGGACTCCTGGAGTCCGACTCCTTGTACTCCAGGCCCCTTGACCTGGAATCTACAGGGGTCAGTCAGTGGACAAGAGCCCATCCTGGCTCTTGGAATCCTTCGCTCATCTGAGTCCACTGGGATGCAGCTCGAACTCATACAGAACGAAGCCAGATATCCCTCATGGAGATACTGGACGGGATTCCCTCACGGAGGCCTTCCCTATGGCCGAAGCCATTGTTGACCCGACCCTGGAGTTGTGGCAGCGGCCTGCATCCTGTCCAGTGCCTTCAGCCAGGATGGCTTGCAAGCACGCAGTTCCCACCGGTTCCTCTCCTGTTTTTGGAGCACCCTCTGTGGAGGAGAGCTGGTAGCCGATAGTGTTTTCCGCGCCCGGAAATGCTCAGGACGTGGACAAAGCACCTGACAAGGAGTCCAAAAGCTGGACAACTCAGGCTAAAAGTTTACGCTGCTTCCTCCCTAGGTCTTCGGACAGGCTAACTTGGCCATGCTGGTGGCACATTTCTCACACGCCCTTATGGGTTCCCTGGATGAGGTGATTCCTCATCTCCTGGCTGACCTTCAGACGATGGTCAAGCAGGTGCGGGATCAGGAAAGGGCGATGGCCAAACGGCTTCAAACTGCTTTGGATATTGGAGACTCTTGTGCCCGGTCAGTAGCGGCCGCAGTAGCCATGCGCCGCAGAGCTTGGCTGAGGATCTCCACCTTCACGGCGGATACCCAGCACAAGCTAGCAGACGTTCCCTTCCTGGGCACCGACTTGTTCGGGCCGGGGGTGGAAGGCCATCTCCAGAGACTCTAAGTCCAGTGCCACCTTGGACTCTCACGTCTGCCCAGAAGGACAAAGGGCGCCAGCAACAGCGTAAGCCCTTTCGTCCTTCCGCCCCTGCGGCGTGTCCAGCCCAGCAGCACCAGCATCCGGGCCAGCAGGCTCGCACTTGGTGCCCTAAGGCCAAGTCTGCTGCTTCCTCGATTAGGAAGCCTGGAGGAAAGGTCCAAGTGGCTCCTCGGCTGGCCCTTCCTCCAAGCCTGCCCAGTGACGGGTTGAGGTGTCTTCCCCAACCTTGTCACTCCTCCCAGGCGCCCGGGGGGACGGCTCCGCCACTTCCTTTCCGCCTGGTCCGCTATCACCATGGACCGTTGGCTGCTGGAAGTGGTCAGCAGGGGTCTGCCTCTGGAATTCGAGCAGTCCCCTTCCTATCGAGTTGTCACCCCACGGGGGGCTACGGGTTCTGCAACCTCTCTGTTGGCTCATTGAGCCGACGTTGCCCTGCTCCTCCAGAAGGAGGTAATCAGCGAGGTGGCGGATCCTGCTCCAAACCCGGGTTTGTGTCCAGGTACTTCCTGGTCCCAAAGGAGATGGGGGGCTGGCGCCCCATTCTCTGTGCATGACCTGAACAAGTTCCTAAGGCCGCGAACCTTCAGGATGGTCACTTTGGCTCAGATCATTCCATCCTTGGAACTAGGCATGTGGTTTTGCTCTCTGGATCTCCGGGATGCGTTTTTTCACGTCCCAATCAGTCAGTCTCATCAGTGATTCCTCCGCTTCAGAGCAGAGGGATCACTTTACGAGTTCCGGGCCATGCCCTTTGGCCTATTTCCAGCTCCCAGGGTCTTCACCAAATGCATGGCAGTGGTGACAGCATTCCTGCGGTGCCGAGGGGTCCGGGTGTACCCTTGCCTGGACGACTGGCTGATTGCAGCCCCCTCCAGGTTGGAGGTGGAAAGATCCAGGGATCTGGCCCTCCAGGTCTGCTCTCAAATTGGCCTCCTGATCAGCGAGGTCAAATCGGAACTCGTGCCATCACAGGTGATTCAATTCATTGGGGCAGAGCTAGACTCTCTTCAAGCCAGAGCCCGGTTCCCGGCGGACAGGGCCGAGGTCCTTTCCTCCTTTGCCCAGTCATTTCTGGTTGGGCAGTTGCGCCCTGCCTAGGACTTCCTGTGCCTTCTGGTCCTCATGCTGGCCTGTACCATCATGGTCCATTGGGCTAGCTGGCATATGCGCCCCCTGCAGTGGGGTCTGGCCCGCCAGTGGTCACAGCGCTCCGGTCCTTTGGACCGGCCAGTGACCGTGACCCAGAAGATGTGGGACGGCCTGCATTGGTGGCTCGTCCCAGCTCATTTGCAGGAGGGTATCCCGTTTGTCCGCCCCGAGCCGACTGTCACTCTTACGACCCACGCCTCTCTGGGTTGGTGTGTCCATCTGGGGGAACTCCGGGCCCACAGCCTTTGGTCCCCTCAGGAGTCTTGATGCCACATCAACCTGCTGAAGCTTAGAGTGGTTCGACTAGCCCTCACCGCCCTTGCTCTGTTTGTATGGGGTCAGGTGATTCAGGTCCAGACGGACAACACCACTACCATGTACTATCTCAACTGTCAGGGCGGGATGCACTCCTTGCCTCTGTGCAGGGAAGCTCTCCGCATTTGGTCTCGTGATCAGCCTGGAGGCGGATCTCCTAGCCATCCATGTGGCAGGAGCCTCCAACAGTCTGGCCGATGCCCTCAGCCGGATAGGCGCTGCATCTCACGAGTGGTCTCTCCTGCTGGAGGTAGTGCAAGAACTGTTCTCCCATTGGGGCACCCGTCAGGTGGACCTGTTCATCTCCAGGGAGAATGCGAAGCTGAGGCTGTTTTACGCCCGCCCCCTTCAGCAGGGCTCACTGCAGGGGGATGCCTTCTCGAGGCCGTGAACCCCGGGCCTCTTTTATGCCTTCCCTCCATTTCCCTTGATCCACAAGGTGCTTCTCAAGGCGAAGAGGGACAAAGCGCAGGTGATTTTGGTAGCCCAGACTGGCCTCGCCAGTTCTGGTACCCAGATCTCCTTAGCCTCAGCTCCAGGCTCCTGAAGCGGCTTCCAGCCTGCCCGGACCTGATCTCAGTTGGCAAGGGGAAGGTTCACCATCCAGACCTTCAATCCCTGCACCTGACGGCCTGGTTCCTGAGCGGCTAGAGTTCCAGGCCTTGGGTCTTTCCGAAGAGGTCCTCAACGTCGTTGAGGCGTTCGGTAAGGAGTCGACCAGAAAATGCTACGCCTTCAAATGGAAGAGATTCTCCATTTGGTGTCAGAATAAGGGGTTGGACCCCTCTTCCTGTCCAATGGCTAGTATTTTGGACTACCTTTGGTCCCTTTGTCAGCTAGGGCTTCGGTCGACGACCCTTAAGGTGCACCTGGCAGCCATCTCTGCTTACTGGACGCAGGCTGGCAAGTAGTCGGTGGCGCAGGAGAAGGTGGTCGGGTGCTTTTTCAAATGCTTAGACCACATATCCCATTCGGTGTGAGAACCTCCACCTCCATGGGATCTACTGCTGGTATTGGCTAAGCTCATGTGCAAGTCATTCGAACCAATGCACAGGTGTGATATCTCTCACCTGTCGTGGAAGACCGCCTTCTTGGTGGCTATTACGTCAGCCAGAAGGATGGGAGACCTCCAGGCGCTTTCCATAGAGTCTCCTTATCTGGTCTTCCATAGGGACAAGGTTGTCCTGCGCCCCCACCCGAAATTTCTTCCGAAGGTGGTGTCGGAGTTTCACCTTAACCAGGTGTTGACTCTGCCGGTGTTCTACCCCAGTCACACCTCGGAGGCTGAATATAGGCTCCATACTTTGGACCCTGGAAGAGCGCTCTCTTATTATAAGGAGCGAACAGCTGAAGTTCGGGGAGAGGTTCGCCAGCTGTTTGTCACCTACGCTGAAGCCGCACCTGGCAGACCTGCAGCCAAGCGGACGGTAGGCAGGTGGGTCACCTCCTGCATAGATCTCTGCTATAGGTTGGCAGGCATGGAGCCTGCCAAAGGGATAAGAGCTCATTCTACCAGTCATACCGCATCTTCGGTGGCTGCTTCCAGAGACGTCGTTATCTAGGAAATCTGCAGGGCTGCTACCTGGAAGTCAGCACACACCTTCATTACCCACTACGACATCGACCTTGAGTCACGCCTGGATGCTGGTTTTGGGACCTCGGTTCTCCAGTCCTTATTTCCCAACTAGGAGGTGCGCGCCTTGCCTCCCTCCTCCAGGAGAACTGCTAGGAGTCTGCCAGTAAGTGTGGATTGAACAACATATCCACGTCCCTAGAAATACAGGTTACTCACCTGTAACAGGAGATCTTATCTGTGTCAATCTTCACCATTCATCACAGATGGGTACTGGCCGGAGATCAGGACCCCGAGGGAGCCTTTTTTAAAGGATAGGCGGCGCTGCCCTCGAGGCCAACATACTACGTGGCGCTCGAGGATTAGCCATTAGGCTGCGTCGACTCCGCCTGCCTACCAGTTCTTCGTCTCCCGCCATTGAGGTCGCCTCGTGGGAAGCCATCTGAAGAAATTTGAAGAGTTTTTAGGCCTTTAGCCTTTCGAGTTTGTTCGTTCGACAGTCCGTCGGTCTCCTGCTAGTTCTGGGTTCTGCCTCCACTTGACGTCACCGTAAGATCTTTCCATTTATTTTAAAGTATAGCGACGTCCGAGTCTGTTTTAGGTGTTTTTTCCGTAGGTCATGTCCATGATTGGAGGGCAAGAAGCCTTCAAGGCGAGTGACGCCCTATGCGTCTGTGCCCGTGCTTGGCTGCAAGTCTCCGCTACCGACCAGCATGACCGGTGTCTCGCGGTGTCTTGGCCCGCTTCACGACTATGGACTGCGCGACGCCTGCTTCTCCATGGACCACGGGTCCCAGAACAGCGCGCGTTTAAAGTAGGCGAGCTCCGCCGACTTTGGGGTAGGGTTACTTTTCGTCGGGCCAAGCGTGCTCTCGGCCTTTCCTCCGGGTCCCTCCCGGTTCTATACAGACCGAGGAGGAGGGAGCCTCGGCTCTTGTAGCTCTAGCCTGGCCGAGGCTCTTCCCGCTGGCGCAGGAGGCCCGCCCCGCTTCCCCGAGCGGGCGGGAGGCGCCCGCTTATGGCAATCGCCCTTCGGGGTGAAGGCTCCCCGTGTCGCTCCCGTGTCCAGAAGGCCTGGTCGACGCCGGTCGGGTGCCGCCGAGGCCTTTGGCGCCGTCACGGTGTCAGGCCCTGTCGGCGCCGACATTGGCGCCGATTCATCTCGCGCCAGGGCCTTGTCGGTGACCCTGGATTCAAGCGCCGCTTCGCCATGTCTCGCCTTGGCGCCGAGGTTGAGCATGATGCCGTGGGGCTTCAGAGTCGTCTGTCAGTGCCGCCTTGGTGCTCGGTGCAGCTGCGTGGCGCCGAGGAGCCTAGCGGTGCTGTGTTCGCACCGAGTCCACCTTCGAGCAGTCGGGCGCCCGCCGTCCTCGGTGCCGCCGTGGCGCCGAGGGGCCTGGCAGTGCCGCCGGCACCGAGGTTGTTGATGGGGCTGCCGCCGGCGCCTGCCTCTGTTCCTGGTACTGCCCCCGTGCCAGTGGGACTTGACGGCGCCGCAGCTGGCCCTGGCTCAGGACCTTGGCACGAGCTGCCCTGCCGCCTTCTGTCAGTTCCGCTATGCGGGTTGTGGAGGGCACGGGTGCTGCCTCGGCCACTGCTTTGACTACTGGGCCTTTTGGTAAGGTTGCCTTCCCTCGCCCTCCTACCGTTTGGCTTAGGGCCTCAGACTCTACCTCGTCGGAGTCGGGCTCGGAGTCGGACGGGCAGTCGCACCTTTCCGGGTTGTCTGCAGAGGAGGGCGAGCCGGTGGTCTCGACGACGAGTCACAGCCAGTCCCCTTCTGAGGAGCGTCAGGTTCTCCCCGAGGTCGGGGTCAGTGGTACTGACCAGCAGGCTATGGTGCGTGCCACCATTGCCATGTGACCTTGCCTTGGAGGGTTCCTTGACCCCTCGGCGGTGGTACCCCCTTCCGTAGTGTATCTCGATCGCCCAACTTTGGGGCCCATCGGGAAGTCTACAGGAGGGGAGGGTGCTGCTCCGGGTCTCCCTTTGGGGCAGCCCAGAGCTACCAGCTACCTAGGCTGGCCTCTGGGGACCAGGGCCTCTCGGACTCTGAGGGGTCGAGGGGTGTGGGGTCGGCCGTGGCCCTTCTCTGGGGTCCACCCGGCCCTGGGCCGCCGAGTCGCGGACTTCCGCCTTCCCTTCCGGTTCCTTGAGGGGGTCCTATTCTTTGGAGGCAGGGGACCGTCCTTCTGGATCTATACGGCCCCGGTCGCCTCACTGGGGGGATTCTTCTGGGCGCAGCCTAGGCAGTACCAACGTGGTTGTACAGCTGTCGGCTGCGGAGTCTTCCGGGACACCCTCCTCGGGTGTCCATGGTCCGCTCCCTAGCCCTGGCAGAGGTCAGCCGATTTCTTCTCTCGGCTCTGCCCCTATCCCTCTGCCGCATTCTCCAGCGCTCCCAGGCATTCTTGGTCCTAGCGGCCCTCTCACCTGGGAGCAGTTCAGAGCGGTGGCTGCTCGGTTCCCTGCCTATGTTAGGGCCATGGACAGCCAGGTTTTTCAACCTCCCCCCGAGCAGCCACCCTCGGAACGCATGGTGACCTCCAGCTCCTCATCCTCCTCTTCTGGGGGAGAGGAACCATCTGTCCATATCTCTCCTGCCGCTGATCTCTCCGAGTATCAGCGCTTCCTCGTGAAGATGATGAGGACCTTCACCTTTCTCCCCTGTCTGTGAGCAATCCTGAGCATGCGGGCGACGCCTTTCTAGGCATTTCAGTGCGCCACCCCTTGTGGTGCCGCCTGGCCTGCTCCCCTTTCGGGGAGGCGCCCATGCGCTTCTGGCAGAGGCCCTTCTCCGGAGTTCCTGCCCCTAGGGACCTCTGCCAGAGGTATTGCGCCTCCCGAGTCTCCAGGTTCTATGCCTCATCCGCAGTCTGGATTGACGCACCTGGACACCCCTGACGGGCTTCGAGCCCTCCACCGTGACCGGCCCCCAGATCAAGACTCCTTGGATTTTGACTTCTGGGGGAGAAGGAGTTTCTACTCAGCACGGTTGCTTCTCTCCATCTCTGCTCATCAGGCCCACTGTGCAGCCTAAAACAGGTTCTTGTGGTCAGCGCTAGGTCAGATCCTAGCTGCTTTGCCTGACTCTGAGCAAACCAGGCAAGCCATCGCACTCTCAGCACATGGCCTGGAGCTAGCAAGGCACCAAGCAAGGGCATCTTACGACGCCAGTGAGGTAGCTGCCAGGGTCGTAGGGACAGCGATCTGCACCAGGAGATCGGCGTGGCTTCGCCTTTCCCGGTTGTCACCCTTGGCCCGGCGTAGGGTGATTTGCTCCGCTCACCAGGGAACCTATCTCTTTTGCGTAGGGCGAGACGACATTTATCGGGGCTACTTCCTTCCCCCTCCGGGGACCCGTCTCGCCTCCCCACTCTTGGCCTCTTCAGGCACAGAAGGTTCCCTCTAGTGTGTCACCCACTGAGAGCTAAGGGACTCTGTCCGTTAGGGTAATGAATCAGCTTCTCGGGGCTTGGTATCACCATCTGTGATGAATGGTGAAGATTGACACAGATAAGATATAAAAATACGTACCTACCGTAATTATGATCTTTCTGTGTATCTTCACCATTCATCACAATCCCACCGCCATCCCCTGGGGTTTCAGTCTCTGGATCCTCCTCCCTCTGTGCCTACCCCTCTTTTTGAGCGGGATAAAGTTGGGACACACAGGGGTGTTAGTTTCTTCCCTAAGGGGTACAGTTCGAGTGGCACTCCTTCTCTACTACATATCTTCACTCCTACGTGGTGAGAGTTGGTGGTTGCACTCCTTCTGTTATCCATCTTTTAAAAAAAAAAAAGGGAATCCCTTTTTCACCAAATATCTTTACAGAGAGTACTGAGTCCCTGTACCCGTCCTTCCAGAATAGCCAACTCTGCTTTTGGGGTATTGCCAGTTATTCTGTGCCTTGAATTCTGGCAAATGAGCTTTGCTACCCTTGCAGTACCTATACAGTCTGGTGACGGACAAGGGTCCTGGATCCTTGTTACCTCTCACTCTCTCCTAAATCTCTCTCCCCACCCCCTTCTTCCTTTTCCAGAGATTGGGGCCCTACCCAATCCCTTAGTCTTACTTCTTCTATGCTGTCCTCTCAGTCGTTATTTCTCCTTTTAGTTCAGTTTTTCTTCCTTTTCTGTCCCTTGGATTCTCTTGTCCCACCCTCCATCCCTTCCTCTTACCCTCCGGCACTCAGAACTGGTAGGCAGGCGGAGTCGCACGATTCAACGGCTGATCCTCGAGCACCACGAGTAAGTCGGCCTCTAGGGCGGCGCCGATGCTAAGGCCGGCTCCTATCCTTTAAAAAAAAAAAGAAGTCCTGTGGGGTCCTGATCTCGGCCAGTACCCATCTGTGATGAATAGTGAAGATACACAGAAAGATCATAACTACGGTAGTGCACGTAATTTTATTTCTAGGAGTGATATATGTTCATCCACACAACCCACCCGACCTCCCCAGCTTCGGACACGCAACCTGGCTTCCAGCGGGCTAGATCTCGGCCATGGGGTGAGCCGAGCGTTTACCACCCGGGTGGATGGGAGGAGCCAGCTTGAAGACCTTCCGGCAGGATTTAAAGCGGCAAGGAACCTGCCAGTAAGTGTGGATGAATACATATACCACTCCTAGAATTCCTGTTACAGGTGAGTAACCTGTATTTTTTTTAGTAGCTGATGTAACCCATTGTTTCATATTTAATTCCTGACATATAGCAAGAAAGTTCCCTTTTTGGCTAGAAGCTGAAAAAGTCTCAGTCAATAGCAGGGATATTAAAGTCATCTGTAATAATAACATTTCCCAATTGGCTGGCTAGTTCAAATTCAGAGAAAATAGCATCCATGATTGTAATAGGTGAATTGGGGAGTAATGACCTATAATTAAGAAATTCTGATCTGGTAGGAAACGTTTAACCCATAAAGTTTCTGTAGGTCAATCATGTGTTTTTACAACAGTAGAAATATCTGTAACGCTGATTTTATTATTAATAAAATAGCCACTCCCTCTCACCTTACTGTCCTACCTGTTTTGTAAGAATTGAGTGTACCTGGTAGGTGCTCAACCTAAGCTGAGTTATCACCCCATGTTTCACAGGCAGTGATGATGTCAGCATTATTTTTGCTGCCTTATACTGAAGTTCAGCATATTTGTTGTTTAAACTCCTGACGTTTATACTTAGAAACTTTAGATTTTGACACGAGAGATTGTTTGAGTTAAGAGATGAGGTAGAAACCCTCGTCTCCCTGCTAATGACTAGTTTAAATGATCATTTATGATAGACGAGAACTGTTTACTTAATAAAGCATTTTCCCGCCTACTAAGATGAAGACCATCTGAACAAAACAATTCTGGTCATTCACAGAACTCCTCCCAGTGGGTAATACATGTGATGTTTTGCTGCAAAAAACAATGGCCTAGTCAATTATTAATACTGTGAATTTTAGAATTCAACAAAGGGGAAAACCTAGGAATAGGTAAAATCTCAAAAAAATAGATGTCACAACCTAATTTGGTCAATTTGTCATTGCTACATAAGTCGATTTGATATGTTGGATAGAATCATAATAAATATTACTGGCTCCTACATGAATGATACAGAGGATTTGGATCCTATGAGCTGAATATGTTGTCAGCCATATATGTGTTATGTCTGTGATTTTAGCACCACTAAAACTGGAACAAGCCCTATTTAGCTTGTCTGGTTCACAAATGGCCCTATCCAAATGTTTTACTATGGAGTCACCCACTACAAATATTTGTCTGGATAAAATGTCACCTCTTGGATTATTTAATGAAGTTACATTTTCAGAGGTGATAGTTTGTGAATTATTAGATGAGAGATCAATTAAAGGAAAATCCGGAGTTAAAGTTGGGGGTGGTGATATCAAAGGAGTAATACTTTGTGTACCCATATTACAGACCACTGGATCCAAAGATATAGTGTCATTATTAAAATTTTCAGTGCATGGATCAGCAGGGTCAGTGGAAAGAAAGGACAAAGGATCAAAACTATTTTGTAAGGTGATATTAAATTGTTTAGCCTTTCTTCTTTTTTTTTTCACAAATTTTTGAAGTTTGAACATTATACCAGATGGAATCGTCTACACAATTACTCTCACTGAAATCAGTTTCACGCGCTCTTCTTTTTTTGAAGTTTCAGCTGGGAGAGAGCCGATAGTACTAATTGGAATGGTGTTGCTAATAACTGCAGGAGGCAGTGAGGTAGGGGCAGCAGGGGAAACAGATTTTAATACATCAGATGGTACAGTATCTTTGGGGGCAAGGCAGTCATTCACTGCTGTGGGCTGTGAATCAGGGGCAATAGCAACGGTAGAGACAGAATCAGGTCCATTGCTAGTATGAAGAAGTTTTTTGGACAACATGTCCTGACTAGATTTGAGCGCCACTAGGCGCTTATAAAACATATTAATCTCACATTGCAGTACCACATTTTCAATACATTTGGGCCACTGAAAGGATTGATTTTCAAGCAAAGTAGCATGTAAACTAAACATGTTACAGGACCTGCATAGATGGGCAGCTTCACCATTCGTGGTAATAATACTGCATGGATCACACAGGGGCTTGAGATGGATGTCATGATTTTTCCAGAATATAGAAAAGTGCAAATCAGCCCTGGTAACTTCCTTAATCATTAAACAGAAGTACTATGTACACTGCTATCAGGACAGTGAAACTATTTAAAAACTGATAGCAAACAGATGCACTGAATAAATGTTTTTTACAGCACTAAATATCTGCTGTAAACCTCTTATCGCTTTAATAAACAGCCTTTTCGGTCAAAATATGTTAAAGCGCAGCTGATAGACATTGTCACTTGCCCAGCATGCCAAAACGCCAAGTAGACGGCGTGTCTTTGCATCGCCAAGCCATGATTCGCCCTGCTCACAGCAGGGCTCAAGAAGTAGTGCATACGGATCCGGAAGTAACAGAGGCGAGGTCAAACCCTGTAAAACTTTTCTTCAAAATTAGCCCCAAAAGCTGCTGCAAATGACGCTGTAACCACTCATTCATGGAAAAGGCACAGTGCACAGTTAGTAAAACATTTAAAACACCTATACAGAGTGCCACATCTGATTTGTAGTCCAAGACAGCTCCGGACTACAAATCACTCTTCCTGCTACCTGTCAGTACAGGGGCAGGGCTCCAAATGCTGCTCAGCAATGTGTGTGCTAGTTAAAACAGTAGTGTGTTTTTTTTTTTTTTTCTTCGCTTTAAAAAAAAAACAGAGGGAGAGAGCCAGCAATCAGCTCCCACTGCACAAAGACAGATTTTACAGCAGTAATGTGCCCTGCTCACAGCAGGGTTGGAAGAAATAGTGTAGCATGACCTGGAAGTTACAGAGGCGGTCAAACTCCAAAAAAACCTTTTCTTCAAAATTAGCCCCAAAAACTGCTGCAAATCATGCGTTAACCACTCATTCGTGGAAAAGGCACAATGCTACAGTGCACAATTAATAAAATATTTAAAACACGTATAGCACCAAGTAAGGGCGTCATACGACACCAGTGAGGTGGCGTCCAGGTTAGCAGGGATAGTGATCTGCACTAGTCTGATGGCGTGACTTCACCTTTCCTGGTTGTCACCCTTGGCCCAGCCTAGGGTGATTGCCTCCTCTTTCTGGGGGACCTGCTTTTTCTCCTACAGGGTGAGACGGGAGCTTCAGGGGGACTTCCATCTCCCAGGCATAGGGTGACCCACCTCACCCTGACCAGTCACAGGCCTAACTTGGTCTATGATGGTGTTCAACCCCTGTGTGTCTCACACACAGGGGGCTGAGGAGAATTTTCTCCCTCAGGGAGGTACCAGGCCCCTTTGGGGGGGGGGGGGCTTGGTAATCACCCACTAGTGATGAATAGTGAAGATTGACACAAATAAGATATGAAAATTACCTACCTACTGTCATTCTTAATCTTTCTGTGTATCTTCACCATTTATCATTGCTTCCCAATCCACTTTCCCCTCTTGGGCCTCAAACTCTGGGCAGTGCCTCCCCCCACTTGTTTTTCCCCAATTGAGGCCATTGGGGACTATGTCCTGCTGGTACCTCATCCTCTGGTCCTCTCTTAGAGGTAGGGGCGTTTCTTTGCAGGGGGCAAGCAGAGCTGCTTCCCCTTTAGGAGAGAGCTTCCTGTGGCCCTCTTCCTAGGACCATGGTGGGGTCTGCCCTCAAGGAGACCCGGTCCTCCCGGAACCAGTTCTCTTGTGCCCCCAAGGTATGGGGTAGGGAGGCCCTCCTCTGGGTAGTGAGGAAATCTGAGGGCTCTGGGGACCTTTCTCTCTCTTTACCTTCAGGCACTTAATTCACACCGATGGCTCCAGCAGAGTCTATTTTTCTGGGCAATGCCCCTTTTTCGTACAGGCCTTTTCCTTTCAGCTCGGGGGGGGGTAGGATTTTCTTTCGAAGAGCGTTTCTTCGAGATGGAAGGAGAACTCTGCCCCATGGTGGGTTCTATCCCTCATCCTAGCAACACTTTGAAGCAGAAGTGGGAGACCTGCAGTTCCTCCATTTTTTGGGGCTTAAGCCAGATTCTTGTCTCCTGATCCTTGGCACAACACTTAGTCACTCTTCTCAAGTCGCTGCACTCCACTCTCTGGAGAGGCATAAAGTAAGCTGAGGGAGCAGGTCCTTGGGACACGACTGAGTTGAGGTTCCTCTCCCTTTGACCTTTTGGTGCCCTTCTTGGGAGAGTTGGAGGGGGTCTCCTACCTCCTTCCTTTTTTTCTCCTATTTTCTTTCCTGTCTTCTTTCTCTTATCTTTGCTCGCTTGCCCAGAGGATAGGACCCCCTGTTCCAGACCTCTAGAGTAATTCCTTTCCTCTCACTCGGCCTTCTCTCTCTTTTCTGTTTATATCTTTTCTTTTGTCTGTCTCTTGAGCCCCTTGCCCCACCATCTCTTCTCTATCTCTGATTTCTTCACTCTCCGACGTATGCAGAAGTGAGGTGAGAGGGTCGGCGTGGTTACTGGCCATCTCCGAGCGCCACACTGTGCGATTGGCCATCAGCGGCGGTGCATGCTGGTGCCGGCCCTCCCCTAAAAAAAAAATTGCTCCCAAGAGGGTCCTGATCCTCCAGTCATAACCCACCAGTGATGAATGGTGAAGATGCACAGAAAGATAAAGAATTACGCTAGAAAATGTACTTTCATTTACTGGTGAGTAACCTATATTTACTGCATGCTTGATGCTCTCCTATTTTGTGTCCTTCCAGTTGGCTTTCTTTCTGAAACCTCCATCTGTCTTGTTAGCTTGGTCAGAGCTCTGGTCTCCTGTTCTTGTCAGTATGGTACAACTCCAGGCTTATCTCCTGCAGGAAACTGAGGAGAAACGGGGCTGCCCAAGTTACATAGGCAGCACCCACGTACATCAACGCGGGTGGCCTCTGCTAGGCAAAAGTTTCTGTTTGGTAGTGATGCGGATGGCTTACAGTTCCAAGGGTGTGGCTGTATGGAGGAGAGTCCAGATCTACAGTTACTGTTCAGTAACTAATCTTTCTACTGCTAGTATTCAGGTCACATCTGCATGATACTCCCAACCTTCTGTGGTCAGGCTTGCAGTTTGTGTCTGTTTTTCCAGTGTCCAGATCTGAGAGCAGTTGTGGTGGAGATGGAGGATAAGTAATTGAGTGGTAGGAGGGGTCGAGCTACAAGACTGTTTCCGGTGACTGAAACTGGCCAGGATTATGCCCAAGTGTGGATGTGAACTGAATACTTGTAGTAGAACTATTGATCTTACTCGAGATACAGCTCTTGCAGCAGGTTACACCATTAGGACTGAAGCGGCGGGCGCCAGGACCCCGGAGATCTTTTCTAGCTAGCTATCTTCAGCGAGGGACCGCCCTGATGTCGGTCCGCCTCCGGCGTCAGGCGTGTGGCAGGGGGCGGTCCTTACCAGAATCCCCAGTTCTTTCCCGCCGAAAGTGCATGCCTCGACCCTACGGTTTAGTCTAGCGACGGCAAGCGTGGTTTTGAGAATTTTGTTGTGGAAGATTTCTACAATCAGCGTGACCTGTCTGATGTCCTCTCCGATAGCCGGCCATTCCTCCAAATCTTGGCGTCTGGCAAACAAATCGTATAAAGACTCAAGACTCATGTGCCCGTGCCTGGGCCCAGACCATTTATACTAAGGCCTGCTCCCTGTGCCAGGGGTTCAATAGCCGCACCAGGATCCGCCGGCAGAAGGCCCTTCAAGCGTACCTCCTAGAAGAACAACCGCGGGCGATGTCGTCCAAGGGGGATTCGGCGCACCGGCACGGCGAGAAGAAGAAGAAATCGAGGGATCCTGCCCGGTCGCCGGTTCGGGCCTCTGAGTCCCGGAGCTCTGGGTCTCGGTCGGACCGCTCTCCTTCCAGGGCCTCATCTCTGCCCCCTGCTGCGGTGCCCGCCACCAAGCCCGCTCAGGCCTCTGCCGCCAGGCCGTCGTCTTCATCTTCTGCCCAGAAGGCCGTGGCGAAGTCGGGGGAACGCCACCACCACAAGTCGGGCTCGCTCCTCGGCCCCGCGCCCGGGTCTTCCTCTCCCGGAAGACCTTGGAGCTTACTCCGTTGAGGAAGCCGGTGGATCCGCGCCGCCAGACTGTTGTCGGTCGAGCCACCGTTCCTCGAGCTGGACGCCGGGTCGTCGTCCGCCGCCCCTTCAGCGCACCGGACGTCGGTGGGGGCCGGCGTCTGCGCCACCTGAGCCGAGGGCTCCTGAGCCTCCGACGCCGGTCGGACAGGAGTCAGCCTCCGACGCCGGTCGGACAGGAGTCCCTCACCGAGGAGGATTCGGCCCAGCCCGATGACCAGGCGGGCGTTCGAGCGCTGCGAGAGTCTCCCCGGGTCCTCGCCACCGCCCGAGGCCCCGTGGAGCCGGCGCTGGGACCTGCACGCCTGCCCTCGACTCGGAGCCGACGTCGGGCTGTCCTTGGCCGAGGTGAAGGACCTTTACCTACTGGTGGGATACCATCAGGAAGGACGTGGTACCCCCAGTCCTTCCTCCTCCTCCTCCTCCTACTCCAGCTCCGGCCCCACCTTCACCTGTGGGTTCAGCTGGCCGTTCTGTCCCCAGGGAGCCTGAGACTCCTCCCAGGGGCCGACATTCTAAAAGGAGACCTCCGTCCAGATCTTCGTCTCCTGGATCACCCAGCCCTAAGAGGTCCAGGAGGCGACGTCGGTCGCCGTCGACGGAGGGCACGGGATCATCCTGTTCATCATCCAGATCCCCATCTCCGGTCTCGCTTCCCTCGCCGGACCCACGTGAGACTCCAAGGTCTCCTCCGGACGATCCATCCTTCATGGATATAATGAGACATATCCAGGAGAACATGGGTTGGGAAGCAGAGGAACTTGACCCCGAAAGGTTACGCCTGGCAAAATACCTTCGGCAGAAAGACCCTAAGCCTGTGGTGGTGCCACCCTTGGTGGACACTTTCGTGGACGTCACCAAGGCTGAGTGGAAGGCCCACATTCGCTCCCAGCGGTGTCAAGAAGGCTGACTGTTGTACAGGGCCCCTAGGGGACCAATACCTGTCACAGCACCCTCTGGCTGACTTCCTGGTGATCACAGCTCACATGATCGGGTCCCAGAGACCGCAACATTTGAGCACCCTGCCACTGGACCCGAGTCCAAACAGCTGGACTCTTTGGGGAGGCGCACTTACTTCGCGACTTGTGCCCTCAGGTCCCTGAATTACCTTACCCACATGGTGCAGTTCCAGAAGCCCTGTGGGAGCAGAGCCTAGAGGCGCCGAGAGGCTGCGGGAAGGTGAGCAGAAGAGGAGATGCTTCAGCTTCTCGGACGGAGTTCAGATGTGGGGACCCAAGTCTTAAAGAGCGATATGATTCAGCGGACTCGTCAGCCAGGCGGTTGCTTCAGGTGTTTGCCTCCGAAGACACTCTTGGCTCCGTGTCTCCGGGTTCACCCCAGACGTCCAGAAAAACATTATGGACGCTCCCTTTGAAGGTGAGGTACTGTTTGGTAATCCGTCGGAACGTATAATTACCAAACTCCAAGAGGCTGGAAAGGCGGTCCGGACAGTCAGGCGATGTACGGCGAGGCTTGGCTCCTTCGTAGGAGCCAAGGCCCGTTCGTGGGCGGACTCAGAGGCAGCAGCCCGTTCCGCCACACAACAAAGGGCTCTGGCTTGCGAGCCCAGGGGAAGCAGCCCGCCAGCAGGGGTCAGCGCCTTCGGCCACCCAGCCGCGGGTCCTTCAGCCGCCACAGCATGACTCCTTTCCGGCCCCCGCCCTCAGGATCAACGGGATGTTTTGGTCGGGGGTCGCATTGCGAACTTCCTGTCGGGATGGCAGGCGATAACCACCGACAGGTGGGTACTTCAGCTGGTCAGCAGAGGCCACTTTTTAGAGTTCGCAGAACAGCCACCCTCGAGGCCTCCTCTGCTCTCCCGGTACTCTGGTCAGCACCGCGACTTAATTTGGCAAGAGGTGATCGCACTCCTGGACAAGGGGGCGATTTCAGCCTGTCCCAAGAAACCAGAGGGGACTAGGGTACTATTCTCACTTCTTCCTGGTTCCCAAAAAGACAGGGGACCTCCGTCCTATTCTGGACCTAAGCGACCTCAACTTGACAGTCGCATACAAAAGGTTCCGCATGGTGACCCTTCCGGGTCTAATTCCCATGCTAAAACAAGGCGCCTATTTAGCGTCCTTAGACATGCAGGATGCCTACCTGCACATTCCCATAGCTCAAGCGCATCAGAGGTTCCTGCGCTTCGAGTTCTTAAGCCACCATTTCCAATTCCGAGCTCTTCCCTTCGGGCTGTCATCCGCTCCAAGGGTTTTCACCAAGTGCATGGCAGTCGTGGCAGCTGCTCTAAGGAGGAAGGGCCACTGTGTTCCCGTACCTCGACGATTGGCTTCTCATGGCCGTCTCCAGAGAGGCGCTTCTGCAAGCGATCCACGACACTCAGGTCCTGTTCGGATCACTTGGGATTCTGATAAACCACGAGAAGTCGGTCTTGGTACCGTCGCAGAACCTGCAGTTCATAGGTGCAGTGCTGGACACGGTCCAGGGGAGGGCTTTCCTCCCAGTCGACAGGGCGGAACGCATCAGGTCCCTCATACAGGACCTATCAGCGAATCAGACCGCTCCGGCCAGGTCGGTCCTTCGCTTGCTCGGTCACATGGCTGCGGCTATTCCCACGGTCCCCTCAGCTGCTCCACATGCGCATAACGCAGTGGACGTCAAGGCGGTGGGACCAGAGGCAGACCATCTGCAGCATCCAGTCAGAATCACGAAACCAGTGGTTCAGGACTGGCAATGGTGGTTAGCCCTCGGTCGCCTCCAAGGGCGCCCTTTCGCAGCGCTCGCCCCCGAGATAACCCTCACCACAGACGCTCAGGTCTCGGGTGGGAGCTCACCTGGATGGGGTGAGGTCTCAGGGTGTATGGAGTCCGCTGGAAGCTCATCTTCACATCAGTGTTCTGGAGATGAGGCGGTGCTCTATGCTCTCAGGCTTTCAGTCCATGATCCCACCGTGTACCATCCTGCTTCAGACGGACAACACGGCGGTGATGTACTACCTCAACAAGCAAGGAGGCGCACACTCTTACCCCCTTTGCAGGGAGGCCATGAGAGTGTGGGATTGGGTAATCGGACACGGCGCAAGCTTAGTCGCGGTACATGTTCCCGGCGTGGACAACACGATCGCGGACGGTCTGAGTCGCTCCCAGGCCAGAGTCCACGAGTGGGAACTTCTTCAGGAGGTAGCAGAGGATCTGTTCCTTCGATGGGGAACTCCAGAGTTAGATTTATTCGCATCCCCATCCAACGCAAAACTGCCCAATTTTTGCTCGCTAGATCCAGGGCCTGGAGTTTTCTGGCGAGACGCGTTGTCCCTCTCCTAGAGAACAGATTCCCACGCTTCCCTCCTTTCCGCTGATCCAGAGAGTTCTGCTCAAACTGCGAGGGGCGTGGCGTGTTTGATTCTGGTGGCCCCATTATGGCCCAGCCAAATCTGGTTCCCATTGCTGGCGCAGCTGTCCAGGAACCCCCGCCCACTACCGCGCAGTTCTCACCTTCTGTCTCAGGAGCAAGGTTCGTTATTGCATCCGGATCTCGGTCTTTGAACCTGCACGCCTGGCTCCTAGAGACGTAGCCATCATGCGACACGGGGTCTCGCAAGAGGTCGCAGAGGTACTCTCTGCTGCCAAGAAGCCGGCTACTCACGCTACTTACGCCATGAAATGGCGCCGATTCTGTCTATGGTCACGGGCTCGTGACCTTTCTCCTTTAGGTTGCCCTGTGGGGGCAGTCTTGGACTACCTCCTCTCCCTTTTTCATTCGGGGTTAGCCTACTCCTCTATTAAGGTACACCTTTGTGCTATTTCGGCCTATCACCAGCCGGTGGGCCAGCGCACCATTGCTCAACTGGACACCTCTCGGGAGTTCCTGAGAGGGGTGCTGCACCTTAGGCCTCCTATTAAAGATCTGGTTCCTCCATGGGATCTTCTTTTTGTTTTGGAGCAACTCACGCTCCCTCCCTTTGAACCAGCCGCGGATTGCGAGCTACGTTTTCTGTCTTGGAAGACGTTGTTTTTAGTTGCAGTTACTTCAGCCAGAAGGATTTCTGAGCTTCATGCCCTGATGTGTAAGGAGCCTTATTTGGTTTTTCACCTAGACAGAGTGTCTCTGAGAACGAATCCTAAGTTTTTGCCTAAGGTGGTCTCAGCTCTGACCTTAAATCAGGATATCGACCTTCCGGTCTACTTCCCGAACTACTCCAATAGAGGAGAGGCTTTGCTCCATACTTTAGATGTTCACCGCAGCCTGAGGTATTACCTCAATAGAACTAAGTCCTTTCGGGCTTCTGAGCAACTTTTCGTGTCCTTCGCACAGAGAATGAGAGGTCGGCCAGTGTCTAAGCAATCCTTATCCTGCTGGCTTGTGCAATGCATCTCTCATTGCTACCAATCCAAACAAAAGCCCCTCCCGGGTTCCATCCGGGGCCATTCCACTAGGGCGAGCCTTACTTCTTTGCAGCTCTCAAGAATGTCTCAACCTCAGCTATTTGCGCTAAGTACACTTGGAGCTCTGTGCATACCTTTATCAGGCATTACAGTTCGATATCGCCCAGGCTAAGGGCTGGTTTTGGCCAGGCAGGCTGCAGGACTCCTGTCCTGAATCGGGGCCGGGTTGGTCCTCCTCAGTTTCTTCTTTTTCCTCCTCCCGTGTGAAGGGGACAAGCTTTATTGCTTGGGAATCAGTCCTATTGAGGTAACCTGCTGCAAGAGCTGTATCTCAAGTAGATAGTACAGTTACGTAAGAACTTACCGTAACAGTAGATCTTCGAGAACAGCTCTTGCAGCAGGTACTTCCTCCACCGTGTCCCCTTGAGGAAGTCTTCGCTCGCTGTTGCTCCTCTTAAAAAAAAAAAAATGATTAATGAGAGAGGAGTGAAGGTGAATATTCAGCCAGCCAGTCTGAATGTCCAGAGAGCAGGAAGTTATTTCCTTCCGCATGGCTGGGCGAGCGTAGGAGTCGGATATTCACCTGTAAAGTGAATGCTTTTTTCATCCCGGGGTTTTCTTACCCTTTTTTTGCCTTCTGACGGTGGATCCTCGGTCTCCCCCTCTATTGCAACCTCTGGCGGGAGTCTCCGCAGGAGAACTGGGATTCTGAGGGACCGCCTCTTTGTACCACACGCCTGACGCCGGAGGCGGGACCGACGCCGGGGCAGTCCCCTGCCGAAGATAGCTAGCTAGAAAGATCTCCTGGGGTCCTGGCGCCTGCCGCTTCAGTCCTAATGGTGTAACCTGCTGCAAGAGCTGTTCTCGAAGATCTACTGTTACGGTAAGTTCTTACGTAACTGTACTTTACAAGTGACCGCTTCCTAACTCAGTGGGCTTTTCCGGACAAATACTTTAAATCAATGAATAAATAAAATGTGTTTCCAGTATGTCAGCAAGACAAGTGCGGTAAAGCAAATTGAACATTTCCCCTTTTTCCTCATGTTTGTGGAGCATTAATTGGGCTGGCAGTATAGCCCTAGAGGTTAGAGGAATGAGGTGTGAGCGAGGTTGGTACATCCAGCAGACTAGACTTGAGTTTGATTCTTACAACCTCCACTTGCATACTTTGTGACTCTGAGCAAGTCACTTAACCGCTCAGTGCTCCCAGGTCGCCCCTGAAAATGGGCACTTGTGCCTAGTGGGCCTTACCCGGTTACCAAAGACTAAAATAAAAAAATAAATAAATAAAATTAATGACTTAAAGCATTTAAAGAATGTTTACTTGTTGTGGAACTGAGCTAGTCATGGAGGTCAGGTACTTTTCTCTGGGGAAGGAGGGTGCGAGACACCAGTGTTTACACCCCCACCCTGGGGTCTGTCGACCAAGGACCATTGGCTTTGTGAATGCAGCTGCTTGCCCAGCTAGAAGGAAGGGTTCAGCCATAGCAGACTAATGAGCAGGGTGATGGAGATGTGGGTAAAAAAAAAAAAAAAAAAAAAGTTTTCTTAAACTGCAACAAAGGCTCAGTTTGCCCATAATAGATCTTTCTGTGGTAATTTGACTCTATAATGTGATGTATGCCTTCAATTCAGTTTGTTTTTTATTTAACCAGAAATACACCATTGAGGTAAGCTCATTTACAAAGTGGTCGTGGGGGACAAGGGAAACATACATGGAAAAAAAAATCACAAAACAGGAGAAACAACATTGGCATACGTAATGTGCAAACAGTGATACTAGCACAACATTTGCGAAGAGTACAAGTCTAAGAATAACAGAGTTAGCAATAACTGAGTTTGAATTTAGGCTACGCTGATGGGGACTAGGTAAGGCAGAAATATACAGAACGGGCACATGTGAAGAGAGAAAAGGGAGTCTTTGCTTGTATTTTTATGAGTTCATCAATGTGAAGAGAGAGAGAGAGATTCTGTGGTCCAGCCAAAGCCAAGATATTTAAATTTATCAACAACCTCAGTAGTTTCTCCCAGTGTGGTGGTAATCTGGATTCGGGTGAAGGGTTTTTAGGTCGCTCAGTTTATCTTGGTGGGAGAATAACATTACTTTTTTTGGTGTTGAGCAATAACTCAAGTGGAGCAGGTCGTATTGCAACAAGTTAAATACTTTCTTGAGTTCTAGGCAGGCTTTGTCTAATGAAGGTTTAGCGATGTATACAATCCGTGCCGTCAGTGAAATAATGAACACTAGCATTGGTAACTCTTAGATCAATGTTATTAATGTATATTGCAAAGAGAAGAGACCCAAAGATAGAGCTTTGAGGGACCCTCTTGCAGGGATTGGGGGGAGAGAATCACCTTGGGCAGTCACTTGTTGCTGCCTGCCAGTGAGTATGAGGAAACCAATTGAAAGCGTTACTGTCGATACCTAGGTTGCTAATCAGGGCTGGGGAGCAGGGAATGATTAATCGTATCGAATGCTTTACTCGGGTCCAAGAAAAGCACACAGAGTTTTTAATATCCATTGCAGTCTGCCAGTCCTTGGCCAAAGCAGAAATTGTACTATGGGCAGGTCGGAAGCCAGATTAGATGGGATTTAGGAGTTTAGCATTCTCTAAGTAATCTCTGAATTGGACATTGACTATTTTTTCTAATAGCCTAGAAAGGGTGGATAATAGAGAAATGGAGCAGTAATTATTAAGATCGAAAGGATCATTGGATTTGAGGAGGGGTGTAACGTGCTACCTTCCAGGCAGAAGGAAGCATGCCATGTGAAAGAGAGAGATTAAAAAGGTGTTAGATATTTGGGGGGGGGGAGTTGGGATGAAGTAGCCGAGCTTCAAGTAAAAGGGGTCAAGACAGTCAGCACCCGCATTTTTATTGGGATCAAGGGCTAGAAGTAGATCTTCCACCTGCTTTAAGGAGGCCGTACTGAAGCTGAAGGTATTGTCAGTGGATTTGGTCACCTGATATTGTGGCAGAGCAATGGCGGAGCAATTTTGCTTTCGGGGGGAAGAGTCGCAGGCCAGACCAACTCTAGCAAAGTGATTGTTAAGCTGATATAGGATGACTAACCTGTCTGTATAGGTAATTCTGTCCACACAGATTTTGGGGGGGAGGGGCTGTGTCCCTCTACCTTGCAAAGGACATGCCAGAACTTAGCAGCAGCATTTTTGGTGGAGTCAAGTGAGGTTTGAAATCTACTTATTCTGTTCTAGCCAGTTTAGTACACCTGTTTCTAGTTGCTCTGAAGGCAGTCCAGTCTGAGGAGGATTTGGTGGTACAAGCTTTTTTCCCCAAAGTAAGTCTCTGGAGTGCAAGGCAGCCTTAATGAAGGGAGTGAACCAAGGGCATGCTCTTTTTTAGCTTTCAATTTCACCAGGGAACATGCTTAGTAATGACACTGAGCACTAAGGAATGAAACAAGGAGGAGCTTCAAGAACTGTTTTAGCAAGGTAGAAATCTTGCCATCTGATTGCATTTAGATCAGACAAAAGTCTGCAGAACTGAATTTACGACAGTTCCTTTTGAGTTTAAAGTGGGGAAGGGATCCAATACGTGGCGTAAACCTAATACTTGCGATAGCCCTATGATCACTGATGTCATTGTCAAATATACCAGCATGAGATATTTTGTGAGGTTTATTGACTAAGAATATATCCAGTAAGAAACTATTATCAGGTGTCTTAGAATTCATGCGAGTAGGCTCTGTTATTATCTGTGTATATCCAATTTCATCACAGAGCTCTTTTAGCAATTTTGAAGGCAGGGGAGAACAAATTCATATTTAGGTCCCCTATGACGATAGATTCAAAATCGTTACTTGGGGATAAATCACAAAGATGATTCAGTATTTTAATACCCCCAGAGGGTGGTCTGTAGCAGCCAGTCACGTGGATAGATTCAGTGGAGTTCTCAAATTCTTCAGGCTCTGACAGGGAATTTATAACTATGGCTTAAATTTGTTAGCAATGTTGATAATACCCTGCTCGGCTAATCCATCCTAAAAACATTATAAGATGGCAGGTTAATGGCAGAGTCAGGGGTGGAATTACGGAGCCAGGACTCTGTTATAACAAGTACATCAGGGGAAATATGGAGGGCCCATGCCTGAATCAAGTCAAGTTTTTTCAGAAGACTGCATTCCGGAGTGACTCTAACAAAAAATGAGCATTAGGAGCCTCTTTCATGAACTTTAGTACATTGTTTTAATATGTATTTCTCCTCTGAAAGGGAACAGTGGTCAAGGAATTATGTGACTGTCCTGAAGATACTATATCTTTGCATAGTTTTGCTGAGCAGTGACAAAATGTACGTATTTCTCAGCAGGAATGAACCAGTTTGGACAGATGAATATCCCAATGCCATCAATGGGACAGAGATCAACTCCTCCTCTGCAGCATCCTGGACAGATGAGTCAAGCTGGGCCTATGCCCCAGGTAAGGGCTTTACTGGACAAAAAGTAAAACAGGGTTTCCAGTACAAACTTGGAAGGGTTTGAGCATCTGTTAAGCAGTAGTGATTTGATGCATTCTTTTGGTGAGTTTTTTTTTTTGGGGCTGTCTGGGGTGAGTTCTCTCTTAAAAATGCTTAAGAATTATGCACCAAATGGGACATTCTGATGAGGTTTCAGAACTCCATACTGCAGCAGTCCTGTCACACTTTATTTTTTACCCTTCATTTTACCTGGAGAGAGACACTAAGCTGAAAACTTGTTTACAGGTGCAACCTGGGCACAAGGAAGTTAAGTGAATTGCTCAGGGTCACTCAGTGTGCAGGTGGGGGCTATGGGATTCAAACCCAGGTCTCCAGGTTTGCTGCTCAGAGCCTTAAACCACTGCACTATACAGCCTTCATAGACTTCCCTGAATTCCTTGGGTCTTGCAGTTAATACATCCCATACATGCTGTCTAATCTTCATTCCTAGTTCTGTTCTTTGTATTTGTTTGCACTTTGTGTCCTCCTTCCCTCTACCAGTTTCTCTTGTCTGCCCTGTTTGTGGGAGGCTTACAGCACAAGAGCTTTGAACCTGAATACCCAGGTTTGAATTCTACCACCAATGCTTACTCTCATTAAGACTCTGAGATACTTAACCCTTGCTGTGCCACGGACTGATATCAGTCCGGAATTCCTATACATTCTAATTCTGTTGGCAGCCTAAGGGTTAAAGCAGCAGTATTTTAGGGATGGCATCGCTATCAGTATTTTCAGTCCATCTGTAGTTGGTAGACTGCTCCCTACCCAGCTTGGAATCTTGTGCTGTCGAGAGCATGGCTGTCCAGCAGCTTTGACGTTTTCTCCATTTGGTTTATAATATTTGGATTTGTTCTGATCTTGATAGTGTAGACCATTTTCAAAATGCGGCCACATTTTGGTCATGTAACTGTAAAAAAAAAAAAAAATTGCTAAATTTCTATTCTTAATTCCAACTTTATCAGATACTGTATGGTCATGCTTAGAGTGTATTGTCATTGCATAATAATTGCCTGTAGTAGTAGTTTCAGAATGGGAGTTGTATGCTTGACTGATGAATGGAAGTTTACCTTTAAAAGTTCTTGCAGTGGAAGGTAGTGGTGCGGGAAGGGGCATGGAAGTACATCAGTATCAACTGTGTGTACCAGCATGTCTAGAGACGCTGTACTGGAAACTTCTTCCTTTGGATATAAAACATGAATCTGAGAATGTTTTTGTATGCACAGATGGGCTTTCCATCTTCCCGTATGCCACAGGCAGGTGTTGGACTACCTTCTGCACAAAGTCAGTTCTTGCCTCAAAATCCATTCCCAGGATCTTCCCCAGGAATGAATACCAACAGCATGCAGATGGGAACCCCTAGCAACCAGCCTCAAATGCCTCAGGCCCAGATGCCGAATTCAGTTTATTCCGAATATCTTTTCTCTACAACCTGTTTCAGTGTGTTGAGACAGGTTTAAAATTAAATTTAAAGCTACTCCATTCTTTATAACTGAGACAGATTTTATTTAGAGTATATATTTGGCTCTTAGTCATCTGCCTTTAATGGATATTCCCTAACAGAGGTAATAATCTACAGAATGTGATGTCATCTTTGGTAAGGTTGATGACTTCAGCTGGGGAATAATAATTGGGAGCGAATGTTCCAAGATCCCTGGTTTGGAATGTTGTGCAGTTAGCTTCTGCTGATGCCAACTTTTATTTTTGTTGATAGCAGGAATCACTATATGTATATGTGTGTGTGTGTGTGTGTGTATGTGTGTATATATATATATATATACACATATACACACATACACAGCACACTAAGCTGAAAGCTTTTACTGGAGTGACCTGGGAGCACAGGGAAGTAATGACTTGCTCAGAGTCACACAGTATGCAAGTGGAAGCTGTGGGATTCAACCAGATTTGCAGCTCAGAGCCTTAAACCACTGCGCTCATACTGCTTCCTAGGATGCCACTAAGGACGTTAATCCTAACCCCCACCCCCGAGGCATCTTTAGTACAAAATTCCTTAAGGAAGCTATATGACTTAACCTCCCCAATTTTGGAAAATTGCATAACATGGTTTGGTTTATATCACAGGACAGTCCAGCATCAAACTTAATTAAGGATTGGTGGGTCTTTCAAATTTAGATTTTGACTTACAAAAAGAAAATGGTTTGGACAATTGGTTTGATGCTTGAGATTAAATATGGTTGACCCATTTTTGCGTTTCATGATCCTCATAGCACTAAGACCTGTCAGGGCAGATTTCTCCTGTTTGCCACCTTGGATTTTAGACACTGGTGGACCTTTTCTGTAGCTAAAAAAAGTTATAATCTTGGGACATGGATATGTTCCATCCACACTTACTGGCAGGTTCCTTGCCGCTTTAAATCTTGCCGGAAGGACTTCAAGCTGGCTCCTCCCACCCACCCGGGTGGTAAAACTCTCGGGTCCGCCCCATGACGCCAGATCTTCCTTACTGCTTGGAAGCTCAGGTTCCCTCCTTAGCGCTCTGCGTTTTAGGCCTGCATCCAAACTCATCGGTTAAACTGAAACTTATTCTTAAATTTTCTAGACTTCGGTCTGTTTCTTCCTTCGGCGCTGCGATGGATAAGTAGACTTCCGGATTTTGGCGGTGCCCATGCAGGCAGAAAATGTCTCTGACCAGTCCGCACTCCATGTGCGTCTATTGCCTTGGACTCGGATCACGATCCGCAGGCCTGCGAATTGTGCAAGTCCTTCTCGGTCAACGCCCCCAAGACCGTGCTGACTGCAACTTGGGTGCCACGAGACGGTTCCTCTGCTGAAGTTCAAGGAGTCTGCTGGGCGGTGTCCGCAGTGGGCTCGGCTGAGCAACTTGAGCAGATCGCCCTCGAGGAGGAGGCGGCCCAGGCCACATCTTCGTCTTTCTCGGCCGTAGCATTTATCCCGCTGTCCTTGGGCTCCTCCTACACGGTTTCTTTTAAGGAGCTTTGTCAGTTCCTCTCTACTAAAGGTGAGAGTCCATCGGCACATTCTTTTCGGTCCAAGAAGGACTCAAAGGGTAAGTCCCACCGTCGGCGTTCGGTGAGGCCGAGAGGTCCCTTCCCCGGACAGTCGGCCTCTACTTGTCGAGGTTGCGCTAAGGTCGCTGGCTTCAGTGTCTCCGTCCAGGTCAGCGGTCGAGATTTTCTCGACCCGCCAGACAGGCTGTCGACCGGAGAAGCTGACAACCCTTCTTCACAGGTTCCCCCGGTGGAAACCGAGGACTTGCCTGCGCCTCCTGTGCCGGATTCCCTGGTTAAGGTTCCCGAGCCGAGGGAGGAATGGGTTTGCCCCTCCCCCCCACCCTCGGAAATACCTATGATCTCAGACCTCTTGGTCCAGCCGATCCCGCAGACACCGCAGTCTCGGGTCTGCACAGAGGAAAGCGGCGCCGTCGTTCCCCCTGCCTTCTTCCTCCCAGGAAAGCTTACAGTGCAAATCGCTCAACGCCACGAGGACTTGATGTGGCAGCAGCTCCTTCTGACCGGAACAAGCTGACCCCGTTGCCTTCCCGGCCATTAAGTGGCTGTCACATGAGTGGTCAAACAACCCTCGTGTTCATCGAGAGCCGAAGCCAGCGCCAGGTGTTTGACCGAAACCAGCTGCTCCACCCATCGTGGTGGAACCCCGCCTCCACAACCAAAAACTGGGGCTCCGACCAAGGATTCTCGGTCAGGTCATGGATTGCCCCATCGGTTGTCAGTCACCCTCATTCCCGATCGCCCTTCGCAGGTGGAGGGTGGCGCAGGCCCTCGACAGCTGTTTGCAGACTCCTCAGAGTCTGACGATAACTCTTCCCTGTTCTCCAGGCTTCTCGACTTGGAGTCCTCTGGGGGACAGTCGGTGGATGAGAGCCCATCCTCGTTCATGGGATTACTTCGGCTCATCTCAGAATCTACTGGGATGAAGCTCGAACCTGTCAAAGCGGGCCAAGTATTCCTTCACGGAGATACTGGACCGAGGGAATTCTTCTACGGAGGCCTTTCCTGTGGCCGAAGCCATTGTTGGCCCGGCCCTGGAGTTATGGCAGTGGCTGGCTTCTTGTCCAGCTCCCTCGGCCAGGATGGCCAGGAAGTATGCTGTTCCCACCAGCTCACTCTTCGGATTCTTGGAGCACCCCTCTGCGGAGGGGTTGGTGACCGACAGCGTTTTCCGGCACTCCGGAAAGGCTCGAGACGTGATCAAACCACCGGATAAAGAGTCCAAGAAACTGGACTACTCCGGGCGTAAAGTTTACGTTGCGTCCTCCTTAGGCCTTCGTCAGGCCAGTTCGGCTGTACTGATGGCACACTTTTCCCACGCCCTTTTGGGCTCCCTGGATGAGGTGATTCCTCATTTCCCTGCTGACATCCAGACTACGGTCAAGCAGGTGCGGGATCAGGGAAGGGCGGTGGCAAAGCAACAGCTCTAAACTGCTCTCGACAGTGGAGACTCTTGTGCCTGGTCAGTAGCTGCCGCAGTGGCCATGAGCCGCAGAGCTTGGCTGCGGATCTCCTCCTTCATGGCGGATACCCAGCACAAGCTGGCAGACATTCCCTTCCTGGGTACCGACTTGTTCGGGCCCGGGGTGGAAGGCCATCTCCAGAGGATCGAGAAGTCCAGTGCCACCTTGGACTTTGTCACGTCTGCCCAGAAGGACAAAGGCCGCCAGCAGCAGCGCAAGCCCTTTCGACCTTCTGCCCCGCGCGCAAGTCTGGCCCAGCAACACCAGCATCAGGGTCAGCAGGCACGCACTTGGCACCCCAAAGTCAAGCCTGCAACTTCCTCCAGCAGGAAGCTGGGAGGAAAAGGCCCAGGAGATCCCTCGTCCGGTCCTTCCTCAAAGCCTGCCCAGTGACGGGTTGAGGGGTGTCGCCCAAAGCCTCGTCACTCCCCCTTGGGGTCCCCCCCATGGGGAGACAGCTCCACCACTTCCTTTCTGCCTGGTCCGCTATCACTGCGGACCACTGGGTGTTGGAAGTGGTAGGGAAAGTCTACCTCTGGAATTCGAGCAGGCCCACCTTATCGGGCCGTTGACCCCACGGGGCTATGGGTCCTAGACTTGTCGGCTCATCAGCCGACATTGCTCTGCTTCTCCAGAAGGAGGTGATCAGGAGGTAGCGAATCCTCCACCAGACCCAGGGTTTGTGTCCAGGTATTTCCTGGTCCCAAAACGGACAGGGGCTGGCGCCCCATTCTAGACCTACATGACCTAAACAAGTTCCTAAGGTCTCAAAACTTCAGGATGGTCACTCTGGCACAGATCATTCCATCCTTGGAACGAGGCATGTGGTTCTGTTCTCTGGACCTCCAGGACGCATTCTTTCACGTCCCAATCCGATCTGTCCCACCAGCGATTCCTTCGCTTCAGAGCAGAGGGTCCTCTACTAATTCGGGCCATGCCCTTCGCCTCTCCAGCTCCCAGGGTCTACACCAAATGCATCGTTGACAGCATACCTGCGTGCCGGAGGGTCCGGGTGTACCCTACCTGGACCACTGGCTGATTGCAGCCCCCTCCAGGTTGGAGGTGGAGCGTCCAGGATCTGGGCCTCCAGGTCTGTTCTCAGATTGGCCTCCTCATCATCGAGGCCAAATCAGAATCTCATGCCAACGCAGGTGATTCAATTCATCAGGGCAGAGCTCGACTATCTTGAGCCAGAGCACGGCTCCCGGATAGGCTGAAGTCTCTCCTCCTTTGCCCAGTCATTTCTGGTTGGACAATTCGCCTTGCCTGGGACTTCCTGCGCCTCCTGGGCCTCATGGCGGCCTGCACCAGCGTGGTCCCTTGGGCCAGCTGGCACATGCCCTTCAATGGGGGCTTGCCCGCCAATGGTCACAGCGCTCCGGTCCTCTAGACCAGTCAGTGGCGGTGACCCAGGGGATGTGGAACACTCTCCAGTGGTGAATCGTTCCAGCTCATCTGCAGGAGAGCATCCCGTTTGTCCGCCCCGAGCAGACGGTCATTCTAACGACCAGTGCCTCTCTGATGGGTTGGGGTGCCAATCTGGGGGAGCACAGAGCACATGGCCTCTGGTCCCCCAGGAGTCTCGATGCCACATCAACCTGCTGGAGCTTCGAGGGTCTGACTAGCCCTCACCGCCTTTGCTCCGTTTGTACGGGTTCAAGTGGTCCAGGTCCAGACGGACAATACCATGACCATGTACTACCTAAACTGCCAGGGCGGGATGCACTCCTTGCCCCTTTGCAAGGAAGCTCTCCGCATTTGGTCCCTCGTGAGCAAACTGGAGGCGGATCTCCTAGCCATCCATGTGGCGGGAGCCTCCAGCACTTTGGCTGATGCCCTAAGCCAGATGGGTGCTGCATCTCACGAGTGGTCTCCTGCCGGAGGTAGTACTCTATCTATTCTCCCAGTGGGGCACTCCTCAGGTGGACCTGTTTGCCTCAGGGAGAATGTGAAGCTGAGGCTGTTTCATGCCCCCCAAAAGCAGGGCTCGCTGCAGGGATGCCTTCTCGAGGCCGTGGACCCCAGGCCTCTTCTACGCCTTTCCTCCATTTCCCTTGATCCACAAGGTGCTTCTCAAGGCGAGGAGGGACAAGGTGCAGGTGATTCTGGTAGCCCCAGACTGGCCCCGCCAGTTATGATATCCAGATCTCCTCAGCCTCAGTTCCAGGCTCCCGAGGCGGCTTCCAGCCCACCCGGACCTGATCTCAGTTAGCCAGGGGAAGGTACTCCACCCAGGCCTTCAATCCCTGCACCTGACAGCCTGGTTCCTGAGCGGCTAGAGTTCCCAGGCCTTGGGTCTTTTCCGACGAGGTCCTCAACATTGAGGCATCCCAGAAGGAGTCGACCAGAAAATGCTGTGCCTTCAAATGGAAGAGATCCTCCATTTGGTGTCAGTATAAGGGGTTGGACCCTTCCTCCTGCTCCTTGGCCAGCATTCTAGACTACCTGTGGTCCCTTTCTCAGCAAGGTCTCCGGTCGACGACCCTTAAGGTGCACCTGGCAGCCATCTCTGCTTACCGGGAGCGGGCCGGACAGCAGTCAGGCGCAGGAGAAGGTGGTTACGCCAAGGCCTTGATCACAGATATCCCCTCCGCACGTAGAACCTCCACCTCAGTGGGATCTACTGCTGGTATTGGCTAAACTCATGGGCGTTTATTTGAACCGATGCACAGGTGTGACATCTCTCACCTGTCGTGGAAGAGACCGCCTTCTTGGTGGCTATCATGTCAGCCAGAAGGATGGGGAGAACTCCAGGTGCTTTCCATTGAGTCTCCTTTTCTGGTCTTCCCACAGGGACAAGGTTGTCCTGCGCCCCCACCCGAAATTCGTTCCGAAGGTGGTGTCGGAATTTCCCCTTAACCAGGTGTTGACTCTGCCGGTGTTCTACCCCAGTCACACCTCGGAGGCCGAATATAGGCACCATACTTTGGACCCTAGAAGAATGCTCTCTTCTTATAAGGAGCAGACGGCTGAAGTTCGGGGAGAGGTTTGCCAGCTGTTTGTCACCTACGCTTGAAGCCGCACCTGGCAGACCTGCAGCCAAGCGGTACGCAGGTGGGTCACCTCCCGCATAGATCTCTGCTTATAGGTTGGCGGGCATGGACTCCCAGAGGGATAAGAGCCCATTCTATCCGCCATATCGCTGCATCGGTGGCTGCTTCCAGGATGTTCCTATCCGGGAAATCTGCAGGGTGCTACCTGGAAGTCAGCACACACCTTCATTACCCACTACCACATCGACCTTGAGCACGCCCGGATGCTGGTTTTGGGACCTCGGTTCTCCAGTCCTTATTTCCTAAGTAGGGGTGTGAGCCTGCCTCCTCCTCCCAGAGAACTGTTAGGAGTCTCGTTAGGTGTGATAGAACATATCCATTCCTAGAACAATACAGGTTCTAGGGACATGGATATGTTGTTCATCCACACTATTGGCAGGTTCCTGCCGCTTTAAATCTTGCCGGAAGGTCTTCAAGCTGGCTTCTCCCACCCACCCGGTGGTAAACTCTCTGCCCGCCCATGACGCCAAGATCTTCCTCACCGCCAGCTTTTCAGGTTCCTCCTTAGCTTCTTCGCTTTAGAGTGGATTCTAACCTTCGGTTCGTCTGAAACTAGCTTTGAAGTTTTCTGAACTTTGATCTTCATTATCTCCGGCCATGGCGATGACAACTCGATCCTCGGCTGGAGGTGCCCTTATGGGCAGAAGATGTCCAGGACGGATCCGCACTCAACATGCGCTCACTGCCTCGGCCTAGACCACGCACCCGCAGGCTTGCGAGTTGTGCCGCTTTTTCGCCACCGTCCTGGAGGATTGCGCTGTCTGACAGCTCGCTGGCGCCCGGTAGCGCTACCTGCCGTAAAATCAAAAGAGGCTCATGGCGGCAGTCCGCGGCGGCTGTCGGGCTGGAGGCTCATGGCGGCATCAGCTTCGAGGAGGCCGTGGCCCAGGCCGCATCTTCCTCTCCTCGGCCGCTGCATTTATCCCGCTGGCTCTGCTGTTCCTAGTACTCGCTTCGCTCATGAGGTTTGCCAGTCCTTTCACTTGAGCGAAAGGGCCATCAGGACATTCCTCTCAGCCCAAGAAGAGGAAGTCGGCAGGTAAGTCCCCACTGTCATGCCTTACATGGGGAGCGGAGAGGTCTCCTTCCCCGACAGCCGACCGCCGACTTCGTCGGTTGCGCTCAGGCCGCTGGCTTCCACGGGCGTCCCCGCCAGGCCAGCCTGCCGAGACACCAGCCGACACAGTCGAGATATTCCTCGACCCGTCGGATGGGTTGTCGACTGGTGAAGCCGACAACCCTCTCCGTTACCCTGGTGGAGACCGAGGATCTGCGCGCTCGGGCGGCAGTCCCCGGATAAAGTGTCGAGTTTAGGAAGAGCGGGAGTCCCCGCGCCCTTCCCAGGCCCGCCTCGGTTACACCAAGGGTCTCGGTCCAGACTTCATCTCGTCAAGCTGCCCTGCCGACATCGGGCGGTCTCGGTCCCGGCACCGAAGTAAACAGCGACACCGTTCCTCGTCCTCCTCCTCGGATGAGGAGGAGGCTTGACTTAGTTGTGTCGTATATTACGAGAGCTTATGTGGCAGCAGTTACTGTTGTCCGGGAGTAAATCGACTCGGATTCATCCCCTGGCATCAGTGGTTGTCGCTCGAACGTCGCAGCAACCGCTCGCTGCGGTCGAGATGCCCATTTCTGGGCGGTTGGTTCGGCCGAGACCAGCTGCCCCACCGATTGTGGTGGAACCTCCGCCTTCACAACCGAAGTCTGGGGCACCGACCAAAGATTCTCGGTCGGGTCATGGCCTGCCCCACAGGTTGTCGGTCACCCTCACTCCAGACCGTCCTCGGCAGGTTGAGGGTGGATCAGGCCCCAGGCAGCAGTTCGCAGACTCTTCGGAGTCCGATGACGACTCCTCCCTGTTCTCCAGGCAGGTCGACCTGGAGTCCTCTGGGGGCCAGTCATTGGACGATAGCCCATCGTCCTTCATGGGTCTGCTTCGGCTCATCTCGGAGTCTACCAGGATGCAGCTCGAGCCCGTGTCCAAACGGGCCAAGTATCCCCTGATGGAGATACTGGACCGAGGGGATTCTCCCACGGAGGCCTTCCCTGTGGCTGAGGCCATTGTCGGCCCAGCCTTGGAGCTTTGGCAGCGGCCTGCTTCCTGTCCTGCGCCCTCGGCCAGGATGGCCAGGAAGTATGTGGTCCCTACGGGCTCTTTGCACGGTTTCTCGGAGCACCCCTCTTCTGAGGGGTTAGTCACCGATAGCGTCTTCCGGCATTCCGGAAACGCTCGGGACGTGGATTAGCCCCGACAAAGAGTCCAAGAAGCTGGACTATGCCAGGCGCAAGTGTATGCTGCGTCCCCCTCGGCTTCCGACAGGCCAGCTCGACCGCGCTGATGGCACACTTCTCCCATGCCCTCATGGGCTCCTGGATAAGGTCCTCCTCATCTCCGGCCGACCTGCAGACCATGGTCCGCCAGGTGGGACCAGGGTAGGCGGTGGCGAAGCAGCAGCTTCAGACTGCTCTGGACATAGGTGATTCCTGTGCCAGATCAGTAGCGCCACGGTGGCATATGCACCGTAGGCGTGGATAAGGATATCCACCTTCACGGCGGATACCCAGCACAAGTTGGCGGACGTCCCCTTCTTGGGGACTGACCTCTTCGGCCATGGAGTGGAGGGACACCTCCAGCGGATCGAAAAAGTCCAACGCACTCTGGAGTCTGTCACCTCCGCCCAGAGGGACAAAGGCCGCCGTCAGCAACAGCATAAGCCCTTTCGTCCTTCGGTCCCTGCAGCATGACCGGCCCACCAGCAACAGGGCCAGCAGGCTCACGCCATGCCCAAACCCAAGCCAGCGGCTTCCTCCAACAGGAAGCAAGGAGGTAAAGGCCCAGGAGGTCCCTCGGCCGGTCCCTCCTCCAAGCCTGCCCAGTGACTGGTTGAGGGGTATCACCCCCCAACCTCGTCACCCTTCCCTGGGTTTCCCCCGTGGGGGGACGGCTCCGCCACTTCCTTTCCGACTGGTCCGCTATCACCACGGATCATTGGGTGTTGGAGGTGGTAGGGAAGGACCTGCCTCTGGAATTTGAGCAGACCCCTCCTTTCGAAGCCGTCGCTCGGGTCACGGGTCGAGCCTGCTGTCGGCCCCAGCCGGTATATATTGCCCTGCTCCTCGAGAAAGAGGTGATCTGGAAGGTATGGATCCTCCTCCAGACCTGGGGTTTGTGTCCAGGTATTTCCTGGTCCCAAACGGATGGGGGCTGGCATCCCATTCTCGACCTGCACGACTTGAACAGGTTCCTAAGGTCTTGGACCTTCAGGATGGTCACTCTGGCTCAGATAATCCCATCCTTGGACAGGCGATGGTTCTGTTCCTGGATCTCCAGGACGCGTTCTTTCATGTCCCGATCCGTCCGTCTCATCAGAGATTCCTCCGCTTCAGAGCAGAGGGATCCCTTTACGAGTTCTGGGCCACGCCCTTCGGCCTCTCTCTAGCTCCCAGGGTCTTCACCAAATGCATCGCAGTGGTGACAGCATTCCTGCAGTGCCGAAGGGTCCGGGTGTACCCCTACCTGGACGACTGGCTGATTGCATCCCCCTTCAGAGAGGAGGTGGAGCGGTCCAGAGATCTGGCCCTCCAGGTTTGCTCTCAGATTGGCCTCCTCATCAACGAGGCCAAGTTGGAACTCGTGCCGAAGCAGGTGATACTCCATCGGGGCAGAGCTCGACTCTCTTGAGCCAGAGCTCGGCTCCCGGTGGACAGGGCCGAGGTTCTTTCCTCCTTTGCCCAATCATTTCTGGTTGGGCAATTGTGCCCTGCCCGGGACTTCCTGCGCCTCCTGGGCCTCATGGCGGCCTGCACCAGCGTGGTCCGTTGGGCCCGTTGGTACATGCGTCCCCTTCAATGGGGACTGGCCAGCCAGTGGTCTCAGCTATGATCCGTTGGATCAGCTGGTGACAGTGACCCAGGAAATGTGGAACGCCTCCAGTGGTGGACCGCTCCAGTACATCTGCAGGAGGGCATCCCGTTCCGTCCGCCCTGAGCCGACGGTCTCTCTATCGGCCGATGCTTGTCGCTGATGGGTTGGGTGCCCATCTGGGGGGCACAGGCGCACAGCTTCTGGTCCCCTCGGGAGTCCATGCCATATCACCTGCTGGAGCTCGGCGGTCCACCTTGCTCTCGCCTTCCTCCGTTTCTACGGGGTCAAGTGGTTCAGGTCCAGACGGACAATACCACGACCATGTACTACCTAAACCGCCAGGGCGGGACGTGCTCCATGCTGTTATGCAAGGAAGCTCTCCGCATATGGTCTCTCTTGCGCAGCCTGGAGGCGGATCTCCTAGCCATTCATGTGGCAGGAGCCTCCAACACCCTGGCCGATGCCCTAAGCCGGATAGGGGCTGCGTCTCACGAGTGGTCTCTCCTGCCGGAGGTAGTACAAGATCTCTTCTCCCATTGGGGCGCGCCTCAGGAGGACCTGTTTGCCTCCAGGGAGAATGCGAAGCTGAGACTGTTCCATGCCTGCCCCCCTCAGCAGGGGCTGCGCTGCAGGGGATGCCTTCTCGAGGCCGTGGACCCTGGGCCTCTTCTCGCTTTCCCCATTTCCCTTGATCCACAAGTGCTCTCAAGGCGAGGAGGACAAGGCGAGGTGATTCTGGTAGCCCCAGACTGCCCCGCCAGTTCTGGTATCCGGATCTCCTCAGTCTCGGCCCAGGCTCCCAAGGTGGCTTCCAGCCCGCCGGACCTGATCTCAGTCAGTCAGGGAAGGTATTCCATCCGGACCTTTAATCCCTGCACCTGACGGCCTGGTTCCTGAACGGCTAGAGTTCCAGGCCTTGGGTCTTTCCGACGAGGTCCTCACGTCTTTGAGGCGTCCCATAAGGAGTCGACCAGAAAATGCTATGCCTTCAAATGGAAGAGATTCTCCATTTGGTGTCAGGGAAAGGGCCTGGACCCTTCCTCCTGTTCCTTGGCAAGCATTCTGGACTACCTGTGGTCCCTTTCTCAGCAAGGGCTTCGGTCGACGACCCTTAAGGTGCACCTGGCAGCCATCTCTGCTTACGGTGCGGGCCGGGAAGCAGTCGGTACAGGAGAAGGTGGTCTGGCGCTTTTTCAAAGGCCTTGATCACATATCCCCTCCGGTGCGAGAACCTCCACCTCCGTGGGATCTACTGCTGGTATTGGCTAAGCTCATGGGCAAGCCATTCGAACCAGTGCACAGGTGTGATATCTCCCACCTGTCGTGGAAGACCGCCTTCTTGGTGACTATCACGTCAGCCAGAAGGATGGGAGAGCTCCAGGCGCTTTCCATCGAGTCTCCTTATCTGGATGCTTTGGACCTAGAAGAGCGCTCGCTTATTTTAAGGAGCGGACGGCTGAAGTTCGGGGAGAGGTTCGCCAGCTGTTTGTCACCTACGCTGAAGCCGCACCTGCAGACCTGCAGCCATGCGGATGATAGGCAGGTGGGTCACCTCCTGCATAGATCTCTGCTATAGGTTGGCGGGCATGGAGCCTCCCAGAGGGATAAGAGCTCATTCTACCCGCCATACCGCTGCATCGGTGGCTGCTTCCAGGGATGTCCCTATCCAGGATATCTGCAGGGCTGCTACCTGGAAGTCGGCACATACCTTCATTACCCACTACCACATCGACCTTGAGTCATGCCGGGATGCTGGTTTTGGGGCCTCGGTTCTCCAGTCTTTATTCCCTAAGTAGGGGGTGTGCGCCTTGCCTCCCTCCTCCCGGAGAACTGCTAGGAGTCTGCCAATAAGTGTGGATGAACAACATATCCATGTCCCTAGAAATACAGGTTACTCACCTGTAACAGGAGTTCTAGGAATGGTATATGTTGTTCATCCACACGAACCACCCGACCTCCCCGGCTTCGGTCACATAAACCTGCTTTCCAGCGGCTAGATCTATGCCTTGGGGCGGAGCCGAGAGTTTTACCACCCGGGTGGGTGTGAGGAACCAGCTTGAAGACCTTCCGGCAAGATTTAAAGCGGCAAGGAACCTGCCAATAAGTGTGGATGAACAACATATACCATTCCTAGACCTCCCGTTACAGGTGAGTAACCTGTATTTTAACTTGACCCCTAGTATTTCTGGTTGTGATGAGTAGAACTGTGCATCTGTTAATATTCTTAATGTGGATGTAGATAGTGATGGGGACTGTATTGGTCCGGTTTCAAAATGAGAAGGGAAAGCCACTGTTAATTGGTAGTGTAGGGAAGGAATCCACCTGTTTTGACATATTTTCTAAGCTAGTCATACTGCTGTAGTCTGGAGACTTTGGAAATATTAATACTAATTCTGTTAGCAGAACTACAGACAAAAATTGAAAGACTGCTGAAAGCAGATTGTTATACGTGCTTATTTTTACGGCTGCAGTGGGTGTAGCCCTGCAGATGTCTTGCAAGCACAGTAGAGGAAAGGGAGCTTTCTGGATACCGACCAGACTTGTTAAATAATGGAGGTGAATGGCAGTCACTCTGCGTTCACCTCACTATTTTGCCCGTCAGTACTGGTCGAAGACGGCACTGTCTGCCGTGTCCAGGATGGCGTCCGGTGTTCCCTATGCATGTGTATGACTGCACATGCACACTGAACTCTGGTGGCACAGTCCATTTTCAAGATGGTCTCCGAGTTCTCTGTGCATGCGATGACTTACGAATGCTTACTGGGCTCCAGCGCCATCTTGGACACGGAAGACTGTGCCTGTGTGCCACCGGAGTTCAGTGTGCATGCATGAGTTGTAGATGTGCAGAGAACTCTGGCCACCATCTTGGGCACGGCAGAGAGTGCCGTATTCCATCCGCATCTTTTGCTGTAGCTGCACTGGCTGAGGTCAGAGTTTATTTTTCTTGGGCGAATCTTAAGTAGCAGTGAGTCTTTGCTGAGCATGTCTGTTGTAGTTCAGTTGCTCATTGTGTTCTAACGAACTGCTGACTTTCTTTTGACAGGCCCAGATGCGATTCAGCTCTTCCTGCAAGCAGTCCAGCCACTATAAGTTCAGGGCCCCAAGGGGCCCAAATGCACTGCCCATCCCATTCGCAGCCTCCCCTTCACCAGAATTCACCGTCCCCAGTACCAAGTCTCACACCAACACCTCACCAGACACCACCAAGCATAACCTCTCAGCAGCCACAGGCACCAGCGGTAACACCACCAGCAATGCAGACGGGACCACCACAAGCTCAGGCTTTGCAACCACCTCCAAGGCAGACCTCCACACCACCGCAGACGCAGCTGCCTCCACAACTGCAGCCTCAACTACCAGTCACCCCTACATCAGAACAGCAACAGACATCTTCGCAGTCGAGCATGACTTCCTCTATACCCACACCAACAGCACCACTGCAGCCACAGCACTTCAGTTCACCTGTAAGTAGACAATTTGTCATTGCATAGAACCTGATTAGAGGCAATATGAAACAGAAGTTTGGAATGTAAATTAAAGACGTGAAGCTTGGGCACGTACAAATTGGAGAAGAAGAGCATTGGGGTGACGTGATATTAGTTTTTAAAGCCAGTACAAATGAAGACCTAGGAAACAATCTGAATACAGTATTGAATTTTTAAATAATAAAAGGGAAACCAGGTGTTATAAATTACAACTAAAGGGTATACAGTTTAAAACTGAAAGAGAAGAGCATGATTATTGCAGAGAGTGGTGAGAATCTGGAATAGTCTACCATGGAGGTGGTGGAAAGTAAAACTATTAACAGTTTTAAGCTAGGGCTAGACAAACATCTGGTAAAAATGGGCATCAGTGGTTACTGCCATTGAAAAACAGCGGACAAGATACATGGGCTATGGTGCCTCTTGTCTATTTCCTATGTCCCTATGTTCCTGTGACTGGCTGCAGGCAAGGAAGGCTAGCACTTCCTTTGTTGCTGACCAGTTGATTCTTTAAAGTGCATTCCATGCCACAGTTTAAAACTGCCCATCATAAAGGGCTGCTGACAAATTCATATAGAAGCGCCAGCTTATTATATCACCCCTGGAGACCTGTGTTTCAGTCTTAATTCTGAAGTGAAAGGGTTTGACCTTCCAGTTTGGGTGGTTGTCCTTGGAGACAGCAGCCCAGTCATGTCAGTGCAGTTCAGGATTTGTTCAAGCAAGACCCTGGAGCTAGTGAGCATGGAATTACTCTTTCTTCTGAGTGATGAGACCCTGCAATGCAGTGAAGGCTACACTGACCCACCTTCACTATACCAGGCTTGCGGATATACAGACATCTTGATTGCTCATTACTTGTAGCCTCATTAGTGCCAAGTTCATATTCAGCAGTGGGTAGATTATTCCCCTCACAGTTCTTGAAAATTTGAATTATAGGGGTGTGAATATGGTTCACTTATCCACACTCTGGCAGTTTCACTGGAATGATGTTTCAAGCAACATGAAGTCTCGCTGTATTCTGACTATTGCAGTTAGCCCCAGCCTTTAAACTGCCCCGGAGAACAAAGGGTTAACTTTCTATGCAGAGCTCGAGCTCGGTTGAGGTCTCTGTCTGGAGCCCTTTGAAATCCAACCGTCAGATTCTTTACTCTGCCTCACTGGACAGTCGCTCCGGAGATTTCTCCTTCAGCTCTGTTCAGAAGTCAGTTAAAGTCTCGGTTAAATTGTCTGTTTTTACTGAATGTATTTCCGTATAGTTGGTTCAGTCTCTGTCTGTGGTACCGTGAGTACTAGATAGGTTTCGTTCTAATTTTCTGTGTGGAAATTGTAAACTGTTAGATCGGTTTGGCTGAACCGATCATTTGTATTGAATCCTTGTGTTTTACTTTAGAGTGTGGTTATCTGTTCTAAAAAAAAAAAAAATGTTTTGAACGCTTTTTTTTTCCAACACTGGACACGTTAGGAACCGATAAGGAGTCTTGCCTGCATGTTGCCATGGAAAGGGTAAGTTTGGTTTGGTTGGCCATGTCTGAGAAACCCAAGAAAATAACCGGGCCCACTGGGTTTCAACACTGCAGTGAGTGTGGAGAGGTCTTTGCTTAGGCCGACCCCCACTCCACCTGTTTATTGTCTGGGGTTTGAACACCTCGATACAGACTGTCAAATTTGTAAAAATTTTCCTAAATCTGCCCTTGGAACGAGATTAGGTAGACTGAGGGAAAAGGAGGCCGAGAAGTCCGCTGACCGGGATGGCCAGCCCGGTTCGGTTTCGACTGAACCAGAAGGAGTGCCCTCTGACCAGGGCGATACTTCTTTGGGCAAGAGGAGAGCCGATCCTGAGGGGTCGGTTCCTGGAAAAAGGAAACGCAAAAAAAAAATCGACCGGTTCGGATCCAGAGGTTCATGTTCCGACTGCCGAGGAAATGGCCAGAGTGATTCAAATTGTGGAATCGCTTTGCCCGGTTCCGACCGATCCAACACCTTTTCGCAGGGGTTCGGTCCGTTCCCCCAGTTCAAGATTATACTCTTGAAGATTTTTATGAACCGGAGTTTGAGGAGGAGGTGGAGTAGTGCAGGCTGCTGCCTGTGATAAGGCAACCATTCCCTTGGCTTCACAACTGCCAGACAGACTCCAGGAAGGTTGATGCCATGGCAAAAAATATATCAGGCAGGCAAATTATATGGCCTGTACAGCCAGGTACCAGAAGTCCAGGTGGGACACTGTACTGGCACTGGCTAAACAGGCCTCCCCCCAGCTAGCTAAGGAGCTGGAAGAGGTGGCTGCAGATGAGATTGAGGCATCAAAAGTACAGTTTCAAGCTGCTTTGGACTCCAGTGATGTCATCAAGAGTCATGGCTACATCTGTGGCTCTTCGGAGAATGGCTTGGCCCAGATGTACTAGCCTCTCGCAGGACACCCAGGCTAAGGCCATGGATTTTCCTGTAGTGGGTAATTCTCTGTTTGGGGAGCAGACAGAGAATTACATGAAGAAACTGGACGAGTACAGGTCCACTTATAGGAGTGCTCAGGCCAAGGAGAGGCAAGCAACTCCTCAAAGGCAGCAATCTAGGGGCAGGCCTTTTCATAGGCCTTTTTACCAAGCACAGGCCTCTTCTCCCTTTTCACAGAGTGGGTTCTTCAGAGGGAGAGGCAGAAGGGGGATGAGCAGGGCTGCATCCCTCCTCAGCCTAAGGCCCCTGCCCAGCAGACACCCTGATGGGTCTACCGGGTCAACTCTCCTATTCCAGTAGGGGCAGGCTGACTTACTTTGTCCAGGACTGGATGTCTGTTACCTCAGACAAGTGTGTCCTGAAAGTAGTAAGCCAGGGACTGGTTCTCAGCTTCAAAAAATTTCCGAAGATGACCGCTAGATCTTTTCCACCTGCAGGTCTCTCAGAAACCCTTGCCCTAGAGGCAGAGGTTTCATCTCTTCTGGCATTAGGAGCCTTAGAGAGAGTTCCTACCCTACACAGGGGCAAAGGTCTGTACTCCAGGTACTTCCTTACCCTAAAAAAGACAGGGAAGTGACGACCCATCCTAGACCTAAGATACCTGAACAAACGTCTTTTAAAACCAAAGTTCAAGATGGTAACCCTGGTAATAATTCTTCCCTAAGGCCATGGGACTGGCTAGCCTCCCTGGACCTAAAGGATGCCTATTTTCACATTCCCATCAGGTGCTCCCACAGAAAGTATCTCAGGTTCGAGTTGTCCTCAGGCCTCTATCAGTTCAAAGCAATGCCCCTTGGTCTAACAGCCCCAAGGGTTTTCACAAAGTGCCTGGCAGTAGTCGTTGCCTTTCTAAGAAGGCAAAAGATTTCCATTTTTCCATATCTGGACAACTGGCTCATAGTGGGCCAGTCCCCAGACCAAGTCGTCAGACCTGCAAGTGACCCAGCAAATGCTCACTTCTGTAGGATTTCTTCTCAGTCTTCCCAAGTCAGTTCTCGAGCCAGTGCAGCTCCTTACCTTTATAGGGGCAGAGCTGGATACTGTCAAAGCAAGAGCGTTTCTTCCCCTGGAAAGGGCAAGACTTTTTATAGAATTCGCTTCTTCCTTCAGCCTTCAGGTATCTTGACCAGCAAGACATTTCCTCCAGCTCTTGGGCCACATGGCAGCTTCTACAGCAGGGGTCCAAGGGGCAAGATTCCAGATGAGGGACATTCAGTTCCATGTGAGGGCCTTTTGGTCCCAAAGGAAGGATTCCCTTACCAAACTGATCCCAGTGACTCGGACCCTGATCCAAGCCCTTCAGTGGTGGCAGGATCAGGACAATTTTAAGGCAAGGGGTCCCATTTGTCACTCGGCCTCATTCAGTGGTCCTTACCACGGATGCTTCCCTCCTGGGCTGGGGAGCCCATCTGGGGGTCCTCACTACCCAGGGACTGTGGTCTCCTCAGGAATCCCTTCTGCATATCAATCTCCTAGAACTCAGGGCAGTTTTTCTGGCCCTGCAAGCTTTCTCTGTCATTGCAGAACAAGGTGGTTCAAGCCAGAACAGACACCACCACCACCATGTGGTACATCAACAAGCAGGGAGGCACACGGTGTACAGCCTTGTGCACAGAAGCCATGAAGTTGTGGTCCCTGCCTTATTCCCTGCAAACCTCTCTGATAGCGGTCCACCTTCCAGAGAAGGACAATGTGCTAGCAGCTGCACTGAGCAGGATCTCACAGGGCCATCACAAATGGTCCCTGGACCCGTGTTGAAGGTGATTTTTTTCAAGGTGGGGCACTCCAGAGATAGATCTGTTTGCAGCCCCAGACAATCGCCAACTTCCTCTCTTTTGTTGCAGACTCCCAGTCTTGGGCTCAGTCCCTCTGGATGCTCTGATTCTGAACTGGGAAGGGAAATTTCTGTATGCCTTCTCTCCCTTTCCTCTACTGTTCAAAGTTTGTCAAGATAAGGTCACAACCTTGCAAAGTGATTCTGATTGCTCCAGATTGGGCCAGACAGCCTTGGTACCCCCTGTTGCTGTTCCTGGCAGTCCATCTTCCTCTGTCTCTTCCCAGGAATTACTACCTGGTAACCTCCTCTCAGGGGAGGATTTGGTACCCCAATCTTCAGTCTCTCAATCTCAAGGCATGGTTAGAGTATGCAGATTTGCATGTGTCTCAGGGGGTTAAGGATATCCTCAAAGCCTCTAGAAAGTCTGCCACTAGAAAGACCTATAACTCCAAATGGAAGAGATTCAGCATTTGGTGTTCCAAGCAGCATATTTCCCCAGACACTGCTGCATTGCCTGCAGATCTTACTTGAGAAACAGCTCTTGCAGCAGGTTACACCATTAGGACTGAGCCGCAGGCATCAGGACCCCACGGAATTCTTCTAGCTAGCTATCTTCAGCGGACTGCCCCCGACGTTGGTCCCGCCCCCGTCAGGCGTAGTACATAAGGGGGCGGTCCCGCCAGATTCCCCAGTTCTTTCCCGCCGTCGACTTGCATGTCTCGACCCATTGGCTCGTTTCTAGCGTGCGACGCTCGGTTAAGTTCTTCCTTCGGGAAACAGTTCGTTTTTCGGCCCCTTTGCTGTCTGATGTCCTCTCCAACCTCCATTGAAGGCCATCCTTCGAGGTGCGCCTGTGGGAAGCAAATCCCGTTTAAGGATCCGCATTCAGCCTGCGTCCGGTGTCTGGGCCCAGACCACGACACCCGGTCCTGCTCTTTTTGCCAGGGGTTCAACAGCCAGACCCGGATCCGTCGCAGAAGGCCCTTCAGGCATTCCTGCTCAAAGAAAAAATCAGGACCATGGACGCAGCCTCGAAGGGGGAATCCTCGGAGAAGGCCCGGAGACACCCTGAGAAGCACAGGGAGAGAGTTAGATTCAAGTCCCCATCTAGGGCCTCTGACTCCGTTAGCTCCAGCTCCCGGTCCGACCTTTCTCCTTTCCGGGCATGTTCTCAGCCTCCCCCTGCAGCGGTGAAGACCCCTTCGGGCTCCTCTTCTGTCTCACAGGCCAAGACCTCCAGGCCTTCCTCATCTTCCTCTTCTAAGGCCCTGGCTAGGTCGGGGGACCGTCATCACCACCATAAGTCCGGTTCCCGCCATTCCGAACCCAACGTCAGGTCTGCCTCCTTGCTTCCTCCTCCCCAGAGAAAGACCAAAGAGCTTACCTCCTTAAAGAAGCCGTCGGACCCGGCGCCGGCCCTGCACCATAGGTCCCAGGAACCGTCGACCGCCAGACACCCGTCGCCGGTCAGGCTTACGCTTCGGGTCATCGGCCGGAGACCGACGCCCTGCCTGCACTCATTGAGAAGAGGGACCCGACGCCCCACCGACGCCGGTCAGGAGACAATTACGGAGGAGGAGCTGACCAGCTCAAGACCAGCCGGCGAACCTGGTCCTGTCGCCGCCCAGGGAGCCCTCTCCGAACCTGAGACCCCGGGAGCTGACGCCGTGGAACCCGGCGATCGTTATCGGACCGTCCGTCACTGGCCTTCTCCATATCTGAGGTCAAGGAGTTATTCACCCACTGGTGGGACACCATAAAAGGGATGTGGTTCCCACCTCCTCCTCCACCTGTAGACCCCACCGGCCCCTGAGCCCCCTACTCCATCCGGGGCGGCAGGCCGAGTACCTTCCCCCCAGGAGCCGGCAGATCCTCCTAGGGGGAGACCAGACAAAAGGAGACCTCCGTCCAGATCTTCTTCAGGGTCACCCAGCCATAAGAGACCCAGAAGACGCCGCCGTTCGCCTTTGACGGAGGACACGGGATCGGAATTCTCAGAAGGATCCAGATCCCCCTCTCCGATCCACATCCCTTCTCCGGACCCACGTGAGCTTCCTAGATCTCCTCCGGATGACCCATCATTCTCAGAGATCATGAGGCATATCCAAGAGAACATGGGCTGGGATGCGGAAGAATTAGACCCCGAGAGACTACGCCTCACCACGTATCTTCGGCAGAAAGATCCTAAGCCTGTGGTGGTACCACCTTGGTAGACACTTTCGTGGTCGCCACCAAGGCAGCGTGGAGCGCCCACACTTGCTTCCGCGATGCTGAAAGCTGACCGCCTGTACAAGGCCCCTAGGGAGGACCAGTATCTGGCTTCACATCCTCTGGCCGACTCTCTGGTCATCACAGCCTCTCATGACCGGTCCCAGAGACCGCAACATTTGAGCACCCTGCCACCGGACCCGGAGTCCAAACAGCTGGACGCTATGGGCAGGCTGACGATGTTTCTACTTTATCCATCAGATCCCTGAACTACTTAACCCACATGGTACAGTTCCAAAATGCCTTGTGGGAGCAGGGATTGGACCTGGCGGACAAATTGCCAGACAGTGAGCAGAAGGAGGAGATGTTGCAACTCCTCCGTACGGGTTCGGATGTTGGAACCCAGGTGCTGTGAGCGCTGCACGATTCCGCGGACTCCTTGGCCAGAGCGGCAGCTTTGGGCATGCTCCGGAGACACCATGGCCCGTGTCTCTGGATTCACCCCCGGACGTCCAGAAGAACATCCTGGGCGCCTCATTTCATGGAGAAGTTCTTTTTGGTGAGTCCTCAGAGAGGGTCCTCACAGAACTTCAAGAGGCTGGGAAGGCAGTGCGGTCTGTCCAGGCTATGTACAGACCCAAGCTTAGTTCCTTTCGTAGGACCCAAAGCCGTTTTCGAGGCCGGGTGCAGAGACAGCAGTCCTGCGCCGGCCCGCAACAGAGGGGCTCCTTCTCCCGCAGAGTCCAGGGGAAGTCGTCCGCGGGCCGAAGCCAGTGACCAGCCAAGCCGGCTCAGCCCGCTGGACCCTCAGCTGCCACAGCATGACTCCTTCCCGGCCCCCGGCCCTCAGGATCAACGGGACATCAAGGTCGGGGTCGATTATGACTACCTGCCAGGGTGGCAGTCCATAACCACCGACAGGTGGGTCCTTCAGTTGGTCGAAAGAGGCCACTTTATAGAATTCCAGACAAGCCACCCTCGAGGCCTCCTCTGCTCTCCCGTTACTTGGGTCAGCACAGATTGCTTATCAGGCAAGAAATACTCGCGCTCCTGCAGAAGGGAGCGGTGGAGTATGTTCCAGAGAACCAGATAGGATCCGGATACTATTTCACTTCTTTCTGGTTCTGAAGAAAACGGGACCTCCGTCCAATCTTGGACCTCCGCGACCTAAATACATTGGTCGCCTACAAACGTTTTTGCATGGTGACCCTTCAGGGTCTCATTCCCATGCTAAAGCAGGATGCCTTCTTAGCGTCCCTAGACATGCAGGACGCATACCTGCATATCCTGTGGCTCAAGCGTTATTAGGAGATTCTTCGCGCTCGAGTTTCGGCCACCATTTTCAGTTCAGAGTCTTCCGCTCGACTGTCATCGGCCTCCAGGTCTTTCACCAAGTGCATGGCAGTCTGGCAGCGTCTTTAAGGAGACAGGGCCACTATGTGTTCCCATAATTGGACGATTGGCTTCTCATGGCTGCCTCCAGAGAGGCGTTGTTGCTGGCTATCCAGAGCACCCAGGACCTGTTCCAGTCTCTGGGCATCCTAATCAATTACGAGAAGTCTCTCCTCGTACCGTCACAGAAGCTGCAGTTCATAGGCGCAGTTCTGGACACCGTCCAAGGGAAAGCATTTCTTCCTGACGAAAGAGCGGAACGCACCAGATCCCTCATCAGGGACCTCTCGGCGAAGAAGACTGCCTCTGCCAGGCTGGTCCTTCGTTTGCTCGGATACATGGCTGCGCCATTCCAACTGTCCCTTTGGCAAGGCTTCACATGCGGTAACTCAGTGGATGCTCAAGGGCAATGGGACCAAAGGCAAGACCCATGCAGCAGCCGGTCAGAATCACGAATGCCGTGATTCGAGACTGGCAGTGGTGGCTAGACCCAGGCACACTCTCTGCGGTGTTCCGCTTGCAGCGCCTGTCCCCGGAGGTGATTCTTTCCAGACGCCTCAGGGCTGGGGTGGGAGCACACCTGAACGGGTGAGGTCCCAGGGAACGTGGACCCCTCAAGAAGCTCATCTCCACATCAACATTCTGGAGATGAGGACGGTCCTTTACGCCCTGCAGGCTTTTCAGTCAGAGATCCCGCTGAATACTCTTTTGCTCCAAACAGACAATACGGCGGTGATGTATTACCTCAACAAACAAGGAGGCTCACACTCTTACCCCTTTGCAGGGAAGCGATGAGAGTGTGGGATTGGGTAATCTGACACGGCGCGAGCCTGATTGCAGTTCACGTTCCCGGAGTGGACAATACAATCGCAGACAGCCTGAGTCGTTCCCAGGCCAAGGTCCACGAGTGGGAACTTCTTCAAGGGGTACCAGAGGATCTGTTTCTTCGATGGGGCACTTCAAAACTGGACTTATTAACTTCCCCATCCAACGCAAAACTGCTTAATTTTTGCCTCGCTAGATCCAGGGCCTGGTGTTTTTAGCGAGGCCGTTGATCCCTCTCCTGGGCGGACAGATTCTCTCGCTTTCCCTCCCTTCCGTTGATCCAGAGAGTTCTTCTCAAACTGCGCAGGGAGCATGCAACAATGATCCTGGTAGCCCCATTCTGGCCCAGACAGATCTGGTTCCCCTTGCTAACGCAGCTGTCCCGGGAACCTCCAATCCCGTTGCCTTTCAGCTCCCATCTCTTGTCTCAGGAGGAAGGTTCTCTAGTCCACCTGGACTTACGCTCACTGAACCTGCATGCATGGCTCCTAGAGACATAGCCATTTTGCGACATGGGGTCTCGCAAGAGGTGGCGGAAGTTCTTTCCACAGCCAGGAAGCCGGCAACGCATGCGACGTATGCCATGAAATGGCGCCGCTTTTGCTTGTGGTTGCAAGCACGCGGCCTATCCCCTCTAGGATGCCCGGTGAAAATGGTGCTGGAATATCTGCTTTCCCTTTTCCATTTGGGTCTCGCTTACCTCTATTAAGGTACACCTCTCATGCTGATTTCTGTTTACCACTTCCGTGGACAGCGACAGTGGCAGCTTGATGTCTCTCGAGATTTCTGAGAGGTTACACCTTAGCCACCCATTAAGGATCCAGTTCCTCCATGGGACTTATCTTTGTCCTGGAACAACTCACGCCTCCCCTTTGAACCTGCCGCAGATTGCGAGCTGCGTTTTCTGTCGTGGAAGACGTCATTTTTGGTTGCTGTCACGTCAGCAAGGAGAGTTTCCGAGCTCCATGCTCTCATTTGTAAGGAGCCTTATTTAATTTTCCACCAGGACAGAGTATCTCTGAGGACGAATCCTAAGTTTTTGCCTAAGGTGGTCTCTGCCCTCACTCTCAACCAGGACATCGATTTACCTGTATACTTTCCAAAATATTCCAATAGAGGAGAGGCATTGCTTCACACCGTGGATGTTCACCGCTGTTTAAGGTATTACCTGAACAGAACTAAACAGCTTCGAAGTCAGAGCAACTATTCATTTCCTTGCTGAGAGGATGCTGGGCCAACCTGTCTCAAAGCAGTCTCTTTCTCGCTTGCTTGTCCAGTGCATCTCATTCTGCTACGACAACAAACAGAAGCCCCTCCCGGGTACAGTCTGGGGCCATTCGACAAGGGGGGGTGGCTACCTCATTTGCAGCACTTCAGAACATCTCCACCTCTGCCATTTGTGCCGCAGCTACTTGGAGCTCTGTGCACACATTCATTAGGCACTATAGCTTGGATATTGCATCATGGCGGAGAGCCGGTTTCGCCTGGCTGCATACAGGGTCTCCTGTCCTAGAGTCAGGACTTGTCAAGATCTTTCCTATTTCCTCCTCCCAGAATGCTTACAGACACTATTGCTTGAAATCAGTCCTAATGGTGTAGCCTGCTGCAAGAGCTGTTTCTCGGTAAGATAGTACAGTTACGTGAGAACTTACGTAACAGTGGATCTTCTAGAAGAGCTCTTGCAGCGGAACTTCCGCCCACCATTCCCCTTGGAGGAGGCATGGCTTACTGAGCTTTGGGCAGGGCTTACGCCTTGGTCTTTGATGACGGATCCTCAGTCTCCATTCTGATGTCATTCTGCGCCGGAGTCTCCGGCGGGAGAACTGGGGAATCTGGCAGGACCGCCCCCTTATGTACTACGCCTGACATCAGGGGCCGTCCCCGCTGAAGATAGCTAGCTAGAAGAATTCCGTGGGGTCCTGACGCCTGCCGGCTTCAGTCCTAATGGTGTAACCTGCTGCAAGAGCTGTTCTCGAAGATCTACTGTTACGGTAAGTTCTTACGTAACTGTACTTTCTGGATGATATGGTCCATCTTAATGGCCTAGGCCTCAGACCAGCTACTCTCAAGGTACACTTGTCAGCTGTCTCTGCTTTTCTGTCAGTGGGGAAGTTTTCCTCACTGTCTTCCCATCCTGTGTTCTGTAAATTTTTTAAAGGATTGCTTCACACCAATCCTCCTTTTAGAGACTCTGCCCCTGCCTGGGATTTGAATGTTTGCATTGCTCAACTTCTGCAGCCCCCTTTTGAGCGTATTTCTTCAGCAGAGCTTAAGTACTTGACTTGGAAAACTGTGTTCTTGGTAGCTATTACCTCTTCCAGGTGTATCAGTGAATTGCAAGCCCTGTCAGTGGAACCTGATTTTATCTCCTTTCACAGGGATAAAGTGGTCCTTAGAACCAGTAGAAGGTTCTTACCCAAAGTGGCTTCAGACTTCCATTTAAACCAGTCTGCGTCTCTTCCTGTCTTCTTCACTGATCATTCTTCCTCAGGAGAGAGGAGGCTACACAGTTTAGATGTTAAAAAAGCCCTTAGTTACTACATGGAGAGTACCGAGGGTCACAGGTTTGACTCCCTCCAGTTGTTCCTCACTTATGGAGAAGTGGGAAAGGGCAAACCTGCCACAGAGAACTACTACCAGGTGGATTGTGTCTTGTATACAATTCTGCTATGAAAAACTCCACAATCAGGCCTAAGGGCTCATTCCACAAGAGGTACAGCTGCTTCCCTGGCTCCTGCCAGGGATATCCCTCTCTTAGAAATTTGTCAAGCAGCCACCTGGAAAACAGTCCATACCTTTACCAAGCATTACTCTCTGGATATCCAGGCTGGGAGTGATGCTCGGTTTGGCACAGCAGTACTTCAGAGCCTATTCCCAAAGTAGGTTCTGTCCCTCCTCCATGGAGGTACTGCTTGGCAGTCTGCAATAGTCAGAATACAGCAAGACTTCATGTTTCTTCTAATGGAGTCTTGCTGTATTCTGACTATTGCAGTTAGCCCTAGCCTTTAAACTGCCCCGGAGAACAAAGGGTTAACTTACTATGCAGAGCATAGAATGCTGAGCTGGAGCTCGGTTGAGGTCTCTGTCTGGAGCCCTTTGAAATCCAACTATCATTCTTACGAGCAAAAACTCACTAACTATCCTATGTGGAAATTTTAAAATGTTTACTAGCTACGTGGCAACAAAATGTCTTGGATTCCCAAAGAAAGACTCAAGTCAGGAAACCCAAAACCAATCTAAACAATAATAATAATAAAACACCCTAGCAAAAAGAAGGTGGTGTAAAAGGAGCACCCCTGAGATGCAACACTGTACCTGCCCACCCACTTCCCAAAAACAGGTTCTGAGAGGGGAGGCAGGGAAGGAGGTCAGGATACAGAAAGACTCCATTAGAAGAAACATAATTACTAAGGTGAGTAATTTTTTCTTATTAGCCGGATGTCTTTAAGCTAAGCTCCTCTCACCACCTGGGTGGTATATCTCCCGACTCTGTCCTGTGATGTCAGATCTTTCCTTTCACTGGAAGAACAGATCTCATTTTGAGGGGACCGCAGCAGGTTACATCATATGACTGAAGCCGGCAGGCGCCAGGACCCCACTGAAAACTTCTGGCTAGCAGTATTCAGTGTGGACCGCCCCCGACGTTGTCTATGGTACAAAAGGAGCAGTCCGCCAGCACCACCTCAGTTTTTTTCCCGCCATTGACCCGTGCACATCAGCTCCATGGATGCCTTCTGTTTAAGTCGACCGCCATATTGATCATGTTTGAGCGCCTTTATTTTCTCTTTTTTTGTCTACTTTTCTCTGTGTGTCTACTTCCCTATCATCGTCCATCGAGTGGCATCAGTCTAAGTGTGCCTGTGGCAAGCAAATCTTATCTAAAGATAGCCATTTGGCCTGCCTCTTCTGCCTGGGCCCAGAGCACAACACTGAGGCCTGCCAGCGTTGCCAGAAGTTCAACAGCAGGACCAGATTCACCGCCAAAAAGCCTCAAAATCCTTCTTATTGGAGAAGAAAATGGCAGACGTGCAGAAGGAGATCAAGGGAAGGGTTCTTCTTCTCCCATAGGGGCTTTGACTTCCTCGGGTCACCATAAGAAGTCGTGGGAAGCATCACACAGGAGAAACTATGACAAGGACCTTGTCCTCAAGATAAGTCTGGCTCTGGTTCCTCCTCATGGAAGGACAGACTTGATTCCCAGGCCGCCTCACCTCCTTTGGGCTTCCTGTGGTTAAGCCTCCCACCTTGGTACTGACTTCAGGCAGAGGCTCCTCTGGATCTAGGCCTAAATTCTCGTCCCATCAGCCCCTGAAGCTCTGGACCACCTCCCAGTCTTTGGGCCTACAGCCAGGTGGCACAGCCGGTTCCTCTTTGGGCTGCGGGTCCTTACCCATCGTCCGACCAGCAAAACTGTCATCCAGGTCAGCCACTGACTCCAGTGCTGACACCCTGGACCGACGTCGGGGGCATGAGCTCTCCTCCTCCAAGAGAGTGAGCTCTGCCCCTGCCCCTGAGCTCTGCTCCCCATGACTGATTTCTCAAAGCAGACACCGGCCGCCGTCCCGACCGGGTCATCAGCACGCCGCCTGCCCTAACGCCGTGTCTCAGATACGCTGCCAGGTGACTTAACAGCCAGACCTTAGGCCGATGACAGTAACACCACCCAATTAGCCGATGGATACCAGCCAACAGTACCTCGGCCACTCCAATGCCAGATGTCCCCAATCCACAGTTACCGGCGCTGCCTCAAGGCCCTATGGCAGGGCTGTCGACCATCCCAACACCAGACGCTCCTCCAGAGCCCAGAATTCCACAGTTGGATGTGAAGGATCTCTTCTCTTCATGATGGAACACCATCAAGGCTGACCTCCTCCAGCCAAGACCTGCCTCACCCATTCAGGAACCTGTACCTTCTCAGGTGCCACCAAAGTGACCTATCCTCAACCCAGGGAGTTCACCTCTCAGCCACGGGAACCCACTTCACAAACTGAGAACTCTGATATGGGTCATAAAGGCAGGAAACACCAATCCTCCTCCAGATTGTCTGACAGACACAGATGTAGCTCCAGGGGTTGTCGGTTCAGACATAGAGTTCTGGATCCTCATCCTCTGAGGACTTGAGCCGGAGTTCTTCCTCCTCCTCAAGATCTTCCTCCCAAGGGCAGTGGTGCTCCTCCTTTGGACTATAAGGACTCTCCTAGGTCTCCGCCTGATGATCCATCATTCATGGATGCCATGCGGCACATCCAGAACAACATGGGATGGGACACGGAAGATCTGGACCCAGAGAGGTGCCGGCTGGCAAAGTATTTACACCAAAAGGATCCAAAACCTATTTTGTTGCCACCCCTGGTAAACCCCTTCCAGGACTTCACCATGTCCACCTGGACGCACCTGTCCACTTCTTCAGCCTTACCTAAAAAGTCAGACAGCCTTTATAGAGCCCCCAGGGAGGAACCCTTTCTGGGCGAACCACCCCTGGTGGATTCGATGGTGAGTATGGCTGCCCATGACAGGTCATAGAAACCCAGACAACTTAGTATTTAGCCTCCAGATAAGGAGTCTAAACAGCTGGACCACCTTGGCAGGAAGGTGTATTCCTCTGCCACTTGTACCATACGTTTCCTCAGTTTTCTTACTCACATGGTACAGTACCAGAATGCCCTTCCGGAGCAGGGCATGGAGTGCGCTAAAGCCTTTCCTGACATCCCCCAGAAAGCAGACCTCATTAATCTCATGAAGTTCGGATCGGACGTCTGCACCCATGTGCTGTGGACCTCCTATGACCCTGCAGACACAGCGGCTCATGCTGCAGCCACTGGGGTCTGCATCAGAAGGCATCCTGGCTCTGGGTCTCTGGTTTTACCCAGGATACACAAGCCAGCATCATGGATGCCCATTCAAGGGCTCGGTCCTTTTGGAGAGAAGTCTGAGAGGATCATCACCTGTCTTTGGGGGCGCATTCAGGCCATACACTATGTATTGGTCCAATCAGAATCCTTCAGGCACCAGTCCTTTCGGCACTCCTCTGGACAGCAACCCTGAGGTCAGCAGCAGCGAGGAGCCTTCACGTATAAGGCTTCCTCTCAAAATCTCGGAGGTTCTGCTCCCAGAGCCGCTAAGTCTTCCAGGTGGCTCTGCCTACCCCAACACAACTGCCTGACTCCTTGTTCAACCTCCTCCCCAGCCGAAACCCTGGGAGAGCCAGTGAGGGGTTGCTTCTCCATCTATCTAGAGGGTTAGAGCAGGATCACAACCGATTAGTGGGTCCTGCAACTGACTCAACAAGGACACACCATAGAGTTCCTGGAGGTTTCTCCAGAGAATCCTCCACTCCCATCCTGCTATTCTCCATCACATGCAACCCTCATTCTAGAGAAAATTCAGGCTCTGCTGAGCAAGTGGGCTGTCAAGCTGGTGCCAACCTCTCAGAGAGGAAGAGGATACTATTCCCACTTTTTCTTGGTTCCCAAGAAAACCAGGGATCTGTGCCCCATTGTGGACCTCAGCAACCTGAACAGATTAGTTGAATTCAAACGGTTCAGGATGGCGACTCTTCCAGGCCTCATTCCTCCTCTTCACCAAGGAGACTGGCTGTCCTCGCTGGACATGCAGGATGCTTACCTTCACATCCTGATCGCAAAGCACAAAGGTTCTAGGGACATGGATATGTTGTTCATCCACACTCATTGGCAGTATCCTTGCCGCTTTAAATCTTGCCGGAAGGTCTTCAAGCTTGCTCCTCCCACCCACCGGGTGGTATAACTCGGCTCCGCCCCATGACGCCAGATCTTCCTTACCGCTTGAAGCTCAGGTTTCTCCTTAACGCTCGTGTTGTGACTGGTTCCTATTTCTCCGCTTATGGATTTAAAATAATATTTTGCAAAAGACTTCAGTCTTCGATCCCTCGCGGCTGCGATGGATAAATCGACCTCGGATTTCGAGATGCCCATGCGGGCAGAAGATGTCTCGACGGATCCACACTCCACGCGTGTGTTCATTGCTTAGGCCTTGAGCACACCCGCAGGCTTGCGACCTGTGCTCATCTTTTTCGCCCACGCCCTCAAGACCGTGCTGCCCGATTGCAACTGGGCCGTCCCGGCGTTCCCTCTCCGGTGAAGTCAAGGAGGCCGGTTAGCGGTGTCCCTTGGCCCGGTATTCCCGTGGATCAGCTCGGCGGATGGGTCGCCTCGAAGAGGAGGCGGCGCGGGGCCGAGCCTCCTCGGCCGCGGCATTTATCCCGCCTCTCTGGGTTCTTCCTACACGGCTTCCTTTAATGAGCTTTGTCTGTCCCTCTCCACTAAAGGAGAAGGCTCGCGCCTGCTGGACCTTTTTCTCGGTCCAAAAGAGGGACAAGGGTAAGTCCTCCGTCGACGCTCTTGGGAGCGGAAAGGTCCCTCTCCCGGGCCGTCCGACCGTCGGGCTTCGGGTCGACCGCTCGGCCGCCACTGGCCTCACGGTGTCCCGTGCCAGGTCAGTTGACCGAGACTCCCACTGATGAAGTCGAGATTTTCTCGACCCATTGACGGGCTGTCGCTTTAGCAGCCGAGATTCCCTCTCCGGTTCCCCGGAGGAGTTGAGGATCCTGGCTCGCCTGTGCCTCCGGTTCCGGAGCCCTCGGATGGACCTTCCGAGCCGGAAGGGAGGTCGGTTCCGGCCGACACCTCCTGCACCGACCCGGAAATTCCGGGACTCGGTGTCTCGGTCTGGGACTCTTCGGCAGTCCAGCGTTCCCACCGGCCATAAGGCGGTCTCGGTCTCGGCACCGCGGTAAGCGGCGTCGCCGCTCGTCCTCGTCCTCCTCCTCGGATGAGGGGAGGCTTCGGCGTAAATTACGTCGACGGTACGAGGACCTTATGTTGCAACAGCTCCTCCTGGCCGGGAATAAGCCGACTCCGGCGCCTTCCCCGGCCATTAAGTGGCTGTCACCGGAACGGCCGACACAACCCCTCGACTTGCCCGAGGAGCCTATACCCAGGCCGGTTGTTCGGCCAAAACCAGCTGCTCCACTGATGCGGTGGAACCTCCGCCCACAGCCACCATGGGGCTCCGACCAAGGATTCTCGGTCGGCTAAGGGTTTACCCATCGGCTGTCAGTTACCCTCACTCCCGACCGACCTCGGCAGGTGAAGGGTGGCTCAGGCCAGAGGCAGCTCTTGAGGACTCTTCCGAGTCCGAAGATGATTCTCCTTCTTCTCCAAGCGACTGGACTTGAGTCTTCAGGAGGTCAGCCAATGGACGATAGCCCGTCGTCCTTCCTAGGACTGCTTCGGCTCATCTCGGAGTCTACCGGGATGGAGCTCGAACCCGTTTCCAAACGGGCCAGGTATCCCCTCACGGAGATTCTGGACCGAGGGGATTCTCCGACGGAGGCCTTTCCGGTGGCCGAGGCCATAGTGGGTCCAGCACTGGAACTTTGGCAGCGCCCTGCTTCCTGCCCTGCGCCTTCGGCCAGGATGGCCAGGAAGTATGCGGTCCCTACCGGTTCCTTGTCCGGTTTTTCGGAACACCCCTCTGCTGAGGGGTTGGTTACCGACAGCGTTTTCCGGCGCGCCGGCAACGCCAGGGATGTGGACAAACCTCCTGACAAGGAGTCCAAGAAATTGACTATGTCGGCTGAAAAGTCTGACGCCATGCCCCTCTCCTGCCTTCAGCAGGCCAGTTCGGCCGTCCCTCATGGCACATTTTCTCATGCCCTGTTGGGCTCCCTGGATGAGGTCATCCCTCATCTTCCCGCCGATCTGCAGACTACGGTTAAGCAGGTGCGGGACCAGGGCAGGGCAGTGGCCAAACAGCAGCTCCAGACTGCTTTGGATGTAGGGGACTCATGTGCCAGATCGGTGGCGGCCGCAGTGGCTATGCGTCGGCGGGCTTGGCTGAGGATATCCACCTTCCTACTCGATACCCAGCATGTTGGCGGATGTTCCCTTTTGGGGACTGACCTCTCGGCCCTGGGGTGGAAGGTCACCTGCAGAGGATCGAGAAGTCCAATGCCACCTTGACTCGGTCTCTTCCGCCAGAAGGACAAAGTGCCGAAACCACAGCCTAAGCCCTTTCGTCCTTCTGTGCCCCTGCGCGCCTGGCCCAGTAACGCAGGGCCAGCAGGCTCGGCCTTGGCATCCCAAACCCAAGCCGCCGCTTCCTCTAACAGGAGGCAGGGAGGAAAGGGCCCAGGAGGTCCCTCGGCGGTCCCTCCTCCAAGCCTGCCCAGTGCGGGCTGAGGGTGTCGCCCCATCCCCGGCCACCACCCTGGGTCCCCCGCGGGGGACGGCTCCGCACTGCTCCGCCTGGTCCGCTGTTACCACGGACAGGTGGGTCTTGGAGGTGGTGGGAAGAGGCCTGCCTCTGGAATTCGAGCAGGCACCACCCTTCAGAGCCGTCGCCCCTCGCGGGGCTTCGGGATCCCCAGCCTCACTGGCGGCTCGTCGAGCCGACATCACTCTCCTCCTCCAGAAGGAGGTGGTAAGAGAGGTGGTGGACCCTCCTTCAGACCCAGGGTTTGTGTCCAGGTACTTCCTGGTTCCGAAACGGACGGGGGGCTGGCGCCCCATTCTCGACCTACACGACCTAAACAAGTTCCTAAGGTCTCGAACCTTCAGGATGGTCACTCTGGCTCAGATAATACCATCCTTGGAACGCGGCGTGTGGTTCTGCTCTCTGGACTTGCAGGACGCGTTTTTTCACGTCCCTATCCGTCCGTCTCACCAGAGATTCCTTCGCTTCCGAGCGGAAGGATCTCTCTTCGAGTTCCAAGCCATGCCCTTCGGCTTGTCTCCAGCTCCCAGGGTCTTCACCAAATGCATGGCAGTGGTGACAGCATTCCTGCGGCGCCGAGGGGTCCGGGTGTACCCTTACCTGGACGACTGGCTGATAGCAGCTCCCTCCAGGAAGGAGGCGGAGTGGTCCAGAGATCTGGCTCTCCAGGTCTGCTTTCAACTGGGCCTCCTTGTCAACGAGGCCAAGTCGAACTCGAGCCAAGCAGGTGATTTTATTCATCGGGCGCAGCTCGACCTCTTCGAGCCAGAGCGGCTCCGCGGACAGGGCCGAGGTTCTTTCCCTTTGCCCGATCATTTCTGGTTGGGCAACTGCGCCTGCCCGGGACTTCCTGCGCTCCTGGGTCTCATGGCGGCCTGTACCAGCGTGGTCCGTTGGGCCTGCTGGAACATGCGTCCCTTCAGTGGGACTGGCCAGCCAGTGGTCACAACGCCTGCGATCCCTTGGACCAGCTTAGTCGGTGACACAGGGATGTGAATGCTCTCCAGTGGTGGACCGCTCCAGATCAATTGCAGGAGGGCATCCCGTTCGTCCGCCCCGAGCCGACGGTCTCTCTGTCGACCGATGCCTCTCTGATGGGTTGGGGTGCCCATCTGGGGGAACACCGGGCTCATGGCCTCTGGTCCCCGCGGGAGTCCCGATGCCACATCAACCTGCTGGAGCTCCGAGCGGTCCGCCTAGCTCTCACCGCCTTTGCTCCGTTCCTCCGGGGTCAAGTGGTCCGAGTCCAGACGGACAATACCACGACCATGTACTATCTAAACCGCCAGGGCGGGACGCTCTCCATGCTTCTATGCAAGGAAGCTCTCCGCATTTGGTCACTCGTCCGCAGCCTGGAGGCGGATCTCCTAGCCATTCACGTGGCAGGAGCCTCCAACACCCTGGCCGATGCCCTAAGCCGGATAGGGCTGCATCCCACAGTGGTCTCTCCTGCCGAGGTAGTACAGCATCTGTTCTCCCTTTGGGGCACACCTCAGGTGGACCTGTTTGCCTCCACGGAGAACCGAGCTGAGTCTGTTCCATGCCCGCCCCCTCAGCAGGGCTCGCTGCAGGATGCCTTCTCGAGGCAATGGACCCGGCCTCTTTACGCCTTTCCCCATTTCCTTGATCCACAAGGTGCTTCTCAAGCGAGGAGGGACAAGGCACAGGTGATTCTGATAGCCCCAGACTGGCCTCGCCAGTTCTGGTACCCAGATCTCCTCAGTCTCAGCTCCAGGACTCCGCGGCAGCTTCCAGCTCGCCCGGACCTGCTCTCAGTCAATCAGGGGAAGGTGTTCCATCCGGACCTTCAATCCCTGCACCTGACGGCCTGGTTCCTGAGCGGCTAGAGTTCCAGGCTTTGGGTCTTTCCGACGAGGTCCTCAATGTAGTTGAGGCGTCCCGTAAGGAGTCGACCAGAAAATGCTATGCCTTCAAATGGAAAAGGTTTTCCATTTGGTGTCAGGGCAAGGGCTTGGACCCTTCCTCCTGTTCCTTGGCAAGCATCTTGGACTATTTATGGTCCCTTTCTAGTCAAGGGCTTAGTCGGCAGCGACCCTAAGGGTGCACCTGGCAGCCATCTCTGCTTACAGGCGCGGGCGGGAAGCAGTCGGTGGCAGGAGGAGAAGGTGGTCTGGCGCTTTTCAAAGGCCTTGATCACATTTCCCTCCAGTGCGAACCCCCACCTCCGTGGGATCTACTGCTGGTACTGGCAAAGCTCATGGGCAAGCCATTCAACCTATGCACAGGTGTGCCTCTCTCACCTGTCGTGGAAGACCGCCTTCTTGGTGGCTATCACGTCAGCCAGAAGGATGGGAGCTCCAGGCGCTTTCCATCGAGTCTCCTTACCTGGTCTTCCACAGGGACAAGGTTGTCCTGCGCCCCACCGAAATTCCTTCCAAGGTGGTGTCGGAGTTTCACCTTAACCAGGTGTTGACTCTGCCGGTGTTCTACCCCAATCACACCTCGAGGCGAATATAGGCTCCATACTCTGGATCCTAGAAGGCGCCGCTATTATAAGGAGCGACGGCTGAAATTCGGGAGAGGTTCGCCAGCTGTTTGTCACCCACGCTGAAGCTGATCTGGCAGACCTGCAGCCAAGCGACGATAAGCAGGTGGGTAACCTCCTGCATAGATCTCTGCTATAAGTTAGCGGGCATGGAGCCTCCCAGAGGGATAAGAGCTCATTCTACCCGCCATACTGCTGCAACGGTGGCTGCTTCAGGGACGTCCCTATCCAGGAAATCTGCAGGGCTGCTACCTGGAAGTCAGCAAACACCTCATTACCCACTACCACATCGACCTTGAGTCACGCGGGATGCTGGTTTTGGGGCCTCGGTTCTCGATCTCTTTCCAAGTAAGTATATGGGGGTGTCGTCTTGCCTCCCTCCTCCCGAGGAGAACTGCTAGGAGTCTGCCAATGAGTGTGGATGAACAACATCCATGTCCCTAGAAATACAGGTTACTCACCTGTAACAGGAGTTCTAGGAATGGTATATGTTGTTCATCCACACACTCACCCGACCTCCCGCTCGACGACAACCTGAGCTTCCAGCGGCCAGATCTGGCGCCATGGGGCGGAGCCGAGTTATACCACCCGGTGGGTGGGAGGAGCAAGCTTGAAGACCTTCCGGCAAGATTTAAAGCGGCAAGGATACTGCCAATGAGTGTGGATGAACAACATATACCATTCCTAGAACTCCTGTTACAGGTGAGTAACCTGTATTTACTTTGCTTCCTCTTCCAGGAGCACCACTACCAGTTCCAGGCTCTGCCGTTCGGCCTGTCCTCTGCATCGCGAGTCTTTACCAAGTGCGTTGCAGTGGTGGCAGCGGCCTTAAGGAGAAAAGGCCATTATGTCTTCCCATACCTGGACAGTTGGCTCCTCACAGCCCCTTCCGTGGAAGGATTGCTCCAGACCATGGAAGATGCCTTTACCCTATTCAGAGACTTGGAAATCACTCTGAACCCTCCGAAGTCCTCCCCCTGGCCAAGCCAGAGACATCAGTGCATAGCAGCTCTACTGCACACTGTACCGGGGAAAGCCTTCATTCCAAAGGACAGGGCAGATGGTCTTCAAGCTTATGCTTGCGAGGTCTCCTCATCCCGGCTGGTCTCGGCCAGAACGATCCTCAGGTTACTGGGCCACATGGCAGTGGTCATTGCTGCCGTACCACTGGCATGCCTTATATATGAGGGTGCTTCAGTGGAACTTAAGGGCCCAATGGTACCAGCACATAGATGACCTCGACCAGTTGGTCTCTGTCTCGGAATCGGACCGCCAGACTCTTCATTGGTGGCTGCTCCCGTCCAGCCTCTCCCAGGGTATGCCCTTCTGGAGGTCGGCTCCTCTTCTGTGGCAGTTCTGGTACCTGGATCTCCTCAACCTCTGCAACAGGCCTCCATGGAGATTGCCTCTCCACCCAGACTAATGGACCAGACATGCACTGAAACGGTGCCTGTCAGAGCAGCAGCAAAGCAGACAGTTGCCAGGTGTATCACATCATGCATTGTTCTCTGCTGTAGGTTGGTTGGTAGGGAGTCTTCCGTAGGTCTTGGGACTCATGCCACCATCGTACTGCCACCTTGGTGGCTGCCTTCAGGAGTGTCCCTATCCAGGAGATGTGCAGTTCTTCTACCTGGAAGTGACACATACCTTCATTTCCACTACTGCATTGACCTTGAGTCATGCTGGGATGCTGGTTTTGGGACCTTAGTTCTCAAATCTCTGACCCTCAAGTAGGGGTGCATGACTTCCTCCTCCTCCCAGAGAATGCTAGGAGTTTCTAAAGTGTGGATAAGTGAACCATATCCGTGTGCCTAGAAGAATAGGTTAGTCACCTGTAACCATAGTTCTAGGAGGTATATGGTTCACATCCACACAACCCATCCGATCTCCCTTGCAAATGACACACAGATTCTGCTTCCAGCATGCAAGATGTGATGTTACGATGCAGGGTTTGGGGGGGGGGGATGTATACCACCTGGGTGGTGGTAGGAGCTTAGCTTAAAGATGTCCAGCTGATAACATTGTTCCAGTGGAACTGCGAGTGTGTGGATGTGAACCATATACTACTTCTAGAACTGTAGGTAAAGGTAAATCCTAATCTTACATAACCACATTGTCAGATAGTACTCTTGTATTTTCTGAACAAGTAATATCCCATAATATAATATATATATTTTTTTTGGTAAGCATTGCTTCTACAGTATGCTCATTGAGACCCGAGTGAAGTCAGCAGTTTTCAGCTGAAGACTGAACCTCCGGCTTCCTAATATGAAGGCACTCTTGTTCTGTATTCTTAGAAAACTGAAAATATTTAATATGATCTTCCTGGACTAAAAGTCTTCACCATTCATTTACACTAATGGGACCACGCCGGAGGCACTAGGACCCAGCAGGAGTCAGTAACCTTCAGGAGGGCTGGTGCTGAGGTAGGACAGTGCATGCGCGGCACTGCGAGGCTAGCTTACGCCTGTATGGGTAATCTCGGCGTTGACCCTCCATCCGCCTCAGTTCCTTTTCTCCCGCCATCGAGTGCACTTCCGTGACGAAGTCGCTCACCCTGCGGGAGTCAAACTTCTTGTCTCTATGACAGCAACTTTCAGTCGTTCAGTTTAATTTTAAGTGCTTTTCTTGTTTCTTGTTAAAAACGAAGAAAGTTCTAGAGACGTGGATATGATGATAATTCACACACTTGGCAGTGTCCTTTCCCTTTAAGATGTGCTGGAAAGCCTTCAAGCTGGCTCCTCCCACCCACCCGGGTAGCAACTCCCTTGGCTGCGCCCCATGATACCAGATCTTCTTTTCTGCTGGAAAAAGCAGGTTCTCTCCTTTACCGCTCCCACACATTATCCCTTTGCTGGACAGGGAGGTTTCTTTATGCCTTCCCTCCCTTTTCCCCTAATTCAGAGAGTCCTCCTCAAGCAGCAGTCTGAGGGGGCGGACATGATCGTGATAGCTCTATTCTGGCCTCGACAGATCTGGTTCCCAGCTCTAGCACTTAAATTCTTCAGAATTACTTCCAAACCAACTCTCATGAAGCCCAACAATATTTCATTGCCGAATGCTGTCGCCCGCCAGGCCTCCTATTCCAGGCCCACCTGCTGGGCAGTTTCAGAGGTCTGCTCCCGCAGACCCCTCGGTCCCTGGGTACCCGACCCGTTCATACCCATTTCCGCGGTATCCGGCACCCTTATTACCCGACGCCTCAGTACCCGATGCCGGACTTCCCACCGTCGGGGTACGGATGTGGGCCTTACGGATACCCTCAGTATCCATATCCCCCCTCTCTTCCACCACCCCCTCAACCGCTGGTGGACTTGAAGGAGGCTGTGGCTTCCTGGTGGGCTGAGGCCAAGGCTCAGCTCACCAGGGAGGTAGAGAGCCATCTTCCAACGCCGGTCCCAGTTCTGCACCCCCTACGTCTAAGACGAGAGACCCATTCCCCACCTCCGGATACCAGAGGTGAGCCCTCCGGTTGCAGGGCAGGATACGCTTCCCTGAGGGCTTCCCAAGGGGTCCGTTCCTCTCCCGCACCGGGAGGTGAAGTCTTCTTCCTCTTCATCTTCCTCGGAGACCTCTGATGATTCCTATGATCATTCCAACCCAGACGATGAGCCCCGCACTCTGGACAAGCCCAGGCCTAGGACTCTTCCGAAGTCTCCTCCGGAGGATCCTTCCTTTATGGAGTTGCTGCGCAAAATCCAGGCAGTTCATTTGTGGCATCCCTTGAAGCTGGATCCACAGTGTAAGAAACTCGCTGCACACCTGGATCTGCCCAAGACCGCTCCTGCCCTGGTGCCACCCTGGATTGAGCCTCATGTTGACCTTGTTTTCACCAATTGAAAACAACCGTCGGCATTAGCCTCCCTTCCTAGGAAATCGGATAGGCTTTATCAGGCTCCGGAGGGTATTGACTCATTAAATTCACACCCTCAAGCTGATTCGGTCATGATTAGCGCCATTCATGGCTGGATGGCTAACCCCAAGCACTTCAGCTCGTCAGCACCCAACGAGGAATCGCGCCTTCTGGACCAGTATGGTAAGAAGGTCTACGCTTCTTCCACTCTGGGTATTAGGACCCTGAATTACATTGGTCATATGGGGGATTATCAGAAGGCGATCCTTAGCGAGGTGGAGGCTAAATTGGACTCCCTTCCTGAGTCTCGGACGAAGCAGAAAGTGGCGTATCTAGTCTGGTCTCGCGTTTTGGCCAATTGGCACATGCTTCGTGACACATACGACGCAGTGGACGCTGCTGGTCAGAGCTCAGCTTTCGCCGTGGGTTTGCAGTGTTATGACTGGCTCCGGGTGTCAGGTTTGGTCCCAAAGGTGCAGCCTGCTATCCAGGATGCGCCCTTCAGGGGTTCAGTGATGTCAAGGACGGGTACTGCACTTAAGTCGATTGACTCCATATACAGACACCCTCAGGCTCAGCGTCGTCCCTTTCGCAGATGTTCTCGGCAAAAGGCGAAACCTCTGGGAAAGCGGGGCCAACAAACGTTGGGGCCCCTCCGGTTGCCAAGGCCCCCCCCCCTCAAAAAAAGTAGCGGGGGCTTCAGCCGCGATGCGGCCTCACACATCCTGCCTCCTTTCCTCTCCCACAGCCTCTGGGCCTTCCAGAGGAACCGGTAGGAGGGAGATTCTCCCTCCATGTGCTGGGTTGAGACAGGATCACTTCAGACACTTGGATGTTCCAGCTGATCGCAGAAGGACACTAACTCAACAACCCCCCCCGGGGTCGTCTTACTCCCCAGAACATTATCTTCTGGTTCAGGAAGAAATATCCTGTCGTCTTTTTCGGAAGGAGGCGATAGAGCCGTCCTCCCATCTTTGGGGCGGGCTACTACTACTATTTCTTCCTGGTCCCGAAGAAGTCAGAACGATGTGAGGTCGGTTCTCCACCTCGGCTCCCCTGAACTTGTTTGTGGTACAGAAGGTTCAGGATGCTCTTTCTGCAGAGTCTTCTGCCCCTTCTTTGGCCGGGACAGTGGCTGTGTGCTCTGGACATGCAGGATGCTTACCTGCATATCCCTGTTCGCCCTTCCCACTGCAAATACCTGCGTTTTGCGTTCCAGGGGGACCACTACCAGTTCAAGGCCCTCCCATTTGGTCTTTCCTCGGCGCCCAGTGTTTCACCGAGTGCGTTTTTGGGTGGTAGCGGCCTACCTGCGTGCCCAAGGGTGCAGGTTTTCCATACCTGGACGGACTGGCTCCTGGTGGCCCCATCCAGGAGGAACTCTTATGCTTTCTTCTCACCTCGCAGGTTTTACCTGCCTGGGGTTACTGTCAACCAGACCAAGTCCCACCTGATCCCGTCCCCAGAGGCTTCAGTTTATCTGGACGATCCTGAGCACGACCTCCGGCATGGCATTCCTGCCACTGGACAGGGCGGCCACACTCCAGGCTCAGGTCAGCCTGTTGTCCAGCCGTAGGTGGGTCAGCGCCAGGTCAGTCCTTCGCCTCTTCAGGCTCATGGCGGCTGCTGTTCTGACAGTCCCTCACGCTCGGCTCCACATGAGAATCTCTCAGTGGACGCTTCGGTCTCAGTGGGATCAGCTGGTTCTGGTCTCCAATCCTGTGGCTCTGGACTTGCAATGGTGGATGGTTCAGGAGAACCTTTGCCCCAGGGAGTTCCTTCTGTCTTTCCCCATCCCAGATGCTGACCACATATGCTCGGGCGAGGTTGGGGAGCCCAAGTCGTGCCTCACAGGACTCAGGGCCCTGGTCCAAGCTTGAAAAATCTCTCCACATCATTGTGCCTACCGCCGGGCCATGCTTTATGCTCTTCAGGCTTTGTATCTTATCTGCTTCCGGTCATTCGCTGTCCAGACAACATGTCGTAGTCTGGTACATCAACAAACAGGGATGAACTTGTTCCTACCTTCTCTTCAGGGGAGGCGATGCGGGTTTGGGAATGGGCAGTGCAGCACAACCTTCACCTCACGGCCATTCATGTCCCGGGGTCGAGACACGCTGGCAGACCACCTCAGCCAGTCGCCTGCTCACAGTGGGAACTAGATCATGGGGTAGCAGACAATATCTTCCTACGTTGGGGAACACCACAGGTAGACCTGTTTGCGTCTTTTCACAACGCAAAACTTCCTGCCTTCTGCTCACCGCTCCAGGGTGCGCATTTTTGAGAAGCTCTGTCTCTAGACTGGAAGGAAGATTAGTCTGTGCCTTCCACCCTGATCCCTTGATTCCGAGGGTCTTACAGAAACACAGCTCGGAAGGAGCTTGCATGATCCTAATTGCTCCTTTCTGGCCCAGGCAAGTTTGGTTCTTCTTCAACAGTATTCAGAGAAACCTCCTCTTCCTCTTTATGTGTTGCAACTTTTGCTGACCCAGGATCAGGGGACCCTGGTCCATCCAGGTCTCAAGTCAATTCAGTTGCACGCGTGGCTCCTGCAGATGTAACTGAAACTTGTTTCGTGTTTCCCTGGTAGCTGGGATTCTAGTGGAGCCAGAGCCCTCCACTAGATCTACCTATGCCATGAAGTGGAAACAGTTCTCTATTTGGGTTGCTTCTAAAGATTTTGAGCTGTTCTCTGCCTCTGTTGGGCTGCTGTTGGATTACTTGCGTCTCTTTGATCTGGGTCTCAGTCATTCCTCTCTGAAGGTTCACATGGCGGCCATCTTGGCTTACCATGTTCCTTTGGGGACACGACTGTTGCACAGCTGGTAGTCTTTCAAGACTTTTCTTAGAGGGGTTCTCCACTTGAGACTCCCTATTCGGGTTCCTGCCCATCCTTGGGATTTGAATTTTATCCTTGAGAAGCTTACTCTGCCTCCTTTCGTGCTGGCAGCCTCAGCAGACCTAAAGTTCCTTTCATGGAAGACTCTCTTCCTTGTGGCCATTACTTCTGCTTGAAGGATTTCCAAGCTCTAGGCCCTCATGTACAAAATCCCGGATTTGATTTTCCACAAGGAACGTGTGGCTCTGCGTACCAACCCTAAGTTTCTCACCAAGGTGGTAGCGGAATACGCTGAATCAATCCGTGGAGCTGCCCGCTTTCTTTATGTAGCACTTCAATGAAGGGGAGTACCTCTTGCATACTTTGGATGTTCACCGAATCCTGAGATACTACCACAAGGACGACGGATCTCAGAAAGACTGATCAATTGTTTGTCTCTTTTGGTCATAAAAGAGAAGGCAATGCTGTTTCTAAGCAATGCCTTTCTAAATGATTGGCTCATTGTATCACTTTCTGTTACGACAAGTACAACGAGACCCTGCCATGTCAGGTCAGAGGGCACTCCACCAGAGGGGTCGCTGCCTCCGCAGCTTCTTTCAAGAATGTGTTGGCGGCAGACATCTGTGCAGTCGCTACTTGGACTTCTGTCCATACCTTTATGAAACAGTACAGTTTGGACATTGCCTCTCACCGTAGAGCGAGCTTCCGTTTGGCTGTTCTGCAGGGTCTTCTTTCCTAAGGCCTCAGCAGCCAGAGGGTCTACTTTGGGTAGTTCCCCTCCTCCCGTTTGCTTCTGCTTGTTCCAGACTGCTTGGGACTCAGTCCTATGTGTAATTACCTACTAAAAGAGTCTCTCTCAAGATCTACTGTTACGGTAAGTCTCACGTAACTGTACTTTTCTAGGAGTGGTATATGATGTTCATCCACATGGCCCCACCTGACCTCCCCAGCTTCGGCGCACACACTCTGCTTCCAGCGGGCAAGGTCTTACTTCGACAGGGCTCTTGCAGTAGGTGATCACTCTGAGGACTGCACCCCCTGGCGTCGGGACCCACGGAAAGCTTTTGCCAGCAGTATCTGATGGGGGACCGCCCACCCGACGTCATGTGATGGACATCAGCATGACCCTGTGTAGTGGGCGGTCCCCACACCCACCTTTCAATTCTTTCTCGCCATCGACCTGATCCATCAGACCTCACAGAGATCGTATACTGCAGTTCGACCGCTTTTCGGATGAGTGTCTGTTTATTTCTTTCAATTTTACAGTCTGGTTTTGGTTTTATTTTGTGCACGTCATTGTCTTCCGTCGAGCACAAAACAAGTGTGCTTCATGCTGCGCGAGCTATTGAACAAGGATCTTTTTTTTCCTAGGCCTGGGCCACAAGGTTGAGGACTGTGAGGTTTTGCGCGCTTTAATCCGGCCACGTGAAGTGTCCCCAGCAGGCCTTCGAGGCTCACATTCAAGAAACGAATGGCCACCATGGAGAAAGAGCCCAAAGGTTGAGAAGCGCCCACCACCAAGCCAGGCACGAGAAGAAGCATCGGAGCAGGAGTGGTTCATTTCATCCGAGGCCACCCGGTCCCCAGACTTAAATGCATTCTTCTTCCAGGAAGTCGGCTGCCATGGCCCAGCCTGCCCCACCTCAGGAGCTATCCTCGGCCTCCGCCACCACTAGTAATAGTAACTGTGAGAGCTTCGGCTGAGGACTCGGCTGCTCTCAGACCCATCTTCAGAGGGGTGGGGGTCTGCTGTGCCGAAAGGAGCCGCTAAATTGTTCTTTGGTTCGTCCGAGTGCTCGTCTCTGGCTGTTACGTTGGGCTCCGGAGCCTGTCTGGCTTCAGCTGGTAAGTTGAGTGTCTGCAGGTCCGACGTTTGCATGGTTGTTTTGGCCGACAAGTTGGACGTCACATCTGATGATATGCGCCAGACTGACCTGTTGGGGGTCCGGCGAGGGCCCCGATGATTCCCAGCTGCAGGACCTATCTCGGCCTTCCACGGAGGGTTCTCCTTACCGGGCCTCCCCCTCACCACATAATGTGGATCCACCTCCCTCGCCCCCTAACCGAAGGACTGGCGATGAGGAGCTTCCTCCAGGTGGCAGCTCCCCAGGCAAATGTCCGGATTTGGGGTTAGGAGCTGGTGTGAACCCAGATTGCTCCCAGCTTCCTCCTCCTCAGTCAGAGGCTGCTCCTCCACCTGTACGCACCCCCCCCCCCAATCAAATCTCGCCCTACCTGAATCATCAGGGTCTGGCATCTTACAGTGTCCACCATCGCGACCTGTAGCTCAGTCAGGTCCCCCATTGGTATTGCCTGCTTCGGCCCCTCCGTCGGGCCACGTCTTGTCGGGTTACCAGACTCCATGTCTCCTGGCATTTAGCCCTCCGGGTTACCCCCGGTCAGGGTTCTATGCACCAGGGTAAGCACACGCTTACCCTCCATTGGGATACCCGCCGTTGCACTATCATGCGCCATAGTTCCCGTCATCAGGATTTGCCACTGGCTACCTCCTGGTTTACCAGCCTCCGCAACCTCGGCCTCAGGTGGATTTTAGAGCCATCCTACAGTTGTGGTTGGAGACCAAGGCCCAACTGGGTTCGGAGTTAGGCAGTCGACAGTCTCCCAGAGAGTCCCCCAGGAACCCCAACGCACAACCGGTGAGACAAGTTCTTGCTCCGATTTATCTGGCAGTGCCGGTCCCCTCGAAGGATCAGATGTCGGCCCAGCCTGTCGGTAAACCAACACTAGGCCCAAGTTGATTCGACTCATCCTGATTCTGGGTCTTCTGACCGATCAGGATTCAGATTCTGGTGATCCCTCTTCAGCAGAGTTTGGTTTTCAATGCCACCCATAGAGGTGCCACAACTAAAGAATTTCCAAGTAGTCCCCTCCCCTGGAGAATCCTTCCATCGCTGATCTCATGTGAAAAATCACAGTTTTACGATTGAAAGTCAGCAGTAGGACCCAAAAGGTAGTGTCTGGCAGAGCACCTGACATGCAGGCATCTGCTCGGTCATTACCCACCCTGGTTGGATCCTCCTGAGGATCTGGCATCGACATATGGATGATGCCATCCTCTATTCCAGCGGTGGCTAAGAAGCAGACTGCACCTACCGCGACTCCAGAGGGAAGGACCACCTCAGCTGCACCCTATGGCAGACACTGTCATTATTGCAGCTGCTCATGACAGGTCTTCAAAACCCCATCACATGAGCACCTCTCCTCCGGATAAGGAGTCTCGTCAGCTGGACCAGTTTGGAAGGAAGTTTTATTCTTCCTCTACACTGGCCATAAGGGCTCTTAATTACGTAGGCCACATGCTGGTCTACTGAAAGTCATTCATTGTTTGTGCATCTGGAACAGGCCATTGAAGCACTTACGGATTCTGAATCTAAATTCATCCTGGTGGATTCGATTCGGTCAGCTACGGTGGCGGCAGGCATTCCCTTAGGCAACCTATGATGCTGTCGATTCCTCTGCTAGGGAGCTGCCACGCAGTCAGCCTCTGGTGCTTTTCCTGGTTGAGGATATCTGTTTGGCACAGGCTGTACAGTCTGCCATAGAGGTGCCCTCTTAGGGTGTCCATCCTGTCTGGGGTGATGCGGGGCGTCATTACTACCCTGAAGGATAAAGGCAGAGCCCTTCGGTCGGTACACAAACCATGGATCAATTACAGTTTCAGGAAGCGGTTGTGCTTTTCACCATTAAGGAAAAGGCACAAACAACAGCAGACGGCCCAACGTCAGACCAAACTGGCACAACAAACCTTAGCTGGCCCCCGAGCCAATCCTAGAGCTTTGGGTGCAGCTCTCCCAAACCCCCCTTGCATGAGACTATCCTCCGGACGAATCTTTCAGGGTAGCAGGTGGGTGGAAGATTTGCTTGTCATGTGCTAGGGTGGTGGGCAGTGACAACCGACTTTGGGTTCTTCAGCTCATCGAGCAGGGCCACACTCTGGAGTTTATAGAAAACCTCCAGACAGACCTTTCAGAGAGGAGATACAGGCGCACATCCTCTTCTCAGAGAGGAAGTACAGGCTGTATTATGAAAGAAAGCAATAGAATCTGTTCTAGTGTAACAGGAAGGAAGGGTATTACTCACTCCCTCCTGGTCCCCAAAAAGGCAGGGGATCTGCGTCCCATTCTGCATCTCCGCTCTCTAAACCTGTACCTAGAGTACAAGAGGTTTAGGATGCTGACCCTCCCGGGTTTGCTGCCCCTCCTGCACAAGGGTCAGTTGCTCTGCACTCTGGATATGCAGGATGCTTACCTGCACATCCCTATTTTCAGGGCTCTCCATCGCTACCTTTGGTTCCCCTTTGAGGAGGAACATTACTTGTTCAAGGCCCTACCTTTCGGCCTATCCTCGGCACCTCAGGTTTTCACAAAGTGCCTGGCGGTAGTGGCGGCAGCCCCGAGGCATCGGGGCTACTGTGTGTTCCCTTACCTCGATGACTGGCTCCTGTCAGCGCCGTTGAGGGAACAGTTGGAACTCTCCCTCTCTGCAACCCTGGACCTCTTCTGTTGAATGGGGATCACTGTAAATTTTTCGAAGTCCCAGCTTGTCCCTTCCCAGCACCTGCAATTCATTGCGGCAGTATTGGACACGGTTCAGGGTATGGCTTTCCTCCCTCTCAGCAGGGCAGAAACCTTGCAGAAGCAGGCCCGTATGGTGACCGACCTCCAGCAGGAAGGTCTCGGCCAGGTCGATTCTTCGACTGCTAGGCCTGATGGCAGCAGCCATCCCCACAGTGCCTCTAGCCAAGCTCCACATGGTGTATTTTGCAGTGGATGCTCTGAGCACAGTGGGATCAGAGGTTGGATGACCTGGACCAGATGGTTATAGTCTCAGATTCCATGCAGAGAGATCTCTTGTGGTGGCAGGATCTTTCAATCTCACCAAAGGTGTCTTCTTTCAGTCCTCCTCCCACCCAGACTCTGACTACAGGTGCATCAGGGATGGGTTTGGGCGTACATCTGAGGGGACCACAAGATTCAAGGCAAGTGGTCCCAGATGGAGATTTCTCTACACATCAGTTTGTTAGAGATGAGAGCAGTGTTGTATACTCTTTAAGCTTTATAGGCGCGAGCCAGCCTTGTGGTGCCACACATGCGCAGTCCTACCTTGGCGCCGGCCCTCCTGAAGATTTTTGGCTCTCTCTGGGTCCTAACGCCTAGCGTAGTCCCATTAGTGTGAATGAATGGTGAAGACTTCGTCCAAGAAGATCAAGAATTACAGTAGGTACATCATTTCCATTTCTACAGTAGTGAGCTGGACACTAGAATATAACTAGTAGCATCTAATGGAGTTTATTTGGAGGAAAGAACAGTAAACCAGTTCTAGGGATGTGGATATGTTGTTCGAGGATCGTGGATATGTTGTTTATCCACACTGTTTGGCATGTCCCTTTCCCCTTTGAATCTTGCCAGAAGTCTTCAAGCTGGCTTCTCCTACCCACCCGGGTGGTATGTACCTCTGCTCCACCCCATGACTCCAGATCTTCCTTTCCACTGGAGGATGCAGGTTGCCTCCCTCTTGCTCACGCATTTTGTAGGCCCTGGCTTTCAATACTTCGGTTTTACTGAAATTAAATCTCGTCCGAGTTAGCGATCACGCTTTTGCGTCCTTGATCATGGAACAGAAATCTTCTCCGGATTTTGCCGTGTCCTTAGTGGCCAGAAGATGTGCGTGACCGATCCCCATCTCACGAGCGTCTACTGCCCAGGTGTCGGCCATGACACCTTGTCCTTCTGCTTTTGCTTGGCCCTCCATCCCAACGTCCTGGACGACCGCCTGGCACATTTAAAGCTGGGAGACCGGAGAAAAGGAATCCTCCAGTGAAGTCCAAGGAGGCTAGATAGGTGGTTTCCATGGCTGCGGGTTCTGCCGAGCAGCTGGAACGCATGAAGGCGTTCAAAGAAGAAGCTACCCGCGGTTCGGACAATCAAAGCTTTTTTGTTCCACGCAACTTGGGCTCCAGCTTCACAGGTTCCTTCAAGGAGTTGAGCCAGTCTTTCCCCACCCAAGGAGAGGTGCCCGCAGGCTCTCACCCCTCCCGATCTCGTAAAAGAGATAAGGAACTGAGCACGCCTTCATCTCGGGCGAGCGCCTTGGGACCCGAGAGAGTTCTTGGTCCCAGGAGCATGTGGTCTCGACCTGAGTCGAGATCAGTTCCTCGGCTGCAGGCTTCACGGATCGTCTGGGCCAGCCGACCGAGGGTGCGGCCGATGAGGTTGAGATTGTTCTCGACCCAATCGACCAACTGTTGCCGGCCCTGGCAGACGACTCTTTGGAAAGGACTCCGGTCCTTGTCTTCCCCGATGAGACCCAGCCTGCTGGTGTCCCCATCGAGGACCCGGTTCTGGATCCCCGGGCATCACCGATCCCTCTGGTGTCTCCTGAGCAACCGAGTCGGCCTGTCCGATCTATGTCGAGGTCTAGAACCCCTCGTCCAGATGGCCAAGGAAGAGCCACAAGCGCTCCAAAAAGAGGTGACTCCACCGGTCGTCCTTGTCCTCCCCGGATGAGGAGAGGCTCAGATGGAAACTCCGTCAACGCTACGAGGACCTCATGTGGCAACAGCTGATTTTCTCCGGGCACAAGCCAGCTTCGGCTCGTACCCCGGCCATTATTTGGCTCTTGCCTTCCAGGCTGAAGCCGACACCCTCGGAACCGAAGACCTTGGTTCCTCTGCCCGCGGGGCCGGCCCGTCCTCTGGTTCGGCCTATACCGATATCTCCAGCGATAATGGTGGAGCCGCTGCCTAAGCAGCCTGTGGAAGGGGCTCCTTCCAAAGAGGACCGACCAGATACGGGGCTTCCCCGATGTCTGTCGCTCACGGTCACCTTGGACCGCCCTCGGTGGGTCGAGTGCGATTTGGGCAGCAGGCCGCTGTGCCCCGATTCTTCGGACTCTGTCACCGGGCTCCACTCTCATCCTGGGGATGCTGAGTCGTCCGCTGGCACAGGGATGGAGGAAGGTCCTTCCTCCTTCCAAGGGATCCTTTGTCTCATCTCTGATTCTACAGGGATGCTCCTAGAACCCATCCAGAAAAAGGCGGAGTACCCTGTCACGGATATCCTCAAGGGAGGGAGGGGATACCCCGACGGAGGCCTTTCCTGTGGCTGAGGCCATTGTTGATCCGGTTCTTGAACTGTGGCAGTGTCCTGCCTCAGGTCCAGCACCGCCTGCCCGCATGGCTCAAGTACGCGGTGCCCACGGGGTTCCTTGGGTTCATAGAGCACCCTTCGGCCGACAGCCTGGTGACCGCCTCTGTGTTCAGGCACACTGGCAGTTCTGCCAACAGGGACCGACAACCTGATAAGAGTCCAAGCTTTTGTACCATTCAGCCAGGAAGGGTCTATGCGGCTTCCTCCTTGGGTCTTCGTCAGGCAAGTTTGGCTGTCATAATCGTACACTTCTCTCATGCCCTTCTGGGGTCATTGGATGAAGTCCTCCCACACCTCCCCGCATACATGCAGACCACGGTCAAGCAAGTCCGGGACCAGGGCTGAGCTGTTGCCAAACAGCAGCTCCAGATGGCCTTAGACCTTGGGGACTCTTGTGCCCATTCGATGGCTGCTGCAGTTGCCTCTCATTGCAGAGCTTGGCTAAGGCTCTCTCTTCCGGCAGGTACCCAGCATAAGTTAGCTGATGTGCCCTTCCTTGGGACTGACTTGTTCAGCCCAGGAGTGGCTGGTCACCTTCAGTGTATCGAGCAGTCCAACGTCACCTTGTTCGCAACTTCTGCCAAGAGTTTTTGGGCAAGAACCAACAGAGGAAAAGAAAGTCTTTTCAGCATTCTGCCCTTGTGGGTCAGTAGTCGTCCTTTCAGGTGGACAGCAGCATCAGCAACAGCAGCAGGCTCAAGCTTGGCACCCTCGGCCCAAGCAAGGTCCCCTACAGGCCCAAAGGAGGCGAGTTCAGGTCCTGATCTCCTCCAAGCCTTCTCAGTGACGGGGAAGGGGCTGCCATCCCCGCTCCCGTCCACGCCAGCTCTGGGTCCTCCGTGAGGAGCGATTCGCCATTTTCTTTCTGCCTGGTCCGTTGTCACCATGGACAGGTGGGTTCTGGAAGTGGTCGGTCAGGGACTGCCTCTGGAATTTGAGGTAGTACCCTCCAAACGAAGCCGCACCCTCAAGAGGAGCGAGTTTCCGCTCCGACATAGCTCAGCTCCTCCTCAGGAAGGCAGTAGCTCCAGTGGCGGATCCTCTAGCAGACCCAGGCTTTTATCCAGGTATTTTCTGGTGCCCAAGCGGATGGGGACTGGTGCCCCATTCTAGATCTGCAGGACCTGAATCAATATCTCAGGTCATGCACCTTTCAGATGGTCACTCTCCCAGATAATACCATCCTTTGAGGGGAAACGTGGTTATGTTTACTGGATCTGCAGGATGTGTTCTTTCACGTCCCAGCCCATCCGTCCAATCAGCAGTTCCTTCGCTTCAGGGTCGAAGGGACCCTGTACGAGTTCCGAGCCGTGCCGTTCGGCCTGTCACTGGCCCCACGGGTCTTCACCAAATGCATTGCAATGGTGGCGGCCCATTTCCTGCAACAAGGGGATCAGAATTTACCCCTACCTCGATGACTGGCTCCTAGCAGGTTCCACCCAACAGGAGGTGGAGAGGTCCAGGGACCTGGCCCTCCAGACCTGCTCCCAACTAGGCCTCCTGATCAACGAGGCCAAGTTGGAACTCGTGCCTTCTCAGGTGATGGGTTTCATTGGGGCAGAGCTTGACTCTTGTCAAGCCAGAGCTCGACCCCTGGTGGACAGTGTGGAGGCTGTCTCCTCCTTTGCCCAGTCATTTCTGGTTGGGCACTTCGCCTGCCCAGAACTTTCTGCACCTTCTGGGTTACATGGAGGTGTGCACTTTAGTGATCCATTGGCCCCGGTTGCACATCGCCTCCAATGGGAGCTGGCCACCAAGTGGACTCCAGTGTCATGATCATTTCGACCAGCTTGTAACTGTAACCCAGATGATGTGGGATGCTCTCCAATGGTGGACCGCCCCAGGCGGTTGCAGGAAGGGATCCTGTTTGTCCGCCCGAGCCGACGGTCGTCCTCACGACCGATGCCTCTCCATGGGCTGGGAAGCCAACATGGGGACGAAAGGGCCCACGAGCTCTGGACCCCGATGCCACATCAACCTGTTGGAGCTCAGAGCACTCAGACTGGCACTGTCAACTCGCTTCTCAACTTCGGGGTCAAGTGGTTCAAGTCCAGACAGACAATACCACTACCATGTACTACCTCAATAAACAAGGCGGCATGCACTCTGTTTGCTGTGCAAGAGGCGCTCTGCATCTAGACCCTCGTGAGACGGTTGGAGGCAGATCTCTTAGCCTGCCATGTGGGGGAGCCTCGAACCATCTGATGGATGCTCTCAGCCGCATAGGCCAGACATCCCACAGTGGTCTCTCCATCCAGAGGTAGCTTGCAGCCTGTTCTCCCTCTCCAGTGGAACCTCCAGCCCCAGACATTATGACTGGGATGGAGGGGAAGAGGATCCTGTGGATGTGGCTTTACCTCCCCCAAGTGGTTTTAACCCACCCCCCCCGGTCCCTCCTTTGGATTTTTTCCTGGGACTCTGATGTCTGAGAGCTGTCATCTACTTCTGTCCCTTTGTCCTATTGGGCGATGTCTCCAGCTTCCTTGGTGTCCTGCGCTGCGAGCTGGTTGCCAGCCAGGAACTGGGCGGCCCACCTGTTTATACATATGCATGACGTGACGTCACTGTGGCACCCCCCATCGATGAGGCTCTCTGCAGACAACCAAATATATGACCTGCTGCAAGAGATCCTTTTGAAGATCTACCATTATGGTAAGTATGAAACTGTACTATCTTACTTTGGGTAAGGCTCTTGCAGCAGGCCACACCGATAGGACTAAGCCACCAGGTGTCAGGACCACTTAGCTAGCAGTATACCACCAGGGACCATCCACTGCCATCAGTTAGCGAACGTCAGCCTAACCTGTATAGGTGGTGGTCCCCCACACCTTCCTCTGTTCTTTTCCTGCTGTCGACCTACACATGTCTGACCTTGGCGGATGCCACAGCTACAGTCAACCGCCATTACCTGCGCTTGCAGATGTCGGCGTTTACTTTAAATAAGTGCATCCACCTGCCAGTTTATTTTCCTGAGTATTCTAATCGGGGGAGGCATTGCTCCGTACTTTGGATGTTCATAGAATGTTGCAATATTATACGAACCCCACTAACTCTTTCAGGAAAACTGACCAGTTTGTTTCATTTGCCCTCAAGAGAGAGGGTGCTCCTGTTTCCAAACATTGTTTGTCTAAGTGGTTGGCGAAATTGCATTGATTATTGCTACCGCAAATACGAGCCCCTTCCGGGGGTGGTCAGGGGCTACAAGGGATATGGCTACTACCACGGTTTGCTTCAGAAATGTATCTTCTGCGGACATCTGTACAGCTGCTACCTGGCGTTCTCTCCACAGCTTCACCAAGCATTATGGTCCTGACAGTTTTGGCCTTGCAGTTCTTCGGGGTCATCTGTCATGAGCTCTTAACTGCTTACTTGTCCTCCTCCCGGTGGTGTCATCCTGGTGATACTTAGTTCTGTTTGGGACTTGGGCCTGCCGGTGTGGCCTGCTGCAAGATTCTTTCTCCAAGTAAGATAGTACAGTTATATAAGAACTTACTGTAACAGTAGATCTTCGTGAGGATCTCTTGAAGCAGGCCCTGCTTTCCTTCTCCTTGCTATTCTTTTTCTCTCGCACTGCTTCTGGTTTCTCTTGGCTCTTGGAGGTGGGACCTCCTCAGTTCTCCTTTTGTTACCTGTCTGCGGGGTCTCTGGTGGGAGAACTGAGGGTAGCTGTGGGGGACAGCCCACCTATAAAGGCTAGGCTGACAATGGTAGTGGGGCAGTCCCCAATGGTAGATGGCTAACTAGAAGTTTTTTGGGTGGTCCTGTCTCCTGGCAGCTTAGTCCTATCTGTGAGGCCTGCTGCAAGAGCTTCTCTCAAGATCTACTGTTACGGTAAGTTCTTGCGTAACTGTATTTTCTTCCAGGGGATCCCTTGGTATGTTTGACCTCCTGCCCATCCTCCCTCTCATAACCTGACTATTGGCCTTCTGAAGTCCTTATTACAGGCCAGATTCTTACTGAGGGACATATTTGGTGTGATGTATCACAGTTAAACATGTTGTTTCTAAGGACATGGATATGTGGTTCATCCACACTTATTGGCAGGTATCCTTGCGCTTTAAATCTTGCGGAAGGTCTTCAAGCTGGCTCCTCCACCCACCGGGTGGTATAACTCTAAGCTCCGCCCCATGCGCCAGATCTTCCTTACCGCTTGGAAGCTCAGGTTCCCTCCTTAGCGCTCTGCGTTTGAGACTAGTTCCTATTTCTTCCGTTTGTGAATTTGAAAGTTTTTTGCTAAGACTTCAGTCTTGATCCCTCGCGGCTGCGATGGACCGTCGACTCGGTTTTCGAGATGCCCCTGCAGTGAGAAGATGTCTCGGACGGATCCACACTCCGTGTGTCTACTGTTTAGGCCTTGAGCACGACCCGCGGGACTGCGACTTGTGCTCTTCCTTTTCGGCCCCTCGTACCGAAGACGTGCTGCCCGTTGCATCTGGGGCCGTCGAGAAGCGTTTCCCTCGGTGTGAAGTCTAAGGAGGCCCGGTCGGCGGTGTCCGCGGCGGCGGGCTCGGCGGATCAGCTCGAGAAGATCGCCCTCGAAGAGGAGGCGGCGCGGGCCGTATCTTCCTCGGCCGCGGCATTTATCCCACTCTCTCTGGGTTCTTCCTACACAGCTTCCTTTAAGGAGCTTTGTCTGTCCCTCTCCACTAAGGGAGAAGGGCCAACGTCTGCTGGACCTTTTTCTCGGTCCAAAAAGAGGGACAAAGGTAAATCCCTCCGTCGACGCTCTTGGGAGCGGGAAAGGTCCCTCTCCCCGGGTCGTCGACCGCTCGGCTTCGGCCACTGGTCTCACGGTGTCCCCGTCAGGTCAGTTGACTGAGACTCCCGTCGACGAAGTCGAGATTTTTCTCGATCCGTTGGACGGGTTGTCGCCTATAGAGCGAGACTCCCTCTCCCGGTTCCCGGAAGTTGAGATCCGGTGGACTTGCCTGTGCCTCCGGTTCCGGAGCCCTCGGATGAACCCTCCCAGCCGGAGGGTGCGGTTCCTCGCGACACTTCTCGGAAGAAGCAGAGCTCGGTCTGGTCGGACCTCTTCACGGTCCAGCCGATCCCGCCGTCATGGCGGTCTCGGTCTCGGCACGCGGTAGCGTGTCGCTCCTCGTCCTCCTCCTCGGCCGAGGAGGCTTCGGCGTAAATTCGTCTCCGCGATGCGAGGACCTCATGTGGCAACAGTTCCTCCTGACGGGGAATAGCCCGGCGATTCGCCTTCCCCGACCATTAAGTGGCGCTGTCACGGGCGGCCGACACACCCTCGACTTACCGAGGAGCCTGTACCCAGGCGGTTGTTCGGCCAAAACCAGCTGCTCCACCGATTCCGGTGGAACCTCCGCCTCCACAGCCACTATTTGGGGCCGACCAGGGATTCTCGGTCGGCTAGAGGTCTACCCATAGGCTGTCTGTTACCCTCACTCCCGACCGACCTCGGCAGGTAGAGGGTGGCTCAGGCCAGAGGCAGCTCTTCGAGGACTCGTCCGAGTCCGAGGATAATTCCTCCTTTTTCTCCAAGCGACTAGACTTGGAGTCCTCAGGAGGACAGTCAATGGACGATAGCCCGTCGTCCTTCCTAGGACTGCTTCGGCTCATCTCGGAGTCCACCGGGATGAAGCTCGAACCCGTTTCCAAACGGGCCAGGTATCCCCTCACGGAGATTCTGGACCGAGGGGATTCTCCAACGGAGGCCTTTCCGGTGGCCGAGGCCATAGTGGGTCCGGCCTTGGAGCTTTGGCAGCGCCCTGCTTCCTGTCCTGCGCCTTCGGCCAGGATGGCCAGGAAGTATCACGGTCCCTACGGTTCCCTGTCCGTTTTGAGCACCCCTCTGCTGAGGGTTGGTTACCGACAGCGTTTTCCGCGCCCGTAGCATGCGAGGGATGTGGACAAACCTCCGACAAGGAATCCAAGAAATTGGATTATGTCGGGCGAAAAGTCTATGCTGCGTCCTCTCTCGGCCTTCATCAGGCCAGTTCGGCCGTCCTCATGGCACATTTGTCTCATGCCCTGTTGGGCTCCCTGGATGAGGTCATTCCTCATCTTCCCGCGGATCTGCAGACTACGGTCAAGCAGGTGCGGGACCAGGCATGGCCAAACAGCAGCTCCAGACTGCTTTAGATATTGGGGACTCATGTGCCAGGTCGGGTGGCGGCCGTGGCTGTCTCGTCGGCAGGCTTGGCTGAGGATATCCACCTTGCCGGATACCCAGCACAAGTTGGCGGATGTTCCCTTTTTGGGGACTGACCTCTTCGGCCCTGGGGTGGAAGGTCACCTGCAGAGGATCGAGAAGTCCAATGCTACCTTGGACTCGGTCTCTTCCGCTCAGAAGGACAAAGGCCGCAAACCTCAGCCTAAGCCCTTTCGTCCTTCTGCGCGCCCGGCCCAGCAGGCTCGGCCTTGGCATCCCAAACCCAAGCCGCCAGCTTCCTCTAACAGGAGGCAGGGAGGAAAAGGCCCAGGAGGTCCCTCGGCCGGTCCCTCCTCCAAGCCTGCCCAGTGACGGGCTGAGGGGTGTCACCCCATCCCCGTCACCTTACCCCTGGTTCCCCACGTGGGGGGACGGCTCCGACACTTCCTTTCCGCCTGGTCCGCTGTTACCACGGACAGGTGGGTACTGGAGGTGGTGGGAAAAGGCCTGCCTCTGGAATTCGAGCAGGCCCCACCCTTCAGAGCCGTCGCACCTCGGGGGGCCTCGGGGTCCGTAGCCTCACTGTCGGCTCATCGAGCCGACATCGCCTCCTCTTCGAAGGAGGTGATCAGGGTGGTGGCGGACCCCCTCAGACCAGGGTTTGTGTCCAGGTACTTCCTGGTTCCGAACGGACGGGGCTGGCGCCCATTCTCGACCTACACGCCTAAACAAGTTCCTAAGGTCTCGAACCTTCAGGATGGTCACTCTGGCTCAGATAATACCATCCTTGGAGCAGCGTGTGGTTCTGCTCTCTGGACTTGCAGGGAGCGTTTTCACGTCCCTATCCATCCGTCTCACCAGAGATTCCTTCGCTTCCGGCGGAAGGATCCCTTTTCGAGTTCGAGCCATGCCCTTCGGCTTGTCTCCAGCTCCCAGGGTCTTCACCAAATGCATGGCAGTGGTGACAGCATTCCTACTGGCCTGAGGGTCGGGTGTACCCTTACCTGGACGACTGGCTGATGGCAGCTCCCTCCAGGCAGGAGGTGGAGTGGTCCAGAGATCTGGCCCTCAGGTCTGCTCTCAACTGGGCCTCCTTATCAACGAGGCCAAGTTGGAACTCGAGCAAGCAGGTGATTCTGTTCATCGGGCGCAGCTCGACTCTCTTGAACCAGAGCACGGCTCCGGCAGACAGGGCGAGGTTCTTTCCTCCTTTGCCCAATCATTTCTGGTTGGGCAATTGCGCCCTTCCCGGGACTTCCTGCGCCTCCTGGGTCTCATGGCGGCCTGCACCAGCGTGGTCCGTTGGGCCCGCTGGAACATGCGTCCCCTTCAATGGGGACTGGCCAGTCAGTGGTCACAACGCTGCGATCCTTTGGACCAGCTTGTGTCGGTGACACAGGGGATGTGGAACGCTCTCCAGTGGTGGATCGTTCCAGGTCATTTGCAGGAGGGCATCCCGTTCGTCCGCCCCGAGCCGACGGTCTCTCTATCGACCGATGCCTCTCTGATGGGTTGGGGTGCCCATCTGGGGGAACACCGGGCTCACGGCCTCTGGTCCCTGAGGAGTCCCGATGCCACATCAACCTGCTGGAGCTCAGGCGGTCCGCCTAGCTCTCACCGCCTTTGCTCCGTTCCTCCGGGGTCAAGTGGTCCGAGTCAGGCGGACAACACCACGACCATGTACTATCTAAACCGCCAGGGGCGGGGCCACGCTCCATGCTTCTATGCAGGGAAGCTCTCCGCATTTGGTCACTCGTGCGCAGCCTGGAGGCGGATCTCCTAGCCATTCATGTGGCAGGAGCCTCCAACACCCTGGCCGATGCCCTAAGCGGATGGGGCTGCATCCACGAGTGGTCTCTCCTGCGGTAGTACAGCATCTGTTCTCCCATTGGGGCACACCTCAGGTGGACCTGTTTGCCTCAGGGAGGCATGACTGGAGTCTGTTCCATGCCCGCCCCCTCAGCAGGGGCTCGCTGCAGGGGATGCCTTCTCGAGGCAGTGGACCCCGGGCCTCTTCTCGCCTTTCCCCATTTCCCTTGATCCACAAGGTGCTTCTCAAGGCGAGGAGGGACAAGGCGCGGGTGATTCTGATAGCCCAGACTGGCCTCGCCAGTTCTGGTACACCAGATCTCCTCAGTCTCAGCTCCAGGACTCCGGCAGCTTCCAGCTCGCCGGACCTGCTCTCAGTCAATCAGGGAAGGCGTTCCATCCGGACCTTCAATCCCTGCACCTGGCGGCCTGGTTCCTGGCGGCTAGAGTTCCAGGCCTTGGGTCTTTCCGGCGAGGTCCTCAATGTGGTTGAGGCGTCCCGTGGAGTCGACCAGAAAGTGCTATGCCTTCAAATGGAGAAGGTTTTCCATTTGGTGTCAGGGCAGAGGCTTGGACCCTTCCTCCTGTTCCTTGGCAAGCATCTTGGACTATTTATGGTCCCTTTCTAATCAAGGGCTTAGGTAGGCGACCCTAAGGGTGCACCTGGCAGCCATCTCTGCTTGCAGGCGCGGGCGGGGAAGCAGTCGTTAGCGCAGGAGGAAGGTGGTCTGGCGCTTTTCAAAGGCCTTGATCACATTTCCCCTCGAGTCGCGAGAACCTCCACCTCCGTGGGATCTACTGCTGGTACTGGCAAAGCTCATGGGCAAGCCATTCGAACCTATGCAGGTGTGCTCTCTCTCACCTGTCGTGGAAGACCGCCTTCTTGGTGGCTATCCGTCAGCCAGAAGGATGGGAGAGCTCCAGGCGGCTCTCATCGGGTCTCTTACCTGGTCTTCCACAGGGACAGGTTGTCCCTGCGCCCCCACCGAAATTCCTTCCGAAGGTGGCCGGAGTTTCACCTTAACCAGGTGTTGACTCTGCCGGTGTTCTACCCAATCACACCTCGGAGGCAGATATAGGCTCCATACTCTGGACCCTAGAAGGCGCTCGCCTATTACAAAGCGCGCACGGCTGAAATTGGGAGAGGTTCGCCAGCTGTTGTCACCCTCGCTGAGCCGCATCTAGCAGACCTGCAGCCAAGCGGACGTTAAGCAGGTGGGTCACCTCCTGCATAGATCTCTGCTATAAGTTGGTATGGAGCCTCCAGAGGATAAGAGCTCATTCTACCTCCATACTGCTGTCGATGGTGGCTGCTTCCAGGGACGTTCCTATCCAGGAAATCTGCAGGGCTGCTACCTGGAAGTCAGCACACACCTTCATTACCCATTACCACATCGACCTTGAGTCACGCCGGGATGCTGGTTTTGGGGCCTCGGTTCTCCAGTCTCTCTTTCCCAAGTAAGTATTGAGGGTGTGCGTCTTGCCTCCCTCCTCCCGAGGAGAACTGCTAGGGTCTGCCAATAAGTGTGGATGAACAACATATCCATGTCCTAAAATACAGGTTACTCACCTGTAACAGGAGTTCTAGGAATGGTATATGTTGTTCATCCCCACACTCTCCCGACCTCCCGGCTTGGCGCTGCAACCTGAGCTTCCAGCGGGCCAGATCTGGCGTCATGGGGCGGAGCCGAGTTATACCACCCGGGTGGGTGGGAGGAGCCAGCTTGAAGACCTTCCGGCAAGATTTAAAGCGGCAAGGATACCTGCCAATAAGTGTGGATGAACAACATATACCATTCCTAGAACTCCTGTTACAGGTGAGTAACCTGTATATATAGTTTGCCTTTAGGCGGTTCATTTTTTTCCTTTTGTTTCTTTTTCCCAATTTTTTTTCTACTAGTATGGAATAGGGTTAGGGCTTGGGGCCTTTTGCCCCATAGGCATCAAAATGGATCTAACTCACTAGCAGCAACACCTACAGGCAGCAGTCTTTAACCGCTTTTTTTGATTGGCTAATGGCCAGCCATCATAGCCATAAGCACCACCTCCTGGGCAGCTGTACCCAGCTGGCAGTACTGCTATAGTCAAGCATAATGTAACCATTTCCATAATCCCATGGAAGAAACAGTATTACTATGGTAAGTAATTTTTCTCCTGCCACCCGACAAGAGTCGCATCAGTTGGACCTTCTGGGCAAGCAGGCGTTGCCTCTGCCATCCTGATGATCTGCACCCTCAGTTATTTGGCACATGCTCCACTACCAAAATGCTCTGTGGGATCAGAGACACCGTCCAATCCTTGCCACACCCTGCCAAGCAGTATACCCTGGCCTCCCTTAAGGCAGCCTCTGACATTGGTATCTATTTGCTCCATGTGGCCTGTGACGCAGAGGATGCTTTTGCCCTGGCGGCTGACATATGTCTGTGCCGGCACTCATGGCTCTATGAGTCTGGTTTGCCCAAGACGACCAACTGTCCATCATAATTGCCCCGTTTAGAGGGTACAAGTTGTTTGGCGGAGATATCAAAGATATCCTCTCCAGCCTCCAGATGTCTGGATGCACCTTGAGGTCTGTCCATTCCATGTGTCACACACAGGCTAAGTATGGGCAACTGGCCATTCATCAGGCTATCTGTAGACAAGCCCGCTACACCAGCCAAGCCTGGGGAAAGCAAAGACCAGGCATCTGCCCTATTCACCCACCACCCGCCAGTATTTATTTTATTTATTGTGAGCTCAGATTCATACCTTTGAGAAACAGCTCTTTACTCCTCTCTCAATGCGTATATATATTTTGGCAGAGGGGTCCATTAAGAACCCATGAAACTGAAACCTGCCAATTGTATGTATTCCTGTTCTGTATTACCTATGTATAATTTTTTAGCGGTTTATTTTATCTTTGTGTCTTTCTGACGTGGAGCCTTTGCAGAGAGTCTTTGACTCAAAGGATTGTAATTCCAATTTCTCTTTGATAAAAATAAAAACACAGGTTCCGTGTCAGACAAGTACAGTGCAAACAACATTACAGGTACAGTACATACAGGCAAGTTATTGTTGCAGGTAGATTATAACATGTTGTTTCCAAATAGCAAAATACAGAGAATAACAAAATGGTTACGTAGCACATCTCAGGTGGGTAATGGAATACCCTTATCTGATAGAACAGGGAGACAGACAGGTGTGTACCAGAGGAGGTAGAGGATGAAGTGAACCGAACTGGCCGATGAACAGGTGGGAGAAGGTGGCAAGTAGGGAGGGAAGAGGAGGGGTGGGAAGTAGCATGGCAGGGGATCTAAGTGCTAGATGTGGCCTACAAGGTCAGATGATAGCAGGGATACAGGCTAAGTGCAGCTAGACAGACCACCATTGAGACTTAACGGTAGCAGTCACAAGTGGATCTTGTAAGAAGTTGAGAATGTTGTTTGCACTTGAAGGGGCCTATTGGGTGGTAGAACTTTTTCGGGTGAAGTGAGTCAATCCACAGTGGAGCTCAATGGGCAAAAGCACGTTGTGCTAGAGGCCATGTGGCACCTAGGGACCTTGAAAACTTGATTGTCAGAGCTTCTTGTGTTTGAGTGGACTGAGTGTGTACTGAGAAGATTTGGTAGGACTCAGCGGGATGACATACCAGGACAGATCTCAACTATTAAGCAAGTTTGGTAGCAGATTTTGTCCTTTAGTTGAAGGCAGTTTGCTTGAGCGTAGAGATCCACAGGTGTGTGTTTAGACAACAGCACCTGTGAGAAGTTGACAAGCCTTGTTTAAGGCCGTCAGATGCTGTGAAGGGTTGTGTCATTGTCTGCCATAGATGACCAGGCCGTAGTCACTAAGGGCAAATATTGAACTGTGTATTGCCATGCTTAGGGCATCAGGTGTAAGGCAGTGTTTATGCGATTGAGCATACCTATTCTCACATTAATCACTTTAGCAGTATTGGCAATGTAGTGTGGCATAAGACAGTTTGGGTCGGTAGTAATTCCCAGGTATTTGAAATGCTGTACAAGATCGAGGAGGGCCCTTGTTGTTCTCAGTGGATAGTGGGAAAGTTTTATGTCTGCTTTGTGAACTGAACAACATGGACTTAGTGTTTTGTAGTTTCACTAACTTGTGTTGCTCAAACCATTTTCTCCTGATGTAAAATTTTGTTGCAGGGACAACTCCAGATGTTTGGGTTGGGCTACTGGTAAAAATGACTGCATCGTCAGCGAAGGAGTCTGGGAGTTTAATGAATACTGAAGAGAAGTGGGCCAAGGATGGACCCTTGTGGAACACCTGAGTGGACTGGTCTCTGATCTGGAGAGGATGTCTCCGATCTTAACTTGTTGCAACCTGTTACTTAAGATAGCTGCAACCTCAACGATAGTAAGCTGATCGAGAAGTGCATGGTGCACAGTGTCAAAGGCCTTGGATAAGTCTGTGAAGGTAGCCCTACCAGTTTTCCTTGGTTGAGAGCATGATGGATAAAACCAGTGAACTCCAGAAGGGCAGCGACAGTACTGTGTGCTTTCCTAAATCCGTGCTGCTGGTTGCTAGGAGATTGTAGTGGTCCAGGTACTCAGCCAGTTGGCCCGCCACTATTCTTTCAGGTGCCCTGGAGAGTAGAGGGAGGATGGAGATGGGTCTGTAGTTACTGTGCAGTGTCCGTTCTCCATTGTTGTGCACAGCGGTTACATTTGCCGACTTCCACTTTTGAGGAATTGTGAGTGGCACAGGGATAAGTTGATTATCTTGGTCAAGGGTTACATCCAAGGTTAGGTGTATGAGTTTTAGGTCCAGGGAGTCCCCACTATATCTAGACTTCCCTAGGACTTTTTCCAGGTAATTTCTGGCTTCTCCTTTTGAAACTGTCCTGAAATAGAACAGTGGATGCCCAGGGGTATATTCAGGCAGTTTGGGAGGAGGGGTCGAAGAAGACAGATGGGAGGACGCTGCTGGCTGCTCAGGTCAGTAAATGCATTGTTAAAGGCATTAGCTATGAGTTGAGGATCCAGTGTTGGTGTGCCTTCGATGGTGAGCATTGAAGGGGCGATTATTTTTGGGGGGGGGGGGGTCTTTCCAGTGATGTCTTGGAGGTTGGACCAGAATGACGTGCAGTCCTTTCATGTTCTGGCTAGAGCGTCCTTGTAGTGTGAGTTGTTTGCATACTGTATTGCTCTGGTGCATTCATTTCTTGCTTTCCTATAGCTCTGTATATTGGTTTGGGTCCCATGGGCTCGTAAGAGCTCTCGAGGTGGTCCCAGAGCCCCGGCTCTGACCGCCCTCCTTCCTGACTGCTTGCCGGACCACTTTTTCTAGGTGGTCATAAGGGGTTGCTTCTCCCTCCATCTGGACAGGTGGTGGGAGATAACATAAGACAGGTACTGCAGCTCATAGAGCACTGCCACTCCTGGAACTTCTGGAGTGGCTTGAGGACACCATCCCCAAAGTTCTGTCCTCATACCCTCCTGATCACGCTTTCTGAACTGGGAATAGAGCCATGCCTTGCTTCGTAAAAGGGCCATAGAACCTGTTCCACATTCCCAGCAAAGAAAGGGGTTTTACTCCCATTTCATCCTGGTACCCAAACGTAGGAGGGACCTCAGGCCCATTCTGGACCTCAGCGAACTGAACCTGTCAGTCTAGCACAGGCAGTTCAGAATGGTCACCCTAAAGGGTTTGCTGCCGTATACACACCAGAGGGACTGGATTTGCTCTTCTAGACATGCAGGATGCCCATCTGTATATCAGGTTATGTGCTTCTACAGGGGCTTCCTCGGATTTCATTTTCAGGGTGTCCATTTCCAGTTAAGGGCTCTGCCGTTTGGCTTACCTTCAGTCCACCCCCCACCTCCCCAGGTGTTCAAGTGCTTTGCAGTGGTGGCAGCTACCCTCCGATGGCAAGGATTCTGTGTTTCCTTGCCTCGATGACTGGCAGCTAGCAGCGCCATCCGGGGAGCGTCTGCTTGAAACACTGACTCATACCTGCTGCCTATTCTAGGATTTGGGGGTCACGATTAACCTGTTCAAGTAGTTTCTGCCCCCCTGCCAGTGACTTCTTTACATTGGGGTGGTGTTGAATACGGCTCAAGGGATGGCCTTTCTATCCCAAGAAAGGGAAGAGTGCCTGATGGATCAAGCCAGTCAGCTCTATTCCTGCAGTCTCGTCCCAGCACAGGTCTTTCTGTGCCTCCTGGGACTCATGGCTGTAGCCATCACTACGGTCCCCTTAGCCAGGCTCCATATGAGGATTCTAAGTGGACGCTGCAGGTCCAGTGGGAACAGCGTATGGATGACCTGGAGCAGCCTGTCCTGGTCTCCGATCCAGTAAAGAAGGTACTATTGTGGTGGCTAAAGCCCTGCAACCTCCTCAGAGGGGTGCCATTCTTCATTCCACCCAGATAGCAGATCCTCACAACAAATGCCTCAGGTCTCTGCTGGGGGGCTCTCCTGGGTGTCCACCAGACTCAAGGGATATGGTCCTTGGTGGAAGCAGCACTCTACATAAACGTCTTGGAGATGTGAGCAGTTCTGTATGCCTTGCAGACCTTCCAGACTGCTCTTCCTGGGCCTACTGCTGATTCAGACAATTCCAGTGTGGTTCATTACATCAACAAACAGGGAGGGACTCATTCTTACCCTCTGTATCAGGAAGTGATGAGGGTCTGGTATTGGGCCATAGATCACGGCCTGGAACTCTCTGCTGTCCATGTTGCCGGTGACCAAAACATCTTGGTGGACAGCCTAAGCAGGTCAGTCACAGGCTTATGAGTGGGAACTCCAGACCTGTTGGTGGAAGATCTGTTCAACCAGTGGGATCGTCCAGAGTTGGACCTTTTTGAGTCGCCACTCAATGTAAAACTGGCGCTTTTCTGCCCGCTCGCTCCAGGACCCAGAGTTTTCTGGCAAGACGTGTTGTCCCTCTCTTGGAAAGGGATATTCCTGTATGTCTTCCCTGCCTTTCTACTCCTTCAGAGGGTTGTGATCAAACTTTGATGGAAGGGACATTCGTGATCCTGATCACTCTTTCTGGCCTTATCGGATCTGGTTCCCTTGCTCCAGCAGCTGATAATGGAACCTCCAGTGCCCTGCCCTTATACACAAGCTTGCTCTTCCAGGAGCAGGGCACACTGGTTCATCCGAATCTCAGATCTCTCCATCTTCATTTTCATGCTTGGCTCCTGAGGACGTAAACATTGCGAGGTTAGGGGTGTCCTTAAGGTAGCAGAGGTTTGGTGGAGGCTAGGAATCATCCACCAGGGCCACTTGTTTCTACGGTAGAAATTGCTATGTAGTTGCTTCGCACTACCTAGACCCTTCACCTGTCCAGTGAACCAGATCTTGAGTACTTGTTCTCCCTCTAGACCGGTCTGAAGTACTCTCCATCAAGGTACATCTCTCGCCATCTTTGCTTACTATGTATTTGTCGCTGATCGACTGTGGCTCATCTTGGTGTCTCCCCTGATGTTTTCTTAGAGGCATCCTGCACTTGAAGCCACCAATCTGGAATCCTGTCTGCCTGGGATTAAAATTTTGTGTTACAGAAACTCGCGGCTCTCTGTTTGAACTGTCCTAGAGTTGCAGCTATATTTTCTGTCATGGAAATCGTTATTTTTAGTTGCTATTACTTTTGCTTGACTGCTTGAAGAATTTCTGAGCTTCAGGTGCTCGTGGAACAGTCAGATTTGGATTTTCCACAAAGACATGTTGTCTCTAGCATCAGTCCTAAGTTTCTTCCTAAGGTGGTGTCTGAATTTACTTTGAGTCAATCCTCTATCTGCCTGTTTATTCTCCAGAGCGTGCAATCTAGGGGTAGCATTGCGCCATACTTTGATATGCATAGAATTTCGGGGTACTGTACACACCAGACAGAGGACTGTAGGACGTGCTTCCAATTGTTGTTTCTTTGCCCTTGGAAAGAGGGTGTTCTGGTTTCCGGTGTTTAACCAAATGGTTAGCCAATTATATTGTTTTCGTTATAGGACGACAGTAAGGAACTCTAGTGTGGTTCGTGGCTATTCAGCCAGAGGCATGGCTACTTCCGCGGCATGCTTCAGAAATGTTTCTGCTGCAGAGATTTATGCAACTGCTACTTGGAGCACTGTCCATACCTTTACTAAACACTCACAGTCTGGACATCGCCTAGGCGAGGGGCCACTTCAGCCTGGCTGTTTTACTGGGCCTTCACACTTAGGTCCTTAGGGCCAACTGCCTGTACTGTTTTGTCAGTTTTGCCAGAACTGCTTGGGACCTGCCTACCGTGTGGGCCTGGTGCAAGAGATGCCTCATGATAGTACAGCTACCTAAGAACTTACCAGAACAGTAGATCTTCGAGAGGATCTCTTGCAGCAGACCATGCTTTCCTCCCTTCTCTCCTTTTTCCTCTTTGTGGCCTTCAGCCTTCTGCTTTTTCTGTCTGCTCTAAGGATACCGTGGCTTCTTCCTCGGTTCCCCTAGTGGGCTCTTGCTTATGGTCTCTGAAGCAGAGAACAGTGGAGGGTAAGGTGGCCGCCAAATTTACAGGGCTGGTCGGGATGTCAGAGAGTGACGCTGGGGTTGTGGCAACCTCTGGTAGACTGCTAGCTAGAAAGTTTCTGTGAGGTCCAGTGCCTGGTGGCTTAGTCCTAGTGGGTTAGCTGTCACAAGTAGTGTGGCGTACTGCAAGAGATCTTCTGTTACGGTAAGTTCTTGCATAACCATACTTGTAGTAAAACGCATGGTGGCATGGCAGCAGCACAGGGTTCTGCCACATAAGATACTGGAATCCCACACTGGGGCCAGCTGAGGGGGCTTGCTACATCGTGGAAGTAAAACCAAACGCATAACTGCTGCGAAAGGGAAGGCATGAGCTGTCTTGTGTTAGTACACCTCCTGCTGACCAAACACATGCTATTTATTTATTTGGTTTTTGTTTACTGGGTAGGATGCACTAGGCAGACATTTGCCTATTTTTAGGCACAACCCGAGAGAATATAAATTAGTAGACTGTCGTAGTGCAGACATTGATAACACTTTGTGTAAAGGAGCTTTCTGATTGGCTCATTACATTCCATTAGGGTTGTATTGTTATTAAATATATATGTATGGGGAATTGGGACAGTTACCACACAGCTCATAATTCTGGCCCTACCTTTCTTCTACTTTGGGACAACCTGCAACTGTTATAATGGTCTTAAACTGCTGTTTTATAAACCTGGGTTACATTGAACAATATGACCCATATATTTTTTTCTTACTCTTACTTTTAATACCCTGTGGGTCAGAGTGCAACATAGATAAATATCGGAAATTAACCTTGAATATGTAGAGTCTAATTAAATTCTAAGCAGGGTACAACTCTGTTCTAAGCTGTATTAACCTTGAGTAAATATTTTTAACCCCAGGTATTCTTCTATATTCTTAACTCTCCAGTCAGCCTCCGAAGCAGAGCTGCCAGTAGAAAATTGAAATATATGCTAATGATAGAACTCATTATCGGCTCATGCCACATATTCAAACTACTGCCCTCATCAGCTGCAGTGTTCCATCAACGTATCGGATTTCTTTCTCTGCCTTACCATTAGTGTTATTTTAGTGCTGTTTTAGTTTATTTTCTCGGTTTCTCACAGTTCAGAATAACTGTTGTGGAACCAGTTCTTAGTACCCTTTTCCGGAGCTTTATTTACTGTCTCCGGTATTTATTTTAGCTTATTTGAGTTTTTACTTTAACAAATTATTATATTTTGTGACAACTAACCAGGTTCGATTTCTGCGGTTCCCAGTTCGGTGTCAGAACTTTCATTGGTTCCTGAACTGACCACATTTAAAAAAAAAAAAAAAAAAAAGTCTCTATTTGCGGTTCTTTTTTTCTTCTTCGATTGGGCAATGGCAGAAAAAACAAAGAAAAAGACTGGACCCCCAGGGTTTAAAAACTGCATTAAATGTGGGGACATTTTTGCAAAGGCAGACAAGCACAAATTATGTGTAGTCTGCCAGGAATTGCTGCTTTTGCAGATTGTGATATCTGCAAGTCATTCCCTCATAAAACAGTTGAAAAGAGAATGGAAAGACTCCAAAGAAAATTGGGGAAGGGTGCTGTGTTGAAGAAGGGTGCCATGGTTCTGACCAACACACCCACTAAACCCATGGTGAAACTGCTGTCTTTTGAGCACCCCTTACAAGGGTGAAACAACTACTGGAAAAAGGATGGGTGATCCAGCTGACTCTCCGGTTCCCACCAAAAAAACTAATAAAACAAAGCACATTGAACCCCTGGCTGATAAACCAAAAAGGGGTGTCATCTGTGCCTCATAGCCTGTCATCATTGGAGGAGATTTCCCAGGCCATGAAGGTCATATAGGCTTTGCAGGACTTTATACCTACTCCAGCCCTCCCAGCACTGGTTCAAATCCTGGTTGGTCCCTCCTCTGACCCAAACCCATCTCAGGAGACGATGGAGTTTGAGGAGTATGATTTACTTGAAATGGATGAAGGTGAGCCTATTGAGCTTGAGATCGCACCAGAGCAGGAATTTGGTTCTTCTCCTAGACCAGAGGATTTTTCTTTTCATTTTTCCTTTGTAAGGAAAATAGTGGATGCCCTTGATCTGGCTAGCACAGAGGTCATAGAGGATGAGGAAGAGGCAGACTATATGAAGATGATGGGGCTAACTTCCACAAAGAAAATGTTACTCCCTATAAACACGCCTTTAAAAAGACTTGTTTAAGATCCTGCAGACTCAAATTCTGTCCCACTTCTGGACAAGAAGGTGGAAAAAAGTCACCAGCTGGACAGATGAGGGGTTGAATTCCTCTTTTCTCACTCTGACCTCGCGATAGTTCAGCAAGCAGCCTATGAGAAGGCGAAGGTGCCTTTAGCATCTCACCCACCTGAGAAGGACTCTCGCAAAATAGACAGCATGGCAAAAGAGGATACCTAGCTGCTTCCTAAGACAAGCTAACTATCAAGCTTACTCAGCACAGTATCAAAATCCCGTGGCAGTCTGTGTTGGCCATGGCAGAGAAGGCTTCTCTCTCTGATTAGGCTGGGACAGCCAGATTTGGGCTGGAAGCAGCCAAGTATCAATTTCAAATGGCAGAAGATGCCAGTGACAGTGCTGCCAGATGGATGGCTCTTACCGCAGCCCTTAGGAGGTTGCCATGGCTCAGGGCTACCAGTTTGATACAGGATATCCAGACCATAGGCTGTAGATTTCCCTGTAGAGGATCATTCATTATTTGGCCAACAGAGGAAGCATACATGAAGAAGGTGGATGAATATAAGGCCACCTGTAAAAGCAGTTCCTCAAAGGAGAGGCCTGCTTCCTCTTATAGGCCTTACGGAAGAGGAGGCAGAGGAAGGACAGCCTATAGTAGGCCCTTTTTTCAGGCACAGGCTGTCCCCAGTATCAGCAGAACCCACAGCAGACTGGGTATTTCAGGGCAGAGGTAGAAGGGGCTCTAGAGGTTCCCAGACTACCCAAGCTCAGCCCCAAGCAAAACACCCTGACTTAATGATCAAGGCTGCCTCCCCATTACCAGTAAGGGCCACTATTTCAGGCTTTTCAGTCCATCACCACAGACAAGTGGGTCCTAGAGGTAGTGAATCAGGGCTTGTCCCTGAGTTTCAAGTCTTTCCTCCTTTGAGAACAAGGGTGTTCAAACCAGCTTCCTTCTGGAGAAGAAACTCTGGGAGAAGGAGGTTCAAAGCCTCTTCCAGTTCAAAGCAGTGGAGTGTCCCACTTCAGCAGAAGGGGAAGAGGTTTCTATTCAAGATACTTCCTTACCAAAAAGAAAATGGGGATTGGCGGGCTATTCTACACCTCAGACTACTGAACAGGCACTTAATACAGCCAAAGTTCAGAATGGTCACACTGGTAGTGATTTTGCCAGTAATCCAGCAGGGAGATTGGCTAGCATTTCTGGATCTAAAATATGCCTTTCACATCCCAGTAAGAGAATCTCTCAGGAAGTACCTCAGATTCAGACTTCCATCAGGACACTACCATCCTCAGCCTCACCTTTCGGGTCTCACTTCAACACCAAGGTGTTTACAAAATGCCTGGCAGTGGTGATAGCATACATAAGAAGGTTAGGTATATTAGTCTTCCTTATCTCGACGACTAGCTGGTGGTGGGAGTTCATCACAGCAGGTACAAGACCATTTAAAGTACCACTAAACTTGTTACATTCTCTGGGATTCCTGAGAATCAGGAGAAATCCATTCTCACTCCAGTAGAAGTCCTGCATTTCATAGGAGCAGAACTGAACACAGTAAAGGGAAGAACATTCCTCCTCAGGACAAGGGTGCAAAGCATTCTGCAGATAGTTGCTTCATTCAAGCTGAACGAGCCATGGTCAGCAAGACAGTTTCTGCAACTTCTGGGACATATGGCTGCAGCAACAGGCACAGTCTTGGAAAGCCAGGTTCCAAATGAGAGACGTACAGTTTCATCTCTGGGCACACTGGTGCCAAAGAGACAATTTGACAAAACCAGTTCCAGTAACAAAAACTTTGCTGCAGGCCCTCCAGTGGTGAAAGGAAGCAGACAACCTCTGGGAGGAGACCTTTCCAAAGGGAAACCCATCTGTCATTCTTGCAACAGATGCCTCTCTTAGGGTGGGGTGCTCACTTAGGGAACACACCACTCATGGAACCTGGTCCATCACATAGTCACTCCTGCATATAAATCTGGAGCTAAGGGCAGTGTTTCTGGCCCTGAAAGCATTTTCCCATCTGGTACAAGAGAAAGTGGTGCAAGTCAGGACAGACAACACCACAGCAGTGTACTATATAAACAAGCAAGGGGGGACAAGGTCAGACCCCCTATGCACAGAGGCAGTGAAATTCTGGAGTTTGGGTTACTCACTGAAGGCCTCATTACAGGCCATTCAAGTGCCAGGAAAGGACAACACCCTAGCAGATGCCCTGAACAGAATCAATCGGCCACATCACGAGTGGTCCATCAACAGGCAAGTGATGGACTCTGTGTTCAGGAGATGGAACACACCAGAGGTGGATCTCTTCGCATCCCAAGAGAATCATCATCTGCCCCTTTTGCTGCAGACCACCAGCCAGGGAACAATCCCACTGGATGCTCTGGCTCTGGACTGGTCAGGAGAAGGCTGTGCTTTTCCTCCCTTTTCTCTCATTTCAGAGTCCTGATGAAACTCTGGTCACAACCTGAATCAGTGATACTGATAGCATCAGACTGGGCCAGGCAGCCATGGTACCCTATACTACTCTCCATGTCTGTAGCCAAACCAATACATTTACCCAGGAGGCACAATCTGTTGACCTCTCACCAGGGCAAGATTCTGTACCTGAATCTCCGGACTCTGACTCAAGGCCATGGCTCTTGAGTACTTGGAATATGCAAACTTAAATCTTTCTTAAAGCGTTCTGGATATCCTGAAGGGATATAGAAAGCCTTTGACTAAGAAAACCTACGCTTCAAAATGGAAGAGGTTTTCTATTTGGTGTGGATCCAAAGAGATTTCTCCTACTCTAGTGGAGATTCCAGCTGTCCGGGATTACCTCACTTACCTCCACTCTCAGGGGTTGAAACGTACATCCCTGAAAGTGCATCTAGCATCAATTTCTGCCTACATTTCTGCTGGGAGAGGTATCTCCCTGGCATCCAATTCCATTTTCAAAAAGGTCTTTAAAGGGCTGTGCCATTTGCACCCACCTATTAGGGAACCAGTACCAGTATGGGACCAGAACATGAGCATTGCCCAGCTTATGAAACCTCCTTTTGAGCCTTTGTCTCGGCACATTTAAAATATGTTACCTGGAAAACTGTCTTTCTGGTTGCAATTAGTTCAGCTAGAAGAATTAGTGAGCTCAAGCCCTGTCTGTAGAGAAGGGACTATCTTTCCTTTCATAACAACAGTGATGCTGAGAACCAGTAGGAAATTCCTCCCCAAGGTTGTTTCTGATTTTCACCTAAACAAGTCTATTACATTACCAGTTTTCTTCACTGAACATACTAGTTCAGGTGAGCTGAACTCCATAGTCTAGATGTCAAAGGCATTAAGTTACTATGTGACCCACACCAGAGATCATAGACATAACAAACAGCAGCTGTTACCTGTGGGGATGTAGGTAAGGGCATCCCAGCTTTTCAGAGGTCAGTCTTTCCTGGATAGTCCGATGTATTTAGTTTTGTTATTGCAAACTTGGCAAGGAACCCCAGCATTCAACTAGAGCACAGCTGCTACTACTATAGCAGCATCCAGAGATATCCTTTAGTGGAAATCTGTAAAGCAGCTACCTGGAGGGCAGTGCACACATTTGCTAAGCACTATAGTTTGGACACACAGTCCAGAAGTAATGCCAGGTGTGGCACGGCAGTCCTGCAGAGCTTCTTTCCTAAGTAGGTTCTATGCCCACCTCCAAAGGTACTGCTTTGAAGTCTGCAGAGAGTTAGGTGTATAGAAGAATATCTGGGGTTAGAAGAAAAAAAATTACCATAGTATTCTTGTTTCTTCCAGGGTATTTTTCTGTATTCATAACTCTCCCACCCTGCCTCCCCTTCCAGAACCAGAGCCTCTGCACTCATAACTGAGTGTTTTATTGTAAAGTCCCAAACACTGGCATGCATAGTTTTAGCCCTAGTGGGGAATATTTAATTCCTTTCTTTTTCCAGGTGATTCTGGCATTGAGAGTTAATATTGCAGTAATATTAAGGGTGATCTTCCTTGTCAATCTTCACCACTCATTACTGCTTGGGTAGTGCGGAGTGCGCACCCTCTGGGAGATTTTTTTTTTGAGACGGCGCCGCCCCGGAGAGGGACGCACTGTGTCATGTGCGAGTGGCGGCCATTAGGTGCCGCAGACTCCTCCTCCATCTCAGTTCTGTTTCTCCCACCGTCGAGGCTGCACTTGCTCTGCATGCAAGATTTACAGCTGCGTCAGAGGCCTACTTGCAGCGACTCCTTCTCCGCTTTCTGATCATCCAGACGCCATTGAAGTGGTTAGCCGGTAAGACCATTCTGTTTTTTCTTACGGCTCCGGGATCTTTTTGCTGTGTTTTTGTGTTTATTTCTCATCATGTCAGGTTCAGGAGCCAAACGTAAATCGAAGGCAGGCTGTGCCCCTATCGACGGTGCTCCTGTGGCCGGCATTTTTCCGTCACGGACCGGCATGATGTTTGCCTTCACCGCCTGGGACCCAACCATGATATGGATGCGTGCGACGCCTGTTTCTCAATGGACTGTCTCATCCTAGAAGTCCGCACGTTCAAGATCGGCAAGGCTCCGTTGACTTTCAGAGGACAGCGTCGCTCCAAGGATTCCCAGGTAAGATCTCTGACCCTTCCTCGGGTCCCTCCCAGGCCTGTCACGGTCTGGAGGGAGGAGCCTCCTCATCTTCTACTCTTGCTGAGGAGGAGGCCTCTTTCGTGGTGTCGGAGGAGCACCATGGTCCCTCCCGGGGCCGCGGTGGAGACGCTGCCTCGGCAGTCACCTCTTCAGAGGTGCAGGCTCCTCCAGTGTCGAGGCTCAGGTCTGCTGGGCCCGGCATTGGTGGACCCTCGATGCTGCCTTCCGGCGCCTCTTTGGATCTCGGTGCTTTTTGCGTTGCCGGTGATCAGGGCGGCGCCGTGTTGGCTCTTGGTGCTGCCCGTTGCTCCATGGGCCCGGTCGGCTCTCCTAGTGGCGCGCGAGTCGGGTCCTGGCGCCAGGCGGTGCCTGGTCTGACCGGTGCCATTGGGGAATCAGGGCGGGTTTGGGCGTACGGGTGGTCGAGATTGTCCGGTGCTGCTGCTGGCATTGGCGCCATTCGCAGTGCAGTTTCTCTGGAGACTCCTGGGGTGGCCAGTATTGAGGTCCAACTGGTCTACTCTTCAGAGGAGGATGATTCGGATGTGGATCCGTCCTGGCACCGTGACTCTTGGAGTCAGGGTCTCCAGTGAGACGAGGTGCTAGGTGGCTCAGCATGCCTATTCCTCTGTCTCCTCTGCTGTCCTCTCCTGAGGCCTCCCAGGCTGGGGTGGTCTGGGGTCCCTGAGGGGATGGCGTGGAGGTGGGGAGGGGCTCATCCTCCTGAGGGTTTGTGACAGCTGTCCATCCCGGTGCTGCTGCTGCACTGCTCTGGGTGGGGTCTCGCTGGGGTAGAGGAGGCGCGTTCTCAGAGTCGGGGGTTGGGGGGCGCCTCGGTCTTCACCTGCCACCCCTCGGGGTGCTGGTAGGAGCCGTAGCGCTGGGCCCAGTCTTTCCCTCTTGGGCTCCAGGGACACCTCTGGTGGCGTTACTGTGGGCTACCCTTCTGGACCCATGCAGCCCCATGTTCGTCACAGGGGAGGATCCCCTACTAGGCTCTTCCAGGCTTCGCATCCCCAGGGTTCTGTTCTGCGACCTGGTTTGTTGTCCGGGATCCCGCCAGCTCGGGCTCCATTTTCTGGATTTCAGAGCCTCAGCAGAGGACAGTTACCTCATCGTAGGTGTCTCTCTCCCATTCCTCTGCAGCCGCCCCCCCCCCCCAGGCCATGTTGGTCCTACGGGCCTGTTATCCTGGGAGACGTTCAGTGGCTGTGCGGCGGCCTTCCCCTCATACGTTAGACATATGCATGAGCGGGTGTTTTGCCTATCCCCACCGCTGCAGGAGTCCTCTGGACATTCGAGCTCTCCATCATCCTCGTCTCCCTTCTCGGACGGAGAGGAACCCACTGCTCATCCTCCTCCGATGCTGATTTCACTGAATATCAGCGATTCTTTTGAGGATGGCGAGGGATCTTCGTGTCTCCTTTGTTAGCTAGACAATACCCGGCAAGGAGACGTGAATTCAGTGCCCAGCATTTGGTGGTACTGTCCTGACCTATTCACTTCCAGAAGGTGTCTATCTGTTCCTGGCAGTCGCCAGCCGCCCCTGTTCCAGCACCGGCAGACTGCAGAAGAAGGTATTGTGCCCCATCGGAGTCTCTAGGTTCTCTTCCCAACCCACCTTTGGGATTGGCATTCCTAGAAACTCCCTCCGGGCGCCACCACCTGGCGCACGACCGCCCACTGGACCCAGATTCCCTACAGTTTGACCGGTGGGGGGCGAAGTGTTTTCTTCCTCTCGTGCAATGTTATGCAGTGCATCACATCAGACTCACCATGCTGCCTACAGTAGGCTTTTTTGGTAGCTGCTTTCCCAAGTCCTAGCATCAGTGCCTGATACGGAACAATCCAGACAAGCTATTGCCCTCTCTGCTATAGGCTTGGAGCTGGCAAGACACCAAGCAAGGGCATCTTACAAGCGCCAGTGAGGTGGCTTCCAGGCTTGCAGGGACAGCGATCTGTATTAGACGGGCGGCATGGCTTCGTCTATCAAGGTTATCACCCCTTGCCCGGCGTAGGGCAATTCGTTCCGCTTTCCGGTGGGACCCATCTTTTTTCCTCCAGGGCTAGGAGGCTTCTGCAGGGGCTTCCTCAGTCTCCCCATCCCCGGGGGACACCGCCTAGCTCTTCTCCGCCATAGGCTTCTCATCTGATTAGCCCAGGGTCTTTCTCCCCTGTTTCCCACCAGCAGGAGGCTGAGGGTCTTGTTCCCTTGGGTTTCTATTATCTCCCGGGGGAGCTTGGTACTCACCCAAGCAGTAATGAATGGTGAAGATTGACAAGGGAAGATATGAAAATTACGTACCTACTGCAATTGTTGACCTTCTCTTGCATCTTCACCATTCATTACTGATACCCGCCAACCTTCCCCTCAGTGGCCTCCTACTGTGTCTCCCCCCCTACTCGTTCCTCTCCCTTTCTCGTTGGTCTTTAAACCAAAAAAAAAAATCTTGGTTTCCGTTCTTCTCTGGATGGATCCTTTTTCCTCAAGGTAAAGGGGAACGAGTAGAATTTATTCTATCTTGAGGAAACTCTTTCTGATTGCCCCTAGGGGTGACCTCTTGGCCTCTTAGCCATGTTGTTCAGTTCACAGCTGAAGAGACCATCCCTCTGTGGCTCGGACCCAATTTTCAGGTTCCCTCTGGCAGGTATTAATATTGTCAGCTTGTTCTGGTTGGTGCTTCTGGCACTTCATTAACCTAGAGCTGTTGTTCTTGCCTTGCCTTCACGGAGTCCGATTGAGTTCCCACTCTATCCTTTCATTCAAAGCTGCCTTCTGTAGGGCTTAACCCCTCCCCACACACTTCTGTGTTAGCACTTGACAAGGTGCTGAGGGCTTATTCCCCTCTAGTTGGGCGCTCTCTTTCTGGAACAGATTTTCTGCCTGGCCAGTCTGTGAGCTCTCAGCTAGAGTGTAGGTGGTTGGGATAGTGGGAGGTTAGAGAATCTGCCCTTTGTGTCCAGTCTGTACAAGCGGTTCAGTTGAACCTTCTCTCAGTCCTTTCCGGAGGGATTCTTGCTCCCTTGTTTTTGGTTCCGAGCTTATAAGCCTCTCAACCAATATGTCTGTGGGCAGTGTTCTCCCCTTTCAACATCCCTTTTCTTCCCTTTCTTCTTCTTCTCTTTCTCTTTATTTGTTCCTCCCTTGGAGCTGCCCCAGAAGGGAGGCCCTACGGTCCCTTAGGGTAGGCATTCTCTGTCTCTCTTCTTTCTGTCCTCTACCGACTTATTCCTTTTCAGTTTATATCGTTTCCTTTTTCTGTCCTCGGCTCTCTTGCCTCGCTGTCCTTTTCCTTAACCTTTGTTTCGTCTCCAGCTACCAGAACTGAGATGGAGGAGGTCTTAGCACCTAACGGCCGCCATCACATGGCATGATCACGTCGCTCTTAGAGGCGGTGCCGTTGGAGCCGACTCAAAAAAAAAAAAAAAAATTCCGTCGCGGGTGCGTGCCTCCGGCACTACCCAAGCAGTAATGAATGGTGAAGATACAAGAGAAGATCAACAGTTATGGTAGGTACGTAATTTTCATTTTTATGCTGTCATGGACAGCTTAGTTGTGTTAAATTTAGATAATTGTTAAATTTAGATAATAATACTTACATAGTCTTAGTTTAGGTTGCCTTGTAGGCTCCTTAGAAGTCCGATATGTTGGTGGAACGTTGCAGCTGATAAGGGCAGCCGTTTGAACATGTGGCATGAGCCAGTGATAAGTTCTATCATTAGCATATAGTTGTTTTCTCCAGGCAGCTCTGCTTAGGAGACTGACTGCAGAGAGTTATGAATATAGAAGAATACCTTGGAAGAAATGAAATTACTATGGTGGGTAATTTTTTTCAGAGTCTGTAATCAAATTCTAAACAGGGTACAGCTCTGTTATAAAATACCCATTTTTATAATAGCACTGAGGCACTCTCTTGGATTAATCACTCTTGGGCATGTAATACTCTGCTGTGCCTCATGTCACATTGTATGGCAAATTGATATCCGTGCACGCACAAATGGTAAACATTTTATGCAGCTTGCAAGTAACTATGTTCATTGACTAATCCCTCAGGTTTGTTTGGATAGAAATTAACCTACCTCTCCCATCATGATCTGAGGTCCATAAACAGGGCTTCTCATTTGCCAGATAGTTTTTCTGTTCATTCCTTGCATTTGATAGTACTGATGTAGAATACTGCAGTTGGAGAAGTAATCTGCAAGTATCAGTCGTACATAGAACTGCATGCAGCCTGATCCATTTCATTTCGGCAGCATTCACAGCCAGTAGCAAGCACAGATGGCCAGATATCAAACCCACCATCAACAAGCAGTACTGATGTGAACTCCCAGCAAGCTGCCCCTGATCCACCATCACAGGAAGTCAAAATGGAGATTAAACAGGAAGAGGATGAGCCTGAGGCAGAGCCAGCAGAACCTCTGACAGAGGAAAAACCAGAGGTAAATTCTTTTTTTAAAATGTTAGCAACAAATTGCCTTAAGGTTGCCTGAAGTGTTAACGTTCTGTTTTTTGTAATGTTGATTACCTGATTGAAAGTACAGCTTTGTTTTATCTCCTTTCACCCTTAGGAGCTTTAGAAACATAGAAACGTAGAAGTTGATGGCAGATAAGGACCGCAAGGCCCATCCAGTCTGTCCATTTCTTTTCTACCTTATAAATGTGCCATCGGCCTTTGCTCTGTCAATGTCCTATCTATTCATACTCGTCTGTATTGCTCCCTATGCCTATCCATGGCTGTTTGAAGCCCTGCACTGTATTCATATCCACCACTTCCTGAGGTAGGCCATTCCATGCATCCACCACCCTTTCTGTGAAAAGAACTTCCTCACATTACCGCTTAATCGGCCTCCTCTAATCTCATGCTGTGTCCTCTTGTCCTGCTATTTGTCTTATATTAAAACATGTTGGACTTTCACCTTGTTAATGCCCTTAAGGTGTTTGAATGTTTCGATCATATCACGCTCTCCTTCCTTTGCTCTAGGGTATACATATTGAGCTCTGTTAATCTGTCCTCATATGTTTTCTGATGCAGTCCCTGCACCATTTTGGTTGCCCTTCTCTGGACTGCCTCAATTTGGTTAATGTCCTCGTGAAGGTGTGGACTCCAGAACTGCACGTAGTACTCCAGATGGGGCCTAACCAGTGTCTTGTAGAGAGGGATTATTACCTCCCTCTTCCGAATTGTGATACCCCTACTAATACACCCAAACATCCCCCTAGCCTTACCTACTGCTTTAGTGGCCTGCTTGGATGATTTCAGGTCATCGGTGATGATGACGCCCAAGTCTCTCTCTTCCCTTGTGACTGCCAGCAACTCCCCTCCCAGCCTATAGGTGCCTCCAGGGTTTCTCTTCCCGATGTGCATGATCTTGCACTTCTTTGCATTAAACTCCTGTTGCCACTCTTCCGACCAGTTTGCTAGTTTATCCAGATTTCTTCTCATTCTTCCCACCCCATCTGGATCATCTACTCTGTTGCAGATCTTGGTGTCATCTGCAAACAGACAAACCTACCCTCAGTCCATCTGCAATGTCACTGATGAAGATATTGAAAGGACTGGCCCCAAACTGATCCCTGAGGTACCCCACTTGTGACTTGCATCTCTTCTGACTGTATATCATTTACCACCACTCTCTATCTGCCCGTCAACCAGTTTGCCACCCAGTTGACCAACTCTGACCCACCCCAAGTCTACCCAGCTTATTAATCAATCTTCTATGTGGAACAGTATCGAAAACTTTGCTGAAGTCAAGGTGGCGACATCAACTGCTCCCCTTTGTCCACCACTCTGGTTACCCAGTCAAAGAAATCTGAGATTAGTTTGACAGGACCTTCGTTGCAAACCCATGCTGTCTTGGATCCTGTGTTCTTATGGATTCCAGGAGTTTGCACTATCCTTTCATAAGGAGTGCCTCCATAATCTTGTCCACTACTGAGGTAGGACTGACTGGTCTGTAGTTCCTGCCTCCTCCTTGCAACCACTCTTGTGGAGGCGGGATCACATGAGCCCTTCTCCAGTCTTCTGGGACCTCTCCTGTGCTCAGAGTCTCACTAAACAGTTCTGATGATGGCTCTGCTAGTTCCACCTTACCTCCTTTAGTACCCTGGGATGTATGCCATCAGGTCCCATTACCTTGTCCACCCTGAGCTTATTGAGCTCTTGTAGGCCCCTTTCTTTTGTGAAGGGACTAGTGCTCATCTCACTCCCCTCTGTGTTCATGGTGCTGAGCTGTGGGCCCTGCCCTACCTTCTCTTCAGTAAATACTAAGCAGAAGTATCTATTTAGGATAGATGCTTTTACATTGTCGTCGTCCTCACACGCCCCCTTATCTCCTTTGATCTTAGCAATACCCTCTCTGGACTTTCTCCTTTCACTAATGTATCTATAGAAAGTTTTGTCCCCTTCTTTTACTGTTTGTGCTAGTGTTTCCTCGGTTTGGGCCTTTGCCTGCCTTACTGCCTTCCCTGCTTCCCTTAAGGAAGTTTGGTATGCCTCCCTGTCTTCACCCCGCTGTGTTCCCTTATATTTGCTGATGGCCAGCCTTTTGGCTCTGACCTTTTCTGCTACTGTTTTTGAGAACCAAAGTGGTTTCCTTCTTTTGCACTTCCTTTTCTCTCTAACACAATGGGATGTTGCTTCAAATGTTGCATCCTTAAAGCTTGCTCACTTTGCCTGTACACCCTCACCTGTATTTCTTTTTCCCAGCTCTAACTAACTCTGTTGGCAATCTTATCAAAGTCAGCTCCTCTGAAGTCCCATATTTTTGCCTTGGAATGGGATGATTTAGTTGTAGTGGCCACATTGAATTATACTGTATGATGGTCACTGCCCCCCAGGTGACCTACCTGGAGATCTGTGATCCTTTCCCTGTTAATCAGTACTAGATCTAGGATAGCCCTGTCTCTTGTGTGTTGGTGTTCCAGTTGTTTGAGGCTCTCTCCCTGCAGGGATTCCACCATGTTTCTAGGTCTGTCAGATGTTCCTGCTGGTATTGACCAATCTGTATCTGGCATGTTGAAATCTTCCATTATCAGAACCTCCCTTTAGCTGTTATGTTTTGTATATCTTCTGACAGTAATGTCTCTGTCCTCCCCTGGTCTGGTGGCCTGTAGCAACCCCAGTTCTTATGGCTGTCCCATTTCCTGTTTCCAGGGTGACCCACTGTTCTTTTGGCTCCTTATGTGTTTTCTGAATTTCTGTAGGATTGATATTTTCATTGACATACAGGGCACTCTCCCCTTTCTGCATCTTGGTCTCTTCTGAACGATGCGTAGCCAGGTACTGAAGTCTCCCAAGCGTGGTTACTGGTAAACCACATCTCAGTAATTGCTACTGTGTCCAGTTTAGCCTCTGTCATTATTGCCTGCAGGTCTGGGATCTTGTTTCTCAGGCTGCGAGCATTTGTGTACATAATTTTCCATTGGCCAGGGAACTGTGTTGCACATGTGCATTTAAATCTTTATTGAAAAGGAATTAAAAAAAAAAAAAAAAAAAAAAAAACTATGCTGTACTGTAAACGGCTTAAACTAGACTGGAGCCAATGGCGTTGATCATCGTAGTCTGCTTTTTTGCTTGGTGTACTCCCTCCATGCGTTCTCAGTCTGAGCCACTAATCCCTACTTTGGGTTGATGTCTTCTCTCTCTGCTCTGCCGCCCACCGCAAAGTCACTGCGAACATCAGCGGTCATCACTCGAACTTCCTCATGGTCTTCGTCTGTGTCTTCTCCACTTCTGCCTCCTGTCCTTCCTGCAAAATCCTGCAATCACTTCGGCGATGTCATCACTGACCTCACTCTGTATGTCTTCTAAGTTACAGAGCTCATCTAGCGCTTCACCTGTAATGCCAATGTCATGTTCCTCAGTTAACAGTTACTGCAAATCAGATGATCTGGGCAGGTGTTAATTGACTGAACGAGTAATCGAGCACAAAGTGGACATTACATGCGGAATTCAAGGTCCGTTTTAACTGTAGTTTATAACATAGAAGCCATATACAAATGGCATTTGGAAAACAAGTTTTGTCCGCTAGAAGCGGATGTCCGTAACAAGCATGTACGGTACATTTGGCGATACTGTATATCGATCAAGAGACTTGGCTGTAATTCCCCCTTTTTTTTTGCTGTTTCTCTGTCCATAGACCTGTGCGCTACAAAGAGGCAAATTATACGATCAAGAGATTCTGCTTTAATCTTCCCCTTTATAGAGCTTATGTGCGACCACATCTTGATTGCGCTACTCCGGTTTGGTGCCCTTACAGATGTAAAGAAATTAACCAGATCGAAAGGGTTCAGAGAAAAGCCACCAAAACCCATTTACACCATACAAAATCTATCATGAATCTAGACTCAATGACCTAAATTTAATGACTTTAGAACAGCACCCCTAAGGGTGACTTATACCATGTACCATATTATGCAGGATCCATACCTTTTAATGGAACCGAATGTAATTTTAAACAAATAAAAAAATACCAGAAGACATTCTCTACAATTAAAGAACAAACTTTCAGAACAACCAAAGGAAACACTTTTTAATCTGCCTGTGACTATCCATGGAATTCATTGCCTCTTGACATGCAGACTAAATAAATTCTTAGTGAATGGTCCAGCGTTATGTTATTACTAGTAATTGGAGCAACATGGGCACATTAGTCTTTTTTTTTTTTTTTTTTTTTACTTTTACTTTTTACTTTTATTTTCATAAGTTTCAAGACATTCCAGTACATTGAAATACCCCATGGTTCGAGGCAACCAACAACTGGTAAATACAGCAATATCATAATTAGTATTGTTACCCTTCCCATCCAGTGTTACAACATATGGGGATTGCAGAAAATAAACATACAGGTCACAGGACCAAGATTATGCAGCATGAGCTATTCTGGCAAGACCATGGATAAGCGCCTTAAAATGTTCCATAGAAGGCGATCCGGAGTGAACATTACACTTGGGTCATAAAACATGACCCACTATTAATCCATGACAACCTTAAGTGTAGTAAAACCATCGTATGACTATTTTGATTGCTTTTACCCAGAATGAACCACACCTCAAATATCAGAGGTGTTAGGCAAGTGTACCCACATTAACACACGTAGTGAAACTTCCTCAGTAGAAATAGAAATGCCTATAGGAAATTGCAACTAGCATAAATGAAAATCTAAGCAGTGCCTAGAAACACGCAGCAGAAGAAATCGTTCAGTCAGGTGGCTTGAGGGCAAATGTTATATCAACTGAGTAACCACACAAACATATCAGCCCTCCTCCTCATCACAATTACTAGGTCCCTCTCTAACAGCAAAGTCACCCTTAATTTTGTCCAGACATTTCTCTGCCTCAGTTGGGTCCATGAAAATCGTTTTCCCCTGAATATAACAGTCTTAAGTCTTGCAGGGGTTGCAGAGAATGTGTGACTCCCAATTCTCGAACCCAACCTTTTCCGAGGTCTAATGTTTCACGTCTTTGTAGTGAGGTAAAATGGAGCCCAGTCGGATAACATGACAGTCCCCCTTTTTTTGCCATATGCAGTACCGCATCTCTCACATGCTCTCCAAGTGTAACAGTTAGGATAGTCCTGGGCAGGTTTGGAATTGCGGAACGTCTGCGGGGGTGGGTTATATGATAAGGTTTTATTTTCCCCCAAGATCTTGTGGTAAGGTAAGATGAAACAGTTCCAGTACAAACTTTGTAAGATCCATACCCTCCGTTCCTTCCAACACTCCCAGCAATCGTAGATTTCTCGATCTGGCTCAGTTTTCAAGATGTTCAAGTCTAAGACGCAACAGCTTATTTTCTTTAACCAGACCAGAGAACACTAAATATTTTTCCGCCTTTGCCTTAGATGTCGCTACGTTGGATTGCAGGGAGTCTAGTTGGGGTTCGACAGAACTCTTGTTGAAAGTGTCTAGTTTTTTATGTAACTCACCATTAGCCTGTTTGAATTCAGTTTTTAATCGTGTATGCCGTTAGTAAGGCGCTTTGGAAGGTTGGGTAGTAGCACACCAGCTCCTCCTTTCTGTGCTCTGGCCTGTGGCTTGCCAGTTTTAGAGGAGCCGGGTCTTGTTGCTGTTACTTAGGGTTTTCCATTTTCAAACAGTCGGGTAAATACTCTGTAGATAGCGCAGACAATGTATTATCCAAGATATTGCTTAATCCTGTAGTTAGGAAATAGATACTGAAAATCCAACTTTGTGTGGTTATCTAAGTGGAGCAAGTCAGAATGTCTTTCAGCTGGCTGCTAGCTCTGCCCGGGCACACCAGTCTCGTCACTCCTACTCCACTTTAGTATGATCCTAGATTACCTTTGTAATCCCAGTCCACACTGCATTTCTTGAATGTTTATTTCTGCTGTTTCACTTGTTGACATCTGCTTTGTTAGTGTCTCTTTGCTAAGTTGGTTTGTTGTGACTTGTAACTTGTAGTCTTAGTTGGTTTTCAAGGCAGGCGGTGCCAGAGGCTTTACCTCACTGGTTCCGCATGACTCTTACCCCACCTCCATTGTTACCTCCAGGGTGGTTGTAGGTAGCAAAATCTTCCTGCACCTAAACCAATGACCAGAGATTTTGACAGATGAGTGGGTCCTGCAAATTAGCAAGAGGAGCATGCTGTGGAACTTAAAGAAGCCCCTTCAGATCATCCGTCGCCTCCTTCCAATTATCCCGTGGACCATTTGTCCCTTCTTGGTAATTTGTAGACCGAAGAAAGCGTAATCCCATCACGATTGTCTCCCACTCTGCGTGGAACATCTGCGTACTAATATTCTATATGTTTCACGATTTCTTTTTTAAATATTTCACGGTTGGAGATCTTTACCAGATAATGGGGTAGTCTGTTTCATGGTCATGGTGCCCTCACAGTAAAATAATTATCCCTTTTCTTTGTGTTTGTTTTATGTACTTCAAAGTACCTATTATGCAATCTTCATTCCAGTGGCCTCATTTTAGCTACAATATTGCAGCCAGTTCTTAGTTCATCATTATTTATAATATTGTAGAACTGAAGATAATCACCTCTAGTTCTCCTTTCCTTAATGACTTAAGGTTTAGTTCTTGAAGTCTCGCCTCATAGGGATGATTTTTAGTCTTGATATAAGTTTGTAACCCTTTTTGTACTCCCTCAGCAGACAACACTTCTGCTTTTGTAGGGTGCCCTAGATTATCCAGGTGTAGTCTAACATAGTTCCTGTATAGGTTCCATAATACAGTGTTCATCCCTGGAAGGAAAGCTTTTTAATTATATTAATGAATTTATTAGCTGTCTGGGTAGATTTATGTATTTGGGCATGCGTTGATAAAGAGTTGTTGATCCGCTCAGATCTTTCTCTGTTGTTATAACTGGTAGGAGGTGATTATTTATGTAGCAATTTTTTAAAGGGTTATTCTGGGAGCATGGATGTGTTGTTCATCCACACTCTTTGGCATGTCCCCTTCCACTTTAAATCTTGCCGGAAGTCTTCAAGCTGGCTCCTCCCACCCACCCGGTGGTGTATACCTCTGTTCCGCCCATTGACACCAGATCTTTCTTTCCGCTGGAAGATGCAGGTTGCCTCCCTCTTGCTCCACGCTTTAGGCCCTGGCTTTCAAAGCGTTGGTTTTACCGAGGATTAAAATCGTTCGGAGTTAGCGATTGCCTTTTAGCATCATTGATCATGGAGGAGAACTCTTCCCTGGATTTGCTGTTGTCCTTGCGACAAAAAATGCCGCTGCACTGATCAGCAGTGGACCTTTACGCAGCCAGGTAGGGCTTACCCATGACCCTATGGTTGTCTGGCTGGTGCCGGTCCACCTTGAGACATTGTCCCCGATACGCGTCTCTCCACCATTGTTGATGGAACTGCCTCCTTAACAGCCCGTGTGGGCTTCTCCTACGGAGGAGTCCTGTTTGGGCACTGGCTTGCCAGACTTGGTTGGTCCGTGGTGGTAAGTGGTCACGGACTGTCTTTGTAGAGTCCTCAGACGACGCTGATGCATCCTCGTGCACTCTTTGAGGACTACTGCTCGACTTGGAATTGGTCAATTGGTCAAGGAACTGACCACCAACCATGGGCCGGTGTCTTTTGAGGCGCTCCTGTGGCTGATGTTGGAGTTTATGAACGTTCCTTCGGAGTTTGTTCAGAAGAGGGTTAAGTACCCCTTCACTGACATCATGGATAAGAACGAATCCCCAGGGGTTGCCTTTCCCATGGCTGAGGTCATTCTGGGACCAGCTGTGGAGCCCTGGCAGGATTCTGCCTCCTGTCAGACACCCTCAGCCCGTATAGTCCACAAATATACGGTCCCTTCCAGCTCTTTGCCCAGATTTTCTGACCACCCCTGAGCCAAGGTCCTGGTCTTGGATTCCATTTTTTGGAAGTCCGGCAGTACTGGGGATGAGGGCAAGCCCCTGACAAGGAATCAAAAACTATGACCATACAGCTAAGGAAGTCTACACCGCATCTTCCTTGGTCTTTGTCTGGTGAGCTGTGCCTAAATGGTGGCCCACGTCTGTTACTCCCAGCTGGGAGTGCTCGATGGCGCCTCCTCTCACCTGTCTGCCCACAAAGTGCTCCTGGTAAAGGCCATTCAAGACCAAGGTCAAGTGCTGGCTAAACACCATCTTCAGACTGCCTTGGAGATTTGTAGCTCCTGTGCTGTGGCATCGCCCATCGCAGTGCATTGCAGGGCCTGACTGTGGATCTCCACCTTCACAGTGGACACTTGGCACAGGTTTGCCAGTGTCCCTTACTTGGGCACCGACCTCTTTGGCCCAGGGGTGGATGGGCGTCTTACAAGGACTGAAGTCCTGTGCCACTCTAGATTCTGTGACTTCATCCCAGAAGGCCAGTAAGGCCAAAAAATCAGCCACAGCAGTCTTGGCAGCAACAGCTCTAGCAGGGACAGTTTCAAACCTGGCACCCCAAGGGCAAATTCTCTGTCTAGCCCCCCTTCCAAAGAGGGGTAGGAAGTGGTGCCTCCCTGGTGTCAGTGGTTCTGTGCCCTCCAAAGTTGCCCATGCGACCCGGTCTTTTGGGAGGGGGTGGTTTGCCTCCCGCCTGTCCAGTTACTGACTCAGTTCCCTGCAGGGGGTCGGCTTTGCCACTTCTGGTCTCACTGGTCCATCATTACTGCAGGCAAGTGGATTCTCTAGGTGGTTGGGAGAGGGCTGTCTTTCGATTTCAAGACTGTTCTGTTTTACCGCTCCCACACTTAAAGGAGTTTGTAGTGTCATAGGACATGCTATCTGCTTTCATGGAGGACATTGCTCAGCTTCTTTCAAAAGGAGCCATAGCCCATAGTTCAGGGAGGATATTGCTCACTTTATTTCAAAAGGAGCGATAGCCCACATCCCAGAAGCCCTGGCCAGTCAGGGGTTATGTCCAGTTAGATCTTACTTTTAGAAATAGCTCTTGCAGCAGGTTACACCATTTGGACTGAAGCGGCAGGCGCCAGGACCCCATGGAAAATTCTACTAGCAGTATCCAGTGGGGTCTGCCCCCCATCGGCCCCTCCTGACGTCAGCCATCACATAAAATGGGCGGTCCCCAGCATCCCCAGTTCTTTTCCCGTCATGGACTTACCAGCATTGGCCTCACGGATGCCTGCTCTGTAGATACGACGTGAAATCTTTGTCTTTGAAAATCGATTCATGTCTGCTTCTCCTACCCCTTCTCTGAAGGCCATCCCTCAATGTGCCTGCAGCAAACAGATCCTTTAGCGACCATCATTCGGCCTGTGTCAGAGTGCCTGGGCCAAGAGCACAACACCCAGGCCTGCTCCATTTGCCAGCAATTTAACAGCAGGACCCGGATCTGCCTCCAAAGGCCCTTCAGGGATTCCTCCTCAAGGAGAAATTAAAAAAGATGGAGAAACGACCTCCCTCCAAAGGGGAATCTTCCCATAAGTCTGGGAAACACTGGGACAAGCATCGGGACTCTGATAGGGCGAGATCCTCCAGCAGGGCCTCAGAGTCCAGGGCCAGCTCCAGCTCCAGTTCTACCCAGTCTGATCGTTCTCCTTCCCGGGCTTGCTCCCAACCTTCCCTGGTGAAGGTAAGGTCTTCAGGGGGCTCTTCTGCCTCCCTGCACCCGCTCAAGACTTCCAGGGCACCGGACGCCGCCAAGCCTGATTCCTCGGATAAACACAAGTCCTCCTCTAAATTGGGGAGTACATCGGACCGACGCCGGCACTCCGACATCAGGTCTGTCTCCCAACCTCCAAGGCTCCTGAGCGGAAGACTGCTGAACTGGCGTCCCTCAAGTGGATGACAGAATCCAGAAGGCATCCGACCAGGCGCCTATAAACAGCAACCCTGACGACAGCGATACCGGCGCCCGGTGGATACCGGATGTCAGAGTCTTCAGGCGAAGAGGCTACCGCGCCCGGATGACCAGACGGGTAACACCAGGATGCCGCCTACCCACGGAACTGTTGCGGATACGTGGTTCCTCGGGACCCGAGCCCGCGACAGGCTCCGCACTGACGCCAGGCCTGGCTGTCCGCATGAATATCCAAGAGGTGGAAGAATTGTTCACCTTGGTGAGAGACCATCGGAAAAGGTGTGGTGCCTCCCAAGCCTCAGCCACCTCCGTCACCCCGCCTCCTCGGGGGTGCTGGAAAGCGTCAAGACCCCTGACTCCCAAGGAACCAACTCCTCCTCCCTCGGGGAAGATTGCGAGACAAGCGCCCTATCACCTCTTCCCTCAGGGTCCCTGAGCCCAAAGCGACCCGGGGCAGACGTCACTCACTGGGAGATGACTCTAGACCGGATACGTCTGACACCTCCAGGTCTCCATCTCCCTTCAGTCCCCATCACCAGACCCATGGGACCTTCCAGGGTCACCTCCGGATGATCCCTCCTTTTCAGAAATTGAGGCACATCCAGGAAAATATGGGATGGGAGACGGAAGACTTAGACCCCGAGAGACAACGCCTTGCCCGTTACCTCAGGCAGAAAGACCCAATGCCTGTGGTGGTCTCCCCTTTGGTGAACACCTTTACGGACGTCACCAAGGCAGCTTGGAAGCGTCCGCATTCCACTCCGGCTGTTACAAAGAAGGCTGACCGCCTCTACAGAGCTCCTATGGCGGACCTGTGTTTGGCACAACAATCTCTGGCTGACTCCTGGTCATTACTGCATCTCATGACAGGTCCCAGTGGCCTCAGCATTTGAGTACCCAGTCTCCGGACCAGGAATCTAAGCAATTGGATTCTGTGGAAGCGCATGTCACGCCTGCTACATGCTCAGTTAGGTCTTTAAACTATCTGGCGCACAGGGTGAAGTTTCAAGAACCCCTTTGGGAACAGGGCCAAGACCTTCTAATAGATTTTCTGGATGGTGAAAAGGAGGGCTGCTGAACCTCCTCCAAACTGGGTTGACGTGGGGACCCAGGTTCTCTGGGCGCTTATGATTCAGCGGACTGGCAGCCAGGGAGTAGTCACAGGTGTTTGTCTCGGAGGCGCTCGTGGTTGAGAGTCTCCGGTTTTACTCTGGACGTCCAGAAAAACATCCTGGACATCCTTTATAATGGCTCGGTCCTGTTTGGTGAGGAGTCCGAGAAGGTCATCACCAAACTGCAGGACGCTGGGAAGGCAGTCAGGACTGTACAGGCCATGTATAGACCGAAATCTGGTTCCTTTCATAGGAACCAGAATCGTTTTCGCAGCCGCCAACAACGGCAACAGCCACGTTCCGACCAGCAACCCAGGGCAACTTTGGTCGCAAAAGTCAACCCAGGTTCCCCTCGGGCCAGGGCCCAAAGCAGCCCAGCCCACGGGATCCAACACCACCACAGCATGACTCTTCCTGGACCCGCCTCTCCTCTGGATCAAAGGTCGAGAAGGTCGGGGTCATATCTCTCATCACCTCTCGGATGGCAGAGGATAACTTCCAGCGGTGGGTGTTGCAGTTGGTCGAATGAGGTCACTCTATAGAGTTCCTCGACCACCACCATCCAGACCTCCTCAAAAGCTGACTCGGAGTTGAGCAAGGCCTCAATGTTCTTTGGCCAGCAGGGCCTCCTCCTTGCAGCCAAAACACAAGGCCTCGGACCGATGCCAGCCTCTGGCTGTTGACCGGTGTTCGGTCAAGAAAACCTTGAGCCAAGTGTCCAACCGTCGTCCATCCCGAGAAAAGGAATGACGTCCGGATCACAGGGAGAAGCGGACGCCGGACCCTCATCTGCCCGTAACCCCCTCGGCCCCGGCAAAGGTTATTCTGCTGCCAGTCGTGAAACTGACGCCGGCTCGCCTGACACCAGTCCTGTCCTCGACGTCAGTTCGGAAACCCCTTCTCCACAGTCACCAGTCCGCCTGACCCCGACGATGGTGGTGCTGATGCTGCCCCGACAGCTCCCCTTAGGCCGATGCCAGTTGACAAGGGTTCAGACTCGACGCAAGCCCCCCTCCCGACGACGGGGCCGGCATGGGCTCGGGCGCCCTCAGCTTACGCCTGACTCTCCTAAACTGCATCTCTCTCCCAGGTTAAGGAGCTTTTTCCCACTGGTGGGACACAGTGAAAGGACCTCCCAGCTGGGGCACCGCCACCCACTCGGAACCGGTTCCTGACAGAGTTGAACCCGGGTGGGGAGGAGACGACGTGCCTCCGCCTGAAAAACGCGATAAAAAAAATCCAAGAGAACTGCTCTTACAGTTCCTGCCGTTCCCCTTTCTCCTCCTCCGGACAAGGGCGAAAAGGGAAGAGCGTAACCCTCTCCCTCTTCCCCTACCACCTCCTACATAGACTCAGATACCTCTTCAGTCTGCTCGAGCCAGACACTGGGGACACGGAGGGCTTGCCCAAATCCCTCCCGATGACCCCAGTTTTATGGAAATAATGAGACACATCCAGGCCAACATGGGCTGGAACACACTGAGCCCTGGACCCCGGCGATTACTGACTGGCTGAAAGTACCTCCGCCAAAAGAACCCAAAGCCAGTTGTCATCCTCCCATGGTTGACACCTTTGCTGATGTCACCACCGCGACCTGGAAGCACCCTCATTCCTCCCTCTGGTACTAAAGAAGGCTCACCGGCTCTACCGGGTGCCTGCAGACCGCCCCTTTTGTCGAACCACCGCTGCAGACTTGGTGGTGATTTCGGCAGCTCATGATCGTTCGCAGAGGCCAGATACCTGAGCACCCAGCCGCCTGATAGAGAATCGAAGCAGCTGGATTCCATGGGCGTAAGGTGTACTCTGCTGCCACCTGTAGCATAAGGGTCTCAACTTCTTAACCCACATGGTCGATTCCAGACGCCCTTTGGGAACAAGGTTTGGACATAGTGCAGAGCCTGCCAGATTGTCCTGAATGGACTGAGCTTGGCTTCTGCAGACTGGCTCAGGCATCGGTCACGTTCTGAGTTCGACCTGTGGCTCATGGACACCTCCAGGTGGCCACCACTGACAGCTGCCTCCGCCTTGCTTGGCTTTGGGTATCTGGGTTCGATCCAGATGTTCAAGTCGATCTTCTTGATGCTCCCTTTAAAGGCTCCGTGCTCTTGGCGAGGACATGGAGCGGATTATCACCAGGCTGCAGGACTCTGGAAGGCTGTTGTTCGTGCAGTCCATGTCCGCCCGAGCAGGGGCGAGCCAAGCCTATTTTTTGTGGCCGTGGGGGACACCAATCGCAGCAACCTCGTTTTCAGCAGCATGCTCGGCGAGGTGGCTTTGGTCATTGAGGCGGAACCAGAGGCACTTCGCATTCACCTCTAGACCTCCCAGAGCAGCCGCTGCCGCCCTCCCTCCCCCTCCCAATGCCTGACTACTCAGGCGACACTCCTCTGGTAACTCCACCAGGAGAGCCGGTGGGAGGACGCTTTTAGCTCTACTCGGATGCGTGGCCTCAGGTGACCTCCGACCACTGGGTTCTAGAACTTGTGGAGTTCGGGCACTTCATAGAGTTCATATCCGTTCCTCCGGACAGACCCCCCATCCCGGTACCCAAAACACAGGGCACTGATCAGACAGGCGATATCCTCCCTTCTAAAAAAGGGCCGTCGGAGCAGATTCCACCAGCCGAATCAAGGGTTTTCCTCCCACTTTTTCCTAGTATGAAGAAGTCTGAGATCTCAGACCCATTCTGGATCTCAGGGATCTCAATCAGTGGGTCTCTTACAAGAGATTCAGGATGGTTTCTCTACCCTCCTCTCTCTCTCATTTTGGCAGGAGTCTGGCTAGCGTCCCTGGATATGCAGGGCGCTTATTTCACATTCAATTATCAAAGCCATCAGAGATTCCTCAGGTTCAGATTCGAGAGCGAGGACTATCAATTCAGTCCTTCCTTCGGTCTTTCCTCGGCCCTAAGAGTCTTGATGAAGTGCTTGGCGGTTGTAGCCACAGCGCTTTGAAGACTGAGCCACTTTGTGATCTTACTTTGAGATACAGCTCTTGCAGCAGGTTACACCATTAGGACTGAAGCCGTTGGTGCCAGGACCCCACCGGAAATTTTCTAGCTAGTAGTCTTCAGCGGGACCACCTCCGGCGTCGGTCCGCCCCGGCGTCAGCGTAGTACATAAGGAGGCGGTTCCCCACAATCCAGCTCTTTTCCGCCGTCGACGCCAGTATCAGCCTCTCGGTCACTTTCTGGCGTGCGGCGACTAGGAACTTCGTCGATCTTCCCTTGTCCAATCTTCACCATTCATTACTTCTTGAGTATGGCGGAGTACGCACCCTTGACGGAAACTTTTTTTTTTTTTTAAAAGCTAGCTCTACGGCGCCGCCTCGAGACCGACGCCTTGCGCATGCGCGCCAAGGGCGGCCGTTAGTAGCCACCGACCCCTCCTCCATCTCAGTTCTGTTTCTCCCGCCGAGGCTGCACCAGCTGCGGTCAGGAGAGCTGTAGTTCGTGAAGCACGCATAGTTTTGCCGACTCTCTGTTTCTCGATTACGCACGACGCCATACCACGGTAAGACTGTTCTTTTTCTATCTTTAAAGCGCGGTGTTTTCCTACTGTTTTTACCTTAATTGTTTGGCGTTATGTCCGGTTCTGGAAGCGGCGTTTTCTAAAACGGGCGCCCCATGCGTCGGTGCTCCTGTGCCGGCATTTTTCCGTTCGGACCGGCATGCGTGTGCGCCCGATGCCTGGGACCCAACCATGACATGGATTCATGCGGCGCCTGCTTCTCCATGGACCGTCGTGTCCTCGAAGTCCGCGTTCAAGCTCGGCAAGGCCCGCCAACTTTCAGGGGACGGCGCGCTCACGGGACTCCCAGGTAGGTGTTTAGCCCTTCCCGGGTCCCCTCCCGGCCTATACGGTCCGCTGGAGGAGGGGCTTCCTCATCTTATCTTGCCGACGAGGAAGCTCCTTCTGCGGTGTCGGGGAGCGAGCGGTCCCTCCCGGGTCATGACGCCGCACTACTCGGCAGTCACCTCTCGGAGGTGCAGGCTCCCAGTGTCGAGGCCCATGATTTCTGGGCGGACACGGTGGACCTCAGCGCCCCGTTGGATCCCGTGCCGTTCACGGTGCCGGTGATCGAGGCGGTGCGTTTTGGATCCCAGTGCCGTTTGCGGCGCTGGTGATGAGACGGCGCCGCTTGGCCCGGCGCCGTGGACCTGGTTCTCCTCCTTGCGGTGCGGGTCGGTTTCCGCGCGGAGGCGGTGCAACCTCGCTGGTACCGCGGTGGAGCTGGGTCCGGGCCTGGCTGTTGCTGATGCTCGGGGTCAGCCGGCGCCGCCTCTGGTGCCAGTGCCATTCGCGGCGCCATTGCCACGGGACCCCGGGTGGCCAATGAGGTCCTGCTGATCTCGTTCTCTCGGAGGCCGGCGAGTCGGACGTGGACCCATCCTGGCACCCCACTCTTCGGGGTCAGGGGTCTCCTGTGGCACGAGGTACCAGGCGGGCGCAGCTGGCCCTCCCTCTGTCCCCCTTCTGTCCTCCCTGAGGGCTCTCCGCTAGGTGTGGCCTTGAGTCCCAGGGGAGATGTGAGGGCGATGGGAGGCTCCCTCCCGGGGGACGGTGACAGCAGCCCTCCGGTGCTGTTGCTCCCTCTGGGGGATGGGAGCAGTCGGTCGAGAGGAGGGTCTCCTCGGAGTCTGAGGGGTTGAGGGGCAGGGGGACAGGACCTCGGTCTTCTCTGGCCACCTCAGGGGGGGTGGCCAGGAGCCGTAGTGCTGAACCCCGCCCTTCCCTCCGGGACTCTAGGGTGCCCTCCGGTGGCGTTGTTGTGGGCTGCCCTTCTGGATCCATGCAGTCCCGACTTCGTCACAGGGGAGGTTCTCCCCCTAGGCTCTTCGAGGCTCCGCTTCCTCAGGGTTCCGTCTTGCGGCCTGGTTTGTTGTCCGGGACTCCGCCAGCTCGGGCTCCGTTCCCCGGATTCCAGAGCCCTGGCAGAGATCTGTTGCCTCCTCGTGGGTGCCCCTCTCCCATATCTCTGCCTCCACCACCCGCTCCTGGGCCATGTCGGTCCCTACGGGTCCGTTATCCTGGGAGCAGTTCAGAGGTTCTGCGCGCCTTCCCTCATCGTTAGATGTCTGCATGGCGGGTCTTTCGACTCTCCCCACCACCGCAGGGAGTCCTCTGAGCACTCCAGCTCTCCATCATCCTCGTCTCCCTCCTCTGAGGAGAGGAACCCCTCTTATCTCTCCTCCGATGCTGATTTCACTGAATATCAGCGATTCCTTCGAGATGGTGAGGACCTTGGATCTCTTGCATGCGGAGACAATACCGAGCGAGCAGCGTGAATTCCTTGGAAAATTCAGTGCCCAACACTTGGTGGTACCTTCCTGGCCTATTCCTTCCAGGGCGTCTATCCGTTCCTGGCAGTCGCCAGCCGACTCTTCCCAGCCCGGCTGATTGTCAGCGTAGGTATTGTGCCCCTCGAGTCTCTAGGTACTCTCCCAACCCCCTTCTGGCTTGGTCTACCTGGATACTCCCTCCGGGCTGCTGCTGCCCCGACCGCCCACGGACCCGGACTCTCTTCAGTTCGACCGTGGGGGCGAAAGTTCTCTTCTTCTCGTCGCGGTTGCTTGTATAGCATCACATCAGGCTCACCACGCTGCCTACAATCGGCACCTGTGGTCGATGCTCTCTCAACTTCTAGCGTCGATGCCTGATACGGAGCAAACCAGACAAGCTGTTGCCCTCTCCGCTATAGGCCTGGAGCTGGCAAGACACCAGGCAAGGGCATCTTACGACGCCAGTGAGGTGGCTTCCAGGCTTGCCGGGACAGCGATCTGCATTAGGCGGACGGCATGGCTTCGTCTTTCAAGGTTGTCACCCCTGGCCCGGCGTAGGGTGATGCGCTCCGCCTTCCGGGGGAACCGTCTCTTCTCCTCCAGAGCTAGGAGACTTTTGCAGGGGCTTACTCTGTCTCCACGTCCTCGGGAGGCACCTCCTAGCTCTTCTCCCACCTAGGCTTTTCTCTGAACTAGCCAGGGTCTTCCCCTTCTGTTTCTCACCAACAGGAGGCTGGGGGTCTTGTTCCCTCAGGGTTTTTACCTCTTCCCACTCACCCAAGTAATGAATGGTGAAGATTGACAAGGGAAGATATGAAAATGCACTACCTACCGTAATTCTTGATCTTCTCTTGTATCTTCACCATTCATTACTGATCCCTCCCTCCGTCCCCTCAGTGGCCTCCTTCTGTGGCGTCTCCCCCTTCCGTCTCGTTCCTCCCTCTTTTTGGCCCTTATGCAAAAAAAAAATCTCTGTCCTTGCCATTTCTCTTAATGGTTTCCAGGAAATTATTTACTCTAAGATTCGTTGGCATTTATTGCAGGAGTGCTGGGTCGTGAGGGAGCTGCACGACTATCTCACCGCCATGTTTTCAGGCGAGGCACTCCTAGGGACTTTGCCTGACTCTGTCTGTGCAGTGTTTGGTCCCGGAATCTCTGCTAATCAATTACTAAGCCCTGGAAACCGTTTTACAGAGTAAGAGGAACGGGTACGGTTATACAATTTCTCTCTTAAAGCTGAGGGAACTCTCTCCGACTGCTTTGAAGGCAATCCCTTGCTTCTCAGGTCATGTTTTTCCTCATAAGCCTGTGAGTCATGCTCTGTCTTGACCCCCTTTTTTCAGGGGTCCTTCTGTGAGCAGTGCTGCAGGAAAAGCAGTGCCAACTACGGGCAGATCTTGCCAGTTTCAAGTCTCTACCTGCCTTGACATAGCAAGTCCGATTGAGTTCCGCTATATTTCTTACAAACCGCCTTTAAAAGGCTAAGTTTCTTTCTATACCCTTTTGAGCAGCTCTTACATGCTGCCTGGGAACCAATCCTTTCCTAGCTAAGCCTCTTCGGAACAAGGTCTGCTCAATCAGGCCAGGGCCCTCAACTAGGATAAAGGACCATGGCATGTTGAGGTCAAAGACTATGCCCTCCTTAGTCTGTTTAGCAGGTTCAGTGAACCTTCTTCAGCACTACTAATGGGATTCTTGCTCCTTGTTAAGTCGAGCCTTAAGCCTCTCAGCTAACTATACTCGTTGGGCATTATTGTCTCCTCAACATCCCATTTTCTTCTTCCTCTCTTCTTTCTTTCTCCTTCCTTGTCTCTCTCTCTGTTCCTCCTAGAGTCGCCTCAGTAAGGAGGCCCTGCGATCCCTTAGGGCAGGAATTCTCTTTCCTCTGTCTATTCTCCATCGGCTTATTCCTTTTTCAGTTTATTTTCCTTCCTTTGCTATCCCTTGGCTATCTTGCCTCGCTTTCTCTTTTTTCCACAATATAATTTTTTGCCTCTCCGGCTCACAGAACTGAGATGGAGGAGGAGTCGGTAGCTACTAACGGCCGCCCCTCGCACATGACGCAAGGCGTCGGTCTCGAGGGCGGCGCGCATAGGAGCTAGCTTTTTAAAAAAAAAGCTCTCGTCGACAGAGTCTGCGCCGCCACAACTCCAAGAAGTAATGAATGGTGAAGATACAAGAGAAGACCAAAATTACGGTAGATACGTAATTTTCATTTCTCTTTCTCTCATACAATTTGGATTCATCTGATGTCCTCTCAAACACCTCTCTGGAAGGTCACCCATCCAGCGTGCCTGTGGCAAACAGATCCCTTCAAGGATCCTCACTCAGCCTGCGTCGTTGTCCAGGCCGGAACCGACACCAAGGCCTGCTCCTTCTGCCAGGGCTTCAACAGTCGCACCAGGATCCGCCAGAAGGCCCTTCAAGCGCTTCTCTTGGAGGAGAAACTCAAGGCCATGGATAGGGAACCTTCCTCCAGGAGTCGTCGGGGAAGACCCATAAACACCGGGAAAACAGTGGGAGAAGGAAGGCCCAGGTCTCCGTCGAGGGCCTTGGACTCCCGACTCTGGCTCACGTCGGACTGCTCTCCCTCCAGGGCTCAATCTCAGCTTCCCCCAGTTCAGATCCTCCTGCGGTTCCTCCTCCCTGCAGCCTATCAAGACTTCCAGGCCATCGGCTTCATCCACTCCTCCTAAGGCCTCGTCCAAGTCTGGGGAGCGCCACAAGTCTTCCTCCCGCCGTCAGGACTCCGACGCCAGGTCGGTGTTCCAGCCTCCACGTGGGTCGGACCCAGTCCCACGTAAGACTAAGGACCTGACGTCCCTAAAACGGACGCTGGACCAGGTCGGCATCGTTTCTCTTAAAAGGTTGTCCGTTGACAGTCAGTTATTGTTACTAACCTGCCGGTTTCCTTGCCTGACGGGGGGGTTCCCCTGGTGAAAAACTGCTAGAAGAGGTGACATGCACCACAGCAACCTCTGCTGGTAACCCAACAGTATTACCTGTTGCAAGAGATGCTCCTTGAAGTTCTACTGTTAAGGTAAGTTTTTACGTAACTGTACTTTTGGGAGTGGTATATGTTCATCCACGCTGACCCACCCAACCTCCCTGGCTTCGACGCACAACCCCTGCTTCCAGCGGGCAAGATCTGGCATCATGGGGCGGAGCCGAGGGTTGTATCACCCGGATGAGTGGGAGGAGCCGGCTTTGAGACCTTCCAGCAAGATATTTAAAGGGAAAGGACATGCCAGTAAGGGTGGATGAACAGCCTATACCACTCCTAGAACTACTGTTACAGGTGAGTAAGCTGTGTTTACTGGCTACAGTATCTACTGGCAATTCCATCTACATCGTTCGGGATATGCTGCAGTTGATACTTTGGCCCGCATGTCAGCAACCGGCATTACCTTGCATCACCATGCTTGGTTTTGCGTCTCAAGGTTTACACCAGATGTACAGCATAGAGTGGTCAATGTCCCCTTTAATGGGTCTTCAGGACGGACACTTTGTACAGTACATGGCATGTACCATGCATCCCAGCCATCGTATCATCCTCAGTCCTCCTTGTATTCTAAAAGAGGTGGAAAATAGAGAGGCTTACATACAGTAGAGGTGGATTCCAAGGTCGTTCCCAGCCTTCCAGAACCAATACCTCAGCCGCCAAGGGCTCCCTCTCCTACCCTCATGGTGGGGCTGGTCAGCCCACCTCCCAGTGACCAACTTGGGCTCTGTCTACACTTCCTCGACCAGACCTTGGAAGCCGTGGGTGGTCATTTTGCCCTCCACTTAGAGGCATGGCAAACGGTCACATCGGATGAGTGGGTACTTCAGATCATTTGGAGGGGGTCACACTAGAACTTATTTACATGCCTCCCCCTCATCCCCCACTCTGTCCACTACCCACCGACCACATTCCTGTTCTCCAGGAGGAACTAAAGGCTCTTCTGACCAAGAAGGCCATTTATCTAGCACCCCGGCAGAACACCAAAGGGGTTTTATTCCACTTCTTCCTGGTGCCCAAACGTACTGGCAGTCTCAAACCAATACTAGACCTCAGACAATTGAACCTACCGTTCGGTACAAAAGGTTCCACAAGGCCACCCTAAATTCCATCATGCTAGTGTTGAAACAAGGGGATTGGCTATGTGCCCTAGATGTGGAGGATGCTTACCTACATATCCCCATCTGTCCTGCTCACCACATGTTTCTTCGTTTTCACCTGTTGGGACAACACTACCAATTTCGAGCCCTCCTGTTCGGCCTGTCATCTGCCCCGAGAGTGTTTACCAAGTGGCTAGTGGTAGTGGCAGCAGCCCTACGACGGGACAAGCACTTTGGCTTCCCATATCTGGATGACTGGCTCATCAAGGCAGGGTCCAGAAACTCTCTGCTTTCCTTCCTGCACGAAACCCTAACTCTGTTCCACTCTTTAGGGATTACAGTCAATTTGATGGAAGTCCCTCCGACTCCTACACAGTCACTCCAATACACAGGAGCTGTCCTAGACACTGTCTCCACCAGGGCCTGCCGGCAGCGACAGACAAGACAAGCTTTTATCTCTGGCTTTTCAGATACAAACCCAGAAAGTAGTCACAGCCAGACTTATGTTATGTTTTCTGGGACACATGACCGCTACCATCCCTACGGTAGCACTTGCCCGTTTTCACGTGAGGTCAGTCCAGTGGATTCTCGGAACCAGTGGTCTCAAAGAACTGGAAATTTCAAAAACAAAATCAGAGTTCCTCCCATGTTGCGGTCCGCCAAGTATGGTGGATCCTCAGAGCTGATCTATGTCATGGCATACTCTTCCAGTTCCTCCACCCCAGCAGGCGTTGACCACAGATGCATCCCTAGAAGGGTGGGGTGTGCGCCTGGGTCCTTACAGGACACAAGGCAAATGGACCACTTCTTCCTCTCCTCTCACATCAGTCTCCTGGAGATGAGGGTGTTCGCTTAGCCCTCCAGGCTTTTCAAACCTCAGCTTGTTCCTGGGACTATGGCTGATTTAATCAGACAACACCTCAGTAGTGTTCTTCCTCAACAAACAAGGTGGTACAAAGTCCTATTCTCTATGTAGAGACCATTGCTGTTTGACAGGAGGCAATACAGCAACACCTTACTGACAGCCGTCCATCTACCAGGATGTCACAATCTCCTGGCCGACCTTGTCAGTCGACAGTCATCCACACATGAATGGAGACTTCAACACAAAGTGATTCAGAAAATCTTTGTCTGTGGGGATCCCTAACTGGACCCGTTCGCCTCCCCAGTCAATCACTGTCTCCCCAGATACTGTTCCATTATGCCAAACAAAAAGGGACGGTCTATAGATGCCCTTTCCTAATCATGGACAGGACTCCTCTTATATGCTCCCCCCGTGTCTCTCCTGCAATGGACTCTACTGAAATTACAACTTGAGCCTGCCACCGTGATTCTTATAGCCCCTCTGTGGCCTTGGCAGGTGTTGTTTCCCTCCTTCAGCAGTTCTCTGTGGAGGAACCCATCCCGTTGCCAACAAGACCAGATTTCTTGACTTAGAATCAAGGTACCCTTCTACAGGTGTCAGTGTGGCTCAGTTGGTAGCACATCCGCTTCTGAACCTCAAGGTCGTGGGTTCTCGTCTCACACCGTGATTGGACTTGCACGTAAAAATTGCTGGCATCTGAGTCAGGGATCGACAAATTTCAGATTTAGGTGCTAGTCCAGGACAAGGGGCCTAGGCAAAAATGGTAGTCCCAGTGTTACAAGTGGTAGTCCATGGTCAAAAGGCTATATTTTAAGGAAAATGTTTAAAAAATTATGTAGCAACAAAGTGACAACATGACAGTGACAACTCAGAAGAACCGTCATCGAGAGCACTGGTAGGACTAGAAGAGGAAGATGATGGAGCAGGAGTACAAGCGGGAGATACAGAACAGCAGTTGTAGCAGCAGCATGCATTGCCCATAAATGTGTCCAGTGCCTGGACCAGACAGCAGCCAGTGGTCGATTGCCGAATCAGGATCAAAGCCATAGAATTCGGTCGGGATCCTTTACTGCTGTTTGCAGGAGAGACTGTAGTGTGGTATCATTAGCCAGCTAATATGCTAATAATATTTGTTTCATTATATAGTCACTGTGTAGTGTGTGTTTTTTCACTGGAGGTAGACTAGAATGGGAGGGGACAGACACACATAATGCTACGTAAATTAAACAAGGCAGGCAGCCAAGGAGGAAGGCAGTTGAATGGGATTGGGATGGGTAAAAGTCTAGAAACATTTACAGGACAGTGTTGCTGCTTTGATGCTTATTTTATTTGTTTTTTATTTTTTTTACACTTCAGTTCGTCCCTGTGCCAGGCTCCAGCTGCCCACCACCACCTGACACACCCAACAGACAGCTCCTTTCCTACCACACCACACTTTCTTTTTTCCACTTCCTTAGGCAGTTTTGCCTTATTATTTTGGTCACTTCTTGTTCTTTTACACTAATTCTTGCCTCTGCTTTTCCCAGAGTGAGGAACACAGAGTCCAGCCCTTCTCCTCCTCAACTGGTTAGTCTGGTGGTCCGGGTCCACCACTTTCCTTTCTTTATTATTTTGTCTCCTTATTCCTTATGCAGCTTTTCTCTTTGTATTTAGCTCACTGTGCATGCCTGGACTGTAGTGTACACAGGTAGCACCGTATTCCTTGAACACCTAAACACACACACACAGCTTCCTTTCCCTGACTCACCAGTACCCACATGGACCCTGCTCAATCATACACTTCTCGTATTTTTTTTTTTATTATTGTTATCCAGTTCTTGTTGGGCCTAGCTTTCACATTTCTTTTTCAGTTGAAATAGTGTTCTGGTGCCCTGGCAGGATGCTGCCTACTTGAAAGCAGACGGATATTAATCTCCCTGACTCCCCCACAAATCGCTATGCCCGCCCACAGCCCTAACAGCAGTTACGCTGTTTCCCCGTTCCTGCTCCACTGTTCAGCCACACGTCCTTTCCCCTCTGTGATCGGAGTGAAACTGTGCCTCCGATCTCTCACAGCCCAAGTCACCACCGCAGCCAACAGGCTTTCTCACCTGCATAGTGGCTAATTATGCCATTGGCAGCATCGCTGCTGCCGTTCTTCTCTTCCCTCTTGTGGCATTCCGACTGGCTTCTGACTTGGCTGGCAGCAGCTCTTTCTCTCCCTCACATTGCAATCCACATCTCAGCGGCACATGCTGCAGACTTGGGCTCCTCCACATACACGTTTCCCAATGCTCTGGTTTGTCATGTGACGCGGAAGCTTCAGACTTTGCATGGCAGCACCCTAGTGGACAACACTGGAACATGACAAAAAATGTTTTTTTTTTTTTTTAAAAGGCAGTACTTGTCCACGGACTACTGGCAGTTTCAAAACTGCTTGTCCTAGCTCTACAGTGATAGCCGGGACGTCGGGTTATTGGATTTGTCGAACCCTGATCCAAGTGCAATATTGGGAGGTGCTGTATTGCTGGGGTGTGCCATCCTTCGGATGAGACATTAAACTGAGTTCCCTTCTGCCCATCCTGGTGTTAGGTGGGTGTCCAGGTGGAAATAAAAGAACCCAGGGCACTCTTTGCAAAGAGTAGGGAACATTCCGGTGTCCTGGCCAACATTCCCCTTCCCATAAAACCAGTTCATGCAATTATCCAGGCTGTGTGTGGGTGATTATGTGCGATATGGCCACCACCACACATTCAGTCACTTTACTACCAGTCTAGCATTGCTTGTAAAGCACTTTGGGATACACTGTATATGAAAAGTGCTATATAAATGCTGATTATTGTTCTACATCCCAACCTGAAGACGCTCCACCTTCACGCTTCGCTCCTGAGGAAGCTTTCATAGCACATCTACAAGTGTCCTCCCTATTGCCAGTATTTTACTGGCCTCACATAAACCAGCAACCACCGAAACTTATAATGCTAAGTGGAAACGCTTTTCCATTTAGGTTTCTTCCCAGTCATTGGATCCATATTCTTGTCCACTGACGAAAGTATTGGATTACCTGGCCTCTGTTGCCGAGACAGGATTGAGCTATTCCTCTGTCAGAGTCCATTTGGCCTCCATTTCGGCCATCCATGTGCCTCTTCATGGCAGATTACTGTATTGGCATCATCAGTGACTTGCCAAAATGTTTTTAAGAGGAATGTTACATAGTAAACCACCTATCACACGACCCACTCCTCTGTGGGATCTCAGTTTTCTAATGGAGAAGTTAAGTTCAACGTATTTCCGAGCTTCATGCCTTCATGTGTGTAAAATAAATAAAACTTACATATTTTTGCAGAGAGTGGCACTTCGTACCAGCCCCTACCTTTCTACCTAAGGTAGTGTCTGAACACACCTTAAATCAATCCTTGGAGCTGCCACTATATTATCCTGAACACTCCAGTCGAGGTGAATACCTCCTACATACTCTAGATGTCCATCATATATTACGATACTATACTAATTGAACTAAATCGATTAGGAAGACCTCTCAACTTTTTGTTACCTTTTCCTCAAGCAGGGAAGATCTCCCAGTCACTAAACGGACCATCTCCAATTGGCTAGCACATTGTACCACATTTTGCTACGCAAAATACAAGAAGCCATTACCAGGACCTGTCCAAGCCCATTCTACCAGAGCTCTGGCCACCACAGCAGCCTGCTTTAAAGGTGCCTCTATCACAGATATCTGCAACGCAGCTACGTGGTCCATAATTCATACTTTCATGAAGCATTACAACTTGGACGTTGCTTCACACCGTAGGACAGGCTTTGGCCGAGCTGTCCTACAAGGCCTCTTGTCGTAATGACCACCCTTCTTCTGTTTACTGCTTGGGATTCATCCCAAGTGTATTGCCAGCTGCAAGTGACCACTCTGTGGAAGATAGTACAGTTACATAAAAAGCTTACCATAACAGTAGATCTTTGAGGTGTCTCTTGCAGCAAAGATATGATCCGCCTCTGTCCCCGCCCCCCATCTCCTCTAGGAGAACAAATTCTGGTCCAGTGACTTATGGGTTGGAATACCTATGGTACCTTGGCTTCCCTTGGTCCTCATCAGTGAGCTGAATCCAGCAGTCGAAACTGAGGATACCAGGACCAGCCCAGGTGCCCACATACTATAGGAAACAGGAAGGTGATGTCATATGTGGCGCCCTGGAAAAAGACTGCTAGAAGAGCTGCCGTGCTCACTGCGACCTCTGGCAATGACCCAAGTGTATTACCTGCTTCAAGAGACACTCATCAGAGATCTACTGTTATAAGTTTTTACGTAACTGTGCTTTCTAGGAGTGGTATATGTTCATCCACATGGACCCACCTGACCTCCCCTGGCTTAGTTGCACAACCTCTGCTTCCAGAGGGCAAGATCTGGCGTCATGGGGTGGAGCTGAGGGATGTATACCAGCCTGGTGGGTGGAAGGAACCAGCTTGAAAACTTTTCTGCACTTCTTAAAGGGGAAAGGACTCTGCCTGATGGTGTGGATGAACAAAATATACCACTCCTAGAACTACTGTTACAGGTGAGTAACTTGTGTTTTTTCTTCAGGCTTGTAGGAATAGCCCCTTGGGAATCCCTCGGGAAGCGTGTCCTGTCCTCTCTGGACCCAGAGGTGGGAGGGGTATGTCGTCGTGGACGTACGGGAACCGGCACTGTTGTCAGAAGACGACTCTCCACCTCTCTGGTGAGCTGAGCCTTGGCCTCGGCCCACCAGGAGGCCAGAGTCTCCTGCAAGTTCACCGGCGGCTGAGGGGGCGGTGGAGGAGGAGGGGGATACGGGTATGGACTGTACCCAAAGGGTGCATATCCATAACCCGATGGCAGGAAGCCCGGCGTCTGGTATTGAGGAGCAGAGTACTGCGGCATCGGATATGTCGGCGCCGGGTACTGAGGCCCCAGGTATGGCGGCGTGGATACGACGGGGCCGGGTACCCGGGAACTGGCGGAGCTGCCACAGCAGACGGCCCGGTCGGAGGCCCCATGGGCAGTTCTGGAGCGGAAGACCGGGGTGGGGTGGGGGGTGGAGGGCCCGGCGTTGGGGCAACAGTGGGGGGTGGGATGCGGGCGGCGGCTGAAGAGCCGGCGTCCGAGGAACCGGCGTCAGATCAGTCAGACCAGAAGGTGGATGGTCTGATGAGTGGACCAGAAACCTCAGCGTCGCCCGGGGGATGGGGAGAAATCAGTGGGGTCGGGCTGAGAGACTTCGAGGTTTCTGGAGGGCAGCGAAGGTTGTGGGGGCAGGGAGCGACTAATTGGGGGTCTGCCGTTGGCTTATCGCTGTGCAGGCGTCAGATGAATCGGCGTGTGGCATCGGGTGGGCGCGGAGGCGGTGTCCGACTGCGGACCCTTCACTGGAGGCAGGCCGTGATGGAGAGGCGACCTGGTCGGGCAGACGGGGCCGTCGCCACCCGGAAGAGGTCTGGCGACTTACTTCTCCGTGCGGGCATCTGAGGAGCCGGCGTCCGGCTTGTGGAGCCACTCGGACCAGTAGGCTGCAAAACCACGGCTTTACTGGGAGCGGAGGCCTCCACTAGCCTGGAGGCGCCCGAAGGGCCCAAGCGCGAGCCAGATGGGCAGGCCGACGCCGCCTTAGAAGCCTCTAAGGCGGCCGTCGTGGACTGGTCTTACCTGTTTCACGGCGACTCCCGAGGAAGACGCGGTAGGAGAGGAGCCTTGTCCCGATGCCTTTCCTTATCCTTTTTCTTGCGATGGCCTTCAGGGGAAGTCTACGCCTGCCGAAGCTTTTTAATTTCTTTCTCCATGGAGCTCATTTTCTTTTTTAAAATGTGGGCTTCCAGGGACTGCTGCCGCCTTCTCCGGGTGGCCGCGTTGAAGCTGAGGCAGTACTGGCACTTCTCCACTGGATGGTCGGGGCCTAGGCAAAAAAGGCAGAGGGAATGGCCATCCTTGTCTGGGAGTTGGGTGCCGCATGAGTAGCACTTGTTTCTGTGCTCGGAGGTGTAAGGGACAACAGCCTGACTGGTACCTGGCGATGGATGAGAAAAAATGAAAATACTTGGTAAAACTACCGCCGAAGGAGCCTGACGAGCAGGGAACTTTTCCGTGAAGCGATGGCATAAGCCAATGGTGGGGAAAAAACTGGAAGGCGGGTGTGAGGGACCGCCCCTTTATAACGATGTGGGAGCTGTCCCTCGCCAGGGACTGCTAGCTAGACATTTTTCTGTGGGGTCATGCCGCCTGCCGACGTCAGTCCTGTATGTAGTTACCTACTGCAAGAGCCTCTCTCGAAGATCTACTGTTACGGTAAGTTCTTGCGTAACTGTACTTTTTTTCTTCAGGCTTGTAGCAGCAGGTAGCTATCTGGCCTATTTGCATGTTGATATCATTTAAATAATTAATTTCCCAATGAAAATGTCATCATTTTGGGCCAGCAGAAAAATATTTTTTTTAATTCCCACTTGCTGAAACTAACACTGTTCAAAAACTATAGAGGACTTCTGCTATGAACACAAGGTAAAAGTACTCAGTTGTTCACAGTAAAGTGAGTTGTGATCAGATTCTTTCTCCTCTTGCAGGTAAAAGAAGAGCAAGTAGCAGAAGAATGTAAGCCTGAGCCAGTGGAATCTGAAGAGAAAAAGCCTGAAGTGAAAACAGAAGCAAAAGAGGAGGAGGAGGAGGAGAGGCTGAATACCCCAGTTCCTCAGTCTTCACCAGCACAAGGACAGTCCAGAAGGAAAAATGCGTACTAATAATGTTAAATATCTGCCTTAGGAGATTAACCTAGGGTTTAAGATTAAAACTCGGTGATAAATACTGCTGTGAAGCTGGTCCTAATGTGTAAAATGCAGCTGACCCAATGGCACTAAGATAGGATGTTTCACTACACTGTGAGACTTGGGCTTGAATTGCAAGCCCGACTTCCATCTTCATTCAGGTGGACTCCAGTTTTGTGGGGAAGCGGTTGCAGTGGTGCTGCGTCATAGGCAGTAAGCAGCTGTAGGGCAACCATAGGGAAGATGAAGTTGCATGTCACAGCTGGAGGAGAATTTTTTGGAGCTGATGGTAAACTGAGCCTGCCATTGGGGTGAGGGTTGATCTTGACACCACCATGTGCTTGTCCATGGTGTAAAAACCTTCTACTCTGCAGAAAATGTGAGTATAATATGGGCTAATGGCCCCCCTGTCACCCTTCTTCTGGAGTATTTCAATTATGAAAATGTTTGAAATGGCACATTTTGGAAGATGTACTGTGTGCTATACACCCACCACCATAGCACTGAAATATAAGGTAGCACTGATAAGTGGTTATATGAAAATTGTTATTCTTATGTGATGAAGTACACTTTACATGTGGGTTACCCATTTACCACCTTACTTGAAATACCTGTGAGAATCCCCCAGTGCAGTAAATATTAACCCAGTTAAAAGTGTGCTACATTTGACCCTCTTTAAAAGGCCAGCCACAGAACGTCTTTCTTCTTTTCTCAACACTTCAGCATTAATGTAACACTTGCTTCTAGGATCGCGTATATGTTGTTCATCCACACTTCTTGGCATGTCCCTTTCCCCTTTAAATCTTGCTGGAAGTCTTCAAGCTGGCTCCTTCCACCCACCTGGGTGGTATATACCTCAGCTGTGCCCCATGACGCCTGATCTTCCTTTCCGCTAGAAGGTACAGGCTGCCTCCCTCATGCTCACGCATTTCGTAGGCCCTGGCTTTCAAAACTTTGGTTTTACCGAAATTAAAATTAATTGCCCGAGTTAGCGATCGCCTCTTCAGATCATCGCATCATAGAGGAGAAATCTACCCATGGATTTCACCGCGTCCTTGTGGCCAAAAAATGCCACGCACCAATCCCCACCTCCGTATGCCTACTACCTCGAAAGTCGGCCATGACCCCTCGGCCTGCAGTTTCTGTATGGCCTTCCATCCCAACGCCCTGGACGACCTCCTGGCACGTCTCAAACTGGGAGACTGGAGAAGGAATGCTCAGTGAAGTCTAAGGAGGCTAGGTGGGCGGTTTCCGCGCTGCGGTTCCGCCAGAACAGCTGGACGATGAAGGCGTTCGAGGAAGAAGCCACCCGTGCTTCCGGACACTGGAAGCTTCTTCGTTCTGCTCAACCTGGGCTCCACATTCTTGGGCTTCTTCAAGGAGTTGTGCCAGTCTCTCTCCAATCAGGGAGAGGTGCCCTTGGGCTCACACTCCTCCTGGTCCCGAAAGCAGGATAAGGAACCAAGCACATTTTCGACTCGGCGAAGGCGCTCTTGGTACTGAGAGAGGTCTCAGTCCCAGGAGCATGTGGTCTCGACCTCGGTCGAGATTGCTTCCTGGGCCGCAGGCTTCATGGATCTTCCATCTGGCCAGACGACCGAGGATGTGGCAGATGAGGTCGAGATTGTTCTCAATCCAATCAACCCATTGCTGCTGGCCCCAGTCGATGACTCTTTGGAGAGGACTCCGGTCCTTGTGTTCCCGATGGCGAGACCCAGCCTGCTGGTGTCCCCATCAAGGTCCCAGTTCTGGACCCAGGGTTTCACGGTCCCGCGGTGTCTCGGCGACGAGTCTGCCTGCCGGTCTGGGTGAGTCTAGGAACCCCTTGTCCGAGCGGCCAAGGAAGAGCCATAAGCGCTCAAAAAGAGGCGTGTCACGGTTGTCGTTGTCCTCATCCTCGGATGAGGAGAGGCTCCGATGGAAACTCCGGCACTCTGAGGACCTGTGTGGCAACAGCTGATATTGTCGGGCATAAGCGGCTCAGCTCTGCAGCCATTACTTGGCTTTTCGCCTCTAGGCCGAAACCGACTCCCTTGGAACCGGTTTTCATTTCCCAGCCCACGGGCTGGCGTGACTGCCTGTTTGACCTATACCGTCTCGCACCATGAGTGGTGGGGCCGCCGCCTAAGCAGCCTGTGGGAAGGGCTCCTTCCAAAGAGGACCGACCAGACGCTGGACTAGCCTGACGCGTGTTGGTCAGGGTCACCTCGGACCGCCCTCGGCGGGTCGAGGGTGATTTGGGCGGCAGGCCGCTGTACCCCAACTCTTCGGACTCTGATGTCACCGGGCTTCACTCTCATCCCGGGGATGATGAGTCGTCCGTTGACACAGGGATGGAGGAGGGTCCTTCCTCCTTCCAAGGGATCCTTTGCCTCATCTCTGATTCCACAGGGATGCCTCTGGAACCCATCCCAAAAAAGCAGAGTACCCACTCACGGACATCCTCAAGAGGGGGAATACCCGACAGAGTCTTCCTGTGGCTGAAGCCATTGTTGGTCTGGCTCTTGAACTATGGCAGCTTCCTGCCTCTTGTCAACACCATCTGCCCGCATGCCCTGCAAATACTGCGGTGCCCATGGGGTCCCTAAGCGGAGTTCACGAGCACCCTTCTGCCGAGAGCCTGGTGACCCGCCTGTGGTTCGGGCATACTGGCAGTTCCACACAATGACCTCCAATATTAGAGGTTCATTAGGTGTGGAAAGTCCATGTGGCTTCCTCCTTGGGCCTTCGTCAGCCAAGTTCGGCCGTCATCATGGCACACTTCTCTCATGCCCTTCTCGGGTCATTAGATGAGGTCCTCCCACATCTCCCTGCGGACATGCAAACCACAGTTAAGCAGGTCCGGGATCAGGGCCATGCTGTTGTCAAACAGCAGCTCCAGACGGCCCTGGACATTGGGGATTCTTGTGCCCACTCGATGGCCACCGCTGAGGCTCTCCTCCTTCCCGGCGGATACCAGCACAAGTTAACTGATGTTCCTTCCTTGGGACCGACTTGTTCTGCCCAGGAGTGCGTGGTCACCTACAGTGCATAGAACAGTCCATTGCCACCTTGGGCGCCACTTCTGCTAAAGTTCTTTGGGCAAGAACCAGCAGGAAAAAGAAAGCCCTTCGACCTCTTCCCTGCGGTTCAGCAGTCTTCCTTCCAGGAGTACAGCAACATCAGCATCAGCAGCAGACTCAAGCTTGCGCCTCGGTCAAGCCTGGACTAACAGGGCCGTAAAGGGAGGCCGAGGCTCAGGTCCTGGAGCCTCCTCCAAGTCTGCTCAATGATGGAGTGGGGTTTGCCAGCCCTATTCACGTCCCGTCAAGGGTCTTCCCGTGGTGGCCGGCTCCGCACTTTCTTTCCGCCTGGTCCTCTACCACTCTCAGACAGGTGGGTTCTCGAGTGGTCTGTCAGGGACTGCCTCTGGACTTCAAGCAGTACCCTCCCAGCCTAACCCACGCCCCTCGGGAAGAACAGATTTCCGCACACACCCAGTTGGCTCTTCGAGCAGATATCGCTCAGCTACCCCTCAAGGAGGCAGTAGCCCTCGTGGCTGATCCTTCAGCAGACCCAGGCTTTGTCTCCAGGTAATTCCTGGTGCCCAAGTAGACGGGGGGCTTGCGCCCCATTCTAGAGCTCCATGACCTGAATCAGTATCTCAGGTCATGCACCTTTCGGATGGTCACTCTGTCTCACATCATACCATCCTTGGGTGAAATGTGGTTCTTCACTGGATCTGCGGACAAATTCTTTCCACGTCCCATCAGCGGTTCCTCTGCTTCAGGTCGGGGACCCTATGCGAGTTTAGAGCCCGTGCAGTTGGTCTGTCATTGGCCCCACGGGTCTTCACCAAATGCATTGCAGTGGTGGCGGACCATCTCGGGGTCAGAATTTACCCCTACCTTGACGATTGGCTCCTTGCAGGTTCCAGCCAATAGGAGGTGGAGGAGGTCCAGGGATCTGGCCCTCCAAATCTGCTCCCAGCTCGGCCTTCTGATCAACGAGGCCAAGTGGGAACTCGTGCCTTCTCAGGTGATGGGCTACATTGGAGCAGAGCGCAGCTCCCGGTGGACAGGGCGGTGGTTCTCTCCTCCTTTGCCCAATCATTTCTGGTTGGGCACTTGCGCCCTGCCCGGGACTTTCTGCACCTTCTGGGTTACATGGCGGCGTGCACCTTGATGGTCCATTGGGCCTGGTTGCATCGCCTCCTCCAATGGGAGCTGGCCACCCAGTGGACTCAGTGCCACAGTCATTTCGACCAGCTGATCACTGTAACCCAGATGATGTGGGGCGCTCTTCAATGGTGGACCGCCCCAGACTGGTTGCAGGAAGGGATCCTGTTTGTCCGCTCTGAGCAGGCGGTCGTCTCACGACCGATGCCTCTCTCATGGGCTGGGGAGCCCACATGGGGACAGCAAGGCTCACGGGCTGTGGACACCCGATACCACATCAACCTGTTGGAGCTCAGAGCAGTCAGACTGGCGCTGTCAGCTTTCACTCCTCAGCTCCGGGGTCAAGTGGTTCAAGTCCAGACGGACAATACCACGACCATGTACTACCTCAACAAACAGGGCGGCATGCACTCCTGTCGACTGTTCAAGGAGACGCTTCGCATCTGGACCCTCGTGAGCTGGCTGGAGGCGGATCTCCTAGCCATCCATGTGGCAGGAGTCTCGAACCAGCTGGCGGATGCTCTCAGCCGCATAGGCCAGACATCCCACGAGTGGTCTCTCCATCCAGAGGTAGCTCACAGCCTGTTCTCCCGTTGGGGTAAACCGGTGATGGACCTGTTTGCTTCCAGGGAAAACACCAAGTTGAGGCTGTTTCATGCCTGCCCCCCTCAGCAGGGCTCGCTGCAGGGGGATGCCTTCTCAAGGCCGTGGACCCCAGGCCTCCTCTGTGCCTTCCCTCCATTTCCCTTGATCCACAATGGTGTTACTCAAAGTGAGGAGGGACAAGGCGCAGGTGATTCTGGTAGCCCCAGACTGGCCATGCCAGTTCTGGTATCCAGATCTCCACAGCCTCAGCTGCAGGCCCCTGGGCGGCTTGCCACGCCCAGACCTGATATCTCTGAATCAGGGAAGGTATTCCATCCGAACCTTCAATCCCTGCACCTCACAGCCCTGATACCTGAGCTGGCTAGAATTCCAGGCTGGGTCTCTCCGAAGATGTCTACACTGTAGTGGAAGTACCCAGAAAAGAAATGAGCAGGAAACTTTATGCCTTCAAATGGAAAGGTTTTCCATTTGGTGTCAGGAAGTGAGGTCAGGACCCCTTATCCTGTTCTGTAGCTGGCATCCTCCACTACCTTTGGTCTCTCTCAAAGGGGTCTCATGACCCTCAAGGTGCACCTGCAGCCATTTCTGCTTACCGGGCATGGGCGGTCAGCCGACATTAGTGCAGGAGACAGTGGTTGGACGCTTTTTCAAAGGCCTGGATCACACATCCCCTCCGTTGCATGAACCTCCACCTCCGTGGGATCTACTGCTGGTACTGGCAAAGCTCATGAGCAAGCCATTCGAACCCATGCACAAGTGTGAGTTGTCACACTTGTCATGGAAGACTGCCTTCCTGGTGGCTGTCACGTCAGCCAGAAGGAAAGGGGAGCTCCGGGCACTTACGGTGGACTCCCCTTATGTGGTTTTCCACAGGGACAGAGTTGTCCTACGCCCCTACCCGGAATTCCTTCCGAAGGTGGTGTCAGAGTTTCACCTTAACCAGTTGTTGACTCTGCCAGTATACTACCCCAGTTGCAGCTCGGATGCAGAGTACAGCTCCATACTTTGGACCTGAGACGTGCTCTTTCCTATTATAAGGAGAGGACGGTGGAAATTCATGGAGAGGTTCGCCAGCTGTTTATCTCCCTACGCTGGAGCCGCTTCTGGCAGACCTGCAGCCAAGCGAACCATTGCAAGATGGATTACTTCATGCATAGGTCTGTGCTATGAGTTGTTGAGCAAGGAGCCTCCCAGAGGGATAAGAGCTCATTTTACCTGCCATACTGCTGCATCGATGGCTGTTTGCAGGAACATCGCTATCCTGGAAATCTGCCGGGCAGCTACCTGGAAGTCAGGAAACACCTTCATTACCCAATACCGCATCGACCTTGAGTCACGCTGGAACGCTGGTTTTGGGACCTCAGTTCTCCAATCTCTGTTCCCTAAGAAGGGGGTGTGTGCCTTGCCTTCCTCCTCCCAGAGAATTGCTAAGAGTCTGCCAGAAGTGTGGATGAACAACATATCCACGATCCTAGAACAGGTTACTCACCTGTAACAGTAGTTCTAGGAGTGGTATGTTGTTCATCCCACAACTCTACTCATTACTCGGCTGTGGGCACACACAACCTGGCTTCAACGAATTAAGATCTAGTATCACAGGTGGAGCTGAGGTATATATATCACCTGGGTGGGTGGGAGGAGCCAGCTTGAAGACTTCCGGCAAGATTTAAAGGGGAAATGGACATGCCAAGAAATGTGGATAAACATATACTACTACTAGAACTACTGTTACAGGTGAGTAATCTGTTCTTTCGCTGCTATATTCAGTGAATGCATGGGATAGACATAAGGCAATTCTGGTGGGGGTAGGAGGAAGTAGGCTATTTAACTAGATCTGCAACTTATCCAGTAGGTAGGGAAATGGGCAGATTGGGTGGGCCAAGCAGTCTTTATCTGCTCTCAGTGTATGGTTCTCTGTTTCTTTGTAACTGAATTTGTAGTTCATAGTTTAACTTTTGTATTGCCATTTCAGTATTTAAGCCAGAGGAGCTACGGCAGGCACTTATGCCGACATTGGAAGCACTTATCGTCAGGATCCTGCAGTCGCCCTTCCGCCAGCCTCAGGACCCTGCTACTTGGAATCCCTGTAAGTATCACTGATATTAATATCGATGGCTGAGTAATTAAAAGTGTCAGGTGTATAGTGTATATATGTCAAAAATCGAAATAAGTTTCTAATGCATTCAGCACTGTATGTCTCACTGTAATGAGAAGGAAATAATGAGACCTAACTGTGAATTGAACCCAGGCCCCCGGAATGCCATCATGGTGCTCTGCCTCTAATCTGGCAGGATCACGTGATAGCAACCTGAGGATGCCACTATAGCATTTCTTGGCAACTAGGAGTACTTAAAATGGAAATCAGTTTTGCAGATATCTTAATGCAAACTGTTCTAAGTTCTGAGATTGTCAGGGACCCATTTGGAACTGAAGGCAGTGTGCATCAGGACCACTTGGAATCGTTTGCCTAGCTGAGGTGCCCACCATGGCGTACCTCATCATCAGCTATATGTCATACATTGCCCCATACCTCATCCACTGTCGACTTCATGCTCGCCAAAGAATGCCTTTCTTGATTTTCATCATTGACATTCTTGTTTTTCTCAACACTTCAGCATTAATGTAACACTTGCTTTCATTGCTATATTCAGTGAAACTATTGAATTTTCATCTGTGCTATAGCGTTGCTTGCTGCTTTTCTACAGCACACATCTGATTTGAGAGAAAACCACTCAAGGCAGGATCCTGGGCCCACCTCTGGTGGCCAGCTACCCTGCTGCTTCAGGCTTCCGTTCCATCTTCTTCTTGCTTTGGTTTTCCTCCTCTGGTAGTGCTGCTTCCTCTGACTTGTGACATTCTTTTCCACATTGTGACCAGCTGTCTTCTTTTGATGAACTGGGTCCTGGTTTTCCAGTGTCTGATGCTTCTTGTGGGTAAATTCTGGCAGTCTCCTTGGCCTCCATTGGCACCCATGACTGTCATTCTAATATCAAGGTAATTTGCTGGTGCTAGGCTCAGGTTTTACTGGTCGTCACCTGGCTCTTCCTCATTGACATTCCTGCTGTTCTTTTTGGCTCTGTTTTACTTCAGGGACCGTTGCCTTGTTTGCTGTTAGTGTTCTAGTTGCCCTTTTCTGCTTCTCTGACCGCTGTTGAAGCACCTTGGTTGGTTGCTGGTTCTTAGCTTGGGTCCTGATGTGGACCCTTCCCTTTCTGCTTCATAGTCGACGCCTAGCTCTGCCTTGTCGATGTTTCTTTGGCTCTGTTCTCTTTTAATTCTGGAATTGTCTTCTTTGCCGTCAATGTTTTTGTCAGTTCTCGCCTTTCTGTCTGTCATTATGACGACACAGTTGGTTGCTGGCTTTATGCTCAGGGCCTAATACTGCCCATGACTCTACTTACAGGTTGCCACCTGACTCCCCTTCATTGTTGCTACTGCTTTATGTTTTGGCAGGGTGCATGTTGCCTGGGTTTGCCTTGTTGTTCATGGTGCTAGTTTGATTGCTATACTCTGTTTTACTCCAGGGCCTGTTGCCTTTTGCATCATCGTTACTCTCACTGTTGCCTTGTTTGTACTGCTTAGGCTGTCTTGACATCTTATCAGTTGTAGGGACATGGATATGATGTACTATCCACACTTCTGGCAGTATTCCTTTCCCTTTGACTTGCTGGAAAGTCTTCAAGCTGGCCGCTACCAACCACCCAGGTGGTAACTCCCTCAGCACCGCCCTCCTTACTGCTCTCTGCGCTGAGTAGACCCTTTGCTTCAAGACTTTGCAAATCTTTGCAAATCCACTTTTGTCTTCAGGCAATTTCTGAATGCTTGTCATGGACGACTTGTCGGCACTCTATTACAAAAAATGCGATTGCAAGCACAATATGTCCCGGACGGACCAGCACACCTCATGCATCTACTGCCTAGGCCACAAACATGATCCCCTGCACCTTGCATCCCAGTGCAGCTCTTTTTAGGGCACACAGGTGAACAGGATCCCCTTGTTCAATTGAAAGGTGCTCATTGGACAGTCTCTGCAGCTGCGGGGTCCGCTGAACAGCTTACGGCTTTTGAAGAGGCGGTGGCTCAGGCTGCAGAGCATGCCTCTTCGGCTTCGGCCTTTGTGCCGCTTTCCTTTAGTGCCACCTTCACAGGGGCGTTTAGAGATTTGTGCCAGTCTCTTCCCACCTTTGGGCGGGGTCCCTCTTAGGGCACAAAATCTTCAAAAAAGTAGACTAAAAAAGTCTTGCTGTCGATTGTGGAGTCGCGAGCACACTAGGCCTTGGATTCCCTTGCTTCTCTGGTGGTTTCGACTATGAGTCGATCCTCACGACCCATGCTGCTGACTCTACAAATTTTTCTTGAGCCTGTCTCGCATTGTCACCAGATGATTTCAGTACCTCCCTTTCTAGGTCTCGGTCCTGTCACTTCTCATGGTGGATCAGACCAGCTGGCTGATCTGATCCCTAACCTTGGGATCCGATTACCCAGGAGGATCCTCTGCTTCTCCGGCTAATCTTGGGTCCCACGCCTGTCCCTGACGGTTGAGGTCTCGATCTAGAGTCCGAGTTGAGCAGCCCACGCCACCATTGGCGTTCACGCACTCTGCATTCAGGCAAGCAGCACCACCACTATTTTTCTGCATCTTCCTCCTCAGATGAAGAGACGCTCTGCCGCAAAATGTGCCAGCGCTACAATGAACTCGTGTAGCATCAGCTCATGCTGGCCAGAGTTAAGCCGGTTCTGGCTCTCACGCCGGCTCTTCCGTGGCTCTCTCCATCCAGTCCCCAGCCTACTCCAGCTCGGCCTGTTCCATCCTTTCTGCCCATACAGGTGGAGCCTTCTAAGCGGCCACCGGTGTCTTTCCCACCCAAGGATACCCATACCACTTTATTGCTTCCTTGTTGGCTGTTGGTCACCATGACTTCCAACATACTCCTTATGGTCAGCGGAACTCTGGTGGTCAACTGTTGTTTGTGAATCCTCGAGGTCTGAGGGCTTCTCCTTGCATTCTCATCTGTTGGACACCATGCCAGGAGGATTTGTCCATGGAGCAGGCTCCCACTTGTTTCAGGGCTTGCTCCTTTTAATCACTAGTCTACAGGACACCACAGCCTGTCCAAAAATGGGCCAAGTACTCTCTGACCAAGATTCTCCACTGGGTTGACTCCACGGGGTTACTTTCCCAGTCGCCTAAGCCATTCGCCATTCTTGGTCCCACTCTGGAGCTTTGGCAGTACCCTGCCTCTTGCCCTGTGCCATTGGCATGGATGGCGCAAGTACATGGTCCCTACCAGCTCCCTGTCATTTTTGCTACCGTCCCTTGGCGAGGATCTGGTGGCAGACTTGGTCTTTCATCGTACCGGCAATGTCGAGGACATAGATAAGCCTCCCGACAAAAATCCCAAAATTGATTGATGTCTTTCTGGACCAGACTGCATGAAGGACTGCAGAAATTCTTATCACGGCCACTACTGTGGCTTGTTTTCATTAAGTCTCGTTAACTGATACATGCTTTGTGATCACATGGAGTTCTAGCCATACTTCCACTAAACACTTTAGCCTGGTTCTGGTGCCCTGTCGAAGACTGGCTTTTCAGCCTTGCTGTCTTCAGTGGTCTGCTGTCTTTAAGGGTATTTATACCCTCCTGTATAGCCTTTCTCCTGCTGTTCAGTGAAAGGGCAGCAGAGGAGTGCACATCCTGACTCCTAAAGATACTTCGCCTCAAACCACTATACATGGTGGGAAAAAATGCTGAGCACACACCAGGCTTGGACAAATTAGTTGCCACTGTGCTCAAAGTGTGCCCACCACTGGACTAACACCCCCTACACATCAACTCTAAAGAATCTTCTTCAGAGTGGTCTTCAGTCTTGTACTGCTTGGGAATCATTCCAAAAGTGTGACTGCATGGTCTGGAAAAATACTGATTAGTTTGCTACCAGTAACGGTAGATTTTTTTGAGAATCTCTTCCACAGAGCCATAGATCACCCTCTGATTTGCTCCTCCATTTTCAGGTGGAATTCTGTGGGAGACGTGCAGTTCTACCAGCTGGAATTCTGTGCACTATCCACACTCTGGCAGTTCTGCTGGAGACAGCTGAGTCGCTGAATGTCTTCAAGCTAAGCTTCTCCCACCATCTGGGTAGTATATCCTCCGACTCTGCCACGTGACATTGGATCTTTCTTTCTGCCGGAAAGGACAAATCTCTGCCTTCACAGCTCTCCATGCATAGAACGAATTCTGCATTCAAGCATTATTTCTTTGATGAACTTTGACTTAAAAGTTTTTGGCATTTTGTTAGCTAGTGCGTCTTCCAGTTTCACCCTGTCGCTGATTTTCAATCATTAAATGGCAGAAACCAGGCTTTTTAACCTCAGAAATCCATCAATATAGCTTTACAGTAGCAATCGTCCACTGGATTGAGTTGCCCCAAAGGGTGGTAGCCTGCGTAAAACACTGGCTGGACAACAGGACACAGAGGGTAATAGTAAATGGAGTCCACAGTGAAGAAAGGGGTTACTAGTGGGGTACCGCAGGGTTCAGTATTGGGGCCGGTCCTTTTTAATGTCTTTATAAGTGACATTGCAGAGGGACTGGAAGGAAAAGTATGTCTCTTTGCAGATGACACAAAGATCTGCAACAGGGTTAATACGCAAGGTGGGGTAGAAAGGATGAAAAGGGACTTGGCAAGGTTGGAGGAATGGCCAAATGTATGGCAGCTTAGATTCAACGCAAAGAAGTGCAAAGTAATGTACCTGGGGAAACAAAAACCCAGAAGAAGAGTACACCATGGGGGGTGAGATACTAACAATAACAGAAGTGGAAAGGGCCCTGAGGGTAGTCATATCAGATGACCTAAAGCTGGGTAAGCAATGTGAGAAGGCAGTAAAGAGGGCTGGGGGATACTAGGATGCATAGGAAGAGGCATCACCAGTAGAAAATAGGAAGTTGTTGTCCCTCTGTACAGACAGTTGGTAAGACCACATCTGAGTACTGTGTGCAGTTCTGGAGACTCCATCTTCGCAAAGACATAGGGTGGAGGCAGTCCAGATGAGGGCAACTAAAATGGTGCAGGGTCTGCACCAGAAGACCTATGAAGAAAGACTAGAAGAGCTTAAGATGTATAGCTTCGAGGAAAGGAGGGAGAGGGGGGACGTGATAGAAACTTTCAAATGCCTCAAGGGAATCAAGAGTCCAAGAGGGTAGCATCTTTAATGGAAAGAGATGTGCAAGAACAAGGGGACACAATTTGAAGATAGAGAGGGGACGGCTCAGAGGTAATGTGAGGAAGTATTCACAGAGAGGGTTGTAGATGCATGGAACAGCCTTGCTGAGGAGGTCATAGAGTCAAAAATAGTGGGGGAATTCAAGAATGCATGGGACAGACATAAGGCAATTCTAGTGGGGGTAGGAGGAAGTAGGCTGTTTAACTAGGATCTGCAGTTTATCCGTTAGGTAGGGAAATGGGCAGACTAGGTGGGCAAGCGGTCCTTATCTGCCATCACATTCTATGTTTCTGTGTTACATATGCTAATTTTGGACTCTTAGAATTAGATCTAAGTTCAGACTCTGCACTGTGGTCACATCCCCAAAACAGTCAGCGCTGTAACCATAAAAATGTTGTTCATGGACACCCACATGTGTGTCTACTGCCTGGGAAAACACCACAACATTGAACAGTGTCCTTGTTTTTTTTAGTGATGGTTCCCTTCTTGTTGGAGGAACGGAAGTCTTGACTACTCCTCGATAGGCCTAAGGGTTGCAACCTGCCCTTGAAGGCAGCTGGGTCTACAGCCCAGCTTGTTGCCATAGATGAAAAGGTGGCTGCTGGGGCAGGCTTGTCCTCAGAGTTCCTTTCATGGATGATTGTTGTGAAATGTACTTGGCTGTCCAGACCTATGCAGAGGCCTGCCCCTACCACAAATGGCACATGAAGCGCCATGGTCAACAATCATAGGATTGGGAAAGCCCCCACACTTGGCCTTGGTCGAGCTTCCTTCGGTTGAGGGGCAGGTCGATGTTCTTGCAGTAACCCTGCTGGAGCACTTGACCTCTACTCCAGTCGATCAGCTGATTGACATCTGGCAAGTGTTGGTCCCGATGTTCATCGGACTCCTCGTCCTCCAGGGAGGATTGACGTTGACTCTTTATTTGTCTACAGTACAAAGACATGCTGTGGCAGCATGGTCTGTCTCAGGAGGAGCAGGACTCTGTTCTCTGGACCACTGTCCCTTGGTCTCCGGTCATTCCCCTTCCAGTGACACAGCGCACACGGTGCCTGCTTCTCCTGCACTGGAGGTGGAGCCCCTGCACTGCAGCCATGGTTTGGGCCCCCAGCAAGGAGTCCCACCCTGCTACTGGCCTGCCAGACCACTTGCCCATAGAGATCACCCTGGGCTCTAGGGGGTCCACGGTCCCTTGAAAAGGACCAGGGCATCATTCAAAGAGACATCAGACTCCTAGGGTGAGTCATTAATGAACTCGAGCAGAACCCAATTATTCGACAGAGACTCTCAGTTGATAGGGCTGGACTACTTTTGGAGCACTGGTTTTGTTAATGTTGGATTCATGGAGTTCCTTTGCAGCCAGTTCAGAATGGACTAAATCCCTGCTCACTGATATACTTGACAGGGATGATTTCTGGGGTCACCTTCCTGATAGCTGAGGCCATCTCGACCAGTCTTGGAACTTTGGCAGCACCCAGTATCCTGTCTGATGCCACCCCCTACTCATGTGGTCTGCAGGTAAGCAGTCCCTACAGGCACCCTTTGGTGTTCTAAGTCCTCCTCTGCAGCAGACTTGGTTTGTGACCTTGCCTTTTGAAAGTCCAGGGGATGTGGATAAGCTGCCCAATAAGGAATCCAAAAAATTGGATTATATGGCCAAGAACATCTACAGTGCCTTCGGAAAGTATTCACCCCTTGGATTTTGTCACATTTGTGATGTTGCAAACTCAAATTAAAATACATTTATATGGGATTTTTTGTCACATATCTAAACAAATTACACTCTAATGTCAAAGTGGAATGAAACTTGGAATTGTTTGTACATGTAATTTAAAATAAAAACCTGAAATGTCTTGATTTTATAAGTATTCACCCCTCTATGACACTCAAATTGAGCTCAGGTGCATCCAATTTCTTTGTGAGATCACTCTAAAACTTGAATGGAGTCCACCTGTGGTCAGTTCAAATGGTTGACATGATTTCAGAGGAAATGCACCTGTCTATATAAGGTCCCACTGTTGACAGTGCATGTCAGAGTAGAAACTCTACCATGAAGACCAAGGAGCTGTCCGTAGAACTCCGTGATAGAATTGTGAGGAGGCATATATCTGGGGAGGGGTATAAAAACATTTCTAGGGTGTTGAAAGTTCCCAGGAGCACAATTAAGTCCATCATTAGGAAATGGAAAGATTACGGAACCACCCAGACTCTTCCTAGAGCAGGCTGTCCTCCCAAACTGAGCAACCGGGCAAGAAGGACCTTGGTCAGGGAAGTGACCAAGAACCCAGTGACCACCCTGACAGAACTACAGAGTTCCATGGCTGAGATGGGAGAACCTGTCCAGAGGACAACAATCTCTGCAGCACTTCACAGATGTAGCCTCTATGGGAGAGTGGCTAGACGGAAGCCACTCCTGAGAAAAGGCCACTTAATAGCATGCCTGGAGTCTGCGAGGCACGTGGCAGACTCTGAAACCATGTGGCAAAAGATTCTCTGGTCTGATGAAACAAAAATTAAACTCTTTGGCCTGAATGCAAAGCGCTATGCCTGGCGCAAACCAAACACAGCTCATCACCTGTGTAACACCATCCCTACCATGAAGCATGGTGGTGACAACATCATGTTATGGGGATGCTTTTCAGCGGCAGTGACTGGGGCACTAGTCAGAATAGAGGGAACAATGAATGGAGCCAAATACAGGCACATCCTTGAGGAGAACCTGCATCAGTCTGCAATAGACCTTGGACTGGGGTGAAGATTTACGTTCCAACAGGACAACAACCCCAAGCATACAGCCAAAGCAACACTGGAGTGGCTTCAGAACAAGAAGGTGAATGTCCTTGAGTGGCCCAGCCAGAGCCCAGACTTGAATCCCATTGAGAATCTGTGGAAAGACTTAAAGATTGCGGTTCACCGACGCCTCCCATCCAGCTTGACGGAGCTTGAGCAAATCTCAAGGAAGAATGGGCAAAATCCCCAAATCCAGATGTGCAAAGCTGATACAGACATACCCAAGAAGACTCAAAGTTGTAATTGCTGCCAAAGGCACTTCTACAAAGTATTGACTCAGGGGGTGAATACTTAAGTAGACAATATATTTCAGTCTTTAATGTTTCATAAATTTTGTTACACAATAAAAAATTTTTGCCCCTTAAATTGTTGAGTATGCTGTGTGAATCAAGGGGAAATAAACCATTTCAATGCATTAAAAATTCTGGTAGTAACACAACAAAATGTGACAAGATCCAGGGATGTGAATACTTTCTGAAGGCACCGTACATTCTAGGGACGTGGATATGTTGTTCATTCACACTTGGCATGTCCCTTCCCTTTAATTCTTGCTGAAAGGTCTTCAAGCTGGCTCCTCCCACCCACCCAGGTGGTATAACCATCTGCTCCTCCCCATGACGCCACATCTTCCTTTCTGCTGGAAGATACAAGTGGCTCCTTCGCTATCGCTTGTACGCCTGGCCTAGATTCTTCAGATCCTCTTAAGGTCCGGGGCTTGTTCGAGCTAGTGATTGCAATTTGTGCTATTTGATCATGGAAGATAAATCTTCCCCAGTTTTCGCCGGTGCCCGTGTGGCCAGAAAATATCGCCGAGACTGATCCTCAGATCATGTGAGTGTGACTGCTTAGGTGTCAGCCATGACACCCAGGCTTCATGTAGATATGTCTTGCTTTCCATCCCAACGCCCCGACGATCATCTTGCATGCCTCAAGTTGAGCAGGCCTGAGAAACGTAGTCTGGTGAAATCCAAGGAAGCCCGTGGAGCGGTGTCCACGGGCGGTGTGGTCCGCCTGCAAGTGTTAGGAACAAATGCAGGCCTCGAGAAGAAGCAGCGAGGTCAGAAAGTCTCCTCTCAGTTGATTTTCGTTCCTCTCAACCTGGGCTCAACGTTTTTGGGTTCCTTTCGGGAGTTTTGCCAATCTCCCTTCTAAGGGCGAGGGACCTTCGGGCTCACATATATCCCGGTCCTGTAAAAAGGACAAGGAACCAAGAGATTCTTCGTCTCGGTGAAGACATTCTTGGGATCATGAGCGATCTCGGTCCCAGGAAACTGCAGCGTTGACTTTGGTCAAAATTGCCTCCTTGCCTGCTGACCTCAGTCATTGCCTGGTCAGTTGGCTGAGGCCTTGATCGACTTAAGCAGTTGAGAGAACTCTCCATCCTGTCGATCTTTTGTCACCTGACGAGGCTGACAGCTCTTTAACTAGGACCCCAGTCCTGCCTCTTGCTGATGAGGAGACCCAGCCAGCTGGGAATCGCATAGAGGAACTGGTCCCTGATCCTGGAAAATCACCAGTTCCCCCAGTGTCTCCTGAGTGACCTACTTGGCCAGTCCAGCCGAGGTAGAGATCTCGGACCCCCTCGACCAACAAGCTGAAGAAAGTGCATAAATGCACTAAAAAGAGGCAACGCCACCGTTCATCTCTGTCCTCCTTGGATGAGGAGAGGGTTTGGCGGAAACTCCGTCAATGCTACGAGGATTTAATGTGGCAAGAGGGGATTCTGTCTGGGAAGAAGCTTGCTTCAGTTTCCACCTTGGCCATTACTTGGCTTTCGCATCCTAGGCCAAGCAGACTCCACTAGAATCTATGAAATCGGGTTCCCTGCCCGTGGAGCTGGCTAAACATGCCCCTGTTCAGCCAGAATTGGTCTCTTCACCGATTTGTGGAGCTGTCACTCAAACAGCCTTCAGGAGGGCTCCTATGAAGGATGCTCTTGACGGTTCTGGGTCTTCTGCGTGGGTTATCCGTCTCCTTTAAGATGGACGCCCCAGGTGTGTGAGGGAGACAGCGTGGCCGACCGATTTATCTGGATTCTTCGTATTCGGATGACACAACCCTCCACTGTCATCCGCTGGATGATGAGTCCATTGGTAGTCTGTCGACGGAGGAGGGCCCGTCATCATTTTTGGGGATTCTCCGCCTTATCTCTGAATCTACGGGGATGCCCCTGGAACCAGTCCAGAAAAGGGCGGTGTACCTTCTTACAGATATTCTTAAAAGAGGGGATATCCCCACGGAAGTCTTCCCAGTGGCCGAGGCCATTGTTGGCCCGGCTTTGGAGCTGTGGCAGCATCCTGCCCAGCGCCGTCTGCCCGGATTGCCCAGCAAGTATGCGGTGCCCATTGGGCCCCTCTTGGAGTTCACGGAACATCCCTTGGTATACTTTCAGATAAAGCCCTGGTAAAGCGAGGAGTGCCCCAGGGCTCAATTTTAGGGCCAACCCTTTTTCTTGTATACATAAACCAGTTAGTTGACAATGTAAAAAACTCTAGTGTTTGCTTATATGCAGATGACACTATCCTGATCTCTGGTGGTAAGACTCCAGAGCTTATGGAAGTGTACCTGCAGGAAGATTTCACTAGGCTTTGCACATGGCTGGCTGACTCAGGGTTAATAGTAAATAGTAAAAACAAAACTTACTATATTTCAAAAGAGGAGAAGATTTGAACAAAAGAAATAAATACAAATTAAAACATTACAAAATGAAATATTGACCCAAGTTTTGGAATATAAATACCTTGGGGGTATGGTTTGATAATCAGTTAAAATTTGATTTTCATATAACTAATACATTATCAAAGATAAAAAACTATGCATTCAGGCAGTCTAGTTTTTGTATAAACAGAGTAATGAGGGAGACTGTAATAAACCAACTTATTCTCCCTGTGTTAGAGTATGGTAGCTATATGTACGGCCTAGCCACAAAGGGTTTGTTGTCAAAAATTGATGTAATGTATAATCGCTTGGCCCGATTTGTATTAAGAAAGGATTATCATGAACATCATTGTAAATTACAAGAGGAACTGGGTTGGTTGACTCAGAAAAGTAAAAGGAAATTATTTTGGGAAAACAGCCAACGATCTTTTGAAAAATTAGAAAAAATCGTATGTTTATAACATGAGAAGTTCGAGCACTAGAAGTTTTGAGTTCCCTAAACCTAAAAATAGTACAGTTACATGCGATTCCCTATAATTATGAATAGATTATGGAGCTCTTTAAAATTAATTATAGGAAAACAGTATGAAAGCATTAAAGTGTTTTCATCTATCCTAAAACTTGAATTAAAGACAAATGTGAGTGTTATGGATAAAATTTTGTCTGATTAGTGTTTTCATATTACTGACTATAGGACTTAACTTAATATTTGTTATTTGTGTGTCGTGGTATAAGATGTTATGTGACTTTGCAATGAAGCTATTTATATTGTATATTATGTCATTTTGTTGAATGTTGTCATTTGTAAATTTTATGTTTAAGAAACAATATTTTTAAATAACAGGACCATTTGAAAATAGGACTTCGCTCTAATGATGTGAAAATTGACCATCTACTATCCTGTATAAAAATAAAGGTTTTACTACTACTACTTGGCAGAGGGGTTAATGACTGCTACTGTGTTCAGACGCACAGGCAGCTCTGCTGACACTGCTAGACCTCTGGACAAGGAGTCCAAACAACTGGACCACACTGCCAGGAAGATCTGTGCAGTCTCCTCTCTAGGCTCAGTCAGGCAAGCTCGCCATCATCATGGCGCACTCTCCCATTCCTCCTGGGCTCCTTGGACCTAAGTTCTCTCGCACTCTCCTTGCAGACTTTCAGACTATGGTCAAGCAGGTCTGGGACCAGGGCCGAGCTCTGCAAGCAGCAACTCCAGACGGCCTTGGATCTCGGGACTCTTGGCACTGGCTCAGTAGCAGCCATGGTTGCCATGCGCTGCAGGGTTTGCTGAGGCTTTCACCCTTTACGGCGGATACCCTGCATTAATTCACTGATGGTCCTTTCCTGGTTACTAATCACTTCGGCTCAGGTGTGGATGGTCACTTTCAGCGAATCGAGCAGTTAAGTGCCACCTTGGACTCAGCTACTTCTGCCCAAAAGACTGGCCATAAAAGCAGCAGAAGAAGCCTTTTCGGCATCCTTCTCCTGCAGCCCTCCTTTCAGGGTGGGCAGCAACAGTAGGCACAGACTTGGCACCTTTTAGCTCAAGTCCGGCCTCCACTGGCCCGCAAACACAGGTCAGGGTTCAGGCGGTTTCGATCTGGACCCTCTTCCTCCAAGCCTGCCCAGTGACGGATGGGGCTGCCACCCCATCCCCATCACGCCAGCTCTGAGCCTCGCTGGGGGTCGGTCCAGTCACCTCCCTTCCGCCTGGTCCGCTGTTAACCATGGACAGGTGAGTCTTTAGGTGGTCGGCCAGGGTCTGCCTCTGAGTTCGAGCAGTATGCTCCCAGCTGAGCCCGCGCCCATGGGAGGAGAGTATCAGCCCACACTTGGTTGTCTGTGACAGACGACACAGCCCAGCTCCTCCTCAAGGAGGCAGTGATTCGATTGGCAGATATCTCCAGTCAACCCAGGGTTCATTTCCAGGTACTTCCGGGGTGCCCTTCTAGATCTGCACAACCTGAATCAGTATCTCAGGCTATGTACATTCAGGATGGTAACTGTGTCCCTAGATCATACCATCCCTGGAGCAAAACGTGTTCTGCCTCACTGGATCTACAGGACGCCGTTTCTTTCACATCCCAATCCACCTGCCCCACCAGCGGTTCCTCCGCTTCAGAACAGAGGGCACCCTGTACGATTTCCGAGCCATGCATTCGCCTGTCATTGGCCCTCACGGGTCTTCACCAAATGCATTGCAGTGGTGGCAGCTCATCTCAGGCTTGAGGGGTCAGGGTGTACTCGTACCTTGATGATTGACTCTTAGCAGGTTCCACCCAGCAAGAGGTGACGAGGTCCAGGGTCCTGGCCCTCCAGACCTGCTCTCAGCTTAGCCTTCTTATCAATGAGGCCAAGTCGGAGCTCGCCCATCTCAGGTGATATGCTTCATCGGGGCAGAGCTCGACTCTTGCTGAGACAGAGCACAGCTCCTGGTGGACAGGGCGGAGGTTCTCTCCTCCTTTGCCTAGTCATTTCTGGTTGGGCACTTGCACCTGTCCCAGGATATTATGCACCTTCTTGGTTACATGACAACCTGCACCACTATGGTCTGTTGGGCCAGGTGGCATATGCGCCCCCTTCAGTGGGAGCTGGCCGCCCGGTGGACTCTGCGCCTTGGTCATTTCGACTAGCTGATCACTATGATTCAGAAGATGTGGGCGCTCTCCAGAGGTGGACCGTCCTAGAACCATCTGCAAGAAGGGATCCCGTTTGTCTACCCCAAGCCAGCGGTTGTCCTCATGACCGATGCACCTCTCACGGGCTGGGGAGCCCACATGGAGAATAGGGCCCACAGGTTTTGACCCAAGACCATATCAACCTGTTGGAGCTCAGAGTGGTCAGACTGGCATTGTCTGCATTTGCTCAGCAGCTTGGGTAAAGTGGTTCAAGTCCAGACGGAGAATACCACTACCATGTACTATCTCAGCAAGCAGGGCGGCATGCACTCCTGGCTGCTGTGCAGGGAAGCGCCCACATCTGACACTTGTGAGCCGACTGGAGGCAGATGATCTAGCCATCCATGTGGCAGGAGCCTCGAATCAACTGGCGGATACTCTCAGCCACGAGGCTGGACATCCCACGAGTGGTATCTCCATCCAGAGGTAGCTCACAGCCTGTTCTCCCACTGGGGTAAGCCGATGGTGGACCTGTTTGCCTCTAGGAAAGCGCCAAGCTGAGCAGTTTCATGCCTGACTTCTCAGCGAAACATCGCTACAGGGGGTGCTCGAGGCCGTGGACCCCAGGCCTCTTCTACGCCCTTTCCTCCATTTCTCTTGATCAACAAGGTGCCCTCAAGGTGAGGAGGAACAAGGTGCATGTGATCCTGGTAGCCCCAGATTGGCCCTGCCAGTTCTGGTATCCAAATCTCCTACGCCTCAGCAACAGGCTCCCGAGGTGTCTTCCAACATGCCTGGACCCGATATCTGTCAATCAGGGGAAGGTATTCCATCCGGACTTTCAATCCCTGCACCTGACAGCCTGGTACCTGAGCGGCTAGAGTTCCAGGCTTTGGGTCTCTCTGAGGATGTGCTCACAGTAGTGGAAGTATCTAGGAAGCAGTCAACCAGAAAGTGCTGTGCCTTCAAATGGAAACATTTTTCCATTTGGTGTCATGGCAAGGGCCTGGACCCTCTGTCCTGTCCTGTGGCTAGCATTTTAGACTACCTTTGGTCTCAGTCCAAAGGAGGTCTTCGGTCTTCGACCCTTAAGGTACACCTGGCAGCCATCTCTGCTTATCGGGCACGGGCCGGTTGGCAGACTGTGGCACAGGAGAAGGTGGTCTGGTGCTTTTTCAAGGGCCTAGATCACATATCTCCTCCCGTGTGTGAACCTCCACCTCCATGGGATTTACTGCTGGTCTTGGCTAAACCCATGGGCAAGCCATTTGAACCAGTGCACAAGTTTGAGCTATCACACTTGTGGTAGATGGCCTTCCTGGTGGCTATTATGTCAGCCAGAAGGACAAGGGGAGCGTCAGGCGCTTTCTGTGGAGTCTCCTTATCTGGTCTTCCACAGGGACAAAATTGTCCTGCACCCCTTCCTCCCGAAGGTGGTGTCAGAGTTTCACCTTAATCAGGTATTGACTCTGCCTGTGTTCTACCCGAACTACACCTGGGATGCAGAGTCCAGGCTCCATACTCTGGACCTGAGATGAGCTCGCTTCTATTACAAGGAGAGAACGGCGGAACTTCGGGTAGAGGTTCGCCAGTGCTTCTGGCAGACCTGAGGCAAAGCGGATGATTGGCAGAGGGATTACAGCTTGCATTGATCTCATAGGTTGGCTGGTAGGAGCCTCCCATAGGGTTAAGGGCTAATTCCACGTGCCATACCGCTGCGTTGGTGGCTGCTTCCGGGGACATCCCTATCCAGGAAATCTACAAGGCTGCTACCTGGAAGACAGCAAACACCTTCATCACCCATTACCACACTGACCTTGAATCATGCTGGGTTGCTGGTTTTGGGGCCTCAGTTCTCCAATCTCTGTGTCCCAAGTAGGGTGTGTGCACCTGGCCTCCCTCCTCCCGGAGAACTGCTTGGAGTCTACCAAGAAAAGTAGATGAACACCATATCCAGATCCCTAGAAAAACAGGTTACTCACCTGAATCAGTAGTTCTAGGAGTGATATATGTTGTTCATCCACATTGACCCACCGACCTCCCCAGCTGCGGTGCACAAACTGGCTTCCAGTGGGCTAAGATCTGGCTTCATGAGGCGGAGCCGAGGGTTATACCACCTGGGTGGGTGGGAGAAGCCAGCTTGAAGACCTTCTGGCAAGAATTAAAAGGGAAAGGGACATGCAAAAGTGTGGATGAACAACATATACCACTCTAGAATTACTGTTACAGGTGAGTAACCTGTTTTCTCCTGTTTGATCTCTCAGGCAAGCCAGTTATGTTGTCACAGTCGCTAACTTTTTACTCCCTGATCTTCCTTTGTCAATCTTCACCATTCATTACTGCTTGGGTTAGTGCGGAGGTGCGCTACTTCGCCTCGGGAGGTTTTTTTTTTTTTTTGAGTCGGTTTCAACGGCGCCACCCTTGAGCTGACGTACTGGCGTCACGCGTGAGGGGTGGCCGCTAAGTGCCGAGGACCTCCCTATCTCAGTTCTGTTTCTCCCGCCCATCGAGGGCTGCACCTGCTGCTGTAGTTCAAGTGTTTCTCATGGCCAAGACTCTCGCTTCTCTCCACTTCGCTTGACGCCCGCCTCCCGTAAGAGCGCTCTTTATTTTCTGTCGAGGGTGCGAGTGCTTTATTGCTGTTTTTTGCCTTATTTAGTTCGGGTGAGATCATGTCAGGTTCGGGGGCAAACCGTGAAGTCATGCAAATGCGCTCCCCTATGCGCCAGTGCTCCTGTGGCCGCATCTCTCCGTCTCTGTGACCGCCATGATGTCTGTTTCCGCTGCCTGGGACCCAACCATGATATGGACGCCGCGGCGACGCCTGTTTCTCCATGGATCGCCGTGCTTCGAGTCGCTGCTCAAGATCCGCAAGGCCCCGCTTGACCTTCGGGACGGCCGCCCAGGGATTCCCAGGTAAGGTCTCTAGGCCCTTCCTCCGGGTCCCTCTCGGCCTATACGGTCCTGTGGAGGAGGAGGAGGCTTCCTCCTCTCTCTTGCCGAAGAGGAAGCTTCTTTATGTGTCAGAGGAACGCCGTGGTCCCTCCGGGCTGCGGTGGGGACACCACCTCGGCAGTCACCTCCTTGGAGGTGCAGGCTCCCCAGTGTCGAGGCTCGTGCCTGCTGGGCCAGGCACCGGTGGACCCTCGGCGCGCCGTTGGTGGCGCCGCTCTGGCTTTTGGCGCCGCTGCGGCAGGCCGGCTCGCCTTCTCGGTGGCGCTGGTTGGGTTCTGATGCCGGGCGCGCTGTGGACCTAGCCGGGCCGGGGCCTAGCGGGTGCGGGTGGGCAGCATCGTCTGGCGCCGCCTCTGGCGCTGCTTTTTCCTGGGACCCCGGGCTGGCAGGTATTGTGGTCCAGATGGTTCTTCTCTTGGAGGTCGATGACTCAGACGTGGACCTCGCCCTGGCAACCTGACTTTCGGAGTCTGGGTCCCCGGTGGCACGTGGTGCTAGGCGGCACAGCGGGCCTCTCCCGCTGTCCCCACTGCTGTCCTCCCCTGAGAGCCCTCGGGCTAGGGGTGGTCCTGGGTCCCTGGGGAGCGATGGAGTGGGGCGGAGGGAGGGACTCTCCCTCCTGGGGGGCTCGTGACAGCTACCCTCCCTGGTGCTGTTGCAGCCACTCGGGTGGGAGAACGCTGGGGTTGAGGAGGAGGCACTCTCGAGTCCGAGGGGTCGAGGGGCGGGGTGCGGTCGTCCCGGTCTCTGCCGGCCACTCCTCAGGGGGTGGCTAGGAGCCGTAGCGCCTGGGCCCCGCCTTTTCTCTGGGACCCCGGGCCCCTCCAGTGGTGTTACTGCGGACTGCCCTTCTGGATCCATGCAGTCCCAGGTTCGCCACGGAGGATCCCCTTCTGGGCTCTTCTAGGTTTTGCTTTCTCAGGGTTCCGCTTTTGGCACCTGGTCTGTTGTCCGGAATCCCGCCAGCTCGGCCCGCTTCCGGATTTCAGAGCCCTAGCAGAGGACAGTTGCCTCTTCAGAGGTGCCCATCTCTCGTTCCTCTGCAGCCACCCCCCGCTCTTCCAGGCCATGTCGGTCCTACAGGCCCGTTATCCTGGGAGTAGTTCAGAGGTTCTGCGGCGGCCTTCCCCTCATATGTCAAGTGTATGAGTGAGCGGGTCTTTCGCCTATCCCCACCGCCGCAAGAATCTTCTGGACACTCGAGCTCTCCATCATCCTCTTCTCCCTCCTCTGAGGGAGAGGAACCCTCTGCTCATATCTCCTCCGATGCTGATTTCACTGAACATCAGCGATTCCTTCGAGATGGTGAGGATCTTAGATCTCCCTCGTTCGTGAGACAATACCGAATGGGAGGCCAGCATTGAATTCCTTGGAGAATTCAGTGCCCAGCACCTGGGGTACCTTCCTGGCCTATCCCCTTCCAGGAGGCGCCTGTCCGTTCCTGGCAGTCGCCACCGCCCCTTCTCCATCCCGGCAGACTGTCGACAAAGGTATTGTGCCCCTTGAATCCCTGGGTACTCTCCCAGCCCGCCCTCGGGTTTGGTATACCTGAGACTCCTCCAGGCGCCACCGCCTGGCACACGATCAGTCCACCGGGTTCGGATCCCTACAATTAATTTGGGGCTAAGAGTGTCTCTTCTCTCTTGCGATATTTTGCATTGGCGTCACATCAGGCTCATCACACTGCCTCACAGTAGGCATTTGTGGTCGATGCTCTCTCAGCTCTTAGCATCAATGCCTGATACGGAGCAAACCAGACAAGCTATTATCCTCTCTGCTATAGACCTGGAGCTGGCAAGACACCAAGCAAGGGCATCTTATGACACCAGTGAGGTGGCTTCCAGGCTTATGGGACAGCGATCTGCATTAGGCGGACGGCATGGCTTCGGTTTATCAAGGTTGTCACCCTGGCCCGGCTATAGGGGTGATTCGCTCCGCTTTCCGGGAGACCCGCCTCTTTTCCTCCAGAGCTAGAGATTACTGCAGGGGCTTCCTCCGCCTCCTGTCTTCGGGGCAACTCTAGCTCTTCTCCCCATAGGCTTCTCTTTTGATTAGCCCAGGGTCTTCCCTTCTGTTTCTCACCAGCAGGAGGCTGGGGTTTTGTTCCTCAGGGTTCTACCCCCTTTTTCTAAAGGGGGCTTGGATACTCACCAGACAATGATGAAGATTGGACAAGGGAAGATATGAAATTACGCACTCACCATAATTCTTGATCTTCTTGTATCTTCACCATTCATTACTGATACCCACCCACCTTCCTCTCAGTGGCCTCCTTCTGTGGTGCCTCCCTCCCGCCTCATTCCTCTTCCTTCCCTTGGCCTTTATGCCAAAAAAAAAAAAAAAAATAAATAAATAAACTTTGTTTTCCATTCTTAATGAATGGTTCCCTTTCCTCAAGGTAAAGAGGAACCAACATGTTGTACTTTTCTCTAAATTCTGAGGGAACTCTTTCTGACCGCCCTTAGGGTGCGATTCCTAAATACCTTCTTCAGGTTATGCAGTTTCACAGCCCAAGAGGCCATGCTCTGACTTGGCCTCGGCAAAGTCTAGAATCCTCCTGGCAGGTATTATTTTGAGCTCTTCTAGCTGCTGATTGAACTTGTCAGCTCTGAGCGTCTGCTTGCCTTGCCTGAGGGAGTCTGATTGAGTTCCACTCTATCTTTCATACAAAACTGCCTTCGAGAAGGCATAGTCTTTCCCATACACTACTGTGTTAGCACTTAAGGTGCTAGGGACAGTCCCCTTCCTGGGTGGGCGCTCTACCCGGAACAGGTTCTGCCCGGGCAGTCTAGGAGCCCTCAGCTAGGATGAAGGGACTCGGCATATTGAGAGTTCAGAGAGTCTGCACTCATTCGGATCTGTTCAGGTGGTTCGATTGAACCTCCCCTCAGTCCTAGCAACTGGGATTCTTGCTCCCTTGTTAGTTTCAAGCCTATAAGCCTCTCAACCAATGCTCGATGGGCACTGTTCTCCCTCTCAACATGCCTCTTTTTCTTCTTCGACTTTCTCTTCCTTCTCTCTGTTCCTCCCCTAGAGCCGCCCCGGAAAGGAGGCCCTGCGGTCCCTTAGGGTAGGAATTCTCTCTCCTCTGTCTGTTCTCTACTGGCTTATTCCTTTTTCAGTTTATATCCTTTCCTTTTTCTGTCCCTCGGCTCTCTTGCGTCGCTTTCCTTTTTTCTTACCCTTTATTTTCGCCTCTCCGGCTACCAGAACTGAGATAGAGGAGGAGTCTCACGGCACCCTGCGGCCACCCCTCACGCATGACTCAGCACGTGCGCTCGAGGCGGCGCTGTTGGAGCCGACCAAAAAAAAAACTTCAGAAGGGTGCGCGCCCGCACTAACCCAAGCAGTAATGAATGGTGAAGATACAAGAGAAGATCAAGAATTACGGTAGGTACGCACTTTTCATTTTGGGATGGTTGTGAACCACCTCCCTTCTCTTCCAGCCAACAAGCAGGCTTTTGCCTAATAAATTTGAGACAGTGACTTCATGCTCGCTAAACATCAGCTCTAGATGACCTTGGAAATTGGCGATTCCTGCTCCTGATATGTGGACACAGTTATGTCTATGCGCCGTAGGGTCTAGCTGAGGTTGTCCAGCTTTATGTTGGACACCCAGCACGAGCTGGCTGATCTTATTCTTGGGCACAGACCTCTCTGGCCCTGGGGTGTGAAAGAGATCTCATCTGCATTGTAAAGTCTAATGCTACCTTTTGATACTGTGGGTTTGTCCCAGAATGACCCTCAGTGATTTAAGCCTAAGAAAAATTCTTTTGGCTCCAGGGCTTTCAGCCACAGTAACCTCAAAGGCAGTTTCAGCGCTGGCATGTGCAACAGAATTCTGCTGGCCAGGGCAAGGGGAGGGGTGGTACTTCCAGTGTCCAGCCTGTCAGAGCCCCTTCCATGGTTGCAGGGTGCCATTCCAGTGCCTGTCTTGGCTTCTTGTCTGGGAGTTGGCTGTATCACTTCTTTCCACAGTGGTTCGGTATTACTTTGGACAAATGGGTGTCGGAAGTAGTGGGCAAGAGGTTGCCTCGACTTTGAGGCTCTCCCACTGTACCACCCCGAAACCCTTGGGAATCTTGTATGCCCCAGAGCACGCTGGCCATGCTCTGGGCTGACACTACTGACTTATCATTATCCATGGAAGCTGTGGAATGGTCCAGGGGTGTGGTCCTCCAGACCATTCAGGTCAGTAGTGGTCCCCACTCAGGTGATAGTTAATTGGGTGGAACTGGACTCTCTTCGTATCAGGGTCCTCCTCCATGCAGACAGGACTTCGGACCTTACATCTTTTTCCCAGCCATTTCTGGTTTGGCGCTCGTGCCCGGCATGGGATTTCCTGTGACTGCTGGGGTTCATGGAGGCTTTGACCAGTGTAGCCTGCTATGCTCAGTGGTGGATGTGCACCCTACAGTAGCAGTTTGGGTGTGAATGGTCTCGGTGCCTTGGTTGTCTGGACTAGCTGGTCTTGGTGACCCAGTCGTGTGGGATGCCATTGAGTGGTGGCTGAGCCCCCAGAACTTGGAGGCAGAATCTTTGTTTGTCCACCCAGGGACAGATGCATCTCTGGTGGGAATTCACCAGGAGACCACACAGCCCACGGGTCACCCTAGGAGTCCTATCAAGCTGCTGTAGCTCCTATCAGTGCATCTGGCTCTGATGAAATTCACCCCTTTGATTTGAGTTCAGGTCATTTGGGTCAAGACAGACAACATGACTACCATGTTCTGCCTGAACTGGCAGGGCGGACACACTCCTTTTCATTGTGTCAGGAGGCACACCACACCTGGTCACCCATGCACAGCTTGCTGGGCAATCTGCTGGCGATACTTGTCACGGAGAAAACAACCAGCTGGCAGACGTGCTCAGCCGGGCTGGAGAGAGTTCACACAAGTGATGCTTGCTTCAGGAGGTGGTAAACCACCTCTTCTCGTGGAAGAACAGAAAACTGAGGTTTCTAGGGATGTGGCTTTGTTGTTCAGTCCACATTGTCTGGCAGGTTCCTTGCCGCTTTAATTCTTGCTGGAAGGTCTTCAGGCTGGCTCCTCCCACCCACCCGGGTGGTGAAACCCTCAGCTCCGCCCCATGACACCAGATCTTCCTTACTGCTTGGAAGCTCAGGTTCCCTCCTTAGCGCTCTGCGTTTTAGGCCTGGATCCTAATCCTTCGGAATTTCTGAAAATGATTTTAAAGTTCACTAGAATTTCGTCTTCATCTTCCCTCGCGGCTGCGATGGATAAATCCACTCCTGGCTTCCGTCGGTGCCCTTGCGGGCAGAAAATGTCCTGGACCGACCCGCACTCCACGTGCGTCTACTGCCTGTGTCTTGCACACGATCCGCAGGCCTGCAATCTCTGCAAATCCTTCACGACTTCGGTTCTGGAAGACCGTGTTGCCTGACTCCAGCTGGGGTGCCCCGAGAAACGGTATCCGCCGGTGAAGTCGAAGGAGGTCCGTTGGGCGGTGTCTACGGCTGCGGGCTCCGCGGAGCAGCTGGAGCAGTTGATCGTCCTCAAGGAGGAGGAGGCGGCCCAGGCCGTGTCTTCTTCCTCCTCAGCTTCAGCATTTATCCCACTCTCCTTGGGCTCCTCCTACACTGCTTCTTTCAAGGAGCTTTGTCAGTCCCTCTCCACCAAGGGAGAAGGACCCTCAGGGACTCACACGAGTAGGTCGAAGGAAAAGGAGCCAAAAGGTAAGTCCCACTGTCTACGTTCGTGGGAGTGGGAGAGAGCCCCTTTCCTGGACTGTTGACTCTCTACTTTGGTCGAGGTTGCCGCTAAGGCTGCTGGCTTCACGGTGTCCCTGTCAGGTCAGTTGGCCGAGACACTCTTCTATGTGGTCGAGATTTTTCTCGACCCGTTGAACAGGTTGTCGACTGGGAAGCAGACACCCTTCACCGGTTGCCCGATGGTTACCGAGGACTTGCCCGTGCCTCCTGTGCGAACTCCCGGTCAAGGACTCTGAACCAAGGATGAGCAATTTCCCCGCCCCTTTACCGACCACCATTGGCGACCATGAAGGTCTCTGTCTCAGTCCTCCTCCGTGTTGGGTAGGTCCTGCCGACATCAGCAGTCTCAGTCCGGCATCCACGAGCGGCATCGCGCTCGTCCTCGTGTCCTCTTGGATAGGCTCCGGCGCAGGTTGCACATCGGCGCTATGAGGACATGATGTGGTAATACTCTCGTTAGCCGGTAATAAGCTGACTCCACCTTCTCCGCCATTATGGCTGTCGCCTAACGGATCAAGCACCCCTCAAGTGCAGTTGAGGAGCCGACTCCAGCACCAGTTGCTTGGCTGAAACCGCTGCTCCACCCATTGTGGTGGAATCACCGCCTCCTCAACCTAAGATTGAGGCCCGACCAATGATTCTCGGTCGGGTCAGGGGTGCCCCACAGGTTGTCGGTCACCCTCACCCCGATTGGCCTCGGCTAGTGGAGAGTGGCTCAGGTGCTCGGAAGCTGTTAGTGGACTCCTGGAGTCCGACTCCTTGTACTCCAGGCCCCTTGACCTGGAATCTACAGGGGTCAGTCAGTGGACAAGAGCCCATCCTGGCTCTTGGAATCCTTCGCTCATCTGAGTCCACTGGGATGCAGCTCGAACTCATACAGAACGAAGCCAGATATCCCTCATGGAGATACTGGACGGGATTCCCTCACGGAGGCCTTCCCTATGGCCGAAGCCATTGTTGACCCGACCCTGGAGTTGTGGCAGCGGCCTGCATCCTGTCCAGTGCCTTCAGCCAGGATGGCTTGCAAGCACGCAGTTCCCACCGGTTCCTCTCCTGTTTTTGGAGCACCCTCTGTGGAGGAGAGCTGGTAGCCGATAGTGTTTTCCGCGCCCGGAAATGCTCAGGACGTGGACAAAGCACCTGACAAGGAGTCCAAAAAGCTGGACAACTCAGGGCGAAAAGTTTACGCTGCTTCCTCCCTAGGTCTTCGACAGGCTAACTTGGCCATGCTGGTGGCACATTTCTCACACGCCCTTATGGGTTCCCTGGATGAGGTGATTCCTCATCTCCTGGCTGACCTTCAGACGATGGTCAAGCAGGTGCGGGATCAGGAAAGGGCGATGGCCAAACGGCTTCAAACTGCTTTGGATATTGGAGACTCTTGTGCCCGGTCAGTAGCGGCCGCAGTAGCCATGCGCCGCAGAGCTTGGCTGAGGATCTCCACCTTCACGGCGGATACCCAGCACAAGCTAGCAGACGTTCCCTTCCTGGGCACCGACTTGTTCGGGCCGGGGGTGGAAGGCCATCTCCAGAGACTCTAAGTCCAGTGCCACCTTGGACTCTCACGTCTGCCCAGAAGGACAAAGGGCGCCAGCAACAGCGTAAGCCCTTTCGTCCTTCCGCCCCTGCGGCGTGTCCAGCCCAGCAGCACCAGCATCCGGGCCAGCAGGCTCGCACTTGGTGCCCTAAGGCCAAGTCTGCTGCTTCCTCGATTAGGAAGCCTGGAGGGAAAGGTCCAAGTGGCCTCTCGGCTGGCCCTTCCTCCAAGCCTGCCCAGTGACGGGTTGAGGTGTCTTCCCCAACCTTGTCACTCCTCCCAGGCGCCCGCCGTGGGGGGACGGCTCCGCCACTTCCTTTCCGCCTGGTCCGCTATCACCATGGACCGTTGGCTGCTGGAAGTGGTCAGCAGGGGTCTGCCTCTGGAATTCGAGCAGTCCCCTTCCTATCGAGTTGTCACCCCACGGGGGGCTACGGGTTCTGCAACCTCTCTGTTGGCTCATTGAGCCGACGTTGCCCTGCTCCTCCAGAAGGAGGTAATCAGCGAGGTGGCGGATCCTGCTCCAAACCCGGGGTTTGTGTCCAGGTACTTCCTGGTCCCAAAGGAGATGGGGGGCTGGCGCCCCATTCTCTGTGCATGACCTGAACAAGTTCCTAAGGCCGCACACCTTCAGGATGGTCACTTTGGCTCAGATCATTCCATCCTTGGAACTAGGCATGTGGTTTTGCTCTCTGGATCTCCGGGATGCGTTTTTTCACGTCCCAATCAGTCAGTCTCATCAGTGATTCCTCCGCTTCAGAGCAGAGGGATCACTTTACGAGTTCCGGGCCATGCCCTTTGGCCTATTTCCAGCTCCCAGGGTCTTCACCAAATGCATGGCAGTGGTGACAGCATTCCTGCGGTGCCGAGGGGTCCGGGTGTACCCTTGCCTGGACGACTGGCTGATTGCAGCCCCCTCCAGGTTGGAGGTGGAAAGATCCAGGGATCTGGCCCTCCAGGTCTGCTCTCAAATTGGCCTCCTGATCAGCGAGGTCAAATCGGAACTCGTGCCATCACAGGTGATTCAATTCATTGGGGCAGAGCTAGACTCTCTTCAAGCCAGAGCCCGGTTCCCGGCGGACAGGGCCGAGGTCCTTTCCTCCTTTGCCCAGTCATTTCTGGTTGGGCAGTTGCGCCCTGCCTAGGACTTCCTGTGCCTTCTGGTCCTCATGCTGGCCTGTACCATCATGGTCCATTGGGCTAGCTGGCATATGCGCCCCCTGCAGTGGGGTCTGGCCCGCCAGTGGTCACAGCGCTCCGGTCCTTTGGACCGGCCAGTGACCGTGACCCAGAAGATGTGGGACGGCCTGCATTGGTGGCTCGTCCCAGCTCATTTGCAGGAGGGTATCCCGTTTGTCCGCCCCGAGCCGACTGTCACTCTTACGACCCACGCCTCTCTGGGTTGGTGTGTCCATCTGGGGGAACTCCGGGCCCACAGCCTTTGGTCCCCTCAGGAGTCTTGATGCCACATCAACCTGCTGAAGCTTAGAGTGGTTCGACTAGCCCTCACCGCCCTTGCTCTGTTTGTATGGGGTCAGGTGATTCAGGTCCAGACGGACAACACCACTACCATGTACTATCTCAACTGTCAGGGCGGGATGCACTCCTTGCCTCTGTGCAGGGAAGCTCTCCGCATTTGGTCTCTCGTGATCAGCCTGGAGGCGGATCTCCTAGCCATCCATGTGGCAGGAGCCTCCAACAGTCTGGCCGATGCCCTCAGCCGGATAGGCGCTGCATCTCACGAGTGGTCTCTCCTGCTGGAGGTAGTGCAAGAACTGTTCTCCCATTGGGGCACCCGTCAGGTGGACCTGTTCATCTCCAGGGAGAATGCGAAGCTGAGGCTGTTTTACGCCCGCCCCCTTCAGCAGGGCTCACTGCAGGGGGATGCCTTCTCGAGGCCGTGAACCCCGGGCCTCTTTTATGCCTTCCCTCCATTTCCCTTGATCCACAAGGTGCTTCTCAAGGCGAAGAGGGACAAAGCGCAGGTGATTTTGGTAGCCCAGACTGGCCTCGCCAGTTCTGGTACCCAGATCTCCTTAGCCTCAGCTCCAGGCTCCTGAAGCGGCTTCCAGCCTGCCCGGACCTGATCTCAGTTGGCAAGGGGAAGGTTCACCATCCAGACCTTCAATCCCTGCACCTGACGGCCTGGTTCCTGAGCGGCTAGAGTTCCAGGCCTTGGGTCTTTCCGAAGAGGTCCTCAACGTCGTTGAGGCGTTCGGTAAGGAGTCGACCAGAAAATGCTACGCCTTCAAATGGAAGAGATTCTCCATTTGGTGTCAGAATAAGGGGTTGGACCCCTCTTCCTGTCCAATGGCTAGTATTTTGGACTACCTTTGGTCCCTTTGTCAGCTAGGGCTTCGGTCGACGACCCTTAAGGTGCACCTGGCAGCCATCTCTGCTTACTGGACGCAGGCTGGCAAGTAGTCGGTGGCGCAGGAGAAGGTGGTCGGGTGCTTTTTCAAATGCTTAGACCACATATCCCATTCGGTGTGAGAACCTCCACCTCCATGGGATCTACTGCTGGTATTGGCTAAGCTCATGTGCAAGTCATTCGAACCAATGCACAGGTGTGATATCTCTCACCTGTCGTGGAAGACCGCCTTCTTGGTGGCTATTACGTCAGCCAGAAGGATGGGAGACCTCCAGGCGCTTTCCATAGAGTCTCCTTATCTGGTCTTCCATAGGGACAAGGTTGTCCTGCGCCCCCACCCGAAATTTCTTCCGAAGGTGGTGTCGGAGTTTCACCTTAACCAGGTGTTGACTCTGCCGGTGTTCTACCCCAGTCACACCTCGGAGGCTGAATATAGGCTCCATACTTTGGACCCTGGAAGAGCGCTCTCTTATTATAAGGAGCGAACAGCTGAAGTTCGGGGAGAGGTTCGCCAGCTGTTTGTCACCTACGCTGAAGCCGCACCTACGGCAGACCTGCAGCCAAGCGGACGGTAGGCAGGTGGGTCACCTCCTGCATAGATCTCTGCTATAGGTTGGCAGGCATGGAGCCTGCCAAAGGGATAAGAGCTCATTCTACCAGTCATACCGCATCTTCGGTGGCTGCTTCCAGAGACGTCGTTATCTAGGAAATCTGCAGGGCTGCTACCTGGAAGTCAGCACACACCTTCATTACCCACTACGACATCGACCTTGAGTCACGCCTGGATGCTGGTTTTGGGACCTCGGTTCTCCAGTCCTTATTTCCCAACTAGGAGGTGCGCGCCTTGCCTCCCTCCTCCAGGAGAACTGCTAGGAGTCTGCCAGTAAGTGTGGATTGAACAACATATCCACGTCCCTAGAAATACAGGTTACTCACCTGTAACAGGAGATCTTATCTGTGTCAATCTTCACCATTCATCACAGATGGGTACTGGCCGGAGATCAGGACCCCACGGGAGCCTTTTTTAAAGGATAGGCGGCGCTGCCCTCGAGGCCAACATACTACGTGGCGCTCGAGGATTAGCCATTAGGCTGCGTCGACTCCGCCTGCCTACCAGTTCTTCGTCTCCCGCCATTGAGGTCGCCTCGTGGGAAGCCATCTGAAGAAATTTGAAGAGTTTTTAGGCCTTTAGCCTTTCGAGTTTGTTCGTTCGACAGTCCGTCGGTCTCCTGCTAGTTCTGGGTTCTGCCTCCACTTGACGTCACCGGTAAGATCTTTCCATTTATTTTAAAGTATAGCGACGTCGAGTCTGTTTTGGTGTTTTTTTTCCGTAGGTCATGTCGCGGTTGGAGGGCAAGAAGCCTTCAAGGCGAGTGACGCCCTATGCGTCTGTGCCCGTGCTTGGCTGCAAGTCTCCGCTACCGACCAGCATGACCGGTGTCTCGCGGTGTCTTGGCCCGCTTCACGACTATGGACTGCGCGACGCCTGCTTCTCCATGGACCACGGGTCCCAGAACAGCGCGCGTTTAAAGTAGGCGAGCTCCGCCGACTTTGGGGTAGGGTTACTTTTCGTCGGGCCAAGCGTGCTCTCGGCCTTTCCTCCGGGTCCCTCCCGGTTCTATACAGACCGAGGAGGAGGGAGCCTCGGCTCTTGTAGCTCTAGCCTGGCCGAGGCTCTTCCCGCTGGCGCAGGAGGCCCGCCCCGCTTCCCCGAGCGGGCGGGAGGCGCCCGCTTATGGCAATCGCCCTTCGGGGTGAAGGCTCCCCGTGTCGCTCCCGTGTCCAGAAGGCCTGGTCGACGCCGGTCGGGTGCCGCCGAGGCCTTTGGCGCCGTCACGGTGTCAGGCCCTGTCGGCGCCGACATTGGCGCCGATTCATCTCGCGCCAGGGCCTTGTCGGTGACCCTGGATTCAAGCGCCGCTTCGCCATGTCTCGCCTTGGCGCCGAGGTTGAGCATGATGCCGTGGGGCTTCAGAGTCGTCTGTCAGTGCCGCCTTGGTGCTCGGTGCAGCTGCGTGGCGCCGAGGAGCCTAGCGGTGCTGTGTTCGCACCGAGTCCACCTTCGGAGCAGTCGGCGCGCCCGCCGTCCTCGGTGCCGCCGTGGCGCCGAGGGGCCTGGCAGTGTCGTCGGCACCGAGGCTGTTGATGGGGCTGCCGTCGGCGCCGTCTCTGTTCCTGGTACTGCCCCCGGTGCCAGTGGACTTGACGGCGCCGCAGCTGGCCCTGGCTCAGGACCTTTGGCACGAGCTGCCCTGCCGCCTTCTGTCAGTTCCGCTTGCGGGGTTGTGGAGGGCACGGGTGCTGCCTCGGCCACTGCTTTGACTACTGGGCCTTTTGGTAAGGTTGCCTTCCCTCGCCCTCCTACCGTTTGGCTTAGGGCCTCAGACTCTACCTCGTCGGAGTCGGGCTCGAGTCGGACGGGCAGTCGCACCTTCCGGGGTTGTCTGCAGAGGAGGGCGAGCCGGTGGTCTCGACGACGAGTCACAGCCAGTCCCCTTCTGAGGAGCGTCAGGTTCTCCCCGAGGTCGGGGTCAGTGGTACTGACCAGCAGGCTATGGTGCGTGCCACCATTGCCATGTGACCTTGCCTTGGAGGGTTCCTTGACCCCTCGGCGGTGGTACCCCCTCCCGTAGTGTATCTCGATCGCCCAACTTTGGGGCCCATCGGGAAGTCTACAGGAGGGGAGGGTGCTGCTCCCGGGGTCTCCCCTTTGGGGGCAGCCCAGAGCTACCAGCTACCTAGGCTGGCCTCTGGGGACCAGGGCCTCTCGGACTCTGAGGGGTCGAGGGGTGTGGGGTCGGCCGTGGCCCTTCTCTGGGGTCCACCCGGCCCTGGGCCGCCGAGTCGCGGACTTCCGCCTTCCCTTCCGGTTCCTTGAGGGGGTCCTATTCTTTGGAGGCAGGGGACCGTCCTTCTGATCTATACGGCCCGGTCGCCTCACTGGGGGGATTCTTCTGGCAGCAGCCTAGGCAGTACCAACGTGGTTGTACAGCTGTCGGCTGCGGAGTCTTCCGGGACACCCTCCTCGGGTGTCCATGGTCCGCTCCCTAGCCCTGGCAGAGGTCAGCCGATTTCTTCTCTCGGCTCTGCCCCTATCCCTCTGCCGCATTCTCCAGCGCTCCCAGGCATTCTTGGTCCTAGCGGCCCTCTCACCTGGGAGCAGTTCAGAGCGGTGGCTGCTCGGTTCCCTGCCTACGTTAGGGCCATGGACAGCCAGGTTTTTCAACCTCCCCGAGCAGCCACCCTCGGAACGCATGGTGACCTCCAGCTCCTCATTCCCCTCTTCTGGGGGGGGAGGAACCATCTGTCCATATCTTTCCTGCCGCTGATCTCTCCGAGTATCAGCGTTTCCTCGTGAAGATGATGGAGGACCTTCACCTTTCTCCCCTGTCTGTGAGCAATCCTGAGCATGCGGCGCACGCCTTTCTAGGCATTTCAGTGCGCCACCCCTTGTGGTGCCGCCTGGCCTGCTCCCCTTTCGGGGAGGCGCCCATGCGCTTCTGGCAGAGGCCCTTCTCCGGAGTTCCTGCCCCTAGGGACCTCTGCCAGAGGTATTGCGCCCCCCGAGTCTCCAGGTTCTATGCCTCATCCGCAGTCTGGATTGACGCACCTGGACACCCCTGACGGGCTTCGCGCCCTCCACCGTGACCGGCCCCCAGATCAAGACTCCTTGGATTTTGACTTCTGGGGGAGAAGGAGTTTCTACTCAGCACGGTTGCTTCTCTCCATCTCTGCTCATCAGGCCCACTGTGCAGCCTAAAACAGGTTCTTGTGGTCAGCGCTAGGTCAGATCCTAGCTGCTTTGCCTGACTCTGAGCAAACCAGGCAAGCCATCGCACTCTCTGCACATGGCCTGGAGCTAGCAAGGCACCAAGCAAGGGCATCTTACGACGCCAGTGAGGTAGCTGCCAGGGTCGTAGGGACAGCGATCTGCACCAGGAGATCGGCGTGGCTTCGCCTTTCCCGGTTGTCACCCTTGGCCCGGCGTAGGGTGATTTGCTCCGCTCACCAGGGAACCTATCTCTTTTGCGTAGGGCGAGACGACATTTATCGGGGCTACTTCCTTCCCCCTCCGGGGGGACCCGTCTCGCCTCCCCACTCTTGGCCTCTTCAGGCACAGAAGGTTCCCTCTAGTGTGTCACCCACTGAGAGCTAAGGGACTCTGTCCGTTAGGGTAATGAATCAGCTTCTCGGGGCTTGGTATCACCATCTGTGATGAATGGTGAAGATTGACACAGATAAGATATAAAAATACGTACCTACCGTAATTATGATCTTTCTGTGTATCTTCACCATTCATCACAATCCCACCGCCATCCCCCTGGGGTTTCAGTCTCTGGATCCTCCTCCCTCTGTGCCTACCCCTCTTTTTGAGCGGGATAAAGTTGGGACACACAGGGGTGTTAGTTTCTTCCCTAAGGGGTACAGTTCGAGTGGCACTCCTTCTCTACTACATATCTTCACTCCTACGTGGTGAGAGTTGGTGGTTGCACTCCTTCTGTTATCCATCTTTTTAAAAAAAAAAAAAAGGGAATCCCTTTTTCACCAAATATCTTTACAGAGAGTACTGAGTCCCTGTACCCGTCCTTCCAGAATAGCCAACTCTGCTTTTGGGGTATTGCCAGTTATTCTGTGCCTTGAATTCTGGCAAATGAGCTTTGCTACCCTTGCAGTACCTATACAGTCTGGTGACGGACAAGGGTCCTGGATCCTTGTTACCTCTCACTCTCTCCTAAATCTCTCTCCCCACCCCCTTCTTCCTTTTCCAGAGATTGGGGCCCTACCCAATCCCTTAGTCTTACTTCTTCTATGCTGTCCTCTCAGTCGTTATTTCTCCTTTTAGTTCAGTTTTTCTTCCTTTTCTGTCCCTTGGATTCTCTTGTCCCACCCTCCATCCCTTCCTCTTACCCTCCGGCACTCAGAACTGGTAGGCAGGCGGAGTCGCACGATTCAACGGCTGATCCTCGAGCACCACGAGTAAGTCGGCCTCTAGGGCGGCGCCGATGCTAAGGCCGGCTCCTATCCTTTAAAAAAAAAAAGAAGTCCTGTGGGGTCCTGATCTCGGCCAGTACCCATCTGTGATGAATAGTGAAGATACACAGAAAGATCATAACTACGGTAGTGCACGTAATTTTATTTCTAGGAGTGATATATGTTCATCCACACAACCCACCCGACCTCCCCAGCTTCGACACGCAACCTGGCTTCCAGCGGGCTAGATCTGGCGTCATGGGGTGGAGCCGAGCGTTTTACCACCCGGTGGATGGGAGGAGCCAGCTTGAAGACCTTCCGGCAGGATTTAAAGCGGCAAGGAACCTGCCAGTAAGTGTGGATGAATACATATACCACTCCTAGAATTCCTGTTACAGGTGAGTAACCTGTATTTTTTTTAGTAGCTGATGTAACCCATTGTTTCATATTTAATTCCTGACATATAGCAAGAAAGTTCCTTTTGGCTAGAAGCTGAAAAAGTCTCAGTCAATAGCAGGGATATTAAAGTCATCTGTAATAATAACATTTCCCAATTGGCTGGCTAGTTCAAATTCAGAGAAAATAGCATCCATGATTGTAATAGGTGAATTGGGGAGTAATGACCTATAATTAAGAAATTCTGATCTGGTAGGAAACGTTTAACCCATAAAGTTTCTGTAGGTCAATCATGTGTTTTTACAACAGTAGAAATATCTGTAACGCTGATTTTATTATTAATAAAAATAGCCACTCCCTCTCACCTTACTGTCCTACCTGTTTTGTAAGAATTGAGTGTACCCTGGTAGGTGCTCAACCCAAGCTGAGTTATCACCCCATGTTTCACAGGCAGTGATGATGTCAGCATTATTTTTTGCTGCCTTATACTGAAGTTCAGCATATTTGTTGTTTAAACTCCTGACGTTTATACTTAGAAACTTTAGATTTTGACACGAGAGATTGTTTGAGTTAAGAGATGAGGTAGAAACCCTCGTCTCCCTGCTAATGACTAGTTTAAATGATCATTTATGATAGACGAGAACTGTTTACTTAATAAAGCATTTTCCCGCCTACTAAGATGAAGACCATCTGAACAAAACAATTCTGGTCATTCACAGAACTCCTCCCAGTGGGTAATACATGTGATGTTTTGCTGCAAAAAACAATGGCCTAGTCAATTATTAATACTGTGAATTTTAGAATTCAACAAAGGGGAAAACCTAGGAATAGGTAAAATCTCAAAAAAATAGATGTCACAACCTAATTTGGTCAATTTGTCATTGCTACATAAGCCGATTTGATATGTTGGATAGAATCATAATAAATATTACTGGCTCCTACATGAATGATACAGAGGGGATTTGGATCCTGCGAGCTGAATATGTTGTCAGCCATATATGTGTTATGTCTGTGATTTTAGCACCACTAAAACTGGAACAAGCCCTATTTAGCTTGTCTGGTTCACAAATGGCCCTATCCAAATGTTTTACTATGGAGTCACCCACTACAAATATTTGTCTGGATAAAATGTCACCTCTTGGATTATTTAATGAAGTTACATTTTCAGAGGTGATAGTTTGTGAATTATTAGATGAGAGATCAATTAAAGGAAAATCCGGAGTTAAAGTTGGGGGTGGTGATATCAAAGGAGTAATACTTTGTGTACCCATATTACAGACCACTGGATCCAAAGATATAGTGTCATTATTAAAATTTTCAGTGCATGGATCAGCAGGGTCAGTGGAAAGAAAGGACAAAGGATCAAAACTATTTTGTAAGGTGATATTAAATTGTTTAGCCTTTCTTCTTTTTTTTTTCACAAATTTTTGAAGTTTGAACATTATACCAGATGGAATCGTCTACACAATTACTCTCACTGAAATCAGTTTCACGCGCTCTTCTTTTTTTGAAGTTTCAGCTGGGAGAGAGCCGATAGTACTAATTGGAATGGTGTTGCTAATAACTGCAGGAGGCAGTGAGGTAGGGGCAGCAGGGGAAACAGATTTTAATACATCAGATGGTACAGTATCTTTGGGGGCAAGGCAGTCATTCACTGCTGTGGGCTGTGAATCAGGGGCAATAGCAACGGTAGAGACAGAATCAGGTCCATTGCTAGTATGAAGAAGTTTTTTGGACAACATGTCCTGACTAGATTTGAGCGCCACTAGGCGTTTATAAAACATATTAATCTCACATTGCAGTACCACATTTTCAATACATTTGGGCCACTGAAAGGATTGATTTTCAAGCAAAGTAGCATGTAAACTAAACATGTTACAGGACCTGCATAGATGGGCAGCTTCACCATTCGTGGTAATAATACTGCATGGATCACACAGGGGGCTTGAGATGGATGTCATGATTTTTCCAGAATATAGAAAAAGTGCAAATCAGCCCTGGTAACTTCCTTAATCATTAAACAGAAGTACTATGTACACTGCTATCAGGACAGTGAAACTATTTAAAAACTGATAGCAAACAGATGCACTGAATAAATGTTTTTTACAGCACTAAATATCTGCTGTAAACCTCTTATCGCTTTAATAAACAGCCTTTTCGGTCAAAATATGTTAAAGCGCAGCTGATAGACATTGTCACTTGCCCAGCATGCCAAAAACGCCAAGTAGACGGCGTGTCTTTGCATCGCCAAGCCATGATTCGCCCTGCTCACAGCAGGGCTCAAGAAGTAGTGCATACGGATCCGGAAGTAACAGAGGCGAGGTCAAACCCCTGTAAAAACTTTTCTTCAAAATTAGCCCCAAAAGCTGCTGCAAATGACGCGTTAACCACTCATTCATGGAAAAGGCACAGTGCACAGTTAGTAAAACATTTAAAACACCTATACAGAGTGCCACATCTGATTTGTAGTCCAAGACAGCTCCGGACTACAAATCACTCTTCCTGCTACCTGTCAGTACAGGGGCAGGGCTCCAAATGCTGCTCAGCAATGTGTGTGCTAGTTAAAACAGTAGTGTGTTTTTTTTTTTTTCTTCGTTTTCTTTAAAAAAAAAACAGAGGGAGAGAGCCAGCAATCAGCTCCCACTGCACAAAGACAGATTTTACAGCAGTAATGTGCCCGTTCACAGCAGGGCTGGAAGAAATAGTGTAGCATGACCTGGAAGTTACAGAGGCGGTCAAACTCCAAAAAAACCTTTTCTTCAAAATTAGCCCCAAAAACTGCTGCAAATCATGCGTTAACCACTCATTCGTGGAAAAGGCACAATGCTACAGTGCACAATTAATAAAATATTTAAAACACGTATAGCACCAAGTAAGGGCGTCATACGACACCAGTGAGGTGGCTTCCAGGTTAGCAGGGATAGTGATCTGCACTAGTCTGATGGCGTGACTTCACCTTTCCTGGTTGTCACCCTTGGCCCAGCCTAGGGTGATTGCCTCCTCTTTCTGGGGGACCTGCTTTTTCTCCTACAGGGTGAGACGGGAGCTTCAGGGGGACTTCCATCTCCCAGGCATAGGGTGACCCACCTCACCCTGACCAGTCACAGGCCTAACTTGGTCTATGATGGTGTTCAACCCCTGTGTGTCTCACACACAGGGGGCTGAGGAGAATTTTCTCCCTCAGGGAGGTACCAGGCCCCCTTGGGGCTTGGTAATCACCCACTAGTGATGAATAGTGAAGATTGACACAAATAAGATATGAAAATTACCTACCTACTGTCATTCTTAATCTTTCTGTGTATCTTCACCATTTATCATTGCTTCCCAATCCACTTTCCCCTCTTGGGCCTCAAACTCTGGGCAGTGCCTCCCCCCACTTGTTTTTCCCCAATTGAGGCCATTGGGGACTATGTCCTGCTGGTACCTCATCCTCTGGTCCTCTCTTAGAGGTAGGGGCGTTTCTTTGCAGGGGGCAAGCAGAGCTGCTTCCCCTTTAGGAGAGAGCTTCCTGTGGCCCTCTTCCTAGGACCATGGTGGGGGTCTGCCCTCAAGGAGACCCGGGTCCTCCCGGAACCAGTTCTCTTGTGCCCCCCCCCCCAAGGTATGGGGTAGGGAGGCCCTCCTCTGGGTAGTGAGGAAATCTGAGGGCTCTGGGGACCTTTCTCTCTCTTTACCTTCAGGCACTTAATTCACACCGATGGCTCCAGCAGAGTCTATTTTTCTGGGCAATGCCCCTTTTTCGTACAGGCCTTTTCCTTTCAGCTCGGGTAGGATTTCTCTCAAGAGCTGCTTCTTCGAGATGGAAGGAGAACTCTGCCCCATGGTGGGTTCTATCCCTCATCCTAGCAACACTTTGAAGCAGAAGTGGGAGACCTGCAGTTCCTCCATTTTTTGGGGCTTAAGCCAGATTCTTGTCTCCTGATCCTTGGCACAACACTTAGTCACTCTTCTCAAGTCGCTGCACTCCACTCTCTGGAGAGGCATAAAGTAAGCTGAGGGAGCAGGTCCTTGCGGGGACACGACTGAGTTGAGGTTCCTCTCCCTTTGACCTTTTGGTGCCCTTCTTGGGAGAGTTGGAGGGGGTCTCCTACCTCCTTCCCTTTTCTTCTCCTATTTTCTTTCCTGTCTTCTTTCTCTTATCTTTGCTCGCTTGCCCAGAGGATAGGACCCCCTGTTCCAGACCTCTAGAGTAATTCCTTTCCTCTCACTCGGCCTTCTCTCTCTTTTCTGTTTATATCTTTTCTTTTGTCTGTCTCTTGAGCTCCCTTGCCCCACCATCTCCATTTCTCTATCTCTGATTTCTTCACTCTCCGACGTATGCAGAAGTGAGGTGAGAGGGTCGGCGTGGTTACTGGCCATCTCCGAGCGCCACACTGTGCGATTGGCCATCAGCGGCGGTGCATGCTGGTGCCGGCCCTCCCCTAAAAAAAAAATTGCTCCCAAGAGGGTCCTGATCCTCCAGTCATAACCCACCAGTGATGAATGGTGAAGATGCACAGAAAGATAAAGAATTACGCTAGGTACGTAATTTTCATTTACTGGTGAGTAACCTATATTTACTGCATGCTTGGCGTTCTCCTATTTTGTGTCCTTCCAGTTGGCTTTCTTTCTGAAACCTCCATCTGTCTTGTTAGCTTGGTCAGAGCTCTGGTCTCCTGTTCTTGTCAGTATGGTACAACTCCAGGCTTATCTCCTGCAGGAAACTGAGGAGAAACGGGGCTGCCCAAGTTACATAGGCAGCACCCACGTACATCAACGCGGGTGGCCTCTGCTAGGCAAAAGTTTCTGTTTGGTAGTGATGCGGATGGCTTACAGTTCCAAGGGTGTGGCTGTATGGAGGAGAGTCCAGATCTACAGTTACTGTTCAGTAACTAATCTTTCTACTGCTAGTATTCAGGTCACATCTGCATGATACTCCCAACCTTCTGTGGTCAGGCTTGCAGTTTGTGTCTGTTTTTCCAGTGTCCAGATCTGAGAGCAGTTGTGGTGGAGATGGAGGATAAGTAATTGAGTGGTAGGAGGGGTCGAGCTACAAGACTGTTTCCGGTGACTGAAACTGGCCAAGGGATTATGCCCAAGTGTGGATGTGAACTGAATACTTGTAGTAGAACTATTGATCTTACTTCGAGATACAGCTCTTGCAGCAGGTTACACCATTAGGACTGAAGCCGGCAGGCGCCAGGACCCCGGAGATCTTTTCTAGCTAGCTATCTTCAGCGGGGACCGCCCCTGATGTCGGTCCCGCCTCCGACGTCAGGCGTGTGGCAGGGGGCGGTCCTTACCAGAATCCCCAGTTCTTTCCCGCCGAAAGTGCATGCCTCGACCCTACGGTTTAGTCTAGCGACGGCAAGCGTGGTTTTGAGAATTTTGTTGTGGAAGATTTCTACAATCAGCGTGACCTGTCTGATGTCCTCTCCGATAGCCGGCCATTCCTCCAAATCTTGGCGTCTGGCAAACAAATCGTATAAAGACTCAAGACTCATGTGCCCGTGCCTGGGCCCAGACCATTTATACTAAGGCCTGCTCCCTGTGCCAGGGGTTCAATAGCCGCACCAGGATCCGCCGGCAGAAGGCCCTTCAAGCGTACCTCCTAGAAGAACAACCGCGGGCGATGTCGTCCAAGGGGATTCGGCGCACCGGCACGGCGAGAAGAAGAAGAAATAGAGGGATCCTGCCCGGTCGCCGGTTCGGGCCTCTGAGTCCCGGAGCTCTGGGTCTCGGTCGGACCGCTCTCCTTCCAGGGCCTCATCTCTGCCCCCTGCTGCGGTGCCCGCCACCAAGCCCGCTCAGGCCTCTGCCGCCAGGCCGTCGTCTTCATCTTCTGCCCAGAAGGCCGTGGCGAAGTCGGGGGAACGCCACCACCACAAGTCGGGCTCGCTCCTCGGCCCCGCGCCCGGGTCTTCCTCTCCCGGAAGACCTTGGAGCTTACTCCGTTGAGGAAGCCGGTGGATCCGCGCCGCCAGACTGTTGTCGGTCGAGCCACCGTTCCTCGAGCTGGACGCCGGGTCGTCGTCCGCCGCCCCTTCAGCGCACCGGACGTCGGTGGGGGCCGGCGTCTGCGCCACCTGAGCCGAGGGCTCCTGAGCCTCCGACGCCGGTCGGACAGGAGTCAGCCTCCGACGCCGGTCGGACAGGAGTCCCTCACCGAGGAGGATTCGGCCCAGCCCGATGACCAGGCGGGCGTTCGAGCGCTGCGAGAGTCTCCCCGGGTCCTCGCCACCGCCCGAGGCCCCGTGGAGCCGGCGCTGGGACCTGCACGCCTGCCCTCGACTCGGAGCCGACGTCGGGGCTGTCCTTGGCCGAGGTGAAGGACCTTTTTACCTACTGGTGGGATACCATCAGGAAGGACGTGGTACCCCCAGTCCTTCCTCCTCCTCCTCCTCCTACTCCAGCTCCGGCCCCACCTTCACCTGTGGGTTCAGCTGGCCGTTCTGTCCCCAGGGAGCCTGAGACTCCTCCCAGGGGCCGACATTCTAAAAGGAGACCTCCGTCCAGATCTTCGTCTCCTGGATCACCCAGCCCTAAGAGGTCCAGGAGGCGACGTCGGTCGCCGTCGACGGAGGGCACGGGATCATCCTGTTCATCATCCAGATCCCCATCTCCGGTCTCGCTTCCCTCGCCGGACCCACGTGAGACTCCAAGGTCTCCTCCGGACGATCCATCCTTCATGGATATAATGAGACATATCCAGGAGAACATGGGTTGGGAAGCAGAGGAACTTGACCCCGAAAGGTTACGCCTGGCAAAATACCTTCGGCAGAAAGACCCTAAGCCTGTGGTGGTGCCACCCTTGGTGGACACTTTCGTGGACGTCACCAAGGCTACGTGGAAGCGTCCACATTCGCTCCCAGCGGTGTCAAGAAGGCTGACTGTTGTACAGGGCCCCTAGGGGACCAATACCTGTCACAGCACCCTCTGGCTGACTTCCTGGTGATCACAGCTCACATGATCGGGTCCCAGAGACCGCAACATTTGAGCACCCTGCCACTGGACCCGAGTCCAAACAGCTGGACTCTTTGGGGAGGCGCACTTACTTCGCGACTTGTGCCCTCAGGTCCCTGAATTACCTTACCCACATGGTGCAGTTCCAGAAGCCCTGTGGGAGCAGAGCCTAGAGGCGCCGAGAGGCTGCGGGAAGGTGAGCAGAAGAGGAGATGCTTCAGCTTCTCGGACGGAGTTCAGATGTGGGGACCCAAGTCTTAAAGAGCGATATGATTCAGCGGACTCGTCAGCCAGGCGGTTGCTTCAGGTGTTTGCCTCAAGACACTCTTGGCTCCGTGTCTCGGGTTCACCCCAGACGCCCAGAAAACATTATGGACGCTCCCTTTGAGGGTGAGGTACTGTTTGGTAATCCGTCGGAACGTATAATTACCAAACTCCAAGAGGCTGGAAAGGCGGTCCGGACAGTCAGGCGATGTACGGCGAGGCTTGGCTCCTTCGTAGGAGCCAAGGCCCGTTCGTGGGCGGACTCAGAGGCAGCAGCCCGTTCCGCCACACAACAAAGGGCTCTGGCTTGCGAGCCCAGGGGAAGCAGCCCGCCAGCAGGGGTCAGCGCCTTCGGCCACCCAGCCGCGGGTCCTTCAGCCGCCACAGCATGACTCCTTTCCGGCCCCCGCCCCTCAGGATCAACGGGATGTTTTGGTCGGGGGTCGCATTGCGAACTTCCTGTCGGGATGGCAGGCGATAACCACCGACAGGTGGGTACTTCAGCTGGTCAGCAGAGGCCACTTTTTTAGAGTTCGCAGAACAGCCACCCTCGAGGCCTCCTCTGCTCTCCCGGTACTCTGGTCAGCACCGCGACTTAATTTGGCAAGAGGTGATCGCACTCCTGGACAAGGGGGCGATTTCAGCCTGTCCCAAGAAACCAGAGGGGACTAGGGTACTATTCTCACTTCTTCCTGGTTCCCAAAAAGACAGGGGACCTCCGTCCTATTCTGGACCTAAGCGACCTCAACTTGACAGTCGCATACAAAAGGTTCCGCATGGTGACCCTTCCGGGTCTAATTCCCATGCTAAAACAAGGCGCCTATTTAGCGTCCTTAGACATGCAGGATGCCTACCTGCACATTCCCATAGCTCAAGCGCATCAGAGGTTCCTGCGCTTCGAGTTCTTAAGCCACCATTTCCAATTCCGAGCTCTTCCCTTCGGGCTGTCATCCGCTCCAAGGGTTTTCACCAAGTGCATGGCAGTCGTGGCAGCTGCTCTAAGGAGGAAGGGCCACTATGTGTTCCCCGTACCTCGACGATTGGCTTCTCATGGCCGTCTCCAGAGAGGCGCTTCTGCAAGCGATCCACGACACTCAGGTCCTGTTCGGATCACTTGGGATTCTGATAAACCACGAGAAGTCGGTCTTGGTACCGTCGCAGAACCTGCAGTTCATAGGTGCAGTGCTGGACACGGTCCAGGGGAGGGCTTTCCTCCCAGTCGACAGGGCGGAACGCATCAGGTCCCTCATACAGGACCTATCAGCGAATCAGACCGCTCCGGCCAGGTCGGTCCTTCGCGTGCTCAGTCACATGGCTGCGGCTATTCCCACGGTCCCCTCAGCTGCTCCACATGCGCATAACGCAGTGGACGTCAAGGCGGTGGGACCAGAGGCAGACCATCTGCAGCATCCAGTCAGAATCACGAAACCAGTGGTTCAGGACTGGCAATGGTGGTTAGCCCTCGGTCGCCTCCAAGGGCGCCCTTTCGCAGCGCTCGCCCCCGAGATAACCCTCACCACAGACGCTCAGGTCTCGGGTGGGAGCTCACCTGGATGGGGTGAGGTCTCAGGGTGTATGGAGTCCGCTGGAAGCTCATCTTCACATCAGTGTTCTGGAGATGAGGCGGTGCTCTATGCTCTCAGGCTTTCAGTCCATGATCCCACCGTGTACCATCATGCTTCAGACGGACAACACGGCGGTGATGTACTACCTCAACAAGCAAGGAGGCGCACACTCTTACCCCCTTTGCAGGGAGGCCATGAGAGTGTGGGATTGGGTAATCGGACACGGCGCAAGCTTAGTCGCGGTACATGTTCCCGGCGTGGACAACACGATCGCGGACGGTCTGAGTCGCTCCCAGGCCAGAGTCCACGAGTGGGAACTTCTTCAGGAGGTAGCAGAGGATCTGTTCCTTCGATGGGGAACTCCAGAGTTAGATTTATTCGCATCCCCATCCAACGCAAAACTGCCCAATTTTTGCTCGCTAGATCCAGGGCCTGGAGTTTTCTGGCGAGACGCGTTGTCCCTCTCCTAGAGAACAGATTCCCACGCTTCCCTCCTTTCCGCTGATCCAGAGAGTTCTGCTCAAACTGCGAGGGGCGTGGCGTGTTTGATTCTGGTGGCCCCATTATGGCCCAGCCAAATCTGGTTCCCATTGCTGGCGCAGCTGTCCAGGAACCCCCGCCCACTACCGCGCAGTTCTCACCTTCTGTCTCAGGAGCAAGGTTCGTTATTGCATCCGGATCTGCGGTCTTTGAACCTGCACGCCTGGCTCCTAGAGACGTAGCCATCATGCGACACGGGGTCTCGCAAGAGGTCGCAGAGGTACTCTCTGTGGCCAAGAAGCCGGCTACTCACGCTACTTACGCCATGAAATGGCGCCGATTCTGTCTATGGTCATGGGCTCGTGACCTTTCTCCTTTAGGTTGCCCTGTGGGGGCAGTCTTGGACTACCTCCTCTCCCTTTTTCATTCGGGGTTAGCCTACTCCTCTATTAAGGTACACCTTTGTGCTATTTCGGCCTATCACCAGCCGGTGGGCCAGCGCACCATTGCTCAACTGGACACCTCTCGGGAGTTCCTGAGAGGGGTGCTGCACCTTAGGCCTCCTATTAAAGATCTGGTTCCTCCATGGGATCTTCTTTTTGTTTTGGAGCAACTCACGCTCCCTCCCTTTGAACCAGCCGCGGATTGCGAGCTACGTTTTCTGTCTTGGAAGACGTTGTTTTTAGTTGCAGTTACTTCAGCCAGAAGGATTTCTGAGCTTCATGCCCTGATGTGTAAGGAGCCTTATTTGGTTTTTCACCTAGACAGAGTGTCTCTGAGAACGAATCCTAAGTTTTTGCCTAAGGTGGTCTCAGCTCTGACCTTAAATCAGGATATCGACCTTCCGGTCTACTTCCTGAACTACTCCAATAGAGGAGAGGCTTTGCTCCATACTTTAGATGTTCACCGCAGCCTGAGGTATTACCTCAATAGAACTAAGTCCTTTCGGGCTTCCGAGCAACTTTTCGTGTCCTTCGCACAGAGAATGAGAGGTCGGCCAGTGTCTAAGCAATCCTTATCCTGCTGGCTTGTGCAATGCATCTCTCATTGCTACCAATCCAAACAAAAGCCCTCCCGGTTCCATCCGGGGCCATTCCACTAGGGCGAGCCTTACTTCTTTGCAGCTCTCAAGAATGTCTCAACCTCAGCTATTTGCGCTAAGTACACTTGGAGCTCTGTGCATACCTTTATCAGGCATTACAGTTCGATATCGCCCAGGCTAAGGGCTGGTTTTGGCCAGGCAGGCTGCAGGACTCCTGTCCTGAATCGGGGCCGGGTTGGTCCTCCTCAGTTTCTTCTTTTTCCTCCTCCCGTGTGAAGGGGACAAGCTTTATTGCTTGGGAATCAGTCCTATTGAGGTAACCTGCTGCAAGAGCTGTATCTCAAGTAGATAGTACAGTTACGTAAGAACTTACCGTAACAGTAGATCTTCGAGAACAGCTCTTGCAGCAGGTACTTCCTCCACCGTGTCCCCTTGAGGAAGTCTTTCGCTCGCTGTTGCTCCTCTTAAAAAAAAAAAAATGATTAATGAGAGAGGAGTGAAGGTGAATATTCAGCCAGCCAGTCTGAATGTCCAGAGAGCAGGAAGTTATTTCCTTCCGCATGGCTGGGCGAGCGTAGGAGTCGGATATTCACCTGTAAAGTGAATGCTTTTTTCATCCCGGGGTTTTCTTACCCTTTTTTTGCCTTCTGACGGTGGATCCTCGGTCTCCCCCTCTATTGCAACCTCTGGCGGGAGTCTCCGGCAGGAGAACTGGGATTCTGAGGGACCGCCTCTTTGTACCACACGCCTGACGCCGGAGGCGGGACCGACGCCGGGGCAGTCCCCTGCCGAAGATAGCTAGCTAGAAAGATCTCCTGGGGTCCTGGCGCCTGCCGCTTCAGTCCTAATGGTGTAACCTGCTGCAAGAGCTGTTCTCGAAGATCTACTGTTACGGTAAGTTCTTACGTAACTGTACTTTACAAGTGACCGCTTCCTAACTCAGTGGGCTTTTCCGGACAAATACTTTAAATCAATGAATAAATAAAATGTGTTTCCAGTATGTCAGCAAGACAAGTGCGGTAAAGCAAATTGAACATTTCCCCTTTTTCCTCATGTTTGTGGAGCATTAATTGGGCTGGCAGTATAGCCCTAGAGGTTAGAGGAATGAGGTGTGAACGAGGTTGGTACATCCAGCAGACTAGACTTGAGTTTGATTCTTACAACCTCCACTTGCATACTTTGTGACTCTGAGCAAGTCACTTAACCGCTCAGTGCTCCCAGGTCGCCCCTGAAAATGGGCACTTGTGCCTAGTGGGCCTTACCCGGTTACCAAAGACTAAAATAAAAAAATAAATAAATAAAATTAATGACTTAAAGCATTTAAAGAATGTTTACTTGTTGTGGAACTGAGCTAGTCATGGAGGTCAGGTACTTTTCTCTGGGAAGGGAGGGTGCGAATCACCAGTGTTTACACCTCCACCCTGGGGTCTGTCGACCAAGGACCATTGGCTTTGTGAATGCAGCTGCTTGCCCAGCTAGAAGGAAGGGTTCAGCCATAGCGAGACTAATGAGCAGGGTGATGGAGATGTGGAGGTAAAACCAAAAAAAAAAAAAAAAAAAGTTTTCTTAAACTGCAACAAAGGCTCAGTTTGCCCATAATAGATCTTTCTGTGGTAATTTGACTCTATAATGTGATGTATGCCTTCAATTCAGTTTGTTTTTTATTTAACCAGAAATACACCATTGAGGTAAGCTCATTTACAAAGTGGTCGTGGGGGACAAGGGAAACATACATGGAAAAAAAAATCACAAAACAGGAGAAACAACATTGGCATACGTAATGTGCAAACAGTGATACTAGCACAACATTTGCGAAGAGTACAAGTCTAAGAATAACAGAGTTAGCAATAACTGAGTTTGAATTTAGGCTACGCTGATGGGGACTAGGGTAAGGCAGAAATATACCGAGAACGGGCACATGTGAAGAGAGAAAAGGGAGTCTTTGCTTGTATTTTTATGAGTTCATCAATGTGAAGAGAGAGAGAGAGATTCTGTGGTCCAGCCAAAAGCCAAGATATTTAAATTTATCAACAACCTCAGTAGTTTCTCCCAGTGTGGTGGTAATCTGGATTCCGGGTGGAAGGGTTTTTAGGTCGCTCAGTTTATCTTGGTGGGAGAATAACATTACTTTTTTTGGTGTTGAGCAATAACTCAAGTGGAGCAGGTCGTATTGCAACAAGTTAAATACTTTCTTGAGTTCTAGGCAGGCTTTGTCTAATGAAGGTTTAGCGATGTATACAATCCGTGCCGTCAGTGAAATAATGAACACTAGCATTGGTAACTCTTAGATCAATGTTATTAATGTATATTGCAAAGAGAAGAGACCCAAAGATAGAGCTTTGAGGGACCCTCTTGCAGGGATTGGGGGGAGAGAATCACCTTGGGCAGTCACTTGTTGCTGCCTGCCAGTGAGTATGAGGAAAACCAATTGAAAACGTTACTGTCGATACCTAGGTTGCTAATCAGGGTCAGGAGCAGGGAATGATTAACCGTATCGAATGCTTTACTCGGGTCCAAGAAAAGCACACAGAGTTTTTAATATCCATTGCAGTCTGCCAGTCCTTGGCCAAAGCAGAAATTGTACTATGGGCAGGTCGGAAGCCAGATTAGATGGGATTTAGGAGTTTAGCATTCTCTAAGTAATCTCTGAATTGGACATTGACTATTTTTTCTAATAGCCTAGAAAGGGTGGATAATAGAGAAATGGAGCAGTAATTATTAAGATCGAAAGGATCATTGGATTTGAGGAGGGGTGTAACGTGCTACCTTCCAGGCAGAAGGAAGCATGCCATGTGAAAGAGAGAGATTAAAAAGGTGTTAGATATTTGGGGGGGGGGAGTTGGGATGAAGTAGCCGAGCTTCAAGTAAAAGGGGTCAAGACAGTCAGCACCCGCATTTTTATTGGGATCAAGGGCTAGAAGTAGATCTTCCACCTGCTTTAAGGAGGCCGTACTGAAGCTGAAGGTATTGTCAGTGGATTTGGTCACCTGATATTGTGGCAGAGCAATGGCGGAGCAATTTTGTTTGCGGGGGGAAGAGTCGCAGGCCAGACCAACTCTAGCAAAGTGATTGTTAAGCTGATATAGGATGACTAACCTGTCTGTATAGGTAATTCTGTCCACACAGATTTTGGGGGGGAGGGGCTGTGTCCCTCTACCTTGCAAAGGACATGCCAGAACTTAGCAGCAGCATTTTTGGTGGAGTCAAGTGAGGTTTGAAATCTACTTATTCTGTTCTAGCCAGTTTAGTACACCTGTTTCTAGTTGCTCTGAAGGCAGTCCAGTCTGAGGAGGATTTGGTGGTACAAGCTTTTTTCCCCAAAGTAAGTCTCTGGAGTGCAAGGCAGCCTTATCGAAGGGAGTGAACCAAGGGCATGCTCTTTTTTGTAGCTTTCAATTTCACCACGGGAACATGCTTAGTAATGACACTGAGCACTAAGGAATGAAACAAGGAGTAGGCTCCAGGAACCGTTTTGGCAAGGTAGAAATCTTGCCGTCTGATCGCATTTAGATCAGACAAGAAGTTTGCGGAACTGAATTTTCGACAGTTCCTTTTGAGTTTAAAGTGGGGAAGGGATCCAATACGTGGCTCAAACCTAATACTTGCGATAGCCCTATGATCACTGATGTCATTGTCAAATATACCAGCATGAGATATTTTGTGAGGTTTATTGACTAAGAATATATCCAGTAAGAAACTATTATCAGGTGTCTTAGAATTCATGCGAGTAGGCTCTGTTATTATCTGTGTATATCCAATTTCATCACAGAGCTCTTTTAGCAATTTTGAAGGCAGGGGAGAACAAATTCATATTTAGGTCCCCTATGACGATAGATTCAAAATCGTTACTTGGGGATAAATCACAAAGATGATTCAGTATTTTAATACCCCCAGAGGGTGGTCTGTAGCAGCCAGTCACGTGGATAGATTCAGTGGAGTTCTCAAATTCTTCAGGCTCTGACAGGGAATTTATAACTATGGCCTTAAATTTGTTAGCAATGTTGATAATACCCTGCTCGGCTAATCCATCCTAAAAACATTATAAGATGGCAGGTTAATGGCAGAGTCAGGGGTGGAATTACGGAGCCAGGACTCTGTTATAACAAGTACATCAGGGGAAATATGGAGGGCCCATGCCTGAATCAAGTCAAGTTTTTTCAGAAGACTGCATTCCGGAGTGACTCTAACAAAAAATGAGCATTAGGAGCCTCTTTCATGAACTTTAGTACATTGTTTTAATATGTATTTCTCCTCTGAAAGGGAACAGTGGTCAAGGAATTATGTGACTGTCCTGAAGATACTATATCTTTGCATAGTTTTGCTGAGCAGTGACAAAATGTACGTATTTCTCAGCAGGAATGAACCAGTTTGGACAGATGAATATCCCAATGCCATCAATGGGACAGAGATCAACTCCTCCTCTGCAGCATCCTGGACAGATGAGTCAAGCTGGGCCTATGCCCCAGGTAAGGGCTTTACTGGACAAAAAGTAAAACAGGGTTTCCAGTACAAACTTGGAAGGGTTTGAGCATCTGTTAAGCAGTAGTGATTTGATGCATTCTTTTGGTGAGTTTTTTTTTTTTGGGGGGGGGCTGTCTGGGGTGAGTTCTCTCTTAAAAATGCTTAAGAATTATGCACCAAATGGGACATTCTGATGAGGTTTCAGAACTCCATACTGCAGCAGTCCTGTCACACTTTATTTTTTACCCTTCATTTTACCTGGAGAGAGACACTAAGCTGAAAACTTGTTTACAGGTGCAACCTGGGCACAAGGAAGTTAAGTGAATTGCTCAGGGTCACTCAGTGTGCAGGTGGGGGCTATGGGATTCAAACCCAGGTCTCCAGGTTTGCTGCTCAGAGCCTTAAACCACTGCACTATACAGCCTTCATAGACTTCCCTGAATTCCTTGGGTCTTGCAGTTAATACATCCCATACATGCTGTCTAATCTTCATTCCTAGTTCTGTTCTTTGTATTTGTTTGCACTTTGTGTCCTCCTTCCCTCTACCAGTTTCTCTTGTCTGCCCTGTTTGTGGGAGGCTTACAGCACAAGAGCTTTGAACCTGAATACCCAGGTTTGAATTCTACCACCAATGCTTACTCTCATTAAGACTCTGAGATACTTAACCCTTGCTGTGCCACGGACTGATATCAGTCCGGAATTCCTATACATTCTAATTCTGTTGGCAGCCTAAGGGTTAAAGCAGCAGTATTTTAGGGATGGCATCGCTATCAGTATTTTCAGTCCATCTGTAGTTGGTAGACTGCTCCCTACCCAGCTTGGAATCTTGTGCTGTCGAGAGCATGGCTGTCCAGCAGCTTTGACGTTTTCTCCATTTGGTTTATAATATTTGGATTTGTTCTGATCTTGATAGTGTAGACCATTTTCAAAATGCAAGGCCACATTTTGGTCATGTAACTGTAAAAAAAAAAAAAAAAAAAAATTGCTAAATTTCTATTCTTAATTCCAACTTTATCAGATACTGTATGGTCATGCTTAGAGTGTATTGTCATTGCATAATAATTGCCTGTAGTAGTAGTTTCAGAATGGGAGTTGTATGCTTGACTGATGAATGGAAGTTTACCTTTAAAAGTTCTTGCAGTGGAAGGTAGTGGTGCGGGAAGGGGCATGGAAGTACATCAGTATCAACTGTGTGTACCAGCATGTCTAGAGACGCTGTACTGGAAACTTCTTCCTTTGGATATAAAACATGAATCTGAGAATGTTTTTGTATGCACAGATGGGCTTTCCATCTTCCCGTATGCCACAGGCAGGTGTTGGACTACCTTCTGCACAAAGTCAGTTCTTGCCTCAAAATCCATTCCCAGGATCTTCCCCAGGAATGAATACCAACAGCATGCAGATGGGAACCCCTAGCAACCAGCCTCAAATGCCTCAGGTAATTCAGTTTATTCCGAATATCTTTTCTCTACAACCTGTTTCAGTGTGTTGAGACAGGTTTAAAATTAAATTTAAAGCTACTCCATTCTTTATAACTGAGACAGATTTTATTTAGAGTATATATTTGGCTCTTAGTCATCTGCCTTTAATGGATATTCCCTAACAGAGGTAATAATCTACAGAATGTGATGTCATCTTTGGTAAGGTTGATGACTTCAGCTGGGGAATAATAATTGGGAGCGAATGTTCCAAGATCCCTGGTTTGGAATGTTGTGCAGTTAGCTTCTGCTGATGCCAACTTTTATTTTTTTGTTGATAGCAGGAATCACTATATGTATATGTGTGTGTGTGTGTGTGTGTGTGTGTATATGTGTATATATATATATATATATACACATATACACACATACACAGCACACTAAGCTGAAAGCTTTTACTGGAGTGACCTGGGAGCACAGGGAAGTTAAGTGACTTGCTCAGAGTCACACAGTATGCAAGTGGAAGCTGTGGGATTCAACCAGATTTGCAGCTCAGAGCCTTAAACCACTGCGCTATACTGCTTCCTAGGATGCCACTAAGGACGTTAATCCTAACCCCCACCCCCGAGGCATCTTTAGTACAAAATTCCTTAAGGAAGCTATATGACTTAACCTCCCAATTTTTGGAAAATTGCATAACATGGTTTGGTTTATATCACAGGACAGTCCAGCATCAAACTTAATTAAGGATTGGTGGGTCTTTCAAATTTAGATTTTGACTTACAAAAAGAAAATGGTTTGGACAATTGGTTTGATGCTTGAGATTAAATATGGTTGACCCATTTTTGCGTTTCATGATCCTCATAGCACTAAGACCTGTCAGGGCAGATTTCTCCTGTTTGCCACCTTGGATTTTAGACACTGGTGGACCTTTTCTTTAGCTAAAAAAAGTTATAATCTTGGGACATGGATATGTTCCATCCACACTTACTGGCAGGTTCCTTGCCGCTTTAAATCTTGCCGGAAGGACTTCAAGCTGGCTCCTCCCACCCACCCGGGTGGTAAAACTCTCGGGTCCGCCCCATGACGCCAGATCTTCCTTACTGCTTGGAAGCTCAGGTTCCCTCCTTAGCGCTCTGCGTTTTAGGCCTGCATCCAAACTCATCGGTTAAACTGAAACTTATTCTTAAATTTTCTAGACTTCGGTCTGTTTCTTCCTTCGGCGCTGCGATGGATAAGTAGACTTCCGGATTTTGGCGGTGCCCATGCAGGCAGAAAATGTCTCTGACCAGTCCGCACTCCATGTGCGTCTATTGCCTTGGACTCGGATCACGATCCGCAGGCCTGCGAATTGTGCAAGTCCTTCTCGGTCAACGTCCCCGAAGACCGTGCTGACTGCAACTTGGGTGCCACGAGACGTGTTCCTCTGCTGAAGTCTAAGGAGGCTCGTTGGGCGGTGTCCGGCAGTGGGCTCGGCTGAGCAACTTGAGCAGATCGCCCTCGAGGAGGAGGCGGCCCAGGCCACATCTTCGTCTTTCTCGGCCGTAGCATTTATCCCGCTGTCCTTGGGCTCCTCCTACACGGTTTCTTTTAAGGAGCTTTGTCAGTTCCTCTCTACAAAAGGTGAGAGTCCATCGGCACATTCTTTTCGGTCCAAGAAGGACTCAAAGGGTAAGTCCCACCGTCGGCGTTCGTGGGAGCGGGAGAGGTCCCCTTCCCCGGACAGTCGACGCTCTACTTCGGTCGAGGTTGCGGCTAAGGCCGCTGGCTTCACAGTGTCCCCGTCAGGTCAGCCGGTCGAGATTTTTCTCGACCCGTCAGACAGGCTGTCGACCGGAGAAGCTGACAACCCTTCTTCACAGGTTCCCCCGGTGGAAACCGAGGACTTGCCTGCGCCTCCTGTGCCGGATTCCCTGGTTAAGGTTCCCGAGCCGAGGGAGGAATGGGTTTGCCCCGCTCCCTCACCCACCCTCGGAAATACCTATGATCTCAGACCTCTTGGTCCAGCCGATCCCGCAGACACCGCAGTCTCGGGTCTGCACAGAGGAAAGCGGCGCCGTCGTTCCCCCTGCCTTCTTCCTCCCAGGAAAGCTTACAGTGCAAATCGCTCAACGCCACGAGGACTTGATGTGGCAGCAGCTCCTTCTGACCGGGAACAAGCTGACCCCGTTGCCTTCCCCGGCCATTAAGTGGCTGTCACATGAGTGGCCGAAACAACCCCTCGTGTTCATCGTAGAGCCGAAGCCAGCGCCAGGTGTTTGACCGAAACCAGCTGCTCCACCCATCGTGGTGGAACCCCCGCCTCCACAACCAAAAACTGGGGCTCCGACCAAGGATTCTCGGTCAGGTCATGGATTGCCCCATCGGTTGTCAGTCACCCTCATTCCCGATCGCCCTTCGCAGGTGGAGGGTGGCGCAGGCCCTCGACAGCTGTTTGCAGACTCCTCAGAGTCTGACGATAACTCTTCCCTGTTCTCCAGGCTTCTCGACTTGGAGTCCTCTGGGGGACAGTCGGTGGATGAGAGCCCATCCTCGTTCATGGGATTACTTCGGCTCATCTCAGAATCTACTGGGATGAAGCTCGAACCCGTGTCAAAGCGGGCCAAGTATTCCTTCACGGAGATACTGGACCGAGGGAATTCTTCTACGGAGGCCTTTCCTGTGGCCGAAGCCATTGTTGGCCCGGCCCTGGAGTTATGGCAGTGGCTGGCTTCTTGTCCAGCTCCCTCGGCCAGGATGGCCAGGAAGTATGCTGTTCCCACCAGCTCACTCTTCGGATTCTTGGAGCACCCCTCTGCGGAGGGGTTGGTGACCGACAGCGTTTTCCGGCACTCCGGAAAGGCTCGAGACGTGATCAAACCACCGGATAAAGAGTCCAAGAAACTGGACTACTCCGGGCGTAAAGTTTACGTTGCGTCCTCCTTAGGCCTTCGTCAGGCCAGTTCGGCTGTACTGATGGCACACTTTTCCCACGCCCTTTTGGGCTCCCTGGATGAGGTGATTCCTCATTTCCCTGCTGACATCCAGACTACGGTCAAGCAGGTGCGGGATCAGGGAAGGGCGGTGGCAAAGCAACAGCTCTAAACTGCTCTCGACAGTGGAGACTCTTGTGCCTGGTCAGTAGCTGCCGCAGTGGCCATATGCCGCAGAGCTTGGCTGCGGATCTCCTCCTTCATGGCGGATACCCAGCACAAGCTGGCAGACATTCCCTTCCTGGGTACCGACTTGTTCGGGCCCGGGGTGGAAGGCCATCTCCAGAGGATCGAGAAGTCCAGTGCCACCTTGGACTTTGTCACGTCTGCCCAGAAGGACAAAGGCCGCCAGCAGCAGCGCAAGCCCTTTCGACCTTCTGCCCCGCGGCAAGTCTGGCCCAGCAACACCAGCATCAGGGTCAGCAGGCACGCACTTGGCACCCCAAAGTCAAGCCTGCAACTTCCTCCAGCAGGAAGCTGGGAGGAAAAGGCCCAGGAGATCCCTCGTCCGGTCCTTCCTCAAAGCCTGCCCAGTGACGGGTTGAGGGGTGTCGCCCAAAGCCTCGTCACTCCCCCTTGGGGTCCCCCCCATGGGGAGACAGCTCCACCACTTCCTTTCTGCCTGGTCCGCTATCACTGCGGACCACTGGGTGTTGGAAGTGGTAGGGAAAGTCTACCTCTGGAATTCGAGCAGGCCCACCTTATCGGGCCGTTGACCCCACGGGGCTATGGGTCCTAGACTTGTCGGCTCATCAGCCGACATTGCTCTGCTTCTCCAGAAGGAGGTGATCAGGAGGTAGCTAATCCTCCACCAGACCCAGGGTTTGTGTCCAGGTATTTCCTGGTCCCAAAACGGACAGGGGGCTGGCGCCCCATTCTAGACCTACATGACCTAAACAAGTTCCTAAGGTCTCAAAACTTCAGGATGGTCACTCTGGCACAGATCATTCCATCCTTGGAACGAGGCATGTGGTTCTGTTCTCTGGACCTCCAGGACGCATTCTTTCACGTCCCAATCCGTCTGTCCCACCAGCGATTCCTTCGCTTCAGAGCAGAGGGTTCCCTCTACGAATTCCGGGCCATGCCCTTCGGCCTCTCTCCAGCTCCCAGGGTCTACACCAAATGCATCGTAGTGGTGACAGCATACCTGCGGTGCCGAAGGGTCCGGGTGTACCCTTACCTGGACCACTGGCTGATTGCAGCCCCCTCCAGGTTGGAGGTGGAGCGGTCCAGGGATCTGGCCCTCCAGGTCTGCTCTCAGATTGGCCTCCTCATCATCGAGGCCAAATCAGAACTCATGCCAACGCAGGTGATTCAATTCATCAGGGCAGAGCTCGACTATCTTCGAGCCAGAGCACGGCTCCCGGCGGATAGGGCAGAAGTTCTCTCCTCCTTTGCCCAGTCATTTCTGGTTGGACAATTGCGCCTTGCCTGGGACTTCCTGCGCCTCCTGGGCCTCATGGCGGCCTGCACCAGCGTGGTCCCTTGGGCCAGCTGGCACATGTGTCCCCTTCAATGGGGGCTTGCCCGCCAATGGTCACAGCGCTCCGGTCCTCTAGACCAGTCAGTGGCGGTGACCCAGGGGATGTGGAACACTCTCCAGTGGTGAATCGCTCCAGCTCATCTGCAGGAGAGCATCCGTGCTTGTCCGCCCCGAGCAGACGGTCATTCTAACGACCAGTGCCTCTCTGATGGGTTGGGAGTGCCAATCTGGGGCACAGAGACATGGCCTCTGGTCCCCCAGGAGTCTCGATGCCACATCAACCTGCTGGAGCTTCGAGGGTCTGACTAGCCCTCACCGCCTTTGCTGCGTTTATCGGGTTCAAGTGGTCCAGGTCCAGGCGGACAATACCATGACCATGTACTACCTAAACTGCCAGGGCGGGATGCACTCTTGCCCCTTTGCAAGGAAGCTCTCCGCATTTGGTCCCTCGTGAGCAAACTGGAGGCGGATCTCCTAGCCATCCATGTGGCGGGAGCCTCCAGCACTTTGGCTGATGCCCTAAGCCAGATGGGTGCTGCATCTCACGAGTGGTCTCCTGCCGGAGGTAGTACTCTATCTATTCTCCCAGTGGGGCACTCCTCAGGTGGACCTGTTTGCCTCAGGGAGAATGTGAAGCTGAGGCTGTTTCATGCCCCCCAAAAGCAGGGCTCGCTGCAGGGATGCCTTCTCGAGGCCGTGGACCCCAGGCCTCTTCTGCGCCAACTTTCCTCCATTTCCTTGATCCACAAGGTGCTTCTCAAGGCGAGGAGGGACAAGGTGCAGGTGATTCTGGTAGCCCCAGACTGGCCCCGCCAGTTATGATATCCAGATCTCCTCAGCCTCAGTTCCAGGCTCCCGAGGCGGCTTCCAGCCCACCCGGACCTGATCTCAGTTAGCCAGGGGAAGGTACTCCACCCAGGCCTTCAATCCCTGCACCTGACAGCCTGGTTCCTGAGCGGCTAGAGTTCTCAGGCCTTGGGTCTTTCCGACGAGGTCCTCAACATTGTTGAGGCATCCCGTAAGGAGTCGACCAGAAAATGCTGTGCCTTCAAATGGAAGAGACTCTCCATTTGGTGTCAGTATAAGGGGTTGGACCCTTCCTCCTGCTCCTTGGCCAGCATTCTAGACTACCTGTGGTCCCTTTCTCAGCAAGGTCTCCGGTCGACGACCCTTAAGGTGCACCTGGCAGCCATCTCTGCTTACCGGGAGCGGGCCGGACAGCAGTCGGTGGCGCAGGAGAAGGTGGTTGGGCCCTTTTTCGAAGGCCTTGATCACAGATATCCCCTCCGCACGTAGAACCTCCACCTCAGTGGGATCTACTGCTGGTATTGGCTAAACTCATGGGCGTTTATTTGAACCGATGCACAGGTGTGACATCTCTCACCTGTCGTGGAAGAGACCGCCTTCTTGGTGGCTATCATGTCAGCCAGAAGGATGGGGAGAACTCCAGGTGCTTTCCATTGAGTCTCCTTTTCTGGTCTTCCCACAGGGACAAGGTTGTCCTGCGCCCCCACCCGAGATTCGTTCCGAAGGTGGTGTCGGAATTTCCCCTTAACCAGGTGTTGACTCTGCCGGTGTTCTACCCCAGTCACACCTCGGAGGCCGAATATAGGCACCATACTTTGGACCCTAGAAGAATGCTCTCTTCTTATAAGGAGCAGACGGTGAAGTCGGGAGGTTTGCCAGCTGTTTGTCACCTACGCTTGAAGCCGCACCTGGCAGACCTGCAGCCAAGCGGTACGCAGGTGGGTCACCTCCCGCATAGATCTCTGCTTATAGGTTGGCGGGCATGGACTCCCAGAGGGATAAGAGCCCATTCTATCCGCCATATCGCTGCATCGGTGGCTGCTTCCAGGGATGTTCCTATCCGGGAAATCTGCAGGGCTGCTACCTGGAAGTCAGCACACACCTTCATTACCCACTACCACATCGACCTTGAGTCACGCCGGGATGCTGGTTTTGGGACCTCGGTTCTCCAGTCCTTATTTCCTAAGTAGGGGTGTGAGCCTGCCTCCTCCTCCCAGAGAACTGTTAGGAGTCTCGTTAGGTGTGATAGAACATATCCATTCCTAGAACAATACAGGTTCTAGGGACATGGATATGTTGTTCATCCACACTATTGGCAGGTTCCTGCCGCTTTAAATCTTGCCGGAAGGTCTTCAAGCTGGCTTCTCCCACCCACCCGGTGGTAAACTCTCTGCCCGCCCATGACGCCAAGATCTTCCTCACCGCCAGCTTTTCAGGTTCCTCCTTAGCTTCTTCGCTTTAGAGTGGATTCTAACCTTCGGTTCGTCTGAAACTAGCTTTGAAGTTTTCTGAACTTTGATCTTCATTATCTCCGGCCATGGCGATGACAACTCGATCCTCGGCTGGAGGTGCCCTTATGGGCAGAAGATGTCCAGGACGGATCCGCACTCAACATGCGCTCACTGCCTCGGCCTAGACCACGCACCCGCAGGCTTGCGAGTTGTGCCGCTTTTTCGCCACCGTCCTGGAGGATTGCGCTGTCTGACAGCTCGCTGGCGCCCGGTAGCGCTACCTGCCGTAAAATCAAAAGAGGCTCATGGCGGCAGTCCGCGGCGGCTGTCGGGCTGGAGGCTCATGGCGGCATCAGCTTCGAGGAGGCCGTGGCCCAGGCCGCATCTTCCTCTCCTCGGCCGCTGCATTTATCCCGCTGGCTCTGCTGTTCCTAGTACTCGCTTCGCTCATGAGGTTTGCCAGTCCTTTCACTTGAGCGAAAGGGCCATCAGGACATTCCTCTCAGCCCAAGAAGAGGAAGTCGGCAGGTAAGTCCCCACTGTCATGCCTTACATGGGGAGCGGAGAGGTCTCCTTCCCCGACAGCCGACCGCCGACTTCGTCGGTTGCGCTCAGGCCGCTGGCTTCCACGGGCGTCCCCGCCAGGCCAGCCTGCCGAGACACCAGCCGACACAGTCGAGATATTCCTCGACCCGTCGGATGGGTTGTCGACTGGTGAAGCCGACAACCCTCTCCGTTACCCTGGTGGAGACCGAGGATCTGCGCGCTCGGGCGGCAGTCCCCGGATAAAGTGTCGAGTTTAGGAAGAGCGGGAGTCCCCGCGCCCTTCCCAGGCCCGCCTCGGTTACACCAAGGGTCTCGGTCCAGACTTCATCTCGTCAAGCTGCCCTGCCGACATCGGGCGGTCTCGGTCCCGGCACCGAAGTAAACAGCGACACCGTTCCTCGTCCTCCTCCTCGGATGAGGAGGAGGCTTGACTTAGTTGTGTCGTATATTACGAGAGCTTATGTGGCAGCAGTTACTGTTGTCCGGGAGTAAATCGACTCGGATTCATCCCCTGGCATCAGTGGTTGTCGCTCGAACGTCGCAGCAACCGCTCGCTGCGGTCGAGATGCCCATTTCTGGGCGGTTGGTTCGGCCGAGACCAGCTGCCCCACCGATTGTGGTGGAACTCCGCCTTCACAACGAAGTCTGGGGCACCGACCAAAGATTCTCGGTCGGGTCATGGCCTGCCCCACAGGTTGTCGGTCACCCTCACTCCAGACCGTCCTCGGCAGGTTGAGGGTGGATCAGGCCCCAGGCAGCAGTTCGCAGACTCTTCGGAGTCCGATGACGACTCCTCCCTGTTCTCCAGGCAGGTCGACCTGGAGTCCTCTGGGGGCCAGTCATTGGACGATAGCCCATCGTCCTTCATGGGTCTGCTTCGGCTCATCTCGAGTCTACCAGGATGCAGCTCGAGCCCGTGTCCAAACGGGCCAAGTATCCCTGATGGAGATACTGGACCGAGGGGATTCTCCCACGGAGGCCTTCCCTGTGGCTGAGGCCATTGTCGGCCCAGCCTTGGAGCTTTGGCAGCTGCCTGCTTCCTGTCCGGCGCCCTCGGCCAGGATGGCCAGGAAGTATGTGGTCCCTACGGGCTCTTTGCACGGTTTCTCGGAGCACCCCTCTTCTGAGGGGTTAGTCACCGATAGCGTCTTCCGGCATTCCGGAAACGCTCGGGACGTGGATTAGCCCCCCGACAAAGAGTCCAAGAAGCTGGACTATGCCAGGCGCAAGGTGTATGCTGCGTCCTCCCTCGGCTTCCGACAGGCCAGCTCGACCGTGCTGATGGCACACTTCTCCCATGCCCTCATGGGCTCCTGGATAAGGTCCTCCTCATCTCCGGCCGACCTGCAGACCATGGTCCGCCAGGTGGGACCAGGGTAGGCGGTGGCGAAGCAGCAGCTTCAGACTGCTCTGGACATAGGTGATTCCTGTGCCAGATCAGTAGCGCCACGGTGGCATATGCACCGTAGGCGTGGATAAGGATATCCACCTTCACGGCGGATACCCAGCACATGCTGGCGGATCGCCCCTCTTGGGGACTGACCTCTTCGGCCATGGAGTGGAGGGACACCTCCAGCGGATCGAAAAAGTCCAACGCACTCTGGAGTCTGTCACCTCCGCCCAGAGGGACAAAGGCCACAGTCAGCAACAGCATAAGCCCTTTCGTCCTTCGGTCCCTGCAGCATGACCGGCCCACCAGCAACAGGGCCAGCAGGCTCACGCTTGGCGTTCCAAACCCAAGCCAGCGGCTTCCTCCAACAGGAAGCAAGGAGGTAAAGGCCCAGGAGGTCCCTCGGCCGGTCCCTCCTCCAAGCCTGCCCAGTGACTGGTTGAGGGGTATCACCCCCCAACCTCGTCACCCTTCCCTGGGTTTCCCCCGTGGGGGGACGGCTCCGCCACTTCCTTTCCGACTGGTCCGCTATCACCACGGATCATTGGGTGTTGGAGGTGGTAGGGAAGGACCTGCCTCTGGAATTTGAGCAGACCCCTCCCTTTCGAGCCGTCGCTCGGGTCACGGGTCGAGCCTGCTGTCGGCCCCAGCCGGTATATATTGCCCTGCTCCTCGAGAAAGAGGTGATCTGGAAGGTATGGATCCTCCTCCAGACCTGGGGTTTGTGTCCAGGTATTTCCTGGTCCCAAACGGATGGGGGCTGGCATCCCATTCTCGACCTGCACGACTTGAACAGGTTCCTAAGGTCTTGGACCTTCAGGATGGTCACTCTGGCTCAGATAATCCCATCCTTGGACAGGCGATGGTTCTGTTCCTGGATCTCCAGGACGCGTTCTTTCATGTCCGATCCGTCCGTCTCATCAGAGATTCCTCCGCTTCAGAGCAGAGGGATCCCTTTACGAGTTCTGGGCCACGCCCTTCGGCCTCTCTCTAGCTCCCAGGGTCTTCACCAAATGCATCGCAGTGGTGACAGCATTCCTGCAGTGCCGAAGGGTCCGGGTGTACCCCTACCTGGACGACTGGCTGATTGCAGCCCCTCAGAGCGGAGGTGGAGCGGTCCAGAGATCTGGCCCTCCAGGTTTGCGCTCAGATTGGCCTCCTCATCAACGAGGCCAAGTTGGAACTCGTGCCGAAGCAGGTGATGCTCTTCGTCGGGGCAGAGCTCGACTCTCTTCGAGCCAGAGCTCGGCTCCCGGTGGACAGGGCCGAGGTTCTTTCCTCCTTTGCCCAATCATTTCTGGTTGGGCAATTGTGCCCTGCCCGGGACTTCCTGCGCCTCCTGGGCCTCATGGCGGCCTGCACCAGCGTGGTCCGTTGGGCCCGTTGGTACATGCGTCCCCTTCAATGGGGACTGGCCAGCCAGTGGTCACAACGCTATGATCCGTTGGATCAGCTGGTGACAGTGACCCAGGAAATGTGGAACGCCTCCAGTGGTGGACCGCTCCAGTACATCTGCAGGAGGGCATCCCGTTCCGTCCGCCCTGAGCCGACGGTCTCTCTATCGGCCGATGCTTGTCGCTGATGGGTTGGGTGCCCATCTGGGGGGCACAGGCGCACAGCTTCTGGTCCCCTCGGGAGTCCCGATGCCATATCAACCTGCTGGAGCTCCGAGCGGTCCACCTTGCTCTCGCCGCCTTCACTCCGTTTCTACGGGGTCAAGTGGTTCAGGTCCAGACAGACAATACCACGACCATGTACTACCTAAACCGCCAGGGCGGGACGTGCTCCATGCTGTTATGCAAGGAAGCTCTCCGCATATGGTCTCTTGTGCGCAGCCTGGAGGCGGATCTCCTAGCCATTCATGTGGCAGGAGCCTCCAACACCCTGGCCGATGCCCTAAGCCGGATAGGGGCTGCGTCTCACGAGTGGTCTCTCCTGCCGGAGGTAGTACAAGATCTCTTCTCCCATTGGGGCGCGCCTCAGGAGGACCTGTTTGCCTCCAGGGAGAATGCGAAGCTGAGACTGTTCCATGCCTGCCCCCCTCAGCAGGGCTCGCTGCAGGGGGATGCCTTCTCGAGGCCGTGGACCCCGGGCCTCTTCTCGCTTTCCCCATTTCCCTTGATCCACAAGTGCTCTCAAGGCGAGGAGGACAAGGCGAGGTGATTCTGGTAGCCCCAGACTGCCCCGCCAGTTCTGGTATCCGGATCTCCTCAGTCTCGGCCCAGGCTCCCAAGGTGGCTTCCAGCCCGCCGGACCTGATCTCAGTCAGTCAGGGAAGGTATTCCATCCGGACCTTTAATCCCTGCACCTGACGGCCTGGTTCCTGAGCGGCTAGAGTTCCAGGCCTTGGGTCTTTCCGACGAGGTCCTCAACGTCGTTGAGGCGTCCCATAAGGAGTCGACCAGAAAATGCTATGCCTTCAAATGGAAGAGATTCTCCATTTGGTGTCAGGAAAGGGCCTGGACCCTTCCTCCTGTTCCTTGGCAAGCATTCTGGACTACCTGTGGTCCCTTTCTCAGCAAGGGCTTCGGTCGACGACCCTTAAGGTGCACCTGGCAGCCATCTCTGCTTACGGTGCGGGCCGGAAGCAGTCGGTACAGGAGAAGGTGGTCGGCGCTTTTTCAAAGGCCTTGATCACATATCCCCTCCGGTGCGAGAACCTCCACCTCCGTGGGATCTACTGCTGGTATTGGCTAAGCTCATGGGCAAGCCATTCGAACCAGTGCACAGGTGTGATATCTCCCACCTGTCGTGGAAGACCGCCTTCTTGGTGACTATCACGTCAGCCAGAAGGATGGGAGAGCTCCAGGCGCTTTCCATCGAGTCTCCTTATCTGGATGCTTTGGACCTAGAAGAGCGCTCGCTTATTTTAAGGAGCGGACGGCTGAAGTTCGGGGAGAGGTTCGCCAGCTGTTTGTCACCTACGCTGAAGCCGCACCTGCAGACCTGCAGCCAAGCGGACGATAAGCAGGTGGGTCACCTCCTGCATAGATCTCTGCTATAGGTTGGCGGCATGGAGCCTCCCAGAGGGATAAGAGCTCATTCTACCCGCCATACCGCTGCATCGGTGGCTGCTTCCAGGGATGTCCCTATCCAGGATATCTGCAGGGCTGCTACCTGGAAGTCGGCACATACCTTCATTACCCACTACCACATCGACCTTGAGTCATGCCGGGATGCTGGTTTTGGGGCCTCGGTTCTCCAGTCTTTATTCCCTAAGTAGGGGGTGTGCGCCTTGCCTCCCTCCTCCCGGAGAACTGCTAGGAGTCTGCCAATAAGTGTGGATGAACAACATATCCATGTCCCTAGAAATACAGGTTACTCACCTGTAACAGGAGTTCTAGGAATGGTATATGTTGTTCATCCACACGACCCACCCGACCTCCCGGCTTCGGTCACATAAACCTGCTTTCCAGCGGCTAGATCTATGCCTTGGGGCGGAGCCGAGAGTTTTACCACCCGGGTGGGTGTGAGGAACCAGCTTGAAGACCTTCCGGCAAGATTTAAAGCGGCAAGGAACCTGCCAATAAGTGTGGATGAACAACATATACCATTCCTAGACCTCCCGTTACAGGTGAGTAACCTGTATTTTAACTTGACCCCTAGTATTTCTGGTTGTGATGAGTAGAACTGTGCATCTGTTAATATTCTTAATGTGGATGTAGATAGTGATGGGGACTGTATTGGTCCGGTTTCAAAATGAGAAGGAAACGCCACTGTTAATTGGTAGTGTAGGGAAGGAATCCACCTGTTTTGACATATTTTCTAAGCTAGTCATACTGCTGTAGTCTGGAGACTTTGGAAATATTAATACTAATTCTGTTAGCAGAACTACAGACAAAAATTGAAAGACTGCTGAAAGCAGATTGTTATACGTGCTTATTTTTACGGCTGCAGTGGGTGTAGCCCTGCAGATGTCTTGCAAGCACAGTAGAGGAAAGGGAGCTTTCTGGATACCGACCAGACTTGTTAAATAATGGAGGTGAATGGCAGTCACTCTGCGTTCACCTCACTATTTTGTCCGTCAGTACTGGTCGAAGACGGCACTGTCTGCCGTGTCCAGGATGGCGTCCGGTGTTCCCTATGCATGTGTGATGACTCGCACATGCACACTGAACTCTGGTGGCACAGTCCATTTTCAAGATGGTCTCCGGAGTTCTCTGTGCATGCGTGGCGACTTACGAATGCTTACTGGGCTCCAGCGGCCATCTTGGACACGGAAGACTGTGCCTGTGTGCCACCGGAGTTCAGTGTGCATGCATGAGTTGTAGATGTGCAGAGAACTCTGGCCACCATCTTGGGCACGGCAGAGAGTGCCGTATTCCATCCGCAATCTTTGCTGCAGCCGTACCGGCTGAGGTCAGAGTTTATTTTTCTTGGGCGTAACTTAAGTAGCAGTGAGTCTTTGCTGAGCATGTCTGTTGTAGTTCAGTTGCTCATTGTGTTCTAACGAACTGCTGACTTTCTTTTTGACAGGCCCAGATGCGGAATTCAGCTCTTCCTGCAAGCAGTCCAGCCACTATAAGTTCAGGGCCCCAAGGGGCCCAAATGCACTGCCCATCCCATTCGCAGCCTCCCCTTCACCAGAATTCACCGTCCCCAGTACCAAGTCTCACACCAACACCTCACCAGACACCACCAAGCATAACCTCTCAGCAGCCACAGGCACCAGCGGTAACACCACCAGCAATGCAGACGGGACCACCACAAGCTCAGGCTTTGCAACCACCTCCAAGGCAGACCTCCACACCACCGCAGACGCAGCTGCCTCCACAACTGCAGCCTCAACTACCAGTCACCCCTACATCAGAACAGCAACAGACATCTTCGCAGTCGAGCATGACTTCCTCTATACCCACACCAACAGCACCACTGCAGCCACAGCACTTCAGTTCACCTGTAAGTAGACAATTTGTCATTGCATAGAACCTGATTAGAGGCAATATGAAACAGAAGTTTGGAATGTAAATTAAAGACGTGAAGCTTGGGCACGTACAAATTGGAGAAGAAGAGCATTGGGGTGACGTGATATTAGTTTTTAAAGCCAGTACAAATGAAGACCTAGGAAACAATCTGAATACAGTATTGAATTTTTAAATAATAAAAGGGAAACCAGGTGTTATAAATTACAACTAAAGGGTATACAGTTTAAAACTGAAAGAGAAGAGCATGATTATTGCAGAGAGTGGTGAGAATCTGGAATAGTCTACCATGGAGGTGGTGGAAAGTAAAACTATTAACAGTTTTAAGCTAGGGCTAGACAAACATCTGGTAAAAATGGGCATCAGTGGTTACTGCCATTGAAAAACAGCGGACAAGATACATGGGCTATGGTGCCTCTTGTCTATTTCCTATGTCCCTATGTTCCTGTGACTGGCTGCAGGCAAAGGAAGGGCTAGCACTTCCTTTGTTGCTGACCAGTTGATTCTTTAAAGTGCATTCCATGCCACAGTTTAAAACTGCCCATCATAAAGGGCTGCTGACAAATTCATATAGAAGGCGCCAGCTTATTATATCACCCCTGGAGACCTGTGTTTCAGTCTTAATTCTGAAGTGAAAGGGTTTGACCTTCTCAGTTTGGGTGGTTGTCCTTGGAGACAGCAGCCCACGTCATGTCAGTGCAGTTCAGGATTTGTTCAAGCAAGACCCTGGAGCTAGTGAGCATGGAATTACTCTTTCTTCTGAGTGATGAGACCCTGCAATGCAGTGAAGGCTACACTGACCCACCTTCACTATACCAGGCTTGCGGATATACAGACATCTTGATTGCTCATTACTTGTAGCCTCATTAGTGCCAAGTTCATATTCAGCAGTGGGTAGATTATTCCCCTCACAGTTCTTGAAAATTTGAATTATAGGGGTGTGAATATGGTTCACTTATCCACACTCTGGCAGTTTCACTGGAATGATGTTTCAAGCAACATGAAGTCTCGCTGTATTCTGACTATTGCAGTTAGCCCCAGCCTTTAAACTGCCCCGGAGAACAAAGGGTTAACTTTCTATGCAGAGCTCGAGCTCGGTTGAGGTCTCTGTCTGGAGCCCTTTGAAATCCAACCGTCAGATTCTTTACTCTGCCTCACTGGACAGTCGCTCCGGAGATTTCTCCTTCAGCTCTGTTCAGAAGTCAGTTAAAGTCTCGGTTAAATTGTCTGTTTTTACTGAATGTATTTCCGTATAGTTGGTTCAGTCTCTGTCTGTGGTACCGTGAGTACTAGATAGGTTTCGTTCTAATTTTCTGTGTGGAAATTGTAAACTGTTAGATCGGTTTGGCTGAACCGATCATTTGTATTGAATCCTTGTGTTTTACTTTAGAGTGTGGTTATCTGTTCTAAAAAAAAAAAAAATGTTTTGAACGTTTTTTTTTTTTCCAACACCCGACACGGTTAGGAACCGATAAGGGAGTCTTGCCTGGCGGTTGCCATGGAAAGGGTAAGTTTGGTTTGGTTGGCCATGTCTGAGAAACCCAAGAAAATAACCGGGCCCACTGGGTTTCAACACTGCAGTGAGTGTGGAGAGGTCTTTGCTTAGGCCGACCCCCACTCCACCTGTTTATTGTCTGGGGTTTGAACACCTCGATACAGACTGTCAAATTTGTAAAAATTTTCCTAAATCTGCCCTTGGAACGAGATTAGGTAGACTGAGGGAAAAGGAGGCCGAGAAGTCCGCTGACCGGGATGGCCAGCCCGGTTCGGTTTCGACTGAACCAGAAGGAGTGCCCTCTGACCAGGGCGATACTTCTTTGGGCAAGAGGAGAGCCGATCCTGAGGGGTCGGTTCCTGGAAAAAGGAAACGCAAAAAAAAAATCGACCGGTTCGGATCCAGAGGTTCATGTTCCGACTGCCGAGGAAATGGCCAGAGTGATTCAAATTGTGGAATCGCTTTGCCCGGTTCCGACCGATCCAACACCTTTTCGCAGGGGTTCGGCCAGTTCCCCCAGTTCAAGATTATACTCTTGAAGATTTTTATGAACCGGAGTTTGAGGAGGAGGTGGAGTAGTGCAGGCTGCTGCCTGTGATAAGGCAACCATTCCCTTGGCTTCACAACTGCCAGACAGACTCCAGGAAGGTTGATGCCATGGCAAAAAATATATCAGGCAGGCAAATTATATGGCCTGTACAGCCAGGTACCAGAAGTCCAGGTGGGACACTGTACTGGCACTGGCTAAACAGGCCTCCCCCCAGCTAGCTAAGGAGCTGGAAGAGGTGGCTGCAGATGAGATTGAGGCATCAAAAGTACAGTTTAATGCTGCTTTGGACTCCAGTGATGTCATCAAGAGTCATGGCTACATCTGTGGCTCTTCGGAGAATGGCTTGGCCCAGATGTACTAGCCTCTCGCAGGACACCCAGGCTAAGGCCATGGATTTTCCTGTAGTGGGTAATTCTCTGTTTGGGGAGCAGACAGAGAATTACATGAAGAAACTGGACGAGTACAGGTCCACTTATAGGAGTGCTCAGGCCAAGGAGAGGCAAGCAACTCCTCAAAGGCAGCAATCTAGGGGCAGGCCTTTTCATAGGCCTTTTTACCAAGCACAGGCCTCTTCTCCCTTTTCACAGAGTGGGTTCTTCAGAGGGAGAGGCAGAAGGGGGATGAGCAGGGCTGCATCCACTCCTCAGCCTAAGGCCCCTGCCTAGCAGACACCCTGATGGGTCTACCCGGGTCAACTCTCCTATTCCAGTAGGGGGCAGGCTGACTTACTTTGTCCAGGACTGGATGTCTGTTACCTCAGACAAGTGTGTCCTGAAAGTAGTAAGCCAGGGACTGGTTCTCAGCTTCAAAAAATTTCCGAAGATGACCGCTAGATCTTTTCCACCTGCAGGTCTCTCAGAAACCCTTGCCCTAGAGGCAGAGGTTTCATCTCTTCTGGCATTAGGAGCCTTAGAGAGAGTTCCTACCCTACACAGGGGCAAAGGTCTGTACTCCAGGTACTTCCTTACCCTAAAAAAGACAGGGAAGTGGCGACCCATCCTAGACCTAAGATACCTGAACAAACGTCTTTTAAAACCAAAGTTCAAGATGGTAACCCTGGTAATAATTCTTCCCTAAGGCCATGGGACTGGCTAGCCTCCCTGGACCTAAAGGATGCCTATTTTCACATTCCCATCAGGTGCTCCCACAGAAAGTATCTCAGGTTCGAGTTGTCCTCAGGCCTCTATCAGTTCAAAGCAATGCCCCTTGGTCTAACAGCCCCAAGGGTTTTCACAAAGTGCCTGGCAGTAGTCGTTGCCTTTCTAAGAAGGCAAAAGATTTCCATTTTTCCATATCTGGACAACTGGCTCATAGTGGGCCAGTCCCCAGACCAAGTCGTCAGACCTGCAAGTGACCCAGCAAATGCTCACTTCTGTAGGATTTCTTCTCAGTCTTCCCAAGTCAGTTCTCGAGCCAGTGCAGCTCCTTACCTTTATAGGGGCAGAGCTGGATACTGTCAAAGCAAGAGCGTTTCTTCCCCTGGAAAGGGCAAGACTTTTTATAGAATTCGCTTCTTCCTTCAGCCTTCAGGTATCTTGACCAGCAAGACATTTCCTCCAGCTCTTGGGCCACATGGCAGCTTCTACAGCAGGGGTCCAGGCAAGATTCCAGATGAGGGACATTCAGTTCCATGTGAGGGCTCTTTGGTCCCAAAGGAAGGATTCCTTACCAAACTGATCCCAGTGACTCGGACCCTGATCCAAGCCCTTCAGTGGTGGCAGGATCAGGACAATTTTAAGGCAAGGGGTCCCATTTGTCACTCGGCCTCATTCAGTGGTCCTTACCACGGATGCTTCCCTCCTGGGCTGGGGAGCCCATCTGGGGTCCTCACTACCCAGGGACTGTGGTCTCCTCAGGAATCCCTTCTGCATATCAATCTCCCAGAACTCAGGGCAGTTTTTCTGGCCCTGCAAGCTTTCTCTGTCATTGCAGAACAAGGTGGTTCAAGCCAGAACAGACACCACCACCACCATGTGGTACATCAACAAGCAGGGAGGCACACGGTGTACAGCCTTGTGCACAGAAGCCATGAAGTTGTGGTCCCTGCCTTATTCCCTGCAAACCTCTCTGATAGCGGTCCACCTTCCAGAGAAGGACAATGTGCTAGCAGCTGCACTGAGCAGGATCTCACAGGGCCATCACAAATGGTCCCTGGACCCGTGTTGAAGGTGATTTTTTTCAAGGTGGGGCACTCCAGAGATAGATCTGTTTGCAGCCCCAGACAATCGCCAACTTCCTCTCTTTTGTTGCAGACTCCCAGTCTTGGGCTCAGTCCCTCTGGATGCTCTGATTCTGAACTGGGAAGGGAAATTTCTGTATGCCTTCTCTCCCTTTCCTCTACTGTTCAAAGTTTGTCAAGATAAGGTCACAACCTTGCAAAGTGATTCTGATTGCTCCAGATTGGGCCAGACAGCCTTGGTACCCCCTGTTGCTGTTCCTGGCAGTCCATCTTCCTCTGTCTCTTCCCAGGAATTACTACCTGGTAACCTCCTCTCAGGGGAGGATTTGGTACCCCAATCTTCAGTCTCTCAATCTCAAGGCATGGTTAGAGTATGCAGATTTGCATGTGTCTCAGGGGGTTAAGGATATCCTCAAAGCCTCTAGAAAGTCTGCCACTAGAAAGACCTATAACTCCAAATGGAAGAGATTCAGCATTTGGTGTTCCAAGCAGCATATTTCCCCAGACACTGCTGCATTGCCTGCAGATCTTACTTCGAGAAACAGCTCTTGCAGCAGGTTACACCATTAGGACTGAAGCCGGCAGGCATCAGGACCCCACGGAATTCTTCTAGCTAGCTATCTTCAGCGCGGACTGCCCCCGACGTTGGTCCCGCCCCCGTCAGGCGTAGTACATAAGGGGGCGGTCCCGCCAGATTCCCCAGTTCTTTCCCGCCGTCGACTTGCATGTCTCGACCCATTGGCTCGTTTCTAGCGTGCGACGCTCGGTTAAGTTCTTCCTTCGGGAAACAGTTCGTTTTTCGGCCTCTTTTGCTGTCTGATGTCCTCTCCAACCTCCATTGAAGGCCATCCTTCGAAGTGCGCCTGTGGGAAGCAAATCCCGTTTAAGGATCCGCATTCAGCCTGCGTCCGGTGTCTGGGCCCAGACCACGACACCCGGTCCTGCTCTTTTTGCCAGGGGTTCAACAGCCAGACCCGGATCCGTCGCAGAAGGCCCTTCAGGCATTCCTGCTCAAAGAAAAAATCAGGACCATGGACGCAGCCTCGAAGGGGGAATCCTCGGAGAAGGCCCGGAGACACCCTGAGAAGCACAGGGAGAGAGTTAGATTCAAGTCCCCATCTAGGGCCTCTGACTCCGTTAGCTCCAGCTCCCGGTCCGACCTTTCTCCTTTCCGGGCATGTTCTCAGCCTCCCCCTGCAGCGGTGAAGACCCCTTCGGGCTCCTCTTCTGTCTCACAGGCCAAGACCTCCAGGCCTTCCTCATCTTCCTCTTCTAAGGCCCTGGCTAGGTCGGGGGACCGTCATCACCACCATAAGTCCGGTTCCCGCCATTCCGAACCCAACGTCAGGTCTGCCTCCTTGCTTCCTCCTCCCCAGAGAAAGACCAAAGAGCTTACCTCCTTAAAGAAGCCGTCGGACCCGGCGCCGGCCCTGCACCATAGGTCCCAGGAACCGTCGACCGCCAGACACCCGTCGCCGGTCAGGCTTACGCTTCGGGTCATCGGCCGGAGACCGACGCCCTGCCTGCACTCATTGAGAAGAGGGACCCGACGCCCCACCGACGCCGGTCAGGAGACAATTACGGAGGAGGAGCTGACCAGCTCAAGACCAGCCGGCGAACCTGGTCCTGTCGCCGCCCAGGGAGCCCTCTCCGAACCTGAGACCCCGGGAGCTGACGCCGTGGAACCCGGCGATCGTTATCGGACCGTCCGTCACTGGCCTTCTCCATATCTGAGGTCAAGGAGTTATTCACCCACTGGTGGGACACCATAAAAGGGATGTGGTTCCCACCTCCTCCTCCACCTGTAGACCCCACCGGCCCCTGAGCCCCCTACTCCATCCGGGGCGGCAGGCCGAGTACCTTCCCCCCAGGAGCCGGCAGATCCTCCTAGGGGGAGACCAGACAAAAGGAGACCTCCGTCCAGATCTTCTTCAGGGTCACCCAGCCATAAGAGACCCAGAAGACGCCGCCGTTCGCCTTTGACGGAGGACACGGGATCGGAATTCTCAGAAGGATCCAGATCCCCCTCTCCGATCCACATCCCTTCTCCGGACCCACGTGAGCTTCCTAGATCTCCTCCGGATGACCCATCATTCTCAGAGATCATGAGGCATATCCAAGAGAACATGGGCTGGGATGCGGAAGAATTAGACCCCGAGACTCACGCCTCACCACGTATCTTCGGCAGAAAGATCCTAAGCCTGTGGTGGTACCACCTTGGTAGACACTTTGTGGTCGCCACCAAGGCAGCGTGGAGCGCCCACACTTGCTTCCGCGATGCTGAAGAAAGCTGACCGCCTGTACAAGGCCCCTAGGGAGGACCAGTATCTGGCTTCACATCCTCTGGCCGACTCTCTGGTCATCACAGCCTCTCATGACCGGTCCCAGAGACTGCAACATTTGAGCACCCTGCCACCGGACCCGGAGTCCAAACAGCTGGACGCTATGGGCAGGCGCACGTATGCTTCCGCTACTTGCGCCATCAGATCCCTGAACTACTTAACCCACATGGTACAGTTCCAAAATGCCTTGTGGGAGCAGGGACTGGACCTGGCGGACAAATTGCCAGACAGTGAGCAGAAGGAGGAGATGTTGCAACTCCTCCGTACGGGTTCGGATGTTGGAACCCAGGTGCTGTGAGCCGCGTACGATTCCGCGGACTCCTTGGCCAGAGCGGCAGCTTTGGCCATATGCCTCCGGAGACACTCATGGCTCCGTGTCTCTGGATTCACCCCCGGACGTCCAGAAGAACATCCTGGGCGCCTCATTTCATGGAGAAGTTCTTTTTGGTGAGTCCTCAGAGAGGGTCCTCACAGAACTTCAAGAGGCTGGGAAGGCAGTGCGGTCTGTCCAGGCTATGTACAGACCCAAGCTTAGTTCCTTTCGTAGGACCCAAAGCCGTTTTTGAGGCCGGGTGCAGAGACAGCAGTCCTGCGCCGGCCCGCAACAGAGGGGCTCCTTCTCCCGCAGAGTCCAGGGGAAGTCGTCCGCGGGCCGAAGCCAGTGACCAGCCAAGCCGGCTCAGCCCGCTGGACCCTCAGCTGCCACAGCATGACTCCTTCCCGGCCCCGCCCTCAGGATCAACGGACATCAAGGTCGGGGTCGATTATGACTACCTGCCAGGGTGGCAGTCCATAACCACCGACAGGTGGGTCCTTCAGTTGGTCGAAAGAGGCCACTTTATAGAATTCGCAGACAAGCCACCCTCGAGGCCTCCTCTGCTCTCCCGTTACTTGGGTCAGCACAGATTGCTTATCAGGCAAGAAATACTCGCGCTCCTGCAGAAGGGAGCGGTGGAGTATGTTCCAGAGAACCAGATAGGATCCGGATACTATTTCCACTTCTTTCTGGTTCTGAAGAAAACGGGACCTCCGTCCAATCTTGGACCTCCGCGACCTAAATACATTGGTCGCCTACAAACGTTTTTGCATGGTGACCCTTCAGGGTCTCATTCCCATGCTAAAGCAGGATGCCTTCTTAGCGTCCCTAGACATGCAGGACGCATACCTGCATATCCCTGTGGCTCAAGCGTTATTAGGAGATTCTTCGCGCTCGAGTTTCGGCCACCATTTTCAGTTCAGAGTCTTCCGCTCGACTGTCATCGGCCTCCAGGTCTTTCACCAAGTGCATGGCAGTCTGGCAGCGCCTTTAAGGAGACAGGGCCACTATGTGTTCCCATAATTGGACGATTGGCTTCTCATGGCTGCCTCCAGAGAGGCGTTGTTGCTGGCTATCCAGAGCACCCAGGACCTGTTCCAGTCTCTGGGCATCCTAATCAATTACGAGAAGTCTCTCCTCGTACGTCCACAGAAGCTGCAGTTCATAGGCGCAGTTCTGGACACCGTCCAAGGGAAAGCATTTCTTCCTGACGAAAGAGCGGAACGCACCAGATCCCTCATCAGGGACCTCTCGGCGAAGAAGACTGCCTCTGCCAGGCTGGTCCTTCGTTTGCTCGGATACATGGCTGCGGCCATTCCAACTGTCCCTTTGGCAAGGCTTCACATGCGGGTAACTCAGTGGATGCTCAAGGTGCAATGGGACCAAAGGCAAGACCACATGCAGCAGCCGGTCAGAATCACGAATGCCGTGATTCGAGACTGGCAGTGGTGGCTAGACCCAGGCACACTCTCTGCGGTGTTCCGCTTGCAGCGCCGTCCCCGGAGGTGATTCTTTCCACAGACGCCTCAGGGCTGGGGTGGGGAGCACACCTGAACGGGGTGAGGTCCCAGGGAACGTGGACCCCTCAAGAAGCTCATCTCCACATCAACATTCTGGAGATGAGGACGGTCCTTTACGCCCTGCAGGCTTTTCAGTCAGAGATCCCGCTGAATACTCTTTTGCTCCAAACAGACAATACGGCGGTGATGTATTACCTCAACAAACAAGGAGGCTCACACTCTTACCCCTTTGCAGGGAAGCGATGAGAGTGTGGGATTGGGTAATCTGACACGGCGCGAGCCTGATTGCAGTTCACGTTCCCGGAGTGGACAATACAATCGCAGACAGCCTGAGTCGTTCCCAGGCCAAGGTCCACGAGTGGGAACTTCTTCAAGGGTAGCAGAGGATCTGTTTCTTGATGGGGCACTTCAAAACTGGACTTATTAACTTCCCCATCCAACGCAAAACTGCTTAATTTTTGCCTCGCTAGATCCAGGGCCTGGTGTTTTTAGCGAGGCCGTTGATCCCTCTCCTGGGCGGACAGATTCTCTCGCTTTCCCTCCCTTCCCGTTGATCCAGAGAGTTCTTCTCAAACTGCGCAGGGAGCATGCAACAATGATCCTGGTAGCCCCATTCTGGCCCAGACAGATCTGGTTCCCCTTGCTAACGCAGCTGTCCCGGGAACCTCCAATCCCGTTGCCTTTCAGCTCCCATCTCTTGTCTCAGGAGGAAGGTTCTCTAGTCCACCTGGACTTACGCTCACTGAACCTGCATGCATGGCTCCTAGAGACATAGCCATTTTGCGACATGGGGTCTCGCAAGAGGTGGCGGAAGTTCTTTCCGCAGCCAGAAAGCCGGCAACGCATGCGACGTATGCCATGAAATGGCGCCGCTTTTGCTTGTGGTTGCAAGCACGCGGCCTATCCCCTCTAGGATGCCCGGTGAAAATGGTGCTGGAATATCTGCTTTCCCTTTTCCATTTGGGTCTCGCTTACCTCTATTAAGGTACACCTCTCATGCTGATTTCTGTTTACCACTTCCGTGGACAGCGACAGTGGCAGCTTGATGTCTCTCGAGATTTCTGAGAGGTTACACCTTAGCCACCCATTAAGGATCCAGTTCCTCCATGGGACTTATCTTTGTCCTGGAACAACTCACGCCTCCCCCCCCTTTGAACCTGCCGCAGATTGCGAGCTGCGTTTTCTGTCGTGGAAGACGTCATTTTTGGTTGCTGTCACGTCAGCAAGGAGAGTTTCCGAGCTCCATGCTCTCATTTGTAAGGAGCCTTATTTAATTTTCCACCAGGACAGAGTATCTCTGAGGACGAATCCTAAGTTTTTGCCTAAGGTGGTCTCTGCCCTCACTCTCAACCAGGACATCGATTTACCTGTATACTTTCCAAAATATTCCAATAGAGGAGAGGCATTGCTTCACACCGTGGATGTTCACCGCTGTTTAAGGTATTACCTGAACAGAACTAAACAGCTTCGCAAGTCAGAGCAACTATTCATTTCCTTTGCTGAGAGGATGCTGGGCCAACCTGTCTCAAAGCAGTCTCTTTCTCGCTTGCTTGTCCAGTGCATCTCATTCTGCTACGACAACAAACAGAAGCCCCTCCCGGGTACAGTCTGGGGCCATTCGACAAGGGGGGGTGGCTACCTCATTTGCAGCACTTCGTAACATCTCCACCTCTGCCATTTGTGCCGCAGCTACTTGGAGCTCTGTGCACACATTCATTAGGCACTATAGCCTGGATATTGCATCATGGCGGAGAGCCGGTTTCGGCCTGGCTGCATACAGGGTCTCCTGTCCTAGAGTCAGGACTTGTCAAGATCTTTCCTATTTCCTCCTCCCAGAATGCTTACAGACACTATTGCTTGAAATCAGTCCTAATGGTGTAGCCTGCTGCAAGAGCTGTTTCTCGGTAAGATAGTACAGTTACGTGAGAACTTACGTAACAGTGGATCTTCTAGAAGAGCTCTTGCAGCGGAACTTCCGCCCACCATTCCCCTTGGAGGAGGCATGGCTTACTGAGCTTTGGGCAGGGCTTACGCCTTGGTCTTTGATGACGGATCCTCAGTCTCCATTCTGATGTCATTCTGCGCCGGAGTCTCCGGCGGAGAACTGGGGAATCTGGCAGGACCGCCCCTTATGTACTACGCCTGACATCAGGGGCCCCCGCTGAAGATAGCTAGCTAGAAGAATTCTTGGGGTCCTGACGCCTGCCGGCTTCAGTCCTAATGGTGTAACCTGCTGCAAGAGCTGTTCTCGAAGATCTACTGTTACGGTAAGTTCTTACGTAACTGTACTTTCTGGATGATATGGTCCATCTTAATGGCCTAGGCCTCAGACCAGCTACTCTCAAGGTACACTTGTCAGCTGTCTCTGCTTTTCTGTCAGTGGGGAAGTTTTCCTCACTGTCTTCCCATCCTGTGTTCTGTAAATTTTTTAAAGGATTGCTTCACACCAATCCTCCTTTTAGAGACTCTGCCCCTGCCTGGGATTTGAATGTTTGCATTGCTCAACTTCTGCAGCCCCCTTTTGAGCGTATTTCTTCAGCAGAGCTTAAGTACTTGACTTGGAAAACTGTGTTCTTGGTAGCTATTACCTCTTCCAGGTGTATCAGTGAATTGCAAGCCCTGTCAGTGGAACCTGATTTTATCTCCTTTCACAGGGATAAAGTGGTCCTTAGAACCAGTAGAAGGTTCTTACCCAAAGTGGCTTCAGACTTCCATTTAAACCAGTCTGCGTCTCTTCCTGTCTTCTTCACTGATCATTCTTCCTCAGGAGAGAGGAGGCTACACAGTTTAGATGTTAAAAAAGCCCTTAGTTACTACATGGAGAGTACCGAGGGTCACAGGTTTGACTCCCTCCAGTTGTTCCTCACTTATGGAGAAGTGGGAAAGGGCAAACCTGCCACAGAGAACTACTACCAGGTGGATTGTGTCTTGTATACAATTCTGCTATGAAAAACTCCACAATCAGGCCTAAGGGCTCATTCCACAAGAGGTACAGCTGCTTCCCTGGCTCCTGCCAGGGATATCCCTCTCTTAGAAATTTGTCAAGCAGCCACCTGGAAAACAGTCCATACCTTTACCAAGCATTACTCTCTGGATATCCAGGCTGGGAGTGATGCTCGGTTTGGCACAGCAGTACTTCAGAGCCTATTCCCAAAGTAGGTTCTGTCCCTCCTCCATGGAGGTACTGCTTGGCAGTCTGCAATAGTCAGAATACAGCAAGACTTCATGTTTCTTCTAATGGAGTCTTGCTGTATTCTGACTATTGCAGTTAGCCCTAGCCTTTAAACTGCCCCGGAGAACAAAGGGTTAACTTACTATGCAGAGCATAGAATGCTGAGCTGGAGCTCGGTTGAGGTCTCTGTCTGGAGCCCTTTGAAATCCAACTATCATTCTTACGAGCAAAAACTCACTAACTATCCTATGTGGAAATTTTAAAATGTTTACTAGCTACGTGGCAACAAAATGTCTTGGATTCCCAAAGAAAGACTCAAGTCAGGAAACCCAAAACCAATCTAAACAATAATAATAATAAAACACCCTAGCAAAAAGAAGGTGGTGTAAAAGGAGCACCCCTGAGATGCAACACTGTACCTGCCCACCCACTTCCCAAAAACAGGTTCTGAGAGGGGAGGCAGGAAGGGAGGTCAGGATACAGAAAGACTCCATTAGAAGAAACATAATTACTAAGGTGAGTAATTTTTTCTTATTAGCCGGATGTCTTTAAGCTAAGCTCCTCTCACCACCTGGGTGGTATATCTCCCGACTCTGTCCTGTGATGTCAGATCTTCCTTTTCACTGGAAGAACAGATCTCATTTTGAGGGGGACCGTTGCAGCAGGTTACATCATAAGGACTGAAGCCGGCAGGCGCCAGGACCCCACGGAAAACTTCTGGCTAGCAGTATTCAGTGTGGACCGCCCCCGACGTTGTCTATGGTACAAAAGGAGCAGTCCGCCAGCACCACCTCAGTTTTTTTCCCGCCATTGACCCGTGCACATCAGCTCCATGGATGCCTTCTGTTTAAGTCGACCGCCATATTGATCATGTTTGAGCGCCTTTATTTTCTCTTTTTTTGTCTACTTTTCTCTTCGTGTCTACTTCCCTATCATCGTCCATCGAGTGGCATCAGTCTAAGTGTGCCTGTGGCAAGCAAATCTTATCTAAAGATAGCCATTTGGCCTGCCTCTTCTGCCTGGGCCCAGAGCACAACACTGAGGCCTGCCAGCGTTGCCAGAAGTTCAACAGCAGGACCAGATTCACCGCCAAAAAGCCTCAAAATCCTTCTTATTGGAGAAGAAAATGGCAGACGTGCAGAAGGAGATCAAGGGGAAGGGTTCTTCTTCTCCCATAGGGGCTTTGACTTCCTCGGGTCACCATAAGAAGTCGTGGGAAGCATCACACAGGAGAAACTATGACAAGGACCTTGTCCTCAAGATAAGTCTGGCTCTGGTTCCTCCTCATGGAAGGACAGACTTGATTCCCAGGCCGCCTCACCTCCTTTGGGCTTCCTGTGGTTAAGCCTCCCACCTTGGTACTGACTTCAGGCAGAGGCTCCTCTGGATCTAGGCCTAAATTCTCGTCCCATCAGCCCCTGAAGCTCTGGACCACCTCCCAGTCTTTGGGCCTACAGCCAGGTGGCACAGCCGGTTCCTCTTTGGGCTGCGGGTCCTTACCCATCGTCCGACCAGCAAAACTGTCATCCAGGTCAGCCACTGACTCCAGTGCTGACACCCTGGACCGACGTCGGGGGCATGAGCTCTCCTCCTCCAAGAGAGTGACGACTCTGCCCCTGCCCCCTGGAGCTCTGCTCCCCATGACTGATTTCTCAAAGCAGACACCGGCCGCCGTCCCGACCGGGTCATCAGCACGCCGCCTGCCCTAACGCCGGTGTCCCGCATACGTTGCCAGGTGACGAACAGCCAGACCTTAGGCCGATGACAGTAACACCACCCAATTAGCCGATGGATACCAGCCAACAGTACCTCGGCCACTCCAATGCCAGATGTCCCCAATCCACAGTTACCGGCGCTGCCTCAAGGCCCTATGGCAGGGCTGTCGACCATCCCAACACCAGACGCTCCTCCAGAGCCCAGAATTCCACAGTTGGATGTGAAGGATCTCTTCTCTTCATGATGGAACACCATCAAGGCTGACCTCCTCCAGCCAAGACCTGCCTCACCCATTCAGGAACCTGTACCTTCTCAGGTGCCACCAAAGTGACCTATCCCTCAACCCAGGGAGTTCACCTCTCAGCCACGGGAACCCACTTCACAAACTGAGAACTCTGATATGGGTCATAAAGGCAGGAAACACCAATCCTCCTCCAGATTGTCTGACAGACACAGATGTAGCTCCAGGGGTTGTCGGTTCAGACATGAGAGTTCTGGATCCTCATCCTCTGAGGACTTGAGCCGGAGTTCTTCCTCCTCCTCAAGATCTTCCTCCCAAGGGCAGTGGTGCTCCTCCTTTGGACTATAAGGACTCTCCTAGGTCTCCGCCTGATGATCCATCATTCATGGATGCCATGCGGCACATCCAGAACAACATGGGATGGGACACGGAAGATCTGGACCCAGAGAGGTGCCGGCTGGCAAAGTATTTACACCAAAAGGATCCAAAACCTATTTTGTTGCCACCCCTGGTAAACCCCTTCCAGGACTTCACCATGTCCACCTGGACGCACCTGTCCACTTCTTCAGCCTTACCTAAAAAGTCAGACAGCCTTTATAGAGCCCCCAGGGAGGAACCCTTTCTGGGCGAACCACCCCTGGTGGATTCGATGGTGAGTATGGCTGCCCATGACAGGTCATAGAAACCCAGACAACTTAGTATTTAGCCTCCAGATAAGGAGTCTAAACAGCTGGACCACCTTGGCAGGAAGGTGTATTCCTCTGCCACTTGTACCATACGTTTCCTCAGTTTTCTTACTCACATGGTACAGTACCAGAATGCCCTTCCGGAGCAGGGCATGGAGTGCGCTAAAGCCTTTCCTGACATCCCCCAGAAAGCAGACCTCATTAATCTCATGAAGTTCGGATCGGACGTCTGCACCCATGTGCTGTGGACCTCCTATGACCCTGCAGACACAGCGGCTCATGCTGCAGCCACTGGGGTCTGCATCAGAAGGCATCCTGGCTCTGGGTCTCTGGTTTTACCCAGGATACACAAGCCAGCATCATGGATGCCCATTCAAGGGCTCGGTCCTTTTGGAGAGAAGTCTGAGAGGATCATCACCTGTCTTTGGGGGCGCATTCAGGCCATACACTATGTATTGGTCCAATCAGAATCCTTCAGGCACCAGTCCTTTCGGCACTCCTCTGGACAGCAACCCTGAGGTCAGCAGCAGCGAGGAGCCTTCACGTATAAGGCTTCCTCTCAAAATCCCGGAGGTTCTGCTCCCAGAGCCGCCAAGTCTTCCCAGGTGGCTCTGCCTACCCCGAACACAACTGCCTGACTCCTTGTTCAACCTCCTCCCCCAGCCGAAACCCTGGGAGAGCCAGTGAGGGGTTGCTTCTCCATCTATCTAGAGGGTTAGAGCAGGATCACAACCGATTAGTGGGTCCTGCAACTGACTCAACAAGGACACACCATAGAGTTCCTGGAGGTTTCTCCAGAGAATCCTCCACTCCCATCCTGCTATTCTCCATCACATGCAACCCTCATTCTAGAGAAAATTCAGGCTCTGCTGAGCAAGTGGGCTGTCAAGCTGGTGCCAACCTCTCAGAGAGGAAGAGGATACTATTCCCACTTTTTCTTGGTTCCCAAGAAAACCAGGGATCTGTGCCCCATTGTGGACCTCAGCAACCTGAACAGATTAGTTGAATTCAAACGGTTCAGGATGGCGACTCTTCCAGGCCTCATTCCTCCTCTTCACCAAGGAGACTGGCTGTCCTCGCTGGACATGCAGGATGCTTACCTTCACATCCTGATCGCAAAGCACAAAGGTTCTAGGGACATGGATATGTTGTTCATCCACACTCATTGGCAGTATCCTTGCCGCTTTAAATCTTGCCGGAAGGTCTTCAAGCTTGCTCCTCCCACCCACCCGGGTGGTATAACTCGGCTCCGCCCCATGACGCCAGATCTTCCTTACCGCTTGAAGCTCAGGTTTCTCCTTAACGCTCGTGTTGTGACTGGTTCCTATTTCTCCGCTTATGGATTTAAAATAATATTTTGCAAAAGACTTCAGTCTTCGATCCCTCGCGGCTGCGATGGATAAATCGACCTCGGATTTCGAGATGCCCATGCGGGCAGAAGATGTCTCGACGGATCCACACTCCACGCGTGTGTTCATTGCTTAGGCCTTGAGCACACCCGCAGGCTTGCGACCTGTGCTCATCTTTTTCGCCCACGCCCTCAAGACCGTGCTGCCCGATTGCAACTGGGCCGTCCCGGCGTTCCCTCTCCGGTGAAGTCAAGGAGGCCGGTTAGCGGTGTCCCTTGGCCCGGTATTCCCGTGGATCAGCTCGGCGGATGGGTCGCCTCGAAGAGGAGGCGGCGCGGGGCCGAGCCTCCTCGGCCGCGGCATTTATCCCGCCTCTCTGGGTTCTTCCTACACGGCTTCCTTTAATGAGCTTTGTCTGTCCCTCTCCACTAAAGGAGAAGGCTCGCGCCTGCTGGACCTTTTTCTCGGTCCAAAAGAGGGACAAGGGTAAGTCCTCCGTCGACGCTCTTGGGAGCGGAAAGGTCCCTCTCCCGGGCCGTCCGACCGTCGGGCTTCGGGTCGACCGCTCGGCCGCCACTGGCCTCACGGTGTCCCGTGCCAGGTCAGTTGACCGAGACTCCCACTGATGAAGTCGAGATTTTCTCGACCCATTGACGGGCTGTCGCTTTAGCAGCCGAGATTCCCTCTCCGGTTCCCCGGAGGAGTTGAGGATCCTGGCTCGCCTGTGCCTCCGGTTCCGGAGCCCTCGGATGGACCTTCCGAGCCGGAAGGGAGGTCGGTTCCGGCCGACACCTCCTGCACCGACCCGGAAATTCCGGGACTCGGTGTCTCGGTCTGGGACTCTTCGGCAGTCCAGCGTTCCCACCGGCCATAAGGCGGTCTCGGTCTCGGCACCGCGGTAAGCGGCGTCGCCGCTCGTCCTCGTCCTCCTCCTCGGATGAGGGGAGGCTTCGGCGTAAATTACGTCGACGGTACGAGGACCTTATGTTGCAACAGCTCCTCCTGGCCGGGAATAAGCCGACTCCGGCGCCTTCCCCGGCCATTAAGTGGCTGTCACCGGAACGGCCGACACAACCCCTCGACTTGCCCGAGGAGCCTATACCCAGGCCGGTTGTTCGCCAAAACCAGCTGCTCCACTGATGCGGTGGAACCTCCGCCCACAGCCACCATGGGGCTCCGACCAAGGATTCTCGGTCGGCTAAGGGTTTACCCATCGGCTGTCAGTTACCCTCACTCCCGACCGACCTCGGCAGGTGAAGGGTGGCTCAGGCCAGAGGCAGCTCTTGAGGACTCTTCCGAGTCCGAAGATGATTCTCCTTCTTCTCCAAGCGACTGGACTTGAGTCTTCAGGAGGTCAGCCAATGGACGATAGCCCGTCGTCCTTCCTAGGACTGCTTCGGCTCATCTCGGAGTCTACCGGGATGGAGCTCGAACCCGTTTCCAAACGGGCCAGGTATCCCCTCACGGAGATTCTGGACCGAGGGGATTCTCCGACGGAGGCCTTTCCGGTGGCCGAGGCCATAGTGGGTCCAGCACTGGAACTTTGGCAGCGCCCTGCTTCCTGCCCTGCGCCTTCGGCCAGGATGGCCAGGAAGTATGCGGTCCCTACCGGTTCCTTGTCCGGTTTTTCGGAACACCCCTCTGCTGAGGGGTTGGTTACCGACAGCGTTTTCCGGCGCTCCGGCAACGCCAGGGATGTGGACAAACCTCCTGACAAGGAGTCCAAGAAATTGACTATGTCGGCTGAAAAGTCTGACGCCATGCCCCTCTCCTGCCTTCAGCAGGCCAGTTCGGCCGTCCCTCATGGCACATTTTCTCATGCCCTGTTGGGCTCCCTGGATGAGGTCATCCTCATCTTCCCGCCGATCTGCAGACTACGGTTAAGCAGGTGCGGGACCAGGGCAGGGCAGTGGCCAAACAGCAGCTCCAGACTGCTTTGGATGTAGGGGACTCATGTGCCAGATCGGTGGCGGCCGCAGTGGCTATGCGTCGGCGGGCTTGGCTGAGGATATCCACCTTCCTACTCGATACCCAGCATGTTGGCGGATGTTCCCTTTTGGGGACTGACCTCTCGGCCCTGGGGTGGAAGGTCACCTGCAGAGGATCGAGAAGTCCAATGCCACCTTGACTCGGTCTCTTCCGCCAGAAGGACAAAGTGCCGAAACCACAGCCTAAGCCCTTTCGTCCTTCTGTGCCCCTGCGCGCCTGGCCCAGTAACGCAGGGCCAGCAGGCTCGGCCTTGGCATCCCAAACCCAAGCCGCCGCTTCCTCTAACAGGAGGCAGGGAGGAAAGGGCCCAGGAGGTCCCTCGGCGGTCCCTCCTCCAAGCCTGCCCAGTGCGGGCTGAGGGTGTCGCCCCATCCCCGGCCACCACCCTGGGTCCCCCGCGGGGGACGGCTCCGCACTGCTCCGCCTGGTCCGCTGTTACCACGGACAGGTGGGTCTTGGAGGTGGTGGGAAGAGGCCTGCCTCTGGAATTCGAGCAGGCACCACCCTTCAGAGCCGTCGCCCCCCGGGGGGCTTCGGGATCCCCAGCCTCACTGGCGGCTCGTCGAGCCGACATCACTCTCCTCCTCCAGAAGGAGGTGGTAAGAGAGGTGGTGGACCCTCCTTCAGACCCAGGGTTTGTGTCCAGGTACTTCCTGGTTCCGAAACGGACGGGGGTCTGGCGCCCCATTCTCGACCTACACGACCTAAACAAGTTCCTAAGGTCTCGAACCTTCAGGATGGTCACTCTGGCTCAGATAATACCATCCTTGGAACGCGGCGTGTGGTTCTGCTCTCTGGACTTGCAGGACGCGTTTTTTCACGTCCCTATCCGTCCGTCTCACCAGAGATTCCTTCGCTTCCGAGCGGAAGGATCTCTCTTCGAGTTCCAAGCCATGCCCTTCGGCTTGTCTCCAGCTCCCAGGGTCTTCACCAAATGCATGGCAGTGGTGACAGCATTCCTGCGGCGCCGAGGGGTCCGGGTGTACCCTTACCTGGACGACTGGCTGATAGCAGCTCCTCCAGGAAGGAGGCGGAGTGGTCCAGAGATCTGGCTCTCCAGGTCTGCTTTCAACTGGGCCTCCTTGTCAACGAGGCCAAGTCGAACTCGAGCCAAGCAGGTGATTTTATTCATCGGGCGCAGCTCGACCTCTTCGAGCCAGAGCGGCTCCGCGGACAGGGCCGAGGTTCTTTCCCTTTGCCCGATCATTTCTGGTTGGGCAACTGCGCCTGCCCGGGACTTCCTGCGCTCCTGGGTCTCATGGCGGCCTGTACCAGCGTGGTCCGTTGGGCCTGCTGGAACATGCGTCCCTTCAGTGGGACTGGCCAGCCAGTGGTCACAACGCTGCGATCCCTTGGACCAGCTTATGTCGGTGACACAGGGGATGTGGAATGCTCTCCAGTGGTGGACCGTTCCAGATCAATTGCAGGAGGGCATCCCGTTCGTCCGCCCCGAGCCGACGGTCTCTCTGTCGACCGATGCCTCTCTGATGGGTTGGGGTGCCCATCTGGGGGAACACCGGGCTCATGGCCTCTGGTCCCCGCGGGAGTCCCGATGCCACATCAACCTGCTGGAGCTCCGAGCGGTCCGCCTAGCTCTCACCGCCTTGCTCCGCTCCTCCGGGGTCAAGTGGTCCAGTCCAGACGGACAATACCACGACCATGTACTATCTAAACCGCCAGGGCGGGACGCTCTCCATGCTTCTATGCAAGGAAGCTCTCCGCATTTGGTCACTCGCAGCAGCCTGGAGGCGGATCTCCTAGCCATTCACGTGGCAGGAGCCTCCAACACCCTGGCCGATGCCCTGAGCCGGATAGGGCTGCATCCCACAGTGGTCTCTCCTGCCGAGGTAGTACAGCATCTGTTCTCCCTTTGGGGCACACCTCAGGTGGACCTGTTTGCCTCCACGGAGAACCGAGCTGAGTCTGTTCCATGCCCGCCCCCTCAGCAGGGCTCGCTGCAGGATGCCTTCTCGAGGCAATGGACCCGGCCTCTTTACGCCTTTCCCCATTTCCTTGATCCACAAGGTGCTTCTCAAGCGAGGAGGGACAAGGCACAGGTGATTCTGATAGCCCCAGACTGGCCTCGCCAGTTCTGGTACCCAGATCTCCTCAGTCTCAGCTCCAGGACTCCGCGGCAGCTTCCAGCTCGCCCGGACCTGCTCTCAGTCAATCAGGGGAAGGTGTTCCATCCGGACCTTCAATCCCTGCACCTGACGGCCTGGTTCCTGAGCGGCTAGAGTTCCAGGCTTTGGGTCTTTCCGACGAGGTCCTCAATGTAGTTGAGGCGTCCCGTAAGAGTCTACCAGAAAATGTTATGCCTTCAAATGGAAAAGGTTTTCCATTTGGTGTCAGGGCAAGGGCTTGGACCCTTCCTCCTGTTCCTTGGCAAGCATCTTGGACTATTTATGGTCCCTTTCTAGTCAAGGGCTTAGTCGGCAGCGACCCTAAGGGTGCACCTGGCAGCCATCTCTGCTTACAGGCGCGGGCGGGAAGCAGTCGGTGGCAGGAGGAGAAGGTGGTCTGGCGCTTTTCAAAGGCCTTGATCACATTTCCCTCCAGTGCGAACCCCCACCTCCGTGGGATCTACTGCTGGTACTGGCAAAGCTCATGGGCAAGCCATTCAACCTATGCACAGGTGTGCCTCTCTCACCTGTCGTGGAAGACCGCCTTCTTGGTGGCTATCACGTCAGCCAGAAGGATGGGAGCTCCAGGCGCTTTCCATCGAGTCTCCTTACCTGGTCTTCCACAGGGACAAGGTTGTCCTGCGCCCCACCGAAATTCCTTCCAAGGTGGTGTCGGAGTTTCACCTTAACCAGGTGTTGACTCTGCCGGTGTTCTACCCCAATCACACCTCGAGGCGAATATAGGCTCCATACTCTGGATCCTAGAAGGCGCCGCTATTATAAGGAGCGACGGCTGAAATTCGGGAGAGGTTCGCCAGCTGTTTGTCACCCACGCTGAAGCTGATCTGGCAGACCTGCAGCCAAGCGACGATAAGCAGGTGGGTAACCTCCTGCATAGATCTCTGCTATAAGTTAGCGGGCATGGAGCCTCCCAGAGGGATAAGAGCTCATTCTACCCGCCATACTGCTGCAACGGTGGCTGCTTCCAGGGACGTCCCTATCCAGGAAATCTGCAGGGCTGCTACCTGGAAGTCAGCAAACACCTCATTACCCACTACCACATCGACCTTGAGTCACGCGGGATGCTGGTTTTGGGGCCTCGGTTCTCGATCTCTTTCCAAGTAAGTATATGGGGGTGTCGTCTTGCCTCCCTCCTCCCGAGGAGAACTGCTAGGAGTCTGCCAATGAGTGTGGATGAACAACATCCATGTCCCTAGAAATACAGGTTACTCACCTGTAACAGGAGTTCTAGGAATGGTATATGTTGTTCATCCACACACTCACCCGACCTCCCCGGCTTCGACGCACAACCTGAGCTTCCAGCGGGCCAGATCTGGCGTCATGGGGCGGAGCCGAGAGTTATACCACCCGGGTGGGTGGGAGGAGCAAGCTTGAAGACCTTCCGGCAAGATTTAAAGCGGCAAGGATACTGCCAATGAGTGTGGATGAACAACATATACCATTCCTAGAACTCCTGTTACAGGTGAGTAACCTGTATTTACTTTGCTTCCTCTTCCAGGAGCACCACTACCAGTTCCAGGCTCTGCCGTTCGGCCTGTCCTCTGCATCGCGAGTCTTTACCAAGTGCGTTGCAGTGGTGGCAGCGGCCTTAAGGAGAAAAGGCCATTATGTCTTCCCATACCTGGACAGTTGGCTCCTCACAGCCCCTTCCGTGGAAGGATTGCTCCAGACCATGGAAGATGCCTTTACCCTATTCAGAGACTTGGAAATCACTCTGAACCCTCCGAAGTCCTCCCCCTGGCCAAGCCAGAGACATCAGTGCATAGCAGCTCTACTGCACACTGTACCGGGGAAAGCCTTCATTCCAAAGGACAGGGCAGATGGTCTTCAAGCTTATGCTTGCGAGGTCTCCTCATCCCGGCTGGTCTCGGCCAGAACGATCCTCAGGTTACTGGGCCACATGGCAGTGGTCATTGCTGCCGTACCACTGGCATGCCTTATATATGAGGGTGCTTCAGTGGAACTTAAGGGCCCAATGGTACCAGCACATAGATGACCTCGACCAGTTGGTCTCTGTCTCGGAATCGGACCGCCAGACTCTTCATTGGTGGCTGCTCCCGTCCAGCCTCTCCCAGGGTATGCCCTTCTGGAGGTCGGCTCCTCTTCTGTGGCAGTTCTGGTACCTGGATCTCCTCAACCTCTGCAACAGGCCTCCATGGAGATTGCCTCTCCACCCAGACTAATGGACCAGACATGCACTGAAACGGTGCCTGTCAGAGCAGCAGCAAAGCAGACAGTTGCCAGGTGTATCACATCATGCATTGTTCTCTGCTGTAGGTTGGTTGGTAGGGAGTCTTCCGTAGGTCTTGGGACTCATACCACCATACGTACTGCCACCTTGGTGGCTGCCTTCAGGAGTGTCCCTATCCAGGAGATGTGCAGTTCTTCTACCTGGAAGTCGACACATACCTTCATTTCCCACTACTGCATTGACCTTGAGTCATGCTGGGATGCTGGTTTTGGGACCTTAGTTCTCAAATCTCTGACCCTCAAGTAGGGGGTGCATGACTTCCCTCCTCCTCCCAGAGAATGCTAGGAGTTTCCTAAAGTGTGGATAAGTGAACCATATCCGTGTGCCTAGAAGAATAGGTTAGTCACCTGTAACCATAGTTCTAGGAGTGGTATATGGTTCACATCCACACAACCCATCCGATCTCCCCTTGCAAATGACACACAGATTCTGCTTCCAGCATGCAAGATGTGATGTTACGATGCAGGGTTTGGGGGGGGGGGATGTATACCACCTGGGTGGTGGTAGGAGCTTGGCTTAAAGATGTCCAGCTGATAACATTGTTCCAGTGGAACTGCGAGTGTGTGGATGTGAACCATATACTACTTCTAGAACTGTAGGTAAAGGTAAATCCTAATCTTACATAACCACATTGTCAGATAGTACTCTTGTATTTTCTGAACAAGTAATATCCCATAATATAATATATATATTTTTTTTGGTAAGCATTGCTTCTACAGTATGCTCATTGAGACCCGAGTGAAGTCAGCAGTTTTCAGCTGAAGACTGAACCTCCGGCTTCCTAATATGAAGGCACTCTTGTTCTGTATTCTTAGAAAACTGAAAATATTTAATATGATCTTCCTGGACTAAAAGTCTTCACCATTCATTTACACTAATGGGACCACGCCGGAGGCACTAGGACCCAGCAGGAGTCAGTAACCTTCAGGAGGGCTGGTGCTGAGGTAGGACAGTGCATGCGCGGCACTGCGAGGCTAGCTTACGCCTGTATGGGTAATCTCGGCGTTGACCCTCCATCCGCCTCAGTTCCTTTTCTCCCGCCATCGAGTGCACTTCCGTGACGAAGTCGCTCACCCTGCGGGAGTCAAACTTCTTGTCTCTATGACAGCAACTTTCAGTCGTTCAGTTTAATTTTAAGTGCTTTTCTTGTTTCTTGTTAAAAACGAAGAAAGTTCTAGAGACGTGGATATGATGATAATTCACACACTTGGCAGTGTCCTTTCCCTTTAAGATGTGCTGGAAAGCCTTCAAGCTGGCTCCTCCCACCCACCCGGGTAGCAACTCCCTTGGCTGCGCCCCATGATACCAGATCTTCTTTTCTGCTGGAAAAAGCAGGTTCTCTCCTTTACCGCTCCCACACATTATCCCTTTGCTGGACAGGGAGGTTTCTTTATGCCTTCCCTCCCTTTTCCCCTAATTCAGAGAGTCCTCCTCAAGCAGCAGTCTGAGGGGGCGGACATGATCGTGATAGCTCTATTCTGGCCTCGACAGATCTGGTTCCCAGCTCTAGCACTTAAATTCTTCAGAATTACTTCCAAACCAACTCTCATGAAGCCCAACAATATTTCATTGCCGAATGCTGTCGCCCGCCAGGCCTCCTATTCCAGGCCCACCTGCTGGGCAGTTTCAGAGGTCTGCTCCCGCAGACCCCTCGGTCCCTGGGTACCCGACCCGTCCATACCCATTTCCGCGGTATCCGGCACCCTTATTACCCGACGCCTCAGTACCCGATGCCGGACTTCCCACCGTCGGGGTACGGATGTGGGCCTTACGGATACCCTCAGTATCCATATCCCCCCTCCTCTTCCACCACCCCCTCAACCGCTGGTGGACTTGAAGGAGGCTGTGGCTTCCTGGTGGGCTGAGGCCAAGGCTCAGCTCACCAGGGAGGTAGAGAGCCATCTTCCAACGCCGGTCCCAGTTCTGCACCCCCTACGTCTAAGACGAGAGACCCATTCCCCACCTCCGGATACCAGAGGTGAGCCCTCCGGTTGCAGGGCAGGATACGCTTCCCTGAGGGCTTCCCAAGGGGTCCGTTCCTCTCCCGCACCGGGAGGTGAAGTCTTCTTCCTCTTCATCTTCCTCGGAGACCTCTGATGATTCCTATGATCATTCCAACCCAGACGATGAGCCCCGCACTCTGGACAAGCCCAGGCCTAGGACTCTTCCGAAGTCTCCTCCGGAGGATCCTTCCTTTATGGAGTTGCTGCGCAAAATCCAGGCAGTTCATTTGTGGCATCCCTTGAAGCTGGATCCACAGTGTAAGAAACTCGCTGCACACCTGGATCTGCCCAAGACCGCTCCTGCCCTGGTGCCACCCTGGATTGAGCCTCATGTTGACCTTGTTTTCACCAATTGAAAACAACCGTCGGCATTAGCCTCCCTTCCTAGGAAATCGGATAGGCTTTATCAGGCTCCGGAGGGTATTGACTCATTAAATTCACACCCTCAAGCTGATTCGGTCATGATTAGCGCCATTCATGGCTGGATGGCTAACCCCAAGCACTTCAGCTCGTCAGCACCCAACGAGGAATCGCGCCTTCTGGACCAGTATGGTAAGAAGGTCTACGCTTCTTCCACTCTGGGTATTAGGACCCTGAATTACATTGGTCATATGGGGGATTATCAGAAGGCGATCCTTAGCGAGGTGGAGGCTAAATTGGACTCCCTTCCTGAGTCTCGGACGAAGCAGAAAGTGGCGTATCTAGTCTGGTCTCGCGTTTTGGCCAATTGGCACATGCTTCGTGCCACATACGACGCAGTGGACGCTGCTGGTCAGAGCTCAGCTTTCGCCGTGGGTTTGCAGTGTTATGACTGGCTCCGGGTGTCAGGTTTGGTCCCAAAGGTGCAGCCTGCTATCCAGGATGCGCCCTTCAGGGGTTCAGTGATGTCAAGGACGGGTACTGCACTTAAGTCGATTGACTCCATATACAGACACCCTCAGGCTCAGCGTCGTCCCTTTCGCAGATGTTCTCGGCAAAAGGCGAAACCTCTGGGAAAGCGGGGCCAACAAACGTTGGGGCCCCTCCGGTTGCCAAGCCCCCCCTCAAAAAAAGTAGCGGGGGCTTCAGCCGCGATGCGGCCTCACACATCCTGCCTCCTTTCCTCTCCCACAGCCTCTGGGCCTTCCAGAGGAACCGGTAGGAGGGAGATTCTCCCTCCATGTGCTGGGTTGAGACAGGATCACTTCAGACACTTGGATGTTCCAGCTGATCGCAGAAGGACACTAACTCAACAACCCCCCCCGGGGTCGTCTTACTCCCCAGAACATTATCTTCTGGTTCAGGAAGAAATATCCTGTCGTCTTTTTCGGAAGGAGGCGATAGAGCCCGTCCTTCCCCATCTTTGGGGGACGGGCTACTACTACTATTTCTTCCTGGTCCCGAAGAAGTCAGGCGATGTGAGGTCGGTTCTCAACCTCGGCTCCCTGAACTTGTTTGTGGAGTACAGAAGGTTCAGGATGCTCTTTCTGCAGAGTCTTCTGCCCCTTCTTTGGCCGGGACAGTGGCTGTGTGCTCTGGACATGCAGGATGCTTACCTGCATATCCCTGTTCGCCTTCCCACTGCAAATACCTGCGCTTATGCGTTCCAGGGGGACCACTACCAGTTCAAGGCCCTCCCATTTGGTCTTTCCTCGGCGCCCCGAGTGTTCACCGAGTGCGTTTTGGTGGTAGCGGCCTACCTGCGTACCCAAGGGGTGCAGGTTTTCCCATACCTGGACGACTGGCTCCTGGTGGCCTCATCCAGGGAGGAACTCTTGCGCTTTCTTTTCCTTACCCTGCAGGTTTTTACCTGCCTGGGGGTTACTGTCAACCAGACCAAGTCCCACCTGATCCCGTCCCAGAGGCTTCAGTTTATCTGAGCGATCCTGGGTACGACCTCCGGCATGGCATTCCTGCCACTGGACAGGGCGGCCTCACTCCAGGCTCAGGTCAGCCTGTTGTCCAGCCGTAGGTGGGTCAGCGCCAGGTCAGTCCTTCGCCTCTTCAGGCTCATGGCGGCTGCTGTTCTGACAGTCCCTCACGCTCGGCTCCACATGAGAATCTCTCAGTGGACGCTTCGGTCTCAGTGGGATCAGCTGGTTCTGGTCTCCAATCCTGTGGCTCTGGACTTGCAATGGTGGATGGTTCAGGAGAACCTTTGCCTCGCGGGGAGTTCCCTTCTGTCTTTTCCCCCATCCCAGATGCTGACCACATATGCCTCGGGCGAGGGTTGGGGAGCCCAAGTCGTGCCTCACAGGACTCAGGGCTCCTGGTCCAAGCTTGAAAAATCTCTCCACATCATTGTGCTCACGCTTCGGGCCATGCTTTATGCTCTTCAGGCTTTGTATCTTTATCTGCTTCCCGGTCATCTGGCTGTCCAGACAACATGTGCGTAGTCTGGTACATCAACAAACAGGGATGAACTTGTTCCTACCTTCTCTTCAGGGAGGCGATGCGGGTTTGGGAATGGGCAGTGCAGCACAACCTTCACCTCACGGCCATTCATGTCCCGGGGGTCGAGAACACGCTGGCAGACCACCTCAGCCAGTCGTCTGCTCACGAGTGGGAACTAGATCATGGGGTAGCAGACAATATCTTCCTACGTTGGGGAACACCACAGGTAGACCTGTTTGCGTCTTTTCACAACGCAAAACTTCCTGCCTTCTGCTCACTCGCTCCAGGGTGCGGCATTTTTTTTGAGAAGCTCTGTCTCTAGACTGGAAGGGAAGATTAGTCTGTGCCTTCCACCCTGATCCCCTTGATTCCGAGGGTCTTACAGAAACACAGCTCGGAAGGAGCTTGCATGATCCTAATTGCTCCTTTCTGGCCCAGGCAAGTTTGGTTCTCTCTTCTGCAACAGTATTCAGAGAAACCTCCTCTTCCTCTTTATGTGTTGCAACTTTTGCTGACCCAGGATCAGGGGACCCTGGTCCATCCAGGTCTCAAGTCAATTCAGTTGCACGCGTGGCTCCTGCAGATGTAACTGAAACTTGTTTCGGTGTTTCCACGTTGGTAGCTGGGATTCTAGTGGAGGCCAGGAAGCCCTCCACTAGATCTACCTATGCCATGAAGTGGAAACAGTTCTCTATTTGGGTTGCTTCTAAAGATTTTGAGCTGTTCTCTTGCTCTGTTGGGCTGCTGTTGGATTACTTGCGCCGTCTCTTTGATCTGGGTCTCAGTCATTCCTCTCTGAAGGTTCACATGGCGGCCATCTTGGCTTACCATGTTCCTTTTGGGGACACGACTGTTGCACAGCTGGTAGTCTTTCAAGACTTTTCTTAGAGGGGTTCTCCACTTGAGACTCCCTATTCGGGTTCCTGCCCATCCTTGGGATTTGAATTTTATCCTTGAGAAGCTTACTCTGCCTCCTTTCGTGCTGGCAGCCTCAGCAGACCTAAAGTTCCTTTCATGGAAGACTCTCTTCCTTGTGGCCATTACTTCTGCTTGAAGGATTTCCAAGCTCTAGGCCCTCATGTACAAAATCCGTATTTGATTTTCCACAAGGAGCGTGTGGCTCTGCGTACAACCCTAAGTTTCTCACCAAGGTGGTAGTAGATAAGCTGAATCAATCCATTAGGGCTACCCGCTTTCTTTATGTAGCACTTCAATGAAGGGGAGTACCTCTTGCATACTTTGGATGTTCACCAATCCTGAGATACTACCACAAGGACGACTGGATCTCAGAAAGACTGATCAATTGTTTGTCTCTTTTGGTCAAAAGAGAAGGCAATGCTGTTTCTAAGCAATGCCTTTCTAAATGATTGGCTCATTGTATCACTTTCTGTTACGCAACAAGTACAACGAGAACCCTGCCATGTCAGGTCAGAGGGCACTCCACCAGAGGGGTCGCTGCCTCCGCAGCTTCTTTCAAGAATGTGTTGGCGGCAGACATCTGTGCAGTCGCTACTTGGACTTCTGTCCATACCTTTATGAAACAGTACAGTTTGACATTGCCTCTCACCGAGCGAGCTCGGTTTGGCTGTTCTGCAGGGTCTTTCCTAAGGCCTCAGCAGCCAGAGGGTCTACTTTGGGTAGTTCCCTCCTCCCGCTTGCTTCTGCTTGTTCCAGACTGCTTGGGACTCAGTCCTATGTGTAATTACCTACTAAAAGAGTCTCTCTCAAGATCTACTGTTACGGGAAGTCTCACGTAACTGTACTTTTCTAGGAGTGGTATATGATGTTCATCCACATGGCCCCACCTGACCTCCCAGCTTCAAGACACACCTCTGCTTCCAGCGGCAAGGTCTTACTTGACAGGGCTCTGCAGTAGGTGATCACTTGAGGACTGCACTTCTGGCCGGGACCCACGGAAAGCTTTTGCCAGCAGTATCTGATGGGGGACCGCCCACCCGGCGTCGTGTGATGGACATCAGCATGACCCTGTAGTGGGCGGTCCCCACCCTCCCTTTCAATTCTTTCTCATCGACCTGATCCATCAGACCTCACAGAGATCGTGATACTGCAGTTCGACCGCCGGATGAGTGTCTGTTTATTTCTTTCAATTTTACAGTCTGGTTTTGGTTTTATTTTGTGCACGTCATTGTCTTCCGTCGAGCACAAAAACAAGTGTGCTTCATGCTGCACGCAGCTATTGAACAAGGATCTCTTTTTTTTCCTAGGCCTGGGCCACAAGGTTGAGGACTGTGAGGTTTGCGCCGGCTTTAATCCGGCCACGTGGAAGTGTCCCCAGCAGGCCTTCGAGGCTCACATTCTCAAGAAACGAATGGCCACCATGGAGAAAGAGCCCCAAAGGTTGAGAAGCGCTTCCACCACCAAGCCAGGCACGAGGAGAAGAAGCATCGGGAGCAGGAGTGGTTCATTTCTCATCCGAGGCCACCCGCGGTCCCCTCAGACGAAATGCATTCTTCTTCCAGGAAGTCGGCTGCCATGGCCCAGCCTGCCCCACCTCAGGAGCTATCCTCGGGCCTCCCGCCACCACTAGTAATAGTAACTGTGAGAGCTTCGGCTGAGGACTCGGCTGCTCTCAGACCCATCTTCAGAGGGGTGGGGGTCTGCTGTGCCGAAAGGAGCCGCTAAATTGTTCTTTGGTTCGTCCGAGTGCTCGTCTCTGGCTGTTACGTTTGGCTCCGGAGCCTGTCTGGCTTCAGCTGGTAAGTTGAGTGTCTGCAGGTCCGACGTTTGCATGGTTGTTTTGGCCGACAAGTTGGACGTCACATCTGATGATATGCGCCAGACTGACCTGTTGGGGGTCCGGCGAGGGCCCCGATGATTCCCAGCTGCAGGACCTATCTCGGCCTTCCACGGAGGGTTCTCCTTACCGGGCCTCCCCCTCACCACATAATGTGGATCCACCTCCCTCGCCCCTAACCGAGGATCTGGCGAGGAGCTTCCTCCAGGTGGCAGCTCCCAGGCAAATGTCCGATTTGGGGTTAGGAGCTGTGTGAACCCAGATTGCTCCCAGCTTCCTCCTCTCAGTCAGAGGCTGCTCCTCCACCTGTCGCACCCCCAATCAAATCTCGCCCTACCTGAATCATCAGGGTCCTGGCATCTTACAGTGTCCACCATCGCGACCTGTAGCTCAGTCAGGTCCCCATTGGTATTGCCTGCTGGCCCTCCGTCGGGCCACGTCTTGTCGGGTTACCAGACTCCATGATCTCCTGGCATTTGCCCTCAGGTTACCCCCGGTCAGGGTTCTATGCACCAGGGTAAGCACACGCCACCCTCCATTGGGATACCCGCTGCTGCACTATCATGCTACCATAGTTCCTGCCATCAGGATTTGCCACTGGCTACCTCCTGGTTTACCAGCCTCCATAACCTCGGCCTCAGGTGGATTTTAGAGCCATCCTACAGTTGTGGTTGGAGACCAAGGCCCAACTGGGTTCGGAGTTAGGCAGTCGACAGTCTCCCAGAGAGTCCCCCCAGGAACCCCAACGCACAACCGGTGAGACAAGTTCTTGCTCCGATTTATCTGGCAGTGCCGGTCCCCTCGAAGGATCAGATGTCGGCCCAGCCTGTCGGTAAACCAACACTAGGCCCAAGTTGATTCGACTCATCCTGATTCTGGGTCTTCTGACTCCGATCAGGATTCAGATTCTGGTGATCCCTCTTCAGCAGAGTTTGGTTTTCTAATGCCACCCATAGAGGTGCCACAACTAAAGAATTTCCAAAGTAGTCCCCCCTCCCCCTGGAGAATCCTTCCATCGCTGATCTCATGTGAAAAATCACAGTTTTACGATTGAAAGTCGGGCGAGTAGGACCCAAAAAGGTAGTGTCTGGCAGAGCACCTGGACATGCAGGCATCTGCTCCGGTCATTACCCCACCCTGGTTGGATCCTCCTGAGGATCTGGCATCGACAATATGGATGATGCCATCCTCTATTCCAGCGGTGGCTAAGAAAGCAGACTGCACCTACCGCACTCCAGAGGGGAAGGACCACCTCAGCGTGCACCCTATGGCAGACACTGTCATTATTGCAGCTGCTCATGACAGGTCTTCAAAACCCCATCACATGAGCACCTCTCCTCCGGATAAGGAGTCTCGTCAGCTGGACCAGTTTGGAAGGAAGTTTTATTCTTCCTCTACACTGGCCATAAGGGCTCTTAATTACGTAGGCCACATGCTGGTCTACTGAAAGTCATTCATTGTTTGTGCATCTGGAACAGGCCATTGAAGCACTTACGGATTCTGAATCTAAATTCATCCTGGTGGATTCGATTCGGTCAGCTACGGTGGCCGGCAGGCATTCCCTTAGGGCAACCTATGATGCTGTCGATTCCTCTGCTAGGGGAGCTGCCACGGCAGTCAGCCTCTGGTGCTTTTCCTGGTTGAGGATATCTGGTTTGGCACAGGCTGTACAGTCTGCCATAGAGGGTGCCCCTCTTAGGGTGTCCATCCTGTCTGGGGGTGATGCGCAGGACGTCATTACTACCCTGAAGGATAAAGGCAGAGCCCTTCGGTCGGTACAAACCATGGATCAATTACAGTTTCAGGAAGCGGTTGTGCTTTTCACCATTAAGGAAAAGGCACAAACAACAGCAGACGCCCAACGTCAGACCAAACTGGCACAACAAACCTTAGCTGGCCCCCGAGCCAAATCTTAGAGAGCTTTGGGTGCAGCTCTCCCAAACCCCTTGCATGAGACTATCCGCCTCTCTCCGACGAATCTTTCAGGGTAGCAGGTGGGTGGAAGATTTGCTTGTCATGTGCTAGGGTGGTGGGCAGTGACAACCGACTCTTGGGTTCTTCAGCTCATCGAGCAGGGCCACACTCTGGAGTTTATAGAAAAACCTCCAGACAGACCTTTCAGAGAGGAGATACAGGCGCACATCCCTCTTCTCAGAGAGGAAGTACAGGCTGTATTATGAAAGAAAGCAATAGAATCTGTTCTAGTGTAACAGGAAGGGAAGGGTATTACTCCCACTCCCTCCTGGTCCCCAAAAAGGCAGGGGATCATGCTCCCATTCTGCATCTCCGCTCTCTAAACCTGTACCTAGAGTACAAGAGGTTTAGGATGCTGACCCTCCCGGGTTGCTGCCCCTCCTGCACAAGGGTCAGTTGTTTTGCACTCTGGATATGCAGGATGCTTACCTGCACATCCCTATTTTCAGGGCTCTCCATCGCTACCTTTGGTTCCCCTTTGAGGAGGAACATTACTTGTTCAAGGCCTACACTTCCGGCCTATCCTCGGCACCTCAGGTTTCACAAGTGCGTGGCGGTGAGTGGCGGCGAGGCATCGGGGCTACTGTGTGTTCCCTTACCTGATGACTGGCTCCTGTCAGCCTGTTGAGGGAACAGTTGAACTCTCCTCTCTGCAACCCTGGACCTCTTCTGTTGAATGGGGATCACTGTAAATTTTCAAGTCCCAGCTTGTCCCTTCCCAGCACCTGCAATTCATTGGCAGTATTGGACACGGTTCAGGGTATGGCTTCCTCCCTCTCAGCAGGGCAGAAACCTTGCAGAAGCAGGCCTGTGATGGTGACCGACCTCCAGCAGGAAGGTCTCGGCCAGGTCGATTCTTCGACTGCTAGGCCTGATGGCAGCAGCCATCCCCACAGTGCCTCTAGCCAAGCTCCACATGGTGTATTTTGCAGTGGATGCTCTGAGCACAGTGGGATCAGAGGTTGATGACCTGGACCAGATGGTTATAGTCTCAGATTCCATGCAGAGAGATCTCTTGTGGTGGCAGGATCTTTCCAATCTCACCAAAGGTGTCTTCTTTCAGTCCCTCCTCCCACCCAGACTCTGACTACAGGTGCATCAGGGATGGGTTTGGGCGTATCTGAGGGACCACAAGATTCAAGACAAGTGGTCCCAGATGGAATTTCTCTACACATCAGTTTGTTAGAGATTAAGAGCAGTGTTGTATACTCTTTAAGCTTTATAAGCGCGAGCCAGCCTTGTGGTGCCACACATCATGATCCTACCTTGGCGGCCCTCCTGAAGATTTTGGCTTCCTCTGGGTCCTAACGCCAGCGAGTCCCATTAGTGTGAATGAATGGTGAAGACTTCATTCAAGAAGATCAAGAATTACAGTAGGTACATCATTTCCATTTCTACAGTAGTGAGCTGGACACTAGAATATAACTAGTAGCATCTAATGGAGTTTATTTGGAGGAAAGAACAGTAAACCAGTTCTAGGGATGTGGATATGTTGTTCGAGGATCGTGGATATGTTGTTTATCCACACTGTTTGGCATGTCCCTTTCCTTTGAATCTTGCCAGAAGTCTTCAAGCTGGCTTCTCCTACCCACCGGTGGTATGTACCTCTGCTCCACCCATGACTCAGATCTTCCTTTCCACTGGAGGATGCAGGTTGCCTCCCTCTTGCTCACGCATTTTGTAGGCCCTGGCTTTCAATACTTCGGTTTTACTGAAATTAAATCTCGTCCGAGTTAGCGATCACGCTTTTGCGTCCTTGATCATGGAACAGAAATCTTCTCCAGGATTTTGCCGGTGTCCTTGCGGCCAGAAGATGTTGCGCACCGATCCCCATCTCACGAGCGTCTACTGCCCAGGTGTCGGCCATGACACCTTGTCCTTCTGCTTTTGCTTGGCCCTCCATCCCAACGTCCTGGACGACCGCCTGGCACATTTAAAGCTGGGAGACCGGAGAAAAGGAATCCTCCAGTGAAGTCCAAGGAGGCTAGATAGGTGGTTTCCATGGCTGGGTTCTGCCGAGCAGCTGGAACGCATGAAGGCTGCTCAAAGAAGAAGCTACCGCGGTTCGGACAATCAAAGCTTTTTTGTTCCACGCAACTTGGGCTCCAGCTTCACAGGTTCCTTCAAGGAGTTGAGCCAGTCTTTCCCCACCCAAGGAGAGGTGCCCGCAGGCTCTCACTCCTCCCGATCTCGTAAAAGAGATAAGGAACTGAGCACGTCTTCATCTCGGCGAAGGCGCTCTTGGGACCGAGAGAGTTCTTGGTCCCAGGAGCATGTGGTCTCGACCTGAGTCGAGATCAGTTCCTCGGCTGCAGGCTTCACGGATCGTCTGGGCCAGCCGACCGAGGGTGCGGCCGATGAGGTTGAGATTGTTCTCGACCCAATCGACCAACTGTTGCCGGCCCTGGCAGACGACTCTTTGGAAGGACTCCGGTCCTTGTCTTCCCCGATGAGACCCAGCCTGCTGGTGTCCCCATCGAGGACCCGGTTCTGGATCCCCGGGCATCACCGATCCCTCTGGTGTCTCCTGAGCAACCGATCGGCCTGTCCGATCTATGTCGAGGTCTAGAACCCCTGTCCAGATGGCCAAGGAAGAGCCACAAGCGCCCAAAAGAGGTGACTCCACCGTCGCCCTTGTCCTCCCGGATGAGGAGAGGCTCAGATGGAAACTCCGCAACGCCACGAGGACCTCATGTGGCAACAGCTGATTTTCTCCGGGCACAAGCCAGCTTCGCTCGCACTCGCCATTATTTGGCTCTTGCCTTCCAGGCTGAAGCCGACACCTCGGAACCAAGACCTTGGTTCCTCTGATCATGGGGCCGCCCGCCCTCTGTTCTGCCTATAACCGATATTTCCAGCGACAAGGTGGAGCCGCTGCCAAGCAGCCTGTGGAAGGGCTCTTCCAAAGAGGACCGACCAGATACGGGCTTCCCGATGTCTGTCGCCACGGTCACCTTGGACCGCCTCGGTGGGTCGAAGCGATTGGGCAGCAGGCCGCCAGCCCCGATTCTTCGGACTCTGTCACTGGCTCCACTCTCATCCTGGGGATGCTGAGTCGTCCCTGGCACAGGGATGGAGGAAGGTCCTTCCTCCTTCCAAGGGATCCTTTGTCTCATCTCTGATTCTACAGGGATGCTCCTAGAACCCATCCAGAAAAAGGCGGAGTACCCTGTCACGGATATCCTCAAGGGAGGAAGGGGATACCCCGACGGAGGCCTTTCCTGTGGCTGAGGCCATTGTTGATCCGGTTCTTGAACTGTGGCAGTGTCCTGCCTCATGTCCAGCACCGTCTGCCCGCATGGCCCGCAAGTACGCGGTGCCCACGGGGTTCCTTGGGTTCATAGAGCACCCTTCGGCCGACAGCCTGGTGACCGCCCCTGTGTTCAGGCACACTGGCAGTTCTGCCAACAGGGACCGATCAACCTGATAAGAGTCCAAGCTTTTGTACCATTCAGCCAGGAAGGGTCTATGCGCTTCCTCCTTGGGTCTTCGCAGGCAAGTTTGGCTGTCAAGTAACGTGACACTTCTCTCATGCCCCTTCTGGGGTCATTGGATGAAGTCCTCCCACACCTCCCCGCATACATGCAGACCACGGTCAAGCAAGTCCGGGACCAGGGCTGAGCTGTTGCCAAACAGCAGCTCCAGATGGCCTTAGACCTTGGGGACTCTTGTGCCCATTCGATGGCTGCTGCAGTTGCCTCTCATTGCAGAGCTTGGCTAAGGCTCTCCTCTTTCCCGGCAGGTACCCAGCATAAGTTAGCTGATGTGCCCTTCCTTGGGACTGACTTGTTCAGCCCAGGAGTGGCTGGTCACCTTCAGTGTATCGAGCAGTCCAACGTCACCTTGTTCGCAACTTCTGCCAAGAGTTTTTTTGGGCAAGAACCAACAGAGGAAAAAGAAAGTCTTTTCAGCATTCTGCCCTTGTGGGTCAGTAGTCGTCCTTTCAAGGTGGACAGCAGCATCAGCAACAGCAGCAGGCTCAAGCTTGGCACCCTCGGCCCAAGCAAGGTCCCCTACAGGCCCGCAAAGGAGGCCGAGGTTCAGGTCCTGGATCCTCCTCCAAGCCTTCTCAGTGACGGGAAGGGGGCTGCCATCCCCGCTCCCGTCACGCCAGCTCTGGGTCCTCCCGTAGGGGGCCGGATTCGCCATTTTCTTTCTGCCTGGTCCGTTGTCACCATGGACAGGTGGGTTCTGGAAGTGGTCGGTCAGGGACTGCCTCTGGAATTTGAGTAGTACCCTCCAAGCCAAGCCCGCACCCCTCAAGAGGGAACGAGTTTCCGCTCCGACATAGCTCAGCTCCTCCTCAGGAAGGCAGTAGCTCCAGTGGCGGATCCTCTAGCAGACCCAGGCTTTTTATCCAGGTATTTTCTGGTGCCCAAACGGATGGGGGACTGGTGCCCCATTCTAGATCTGCAGGACCTGAATCAATATCTCAGGTCATGCACCTTTCAGATGGTCACTCTCCCAGATAATACCATCCTTTGAGGGGAAACGTGGTTATGTTTACTGGATCTGCAGGATGTGTTCTTTCACGCCCAGCCCATCCGTCCAATCAGCAGTTCCTTCGCTTCAGGGTCGAGAGGGACCCTGTCTGAAGTTCGAGCCGTGCCGTTCGACTGTCACTGGCCTGGTCTTCACCAAATGCATTGCAATGGTGGCGGCCCATTTCCTGCAACAAGGGATCAGAATTTACCTCTACCTCGATGACTGGCTCCTAGCAGGTTCCACCCAACAGGAGGTGGAGGAGGTCCAGGACCTGGCCCTCCAGACCTGCTCCCAACTAGGCCTCCTGATCAACGAGGCCAAGTTGGAACTCGTGCCTTCTCAGGTGATGGGTTTCATTGGGGCAGAGCTTGAGCTCTTATCAAGCCAGAGCTCGACCCCTGGTGGACAGTGTGGAGGCTGTCTCCTCCTTTGCCCAGTCATTTCTGGTTGGGCACTTGGCCTGCCCAGAACTTTCTGCACCTTCTGGGTTACATGGAGGTGTGCACTTTAGTGATCCATTGGCCCCGGTTGCACATGCGCCCCCTCCAATGGGAGCTGGCCACCAAGTGGACTCAGTGTCATGATCATTTCGACCAGCTTGTAACTGTAACCCAGATGATGTGGGATGCTCTCCAATGGTGGACCGCCCCAGGCCGGTTGCAGGAAGGGATCCTGTTTGTCCGCCCGAGCCGACGGTCGTCCTCACGACCGATGCCTCTCTCATGGGCTGGGAAGCCAACATGGGGGACGAAAGGGCCCACGAGCTCTGGACCCCCGATGCCACATCAACCTGTTGGAGCTCAGAGCACTCAGACTGGCACTGTCAACTTTCGCTTCTCAACTTCGGGGTCAAGTGGTTCAAGTCCAGACAGACAATACCACTACCATGTACTACCTCAATAAACAGGCGGCATGCACTCTGTTTGCTGTGCAGGAGGCGCTCTGCATCTAGACCCTCGTGAGGCGGTTGGAGGCAGATCTCTTAGCCCTGCCATGTGGGGAGCCTCGAACCATCTGATGGATGCCTCAGTCGCATAGGGCCAGACATCCCACGAGTGGTCTCTCCATCCAGAGGTAGCTTGCAGCCTGTTCTCCCTCTCCAGTGGAACCTCCAGCCCCAGACATTATGACTGGGATGGAGGGGAAGAGGATCCTGTGGATGTGGCTTTACCTCCCCCAAGTGGTTTTAACCCACCCCACCCCGGTCACTCCTTTGGATTTTTCCTGGGACTCTGATGTCTGAGAGCTGTCATCTACTTCTGTTCCCTTTGTCCTATTGGGCGATGTCTCCAGCTTCCTTGGTGTCCTGCGCTACGAGCTGGTTGCCAGCCAGGAACTGGGGCGCCCACCTGTTTATACATATGCATGACGTGACGCCACTGTGAGCAGCCCCATCGATGAGAGCTCTCTGCAGACAACCAAATATATGACCTGCTGCAAGAGATCCTTTTGAAGATCTACCATTATGGTAAGTATGAAACTGTACTATCTTACTTTGGGTAAGGCTCTTGCAGCAGGCCACACCGATAGGACTAAGCCACCAGGTGTCAGGACCACTTAGCTAGCAGTATACCACCAGGGACCATCCACTGCCATCAGTTAGCTAACGCCAGCCTAACTCTGTATAGGTGGTGGTCCCCACACCTTCCTCTGTTCTTTTCCTGCTGTCGACCTACACATGTCTGACCTTGGCGGATTGCCACAGCTACAGTCGACCGCTATTACTCTGCGCTTTGTAGATGTCGGGGCGTTACTTTAAATAAGTGCATCCACCTGCCAGTTTATTTTCCTGAGTATTCTAATCGGGGAGGCATTGTCTCGCATTTTGATGTTCATAGAATGTTGCAATATTATACGAACCCCACTAACTCTTTCAGGAAAACTGACCAGTTTGTTTCATTTGCCCTCAAGAGAGAGGTGCTCCTGTTTCAAACATTGTTTGTCTAAGTGGTTGGCGAAATTGCATTGATTATTGCTACCAAGAATACTAGTCTCCGGGGTGGTCAGGGGCTACAAGGGATATGGCTACTACCACGGTTTGCTTCAGAAATGTATCTTCATGGACATCTGTACAGCTGCTACCTGGCGTCTCTCCACAGCTCACCAAGCATTATGGTCCTGACAGTTTTGGCCTTGCAGTTCTTCGGGTCATCTGTCATGAGCTCTTAACTGCTTACTTGTCCTCCTCCCGTGGTGTCATCCTCAGGATACTTAGTTCTGTTTGGGACTTGGGCCTGCCGGTGGCCTGCTGCAAGATTCTTTCTCCAAGTAAGATAGTACAGTTATATAAGAACTTACTGTAACAGTAGATCTTCGTGAGGATCTCTTGAAGCAGGCCCTGCTTTCCTTCTCCTTGCTATTCTTTTTCTCTCGCACTGCTTCTGGTTTCTCTTGGCTCTTGGAGGTGGGACCTCCTCAGTTCTCCTTTTGTTACCTGTACGGGGTCTCTGGTGGGAGAACTGAGGTAGCTGTGGGGGACAGCCCACCTATAAAGGCTAGGCTGACAATGGTAGTGGGCAGTCCCCAATGGTAGATGGCTAACTTAGAAGTTTTTTGGGTGGTCCTGTCTCCTGGCAGCTTAGTCCTATCTGTGAGGCCTGCTGCAAGAGCTTCTCTCGAAGATCTACTGTTACGGTAAGTTCTTGCGTAACTGTATTTTCTTCCAGGGGATCCCTTGGTATGTTTGACCTCCTGCCCATCCTCCCCTCTCATAACCTGACTATTGACGCTTCTGAAGTCCTTATTACAGGCCAGATTCTTACTGAGGGACATATTTGGTGTGATGTATCACAGTTAAACATGTTGTTTCTAAGGACATGGATATGTGGTTCATCCACACTTATTGGCAGGTATCCTTGCCGCTTTAAATCTTGCCGGAAGGTCTTCAAGCTGGCTCCTCCCACCCACCGGGTGGTATAACTCTAGCTCCGCCCCGAGCGCCAGATCTTCCTTACCGCTTGGAAGCTCAGGTTCCCTCCCTTAGCGCTCTGCGTTTGAGACTAGTTCCTATTTCTTCCGTTTGTGAATTTGAAAGTTTTTTGCTAAGACTTCAGTCTTGATCCCTCGCGGCTGCGATGGACCGTCGACTCGGTTTTCGAGATGCCCCTGCAGTGAGAAGATGTCTCGGACGGATCCACACTCCACGTGTCTACTGTTTAGGCCTTGAGCACGACCCGCGGGACTGCGACTTGTGCTCTTCCTTTTCGGCCCCTCGTACCGAAGACGTGCTGCCCGTTGCATCTGGGGCCGTCCGAGAAGCGCTTCCCTCCGTGAAGCTCCAAGGAGGCCCGGTCGGCGTGTCCAAGGGCGGCGGCTCTCATGGATCAGCCGAGAAGATCGCCTCAAGAGGAGGCGGCGCGGGCCGTATCTTCCTCGGCCGCGGCATTTATCCCGCTCTCTCTGGGTTCTTCCTACACAGCTTCCTTTAAGGAGCTTTGTCTGTCCCTCTCCACTAGGGGAGAAGGGCCAACGTCTGCTGGACCTTTTTCTCGGTCCAAAAAGAGGGACAAAGGTAAATCCCTCCGTCGACGCTCTTGGGAGCGGGAAAGGTCCCTCTCCCCGAGTCGTCGACCGCTCGGCTTCGGCCACTGGTCTCACGGTGTCCCCGTCAGGTCAGTTGACTGAGACTCCGTCGGTCAGTCGAGATTTTCTCGATCCGTTGGACGGGTTGTCGCCTATAGAAGCCGAGACTCCCTCTCCCCGGTTCCCCGGGGAGTTGAGGATCCGTGGGCTTGCCTGTGCCTCCAGTTCCGGAGCCTCGGATGAACCTCCCAGCCAAGGGAGTGCCGTTCCGCCGACACTTCCTCGAAAAGCCGAGGCTCTCGGTCTCGTCTCGACCTCTTCACGGTCCAGCCGATCCCGCCGGCCATAGGCGGTCTCGGTCTCGCACCGCGGTGGTGCTGCTTCCTCGGCCCTCCTCCTCGGATTTAGGGAGTCATGGTTACGGGTTTGACGGCACGAGGACCTCATGTGGCAACAGCCCTCCTGATCGAATAAGCCGACACGCAGTCGCCTTCCCGCCATTATGGCTGTCACCGAGCGGCCGACACAACCCCGACTTACCCGAGGAGCCTGTACCCAGGCCGGTTGTTCGCCAAACCAGCTGCTCCACCGATTCCGTGGAACCTCCGCCCCACAGCCACTATTTGGGGCTCTCAACAGGATTCTCGGTCGGCCAAGGGTCTACCCCATAGGCTGTCTGTTACCCTCACTCCCGACCGACCTCGGCAGGTAGAGGGTGGCTCAGGCCAGAGGCAGCTCTTCGAGGACTCGTCCGAGTCCGAGGATAATTCCTCCTTTTTCCAAGCGACTAGACTTGGAGTCCTCAGGAGGACAGTCAATGGACGATAGCCCGTCGTCCTTCCTAGGACTGCTTCGGCTCATCTCGGAGTCCACCGGGATGAAGCTCGAACCCGTTTCCAAACGGGCCAGGTATCCCCTCACGGAGATTCTGGACCGAGGGGATTCTCCAACGGAGGCCTTTCCGGTGGCCGAGGCCATAGTGGGTCCGGCCTTGGAGCTTTGGTAGCGCCTGCTTCCTGTCCTGCGCCTCGGCCAGGATGGCTAGGAAGTATACGGTCCCTACCGGTTCCCTGTCCGTTGAGCACCCTCTGCTGAGGGTTGGTTACCGACAGCGTTTCAGCGCCGGCATCGCAGGGATGTGGACAAACCTCCCGACAAGGAATCCAAGAAATTGGATTATGTCGGGCTAAAGTCTATGCTATGGCCCTCTCTCGGCTTCATCAGGCCAGTTCGGCCGTCCTCATGGCACATTTGTCTCATGCCCTGTTGGGCTCCCTGGATGAGGTCATTCCTCATCTTCCCGCGGATCTGCAGACTACGGTCAAGCAGGTGCGGGACCAGGGCAGTGGCCAAACAGCAGCTCCAGACTGCTTTAGATATTGGGGACTCATGTGCCAGGTCGGTGGCGGCCGCAGTGGCTATGCGTCGACGGGCTTGGCTGAGGATATCCACCTTTACTTCGGATACCCAGCACAAGTTGGCTTGATGTTCCCTTTTGGGGACTGACCTCTTCGGCCCTGGGGTGGAAGGTCACCTGCAGAGGATCGAGAAGTCCAATGCTACCTTGGACTCGGTCTCTTCCGCTCAGAAGGACAAAGGCCGCAAACCTCAGCCTAAGCCCTTTCGTCCTTCTTCTGCCTGCCCAGCAGGCTCGGCCTTGGCATCCCAAACCTGCCCCAGCTTCCTCTAACAGGAGGCAGGGAGGAAAAGGCCCAGGAGGTCCCTCGGCCGGTCCCTCCTCCAAGCCTGCCCAGTGACGGGCTGAGGGGTGTCGCCCCCATCCCCGTCACCTTACCCCTGGTTCCCCCCGTGGGGGGACGGCTCCGACACTTCCTTTCCGCCTGGTCCGCTGTTACCACGGACAGGTGGGTACTGGAGGTGGTGGGAAAAGGCCTGCCTCTGGAATTCGAGCAGGCCCCACCCTTCAGAGCCGTCGCACCTCGGGGGGCCTCGGGGTCCGTAGCCTCACTGTCGGCTCATCGAGCCGACATCGCTCTCCTCTCCGAAAGGAGGTGATCAGGGTGGTGGCGGACCCCCCCCCTCAGACCCAGGGTTTGTGTCCAGGTACTTCCTGGTTCCGAAACGGACGGGGTGCTGGCGCCCCATTCTCGACCTACACGACCTAAACAAGTTCCTAAGGTCTCGAACCTTCAGGATGGTCACTCTGGCTCAGATAATACCATCCTTGGAACGCAGCGTGTGGTTCTGCTCTCTGACTTGGACTTGCAGGACGCTTTTTCACGTCCCCTATCCATCCGTCTCACCAGAGATTCCTTCGCCTCGAGCGGAAGGATCCCTTTTCGAGTTCCGAGCCATGCCCTTCGGCTTGTCTCCAGCTCCCAGGGTCTTCACCAAATGCATGGCAGTGGTGACAGCATTCCTGCAGCGCCGAGGGGTCCGGGTGTACCCTTACCTGGACGACTGGCTGATAGCAGCTCCCTCCAGGCAGGAGGTGGAGTGGTCCAGAGATCTGGCCCTCCAGGTCTGCTCTCAACTGGGCCTCCTTATCAACGAGGCCAAGTTGGAACTCGAGCCGAAGCAGGTGATTCTGTTCATCGGGGCGCAGCTCGACTCTCTTCGAGCCAGAGCGCGGCTCCCGGCGGACAGGGCCGAGGTTCTTTCCTCCTTTGCCCAATCATTTCTGGTTGGGCAATTGCGCCCTGCCCGGGACTTCCTGCGCCTCCTGGGTCTCATGGCGGCCTGCACCAGCGTGGTCCGTTGGGCCCGCTGGAACATGCGTCCCCTTCAATGGGGACTGGCCAGTCAGTGGTCACAACGCTGCGATCCTTTGGACCAGCTTGTGTCGGTGACACAGGGGATGTGGAACGCTCTCCAGTGGTGGATCGTTCCAGGTCATTTGCAGGAGGGCATCCCGTTCGTCCGCCCCGAGCCGACGGTCTCTCTATCGACCGATGCCTCTCTGATGGGTTGGGGTGCCCATCTGGGGGAACACCGGGCTCACGGCCTCTGGTCCCCGCGGGAGTCCCGATGCCACATCAACCTGCTGGAGCTCCGAGCGGTCCGCCTAGCTCTCACCGCCTTTGCTCCGTTCCTCCGGGGTCAAGTGGTCCGAGTCCAGACGGACAACACCACGACCATGTACTATCTAAACCGCCAGGGCGGGACGCGCTCCATGCTTCTATGCAAGGAAGCTCTCCGCATTTGGTCACTCGTGCGCAGCCTGGAGGCGGATCTCCTAGCCATTCATGTGGCAGGAGCCTCCAACACCCTGGCCGATGCCCTAAGCGGATGGGGCTGCATCCCACGAGTGGTCTCTCCTGCGGTAGTACAGCATCTGTTCTCCCATTGGGGCACACCTCAGGTGGACCTGTTTGCCTCAGGAGAGGCATGCTGGAGTCTGTTCCATGCCCGCCCCCTCAGCAGGGGCTCGCTGCAGGGGATGCCTTCTCGAGGCAGTGGACCCCGGGCCTCTTCTACTTTTCCCCATTTCCCTTGATCCACAAGGTGCTTCTCAAGGCGAGGGAGGGACAAGGCGCGGGTGATTCTGATAGCCCAGACTGGCCTCGCCAGTTCTGGTACCCAGATCTCCTCAGTCTCAGCTCCAGGACTCGGCAGCTTCCAGCTCGCCGGACCTGCTCTCAGTCAATCAGGGAAGGCGTTCCATCCGGACCTTCAATCCCTGCACTGACGGCCTGGTTCCTGAGCGGCTAGAGTTCCAGGCTTGGGTCTTTCCGACGAGGTCCTCAATGTAGTTGAGGCGTCCCGTAAGAGTCGACCAGAAAGTGCTATGCCTCAAATGGAGAAGGTTTTCCATTTGGTGTCAGGGCAAGGGCTTGACCCTTCCTCCTGTTCCTTGGCAAGCATCTTGGACTATTTATGGTCCCTTTCTAATCAAGGGCTTAGGTAGGCGACCCTAAGGGTGCACCTGGCAGCCATCTCTCTTGCAGGCGCGGGCGGGAAGCAGTCGTTAGCGCAGGGAGAAGGTGGTCTGGCGCTTTTCAAAGGCCTTGATCACATTTCCCCTCGGTGCGAGAACCTCCACCTCCGTGGGATCTACTGCTGGTACTGGCAAAGCTCCATGGGCAAGCCATTCGAACCTATGCAGGTGTGCTCTCTCTCACCTGTCGTGGAAGACCGCCTTCTTGGTGGCTATCGTCAGCCAGAAGGATGGGAGAGCTCCAGGCGCTTTCCATCGAGTCTCCTTACCTGGTCTTCCACAGGGACAGGTTGTCCCTGCGCCCCCACCGAAATTCCTTCCGAAGGTGGCCGGAGTTTCACCTTAACCAGGTGTGACTCTGCCGGTGTTCTACCCAATCACACCTCGGAGGCCGAATATAGGCTCCATACTCTGGACCCTAGAAGGCGCCGCCTATTACAAAGAGCGCACGGCTGAAATTGGGAGAGGTTCGCCAGCTGTTGTCACCCTCGCTTGACCCGCATCTGGCAGACCTGCAGCCAAGCGGACGTTAAGCAGGTGGGTCACCTCCTGCATAGATCTCTGCTATAAGTTGGCATGGAGCCTCCAGAGGATAAGAGCTCATTCTGACCGCCATACTGCTGCAACGGTGGCTGCTTCCAGGACGTTCCTATCCAGGAAATCTGCAGGGCTGCTACCTGGAAGTCGGCACACACCTTCATTACCCATTACCACATCGACCTTGAGTCACGCCGGGATGCTGGTTTTGGGGCCTCGGTTCTCCAGTCTCTCTTTCCCAAGTAAGTATTGAGGGTGTGCGTCTTGCCTCCCTCCTCCCGAGGAGAACTGCTAGGGTCTGCCAATAAGTGTGGATGAACAACATATCCATGTCCTAAAATACAGGTTACTCACCTGTAACAGGAGTTCTAGGAATGGTATATGTTGTTCATCCACACGACTCCACCCGACCTCCCGGCTTCGACGCACAACCTGAGCTTCCAGCGGGCCAGATCTGGCGCATGGGGCGGAGCCGAGTTATACCACCCGGTGGGTGGAGGAGCCAGCTTGAAGACCTTCCGCAAGATTTAAAGCGCAAGGATACCTGCCAATAAGTGTGATGAACAACATATACCATTCCTAGAACTCCTGTTACAGGTGAGTAACCTGTATATATAGTTTGCCTTTAGGCGGTTCATTTTTTTCCTTTTGTTTCTTTTTCCCAATTTTTTTTCTACTAGTATGGAATAGGGTTAGGGCTTGGGGCCTTTTGCCCCATAGGCATCAAAATGGATCTAACTCACTAGCAGCAACACCTACAGGCAGCAGTCTTTAACCGCTTTTTTTGATTGGCTAATGGCCAGCCATCATAGCCATAAGCACCACCTCCTGGGCAGCTGTACCCAGCTGGCAGTACTGCTATAGTCAAGCATAATGTAACCATTTCCATAATCCCATGGAAGAAACAGTATTACTATGGTAAGTAATTTTTTCTCCCTGCCACCCGACAAGGAGTCGCATCAGTTGGACCTTCTGGGCAAGCAGACGTTCGCCTCTGCCATCCTGATGATCTGCACCCTCAGTTATTTGGCACACATGCTCCACTACCAAAATGCTCTGTGGGATCAGAGACACCGTCCAATCCTTGCCACACCCTGCCAAGCAGTATACCCTGGCCTCCCTTAAGGCAGCCTCTGACATTGGTATCTATTTGCTCCATGTGGCCTGTGACGCAGAGGATGCTTTTGCCCTGGCGGCTGACATATGTCTGTGCCGGCACTCATGGCTCTATGAGTCTGGTTTGCCCAAGACGACCAACTGTCCATCATAATTGCCCGCTTAGAGGGTCAAGTTGTTTGGCGGAGATATCAAAGATATCCTCTCCAGCCTCCAGATGTCTGGATGCACCTTGAGGTCTGTCCATTCCATGTGTCACACACAGGCTAAGTATGGGCAACTGGCGCCATTTCATCAGGCTATCTGTAGACAAGCCCGCTTACCAGCCAAGCCTGGGAAAGCAAAGACCATCGGCATCTGCCCTATTCACCCCTACCACTCCGCCAGTATTTATTTTATTTATTGTGAGCTCAGATTCATACCTTTGAGAAACAGCTCTTTACTCCTCTCTCAATGCGTATATATATTTTGACGGGGGGGGGGAGGGGTCCATTTAAGAACCCATGAAACTGAAACCTGCCAATTGTATGTATTCCTGTTCTGTATTACCTATGTATAATTTTTTAGCCGTTTATTTTATCTTTGTGTCTTTCTGACGTGGAGCCTTTGCAGAGGAGTCTTTGACTCAAAGGATTGTAATTCCAATTTCTCTTTGATAAAAATAAAAACACAGGTTCCGTGTCAGACAAGTACAGTGCAAACAACATTACAGGTACAGTACATACAGGCAAGTTATTGTTGCAGGTAGATTATACATGTTGTTTCCAAATAGCAAAATACAGAGAATAACAAAATGGTTATGTAGCACATCTCAGGTGGGTAATGGAATACCCTTATCTGATAGAACAGGGGGACAGACAGGTGTGTACCAGAGGAGGTAGAGGATGAAGTGAACCGAACTGGCCGATGAACAGGTGGGAGAAGGTGGCAAGTAGGGAGGGAAGAGGAGGGGTGGGAAGTAGCATGGCAGGGGATCTAAGTGCTAGATGTGGCCTACAAGGTCAGATGATAGCAGGGGATACAGGCTAAGTGCAGCTAGACAGACCACCATTGAGGACTTAACGGTAGCAGTCACAAGTGGATCTTGTAAGAAGTTGAGAATGTTGTTTGCACTTGAAGGGGCCTATTGTGGTGGTAGAACTTTTTTTCGGGGTGAAGTGAGTCAATCCACAGTGGAGCTCAATGGGCAAAGGCACGTTGTGCTAGGGCCATGTGGCACCTAGGGACCTTGAAAACTTGATTGTCAGAGCTTCTTGTGTTTCGAGTGGACTGATGTGTACTGAGAAGATTTGTGACTCCAGCGGGCGACATACCAGGACAGATCTCAACTATTAAGCAAGTTTGGTAGCAGATTTTGTCCTTTAGTTGAAGGCAGTTTGCTTGAGCGTAGAGATCACAGGTGTGTGTGTTAGACACACAGCACCTGTGAGAAGTTGACAAGCCTTGTTTAAGGCCGTCGAGATGCTGTGAAGGGTTGTGTCATTGTCTGCCCATAGATGACCAGGCCGTAGTCACTAAGGGCAAATATTGAACTGTGTATTGCCATGCTTAGGGCATCAGGTGTAAGGCAGTGTTTATGCGATTGAGCATACCTATTCTCACATTAATCACTTTAGCAGTATTGGCAATGTAGTGTGGCATAAGACAGTTTTGGGTCGGTAGTAATTCCCAGGTATTTGAAATGCTGTACAAGATCGAGGAAGGGGCCCTTGTTGTTCTCAGTGGATAGTGGGAAAGTTTTATGTCTGCTTTGTGAACTGGCGAACAACATGGACTTAGTGTTTTTGTAGTTTCACTAACTTGTGTTGCTCAAACCATTTTTCTCCTGATGTAAAATTTTGTTGCAGGGACAACTCCAGATGTTTGGGTTAAGGGCTACTGGTAAAAATGACTGCATCGTCAGCGTACAGGAGTCTGGGAGTTTAATGAATACTGAAGAGAAGTGGGCCAAGGATGGACCCTTGTGGAACACCTGAGTGGACTGGTCTCTGATCTGAGAGGATGTCTCCGATCTTAACTTGTTGCAACCTGTTACTTAAGATAGCTGCAACCCAACGATAGTAAGCTGATCGAGAAGTGCATGGTGCACAGTGTCAAAGGCCTTGGATAAGTCTGTGAAGGTAGCCCCTACCAGTTTTCCTTGGTTGAGAGCATGATGGATAAAACCAGTGAACTCCAGAAGGGCAGCGACAGTACTGTGTGCTTTCCTAAATCCGTGCTGCTGGTTGCTAGGAGATTGTAGTGGTCCAGGTACTCAGCCAGTTGGCCCGCCACTATTCTTTCAGGTGCCCTGGAGAGTAGAGGGAGGATGGAGATGGGTCTGTAGTTACTGTGCAGTGTCCGTTCTCTCCATTGTTGTGCACAGCGGTTACATTTGCCGACTTCCACTTTTGAGGGAATTGTGAGTGGCACAGGGATAAGTTGATTATCTTGGTCAAGGGTTACATCCAAGGTTAGGTGTATGAGTTTTAGGTCCAGGGAGTCCCCACTATATCTAGACTTCCCTAGGACTTTTTCCAGGTAATTTCTGGCTTCTCCTTTTGAAACTGTCCTGAAATAGAACAGTGGATGCCCAGGGGTATTCAGGCAGTTTGGGAGGAGGGGTCAAGAAGACAGATGGGGAGGACGCTGCTGGCTGCTCAGGTCAGTAAATGCATTGTTAAAGGCATTAGCTATGAGTTGAGGATCCAGTGTTGGTGTGCCTTCGATGGTGAGCAACTGAAGAAGCCGATTATTTTTAGGGTCTTTCCAGTGATGTCTTGGAGGTTGGACCAGAATGACGTGCAGTCCTTTTCATGTTCTGGCTAGAGCGTCTTTGTAGTGTGAGTTGTTTGCATACTGTATTGCTCTGGTGCATTCATTTCTTGCTTTCCTATAGCTCTGTATATTGGTTTGGGTCCCATGGGCTCGTAAGAGCTCTGAGGTGGTCCCAGAGCCCGGCTCTGACCGCCCTCCTTCCTGACTGCTTGCCGGACCACTTTTTCTAGGTGGTCATAAGGGGTTGCTTCTCCCTCCATCTGGACAGGTGGTGGGAGATAACATAAGACAGGTACTGCAGCTCATAGAGCACTGCCACTCCCTGGAACTTCTGGAGTGGCTTGAGGACAACCATCCCCAAAGTTCTGTCCTCATACCCTCCTGATCACGTTCTTCTGAACTGGGAATAGAGCCATGCCTTGCTTCGTAAAAGGGCCATAGAACCTGTTCCACATTCCCAGCAAAGAAAGGGGTTTTACTCCCATTTCATCCTGGTACCCAAACGTAGGAGGGACCTCAGGCCCATTCTGGACCTCAGCGAACTGAACTCTGTCAGTCTAGCACAGGCAGTTCAGAATGGTCACCCTAAAGGGTTTGCTGCCGATACACCAGAGGGACTGGATTTGTTCTCTCAGACATGCAGGATGCCCATCTGTATATCAGGTATGTGCTTTCTACAGGGGCTTCCTCGGATTTCATTTTCAGGGTGTCCATTTCCAGTTAAGGGCTCTGCCGTTTGGCTTACCTTCAGTCCACCCCCCACCTCCCCAGGTGTTCAAGTGCTTTGCAGTGGTGGCAGCTACCCTCCGATGGCAAGGATTCTGTGTTTCCTTGCCTCGATGACTGGCAGCTAGCAGCGCCATCCGGGGAGCGTCTGCTTGAAACACTGACTCATACCTGCTGCCTATTCTAGGATTTGGGGTCACGATTAACCTGTTCAAGTAGTTTCTGCCCCCCCAGTGACTTCTTTACATTGGGGTGGTGTTGAATACGGCTCAAGGGATGGCCTTTCATCCCAAGAAAGGGAAGAGTGCCTGATGGATCAAGCCAGTCAGCTCTATTCCTGCAGTCTCGTCCCAGCACAGGTCTTTCTGTGCCTCCTGGGACTCATGGCTGTAGCCATCACTACGGTCCCCTTAGCCAGGCTCCATATGAGGATTCTAAGTGGACGCTGCAGGTCCAGTGGGAACAGCGTATGGATGACCTGGAGCAGCCTGTCCTGGTCTCCGATCCAGTAAAGAAGGTACTATTGTGGTGGCTAAAGCCCTGCAACCTCCTCAGAGGGGTGCCATTCTTCATTCCACCCAGATAGCAGATCCTCACAACAAATGCCTCAGGTCTCTGCTGGGGCTCTCCTGGTGTCCACCAGACCAAGGGATATGGTCCTTGTGGAAGCAGCACTCTACATAAACGTCTTGAGATGTGAGCAGTTCTGTATGCCTTGCAGACCTTCCAGACTGCTCTTCCTGGGCCTACTGCTGATTCAGACAATTCCAGTGTGGTTCATTACATCAACAAACAGGGAGGGACTCATTCTTACCCTCTGTATCAGGAAGTGATGAGGGTCTGGTATTGGGCCATAGATCACGCCTGGACTCTCTGCTGTCCATGTTGCCGGTGACCAAAACATCTTGGTGGACAGCCTACAGGTCAGTCACAGGCTTATGAGTGGAACCCAGACCTGTTGGTGGAAGATCTGTTCAACCAGTGGGATCGCCCAGAGTTGGACCTTGAGTCGCCACTCAATGTAAACTGGCGCTTTCTGCCCGCCGCCCAGGACCCAGAGTTTTCTGGCAAGACGTGTTGTCCCTCTTGGAAAGGGATATTCCTGTATGTCTTCCTGCCTTTCTACTCCTTCAGAGGGTTGTGATCAAACTTTGGATGGAAGGGACATTCGTGATCCTGATCACTCTTTCTGGCCTTATCGGATCTGGTTCCCCTTGCTCCAGCAGCTGACAATGGAACCTCCAGTGCCCCTGCCCTTATACACAAGCTTGCTCTTCCAGGAGCAGGGCACACTGGTTCATCCGAATCTCAGATCTCTCCATCTTCATTTTCATGCTTGGCTCCTGAGGACGTAACCATTGCGAGGTTAGGGTGTCCTCTAAGGTAGCAGAGGTTTTGGTGGAGGCTAGGGAATCATCCACCAGGGCCACCTGTTTCTACGAGGTAGAAATTGCTATGTAGCTGCTTCGCACTACCTAGACCCCTTCACCTGTCCAGTGAACCAGATCTTGGAGTACTTGTTCTCCCTCTTAGACTCCGGTCTGAAGTACTCCTCCATCAAGGTACATCTCTCGGCCATCTTTGCTTACTATGTACTTGTCGCTGACCGCACTGTGGCTCATCTTGGTGTCTCCCGCATGTTTTTCAGAGGCATCCTGCACTTGAAGCCACCAATCTGGAATCCTGTCGCGGCCTGGGATTAAAATTTGTGTTACAGAAACTCTGGCTCTGTTTGAACTGTCCTAGAGTTGCAGCTATATTTTCTGTCATGGAAATCGTTATTTTTAGTTGCTATTACTTTTGCACTGCTTGAAGAATTTCTGAGCTTCAGGTGCTCGTGTGAACAGCCGTATTTGATTTTCCACAAAGACATGTTGTCTCTACGCACCAGTCCTAAGTTTCTTCCTAAGGTGGTGTCTGAATTTACTTTGAGTCAATCCCTCTATCTGCCTGTTTATTCTCCAGAGCGTGCCAATCTAGGGGTAGCATTGCGCCATACTTTGGATATGCATAGAATTTCGGGGGTACTGTACACACCAGACAGAGGACTGTAGGACGTGCTTCCAATTGTTGTTTCTTTGCCCTTGGAAAGAGGGTGTTCTGGTTTCAGTGTTTAACCAAATGGTTAGCCAATTATATTGTTTTCGTTATAGGACGACAGTAAGGAACTTAGTGTGGTTCGTGTCATTCAGCCAGAGGCATGGCTACTTCCGTGGCATGCTTCAGAAATGTTTCTGCTGCAGAGATTTATGCAACTGCTACTTGGAGCACTGTCCATACCTTTACTAAACACCTACAGTCTGGACATCGCCTCTGCGTGAGGGGCCACTCAGCCTGGCTGTTTTACTGGGCCTTCACACTTAGGTCCTTAGGGCCAACTGCCTGTACTGTTTTGTCAGTTTTTGCCAGAACTGCTTGGGACTGGTCTTACCGGTGTGGCCTGCTGCAAGAGATGCCCTCTATGATAGTACAGCTACCTAAGAACTTACCGTAACAGTAGATCTTCGAGAGGATCTCTTGCAGCAGACCATGCTTTCCCTCCCTTCTTCCCCCTTTTTTCCTCTTTTGTGGCCTTCGGGCCTTCTGCTTTTTTTCTTGTCTGCTCTAAGGATACCGTGGCTTCTTCCTCGGTTCCCCTAGTGGGCTCTTGCTTATGGTCTCTCGAAGCAGAGAACAGTGGAGGGCAAGGTGGCCGCCAAATTTACAGGGCTGGTCGGGATGTCAGAGAGTGACGCTGGGGTTGTGGCAACCTCTGGTAGACTGCTAGCTAGAAAGTTTCTGTGAGGTCCTAGTGCCTGGTGGCTTAGTCCTTAGTGGGTTAGCTGTCACAAGTAGTGTGGCGTACTGCAAGAGATCTTCTGTTACGGTAAGTTCTTGCATAACCATACTTGTAGTAAAACGCATGGTGGCATGGCAGCAGCACAGGGTTCTGCCACATAAGATACTGGAATCCCACACTGGGGCCAGCTGAGGGGGCTTGCTACATCGTGGAAGTAAAACCAAACGCATAACTGCTGCGAAAGGGAAGGCATGAGCTGTCTTGTGTTAGTACACCTCCTGCTGACCAAACACATGCTATTTATTTATTTGGTTTTTTGTTTACTGGGTAGGATGCACTAGGCAGACATTTGCCTATTTTTGAGCACAACCCGAGAGAATATAAATTAGTAGACTGTCGTAGTGCAGACATTGATAACACTTTGTGTAAAGGAGCTTCTGATTGGCCTTACATTCCATTAGGGTTGTATTGTTATTAAATATATATGCAGTATGGGGAATTGGGACAGTTACCACACAGCTCATAATTCTGGCCCACCTTTCTTCTCTACTGGGACAACCTCAACTGTTATAATGGTCTTAAACTGTTGTTTTATAAACCTGGGTTACATTGAACAATATGACCTATATATTTTTTCTTACTCTTACTTTTAATACCCTGTGGGTCAGAGGCAACATAGATAAATATCGGAAATTAACCTTGAATATGTAGAGTCTAATTAAATTCTAAGCAGGGTACAACTCTGTTCTAAGCTGTATTAACCTTGAGTAAATATTTTAACCCTAGGTATTCTTCTATATTCTTAACTCTCCAGTCAGCCTCCAAGCAGAGCTGCCAGTAGAAAATTGAAATATATGCTAATGATAGAACTCATTATCGGCTCATGCCACATATTCAAACTACTGCCCTCATCAGCTGCAGTGTTCCATCAACGTATCGGATTTCTTTCTCTGCCTTACCATTAGTGTTATTTTAGTGCTGTTTTAGTTTATTTTCTCGGTTTCTCACAGTTCAGAATAACTGTTGTGGAACCAGTTCTTAGTACCCTTTTCCGGAGCTTTATTTACTGTCTCCGGTATTTATTTTAGCTTATTTGAGTTTTTTACTTTAACAAATTATTATATTTTGTGACAACTAACCAGGTTCGATTTCTGCGGTTCCCAGTTCGGTGTCAGAACTTTCATTGGTTCCTGAACTGACCACATTTAAAAAAAAAAAAAAAAAAAAGTCTCTATTTGCGGTTCTTTTTTTCTTCTTCGATTGGGCAATGGCAGAAAAAACAAAGAAAAAGACTGGACCCCCAGGGTTTAAAACTGCATTAAATGTGGGGATATTTTGCAAAGGCAGACAAGCACAAATTATGTGTAGTCTGCCAGGAATTGCCTGCTTTTCGGCAGATTGTGATATCTGCAAGTCATTCCCTCATAAAACAGTTGAAAAGAGAATGGAAAGACTCCAAAGAAAATTGGGGAAGGGTGCTGTGTTGAAGAAGGGTGCCGTGGTTCTGACCAACACACCCACTAAACCTGCGGGTGAAACTGCTGTCTTCTTTGAGCACCCCTTACAAGGGTGAAACAACTACTGGAAAAGGATGGGTGATCCAGCTGACTCTCCTGTTCCCACCAAAAAATAATAAAACAAAGCACATTGAACCCCTGGCTGATAAACCAAAAAGGTGTCATCTGTGCCTCATAGCCTGTCATCATTGGAGGAGATTTCCCAGGCCATGAAGGTCATATAGGCTTTGCAGGACTTTATACCTACTCCAGCCCTCCCAGCACTGGTTCAAATCCTGCTTGTCCCTTCCTTGACCCAAACCCATCTCAGAGACTATGGAGTTTGAGGAGATGATTTACTTGAAATGGATGAAGGTGAGCCTATTGAGCTTGAGATCGCACCAGAGCAGGAATTTGGTTCTTCTCCTAGACCAGAGGATTTTTCTTTTCATTTTTCCTTTGTAAGGAAAATAGTGGATGCCCTTGATCTGGCTAGCACAGAGGTCATAGAGGATGAGGAAGAGGCAGACTATATGAAGATGATGGGGCTAACTTCCACAAAGAAAATGTTACTCCCTATAAACACGTCTTTAAAAAAGACTTGTTTAAGATCCTGCAGACTCCAAATTCTGTCCCACTTCTGGACAAGAAGGTGGATAAAAAGTACCAGCTGGACAGATGAGGGGTTGAATTCCTCTTTTCTCACTCTGACCTCGCGATAGTTCAGCAAGCAGCCTATGAGAAGGCGAAGGTGCCTTTAGCATCTCACCCACCTGAGAAGGACTCTCGCAAAATAGACAGCATGGCAAAAGAGGATACCTAGCTGCTTCCTAAGACAAGCTAACTATCGCTTACTCAGCACAGTATCAAAATCCTGGCAGTCTGTGTTGGCCATGGCAGAGAAGGCTTCTCTCTCTGATTAGGCTGGGACAGCTAGATTTAGGTGGAAGCAGCCAAGTATCAATTTCAAATGGCAGAAGATGCCAGTGACAGTGCTGCCAGATGGATGGCTCTTACCGCAGCCCTTAGGAGGTTGCCATGGCTCAGGGCTACCAGTTTGATACAGGATATCCAGACCATAGGCTGTAGATTTCCCTGTAGAGGATCATTCATTATTTGGCCAACAGAGTGAAGCATACATGAAGAAGGTGGATGAATATAAGGCCACCTGTAAAAGCAGTTCCTCAAAGGAGAGGCCTGCTTCCTCTTATAGGCCTTACGGAAGAGGAGGCAGAGGAAGGACAGCCTATAGTAGGCCCTTTTTTTCAGGCACAGGCTGTCCCCCAGTATCAGCAGAACCCACAGCAGACTGGGTATTTCAGGGGCAGAGGTAGAAGGGGCTCTAGTAGAGGTTCCCAGACTACCCAAGCTCAGCCCCAAGCAAAACACCCCTGACTTAATGATCAAGGCTGCCTCCCCATTACCAGTAAGGGGCTCACTATTTCCAGGCTTTTCAGTCCATCACCACAGACAAGTGGGTCCTAGAGGTAGTGAATCAGGGCTTGTCCCTGAGTTTCAAGTCTTTCCCTCCTTTGAGAACAAGGGTGTTCAAACCAGCTTCCCTTCTGGAGAAGAAACTCTGGGAGAAGGAGGTTCAAAGCCTCTTCCAGTTCAAAGCAGTGGAGTGTGTCCCACTTCAGCAGAAGGGAAGAGGTTTCTATTCAAGATACTTCCTTACCAAAAAGAAAAATGGGGATTGGCGGGCTATTCTACACCTCAGACTACTGAACAGGCACTTAATACAGCCAAAGTTCAGAATGGTCACACTGGTAGTGATTTTGCCAGTAATCCAGCAGGGAGATTGGCTAGCATTTCTGGATCTAAAATATGCCTTTCACATCCCAGTAAGAGAATCTCTCAGGAAGTACCTCAGATTCAGACTTCCATCAGGACACTACCAATTCTCAGCTCTACCTTTCGGTCTCACTTCAACACTAAGGGTGTTTACAAAATGCCTGGCAGTGGTGATAGCATACATAAGAAGGTTAGGTATATTAGTCTTCCCTTATCTCGACGACTAGCTGGTGGTGGGGAGTTCATCACAGCAGGTACAAGACCATTTAAAAGTACCACTAAACTTGTTACATTCTCTGGGATTCCTGGTGAATCAGGAGAAATCCATTCTCACTCCAGTAGAAGTCCTGCATTTCATAGGAGCAGAACTGAACACAGTAAAGGGAAGAACATTCCTCCCTCAGGACAAGGGTGCAAAGCATTCTGCAGATAGTTGCTTCATTCAAGCTGAACGAGCCATGGTCAGCAAGACAGTTTCTGCAACTTCTGGGACATATGGCTGCAGCAACAGGCACAGTCTTGGAAAGCCAGGTTCCAAATGAGAGACGTACAGTTTCATCTCTGGGCACACTGGTGCCAAAGAAGACAATTTGACAAAACCAGTTCCAGTAACAAAAACTTTGCTGCAGGCCCTCCAGTGGTGAAAGGAAGCAGACAACCTCTGGGAGGGAGTACCTTTCCAAAGGGAAACCCATCTGTCATTCTTGCAACAGATGCCTCTCTCTTAGGGTGGGGTGCTCACTTAGGGGAACACACCACTCATGGAACCTGGTCCATCACATAGTCACTCCTGCATATAAATCTGGAGCTAAGGGCAGTGTTTCTGGCCCTGAAAGCATTTTCCCATCTGGTACAAGAGAAAGTGGTGCAAGTCAGGACAGACAACACCACAGCAGTGTACTATATAAACAAGCAAGGGGGGACAAGGTCAGACCCCCTATGCACAGAGGCAGTGAAATTCTGGAGTTTGGGTTACTCACTGAAGGCCTCATTACAGGCCATTCAAGTGCCAGGAAAGGACAACACCCTAGCAGATGCCCTGAACAGAATCAATCGGCCACATCACGAGTGGTCCATCAACAGGCAAGTGATGGACTCTGTGTTCAGGAGATGGAACACACCAGAGGTGGATCTCTTCGCATCCCAAGAGAATCATCATCTGCCCCTCTTTTGCTGCAGACCACCAGCCAAGGGAACAATCCCACTGGATGCTCTGGCTCTGGACTGGTCAGGGAGAAGGCTGTATGCTTTTCCTCCCTTTTCTCTCATTTTCAGAGTCCTGATGAAACTCTGGTCACAACCTGAATCAGTGATACTGATAGCATCAGACTGGGCCAGGCAGCCATGGTACCCTATACTACTCTCCATGTCTGTAGCCAAACCAATACATTTACCCAGGAGGCACATCTGTTGACCTCTCACCAGGGCAAGATTCTGTACCTGAATCTCCGACTCTGACTCAAGGCCATGGCTCTTGAGTACTTGAATATGCAAACTTAAATCTTCTTAGCGCTCTGGATATCCTGAAGGGATATAGAAAGTTTTGACTAAGAAAACCTACGCCTAAAATGGAAGAGGTTTTCTATTTGGTGTGGATCCAAAGAGATTTCTCCTACTCTAGTGGAGATTCCAGCTGTCCGGGATTACTTCACTTACCTCCACTCTCAGGGGTTGAAACGTACATCCCTGAAAGTGCATCTAGCATCAATTTCTGCCTACATTTCTGCTGGGAGAGGTATCTCCCTGGCATCCAATTCCATTTTCAAAAAGGTCTTTAAAGGGCTGTGCCATTTGCACCCACCTATTAGGGAACCAGTACCAGTATGGGACCAGAACATGAGCATTGCCCAGCTTATGAAACCTCCTTTGAGCCTTTGTCTCGGCACATTTAAAATATGTTACCTGGAAAACTGTCTTTCTGGTTGCAATTAGTTCAGCTAGAAGAATTAGTGAGCTTCAAGCCCTGTCTGTAGAGAAGGGACTATCTTTCCTTTCATAACAACAGTGATGCTGAGAACCAGTAGGAAATTCCTCCCCAAGGTTGTTTCTGATTTTCACCTAAACAAGTCTATTACATTACCAGTTTTCTTCACTGAACATACTAGTTCAGGTGAGCGCAGACTCCATAGTCTAGATGTCAAAAGGGCATTAAGTTACTATGTGACCCACACCAGAGATCATAGACATAACAAACAGCAGCTGTTACTTACCTGTGGGGATGTAGGTAAGGGCATCCCAGCTTTTCAGAGGTCAGTCTTTCCTGGATAGTCCGATGTATTTAGTTTTGTTATTCGAAACTTGGCAAGGAACCCCCAGCATTCAACTAGGAGCACAGCTGCTACTATAGCAGCATCCAGAGATATCCTTTAGTGGAAATCTGTAAAGCAGCTACCTGGAGGGCAGTGCACATTTGCTAAGCACTATAGTTTGGACACAGTCCAGAAGTAATGCCAGGTGTGTACGCAGTCCTGCAGAGCTTCTTTCCTAAGTAGGTTCTATGCCCACCTCCAAAGGTACTGCTTTGAAGTCTGCAGAGAGTTAGGTGTATAGAAGAATATCTGGGGTTAGAAGAAAAAATTACCATAGTATTCTTGTTTCTTCCAGGGTATTTTTCTGTATTCATAACTCTCCCCCCTGCCTCCCTTCCAGAACCAGAGCCTCTGCACTCATAACTGAGTGTTTTATTGTAAAGTCCCAAACACTGGCATGCATAGTTTTTAGCCCTAGTGGGGAATATTTAATTCCTTTCTTTTTCCAGGTGATTCTGGCATTCGGGGGGGGGGGGGGTTAATATTGCAGTAATATTAAGGGTGATCTTCCCTTGTCAATCTTCACCACTCATTACTGCTTGGGTAGTGCCGGAGGTGCGCACCCACTACGGGAGATTTTTTTTTTGAGACGGCGCCGCCCCGGAGAGGGACGCACTGTGTCATGTGTGAGGGGCGGCCATTAGGTGCCGCAGACTCCTCCTCCATCTCAGTTCTGTTTCTCCCACCGTCGAGGCTGCACTTGCTCTGCATGCAAGATTTACAGCTGCGTCAGAGGCCTACTTGCAGCTGCATCTTCCGCTTTCTGATCATCCAGACCGCCATTGAAGTGGTTAGCCGTAAGACCATTCTGTTTTTTCTACTGCGCGGGATCTTTTGCTGTGTTTTTGTGTTTATTTCTCATCATGTCAGGTTAGGAGCCAAGCGTGCATCGAAGGCAGGCTGTGCCCCTATGCGACGGTGCTCCTGTGGCCGGCATTTTTCCGTCACGGACCGGCATGATGTTTGCCTTCACCGCCTGGGACCCAACCATGATATGGATGCGTGCGACGCCTGTTTCTCAATGGACTGTCTCATCCTAGAAGTCCGCACGTTCAAGATCGGCAAGGCTCCGTTGACTTTCAGAGGACAGCGTCGCTCCAGGGATTCCCAGGTAAGATCTCTAGACCCTTCCTCCGGGTCCCCTCCCAGGCCTGTACGGTCTGGAGAGGAGGAGGCCTCCTCATCTTCTACTCTTGCTGAGGAGGAGGCCTCTTTCGTGGTGTCGGAGGAGCACCATGGTCCCTCCCGGGCGCGTGGAAGACGCTGCCTCGGCAGTCACCCTTCAGAGGTGCAGGCTCCTCCAGTGTCGAGGCTCAGGTCTGCTGGGCCCGGCATTGGTGGACCCTCGATGCTGCCTTCGGCGCCTCTTTGGATCTCGGTGCTTTTTGCGTTGCCGGTGATCAGGGCGGCGCCGTGTTGGCTCTTGGTGCTGCCCGTTGCTCCATGGGCCCGGTCGGCTCTCCTAGTGGCGCCGAGTCGGGTCCTGGCGCCGAGGGCGGTGCCTCGGGTCTGACCGGTGCCATTGGGGAATCAGGGCCGGGTTTGGGCGATACGGGTGGTCCGAGATTGTCCGGTGCTGCTGCTGGCATTGGCGCCATTCGCAGTGCAGTTTCTCTGGAGACTCCTGGGGTGGCCAGTATTGAGGTCCAACTGGTCTACTCTTCAGAGGAGGATGATTCGGATGTGGATCCGTCCTGGCACCGTGACTCTTCGGAGTCAGGGTCTCCAGTGAGACGAGGTGCTAGGTGGCTCAGCATGCCTATTCCTCTGTCTCCTCTGCTGTCCTCTCCTGAGGCCTCCCAGGCTGGGGGTGGTCTGGGGTCCCTGGAGGGGGATGGCGTGGAGGTGGGGGAAGGGGCTCATCCTCCTGAGGGTTTGTGACAGCTGTCCATCCCGGTGCTGCTGCTGCACCTGCTCGGGTGGGGTCTCGCTGGGGTAGAGGAGGCGTTCTCAGAGTCGGGGGTTGAGGCGCCTGGTCTTCACCTGCCACCCCTCGGGTGCTGGTAGAGCGTGCGCTGGGCCCAGTCTTTCCCTCTTGGGCTCCAGGGACACCCTGGTGCGCATTGTGGCTACCCTTCTGGACCCATGCAGCCCCATGTTCGTCACAGGGGAGGATCCCCTACTAGGCTCTTCCAGGCTTCGCATCCCCAGGGTTCTGTTCTGCGACCTGGTTTGTTGTCCGGGATCCCGCCAGCTCGGGCTCCATTTTCTGGATTTCAGAGCCTCAGCAGAGGACAGTTACCTCATCGTAGGTGTCTCTCTCCCATTCCTCTGCAGCCGCCCCAGGCCATGTTGGTCCTACGGGCCTGTTATCCTGGGAGACGTTCAGTGGCTGTGCGGCGGCCTTCCCCTCATACGTTAGACATATGCATGAGCGGGTGTTTTGCCTATCCCCACCGCTGCAGGAGTCCTCTGGACATTCGAGCTCTCCATCATCCTCGTCTCCCTTCTCGGACGGAGAGGAACCCACTGCTCATCTCTCCTCCGATGCTGATTTCACTGAATATCAGCGATTCTTTTTGAGGATGGCGAGGGATCTTCGTGTCTCCTTTGTTAGGCTAGACAATACCGAACGGGAGACGTATGAATTCAGTGCCCAGCATTTGGTGGTACTGTCCTGACCTATTCACTTCCAGAAGGTGTCTATCTGTTCCTGGCAGTCGCCAGCCGCCCCTGTTCCAGCACCGGCAGACTGCAGAAGAAGGTATTGTGCCCCATCGGAGTCTCTAGGTTCTCTTCCCAACCCACCTTTGGGATTGGCATTCCTAGAAACTCCCTCCGGGCGCCACCACCTGGCGCACGACCGCCCACTGGACCCAGATTCCTCAAGTTTGACCGTGGGGGTAAGTGTTTTCTTCCTCTCGGCAATGTTATGCAGTGCATCACATCAGACTCACCATGCTGCCTACAGTAGGCTTTTTTGGTAGCTGCTTTCCCAAGTCCTAGCATCAGTGCCTGATACGGAGCAATCCAGACAAGCTATTGCCCTCTCTGCTATAGGCTTGGAGCTGGCAAGACACCAAGCAAGGGCATCTTACAACGCCAGTGAGGTGGCTTCCAGGCTTGCAGGGACAGCGATCTGTATTAGACGGGCGGCATGGCTTCGTCTATCAAGGTTATCACCCCTTGCCCGGCGTAGGGCAATTCGCTCCGCTTTCGGTGGGACCCATCTTTTTCCTCCAGGGCTAGGAGGCTTCTGCAGGGCTTCCTCAGTCTCCCCATCCCGGGGACACCGCTAGCTCTTCTCCGTCATAGGCTTCATCTGATTAGCCCAGGGTCTTTCTCCTGTTTCCACCAGCAGGAGGCTGAGGTCTTGTTCCCTTGGCTTTATTATCTCCGGGGAGCTGGTATCACATCAGTAGATGAATGGTGAAGATTGACAAGGGAAGATATGAAATTACGTACTCACTGCAATTGTTGACCTTCTCTTGCATCTTCACCATTCATTACTGATACCCGCCAACCTTCCCCTCAGTGGCCTCCTACTGTGTCTCCCCTCCTACTCGTTCCTCTCCCTTTCTCGTTGGTCTTTAAACCAAAAAAAAAAATCTTGGTTTCCGTTCTTCTCTGGATGGATCCTTTTTCCTCAAGGTAAAGGGGAACGAGTAGAATTTATTCTATCTTGAGGAAACTCTTTCTGATTGCCCCTAGGGGTGACCTCTTGGCCTCTTAGCCATGTTGTTCAGTTCACAGCTGAAGAGACCATCCCTCTGTGGCTCGGACCCAATTTTCAGGTTCCCTCTGGCAGGTATTATTGTCAGCTTGTTCTGGTTGGTGCTTCTGGCACTTCATTAACCTAGAGCTGTTGTTCTTGCCTTGCCTTCAGGGAGTCCGATTGAGTTCCCACTCTATCCTTTCATTCAAAGCTGCCTTCTGTAGGGCTTAACCCTTCCCCACACACTTCTGTGTTAGCACTTGACAAGGTGCTGAGGGGCTTATTCCCCCTCCTAGTTGGGCGCTCTCTTTCTGGAACAGATTTTCTGCCTGGCCAGTCTGTGAGCTCTCAGCTAGAGTGTAGGTGGTTGGGATAGTGGGAGTTAGAGAATCTGCCCTTTGTGTCCAGTCTGTACAAGCGGTTCAGTTGAACCTTCTCAGTCCTTTCCGGAGGGATTCTTGCTCCTTGTTTTTGGTTCCGAGCTTATAAGCCTCTCAACCAATATGTCTGTAAGCAGTGTTCTCCCTTTCAACATCCCTTTTCTTCCCTTTCTTCTTCTTCTCTTTCTCTTTATTTGTTCCTCCCTTGGAGCTGCCCCAGAAGGGAGGCCCTACGGTCCCTTAGGGTAGGCATTCTCTGTCTCTCTTCTTTCTGTCCTCTACCGACTTATTCCTTTTTCAGTTTATATCGTTTCCTTTTTCTGTCCCTCGGCTCTCTTGCCTCGCTGTCCTTTTTCCTTAACCTTTGTTTTCGTCTCTCCAGCTACCAGAACTGAGATGGAGGAGGAGTCTCTAGCACCTAACGGCCGCCCCCACAAGATGACGAGGCCGCCTTTGGGGGCGTGCTTGGAGCCGACCAAAAAAAAAAAATCCTGTCATGGTGCGTGGCCTCCCGCACTACCCAAGCAGTAATGAATGGTGAAGATACAAGAGAAGATCAACAGTTATGGTAGGTCGTAATTTTCATTTTATGCTGTCATGGACAGCTTAGTTATGTTAAATTTAGATAATTGTTAAATTTAGATAATATTGCATAGTCTTAGTTTAGGTTGCCTTGTAGGCTCCTTAGAAGTCCGATATGTTGGTGGAACGTTGCAGCTGATAAGGGCAGCGTTTGAACATGTGGCATGAGCCAGTGATAAGTTCTATCATTAGCATATAGTTGTTTTCTCCAGGCAGCTCTGCTTAGGAGACTGACTGCAGAGAGTTATGAATATAGAAGAATACCTTGAAGAAATGAAATTACTATGGTGGGTAATTTTTCAGAGTCTGTAATCAAATTCTAAACAGGGTACAGCTCTGTTATAAAATACCATTTTTATAATAGCACTGAGGCACTCTCTTGGATTAATCACTTTGGCATGTAATACTCTGCTGTGCCTCATGTCACATTGTATGGCAAATTGATATCCGTGCACGCACAAATGGTAAACATTTTATGCAGCTTGCAAGTAACTATGTTCATTGACTAATCCCTCAGGTTTGTTTGGATAGAAATTAACCTACCTCTCCCATCATGATCTGAGGTCCATAAACAGGGCTTCTCTCATTTGCCAGATAGTTTTTCTGTTCATTCCTTGCATTTGATAGTACTGATGTAGAATACTGCAGTTGGAGAAGTAATCTGCAAGTATCAGTCGTACATAGAACTGCATGCAGCCTGATCCATTTCATTTCGGCAGCATTCACAGCCAGTAGCAAGCACAGATGGCCAGATATCAAACCCACCATCAACAAGCAGTACTGATGTGAACTCCCAGCAAGCTGCCCCTGATCCACCATCACAGGAAGTCAAAATGGAGATTAAACAGGAAGAGGATGAGCCTGAGGCAGAGCCAGCAGAACCTCTGACAGAGGAAAAACCAGAGGTAAATTCTTTTTTTAAAATGTTAGCAACAAATTGCCTTAAGGTTGCCTGAAGTGTTAACGTTCTGTTTTTGTAATGTTGATTACCTGATTGAAAGTACAGCTTTGTTTTATCTCCTTTCACCCTTAGGAGCTTTAGAAACATAGAAACGTAGAAGTTGATGGCAGATAAGGACCGCAAGGCCCATCCAGTCTGTCCATTTCTTTTTCTACCTTATAAATGTGCCATCGGCCTTTGCTCTGTCAATGTCCTATCTATTCATACTCGTCTGTATTGCTCCCTTATGCCTATCCCATGGCTGTTTGAAGCCCTGCACTGTATTCATATCCACCACTTCCTGAGGTAGGCCATTCCATGCATCCACCACCCTTTCTGTGAAAAAGAACTTCCTCACATTACCGCTTAATCGGCCTCCCTCTAATCTCATGCTGTGTCCTCTTGTCCTGCTATTTGTCTTATATTAAAACATGTTGGACTTTCACCTTGTTAATGCCCTTAAGGTGTTTGAATGTTTCGATCATATCACCGCTCTCCTTCCTTTGCTCTAGGGTATACATATTGAGCTCTGTTAATCTGTCCTCATATGTTTTCTGATGCAGTCCCTGCACCATTTTGGTTGCCCTTCTCTGGACTGCCTCAATTTGGTTAATGTCCTCGTGAAGGTGTGGACTCCAGAACTGCACGTAGTACTCCAGATGGGGCCTAACCAGTGTCTTGTAGAGAGGGATTATTACCTCTTCCAGAATTGTGATACCCCTACTAATACACCCAAACATCCCCTAGCCTTACCTACTGCTTTGGTGGCCTGCTTGGATGATTTCAGGTCATCGGTGATGATGACGCCAAGTCTCTCTTCCCTTGTGACTGCCAGCAACTCCTCCCAGCCTATAGGTGCCTCCAGGGTTTCTCTTCCGATGTGCATGATCTTGCACTTCTTTGCATTAAACTCCTGTTGCCACTCTTCCGACCAGTTTGCTAGTTTATCCAGATTTCTTCTCATTCTTCCCACCCCATCTGGATCATCTACTCTGTTGCAGATCTTGGTGTCATCTGCAAACAGACAAACCTACCCTCCAGTCCATCTGCAATGTCACTGATGAAGATATTGAAGAGGACTGGCCCCAGAACTGATCCCTGAGGTACCCCACTTGTGACTTGCATCTCTTCTGACTGTATATCATTTACCACCACTCTCTATCTGCCCGTCAACCAGTTTGCCACCCAGTTGACCAACTTCTGACCCACCCCAAGTCTACCCAGCTTATTAATCAATCTTCTATGTGGAACAGTATCGAAAACTTTGCTGAAGTCAAGGTAGGCGACATCAACTGCTCCCCCTTTGTCCACCACTCTGGTTACCCAGTCAAAGAAATCTGAGATTAGTTTGACAGGACCTTCCGTTTGCAAACCCATGCTGTCTTGGATCCTGTGTTCTTATGGATTCCAGGAGTTTGCACTATCCTTTCCTTAAGGAGTGCCTCCATAATCTTGTCCACTACTGAGGTAGGACTGACTGGTCTGTAGTTCCCTGCCTCCTCCTTGCAACCACTCTTGTGGAGCGGGATCACATGAGCCCTTCTCCAGTCTTCTGGGACCTCTCCTGTGCTCAGAGTCTCACTAAACAGTTCTGATGATGGCTCTGCTAGTTCCACCCTTACCTCCTTTAGTACCCTGGGATGTATGCCATCAGGTCCCATTACCTTGTCCACCCTGAGCTTATTGAGCTCTTGTAGGCCCCTTTCTTTTGTGAAGGGACTAGTGCTCATCTCACTCCCCTCTGTGTTCATGGTGCTGAGCTGTGGGCCCTGCCCTACCTTCTCTTCAGTAAATACTAAGCAGAAGTATCTATTTAGGATAGATGCTTTTACATTGTCGTCGTCCTCTCACACGCCCTTATCTCCTTTGATCTAGTACCCTCTCTGGACTTTCTCCTTTCACTAATGTATCTATAGAAGTTTGTCCCTTCTTTTACTGTTTGTGCTAGTGTTTCCTCGGTTTGGGCCTTTGCCTGCCTGCCTTCCCTGCTTCCCTTAAGGAAGTTTGGTATGCCTCCCTGTCTTCACCCGCTGTGTTCCCTTATATTTGCTGATGGCCAGCCTTTTGCTCTGACCTTTTCTGCTACTGTTTTTGAGAACCAAAGTGGTTTCCTTCTTTTGCACTTCCTTTCTCTCTAACACAATGGGATGTTGCTTCAAATGTTGCATCCTTAAAGCTTGCTCACTTTGCCTGTACACCCTCACCTGTATTTCTTTTTCCCAGCGTAGCTTAACTCTGTTGGCAATCTTATCAAAGTCAGCTCCTCTAAGTCCCATATTTTGCCTTGGAATGGGATGATTTAGTTGTAGTGGCCACATTGAATTATACTGTATGATGGTCACTGCCCCCAGGTGACCTACCTGGAGATCTGTGATCCTTTCCCTGTTAATCAGTACTAGATCTAGGATAGCCCTGTCTCTTGTGTGTTGGTGTTCCAGTTGTTTGAGGCTCTCTCCTGCAGGGATTCCACCATGTTTCTAGGTCTGTCAGATGTTCCTGCTGGTATTGACCAATCTGTATCTGGCATGTTGAAATCTTCCATTATCAGAACCTCCCTTTAGCTGTTATGTTTTGTATATCTTCTGACAGTAATGTCTCTGTCCTCCCCCTGGTCTGGTGGCCTGTAGACAACCCCAGTTCTTATGGCTGTCCCATTTCCTGTTTCCAGGGTGACCCACTGTTCTTTTGGCTCCTTATGTGTTTTCTGAATTTCTGTAGGATTGATATTTTCATTGACATACAGGGCCGCTCTACTCCCCCTTTCTGCATCTTGGTCTCTTCTGAACAGTACGTAGCCAGGTACTGAAGTCTCCCAAGCGTGGTTACTGGTAAACCACATCTCAGTAATTGCTACTGTGTCCAGTTTAGCCTCTGTCATTATTGCCTGCAGGTCTGGGATCTTGTTTCTCAGGCTGCGAGCATTTGTGTACATAATTTTCCATTGGCCAGGAACTGTGTTGCACATGTGCATTTAAATCTTTATTGAAAAGGAATTAAAAAAAAAAAAACTATGCGTACTGTAAACGGCTTAAACTAGACTGGAGCCAATGACGTTGATCATCGTAGTCTGCTTTTTTTGCTTGGTGTACTCCCTCCATGCGTTCTCAGTCTGAGCCACTAATCCCTACTTTGGGTTGATGTCTTCTCTCTCTGCTCTGCCGCCCACCGCAAAGTCACTGCGAACATCAGCGGTCATCACTCGAACTTCCTCATGGTCTTCGTCTGTGTCTTCTCCACTTCTGCCTCCTGTCCTTCCTGCAAAATCCTGCAATCACTTCGGCGATGTCATCACTGACCTCACTCTGTATGTCTTCTAAGTTACAGAGCTCATCTAGCGCTTCACCTGTAATGCCAATGTCATGTTCCTCAGTTAACAGTTACTGCAAATCAGATGATCTGGGCAGGTGTTAATTGACTGAACGAGTAATCGAGCACAAAGTGGACATTACATGCGGAATTCAAGGTCCGTTTTAACTGTAGTTTATAACATAGAAGCCATATACAAATGGCATTTGGAAAACAGTTTTGTCCGCTAGGGCGGATGTCCGAATAACAAGCATGTACGTATATTTTAGCGCATACTGTATACGATCAAGAGACTTGGCTGTAATTCCCCCTTTTTTTTTGCTGTTTCTCTGTCCATAGACCTGTGCGCTAAAAGAGGCAAATTATACTATCAAGAGATTCTGCTTTAATCTTTCCTTTTATAGAGCTTATGTGCGACCACATCTTGATTAGCTTACTCCGGTTTGGTGCCTTTACAGATGTAAAGAAATTAACCAGATCGAAAGGGTTCAGAGAAAAGCCACCAAAACCCATTTACACCATACAAAATCTATCATGAATCTAGACTCAATGACCTAAATTTAATGACTTTAGAACAGCACCGCCTAAGGGTGACTTATACCATGTACCATATTATGCAGGATCCATACCTTTTAATGGAACCGAATTGTAATTTTAAACAAATAAAAAAAATACCAGAAGACATTCTCTACAATTAAAGAACAAACTTTCAGAACAACCAAAAGGAAACACTTTTTTTAATCTGCCTGTGACTATCCATGGAATTCATTGCCTCTTGACATGCAGACTAAATAAATTCTTAGTGAATGGTCCAGCGTTATGTTATTACTAGTAATTGGAGCAACATGGGCACATTAGTCTTTTTTTTTTTTTTTTTTTTTTTTTTACTTTTTACTTTTTACTTTTTATTTTTCATAAGTTTCAAGACATTCCAGTACATTGAAATACCCCATGGTTCGAGGCAACCAACAACTGGTAAATACAGCAATATCATAATTAGTATTGTTACCCTTCCCATCCAGTGTTACAACATATGGGGATTGCAGAAAATAAACATACAGGTCACAGGACCAAAGATTATGCAGCATGAGCTATTCTGGCAAGACCATGGATAGCGCCTTAAAATGTTCCATAGAGAAGGCGATCCGGAGTGAACATTACACTTGGGTCATAAAAACATGACCCACTATTAATCCATGACAACCTTAAGTGTAGTAAACCATTCGTATGACTATTTTTGATTGCTTTTACCCAGAATGAACCACACCTCAAATATCAGAGGTGTTAGGCAAGCTGTACCCACATTAACACACGTAGTGAAACTTCCTCAGTAGAAATAGAAATGCCTATAGGAAATTGCAACTAGCATAAATGAAAATCTAAGCAGTGCCTAGAAACACGCAGCAGAAGAAATCGTTCAGTCAGGTGGCTTGAGGCAAATGTTATATCAACTGAGTAACCACACAAACATATCAGCCCTCCTCCTCATCACACAATTACTAGGTCCCTCTCTAACAGCAAAGTCACCCTTAATTTTGTCCAGACATTTCTCTGCCTCAGTTGGGTCCATGAAAATACGTTTTCCCCTGAATATAACAGTCTTAAGTCTTGCAGGGGTTGCAGAGAATGTGTGACTCCCAATTCTCGAACCCAACCTTCTCCGAGGTCTAATGTTTCACGTCTTTGTAGTGAGGTAAAATGGAGCCCATCCGGATAACATGACAGTCCCCCTTTTTTTGCCATATGCAGTACCGCATCTCTCACATGCTCTCCAAGTGTAACAGTTAGGATAGTCCTGGGCAGGTTTGGAATTGCGGAACGCTCATGGGGTGGGTTATATGATAAGGTTTTATTTTCCCCAAGATCTTGTGGTAAGGTAAGATGAAACAGTTCCAGTACAAACTTTGTAAGATCCATACCTCCGCTCCTTCCAACACCCCAGCAATCGTGATTTCTCGATCTGGCTCAGTTTTCAAGATGTTCAAGTCTAAGACGCAACAGCTTATTTTCTTAACCAGACCAGAGAACACTAAATATTTTTCCGCCTTTGCCTTAGATGTCGCTCATTGGATTGCAGGGAGTCTAGTTGGGGTTCGACAGAACTCTTGTTGAAAGTGTCTAGTTTTTTATGTAACTCACCATTAGCCTGTTTGAATTCAGTTTTTAATCGTGTATCGCCGTTAGTAAGGCCGCTTTGGAAGGTTGGGTAGTAGCACACCAGCTCCTCCTTTCTGTGCTCTGGCCTGTGGCTTGCCAATTTTAGAGGAGCCGGGTCTTGTTGCTGTTACTTAGGGTTTTCCATTTTTCAAACAGTCGGGTAAATACTCTGTAGATAGCGCAGACAATGTATTATCCAGAGATATTGCTTAATCCTGTAGTTGAGAAATAGATACTGAAAATCCAACTTTGTGTGGTTATCTAAGTGGAGCAAGTCAGAATGTCTTTCCAGCTGGCTGCTAGCTCTGCCCCCGGGCACACCAGTCTCGTCACTCCTACTCCACTTTAGTATGATCCTAGATTACCTTTGTAATCCCAGTCCACACTGCATTTCTTGAATGTTTTATTTCTGCTGTTTCACTTGTTGACATCTGCTTTGTTAGTGTCTCTTTGCTAGAAGTTGGTTTGTTGTGACTTGTAACTTGTAGTCTTAGTTGGTTTCAAGGCAGGCGGTGCCAGAGGCTTTACCCTCACTGGTTCCGCATGACTCTATTAATACACCCCACCTCCATTGTTACCTCCAGGGGTGGTTGTAGGTAGCAAAATCTTCCTGCACCTAAACCAATGACCAGAGATTTTGACAGATGAGTGGGTCCTGCAAATCTTGCAAGGGAGCATGCTGTGGAACTTAAAGAAGCCCTTCAGATCATCGTCGCCTCCTTCCAATTATCCGTGGACCATTTGTCCCTTCTTGTTAATTTATGGTAGAAGAAAGCGTAATCCCATCACGATTGTCTCCACTCATGTGGAACATCTGCGTACTAATATTCTATATGTTTCACGATTTCTTTTAAATATTTCACGGTTGGAGATCTTTACCAGATAATGGGGTAGTCTGTTTCATGGTCATGGTGCCCTCACAGTAAAATAATTATCCCTTTCTTTGTGTTTGTTTTATGTACTCAAAGTACCTATTATGCAATCTTCATTCCAGTGGCCTCATTTTAGCTACAATATTGCAGCCAGTTCTTAGTTCATCATTATTTATAATATTGTAGAACTGAAGATAATCACCTCTAGTTCTCCTTTCACTTAATGACTTAAGGTTTAGTTCTTGAAGTCTCGTTCATAGGGATGATTTTTAGTCTTGATATAAGTTTGTAACCCTTTTTGTACTCCTCTAGCAGACAAACTTCTGCTTTTTGTAGGTGCTCTAATTAATGTATCCAGGTGTAGTCTAACATAGTTCCTGTATAGGTTCCATAATACAGTGTTCATCCCTGGAGTGAGCTTTTTAATTATATTAATGAATTTATTAGCTGTCTGGGTAGATTTATGTATTTGGGCATGCTGATAAAGAGTTGTTGATCACGCCCAGATCTTTCTTTGTTATAACTGGTAGGAGGTGATTATTTATGTAGCAATTTTTTAAAGGGTTATTCTGGGAGCATGGATGTGTTGTTCATCCACACTCTTTGGCATGTCCCCTTCCACTTTAAATCTTGCCGGAAGTCTTCAAGCTGGCTCCTCCCACCCACCCGGGTGGTGTATACCTCTGTTCCGCCCGTGACACCAGATCTTTCTTTCGCTGGAAGATGCAGGTTGCCTCCCTCTTGCTCACGCGTCTTCAGGCCCTGGCTTTCAAAGCGTTGTTTTACCGAGGATTAAAATCGTTCGAGTTAGCGATTGCCTTTTCGCATCATTGATCATGGAGGAGAACTCTTCCCTGGATTTCTTGCTGTGTCCTTGCGCACAAAAAATGCCGCGCACTGATCAGCAGTGGACCTTTACGCAGCCAGGTAGGGCTTACCCATGACCCTATGGTTGTCTGGCTGGTGCCGGTCCACCTTGAGACATTGTCCCCTACACGCTGCCTCTCTCCACCATTGTTGATGGAACTGCCTCCCAACAGCCCGGTGGGCTTCTCCTGGGAGGAGTCCTGTTTGGGCACTGGCTTGCCAGACTTGGTTGGTCCGTGGTGGTAAGTGGTCACGGACTGTCTTTGTAGAGTCCTCAGACGACGCTGATGCATCCTCGTGCACTCTTTGAGGACACTTGCGTTCGACTTGGAATTGGTCAATTGGTCAAGGAACTGACCACCAACCATGGGCCGGTGTCTTTTGAGGCGCTCCTGTGGCTGATGTTGGAGTTTATGAACGTTCCTTCGGAGTTTGTTCAGAAGAGGGTTAAGTACCCCTTCACTGACATCATGGATAAGAACGAATCCCCAGGGGTTGCCTTTCCCATGGCTGGGGTCATTCTGGGACCAGCTGTGGAGCCCTGGCAGGATTCTGCCTCCTGTCAGACACCCTCAGCCCGTATAGTCCACAAATATACGGTCCCTTCCAGCTCTTTGCCCAGATTTTCTGACCACCCCTGAGCCAAGGTCCTGGTCTTGGATTCCATTTTTTGGAAGTCCGGCAGTACTGGGGATGAGGGCAAGCCCCCTGACAAGGAATCAAAAAAACTATGACCATACAGCTAAGGAAGTCTACACCGCATCTTCCCTTGGTCTTTGTCTGGTGAGCTGTGCCTAAATGGTGGCCCACGTCTGTTACTCCCAGCTGGGAGTGCTCGATGGCGTCCTCCTTTACCTGTCTGCCCACAAAGTGCTCCTGGTAAAGGCCATTCAAGACCAAGGTCAAGTGCTGGCTAAACACCATCTTCAGACTGCCTTGGAGATTTGTAGCTCCTGTGCTGTGGCATCGCCCATCGCAGTGCATTGCAGGGCCTGACTGTGGATCTCCACTTCACAGTGGACACTTGGCACAGGCTTGCCAGTGTCCCTCACTTGGGCACCGACCTCTTTGGCCCAGGGGTGGATGGGCGCCTTACAAGGACTGAAGTCCTGTGCCACTCTAGATTCTGTGACTTCATCCCAGAAGGCCAGTAAGGCCAAAAAATCAGCCACAGCAGTCTTGGCAGCAACAGCTCTAGCAGGGACAGTTTCAAACCTGGCACCCCAAGGGCAAATTCTCTGGCCAGCGCCCCCCCCTTCCAAAAGAGGGGGTAGTGGAAGTGGTGCCTCCCTGGTGTCAGTGGTCTGTGCCCCCTCCAAAGTTGCCCAGTGACCGGTCTTTTGGGAAGGGGGGTGGTTTGCCTCCCGCCTGTCCAGTTACTGACTCAGTTCCCTGCAGGGGGTCGGCTTTGCCACTTCTGGTCTCACTGGTCCATCATTACTGCAGGCAAGTGGATTCTCTAGGTGGTTGGGAGAGGGCTGTCTTTCGATTTCAAGACTGTTCTGTTTTACCGCTCCCACACTTAAAGGAGTTTGTAGTGTCACAGGACATGCTATCTGCTTTCATGGAGGACATTGCTCAGCTTCTTTCAAAAGGAGCCATAGCCCATAGTTCAGGGAGGATATTGCTCACTTTATTTCAAAAGGAGCGATAGCCCACATCCCAGAAGCCCTGGCCAGTCAGGGGTTATGTGTCCAGTTAGATCTTACTTTTAGAAATAGCTCTTGCAGCAGGTTACACCATTTGGACTGAAGCCGGCAGGCGCCAGGACCCCATGGAAAAATTCTAGCTAGCAGATCCAGTGGGGTCTGCCCCTTCTCGGCCCCTCCTGACGTCAGCCATCACATAAAATGAGAGTCCTAGCATCCCCAGTTCTTTTTCCCGTCATGGACTTACCCAGCATTGGCCCCACGGATGCCTGCTCTGTAGATACGACGTGAAATCTTTGTCTTTGAAAATCGATTCATGTCTGCTTCTCCTACCCCTTCTCTCGAAGGCCATCCCTCAATGTGCCTGCAGCAAACAGATCCCTTTTGCACCATCATTCGGCCTGTGTCAGGTGCCTGGGCCAAGAGCACAACACAGGCCTGCTCCATTTGCCAGCAATTTAACAGCAGGACCCGGATCTGCCTCCAAAGGCCCTTCAGGGATTCCTCCTCAAGGAGAAATTAAAAGATGGAGAAACCACCTCCTCCAAAGGGAATCTTCCCATAAGTCTGGGAAACACTGGGACAAGCATCGGACTCTGATAGGTTAGATCCTCCAGCAGGGCCTCAGAGTCCAGGGCCAGCTCCAGCTCCAGTTCTACCCAGTCTGATCGTTCTCCTTCCCGGGCTTGCTCCCAACCTTCCCTGGTGAAGGTAAGGTCTTCAGGGGGCTCTTCTGCCTCCCTGCACCCGCTCAAGACTTCCAGGGCACCGGACGCCGCCAAGCCTGATTCCTCGGATAAACACAAGTCCTCCTCTAAATTGGGAGTACATCGGACCGGCGCGGCACTCGGCATCAGGTCTGTCTCCCAACCTCCAAAGGCTCCTGAACGGAAGACTGCTGAACTGGCGTCCCTCAAGTGGATGACAGAATCCAAGAAGAGTCCGACCAGGCGCCTATGAAACAGACAACCCTGACGACAGCGATACCGACGCCGGTGGATACCGGATGTCAGGGGTCTTCAGGCGAAGAGGCTACCGCGCCGCCGGATGACCAGACGGGTAACACCGAGGATGCCGGCCTACCCACGGAACTGTTGCCGGATACGGTGGTTCCTCGGGACCCGAGCCCGGCGACAGGCCCGCACTGACGCCAGGCCCGTCGTCCGGCATGAATATCCAAGAGGTGAAGGAATTGTTCACCTTTTGGTGAGAGACCATCGGAAAAGGTGTGGTGCCTCCCAAGCCTCAGCCACCTCCGTCACCCCCGCCTCCTCGGGGTGCTGAAGGCGTCAGACCCCTGACTCCCAAGGAACCAACTCCTCCTCCTCGGGGGAAGATTGCGAGACAGAAAACGCCTATCACACTCTTCCCTCAGGGTCCCTGAGCCCAAAGCGACCCGGGGCAGACGTCACTCACTGGGAGATGACTCTAGACCGGATACGTCTGACACCTCCAGGTCTCCATCTCCCTTCAGTCCCCATCACCAGACCCATGGGACCTTCCAGGGTCACCTCCGGATGATCCCTCCTTTTCAGAAATTGAGGCACATCCAGGAAAATATGGGATGGGAGACGGAAGACTTAGACCCGAGAGACAGCGCCTTGCCCGTTACTCAGGCAAAGACCAATGCCTGTGGTGGTCTCCCCCTTTGGTAGACACCTTTACGGACGTCACCAAGGCAGCTTGGAAGCGTCCGCATTCCACTCCGGCTGTTACAAAGAAGGCTGACCGCCTCTACAGAGCTCCTATGGCGGACCTGTGTTTGGCACAACAATCTCTGGCTGACTCCCTGGTCATTACTGCATCTCATGACAGGTCCCAGTGGCCTCAGCATTTGAGTACCCAGTCTCCGGACCAGGAATCTAAGCAATTGGATTCTGTGGGAAGACGCATGGATGCGCCTGCTACATGCTCAGTTAGGTCTTTAAACTATCTGACGCACAGGGTGAAGTTTCAGAACGCCCTTTGGGAACAGGGCCAAGACCTTCTAATAGATTTTCTGGATGGTGAAAAGGAGGAGCTGCTGAACCTCCTCCAAACTGGGTTGGACGTGGGGACCCAGGTTCTCTGGGCCGCTTATGATTCAGCGGACTTGGCAGCCAGGGGAGTAGTCACAGGTGTTTGTCTCCGGAGACGCTCGTGGTTGAGAGTCTCCGGTTTTACTCTGGACGTCCAGAAAAACATCCTGGACATCCTTTATAATGGCTCGGTCCTGTTTGGTGAGGAGTCCGAGAGGTCATCACCAAACTGCAGGCGCGAGGAAGGCAGTCAGGACTGTACAGGCCATGTATGAACCGAAATCTGGTTCCTTTCATAGGAACCAGAATCGTTCGCGGCCAACAACGGCAACAGCCACGTTCCGACCAGCAACCCAGGGCAACTTTTGTCGCAAAAGTCAACCCAGGTTCCCCTCGGGCCAGGGCCCAAAGCAGCCCAGCCCACGGGATCCAACACCACCACAGCATGACTCCTTCCTGGACCCCGCCTCTCCTCTGGATCAAAGGGTCGAGAAGGTCGGGGGTCATATCTCTCATCACCTCTCGGGATGGCAGAGGATAACTTCCAGCCGGTGGGTGTTGCAGTTGGTCGAATGAGGTCACTCTATAGAGTTCCTCGACCACCCACCATCCAGACCTCCTCAAAAGCTGACTCCCGGGAGTTGAGCAAGGCCTCAATGTTCTTTGGCCAGCAGGGCCTCCTCCTTGCAGCCAAAACACAAGGCCTCGGACCGATGCCAGCCTCTGGCTGTTGACCGGTGTTCGGTCAAGAAAACCTTGAGCCAAGTGTCCAACCGTCGTCCATCCCGAGAAAAGGAATGACGTCCGGATCACAGGGAGAAGCGGACGCCGGACCCTCATCTGCCCGTAACCCCCTCGGCCCCGGCAAAGGTTATTCTGCTGCCAGTCGTGAAACTGACGCCGGCTCGCCTGACACCAGTCCTGTCCTCGACGTCAGTTCGGAAACCCCTTCTCCACAGTCACCAGTCCGCCTGACCCCGACGATGGTGGTGCTGATGCTGCCCCGACAGCTCCCCTTAGGCCGATGCCAGTTGACAAGGGTTCAGACTCGACGCAAGCCCCCCTCCCGGACGACGGGGCCGGCATGGGCTCGGGCGCTCCTCAGCTTACGCCTGACTCTCCTAAACTGCATCTCTCTCCCAGGTTAAGGAGCTTTTTTCCCCACTGGTGGGACACAGTGAAAAAGGACCTCCCAGCTGGGGCACCGCCACCCACTCCGGAACCGGTTCCTGACAGAGTTGAACCGGGTGGGGGAGGGGACGACGTGCCTCCGCCTGAAAAGCACGATCCCCCCCAAAAAAAATCCAAGAGGAACTGCTCTTACAGTTCCTGCCGTTCCCTTTCTCCTCCTCCGGACAAGAGGCCGAAAGGGAAGAGGCGTAGCCCCTCTCCCTCTTCCCCTACCACCTCCTACATAGACTCAGATACCTCTTCAGTCTGCTCGGAGCCAGACACTGGGGACACGGAGGGCTTGCCCAAATCCTCCCGATGACCCCAGTTTTATGGAAAGTAATGAGACACATCCAGGCCAACATGGGCTGGAACACACTGAGGCCCTGGACCCGGCGATTACGGACTGGCTAAGTACCTCCATAAAAGAACCCAAAGCCAGTTGTCATCCCTCCCATGGTTGACACCTTTGCTGATGTCACCGCGACCTGGAAGCACCCTCATTCCCTCCCTCTGGTACTAAAGAAGGCTCACCGGCTCTACCGGGTGCCTGCAGACCGCCCTTTTGTCCGAACCACCCGCTGCAGACTTGGTGGTGATTTTGACAGCTCATGATCGTTCGCAGAGGCCCAGATACCTGAGCACCCAGCCGCCTGATAGAGAATCGAAGCAGCTGGATTCCATGGGCGTAAGGTGTACTCTGCTGCCACCTGTAGCATAAGGTCTCAACTTCTTAACCCACATGGTCCGATTCCAGAACGCCCTTTGGGAACAAGGTTTGGACATAGTGCAGAGCCTGCCAGATTGTCCTGAATGGACTGAGCTTGCCAAGCTACTGCAGACTGGCTCAGACGTGGGTACTCACGTTCTGAGTTCGGCCTGTGGCTCTGCGGACACCTCCAGGGTGGCCACCACTGACAGCTGCCTCCGCCTTGCTTGGCTTTGGGTATCTGGGTTCGATCCAGATGTTCAAGTCGATCTTCTTGATGCTCCCTTTAAAAGGCTCCGTGCTCTTCGGCGAGGACATGGAGCGGATTATCACCAGGCTGCAGGACTCTGGAAAGGCTGTTGTTCCGTGCAGTCCATGTACCGCCCGAAGCAGGGGCGAGCCAGAAAGCCTATTTTTTGTGGCCGTGGGGGACACCAATCGCAGCAACCTCGTTTTCAGCAGCATGCTCGGCGAGGTGGCTTTGGTCATTGAGGCGGAGCCAGAGGCACTTCGCATTCACCTCTAGACCTCCCAGAGCAGCCGCTGCCGCCCTCCCTCCCCCTCCCAATGCCTGACTACTCAGGCGACACTCCTCTGGTAACTCCACCAGGAGAGCCGGTGGGAGGGCGCTTTAGCTCTACTCGGATGCGTGGCCTCAGGTGACCTCCGACCACTGGGTTCTAGAACTTGTGGAGTTCGGGCACTTCATAGAGTTCATATCCGTTCCTCCGGACAGACCCCCCATCCCGGTACCCCAAAACACAGGGCACTGATCAGACAGGCGATATCCTCCCTTCTAAAAAAGGGCCGTCGGGAGCAGATTCCACCAGCGAATCAAGGGTTTTCCTCCCACTTTTCCTAGTATGAAGAAGTCTGAGATCTCAGACCCATTCTGGATCTCAGGGATCTCAATCAGTGGGTCTCTTACAAGAGATTCAGGATGGTTTCTCTACCCTCCTCTCTCTCTCATTTTGGCAGGAGTCTGGCTAGCGTCCCTGGATATGCAGGGCGCTTATTTACATTCAATTATCAGAAGCCATCAGAGATTCCTCAGGTTCAGATTCGAGAACGAGGACTATCAATTCCGAGTCCTTCCTTTCGGTCTTTCCTCGGCCCCAAGAGTCTTGATGAAGTGCTTGGCGGTTGTAGCCACAGCGCTTTGAAGACTGGGCCACTTTGTGATCTTACTTTGAGATACAGCTCTTGCAGCAGGTTACACCATTAGGACTGAAGCCGTTAGGTGCCAGGACCCCACGGAAATTTTCTAGCTAGTAGTCTTCAACGGGGACCACCTCCGACGTCGGTCCGGCCCCCGACGTCAGGCGTAGTACATAAGGAGGCGGTTCCCCACAATCCCAGCTCTTTTCCGCCCGTCGACGCCAGTATCAGCCTCTCGGTCACTTTCTAGCGTGCGGCGACTAGGAACTTCGTCGATCTTCCCTTGTCCAATCTTCGACATTCATTACTTCTTGAGTATGGCGGAGTACGCACCCTTGACGGAGATTTTTTTTTTTTTTTAAAAGCTAGCTCTACGGCGCCGCCTCGAGACCGACGCCTTGCGCATGCGCGCCAAGGGCGGCCGTTAGTAGCCACCGACCCCTCCTCCATCTCAGTTCTGTTTCTCCCGCCGAGGCTGCACCAGCTGCGGTCAGGAGAGCTGTAGTTCGTGAAGCACGCATAGTTTTGCCGACTCTCTGTTTCTCGATTACGCACGACGCCATACCACGGTAAGACTGTTCTTTTTCTATCTTTAAAGCGCGGTGTTTTCCTACTGTTTTTACCTTAATTGTTTGGCGTTATGTCCGGTTCTGGAAGCGGCGTTTTCTAAAACGGGCGCCCCATGCGTCGGTGCTCCTGTGCCGGCATTTTTCCGTTCGGACCGGCATGCGTGTGCGCCCGATGCCTGGGACCCAACCATGACATGGATTCATGCGGCGCCTGCTTCTCCATGGACCGTCGTGTCCTCGAAGTCCGCGTTCAAGCTCGGCAAGGCCCGCCAACTTTCAGGGGACGGCGCGCTCACGGGACTCCCAGGTAGGTGTTTAGCCCTTCCCGGGTCCCCTCCCGGCCTATACGGTCCGCTGGAGGAGGGGCTTCCTCATCTTATCTTGCCGACGAGGAAGCTCCTTCTGCGGTGTCGGGGAGCGAGCGGTCCCTCCCGGGTCATGACGCCGCACTACTCGGCAGTCACCTCTCGGAGGTGCAGGCTCCCAGTGTCGAGGCCCATGATTTCTGGGCGGACACGGTGGACCTCAGCGCCCCGTTGGATCCCGTGCCGTTCACGGTGCCGGTGATCGAGGCGGTGCCGTTTTGGATCCCAGTGCCGTTTGCGGCGCTGGTGATGAGACGGCGCCGCTTGGCCCGGCGCCGTGGACCTGGTTCTCCTCCTTGCGGTGCGGGTCGGTTTCCGCGCGGAGGCGGTGCAACCTCGCTGGTACCGCGGTGGAGCTGGGTCCGGGCCTGGCTGTTGCTGATGCTCGGGGGTCAGCCGGCGCCGCCTCTGGTGCCAGTGCCATTCAGGGCGCCATTGCCACGGGACCCCGGGTGGCCAATGAGGTCCTGCTGATCTCGTTCTCTCGGAGGCCGGCGAGTCGGACGTGGACCCATCCTGGCACCCCACTCTTCGGGGTCAGGGGTCTCCTGTGGCACGAGGTACCAGGCGGGCGCAGCTGGCCCTCCCTCTGTCCCCCTTCTGTCCTCCCTGAGGGCTCTCCGCTAGGTGTGGCCTTGAGTCCCAGGGGAGATGTGAGGGCGATGGGAGGCTCCCTCCCGGGGGACGGTGACAGCAGCCCTCCGGTGCTGTTGCTCCCTCTGGGGGATGGGAGCAGTCGGTCGAGAGGAGGGTCTCCTCGGAGTCTGAGGGGTTGAGGGCAGGGGACAGGACCTCGGTCTTCTCTGGCCACCTCAGGGGGTGGCCAGGGCAGTAGTGCTGAACCCGCCCTTCCCTCCGGGACTCTAGGGTGCCCTCCGGTGGCGTTGTTGTGGGCTGCCCTTCTGGATCCATGCAGTCCGACTTCGTCACAGGGAGGTTCTCCCCTAGGCTCTTGAGGCTCCGCTTCCTCAGGGTTCCGTCTTGCGGCCTGGTTTGTTGTCCGGGACTCCGCCAGCTCGGGCTCCGTTCCCCGGATTCCAGAGCCCTGGCAGAGATCTGTTGCCTCCTCGTAGGTGCCCCTCTCCCATATCTCTGCCTCCACCACCCCCGCTCCTGGGCCATGTCGGTCCCTACGGGTCCGTTATCCTGGGAGCAGTTCAGAGGTTCTGCGCGCCTTCCCTCATCGTTAGATGTCTGCATGGCGGGTCTTTCGACTCTCCCCACCACCGCAGGGAGTCCTCTGAGCACTCCAGCTCTCCATCATCCTCGTCTCCCTCCTCTGAGGAGAGGAACCCCTCTTATCTCTCCTCCGATGCTGATTTCACTGAATATCAGCGATTCCTTCGAGATGGTGAGGACCTTGGATCTCTTGCATGCGGAGACAATACCGAGCGAGCAGCGTGAATTCCTTGGAAAATTCAGTGCCCAACACTTGGTGGTACCTTCCTGGCCTATTCCTTCCAGGGCGTCTATCCGTTCCTGGCAGTCGCCAGCCGACTCTTCCCAGCCCGGCTGATTGTCAGCGTAGGTATTGTGCCCCTCGAGTCTCTAGGTACTCTCCCAACCCCCTTCTGGCTTGGTCTACCTGGATACTCCCTCCGGGCTGCTGCTGCCCCGACCGCCCACGGACCCGGACTCTCTTCAGTTCGACCGTGGGGGCGAAAGTTCTCTTCTTCTCGTGCGGTTGCTTGTATAGCATCACATCAGGCTCACCACGCTGCCTACAATCGGCACCTGTGGTCGATGCTCTCTCAACTTCTAGCGTCGATGCCTGATACGGAGCAAACCAGACAAGCTGTTGCCCTCTCCGCTATAGGCCTGGAGCTGGCAAGACACCAGGCAAGGGCATCTTACGACGCCAGTGAGGTGGCTTCCAGGCTTCCGGGGACAGCGATCTGCATTAGGCGGACGGCATGGCTTCGTCTTTCAAGGTTGTCACCCCTGGCCCGGCGTAGGGTGATGCGCTCCGCCTTCCGGGGAACCCGTCTCTTCTCCTCCAGAGCTAGGAGACTTTTGCAGGGGCTTACTCTGTCTCCACGTCCTCGGGAGGCACCTCCTAGCTCTTCTCCCACCTAGGCTTTTCTCTGAACTAGCCAGGGTCTTCCCCTTCTGTTTCTCACCAACAGGAGGCTGGGGGTCTTGTTCCCTCAGGGTTTTTACCTCTTCCCACTCACCCAAGTAATGAATGGTGAAGATTGACAAGGGAAGATATGAAAATGCACTACCTACCGTAATTCTTGATCTTCTCTTGTATCTTCACCATTCATTACTGATCCCTCCCTCCGTCCCCTCAGTGGCCTCCTTCTGTGGCATCTCCCCTTCCCGTCTCGTTCCTCCCTCTTTTTGGCCCTTATGCAAAAAAAAAATCTCTGTCCTTGCCATTTCTCTTAATGGTTTCCAGGAAATTATTTACTCTAAGATTCGTTGGCATTTATTGCAGGAGTGCTGGGTCGTGAGGGAGCTGCACGACTATCTCACCGCCATGTTTTCAGGCGAGGCACTCCTAGGGACTTTGCCTGACTCTGTCTGTGCAGTGTTTGGTCCCGGAATCTTCTGCTAATCAATTACTAAGCCCTGGAAACCGTTTTTACAGAGTAAGAGGAACGGGTACGGTTATACAATTTCTCTCTTAAAGCTGAGGGAACTCTCTCCGACTGCTTTGAAGGCAATCCCTTGCTTCTCAGGTCATGTTTTTCCTCATAAGCCTGTGAGTCATGCTCTGTCTTGACCCCCTTTTTTCAAGGGTCCTTCTGTGAGCAGTGCTGCAGGAAAAGCAGTGCCAACTACGGGCAGATCTTGCCAGTTTCAAGTCTCTACCTGCCTTGACATAGCAAGTCCGATTGAGTTCCGCTATATTTCTTACAAACCGCCTTTAAAAGGCTAAGTTTCTTTCTATACCCTTTTGAGCAGCTCTTACATGCTGCCTGGGAACCAATCCTTTCCTAGCTAAGCCTCTTCGGAACAAGGTCTGCTCAATCAGGCCAGGGCCCTCAACTAGGATAAAGGACCATGGCATGTTGAGGTCAAAGACTATGCCCTCCTTAGTCTGTTTAGCAGGTTCAGTGAACCTTCTTCAGCACTACTAATGGGATTCTTGCTCCTTGTTAAGTCGAGCCTTAAGCCTCTCAGCTAACTATACTCGTTGGGCATTATTGTCTCCTCAACATCCCATTTTCTTCTTCCTCTCTTCTTTCTTTCTCCTTCCCTTTTCTCTCTATCTGTTCCTCCTAGAGTCGCCCCGGTAAGGAGGCCCTGCGATCCCTTAGGGCAGGAATTCTCTTTCCTCTGTCTATTCTCCATTGGCTTATTCCTTTTTCAGTTTATTTTCCTTCCTTTGCTATCCCTTGGCTATCTTGCCTCGCTTTCTCTTTTTTCCACAATATAATTTTTTGCCTCTCCGGCTCACAGAACTGAGATGGAGGAGGAGTCGGTAGCTACTAACGGCCGCCCCTGGCGCATGACGCAAGGCGTCGGTCTCGAGGGCGGCGCCGATAGAGCTAGCTTTTTAAAAAAAAAGCTCTCGTCGACAGAGTCTGCGCCGCCACAACTCCAAGAAGTAATGAATGGTGAAGATACAAGAGAAGACCAAAATTACGGTAGATACGTAATTTTCATTTCTCTTTCTCTCATACAATTTGGATTCATCTGATGTCCTCTCAAACACCTCTCTGGAAGGTCACCCATCCAGCGTGCCTGTGGCAAACAGATCCCTTCAAGGATCCTCACTCAGCCTGCGTCGTTGTCCAGGCCGGAACCGACACCAAGGCCTGCTCCTTCTGCCAGGGCTTCAACAGTCGCACCAGGATCCGCCAGAAGGCCCTTCAAGCGCTTCTCTTGGAGGAGAAACTCAAGGCCATGGATAGGGAACCTTCCTCCAGGAGTCGTCGGGGAAGACCCATAAACACCGGGAAAACAGTGGGAGAAGGAAGGCCCAGGTCTCCGTCGAGGGCCTTGGACTCCCGACTCTGGCTCACGTCGGACTGCTCTCCCTCCAGGGCTCAATCTCAGCTTCCCCCAGTTCAGATCCTCCTGCGGTTCCTCCTCCCTGCAGCCTATCAAGACTTCCAGGCCATCGGCTTCATCCACTCCTCCTAAGGCCTCGTCCAAGTCTGGGGAGCGCCACAAGTCTTCCTCCCGCCGTCAGGACTCCGACGCCAGGTCGGTGTTCCAGCCTCCACGTGGGTCGGACCCAGTCCCACGTAAGACTAAGGACCTGACGTCCCTAAAACGGACGCTGGACCAGGTCGGCATCGTTTCTCTTAAAAGGTTGTCCGTTGACAGTCAGTTATTGTTACTAACCTGCCGGTTTCCTTGCCTGACGGGGGGGTTCCCCTGGTGAAAAACTGCTAGAAGAGGTGACATGCACCACAGCAACCTCTGCTGGTAACCCAACAGTATTACCTGTTGCAAGAGATGCTCCTTGAAGTTCTACTGTTAAGGTAAGTTTTTACGTAACTGTACTTTTTGGGAGTGGTATATGTTCATCCACGCTGACCCACCCAACCTCCCTGGCTTCGACGCACAACCCCTGCTTCCAGCGGGCAAGATCTGGCATCATGGGGCGGAGCCGAGGGTTGTATCACCCGGATGAGTGGGAGGAGCCGGCTTTGAGACCTTCCAGCAAGATATTTAAAGGGAAAGGACATGCCAGTAAGGGTGGATGAACAGCCTATACCACTCCTAGAACTACTGTTACAGGTGAGTAAGCTGTGTTTACTGGCTACAGTATCTACTGGCAATTCCATCTAAGTCGTTCGGGATATGCTGCAGTTGATACTTTGGCCCGCATGTCAGCAACCGGCATTACCTTGCATCACCATGCTTGGTTTTGCGTCTCAAGGTTTACACCAGATGTACAGCATAGAGTGGTCAATGTCCCCTTTAATGAGTCTTCAGGACGGACACTTTGTACAGTACATGGCATGTACCATGCATCCCAGCCATCGTATCATCCTCAGTCCTCCTTGTATTCTAAAAGAGGTGGAAAATAGAGAGGCTTACATACAGTAGAGGTGGATTCCAAGGTCGTTCCCAGCCTTCCAGAACCAATACCTCAGCCGCCAAGGGCTCCCTCTCCTACCCTCATGGTGGGGCTGGTCAGCCCACCTCCCAGTGACCAACTTGGGCTCTGTCTACACTTCCTCGACCAGACCTTGGAAGCCGTGGGTGGTCATTTTGCCCTCCACTTAGAGGCATGGCAAACGGTCACATCGGATGAGTGGGTACTTCAGATCATTTGGAGGGGGTCACACTAGAACTTATTTACATGCCTCCCCCTCATCCCCCACTCTGTCCACTACCCACCGACCACATTCCTGTTCTCCAGGAGGAACTAAAGGCTCTTCTGACCAAGAAGGCCATTTATCTAGCACCCCGGCAGAACACCAAAGGGGTTTTATTCCACTTCTTCCTGGTGCCCAAACGTACTGGCAGTCTCAAACCAATACTAGACCTCAGACAATTGAACCTACCGTTCGGTACAAAAGGTTCCACAAGGCCACCCTAAATTCCATCATGCTAGTGTTGAAACAAGGGGATTGGCTATGTGCCCTAGATGTGGAGGATGCTTACCTACATATCCCCATCTGTCCTGCTCACCACATGTTTCTTCGTTTTCACCTGTTGGGACAACACTACCAATTTCGAGCCCTCCTGTTCGGCCTGTCATCTGCCCCGAGAGTGTTTACCAAGTGGCTAGTGGTAGTGGCAGCAGCCCTACGACGGGACAAGCACTTTGGCTTCCCATATCTGGATGACTGGCTCATCAAGGCAGGGTCCAGAAACTCTCTGCTTTCCTTCCTGCACGAACCCTAACTCTGTTCCACTCTTTAGGGATTACAGTCAATTTGTCGGAAGTCCCTCCGACTCCTACACAGTCACTCCAATACACAGGAGCTGTCCTAGACACTGTCTCCACCAGGGCCTGCCGGCAGCGACAGACAAGACAAGCTTTTATCTCTGGCTTTTCAGATACAAACCCAGAAAGTAGTCACAGCCAGACTTATGTTATGTTTTCTGGGACACATGACCGCTACCATCCCTACGGTAGCACTTGCCCGTTTTCACGTGAGGTCAGTCCAGTGGATTCTCGGAACCAGTGGTCTCAAAGAACTGGAAATTTCAAAAACAAAATCAGAGTTCCTCCCATGTTGCGGTCCGCCAAGTATGGTGGATCCTCAGAGCTGATCTATGTCATGGCATACTCTTCCAGTTCCTCCACCCCAGCAGGCGTTGACCACAGATGCATCCCTAGAAGGGTGGGGTGTGCGCCTGGGTCCTTACAGGACACAAGGCAAATGGACCACTTCTTCCTCTCCTCTCACATCAGTCTCCTGGAGATGAGGGTGTTCGCTTAGCCCTCCAGGCTTTTCAAACCTCAGCTTGTTCCTGGGACTATGGCTGATTTAATCAGACAACACCTCAGTAGTGTTCTTCCTCAACAAACAAGGTGGTACAAAGTCCTATTCTCTATGTAGAGACCATTGCTGTTTGACAGGAGGCAATACAGCAACACCTTACTGACAGCCGTCCATCTACCAGGATGTCACAATCTCCTGGCCGACCTTGTCAGTCGACAGTCATCCACACATGAATGGAGACTTCAACACAAAGTGATTCAGAAAATCTTTGTCTGTGGGGATCCCTAACTGGACCCGTTCGCCTCCCCAGTCAATCACTGTCTCCCCAGATACTGTTCCATTATGCCAAACAAAAAGGGACGGTCTATAGATGCCCTTTCCTAATCATGGACAGGACTCCTCTTATATGCTCCCCGCGTCTCTCTCCTGCAATGGACTCTACTGAAATTACAACTTGAGCCTGCCACCGTGATTCTTATAGCCCCTCTGTGGCCTTGGCAGGTGTTGTTTCCCCTCCTTCAGCAGTTCTCTGTGGAGGAACCCATCCCGTTGCCAACAAGACCAGATTTCTTGACTTAGAATCAAGGTACCCTTCTACAGGTGTCAGTGTGGCTCAGTTGGTAGCACATCCGCTTCTGAACCTCAAGGTCGTGGGTTCTCGTCTCACACCGTGATTGGACTTGCACGTAAAAATTGCTGGCATCTGAGTCAGGGATCGACAAATTTCAGATTTAGGTGCTAGTCCAGGACAAGGGGCCTAGGCAAAAATGGTAGTCCCAGTGTTACAAGTGGTAGTCCATGGTCAAAAGGCTATATTTTAAGGAAAATGTTTAAAAAATTATGTAGCAACAAAGTGACAACATGACAGTGACAACTCAGAAGAACCGTCATCGAGAGCACTGGTAGGACTAGAAGAGGAAGATGATGGAGCAGGAGTACAAGCGGGAGATACAGAACAGCAGTTGTAGCAGCAGCATGCATTGCCCATAAATGTGTCCAGTGCCTGGACCAGACAGCAGCCAGTGGTCGATTGCCGAATCAGGATCAAAGCCATAGAATTCGGTCGGGATCCTTTACTGCTGTTTGCAGGAGAGACTGTAGTGTGGTATCATTAGCCAGCTAATATGCTAATAATATTTGTTTCATTATATAGTCACTGTGTAGTGTGTGTTTTTTCACTGGAGGTAGACTAGAATGGGAGGGGACAGACACACATAATGCTACGTAAATTAAACAAGGCAGGCAGCCAAGGAGGAAGGCAGTTGAATGGGATTGGGATGGGTAAAAAGTCTAGAAACATTTACAGGACAGTGTTGCTGCTTTGATGCTTATTTTATTTGTTTTTATTTTTTACACTTCAGTTCGTCCCTGTGCCAGGCTCCAGCTGCCCACCACCACCTGACACACCCAACAGACAGCTCCTTTCCTACCACACCACACTTTCTTTTTCCACTTCCTTAGGCAGTTTTGCCTTATTATTTTGGTCACTTCTTGTTCTTTTACACTAATTCTTGCCTCTGCTTTTCCCAGAGTGAGGAACACAGAGTCCAGCCCTTCTCCTCCTCAACTGGTTAGTCTGGTGGTCCGGGTCCACCACTTTCCTTTCTTTATTATTTTGTCTCCTTATTCCTTATGCAGCTTTTCTCTTTGTATTTAGCTCACTGTGCATGCCTGGACTGTAGTGTACACAGGTAGCACCGTATTCCTTGAACACCTAAACACACACACACAGCTTCCTTTCCCTGACTCACCAGTACCCACATGGACCCTGCTCAATCATACACTTCGTATTTTTTTATTATTGTTATCCAGTTCTTGTTGGGCCTAGCTTTCACATTTCTTTTTTCAGTTGAAATAGTGTTCTGGTGCCCTGGCAGGATGCTGCCTACTTGAAAGCAGACGGATATTAATCTCCCTGACTCCCCCACAAATCGCTATGCCCGCCCACAGCCCTAACAGCAGTTACGCTGTTTCCCCGTTCCTGCTCCACTGTTCAGCCACACGTCCTTTCCCCTCTGTGATCGGAGTGAAACTGTGCCTCCGATCTCTCACAGCCCAAGTCACCACCGCAGCCAACAGGCTTTCTCACCTGCATAGTGGCTAATTATGCCATTGGCAGCATCGCTGCTGCCGTTCTTCTCTTCCCTCTTGTGGCATTCCGACTGGCTTCTGACTTGGCTGGCAGCAGCTCTTTCTCTCCCTCACATTGCAATCCACATCTCAGCGGCACATGCTGCAGACTTGGGCTCCTCCACATACACGTTTCCCAATGCTCTGGTTTGTCATGTGACGCGGAAGCTTCAGACTTTGCATGGCAGCACCCTAGTGGACAACACTGGAACATGACAAAAAATGTTTTTTTTTTTTTTTAAAAGGCAGTACTTGTCCACGGACTACTGGCAGTTTCAAAACTGCTTGTCCTAGCTCTACAGTGATAGCCGGGACGTCGGGTTATTGGATTTGTCGAACCCTGATCCAAGTGCAATATTGGGAGGTGCTGTATTGCTGGGGTGTGCCATCCTTCGATGAGACATTAAACTGAGTTCCCTTCTGCCCATCCTGGTGTTAGGTGGGTGTCCAGGTGGAAATAAAAGAACCCAGGGCACTCTTTGCAAAGAGTAGGGAACATTCCCGGTGTCCTGGCCAACATTCCCCTTCCCATAAAACCAGTTCATGCAATTATCCAGGCTGTGTGTGGGTGATTATGTGCGATATGGCCACCACCACACATTCAGTCACTTTACTACCAGTCTAGCATTGCTTGTAAAGCACTTTGGGATACACTGTATATGAAAAGTGCTATATAAATGCTGATTATTGTTCTACATCCCAACCTGAAGACGCTCCACCTTCACGCTTCGCTCCTGAGGAAGCTTTCATAGCACATCTACAAGTGTCCTCCCTATTGCCAGTATTTTACTGGCCTCACATAAACCAGCAACCACCGAAACTTATAATGCTAAGTGGAAACGCTTTTCCATTTAGGTTTCTTCCCAGTCATTGGATCCATATTCTTGTCCACTGACGAAAGTATTGGATTACCTGGCCTCTGTTGCCGAGACAGGATTGAGCTATTCCTCTGTCAGAGTCCATTTGGCCTCCATTTCGGCCATCCATGTGCCTCTTCATGGCAGATTACTGTATTGGCATCATCAGTGACTTGCCAAAATGTTTTTAAGAGGAATGTTACATAGTAAACCACCTATCACACGACCCACTCCTCTGTGGGATCTCAGTTTTCTAATGGAGAAGTTAAGTTCAACGTATTTCCGAGCTTCATGCCTTCATGTGTGTAAAATAAATAAAACTTACATATTTTTGCAGAGAGTGGCACTTCGTACCAGCCCTACCTTTCTACCTAAGGTAGTGTCTGAACACACCTTAAATCAATCCTTGGAGCTGCCACTATATTATCCTGAACACTCCAGTCGAGGTGAATACCTCCTACATACTCTAGATGTCCATCATATATTACGATACTATACTAATTGAACTAAATCGATTAGGAAGACCTCTCAACTTTTTGTTACCTTTTCCTCAAGCAGGGAAGATCTCCCAGTCACTAAACGGACCATCTCCAATTGGCTAGCACATTGTACCACATTTTGCTACGCAAAATACAAGAAGCCATTACCAGGACCTGTCCAAGCCCATTCTACCAGAGCTATGGCCACCACAGCAGCCTGCTTTAAAGGTGCCTCTATCACAGATATCTGCAACGCAGCTACGTGGTCCTCAATTCATACTTTCATGAAGCATTACAACTTGGACGTTGCTTCACACCGTAGGACAGGCTTTGGCCGAGCTGTCCTACAAGGCCTCTTGTCGTAATGACCACCCTTCTTCTGTTTACTGCTTGGGATTCATCCCAAGTGTATTGCCAGCTGCAAGTGACCACTCTGTGGAAGATAGTACAGTTACATAAAAAGCTTACCATAACAGTAGATCTTTGAGGTGTCTCTTGCAGCAAAGATATGATCCGCCTCTGTCCCCGCCCCCCATCTCCTCTAGGAGAACAAATTCTGGTCCAGTGACTTATGGGTTGGAATACCTATGGTACCTTGGCTTCCCTTGGTCCTCATCAGTGAGCTGAATCCAGCAGTCGAAACTGAGGATACCAGGACCAGCCCAGGTGCCCACATACTATAGGAAACAGGAAGGTGATGTCATATGTGGCGCCCTGGAAAAAGACTGCTAGAAGAGCTGCCGTGCTCACTGCGACCTCTGGCAATGACCCAAGTGTATTACCTGCTTCAAGAGACACTCATCAGAGATCTACTGTTATAAGTTTTTACGTAACTGTGCTTTCTAGGAGTGGTATATGTTCATCCACATGGACCCACCTGACCTCCCCTGGCTTAGTTGCACAACCTCTGCTTCCAGAGGGCAAGATCTGGCGTCATGGGGTGGAGCTGAGGGATGTATACCAGCCTGGTGGGTGGAAGGAACCAGCTTGAAAACTTTTCTGCACTTCTTAAAGGGGAAAGGACTCTGCCTGATGGTGTGGATGAACAAAATATACCACTCCTAGAACTACTGTTACAGGTGAGTAACTGTTTTTTCTTCAGGCTTGTAGGAATAGCCCCTTGGGAATCCCTCGGGAAGCGTGTCCTGTCCTCTCTGGACCCAGAGGTGGGAGGGGTATGTCGTCGTGGACGTACGGGAACCGGCACTGTTGTCAGAAGACGACTCTCCACCTCTCTGGTGAGCTGAGCCTTGGCCTCGGCCCACCAGGAGGCCAGAGTCTCCTGCAAGTTCACCGGCGGCTGAGGGGGCGGTGGAGGAGGAGGGGGATACGGGTATGGACTGTACCCAAAGGGTGCATATCCATAACCCGATGGCAGGAAGCCCGGCGTCTGGTATTGAGGAGCAGAGTACTGCGGCATCGGATATGTCGGCGCCGGGTACTGAGGCCCCAGGTATGGCGGCGTGGATACGACGGGGCCGGGTACCCGGGAACTGGCGGAGCTGCCACAGCAGACGGCCCGGTCGGAGGCCCCATGGGCAGTTCTGGAGGCGGAAGACCGGGTGGGGTGGGGGTGGAGGCCGGCGTTGGGGCAACAGTGGGGTGGGATGCGGGCGGCGGCTGAAGAGCCGGCGTCCGAGGAACCGGCGTCAGATCAGTCAGACCAGAAGGTGGATGGTCTGATGAGTGGACCAGAAACCTCAGCGTCGCCCGGGGGATGGGGAGAAATCAGTGGGGTCGGGCTGAGAGACTTCGAGGTTTCTGGAGGGCAGCGAAGGTTGTGGGGGCAGGGAGCGACTAATTGGGGGTCTGCCGTTGGCTTATCGCTGTGCAGGCGTCAGATGAATCGGCGTGTGGCATCGGGTGGGCGCGGAGGCGGTGTCCGACTGCGGACCCTTCACTGGAGGCAGGCCGTGATGGAGAGGCGACCTGGTCGGGCAGACGGGGCCGTCGCCACCCGGAAGAGGTCTGGCGACTTACTTCTCCGTGCGGGCATCTGAGGAGCCGGCGTCCGGCTTGTGGAGCCACTCGGACCAGTAGGCTGCAAAACCACGGCTTTACTGGGAGCGGAGGCTCCACTAGCCTGGAGGCGCCGAAGGGCTAAGCGCGAGCCAGATGGGCAGGCGGCCTTGCGCCTTAGAAGCCTCTAAGGCGGCCGTCGTCGAACTGGTCTTACCTGTTCACGGCGACTCCCGAGGAAGACGGTAGGAGAGGAGCCTTGTCCCGATGCCTTTCCTTATCCTTTTCTTGCGATGGCCTTCAGAAGTCTCGCCTGCGAAGCTTTTAATTTCTTTCTCCATGGAGCTCATTTTCTTTTTAAAATGTGGGCTTCAGGGACTGCTGCCGCCTTCTCCGGGTGGGCGTTGAAGCTTGAGGCAGTACTGGCACTTCTCCACTGGATGGTGGGGCCTGAGCAAAAAGGCAGAGGAATGGCCATCCTTGTCTTGGGAGTTGGTGCCGCATGAGTCGCACTTGTTTCTGTGCTCGGAGGGTGTAGGGGACAACATACACTGACTGGTACCTGACGATGGATGAGAAAAAATCGAAAATACTTGGTAAAACTACCGACGAAGGAGCCTGACGAGCAGGGAACTTTTCCGTGAAGCGATGGCATAAGCCAATGGTGGGGAAAAAACTGGAAGGCGGGTGTGAGGGACCGCCCCTTTATAACGATGTGGGAGCTGTCCCTCGCAGGACTGCTAGCTAGACATTTTCTGTGGGGTCATGCCTGCCGACGTCAGTCCTGTATGTAGTTACCTACTGCAAGAGCCTCTCTCAAGATCTACTGTCTAAGTTCTTGCGTAACTGTACTTTTTTTCTTCAGGCTTGTAGCAGCAGGTAGCTATCTGGCCTATTTGCATGTTGATATCATTTAAATAATTAATTTCCCAATGAAAATGTCATCATTTTGGGCCAGCAGAAAAATATTTTTTTTAATTCCCACTTGCTGAAACTAACACTGTTCAAAAACTATAGAGGACTTCTGCTATGAACACAAGGTAAAAGTACTCAGTTGTTCACAGTAAAGTGAGTTGTGATCAGATTCTTTCTCCTCTTGCAGGTAAAAGAAGAGCAAGTAGCAGAAGAATGTAAGCCTGAGCCAGTGGAATCTGAAGAGAAAAAGCCTGAAGTGAAAACAGAAGCAAAAGAGGAGGAGGAGGAGAGCTGAATACCCCAGTTCCTCAGTCTTCACCAGCACAAGGACAGTCCAGAAGGAAAAGTACGTACTAATAATGTTAAATATCTGCCTTAGGGAGATTAACCCTAGGGTTTAAGATTAAAACTCGGTGATAAATACTGCTGTAAGAAGCTGGTCCTAATGTGTAAAAATGCAGCTGACCCAATGGCACTTAAGATAGGATGTTTCACTACACTGTGAGAGACTTGGGCTTGAATTGCAAGCCCGACTTCCATCTTCATTCAGGTGGACTCCAGTTTTTGTGGGGAAGCGGTTGCAGTGGTGCTGCGTCATAGGCAGTAAGCAGCTGTAGGGCAACCATAGGGAAGATGAAGTTGCATGTCACAGCTGGAGGAGAATTTTTGGAGCTGATGGTAAACTGAGCCTGCCATTGGGGTGAGGGTTGATCTTGACACCACCATGTGCTTGTCCATGGTGTAAAACCTTCTACTGCAGAAAATGTGAGTATAATATGGGCTAATGGCCCCCCTGTCACCCTTCTTCTGGAGTATTTCAATTATGAAAATGTTTGAAATGGCACATTTTGGAAGATGTACTGTGTGCTATACACCCACCACCATAGCACTGAAATATAAGGTAGCACTGATAAGTGGTTATATGAAAATTGTTATTCTTATGTGATGAAGTACACTTTACATGTGGGTTACCCATTTACCACCTTACTTGAAATACCTGTGAGAATCCCCCAGTGCAGTAAATATTAACCCAGTTAAAGTGTGCTACATTTGACCCTCTTTAAAAGGCCAGCCACAGAACGCTTTTTCTTCTTTTCAACACTTCAGCATTAATGTAACACTTGCTTCTAGGATCGCGTGATATGTTGTTCATCCACACTTCTTGGCATGTCCCTTTCCCTTAAATCTTGCTGGAAGTCTTCAAGCTGGCTCCTTCCACCCACCTGGGTGGTATATACCTCAGCTGTGCCCCATGACGCCTGATCTTCCTTTCCGCTAGAAGGTGCAGGCTGCCTCCCTCATGCTCACGCATTTCGTAGGCCCTGGCTTTCAAAACTTTGGTTTTACCGAAATTAAAAATTGTTCGAGTTAGCGATCGTCTCTTCGCATCATCGATCATAGAGGAGAAATCTACCCATGGATTTCACCGGTGTCCTTGTGGCCAAAAAATGCCACGCACCAATCCCCACCTCACGTGCGTCTACTACCTCGGTGTCGGCCATGACCCCTCGTCCTGCAGTTTCTGTATGGCCTTCCATCCCAACGTCCTGGACGACCTCCTGGCACGTCTCAAACTGGGGAGACTGGAGAAAAGGAATGCTCCAGTGAAGTCTAAGGAGGCTAGGTGGGCGGTTTCCGCGGCTGCGGGTTCCGCAGAACAGCTGGAACGCATGAAGGCGTTCGAGGAAGAAGCCACCCGTGCTTCGGACACTGGAAGCTTCTTCGTTCTGCTCAACCTGGGCTCCACATTCTTGGGCTTCTTCAAGGAGTTGTGCCAGTCTCTCTCCAATCAGGGAGAGGTGCCCTTGGGCTCACACCTCCTGGTCCCGAAGCAGGATAAGGAACCAATATTTTCACCATGAAGGCGCTTGGTACTGAGAGGGGTCTCTGTCCCAGGAGTATGTGGGTCTCGACTCGGTCGAGATTGCTTCCTGGGCCGCAGGCTTCATGGATCTTCCATCTGGCCAGACGACGAGGATGTGGCAGATGAGGTCGAGATTGTTCTCAATCCAATCAACCCATTGCTGCTGGCCCCAGTCGATGACTCTTTGGAGGACTCGGTCCTTGTGTTCCCGATAGCGAGACCCAGCCTGCTGGTGTCCCATCAAGGTCCCAGTTCTGGACCCAGGTTTCACGGTCCGCGGTGTCTCGGCGACTGAGTCTGCCTGCCGGTCTCGGTCGAGTCTAGGAACCCTCTTGTCCGAGCGGCCAAGGAAGAGCCATAAGCGCTCAAAAAGAGGCGTGTCACGGTTGTCGTTGTCCTCATCCTCGGATGAGGAGGGCTCCGATGGAAACTCCGGCACTCTGAGGACCTTGTGGCAACAGCTGATATTGTCGGGCATAAGCGGCTCAGCTCTGACACGCCATTACTTGGCTTTTCGCCTCTAGGCGAAACCGACTCCCTTGGAACCGAAGCCTTCATTTCCCAGCCCACGGGCTGGCGGACTGCCTGTTTGACCTATACCGGTCTCTCGCACCGATAGTGGTGGGGCCGCCGCCTAAGCAGCCTGTGGGAAGGGCTCCTTCCAAAGAGGACCGACCAGGCAGCTGGACTAGCCTGGCGTGTGTGGTCAGGGTCACTCGGACCGCCCTCGGGCCGGTGATGATGGGGCGCAGGCCGCTGTACCCCAACTCTTCGGACTCTGATGTCACGGGCTTCACTCTCATCCCGGGATGATGAGTGCCGTTAGCACAGGGATGGAGGAGGGTCCTTCCTCCTTCCAAGGGATCCTTTGCCTCATCTCTGATTCCACAGGGATGCCTCTGGAACCCATCCCAAAAAAAAAGCAGAGTACCCACTCACGGACATCCTCAAGAGGGGGGAATACCCCGACAGAGTCCTTCCCTGTGGCTGAAGCCATTGTTGGTCTGGCTCTTGAACTATGGCAGCTTCCTGCCTCTTGTCCAGCACCATCTGCCCGCATGGCCTGCAAGTACGCGGTGCCCATGGGGTCCCTAGCGGAGTTCACAGAGCACCCTTCTGCCGAGAGCCTGGTGACCGCCTCTGTGTTCGGGCATACTGGCAGTTCCGCCGACAATGACCCCCCCCCCCAATAGAGACCATTAGGTGTGGAAAGTCCATGTGGCTTCCTCCTTGGGCCTTCGTCAGCCAAGTTCGCGCCATCATGGCACACTTCTCTCATGCCCTTCTCGGGTCATTAGATGAGGTCCTCCCACATCTCCCTGCGGACATGCAAACCACAGTTAAGCAGGTCCGGGATCAGGGCCATGCTGTTGTCAAACAGCAGCTCCAGACGGCCCTGGACATTGGGGATTCTTGTGCCCACTCGATGGCCACCGCTGAGGCTCTCCTCCTTCCCGGCGGATACTCAGCACAAGTTAACTGATGTTCCCTTCCTTGGGACCGACTTGTTCTGCCCAGGAGTGCGTGGTCACCTACAGTGCATAGAACAGTCCATTGCCACCTTGGGCGCCACTTCTGCTAAAGTTCTTTGGGCAAGAACCAGCAGAAAAAGAAACCCTTCGACCCTCTTCCCTGCGGTTCAGCAGTCTTCCTTCCAGGAGTACAGCAACATCAGCATCAGCAGCAGACTCAAGCTTGGCCCTCGGTCCAAGCCTGGACTCCAACAGGGCCGTAAAGGAGGCCGAGGCTCAGGTCCTGGAGCCTCCTCCAAGTCTGCTCAATGATGGAGTGGGGTTTGCCAGCCCTATTCACGTCACGTCAAGGGTCTTCCCGTGGTGGCCGGCTCCGCCACTTTCTTTCCGCCTGGTCCTCTACCACTACGAACAGGTGGGTTCTCGAAGTGGTCTGTCAGGGACTGCCTCTGGACTTCAAGCAGTACCCTCCCAGCCTAACCCACGCCCCTCGGGAAGAACAGATTTCCGCACACACCCAGTTGGCTCTTCGAGCAGATATCGCTCAGCTACCCCTCAAGGAGGCAGTAGCCCTCGTGGCTGATCCTTCAGCAGACCCAGGCTTTGTCTCCAGGTAATTCCTGGTGCCCAAGTAGCCGGGGGGCTTGCGCCCCATTCTAGAGCTCCATGACCTGAATCAGTATCTCAGGTCATGCACCTTTCGGATGGTCACTCTGTCTCACATCATACCATCCTTGGAGTGAAATGTGGTTCTGTTCACTGGATCTGCAGGACAAATTCTTTCCACGTCCCATCAGCGGTTCCTCTGCTTCAGGTCGGGGGACCCTATGCGAGTTTGAGCCGTGCAGTTGGTCTGTCATTGGCCCCACGGGTCTTCACCAAATGCATTGCAGTGGTGGCGGACCATCTCGGGGCCAAATTTACCCCTACCTTGACGATTGCTCCTTGCAGGTTCCAGCCAATAGGAGGTGGGAGAGGTCCAGGGATCTGGCCCTCCAAATCTGCTCCCAGCTCGGCCTTCTGATCAACGAGGCCAAGTGGGAACTCGTGCCTTCTCAGGTGATGGGCTACATTGGAGCAGAGCGCAGCTCCCGGTGGACAGGGCGGTGGTTCTCTCCTCCTTTGCCCAATCATTTCTGGTTGGGCACTTGCGCCCTGCCCGGGACTTTCTGCACCTTCTGGGTTACATGGCGGCGTGCACCTTGATGGTCCATTGGGCCTGGTTGCACATACGCCTCCTCCAATGGGAGCTGGCCACCCAGTGGACTCAGTGCCACGGTCATTTCGACCAGCTGATCACTGTAACCCAGATGATGTGGGACGCTCTTCAATGGTGGACCGCCCCAGACTGGTTGCAGGAAGGGATCCTGTTTGTCCGCTCTGAGCAGGCGGTCGTCCTCACGACCGATGCCTCTCTCATGGGCTGGGGAGCCCACATGGGGACAACAAGGCTCACGGGCTGTGGACACCCGATCCACATCAACCTGTTGGAGCTCAGAGCAGTCAGACTGGCGCTGTCAGCTTTCACTCCTCAGCTCCGGGTCAAGTGGTTTCAAGTCCAGGACGGACAATACCACGACCATGTACTACCTCAACAAACAGGCGGCATGCACTCCTGTCGACTGTTCAAGGAGGCGCCGCATCTGGACCTCGTGTGAGGCTGGCTGGAGGCGGATCTCCTAGCCATCCATGTGGCAGGAGTCTCGAACCAGCTGGCGGATGCTCTCAGCCGCATAGGCCAGACATCCACAGTGGTCTCTCCATCCAGAGGTAGCTCACAGCCTGTTCTCCCGTTAGGGTAAACCGTGATGGACCTGTTTGCTTCCAGGAAAACACCAAGTTGAGGCTGTTTCATGCCTCCCCCTCAGCAGGGCTCGCTGCAGGGGGATGCCTTCTCAAGGCCGTGGACCCCAGGCCTCCTCTGTGCCTTCCCTCCATTTCCCTTGATCCACAATGGTGTTACTCAAAGTGAGGAGGGACAAGGCGCAGGTGATTCTGGTAGCCCCAGACTGGCCATGCCAGTTCTGGTATCCAGATCTCCACAGCCTCAGCTGCAGGCCCCTGGAGCGGCTTTATACACGCCCAGACCTGATATCTCTGAATCAGGGGAAGGTATTCCATCCGAACCTTCAATCCCTGCACCTCACAGCCTGATACCTGAGCGGCTAGAATTCCAGGCTTTGGGTCTCTCCGAAGATGTCTACACTGTGGCGGAAGTACCCAGAAAAGAAATGAGCAGGAAACTTTATGCCTTCAAATGGAAAAGGTTTTCCATTTGGTGTCAGGAATGAGGTCAGGACCCCTTATCCTGTTCTGTGCTGGCATCCTCCACTACCTTTGGTCTCTCTCAAGGGGGTCTCATGACCCTCAAGGTGCACCTGGCAGCCATTTCTGCTTACCGGGCATGGGCGGTCAGCCCATTAGTGCAGGAGACAGTGGTTGGGCCGCTTTTTCAAGGCCTGGATCACACATCCCCTCCGTTGCATGAACCTCCACCTCCGTGGGATCTACTGCTGGTACTGGCAAAGCTCATGAGCAAGCCATTCGAACCCATGCACAAGTGTGAGTTGTCACACTTGTCATGGAAGACTGCCTTCCTGGTGGCTGTCACGTCAGCCAGAAGGAAAGGGGAGCTCCGGGCACTTACGGTGGACTCCCCTTATGTGGTTTTCCACAGGGACAGAGTTGTCTTACGCCCCTACCCGAAATTCCTTCCGAAGGTGGTGTCAGAGTTTCACCTTAACCAGTTGTTGACTCTGCCAGTATACTACCCCAGTTGCAGCTCGGATGCAGAGTACAGCTCCATACTTTGGACCTGAGACGTGCTCTTTCCTATTATAAGGAGAGGACGGTGGAAATTCATGGAGAGGTTCGCCAGCTGTTTATCTCCTACGCTGGAGCCGCTTCTGGCAGACCTGCAGCCAAACGAACCATTGCAAGATGGATTACTTCATGCATAGGTCTGTGCTATGAGTTGTTGAGCAAGGAGCCTCCCAGAGGGATAAGAGCTCATTTTACCTGCCATACTGCTGCATCGATGGCTGTTTGCAGGAACATCGCTATCCTGGAAATCTGCCGGGCAGCTACCTGGAAGTCAGGAAACACCTTCATTACCCAATACCGCATCGACCTTGAGTCACGCTGGAACGCTGGTTTTGGGACCTCAGTTCTCAATCTCTGTTCCCTAAGAGGGTGTGTGCCTTGCCTTCCTCCTCCCAGAGAATTGCTAAGAGTCTGCCAAAAGTGTGGATGAACAACATATCCACGATCCTAGAACAGGTTACTCACCTGTAACAGTAGTTCTAGGAGTGGTATTGTTGTTCATCCCACAACTCTACTCATTACTCGGCTGTGGGCACACACAACCTGGCTTCAACGAATTAAGATCTAGTATCACAGGTGGAGCTGAGGTATATATATCACCTGGGTGGGTGGGAGGAGCCAGCTTGAAGACTTCCGGCAAGATTTAAAGGGAAATGGACATGCCAAGAAATGTGGATAAACATATACTACTACTAGAACTACTGTTACAGGTGAGTAATCTGTTCTTTCGCTGCTATATTCAGTGAATGCATGGGATAGACATAAGGCAATTCTGGTGGGGGTAGGAGGAAGTAGGCTATTTAACTAGATCTGCAACCATCAGTAGGTAGGGAAATGGGCAGATTGGGTGGGCCAAGCAGTCTTTATCTGCTCTCAGTGTATGGTTCTCTGTTTCTTTGTAACTGAATTTGTAGTTCATAGTTTAACTTTTGTATTGCCATTTCAGTATTTAAGCCAGAGGAGCTCGGCAGGCACTTATACCCGACATTGGAAGCACTTGTCGTCAGGATCGAGCGCTTCCCTTCCGCCAGCCTGTGGACCGTGCTACTGGGAATCCCTGTAGTATCACTGATATAATATCGATGGCTGAGTAATTAAAAGTGTCAGGTGTATAGTGTATATATGTCAAAAATCGAAATAAGTTTCTAATGCATTCAGCACTGTATGTCTCACTGTAATGAGAAGGAAATAATGAGACTTACTGTGAATTGAACCCAGGCCCCGGAATGCCATCATGGTGCTCTGCCTCTAATCTGGCAGGATCACGTGATAGCAACCTGAGGATGCCACTATAGCATTTCTTGGCAACTAGGAGTACTTAAAATGGAAATCAGTTTTGCAGATATCTTAATGCAAACTGTTCTAAGTTCTGAGATTGTCAGGACCCATTTGGAACTGAAGGCAGTGTGCATCAGGACCACGGAATCGTTGCCTAGCTGAGGTGCCCACCATGGCGTACCTCATCATCAGCTATATGTCATACATTGCCCCATACCTCATCCACTGTCGACTTCATGCTCGGCCAAAGAAATGCCTTTCTTGATTTTCATCATTGACATTCTTGTTTTTCTCAACACTTCAGCATTAATGTAACACTTGCTTTCATTGCTATATTCAGTGAAACTATTGAATTTTCATCTGTGCTATAGCGTTGCTTGCTGCTTTTTCTACAGCACACATCTGATTTGAGAGAAAACTCCTCAAGGCAGGATCCTGGGCCCACCTCTGTGGCCAGCTACCCTGCTGCTTCAGGCTCCGTTCCATCTTCTTCTTGCTTTGGTTTCCTCCTCTGGTAGTGCTGCTTCCTCTGACTTGTGACATTCTTTTCCACATTGTGACCAGCTGTCTTCTTTTGATGAACTGGGTCCTGGTTTTCCAGTGTCTGATGCTTCTTGTGGGTAAATTCTGGCAGTCTCCTTGGCCTCCATTGGCACCCATGACTGTCATTCTAATATCAAGGTAATTTGCTGGTGCTAGGCTCAGGTTTTACTGGTGCGTCACCTGGCTCTTCCTCATTGACATTCCTGCTGTTCTTTTGGCTCTGTTTTACTTCAGGGACCGTTGCCTTGTTTGCTGTTAGTGTTCTAGTTGCCTTTTCTGCTTCTCTGACCGCTGTTGAAGCACCTTGGTTGGTTGCTGGTTCTTAGCTTGGGTCCTGATGTGGACCCTTCCCTTTCTGCTTCATAGTCGGCCTAGCTCTGCCTTGTCGATGTTTCTTTGGCTCTGTTCTCTTTTAATTCTGGAATTGTCTTCTTTGCCGTCAATGTTTTTGTCAGTTCTCGCCTTTCTGTCTGTCATTATGACGTCACAGTTGGTTGCTGGCTTTATGCTCAGGGCCTAATACTGCCCATGACTCTACTTACAGGTTGCCACCTGACTCCCCTTCATTGTTGCTACTGCTTTATGTTTTGGCAGGGTGCATGTTGCCTGGGTTTGCCTTGTTGTTCATGGTGCTAGTTTGATTGCTATACTCTGTTTTACTCCAGGGCCTGTTGCCTTTTGCATCATCGTTACTCTCACTGTTGCCTTGTTTGTACTGCTTAGGCTGTCTTGACATCTTATCAGTTGTAGGGACATGGATATGATGTACTATCCACACTTCTGGCAGTATTCCTTTCCCTTTGACTTGCTGGAAAGTCTTCAAGCTGGCCGCTACCAACCACCCAGGTGGTAACTCCTCAACACCGCCCTCCTTACTGCTCTCTGCGCTGAGTAGACCCTTTGCTTCAAGACTTTGCAAATCTTTGCAAATCCACTTTTGTCTTCAGGCAATTTCTGAATACTTGTCATGGACGACTTGTCGGCACTCTATTACAAAAATGCGATTGCAAGCACAATATGTCCCGACGGACCAGCACACCTCATGCATCTACTGCCTAGGCCACAAACATGATCCCCTGCACCTTGCATCCCAGTGCAGCTCTTTTAGGGCACACAGGTGAACAGGATCCCCTTGTTCAATTGAAAGGTGCTCATTGGACAGTCTCTGCAGCTGCGGGTCCGCTGAACAGCTTACGGCTTTTGAAGAGGCGGTGGCTCAGGCTGCAGAGCATGCCTCTTCGGCTTCGGCCTTTGTGCCGCTTTCCTTTAGTGCCACCTTCACAGGGGCGTTTAGAGATTTGTGCCAGTCTCTTCCCACCTTTGGGCGGGGTCCCTCTTAGGGCACAAAATCTTCAAAAAAGTAGACTAAAAAAGTCTTGCTGTCGATTGTGGAGTCGCGAGCACACTAGGCCTTGGATTCCCTTGCTTCTCTGGTGGTTTCGACTATGGTCGATCCTACGGCCCATGCTGCTGACTCTACAAATTTTTCTTGAGCCTGTCTACGCATTGTCACCAGATGATTTCAGTACCTCCCTTTCTAGGTCTCCGGTCCTGTCACTTCTCATGGTGGATCAGACCAGCTGGCTGATCTGATCCCTAACCCGGGATCCGATTACCCAGGAGGATCCTCTGCTTTCTCCGGCTAATCTTGGGTCCCACCGTCTGCGTCCCTGACGGTTGAGGTCTCGATCTAGAGTCCGGAGTTGAGCAGCCGACGCCACCATTGGCGTTCACGCACTCTGCATTCAGGCAAGCAGCACCACCACTATTTTTCTGCATCTTCCTCCTCAGATGAAGAGACGCTCTGCCGCAAAATGTGCCAGCGCTACAATGAACTCGTGTAGCATCAGCTCATGCTGGCCAGAGTTAAGCGGTTCTGGCTCTCCGCCCGGCTCTTCCGTGGCTCTCTCCATCCAGTCCCCAGCCTACTCCAGCTCGGCCTGTTCCATCCTTTCTGCCCATACAGGTGGAGCCTTCTAGCGGCCACGGTGTCTTTCCCACCCAAGGATACCCATACCACTTTGGGCTTCCTTGTTGGCTGTTGGTCACCATGACTTCCAACATACTCCGTATGGTCAGCGGAACTCTGGTGGTCAACTGTTGTTTGTGAATCCTCGAGGTCTGAGGGCTTCTCCTTGCATTCTCATCTGTTGGACACCATGCCAGGAGGATTTGTCCATGGAGCAGGCTCCCACTTGTTTCAGGGCTTGCTCCTTTTAATCACTGAGTCTACAGGACACCACCGCCTGTCCAAAAATGGGCCAAGTACTCTTTGACCAAGATTCTCCACTGGGTTGACTCCACGGGGGTTACTTTCCCAGTCGCCTAAGCCATTCGCCATTCTTGGTCCCACTCTGGAGCTTTGGCAGTACCCTGCCTCTTGCCCTGTGCCATTGGCATGGATGGCGCGCAAGTACATGGTCCCTACCAGCTCCCTGTCATTTTTTGCTACACGTCCCTTGCCGAGGATCTGGTGGCAGACTTGGTCTTTCATCGTACCGGCAATGTCGAGGACATAGATAAGCCTCCCGACAAGAAATCCCAAAAATTGGATCATTTGGCCAAAAAGATCTGTTTGCCCCCTTCTCTCTGCCTCTGGCAGGAGAGTTCAGATCTTTTGATGGCTCACTTCGCTCATGCCCTCTTGGACACTCTCGCTGAGGTGCTTCCCCAGCTCCCAGCTGACTTACAGACCATGGTCAAGCAAATCCGGGACCAGGGCCGAGCGGTGGCTAAGCATCAGCTCCAGACAACCATGAACATCAGCGACTCCTGCACTTTGTCTGTGGCTGTCACAGAGGCCATGCTCTGTAAGGTGTGCTGAGGATCTCTGTATTTACAACAGATACCCAGCACAAGTTGGTGGATGTCCCCTTCTTGGGCATGGACTTGTTCGAGGCTACGGTGGAAGGACACCTTATTGCATTAAGAGTCCATTGCCACCCTGGACTCTTGTTATCTCCGCCAAGGGGGATCCCAAGGGCTCTAAGCTCCAAAGGAAGAAACCCTTTTGGCCTCTCTCTCTCTGCATCTGCGGCCCAGCAGGCCCAGGTTTGGCTTCCTCGACCGAAGTCGCTTGCTTTGGTCATCCGAAAGCCAAGTGGTTGCGTCCGCTGCTTCCCCAGCCGGTTCCTCCTCTGCCTTAAAGCCTGCCCAGTGACAGGATGGGGGTGCCTCCCCAATGCCCATCCTGACTCCCCTGGATACTCCCATGGGGGTCTGCTCCACCACTTCCTTTCCGCCTGGTCCGCTGTCACCACGGACGACAGATGGGTCCTTGATGTGGTCAGTCACAGTCTGCTTCTAGAATTCAAGGCTTACCCTCCTTGTCGTGGCTGTGCCCCATGGGAGGACATGGTGACTGCCGACATGTTGCCAGCCCTTCAGGAAGACGACATCCAGCTCCACCAGAAGGAGGCAGTGCCACCAGTCCCGGACCTTCCAGCAAGCTCAGGGTTTATCTCCAGATACTTCTTTTGCCAAAGTGGATGGGGAGCTGGTGCCCCATCTTCTGCATGACCTGAACAAATTCCTTTGATTGCATGCTTTCTGGATGGTCACTCTGTCTCAGATCATTCCATCTCTGGAGCAGAACATATGGTTCTGTTCCCTGGATCTTAGGACAGCGTTCTTCTAGATCCCCATCTGTTCCTCCACTGCTGGTTCCTGTGGTTCCTTGCAAGGGAGTTATTCTGAGTTCAGGTCATGCCCTTGACCTCTCCTTGGCTTCCAGGGTCTTCAAGTGCATTGCAGTGGTGATAGCCTACTTGTGGTGCTAAGGGTCCGAGTGTACCCCTACCTGGATGACTGGCTTATGGCATGTCTCTCCAGGGCAGAGGTGGAGCGGTCCAGGGACCTGGCACTCCAGACTTGCTTGTCCCTTGGCCTCCTGGTGAACGAGGCCAAGTCGGAGCTCGTACCTGCGCAGGTGATGCACTTCATTGGGGGTGAAGCTCGACTCTTGCAGAGCTAGGGTTCGGCTTCCAGCGGACCAGGCGGAGGCTGTCTCCTCCTTTGCCCGATCATTTCAGGTTGGGCAGTTGCACCCTGCTCAGGACTTCCTGCGCCTCCTGGGATAGATGTGGCATGCACCAGCGTGGTCTGTTGAGTCCAGTGGAGAATGTACTCTCTGCAATGGGAGCTTGCTAATCAGTGGTCTCGGGGACCACTTCAACCAGCCGGTCACTGTGACCCAGCTGTTGTGGGACGCCATACAGTGGTGATTAGTCCCGGAACATCTGCAGGAAGGAATCCCACTTGTCTGGCCAGGCCAGCGGTCACCATTCGACTGATGCCTCCCTAATGGGCTGGGGTGCCCACCTGGGGACCACAGAGTCCATATAGACTCTGGACCCCCGAGGAGTCTCAGTGCCATATCAACTTGCTAGAGCTTTGGGCAGTTCGGCTCATGCTGACAGCCTTTGTTCCACACATTCAGAAACAGGTTGTTCCGATCCAGATGGACAACACACGACCATGTACTACCTCAACAAAGAGGATGGGACACACTCCCTTCCTCTGTGCAGGCAAGCTGTCCACATGTGGACCCTCGTGTGCAGCCTGGATGCCAATCTGCTGGCCAGCCATGGGCTGGCATGTCCAGCTAGCTGTAGGATGCCCTCAGCTGTGTGGGAGAGGTGTCTCACAGGTGGTTCCTCCATCCGGAGATAGTGCACATTCTGTTCTCCCAGTGGGACACCCCGCTGGTGAATCTGTTTGCCTCCAGAGAGGACGCCAAGCTGAGATTCTGTTGTGCCCCCCCCCCAAAAAAAAAGCAGGGAACGCTGCAGGGGGATGCTTTCTTGAGGCCCTGAACCCCGGGCCTCATGTATGCCTTCCCTCCATTTCCACTGATCCACAAAGTACTGATCATGGCCAGGATGGCCAAGGCACAGATGATCCTGGTGTCTCCGGACTGGCCCTGCCATTTCTGCTATCCCGATCTCCTTCGCCTCAGCAGCAGTCTCCCATGGTGTCTTCCTCTACGCCCAGACCTTTTCTTTTGCATTCCAGGGAAGGTACTCCACCTGGACCTTCGATCCCTGCACCTGTCAGCCTGGTTCCTGAGTGGGTAGAGCTCTAGGCTTTGAGTCTCTCCGAAGATGTCCTTACCATGGTCGAGGCTTCTTAAAAACAGTCGTCCTGAAAATGCTATGCCTTGAAATGGAAGAGGTTCTCCATTTGGTGCCAGGGCAAGGGACTTTTGAGCCTTTATTTTGTCCAGTGGCTAGCATGGTCAAGGCTTTCCTAAAAGGAGTTGACCTGAAAATGCTTTGCCTTGAATTGGAAGAGGTTCTCCATTTGGTGCCAGGGCAAGGGGCTTGACCCTTTATCTTGTCCAGTGGTTGGCATTCTCGACTACCTGTGGTCCTTCTCTCTCATGCCGTCGATCGATGACCCTTAAGGTGCACCTGGTAGCCATCTCTGTATACTGGGCATGGGCTGGTATGCCATCTGTGGCACAGGAGAAGGTGGTCTGGTGCTTTTTTAAAGGCTTTGACCACATTTCCCCCTCAGATGCATGGGAGGAGCCGGCCCAGGCTGCTGCTCAGTCCTCTTCTGCCTCGGCCTTCATTCTGCTCCAGATGGGCTCCACTTATTCAGCCTCCTTCAAGGAGATGTGCCAGTATCTCCCGACCAAGGAACAGAGCCCTCCAGATCTCACAGTTCCCTTTCACGCAAGGAGGACTCCCAAGAAGGGATAAAGAATAGACTCATTGTCGGCGATCCTGGGACCGGGGCGTTCCTGCTCTCAGAAATCTTCAGTTTAGACTGTGATCGAAGCTGTGGCCATTGGCATCACAGAAACCCCATTGGGCCAGTCAGCTGAAATGCTGGCCGACGATGCAGCCAAGATTTTTCTCAGCCCTGTCGGCCAGTTGTCATCTGAAGGCCGACAACTCTCTTTCAGTACCCGGTCCTGCCAGTGACTATTGAAGGGCAGCCCAGCCAGCTGAGTCTGCTCCTCCGTTCACTGACCTAGACCAGGAGGAGCCGTGGATCTCCTGGCTCCCTCTCGGCCCCATTGGCACCACCAGCGGCCAAGCCTCGCTTGTCTACCTTCTCTGGGTGGAGCAGGTCCTGCTGACATCTGCGGTCTCCTCTTAGCACCATGAGGCGCCACTGCCTCTATTCATCTTTGTAGGTCCTTGGTGAGGAGGGCTTTGGGCGCCATTGTCAATGCTATGAAGACCTTATGTGGCAACAGTTAGTGCTGACTGGGTCGAAGCTGACACCGGCTACCACTCCAGCCATCACCTGGCTGTCACCCGAAAGGCCAACACCCCCGCCAGAGCTGATAGACACTGTTCCTCCCCAGGCAGAGCCAGTCCAGACCATTTTGGCTTGGCTGAAGCTGACTTCTCCACTGATCGTGGTGGAGCCGCCACCCAAGGAGTCTCGGTCAGCTAAGGGGCTTCCCCATTGGCTGTCGGTCACTCTCACTCCTGACTGCCTGCGACAGATCGAGAGTAACTCTGCCGGTCACCCGCTTTATGCGGAGTCTGAGGATTCCTCTCTGCACTCCCGTCCACTGGATACGGAGTCGATAGGGGATCTGTTGATGGATGAAGGCCCCATTTCATTCATGGGCACTCTCTGCCTCATCTCTGAGTCCACGGTGATGAAACTGGAGCCCGGTCAAAAACGGGCTCGCTACCACCTTGCAGAAATTTTGGATAAAGGAGACTCTCTGACAGAGGCTTTCCCAGTGGCTGAGGCCTTCAGCCCTGCCCTGGAGCTCTGGCAGTGCCCACCTCCTTGCCCTCGCCCTCTGCCCAGATGGCCCGCAAATATCGCGGTGTTCATCTGTACCTTTCAGGATTCATGGACCATCCCTCAGCTGAGGGGTTGGTGGCTGACACTGTGTTCAGGCACTCTAGCATATCTGGGGATGTCGATGGGCTGTCGGATAAGGAGTCCTAGAAATTGGACCAGTCAGTTAAAAGGTCTGTGCTGCCTCCTTGCTCAGCCTCCACCAGGCGAGCTTGGCCGTCGTGATGGCACACTTCTCTCATGCCCTTCTTGGCTCTCTGGATGAGGTGATTCCTCATCTTCTTGCGGACCTCCAGACTGTGGTCAAGCAGGTCCAGGACCAGGGTCATGCTGTGGTCTAACAGCAACTTCAGACTGCCATGGACATTGGAGATTCCTGCACCCGCGCTTACCATGTGCCGTAGGGCTTGGCTGCGGATCTCGACCTTCACAGCAGACACCCAACACAAGCTGGCAGATGTACCATTCTTAAGCACCGACCTATGTGCGCCCGGTGTGGAGGGTCACCTTCAGCGCATTGAAAAGTCCAGTGCCACCCTAGACTCTGTGATATCCGCGCAGGAGGACTCCCAAGTGCTCAAAGCAGCAGAAGCGCAAGCCCTTTCGGTCTTCTACTCCTGCGGCACAACCAGACCAGCATAAGTCTGGCTAGCAGGCTGCATCCTGGCGACCTGGGGCCAAGTCCATGGCCTCGGTGGTTCAAAAGCCTGGAGGGACGGGACCTGGTGGCTTCTCAGTTGGATCCTTCTCCAAGTCCGCTCAGTGATGGGATGAGAGCTTGCCACCCTCATGCCTGCCGCCTCCCCTGGATCCTCCTGTGGGGGGCCAGGTCTACCACTTCCTTTCCTCTTAGTGCGCTGTTACCATGGACAGGTGGGTTCTGGAATTGGTCGGGCAGGGTCTACCTCTGGAATTCGAGCAGTATCCTCCAAGCCAAGCCCACACCCCACGGGAGGACTTGGTATCCGCAGTCACTCTGTCGGCTCTTCGAGACGACATAGCCCAGCTCCTCCACAAGGAAGTCATCAAAGTTGTGGATCCTCTGGAACGCCCAGGGTTTGCCTCCTGGCACTCTTGGTGCCAAAGTGGGGGGGGTACCTGGGTGGAGCCCCATTCTAGATCTGCGATGTGAACAAATTCCTCTGGTTCTGCACCTTCAGGATGGTAACTCTGTCCCAGATCATACCATCTCTGGAGCAAAACATGTGTTCTGGGATTGTGGATATGTTCATCCACACTTCTTGGCATGTCCCTTTCCCTTTAAGGATGCCGTGCCGAGCCAGAGCTCTGCTCCCAGCAGACAGGGCAAAGGTTCTCTCCTCCTTTGCTGATCACTTTTGGTTGGGCACTTGCGCCCTGCCCTGGACTTCCTGTGCCTTCTGGGCTACATGGCGGCCTGCACCAGCATGGTCCAATGGGCCCGTTGGCATATGTGCTCCTTGCAGTGGGAGCTGACCAGCCAGTGGTCTCCACGCAAAGGTCACTTCAACCAGCTGGTCACTGTGATCCAGAGGATGTGGGGCCCTCCAGTGGTGGCTTGTCCCAAGCGCACCTGCAGGAATGGGTCCCATTTGTCCGCCCGAGCTGGCGGTCATCCTGATGACGACTCCTCTCTCCTGGCTGGGAGCCATTACATAGAAACATAGACTTTATGACAGATAAGGACCGCTTGGCCCATCTAGTCTGCCCATTTCCTACCTACAGGATGGGCCGCAGATCCTAGTTAACCAACAGCCTATTCTTCCTACCCCCCACAAGAATTGCCTTATGTCTGTCCCATGCATTTTGAATTCTCCCACAATTTTAGACCCAACAACCTCCTCAGGAAGGCTGTTCCGTGCATCCACTACGCTCTCTGTGAAAAAATACTTCCTCATTGCCCTGAATAGTACCCCCCATTTTTAAATTGTGTCCCTTGTTCTTGCCGTCTCTTTTCTAAAAGATGCTACCCTCTTGGACTTTGTTGATTCCACTGAGGTACTTAAAGTTTCTATCATGTCCCCTTCTCCTTCTTTCCTCAGGGTATACATATTAAGCTCCTTTAGTCTCTCCGTCGGCTTCTCTTGCAGACCCTGCACCATTTAGTGCCCTCCTCTGGATTGCCTCTATCCTGTCCATTGTCTTTGGAGATGGGGTCTCCAGAACTGGGACGATACTCCAGATGGGGTCTCACCAACTCTCTGTACAGAGAGATAACTTCCTGTTTTCTGCTGGTGGTGCCTCTCCCTATGCATCCCAGTATACCCACAGCCCTCCCTACTGCCTTCTCACATTGCTTGCTAGCCTTAATGTCATCTGATATGATTACCCCCAGGTCCCTTTCCTTTTTTGTTGTTGTTACTACCTCCCCCCGTTGTGTATTCTCCCCTGGGTTATTATTTGCACTACTTTGCATTGAATCCTAGCTGCCATACTTCTGACCATTCCTCCAACCTTGCCAGAGTCCTTCTCATCCCACGCCTCCTTGTGTATCAACCCTGTTGCAGAGCTTTGTGTCATCTGCAAAGAGGCATGCTTTCCTTTCAGTCCCTTTGCAATGTCACTTTAAAGACATTAAAAGGACTGGACCCAATACTGAACCCTCGGTACCCCACAAGTAACCCCTCTTTCTTCAGAGTGGACTCGTTTTCAATTACCTTCTGTGTCCTGTTGTCCAGCCAATGTTTTACCCAGGCTACCACCCTGGGACCCACTCCCAGGCTGGTTAATTTGACTATTAATCTTTTGTGTGGGACTGTGTCAGATGCCTTGCTAAGTCTAGGTAGGCCATGTCCACAGCCCCTCCCAGGTGTACTACTTTGGTCACCCAGTCAAAGAAATCTATTAGATTCATCTGACATGACCTTCCCGCTGTGAACCCATGCTGCCATGGGTCCTGTGCCCCACTGGCCTCTAGGTATTCAACTATTCTTTCCTTCAGAAGTGACTCCATCACTTTCCCTACCACAGAGGTCAAAGTCACAGGTCTGTAGTTTCCTGCCTCTGTCTTGGTCCCACTTTTGTGAAGGGGAATCACATCCGCCTTCCTCCAGTCCTCGGGTACCACACCACCCTCCCATGATTTATTAAAAAGAGTAGCCAGTGGTTTCACTAGTTCCTTTAATTTTTTAGAATTCTGGGGGTGAATTCCATCAGGCCCCATTGCTTTGTCCACCTTCAGTTTTAGGAGTTCTTGCAGAACCCTTTCTTCTGTGAAAGGACTGGGATCGACCCCCCCCCAAATCAAGAGTGCTTCTGTTAATTGGATTAGGCACTTTCCCCTCCTCTTTTGTGAATACTGAGCAGAAATATTCGTTTAGTATTCCTGCTTTTTCACTGTCTCCCTCTGCCCACCCACTGTTCATTCTGTTCAACCTCACTATCCCTGCCTTTGTCTTTCTACACTCGCTGATGTACCTATAAAAGGTTTTATCCCCCTTCTTAACCAAGTTGGCTATCTTTTCCTCAGTTTGGGCCTTTGCTATTCTGACTTCCCTCCCTGCTTCCTTCTGCCTTAACTGGTACAGCTCTCTGTCCTGCTCCTTCTGTTTCTTTATACTTCCTGAATGCTATCTTTTCTCCCTGACTTCCCAGCCGCCTCTTTTGAGAACCATAGTGGCTTTTCTTTCGTTTTGGTTTGTTTATTGCTTCACACAAAGGCTTGTTGCCTCTGTGGTGGCAGTTTTGATGATTCCCCATTGTTTACCACCTCCTTCTAGCCTGTTTGCTAGTGCTTTTCTGAGGCACTCTCCCATCTTGCCAAAGTCAGCCCTCCTGAAGTCCAGTATCCTCACTTTTGTGGCTTGACTCTGTAGCTGAGTTTACGTGAACCACACTGTTTGATGGTCACTTTTTCCCCATATAGTAACCCACTTCTGGATCTGAGATCCTCTCACTAGCTACATTTGAGAGTACGGGGTCTAAGATTGCTCCCTCACGAGTGGGTTCCAAACTAGCTGTCTGAGGCCTGCCACCTGTAGGGCATCGAGAATGGCCCTGCTCTTGGATGTGGCTGCAGCAAATGTGCTCCAGTTAACATCTGGCATATTCAGGTCACCCATCAACAGTATCTCCCTTCTCTGCCATCCTAAGAATGCCTTCTATCATATCCTTGTCCATTCCCTCCCCTGGCGGGGGGTCTGTACTAACCCTGTGCGGATTGTGGTGCCCTTTCCAGTCTCAAGGTGACCCACAGTGCCTCCTCTCCTCCCTGTTTACTCTTTGTTCAGTTGCTTTTATCCTTCCTTTACATGAGAGCTACTTCTCGCCTCTTCTCCCTGCCTGTCTCTCCTATAGGTTATGTACCCTGGAATGTTAACATCCCAGTCATGGTTCTCTGTGTGCCATGTTTCCGTGACTGCTACAGTATCCAGGCATCCTCTCTTCCATCAAAACCACCAGCTCAGGGAGCTTGTTGCCCAAACTCTGAGCATTGGTACTCATTGCCCTCCATTTCCTGATGGCCTTACTCCTTTTTGCCCCATCCCTGTTCTTCTTACCTTTGTCACTTTCCTCATTTACCCCTGCCCCTTCTTCCTGTCGACACCTCTATGTTGGTGTTTACCACACTTACTACCGTGATTTTTTTTTGGGGGGGGATAGGATTTCCCTGCTCCTTTCCAGTGCCTCCCCCCTTGGCTAGTTTAAATGCTTGCCAATGAAGCATTTAAACCTATCACCTAGGATCCTGGATCCCCTCCTGGACAGATGCAGCCCATCATGCCAGTATAGGTTTGCATCACTCCAGGTGGACCCCAGTCCCCAGTGAAGCCAATCCTGAGTCTCAGTTCAGTTTTTCAACCACGAGTTGAATCCCATGATGCGGAACACCCTAGCCTCTCCTCGCCATAGATGGGCAGCACCTCGAGAAGGTTACCGTGACGTGCTACTTGTCTAAGGTCCCTCCCCAATTCCACAAACTCTTCCTGCACTTCTTTAATCCCTTTCTTAGCCAGGTCATTTGTCCCTAGGTGGACAGTGACATCCAGCTCCCTCCCCTGTGCAGCTGCTCCAGCAATCCTGAGCATTTGCTCCCTGTCCCTCCAAGCCATGGCGCCAGGCAGGCACCTCACCTCCCTCTCCCCTTCCTCCCCAGTTCTACCTTCCTAACAGTGGAGTCCCCCACCAGGAGTTGTTTCCTTCCCCTGTGGGGTCCCCTGCCACCCTCCTGTGGGTCTCCTTTGTGGGGGTTCCCAGCATCCTCCTTGATCTCCACTGCGGGTGCCTCCATAGAGGAACCACACTTTGCCAGAATGGCATAGGTTGTGGAGAGTACAACTGGAGGGATGTACTCTTCTTCTACCACCCTCACCCTCCCAGAGCCCACTGTGGTCCAACCGCTCCTCTTTCTTGGCAGCCTCTGAGGCAGTGGCATTGGTGGTCCCTGGATGGAAGGAGGTCCCACAAATCGGCCGCCTCAGCCTGGAGATGAGCAACCTCCTCCCTCAGTCCAGAGAGGTGCCTGCAGATGGGACAACACTGCATCCTCCTAACGTCTCGGGAAGACTGCTGCTCCACAGCCACTGCACTGCACCACTCCATCATGTCTTATTTCTGGCCCCTTAACTGTTTGGAATCCTTACTCTTTCCTCTGTTTTTTTTTTCTCTCTCTCTCTACTTACTTTCTGCTTGTGTGCCCTTTAGCTCCTGATTATCCTGTTCTGAGACAAGAATATCGTATATTTTCCAGTAGAACCCTTACTTGCTCAGAGGCAGACCTCCAGCAGCTAGAGGGGGCTGGAGAGCTACTCTTGCCCTTCTAGGATGGTGGGTCTTTGGTGGCTCTCTGATCACTCACTTCCTGCTCCCAAACAGGAAGTTCCTGTTGCCAGTCAAATCCTGTGCTTACAAAAATAGAACTGGCTTTTGGTGGGAGGGTGAAGGGGAGGGAAGGAGGATAATATAGTTCCAGTAGAGAAGTCCAGTCACACAGCAGTCCTTCCTCCTGGTGTCTTCTGCCAGGCTACTAGCAGAATCTTTCTAAGGCAGTCTTTAAATTTAGCTTCCTTCTAGCTAAGCCCTACTTTCTAGATCTTTCTACAAGTAATTTAAACTGCACGGCTATCAAGTCCTTTCAATCACCTGAGATTTGCACCTAGATAACTGTTCAGATAACCATTCAGTTCAGTTAACTCAGACAAACGCACACTTTTTTTTTTTATACCCTAAATTAAAGGTCCAAGTACAGGAGTTCTACTTCTTTAGTCCCAGTAGAGAAGTCCAGTCACACAGCAGTCCTTCCTCCTGGTATCTTCTGCCAAGCTGAGGGGGACGGGCACAAAACAGCCCAGTGGGGCACCCCTGAGGTGGACCTGTTCGCCTCAGGGAGAGCATAAGCTGAGGCTTTGTGCCGTCCCCCTCAGCGAGAATGCAGCAGGATGCCTTCTCAGGTCTTGGACCCCAGGCCTCTTCTATGCCTTCCTCCACTTCCCTTGATTCACAGGATGTTACTCCAGGTCAGGAGGGACAAGGATCCTGGTGGCTCCTGACTGGCCCCACCAGCTTTGGTTCCCCAATCTCCTCAGCCTCAGCAACAGGCTCCCGAGGCGTCTTCCCATTTTGGGGGAACACAGAGTCCACGGGCTCCGGACCCTTCAGGAGTCCCGATGCCACATCAACCTGCTGGAGCTCTTGAGTAGTCCAGCTGGCGCTGACTGTCTTGGCTCAGTTTGTTCGGAGTAAGTGATCCAAGTCCATATGGACAAAACCACGACTATATACTACCACAACAAACAAGGCGGAATGCACTCCCTGCCCCTGTGGAAGGAAGCCCTCCGCAATTGGACTCTCGTGCGCAGCCTGGAGGTGGATCTCCTAGCCATCCATGTGGCAGGAGCCTCCAATCAGCTGGTGGATGCCCTCAGCCAGGTGGGCAAGGCGTCTCATGAGTGGTTCCTCCATCTGGAGGTAGGTCACAGTCTGTTCTTCCAGTGGGGCACCCCTCAGGTGGACCTGTTCGCCTCCAGGGAGAACGCAAAGCTGAGGCTGTTTTGTGCCCATCCCCCTCAGCAGGGAATGCCGCAGGGGGGATGCCTTCTCAAGGTCTTGGACCTCAGGCCTCTTCTATGCCTTCCCTCCACTTCCCTTGATCCACAGGGTGTTACTCCAGGTCAGGAGGGACAAGGATCCTGGTGGCTCCCGACTGGCCCCACCAGCTTTGGTACCCCGATCTCCTCAGCTTCAGCAACAGGCTCCCGAGGTGTCTTCCCATGTGCCCGGACCTGCTCTCAGTTACTCAGGGAAAAGTTCTCTACCCAGACCTTCAGTCCCTGCACCTGACTGCCTGGTTCTTGAGCGGATAGAGTTCCAGGCTTTGAGTCTCTCTGATGTCCTCACTGTCGTGGAGGCATCTAAAAAGGAAATGCTATGCCTTCAAATGGAAGTGATTCTCCATTTGGTGTCAGGGCAAGGGTTGGACCTTTCGTCCTGTCCAGTGGCTAGCATTTTAGACTCTCTGTAGTCTCTCTCCCAAGGAGGCGCCAGTTGCGACCCTTGAGCCGCACCTGGTAGCTATCTCTGCTTACTGGGTGCTGACTGGTCAGCAGTCTGTGGCACAGGAGAATGTGGTCTGGCGCTTTTCCAAAGGCTTTGACCACATTTCTCCTCTGGTGCGTGAACCATCACCACTGTGGGACATGTTGCTGGTTTTGGCAAAGCTCATGGGCAAGACATTCGAACCGATGCACAGGTGTGAGATGTTTCACCTGTCGTGGAAGACCGCCTTCCTGGTGGCTGTCACGTCAGGGCTCATTCTACCCGCTATAGCGCTGCAGTGGTCGCTGCTTCTAGGGACGTCCCTGTTCAGGAATTCTGCAGGGCTGCTACCTGGAGGTCAGCACACACCTTTATTTCCTATTACCACATTGACCTAGAGTCACGCCAGGATGCTGGTTTGGGGGCCTCAGTTCTCAGTCTCTCTTCCCTAAGTAAGGGGTGTTCGTTTGCCTCCTCCTCCCAGAGAACTGCTAGAGTCTGCTAAGTAGTTCAGATAGAACAACATATCCACATCCCTAGAAACACAGGATCTTTCTTGAGAAACAGCTCTTGCAACAGGTTACACCATTAGGACTGAAGCCGGCGGGTGCCAGGACCCTAATTTTCTGGCCGCAGTATTCAGCGGGGACTGCCTCGGCGTCGGCCCGTCCCCGGCGTCAGGCATAGTACAGAAGGAGCAGTCTCCCCAGAATACCCCAGTTCTTTTCCGCTGCCGACTCGCCAGCATCGGCCTCTCAGTCTCTACCTAGCGCACGACGACTTAGAACTTCAAGAGTTTCTACATAACTAATGTCCCCTCCAACTCTATCATCTGAGGGACACCTTTCAAAGTGTGCCTGCGGAAAACTGATCCCTTTCAAGGATCCTCATTCTTCCTGCGTGCGGTGCTTAGGCCCAGACCACGACACCAAGGCCTGCACCTTTTGCCAAGGGTTCAACGGCCACACCAGGATCCGCCGTCAGAAGGCACTTCAGACTTACCTGTTAGAGGAAAAACTTAGCAGGATGGACAAAGAACCTTCTTTCAGGGGTGATTCTTCTTCCAAGGCCCATAAACACCGGAACAAGCACTGGGAGAAAGCAAGGTCCAGATCCCTGAACCGGGCCTCAGACTCGCGGAGCTCAGGTTCCTCCGATCGGACCGCTCTTCCTCCAGGGCTCGATCTTCTTGTCAGTCTTCTACCATTCATTACTTCCTGGGTGTGGCGGAGGCGCACACCCGTCACGAAACCTTTTTTTTTTTTTTTTTTTTAAGGATTAGCCCTAACGGCCCGCCCCGAGGCGGCGTCATGCGGGCGGCCGTCATGCGACAGACTCCTCCTCCAACTCAGTTCTGTTTCTCCCGCCGTCGAGGCAGCACCTGTTTCGGAGCGTCCATATTTTGACTCGTCAGCGACTCCTCTTTCCCGCACACTCGATGCCAATCGGTAAGACCGTTCTTTTTTCTTTTTAAAGCGGCGCCGGGTGTGCTTTCCTACTGTTTTTTCTTGTTGATTTCGCGTTATGTCCGGGTCCGGAGCTAAACGTGTTTCGAAGACTGGCCGCGCCCCTATGCGTCGGTGTTACTGTGGCCGGCATTTCTCCGTCTCGGACCGGCATGACGTTTGTCTTCGTTGCCTGGGACCCAACCATGACATGGATTCGTGCGATGCCTGTTTCTCCATGGACCGCCGTGTCCTCGAAGTCCAGCGCGTTCAAGCTCGGCAAAGCCGCCCGACCTTTGGGGACGGCGTCGCTCAAAGGATTCTCAGGTAAGGTCTAGGCCCCTCCGGGTCCCCTCCGGGCCTCTCTGATCTGAGGAGGAGGGTCTCCTCGTCTTTCTTGCCAGGAGGAGGCCCTTCTGCGGTGTCGGGAGTGTCATAGTCCCTTCGGGGCACGGCGCCGACACCGCCTCGGCAGTCACCTCTTGAGGTGCAGGCTCCCCAGTGGCGAGGCCCTCGCTTTTGGGCCTGGCTCGGGTGGACTTCGGCCGCTTTCGGATCCTGGCGCCGTTCGCGGTCCCAGTGATCGATGCGGCGCCGTTTTAATCAGCGCCCGGTGATCAAGCAGCGCCGTTGGCCCTACAGGATCAGCGCGCGGTGATCGGCAGCGCCGTTAGTAATACCGCTTTGACTCGGCGCCGTTCGCGGCGCCGATGGACAAGCGGTGCCCGTCGGCCAGTGCCGCCCTGCGCCCTCCCGGCGCCCGGCGCACGTGGAGCATATCCTTCCCTCCAGGCGGTGCCGGCCTTGCCCGGCGCGCCGTTGAAGGTCTGGAGCTAGGCCTGGCTGCTACCGGCGTGAGGGAGGCGAGCGGCGCCTCCCTTGGTACCGGGGCCGTTCGTGGCCCCGTAGCCTCGGGGACCCCTGGGGTGGCCAGCATTGAGGTCCTGCTGGTCTCGTCCTTCTCGGAGGGCGATGATTCAGACGTGGACCCATCCTGGCACCCCCACTCTTCGGAGTCTGGGTCCCCGGTGGCTAAAGGTGCCAAGCTGGAGCCGGGCCCCTTCCTCTGTCCCCCTTCCGTCGTCTCCTGAGGTTCCCCGGCTGGGGGTGGCCGGGAGCCCGGGGGCAGGCGTGGGGGGTGGCACGGGGAGCTCCCTCTCTGGAGGCCGGTGACAGCTACCTTATGAGAGCTGTTGCCCTCTCTAGGGACAGAGGATGCTGTGGTCGAGGAGGAGGCCCTCTCGGGTCCGAGGGTTGAGGGGCAGGGGTCTGCTGCTCGGTCTTCTTTAGCCACCCAGGGGGTGGCCAGGAGCAGATGCAGAGCCTCGCCCCTCCCAAGGGATTCTAGGGTGTCCTCGGCGTTTGTGCGGACTGCCCTTCTGGATCCATACAGTCCCAGCGTCGTCCGGGGAGGTTCTCCCCAGGGCTCTTCAGGCTCCGCTTCCCACAGTTCCGTTCTGCGACCTGGTCTGATATCCGGGATCCCTCTTTCCAGGGCTCCTTTCCCGGATTCAGAGCCCTACAGAGAAACAGTTGCCTCCGCTGAGGTGCCCCTCTCCATCTCTCTGCCTTCCACCACCCCGCTCCCAGGCCATATCGGTCCCTACGGGTCACGTTATCCTGGGGGCAGTTCGAGAGTTCTCGCGGCCTTCCCCTCATATGTTAGATACATGCATGGCCGGGTCTTCGACTCTCCCCACACTGCAGGAATCCTCTGGGCATTCAGTTCCCCATCATCCTCGTCTCCCTCCTCCGAGGAGAGAACCTACTCATCTGTCCTCCGATGCTGATTTCACAGAATATCAGCGTTTCCTCCGAGGATGGTGAGGATCTCCAGTTTCCTCGTTCGAGAGACAATACCGAGCGGGAGGCGCGTGAATTCCTTGGTGAATTCAGTGCCCAGCATCTGGTGGTACCTTCCTGGCCTATCCCCTTCAGGGGCGTCTATCCGGTCATGGCAGTCCCCTGCTGCTTCTTCCCCAGCCCCGGCGGACTGCCAGCGTGGGTATTGTGCCCCTCTGAGTCTCTGGTTCCCTTCCCAACCCGTCCTCAGGTTTGGTATACCTGGATACTCCTTCTGTGCACCGTTGCCTGGCGCCACGACCGCCCACCAGTTCGGACTCTCTCCAGATTCGACCCGTTGGGACGAAAGTGTTCTCTTCTTCTGCGATGCGGTACATGTATTGCATCATCAGGCTCACCACGATGCCTAGCCGGCATCTGTGGTGATGATGTCAACTGCTGGCATCTATGCTGATGCAGACAAACCAGACAAGCCGTTGCCCTCTCATGGTAGGCCTGGAGCTGGCAAGACACCAACAAGGGCATCTTATGGCGCCAATGAGGTGGCTTCAGGCTTGCGAGGACAGCGATCTGCATCAGGCGGGACGGCATGGCTCGTCTTTCCAGGTTGTCACCCTGGCCGGCGTAGGGTGATTCGCTCCGCCTTCCGGGGACCCGTCTTTTCTCTTCCAGAGCTAGGAGACTTTTACAGGGGCTCCCTCAGTCTCCCTCGTCCTCGGGAGGCACCTCCTAGCTCTTCTCCCTCTTAGGCTTTCTGTATAAGCCAGGGTCTTCTCCTTCTGTTTCTCTCACCAGCAGAAGGCTGGGGGTCTTGTTCCCTCAGGTGTGCCTCTTCCCCTCCAGGGAAGAGGGCTTAATACTCACCCAGGGAGTAATGAATGGTGAGATTGACAAGGGAAGATAGGAAAATTACATGCCTACCGTAATTCTTGATCTTCTCTTGTATCTTCTCATTCATTCTCTCTATACCATCCCTCAGTGGCCTCTTCCTGTGGCTTCTCCACCTCCCGTCTCCTTCCTCTCTCTGCATTTATATAAATATAAGAAAAATTGCCTAATTTTCCAAAAGATCTTTCTTTTGGGGGTTCTAAATTTCCAGAGAAATTACTTACTCTAAGATTCATGGGCCATCTAAGTGGATTGCATTAGCGATCAGACTGCAACTATCTCTTGCTATTCTTCTGGCAAGATACCTCTGAGGTTTTGGCCTGGCTCAGGCTATTCAGTTTGATCCTGCAATCCATGTCAGATAGTTGCCCTGGAATCTAATCCCCCCCTCTATTCTTGCCTTACAGAGCAGAGGAACGAGTACGTCTATTCCTTTCTTCTTTTTGCAAAAAAAAAAAAAATGCCGAGGGAACTCTCTTTGACTGCTATAGGCATCTTGGTATCTGGGTCATGCATCTAGTTAAAAAAAAAAAAAAAAAAGGAAAACAAACAAGAAGGCAAATGAGAAGGTAGGCTATCCTTCTACGCTGTTTTACTATTGGTTTCTCCTTTAAGTATCCTCTTGGACAATTTTACAGTAGAACATTGCTGACCATATCCAATCCTAGCCAGCCTAAGCCTTGACCTGCCTTAGCCAGTCAGTCTGAGTCCCATTTCTATCTTGAAGCCTGAAGGCTTACATTTTCCATTTCTAAACCCTAAGCACGCTCTTGCTGCCTGGGTTTATTCTTCCCTCCTCGGCTGTCATCCAGTTAAAGGCCTTCCCATGACCCAGGAGCCGAGGTGGGTATCAGAGCAATAGCATGTTGAAGATGAGGACACATGCCTCCTGGTCTGTCTAAGCGGGTTGGTGAACCTTCTCTTCAGCTCTATCTCCGAGATTCTTGCTTCCCTTTAGTCGACCTTCAGCTACAAACTAACTATGCTCGTTGGGCATTCTGGTCCTTCAACATCCCATCTCTCTTCTCTTTCTCCTTTTCTTCTATTTTCTCATTTCCTTACTCATCTCTCCTCCTAGAGTCGCCCAGGTAAGGCCCTGCAGTCCCTAGGCTAGGGATGTTCTTATCTCCTCTGTCCTTCCTCCATCGGCTTATTCCTTTTCAGTTCATTTCTTCCCTTTTGCTTATCCCTCGGCTATCTTGCCTCGCTATCTATATTTTCTGCTTTCACTTTTGCCTCTCCGCTCACAGAACTGAGTTGGAGGAGGTCGGTCGCCTAGACTCGCCCCTCGCATGACGCATGATGTCGCTCTCGAGGCGGGGCGTTAGGCTAACTTTAAAAAAGCTCCGTGGCCAGTGCGCCTCCAGCTTACACCCAGGAAGTAATGAATGGTGAAGATACAAGAGAAGATCAAAATTCACGGTAGGTCGTAATTTTCCTGTCTCAACCCCCACCCCCAGTTAAAAGTCCAGGCTTCAGAGCGGTTCTTGACTCTTCAGCCCATCAAGACTTCTAGGCCCTCGGCTTCCTCCACTCCCTCTCGGGCCTCTTCCAAGTCCTCCAGAGCATACAAGTCTTCCTCATCCACCCGGCGTCGGGACCCGACTCAGAGTCGAGTCTCCCAGCCCCACCACCCAGGAAGATGAAGGACCTGGCGTCCCTAAAGCAGGCGACCGACCTGACGTCGGCCAGGCATTCGCCGGAGCCGAGGACATTGGCTAAGCAGACAGACGCCGGCTGGGCGTTCGCCGGACCCGAAGTCGTCGGCCAAGTGACTGGCGGCTTCACATTTCGCCGGAGCCGAAGACCCTCCCCAGTCATTGGTGGACACGGTCGCTGGGATTCCACGGAGGAGAATTCGACATTGTCTGAAGACCAGGCGGGCGAGACGAGGATGCCGGGCTTCTGTGGAGCTTCGCCCACCCTGGAGACACCACGGACCCGGCGCCTGACCCGGCGACAGACCCACCGGCACCAGGCATGAATTTACAAGAGTAAAGGATCTCTTACCTTCTGGTGGGACACCATCCGAAGAGCGTAGTCCTAGTAAAACCTCCTTCTCTGCCTACTCAGTCCTCCTCGCCCCTCCTCCCACAGGGGCCAGCAGGGCGACCACCAACACCTAAGGGCAGACTCTACCTCCTAGGTGCAGATCTAAGGATTGGAGAAGGCCTCCCTCAAGATCCCCATCAGGGTCTCCCAGCCCCAAGCGACCCAGACATCGGCGGTATACTCTTGTCAGGGGAGGACTCCAGATCAGATACCTCGGAATACTCCAGATCTCCTTCTCCACTCAGCATTCCATCGCCTGACCCACATGACCTACCCAGGTCTCCTGCGGATGATCCCTCTTTCTCTGAGATCATGAGGCACATCCAGGACTACATGGGATGGGATGCTGACGACCTCGACCCTGAAAGACAGCACCGTGCCCATTATCTTCGGCAGAAAGATCCAAAGCCTGTGGTAGTGCCACCCTTGGTGGACACCTTCGCGGACGTCACCAAGGCTGCGTTGAAGCGTCCGCACTCTATTCCCACTGTGCCGAAGAAAGCTGACTGCCTGTACAAGGCCCCAAAAGAGGACCAGTACTTGGCTCAACAACCTCTGGCTGACTCCTTGGTCATTATGGCCTCACATGATTGGTCCCAAAGACCGCAGCACATGAGCACACCGCCACCGGACCAGGAATCCAGACAGCTGGATGCCCTGGGGAGGCGCATGTATGCAGCTGCTACATGCTCCATCAGGTCCCTGAACTACCTATCTCACATGGTACAGTTTCAGAATGCCCTGTGGGAACAGGGCCAGGACCTGATCGATAAGTTACCGGATGGCGATCAGAAGGCGGAGCTCCTAAACCTCCTCTGCACTGGGTCTGATGTGGGTTCCTAAGTGCTACAAGCTGCATACGATTCTGCGGACTGGTCTGCCAGAGCTGCAGCTTCAGGCATCTCTCTCCTGAGACACTCTTGGCGTCGTATCTCCGGTTTTACCCCGGACGTACAAAAGAACATTCTTTACGTCCCTTATAATGGCGAAGTACTTTTTGGTGAACCCTCGGAGAAGGTTATCACCAAACTCCAGGACGCTGGGAAGGCAGTCAGGTCTGTACAGGCCATGTACAGATCGAGGCCTGGTTCCTTTCGTAGGAACCAGAGCCATTTTCGCAGCCGGCAACAAAGGCAACAGCCACGTTCCGGCCAGCAACAAAGGGGCACTTTTCAATATAAAGCCCAGGCTAAGTTGTCCCCAGGCAGAAACCTGCGCTACACAAAACCGTCCCAGCCCGCAGGGACTAATGCTGCCACAGCATGACTTCTTCCCTGACCCCGCCCTCCTCTGGATCAGCGGGCACAAAGGTCGGAAGTGCGCCAGCTCCACTTTTAGGTTGGCAGTCGATTCCACTGACGTGTGGGTTCTCCAGTTGGTCAAGAAGGCCACTTCATAGAATTTCTCTGCCACCCACCGTCAAGACCTCCTTGATTTCCCGTTACTTGGGTCGGCAAGTGCTCGTAGCTGGGAAAGAAGCTACAAACGCAGACCAAAGGGTGCAGGCTACTATTCTCACTTCTTTCTGATTCCCAAGGAAACACGGAACCTCCGTCCAATACTGGACTCAGGCGTGTCAGTCCTGGTACAAAGCTCTTCCATGGTGACCCTCCAGGTCTGATTCTCATGCTCAAGCAGACTACTTTTCTGGCGTCCTTGGACATGCAGGATACTTACCTGCATATACCCATAGCTCAAAGCACAGAAAGTTTTGCACTTCGAGTTCCAGGGTCTCCATTATCAGTTCCGAGCCCTCCCTTTGGACTGTCATCGACACCTCGGGTATTCTCGAAGTGCATGGCGGTAATAGTGGTGAGACTGAGGAGACAAGGCCCTACGTGATTCCCCTACCTGGACGACTGGCCTTCTCATGGTGCCTCTCGAGAGAGCCTGATGTCCAGCCATTCATTGTACTCAGTCTCTGTTAGAGACACTGGGCATCATTATCAGTCCAAGAGAATGCGCCTGGATTTCCGTCTCAGATTCTGCAGCTTATGACGCAGTTCTGGACACCGTCAGAAACGAAACTACCCCAGGACCGAGCGGAACACATCAGATCCCTCATCAGGGACATATTGGTAAGGAAGACAGTCCCAACCAGACTGATCCTTTGCCTGCTCAGACACACATGGCTGCAGCCATTGCAGCAGTCCCTCAGCCTGTCTCCACATGCGGGTGACCCAGTGGATATTCAGGTCCAGTGGGGATCAAAAGCAAGACCATCTGCAGCTCCCAATTTGGATCCTAAGAGACCGTAATCGGGATTAGGCAATGGTGGCTGGATCCGAAGAATCTTTCGGTGGGGGTCTCCTTTACTGCGCCATATCCGATTGTGATACTCTCCACAGACTCCTCAGGGCTCGCACCAGGAGCACACCTTGGTGTCGGTCTCATGGCCTATGGACAGCCCAAAGTGAATCTCCACATAGATATCCTAGAAATGAGACCAGTTCTTTCGCCCTGCAGTCTTTCAGTCGAATTCCACGGTACTCTTCTGTTACAGACAACTCCGCAGTAATATATTACCTCAACAAACAAGGAGGCACCCATTCCTACCTGCTGGGAGGCCATGGCAAGTGTGGGATTGGGTTTTACAACTTGGCTGAAACCTCATCTGCTGTTCATGTACCAGGAGTGGACAGTGTCATCGCAGATGGCCTGAGTCGCTCTCAGGCCAGAGTCCACGAATGGGAACTACTCCAGGAAGTAGTAGAGGATCTGTTTCGCAGATGGGGTACACCAGAACTGGTCCTTTTCGCATCCCCATCCAGCGCAAAACTGCCCAATTTTTGCTCGCTAGATCCAGGGCCAGGTGTTTTCTGGCAAGACGCGTTGTCCCTCTCCTGGGCGGGCAGATTCCTCTATACCTCCCCTCCTTCCGTTGATTCAGAAGTCCTTCTGAAACCGTGGAGAGCAAACAACGCTGATACTTATCGGCCGTTCTGGCCCAGGCAGATCAGTTCCTGTACAACATCAGCTATCCGGGAACCTCAGTGCCTCTGCCAATCAGCTCTCACTTGTCTCCAGGCGGTGGGCTCCTTGGTCCATCCAAGACCTCATTCGCTGAAACCTGCACGCTTGGCTCTCAGAGACATAGCCGATCTTCCTGGACATTAGACTCACCACTCATTCAACTATTGGGATCTGCGCCGGAGCACTAGGACCCAGCGGGAGCAAACTTTTTGCTGGAGGCCGGGCGCCAGAATGGAGCTGTGAGGGCGGCACACGTGAGCCTCAGCACCGATGCGGTAATGACTATCTCCGCCGACCCTCAACCACCTCAGTTCCTTTTTTCCCGCCATCGAGTGCGCTTCAATAGACGTCGCTCTTAGCCCGCGAGTCAAACTTCAAACTAGCAGCATAGTTTTCAGTTTTGTTGTTTTGTAGTAATATCTCGAATAAGTATCGCTTAAGTTTATTCTTATTTTTAAAAGAAGTCTCAGCCTGCTTTGATGGAGTCGACCATGTGAGTCAGGTGACGATGGGAGACTTCGTGTGAAAGCTGTTCAGTCAGTTAGGTTGGAGTCGGTCAGCTGCCTTCTCCGGAAAAGGGAGTCTGACAACAATGGTCCAGTCCAGTGCCCGAGGGACGGGATCCATCAAGCATAAAATAAGCAGTCACATTCTGGCACGGTCGACCTCGAGCTCTTCCCCGGCCCACAGGTCAAAAGGCATCACTAAAGTGCCCTCTGATATGTCTCGGCGTAGATGGCCAGTTATTGGGGCTGGTTGCGGTCTCCTCCTGGGTCGCCAGCTTCTGGCTCTGGTAGCAAAGTCTTCGACATACCCGCCCGCTGGTGGGTCTTCAGATAAGCAGTTTCATTGGTGGCGCTCTTGGAACAGTGGGCTCGGAGGTTGGTCCAGCTACCTGGCCGGTCCTCAGGGCCTTCAGGCTGCAGGAGACCAGGTAGGGCGATTGAGCCTCCTGGTCACCACTCGGTGCACGTGACCCCCCACATGGCCCCCCTCCATGGCTCAGGCGCGGGTGCCACCGATGCCAACATCTCCTGCTCTTCTTTCCTCCTTAATCTCAAATCCTGTTTTGGTCTTGGGAGGTTTTTGCTCGATGGCACGGCTCGCCGCACATCTTGACCCGTTCTCGGTGCCGTCCTCAGGCGCTGGCGTCGCGGCGCCACCCAGCCTCTCAGCGCCATCTTGGTGCCATGTGGCTTCTACCAAATTGCCGTGCGATTCCGCCGGCGCCATGCGTTCTGCGGCGCCAGGAGTCCTTAGGGCGTCTTCCGCTTTTCAGGGCGACTCCTTTCACTCTTTTCCTTCATCCTTTTCCTCTGATTTTCACTCCTTTCCTGTCCATACAGTCCCTCCCTGGACTGTCGGGGAGATGACATTGAGCCTGACCCAGACCTTCGGCTGGGTGATGAAAGTGGATGAAGCAGGATCTATTCCTGGTGCAGAGCCTGTGGTCGAGGACCTGTCCTTTAAGTCTCTGCTGAAAAATTTGATTTCTATTCTTTCTCTCCAGACTACAGACATCGATCCTGGGAAATTAAGACTCCAATACCTTCATGCTCCGGAGATCCCTACGGATTTGACTCCTCCGGTTCAGTCTTCCTTCGAGACGCTGTCTCAAATGGTATGGAATAATCCTGCTCTCACACCTTCGGTGGCTAAATCCATAGATAGGAAATACTCAGCCCCCAAGGATTGACCCATTTTGGCGTCTCAAGCCTTTGCGGATCCTATTGTAGTACTGGCAGAGAATGATAAGGTCGCCCTTCCCCAAACTACTACAGCTCGACCTATTAAAGAATCTCGTAAGATAGACACCTTAGGTAAGAGAGTCTTTGCTGCTTCCACCCTAAGTATCGTATCGCCAGCTACCAAGGCTATTTCTCTCAATATGAGTATATCCTTTGGCACTCTATCAAACAGATGGTTGAAGCTCTACGGAATCGGATACAAAGCCAGAGCTTCTTGAACCATTACCAGAGGTATCGAATCTAACAACCAGCAGGTTAAAGCAGCTATGGATGCTTTCGACACTGCTTCTCGAGCGGCGGCTGCTGGTATTTGTACCCGCCGTCATTCCTGGCTGCGCACTTCAGGCTTCACGAATGACTCACAGCAGCAGGTAATGGTGTTGCCCTTTGATGGTGCATATCTTTTCGGTCCTCAAGTAGAACAGGCTCTAGAAGCTATGCAGAAGACTAGGTCAGCCATTAAGTTGGCTCGACCTCCTCCTGTCCACTCTCGAGGGAGTGTCAATAAACGCCAGTTTCATAACCGTCAGTCCTTTCGAGGCAGAGGAAGTTTCCATAAAAATCAAACTTCCCGACCTCAAAAGAAAACACAACAGAAAGCGCAAGGGCCCAAAGCTGCAATGCCCTGTACCTAGGGCTGCCGGGGGTTGATATCCGCCGCTTGCAGTTAGTGCAGAACGCAGCAGCCAGGCTTTTGACTGGAACATCTATGAGGAATCATATTACGCCTGTGCTGCGCGAGCTGCACTGGCTGCTGTTCAGTGGCGGATCACCTTTAAGGTCGGGTTACTGACCTATAAAGCCCCTACACAACAGGGACCGGTATCTTCAAGATCTGCTTGTTCCTGCTGTCCCTCTACTCGCTCGTACTTGGAAGGATTGCTAGAGGTTCCCAGGGTTCGTTTTAAAACTTCGGGAGCATCGAGCATTTTCTTATGCTGCCCCTACCCTGTGGAATTCTCTACCTCGTCGGATACGAAGCTGCCTGACCGTTGAGAGCTTTAAGTCAGAACTTAAAACTTATTTATTTCAAATAGCATATGGGGAATGACTTATTGTATTTTATTGTAATTATATTATTATTTTTGTTGTTGTGTTATATGTATAAAATTTGTATATTTAAATTGTTCTATTTGTACAGCGCTTTGATATCGGAGGCTTAAAATAAATTTTACTTACTTACAAAGCACCCAGCACCACCTTATGAGTTGCTGGCCCAAGTCCCATCTCCAACTGCCCGAGGTGGACTTTTCCTCAGCGGTGGGAGGTTGTCTGATGCACTTCTACAGTGAATGGAAGTCCATAACCTCAGACAAATGAGTCCTTCGGATAATCCATGAGGGGTATTCACCCACTCTTGTGGAGACCCCTCCGGATCGTCCCCCCAAACGACAGCCCAGACTGTCAACCCTTCAGTCTGACCTTCTCGCCGCCAAGATTCAGGGTCTTCTGAACAGGGCAGTAGAATTAGTGCCGCTGCATCAACGGAACACAGGGTTCTACTCCCATTACTTTCTGGTTCCAAAGAAAACTGGGGGCATGCGCCCCATTTTGGGTCTCAGAAAACTAAACAAATTTCTGCCCAAGGAGAAATTCAGAATGATTTCTCTAGGAACCTTGTTACCTTTGCTTCATCAACACGACTGGCTAGCCTCCCTAGACATGCAGGATGCTTACCAGCACATTTCTGTTCACCCAAGGCATCATAAATTCCTGAGGTTTGTGGCTCTGGGACAGCATTATCAGTTCAGAGTCCTGCCCTTTGGGCTATCCTCGGCGCCGCGGGTTTTTACAAAGTGTTGTGCAGTTCTCGCAGCGCACCTCAGAAAGATCAGAATATAGGTGTTCCCTTATTTGGACGATTGGCTTCTGGCAAGTCCTTCCAAGCAGGGAACTCTGGGATCAGATGGCTTCTCGCCTCTCACGCCCATGGGAGTTCTGATAAACCTCAAAAACGCAGTTGCAGCCCTCCCAGAGGCTCCTTTTATAGGGACTCTTCTGGACACCTCCTGTGCGAAAGCTTTTGTTCCAGAGGACAGGAGGAACGATATCCTTCAGATGGCCCGTCACATAGGGGAAAACAACTCAGTCCCAGCTCTCTCGATGCAACAGATGCTAGGTCTCATGGCATCCTCGGTGTTCACTGTACCCCTAGCACGTCTGCACATGAGAACTTCTCAGTGGATGCTCAGTACTCCGTGATCCCCAACCACTCACCCGCTGTCCTAGCCCATCAAAGTGACAGAACCTCTGAAGAGGTCGCTCCCTGGTGGACTCAGAGCAGTCTCCTGGAAGGGTATCCCTTTACTCCTCTGGATCATCAGATTTTCCATTACCACAGGCGCGTCCCAGATGGGGTGGGGAGCTCACTGTCAGGCTTTCCATACTCAAGGTACGTGGACTCGGGTGAGTCCCAGCTTCACATAAATGTCCTAGAAATGAGAGCCGTCCTTTATGCGGTCCGAGCGTTGAAGGACATTCTTTGTCACAAGAACATTCTCCTTCAAACGGACAACAAAGCAGTGATGTACTACATCAACAAGCAGGGCTCACTCTTGCCCCTTATGCAGGGAAGCGATGAGAGTGTGGGAATGGTGCTTGGAGCACAAGGCTCTAATTCAAGCGGTCTACCTACCGGGAATACAGAACGAACTGGCAGACTGTCTCAGCAGAACAGAGACAGATCCTCACGAATGGTCTCTCGACTCAACCATAGTTCAGTCACTATTCAGAGAGTGGGGAACTCCAGATCTGGACCTTTTTGCATCCCCACTCAACGCAAAACTGCCTCTCTTCTGCTCCAGAAATCCAGGGCCTGGCATTTTCTGTCAGGATGCGTTCAGGCTGCAGTGGACAAGACGCTTTCTATACGCCTTTCCACCTCTTCCTCTAATTCAGAGGGTACTCCTCAAGTTCGAATCCCAGGGGGACAAAATGATCCTCATTGCTCCCTTCTGGCCTCGACAACTGTGGTTTCCACTACTCATCAATATGTTGGCAGTTCCTCCGAGACCACTCCCCCTTCAGACGAACCTCCTGACTCAGGGGCCTGTGGTCCATCCCAACCTGAGATCGCTTCACCTTCACGCTTGGCTCCTGAAGAGGTAGAAGTAAACCGGTTCAATGTCTCTCGAAGGGTTTCAGATATTCTTCTGGCTGCACGGAAACCAGCCACTAGGAAAACTTACACAGCCAAATGGAAGCGTTTTTCGCTCTGGTGTACAAAGTCCTCTTTGAATCCCTTTTCCTGCCCACCAGGTAAAGTTCTGGAGTACCTCTTAGACCTCTCAAATTCAGGTCTACAGTACTCTACAGTCAAAGTTCACCTTAGTGCCATTTCAGCGTATCATGAGCCGTTTTTTTCCTTATCTCTGGCTCAGTTACTTGTGGTTAAGAGGTTTCATAAAGGAATTCTTCATACCAGACCTCCTACAAGACGTCCAGTTGCAGCCTGGGACATTAATCTTGTGCTAGACATGCTCACTCGGAAACCTTTTGAACCTCTGGCTACCTGTGAGCTAAAATTTCTCACCTGGAAGACTGCCTTCTTAGTGGCCATTACCTCAGCCCACAGGGTCTCTGAGATGCATGCCCTGGTCACAGACCCTCCGTATACTGTGTTCCATAAGGACAAAGTCCTTAGGACTCATCCTAAATTTCTTCCTAAGGTTGTGTCAGAATTTCATCTAAACCAACCTTTGGTCCTTCCCTCTTACTTTGTGGACTTCCAAAATGAAGGAGAACGATCTCTTCATTCCTTGGACGTTAAGAGAGCTTTGCGTTTCTATCTAGATAGAACCAAGGACTTTCACAAAGCTCAACAACTGTTTGTTTCCTTCAGCGAGACCCGGCTGGGTCAACCTGTCGCTATCAGATGCATCTCAGCATGGTTAGTGGCATGCCTTCGCCACTGCTATTCCATGGCGCAGGTTAAGTTGGAGGGCAGGGTTTCGCTCACTCTACTAAGTGGTCGCGGCATCTCTGGCGGAAATTCTCAGCGATGCCCATTGGAGATATTGCTTGACCACCTGGAGCTCAGTGCATACTTCGTTAAACATTATGCACTGGATGTCCATGCCAGAGCGACATTCTTCCTTTGGCAGAGCCATCCTTAATGGACTTCTGTTCTAGAAGCGTGAGCTCTTGGTCTCTCCTGCCGCCCTCTCGAGGATTATTACTCGGTACTCTCCCAATAGTGTAGATTAGTGGTGGAGACTTATGTCCAGGAAGATATAGAAAATTACGTACCTACCGTAATTCTTGATCTTCTTGGGCGAGTCTCCACCACTCATCTACGCCCCCCTCCTCCCCAAGCTCACCTCTATTGTTGGTCTTACTCCCTCAAATCTTTGGGCTGTGAAGACTTCTTTATTGACCCTTCTTATACTACGGGTCCGTCCGGACTATCTTATGTCCGTTTTGGTTAGGCTATCCTTCTAGGTTAGTTCATGCACCTCCTTGGTAAAAAGGTACTGGCGGTTGGAGGGTGGCCTGAGATAGTCATTACCGCCGCGAGCTGAGCTCGCGGTGCCACTCCTTGCGGCTCCATCTCTGGCGCCCGGCCCTCCAGCAAAAAGTTTGCTCTGCTGGGTCCTAGTGCCTCGGCGCAGATCCCAATAGTGTGAATGAGTGGTGGAGACTCGTCCAAGAAGATCAAGAATTACGGTGGAGTGCGTATTTTCATTTTGCGACATGGGGTCTCGCAGAGGTAGCTGACGTTCTAGTGGCCCTGCGAGAAACCGGCCACTGCTGCTGCTGCACCATGAAATGGCTCCGTTTTGCCTGTGGGCTCCAAGCGTGGGGTTTTCACCTCTAGACTGTCCAGAAAAGTCGGCCTTGGACTACCTCCTGTCTCTTTTTCAGACAAGCTTGGCCTACTCCTCGATAAAGTACACCTTTGTGCCATCTCAGCCTATCGCACTCCGATGGGCCAATGTCCTATCTCTCAGTTGGACATGGCACGAGCCTTCCTGAGAGGTGTTCTCCACCTTAGACCTCCGATTAAGGATCCTATTCCACCTTGGGATTTACCCTTTGTCCTGGAGCAGCTTATGCTGCCACCTTTTGAACCAGCCATGGATTGTGAGCTACGTCTCCTTACATGGAAGACGTTTTTAGTTGCAGTTACTTCGGCCAGAAGAATTTCGCAGCTTCATGCACTGATGGAGGTAGGGGATCGTCCTTTTGGACTTTCATGGCCCCGGTCACCTCACAGGGGGGTATTCTTCAGGGCGCAGCATAGGCAGTTCCAGTATGGTTGACCAGCTGTCGGCTGCTGTTTTTCTGGAGCTTCCTCTTCTCTTGGGGCTCCAGGTGCACTCTGGCCCAGGCAGAGGACAGCTGATTCCCATTGTAGGCTCTGCCTCCTCTTCTCTGCCACCTCCTCCTGCTCTCCCAGGTATTCTTGGTCTGAGCAGCCCTCTCTCCTAGGATCAGTTCAGAGCTGTGGCTGCTCAATTTCCCTCTTGTGTTAGGGCCATGGACAGGCAGGTTTTCCAACCTCTCCCTGAGCAGCCAGCCTCTGAACCTTTGAGGTCCTCAGATTCTTTATCCTCCTCTTCAAGAGGAGAGGAACCATCTGTCCACATTTCCCTAGCTGCTGATCTCGTGGAGTATCATCGTTTTCTCGTGAGGATGTTGGAGGACCTGCATATCGCCCCACCCACTCAGCACAATCCGGAGCATCTGACGCGCGCCTTTTTGGGCAATTTCAGTGCGGGCACTCTTGTAGTGCCCCCCTGGCCTGCTCCGTTTTGGGAGGCATCGGTGCACTTCTGGCAGAGATCCTTTCCGGAGTCTCAGCCCCTAGGGATCTCCGCCAGAGGTATTGTCGCTCCCCGAGTCTCAGGTAGTCTGCCTCATCCTAGCTCAGGACTGACACCATTGGACATTCCCAGTGGGCTTCGCGCCCCTCACCGTGACCGGCCCCCAGATGCGGATTCCATGGATTTTGACTTCTGGGGGAGGAGGGCTTTCTACTCGGCACGGTTGCTTCTTTCAGTATCTGCACACCGGGCCCACTACGCTACCTGTGATAGGTTTCTGTGGTCCAGGCTAGGTCAACTCCTAGCCTCGATGCCTGATACGGTGGTAACCAGACAAGCCATTGCACACACACTGCACATGGGGTGGAGTTAGCAGGCACAGCGAGGGCATCTTACGACGCCAACAAGGTAGCTTGCAGGATCATAGGGACAGCGATCTGTACTAGGCGGACGGCATGGCTACGTCTCTCCCAGTTGTCACCCTTGGCCTAGCATAGGGCGATTTCCTCGGCATACCAGAGAACTCATCTTTTCTCCCATTGGGTGAGATGGCATCTGTCGGGGCAACCTCCTACCCCCTCTGGGGTCCCCCCGTCTCACTCTCCCCAGTCTTGGACCTCACCAGACCCAAGAAGGTTCTCTCTCTCTCTCTCTCTCTCTCGGTGTGCCATTCACTGAGAGCTAAGGGACGTAGTCCTTTAGGGTCCAGGGCCCCTTTCAGGGGGCTCAGCACTCACCCAAAGGTGATGAATGGTGAAGATTGACACAGATAAGATATGAAAATTACGTACCTACCATAAGTCCTGATCTTTGTGTATCTTCACCATTCATCACAATCCCACCCTGCATCCCCCTGGGGCCTCAGTCTCTGGGTCCCCTTCCCTCTGTGTGCCCTACCCCCCCTTCCTTACCGTTGGTGAGGAGTGGGGTGACCTTGGGCACAAAGGGGAATTTTTACTTTCCTATTGGGGGTGATCAGGATGGAGGGCACTTCTTCCCTCAGTGCCTCGGCTCCACACCTGTGGGGTGGGGGTTGATGGTTGCCCTCTCTTCTGTTCTCTCTTCCGTTCAGCTATTCTCCCTTGTTCTTGTCCTTAAGGACTCAACCCTCAAATTAATTTAAGAAACTAGTTTCTTACCACCAAAACTTGGTTTCAAGGGGGGGTACAGCCCTGTATCATATCTTCCAGAATAACCGCTTCTGCTTATGTTGGAGTTTATTGCCAGTGATTCTGTGCCTTGAATTCTGGCAGTGTAACCTGGCTACTCCTTCGCAGTTCCTGTACAATCTGGAGACAGGTCAAGGCTTCAGAGTATGTTTCATGCCGTGCCCCCAATCATTACTTCTAATTCTTCCTCCGTCGTCCTCTTCTACTTCCAGATATTGGGGCCCTTCCCAATCCCTTAGTTTTCCAGCTCTCTTTCTGTCCTCTGTTGTTTATTTTTCCTTTTAGTTTGTATATCTTTTCCTTTATCTGTCCGTGGACTCCCTTGTTCCTCCCTCCCAACCTTTTCCTACTCTATGGCGACTCAGAACTGGCGGGATGGCCGAGTCGATGGCACCTAATGGCCAACTATAATGCCTGTCGTTAACCGAGGAGGCAGCGATGATGTGTTGATTCAGCCGTCCCCCAAAAAAGGCTCCAGTCGTGGACCTCCTGCCACATTACCCAAAGGTGATGAATGGTGAAGATACACAGAGAGATCAGGAATTACGGTAGGTACGTAATTTTCATTTTTTGGTTGTCATTACTTTTGTTTGAAGGATTTTGGAGCTACATGCTCTAATATGTAAGCCTTTTCATTTGATATTCTACAAAGACAGTGTGTCTTTGCATACTAAGCCCTAAGTTTTAACCAAAGGTGGTGTCTGAGTTTACTTTGAATCAAATCATCCACCTGTCAGCTTATTTTTCTGAGCATTCCAATCCAGGGGAAGCATTGCTCTGTACTCTCGATGCACATAGAATGCTCTAGTACTCTATACACCTCACAAAGGACTGCAGGAAGTCCTCACAGCTTTTTGTTTCATTCGCTGTTGGGAAGAGGGCACTCCAGTTTCTAAACAGTACCTGTCCAATTGGTTAGTAAACTGTTGCATGTTTCAAAAATGTGTCTACTGCAGAAATCTGTGAGACTGCCACCTGGAGTACAGTCCACACCTTCACTAAACACTACAATCTGGACATTGTCTCTTGTAGATGGGCTGGCTTTGGCCTAGCTGTGCTTCAAGGCCTACTTTTCTGAACCTGTAGGCTCCAGCCACCCAGACTGTTCACAGTCAGGACTACTTAGTACTGTTCCATAGGTGTGGCTCAATGAAAGAGTTATACTTGAAGAAGGTAAAACCGTTACGTACTTACTGTAACAGTAGATTTTCAGGAGATTGTCTTTCATCAGACCATGCTGTCCCACCCCCTTCTCCATTTATGATCCCGAGACTCTGGGGAGTGCTGGCTTTTTCTCCATGGGGATCTTTCTGCTGTTCTCTGCCTTGCCTGGTTGGCAGAGCCTTAGGTTCTCTCCTGGTTCCCTACAGGGAGGTCCGCCAAGCATGATCTCCAGTGGGGAACTGAGGAGGGAAGGGGCCACCCACATTTATGTAGCAGCTGACATCTAAAGTCCTCATGGGTGTCTCCTAGTGGACTGGTTGCAAAAGTTTCCATGTGGTCCTAGTGCTTGGCAGTTTTAAGTTCCATAGGTGTGTCCTGATGAGTCTTTCAAAAGATTTACTGTTACAATAAGTACACAGCTGTTCTTTACAGGTGTGTAACCTATATTTCTAGGATTGTGGATATGTTGTTCTATCCACACTTGTTTGTTGTCCTTTCCCTTTAAGAATCTTGCCGGAAGGTATTGAAGCGGGCTCCTCCCACCCACCTGGGCGGTATAACCCTTGGCTCCGCCCCATGATGCCAGATCTTCCTTTCCGCTGGAAGATACAGGTTCCCTCCTTACCGCTCGTACGTTCAGTAGGCCCTGGCTTCAAAATCTTTGGATTTGCTTAAAATTAAACTCATCAAAGTTAATGATGATCGCTTTGCGATCTCAACCTCTATGGAAGATAAATCTTCTCCAGGTTTCCGCCTCTGCCTGTGCGGGCAAAAGATGTCTCACACAGACCCGCATGCCACGTATGTGCATTGCCTGGGTGTTGTCCATAATCCCAGGCCTGTGAGATGTCGCGCATTTCACCCGAACATCTTGGCCGATTGTCTCGCACGGCTGAAATTGGGCAGACCGGAGAACCGAAATCCACCGGTCAAATCTAAGGTGGCCTGCTGGGCGATCTCTGCGACTGCAGGGTCTGCCAAGCAGCTTGAACAGATGAAGGCCTTTGTGGAGGAGGCAGTTTGGGCCGCGGATTGTTCTTACAAGTCCTTTCTTCATGCTGCTCAACTTGAGCTCCACTTTCTCACGATCCTTTTGGGAGATGTGCCACTCCCTTCCCACCAAGTGTGAGGTGCCTTTGGGCATGCACGTATCTCGGTCCCGTTAAAAAGGACAAGGAACTGAGAGAATCTTTTTCTTGCTGAGGACGTTCCTGGGATTGTGAGGGATCTTGGTCCCAGGAGTCACCTGTCTAGACGTCGGTCGGAGTTGCGGCCTCGGACGCTGGTTTCACGGTCCCACTGTCAGGCCAGCCATCCCAGACACTGTCACGATGATCCGCTGAGATCATTCTCGACCCAGTGGACCCATTGTCACCGAGGAGGGCAGGCAGCTCCTTATTCAGGACCCGGTCCTGCCTCTCCCCAATGAGGAGACCCAACCCGCTGGGAACCCCATCAGTGAACCGGTCCCTGACAAGAACCACCACGGTCTCCCGGTGCCTTCAGTTGACCCAGTCGGTCTCCCTGTGATCAAGGTCGGGGTCTTGACCCCTTTGATTGACAGGCCGGAAGAAAGCGCACAAGTGCTTTAAGAAGAGGCCTCGCCGACATTCTTCTTTTCCTCCTTGGATGAGGAGGCTTCATCTGAAACTCCGGCGCTCGAAGATCTAATTTGGCAACATCTGATTTTGTCGGGTCAAAGCCAGTTCCGACTTCCACCCCTGGCCATTACTTGGCTTTCGCCTCCCAGGCGAAGCCGACCCCTCTAGAGCTGGCATGCACCATTCCTCCTCGCATGGAGCCGATCAAAGCGGTTTGGCCAAAATCGACCTCTCCAATTTTGGTGGAGCTGCCACCCAAGTAGCCCCCCATGGGGGTGCCTACCAAAGAGTCTCAGCCTGTTCCAGGCCTCCCATGTAGGCTTTCTGTCACCCTCACTCCTGACCATCCCAGGCGGGTGGAGGTAGACACACGTGGCTGGCCAGTTTATCTGGACTCCTCGGACCTTCATTCCTGTCTGTTGGACGAGGAATTGGTTGGGAGTCTCATGACGGAGGAAGGCCCCTTTTTCTTTATGGGCATCCTTCACTTTATCTCCTGAGTCCACAGAGATGCCTCTCGAACCCGTTCAAAAACGGGTCAGATATCCCTTCACAGATATCCTCAAATAGGGGGATTCATCGACTGAAGCCTTTCCTGTGGCGGAAGCCATTGTCGGTCCAGCTTTGGAGCTATGGCAGCATCCTGCCTCCTGCCCTGTGTCTTCTGCCCGGATGGCCTTTAAATACACGGTGCCCATTGGGTCCCTTTCAGGGTTCACATAGCATCCTTCTTCTGAGGGTCTGGTGACCGAATCTGTGTTCAGATGCTCAGGCAGCTCGTCAGACATTGATAGATCCCCGAACAAGGAGTCCAAAAAACTGGACTACTCTGCCCGGAAAGTCTGTGCTGGGCCTCCGTCATGCTAGCTCTGTCGTCGTCATGGCGCATTTCTCTCACACCCCTCTGTGCTTCCTTGATGAGATTCTTCCTCATCTCCCCGCAGACCTCCAGACCATGGTCAAGCAGGTCCGAGACCAGGGTTGGGCTTTTGTGAAGCAGCAACTCCAGACGGCTCTGGATCACAGGGATTCATGGGACCGTTTGGTGGCAGCCACGGTTGCCTTTTACCGCAGGGCTTGGTTGAGGGTCTCCACCTTCACAGTGGACACCCAACACAAACTAACAGACGTCCCTTTCCTGGGTACCGACCTCTTTGTCCCAGGTGTGGGTCACCTCTAACGCATGGAGAAGTCCAGTGCCACCTTGTACTCAGTCACTTCTGCACAAACATAATCCCAGGTTTCCAAAAATCAGAAGAAAGACATTTCGGCACTCTGCCCCTGTGGCCAAGCAGCCCCACTTCCAAGCGGGACAGCAACAGCAGGCACAATCTTGGAGCCCTCGGACCAAGTCCGGGCTCCAGTGGCCCATAAGCCTTCAGGACGGGGCTCAGGCGGTCCCCAATCTGTACCCTCTTCCTCCAAGCCTGTTCAGTGACGGGATGGGGTGGTCACCCTCATGCCTGTCACGCAAGCTCTGGGTCCTCCTGTGGGGGGGCCCGACTCCGCCACTTTATTTCCACTTGGTCCTCTGTTACCATGGACAGGTGGGTTCTAGAAGTGGTGGGTTAGGAACTGCCTCTGGAATTCGAGCAGTATCCTCCAAGCTGAGTCCGCGCCCCATGGGGGAGGATATGGTGTCCATACACTCTCGGTGGCTCTTTGAGGATGACATTGGCCAACTCCTCCGCGGGAGATGCTGGCCAGCGTTACAGACCCCAGTCAACCGGCGTTCTGGCTGATCGGACCCCGTCAACCCAGCGTTCGTGATCCAGGTACTTCCTGGTTCAGTGGACAGAAGGGCTGGCGCCATTCTAGATCTGCACAACCTGAACCAGTTCCTAAGGTCATGCACCTTCAGGATGGTAGCTCTGTCCCAGATCATACCATCTCTCAAGCAGAACATGTGGTTTTGCTCCCTGGATCTCAGGATGCTTTTTACGTCCCAACCATCCAACTAACCAGAGGATCTTACTTGAGAGGTTCCTTCAGTAGGTCATTACATAAAGGACTAAGCGCCACCTGGCGTCTGGGCGCTGAGCAGACTTTTCTAGCAATACCTAACGGGGGACGCCCACCTGACTGACGCGTGACCGTATATAGTGGGTGGTCCCCATGCCCGCCCTTCAGTTCTTTCCCGCCATCGCCTCGTGTCAGTCGCATTGCAGACTTCCATTAGCGATCGCCGTGTAAGTTCTTGCGTCGGATTTATTCCATCGCCTTTTTTGACAAATTCTCAATTTTTTCTTGCTTATGTCTTCACGTAAGAAAAAGTGCTCATCCTGTGGCACTCAAATACCACACAAGGATGGCCACCTCAAGTGCGTGATCTGCCTGGGCCCAGACCATCTTGTCTCATTCTGCTTGGAGTGCTAGCCTTTCAACCAGGCCACCAGAAACAGGAGGCAGCAGGCTTTGGAGGCCCACCTTTTAAAAGTCCATCTTGCTTTGTTGAAAAGCAAATGGACCAGATTTGTGAGTCCTCATCAGAGAAATCTTCTCCCTCTAAAAAAAAGAGCACCGAAAGGAGAAACCTTGGGAGCAGGAGCTGAGGCCCTGTCTGAGGCCTCTCAGCCCTCGATGAGCAAGGCCGCTTCTCAGCCACCATCTAGAGTGAAGACTTCTGATGGTAAGTCCGCAGGCAAATCTGCCGGCCGCACCGCCACTGCTGTCAAGTTGGTCCATGGTAAGTCAGCTCCCCAGACCTCTGGGACCTGCACGGCTGCAGCCAGTAAGTTGGCCGGGGGCTCCTCCCTCGCCCGGCTCCATCTGGTAAGACGGCCGCTCAGGTGTGGCTCTCCGGGGCCTCACCTGATGTCCAGAAGAGCCGGGGGGAGACTACTTCTTTTCCCCCTTTTCCCCCTGCTTGTACCCTCCCCTTCCCAGGCCGGTACTTCAGGCGAGGACAGTGCAGAGCCCCTCGACGTACAAGATCATTCCTCAGGGTTTGTTCCGCGCTCCCCTGCCAGGGTCACTGGGAAGAAGGCTCCTTCTCAGCCATCCGGCCTTGTTGTGAAGGGCCCTCCTCTTTCGTCGGGTGGGATTTCTCCAGATCCGGCGACTGTCTCTGTCCCAATCCAACCGTCGAACTGCTCTCAGTTCACTTGACACCGGAACCTCTGATCGGCTTCAGAGCCCAGGCCCAGTCGTCTACCCCAGCCTTTGGTTCCAGTGCCAGATGCAGTCCTCTGTTGGGTCCCCTTCGTCTGGTTCCAATGCCAGATCCCTTTCCAGCACTGGATCGGGTGGTGCCGGTCTCGACGTTGGTACCCCAGATGCTGGCTATCCCGATGCCGGACCCGCTGCTGATCTATACGACGGCAGGCCTGACATGGGTCCTCCCTGATGGGGATTTATTCCAGACCGCGGACTGTCCTTACCCGGCTGGTGGTCCTGACTGGAGCACTACAGGACAGTACTCCCCTGGGTTCAATCCCTACCAGGACTATCACTTTCCGGGTTACCAGGGGTATCACTACCCACCTCCCCCAGTAATCTCCCCCCTCCTCCTCCACCGGCTCCGGCCACGCCAGACTTCAAGACCCTAATTCAGTCTTGATGGCAGGGGGTGTGCTCGGAGTTGGTGTCAGATCTGGAAAGCAGGCTTCCCCCACCTGCGCTCCCCCAGATCTCCGTCCCTGAGGAGTTCTCCAGCCACGGTTCAAGTCTCGGGATGGTCCACAAAACCGTTGATCTTCTGGACATCGTCTCCACCACTCATTCACACTGGGATCTATGCGGGAGGCGCTAGTACCCAGCGGGAGCAAACTTTGCATGAGGCGGGCGCCAGAGATGGAGCGCGGCCATGCGGCAATGATTGTCTCAGCGTCAGCCTTACAACTGCCACTGTTCCTTTTTCCGCCGTCCAAGTGCACTACAATGACGACGTTGCTCACCCGCCAGGAATCAAACTTCAAACTAGCAGCATAGTTTTCAGTTTATTATTTTGTAGTATTTCTCGATTAAGTACCGCTTAATATAATTTATTCTTTATCTTATTACAAGAAAGAAGTCTCAGCCTACATTGACGGAGTCGACCATGAGCAGATCAGGTGACGGTAGGGAGACTTCGAATGAAAGCTGTTCAGTCAGCCGGGCTGGGTCCAGTCCGCTGCCCTCTTCGGAGGAGGATCTGACAACGGACGGTCCAATGCCCGAGGGCAGGGGCGGTCCCCCCGGAAGCATAAAAGAAAATGATTGCATTCTTCGCACAGTTTGGCCTCGAGCTCTTTTTCGGCCCACAGGTCAAAAAAGAGAAGGCATCACCCGATGTCGCCCTCTGGTATGTCTGCGTGTCGACGGTCGGTCATTGGGGTCAGTTGCCAGTCTCCTCCTCCGGAGTTGCCGGTTTCTGTTTCTGGTCACTGACCTCTTCGACATCGGAGCCCTTCCCCGCCTTCTGGTAGGGCTTCAGATGAGCAGTTTCATCAGTGGGCCGCTCTGATGGAGTAGTGGGCTCGGAGGTTGGTCCAGCTGCCTGGCTCAGTCACTCAAGGACCCTTGGACCCTTCGGGGGATCGGGTAGGCCGGTTGGTCCTCCCTAGTTGCGCGGCGCCTTCTTCGGTGCCGTCGTCTCCGCGCTCAGGTGCCCCCCACATAGCATGGCGCGGGGGGGCCAACACCGATGCCTCTATCTCCTGGTATTCTTCCTTCTTCTCCTCAAATCTTAGTTTTCGGAGCCCTGTGTTGGTGTCGATGGGTCGCTCGACGGCGTCCTCAGCGCCGATGCATCTGTCAGCACTGTCCTCAGCGCCGTTGGGATTGTCGGCGCGTCACCCTTGGCACCGTGCGGCCTTTCAGCGCCGTCCTCTGCACCGTGCAGCCTTTCGGCACTGTCCTCTGTGCCGTTGGACTTGTCGGCGCTGTCCTCGGTGCTGTGCGGCTTTTTGGCACTGTCCTCTGCGCCGAGGGCTCTGCCGGCGCCGTACGCTGCGCTGGGTCAGGTGGCGCCAAGACTTGATGTGATGTCTTCCAGGCTTCAGGGCTTCTCGACTCTGAACCCTTTTCCTTCCTATTTTCCTTCTGATTTTCACTCATTTCCTGTCCACACACAGTCCCTCCTGGACTGTCAGAAGATGATATTGAGCCTGACCCAGACCTTAGGCTGGGTGATGATATGGAAAGAACAGGGTATAATCCTGTTGCAGAGCCTGTGGTCGAGGACTTGTCATTTAAGTCTCTGCTGAAAAATTTGAATTCCATTTTTTCTCTCCAGACTACAGATATCGATCCTGGGAAGCTTTTAAGGCTCCAATACCTTCATGTCCTGGATCCCTATGGATTTAACTCCCCCCGGTACAGCCTTAATTTGAGACGCTTTCTGAAGTGGTATGGAATAATCCCACTTTCATTCCTTCTGTGGCTAAGTCCATAGATAGAAAGTACGCTGTTCCCAAGGATCGACCCATTTTGGCCTCCCAAGCCTTTGTGGACCCTGTTGTAGTCTTGGCAGAGAATAAGGTCGTCCTCCTTCAGGCTACTACAGCCCGACCTATAAACAGACTCTCGTAAGATAGATACTTTAGGTAAGAGAATCTTTGCTGCTTCCACCCTGGGTACGCGTATTGCCAGCTACCAGGGTTATTTCTCAGTATGAGTATGTTCTTTGGCATTCGCTCAAACAAATGGTAGAAGCTGTACCGGAGTCGGACACTAATTCAGAGCTTCTTCAAACCGTAACCAGGGGTATCGAGTCCAACAACCAGCAGTTTGAAGCAGCTATGGACGCTTTCGATACTGCCTCCCGAGCGGCGGCGGCAGGCATTTGTACCCGCAGTCATTCCTGGCTGCGCACTTCAGGCTTCACGAATGATGTTCAGCAACAGGTCATGGCATTGCCCTTCGAGGGTATGTATCTCTTCAGTCCTCAAGTAGAGCACGTTCTAGAGCCCACACAAAAGACTAGGTCTGCCATTAAATTGGCTCGACCTGCTCCATATACGCGAAGTGTTAATAAGCATCAGTTTCACAACCATCAGTCCTTTCGAGGCAAAGGCAGGGGAGGTTTTAATAAAAAGCAAGCCCCCCCCCCCAAGCCTCAGAAGAAAATGCAACAGAAGGCACAAGGGCCCAAAGCACCCAGTGTCGCCTTCTTTCTGGCCCAAGTCCCACCTCAGCTGTCTGCGTGGGACTCTTTCTTAGCGGTGGGAGGTCATCTGACTCAGTTCTACAACCGGTGGAAGTCCGTAACATCAGACAGATGGGTCCTCCGGATAATCCGCAAGGGGTATTCCTTCGATCTTTCAGAGACCCCTCCAGATCGTCCCCCCAAACGACAGCCCAAGCTCAGTATTTCAGTCAGAGCTTCTTGCTGCTGAGATACAAGGCCTTCTGAACAACAGGGCAGTAGAAATAGTTCTGCTGTATCAACGGAACCCAGGGTTCTACTCCCATTACTTTCTAGTTCCAAAGAAAACTGGGGGCATGCGACCCATTTTGGACCTCAGAAAATTGAACACATTTTTTCCCAGGGAAAAGTTCAAAATGATTTTGCTAGGAATCCTGTTACCTTTGCTTCATCAACACGACTGGCTAGCCTCCCTGGACATGCATGATGCTTACCAGCATATTCCCATTCACCCAAAGCATCACAAATACCTATGGTTTGTGGCTTTGGGCCAGCATTGTTAGTTCGGAGTCCTGCCCTTTGAGCTATCCTCGGCACTGCGAGTTTTTACAAAGTGATTTTGCAATTCTCGCAGCGCACCTCAGAAAGATCCAAGTGTTCCCATATCTGGATGACTGGCTTCTAGCAAGCCCTTCCAGGCAAGGAACCCTCGACGCCGTAGTCACGGCCTTAGACTTTCTCACGTCCATGGGAGTCCTGCTAAATCTCAAGAAATCGCAGTTGCAGCCCTCCCAGAAGCTCCTTTTCATAGGAACTCTTCTGGACACCTCCTGTGCGGAAAGCTTTTCTACCAGAGGACAGAAGGAGCAATATCCTACAGATGGCCCGATACATCAGAGAGAACAGCTCGGTTCGAGCTATCTCGATGCAGCAGATGCTGGGTCTCGTGGCATCCTCGGTGTTCACTGTACCCCTAGCATGCCTCCACATGAGAACCTCTCAATGAATGCTCAGTACACAGTGGTCCCCAACCACTCACCCTCGGTCCTTTCTCATCAAGGTGACAGAACCTCTGAAGAGGTCACTCGTCTGGTCGCAAGAGGACAATCTTCTGGAAGGGTATCCCTTTGCTCCCCTGGATCATCAGATTTCCATTACCATGGACGTGTCCCTAATGGGATGGGGGAGTTCACTGTCAGAATCTCCACAACCATGGTACGTGAACTCGGGACGAGTCCCAGCTTCAAATAAAAATCTTAGAAATGAGAGCCATCCTTTATGCAATCTGGGCTTTGAAGGACATTCTCTGTCACAAGAACATTTTCCTTCAGATGGAAAACAAAGCAGTGATGTATTACATCAACAAGCAGGGCAGTGCATACTCTTACTCTTTATGCAGGGAAGCGACGAGAGTGTGGGAATGGTGTCTAGAGCCTCTAATTCAGACGGTCTACCTGCTGGGAGTGCAGAACGAACTGGCAGACTGTCTCAGCAGAACAGAGACAGATCCTCACGAGTGGTCTCTAGACTCGACCGTAGTTCAGTCACTATTCGCAGAGTAGAGAACTCCAGACCTGGACCTTTTTACATCCCCACTCAACACAAAACTGCCTCTCTTCTGCTCCAGAAATCCAGGGCCTGGCATTTTCTGTCAGGATGCGTTCAGGCTGCAATGGACAAAACGCTTTCTATACGCCTTTCCTCCTCGTCCTCTAATTTAGGGGGTGCTTCTCAAGTTAAGAGTCCCAGGGGGACAAAATGATCCTCATTGCTCCCTTCTGGCCTCGACAGATATGGTTTCCGTTACTCAACAGTATGTTGGAAACCCCTCCAAAAGCGCTTCCCCTTCAAACGGACCTTCTGACTTGGGTACCTGTGGTCCATCCCAATCTGAGGTCGCTTCACCTTCACGCTTGCTCCTGCAGAGATAAAAGTGAGCAGGTTCAGTGTCTCTCACAGAGTCTCAGATATTCATTTGGCTGCACGTAAGCCAGCCACTAGAAAAACTTACACAGCCAAATGGAAGTGTTTTTCTCTCTGGTGTGCAAGATCCTCTTTGAATCCTTTTTCCTGCCCACCAAATAAAGTTCTAGAGTACCTTTTAGACCTCTGAAATTCAGGTCTGCAGTACTCTACTGTCAGAGTTCACCTTTGTGCCATTTCAGCTTATCATGAGCCAGTGCTTTCCTTGTCGCTAGCTTAGTTGCCAGTAGTTAAGAGGTTTCTTAAGGGTATTCTGCATACCAGACCTCCTATCAGACGTCCAGTCGCAGCCCTGGACATTAATCTTGTACTAGACATGCTCACTCGAAAGCCTTTTGAGCCTCTAGCTACCTGTGAGCTGCAATTTCTCACTTGGCCTTCCTGGTGGCCATTACCTCGGCCGGCAGGGTCTCTGAAATGCATGCCTTGGTCACAGACCCTCCGTATACTGTGTTTTCATAAGGACAAAGTAGTTCTTAGGACGCATCCTAAGTTTCTTCCTAAGGTTGTTTCAGAATTCCATCTAAACCAACCTTTAGTCCTACCTACTTACTTTGCGAACTTCCAAAATGAAGGAGAACGTACCTTTCATTCTTTGGCTGTCAAAAGAGCTCTGCGTTTTTATTTAGAGAACACAAAACAAATTTGCAAAGCTCAACAACTGTTTGGTTCCTTAAGTGAGACCCGGTTGGGTCAACCTGTCGCTATCAGATGCTTTTCAGCATGGCTGGTGGCATGACTTCACCACTGTTAATCCATGGCGCAGGTTAAGCTGGAGGGCAGAGTGTACGCTCACTCTACTAGAGCAGTCATGGCATCCCTGGCAGAAATCCGCAACATGCCCATTGCAGATATTTGCAATGCAGCTACCTGGAACTCGGTGCATATTTTCGTCAAGCACTATGCCCTGGATGTCCCTGCCAGGCGACATCTTTCATTTGGCAGGACTATCCTTAATGGACTTTGGTCCTAAATTTGTGAGCTCTTGGGTCTCTCCTGTAAGCCCTCGGGGGGTTATTAGCTCGGTACTCTCCCATCAGTGTGAATGAGTGGAGACTTTATGTCCAGGAAGATCTGGAAATTATGTACCTACCATAATTCTTGTTGTTCTTGGACTGAAGTCTCCACCACTATTCCACACCTACCCACCATCCCTCGAGCTCTCCTCTGTTGTTGGTCTTCATTCCCTCAATCTTTAGGCTGTGAAGACTTCTTTGTTGACCTTTCTTTATGGGTCATCCGGACTATCTTATGTCCAGTCTTTGTTAGGCTATCCTTCTAGGTTGGTTACTCTGCACCTCCTCGTTTGGGGAGGTACTGAGGTGGTTGGCGGATCGACACGAGATAGTCCTTGCCGCCGCAGCAAGCTCGTGGCGCCACTCCATGCGGTTCCATCTCTGGCGCCGGCCCTCCTGCAAAAAGTTTGCTTCCACTGGGTCCTAGCGCCTACGGCATAGATCCCATCAGTGTGACTGAGTGATGGAGACTTCATCCAAGAAGATCAAGAATTAAGGTAGGTATGTAATTCCCATTTCTCCTGGACCTTCGTGACCTTGCGGATGACGATGAAGATGATGAGGATGCTGATGAGTCGGCAGAGGAGCCTTCGGACGAACCAGAGGTTCCGAAGGGCAAGGACCCCCCCGAGAACCCTGCCTTTTCAGACCTCTCGAGGTCCATGCATTACTTTTTTGACTGGGAGTCGGAGGCTCAAGAGCTCATGCAACAGAACACCTGGACTTAGAGGCTCTGTCCCCGGTACCAATTCCTCCATGGATCGGACCTCACCTCTACAGTCTAGCAGATGCCTCATTCCATCCCGGCTGTGTCCAGAAGGGCGGACAGAGTGTACCGGGCACCTAAGGAGGCTCCTTTTCTTAAGGCACATCCAAAGGCAGACTCTTGTTATTTCGGCTGCTCATTATCGCTCGTCTGCACCCAAGCACATGAGCACCTCTCCTCCAGATAAGGAGTTGAGGCAGATGGACCAGTTCGGTAGAAGGGTTTAATCTTCGGCCACATGCGCGCCCCAGTTCCAAAATTATGTGGCCCATATGGTGTCACACCAGAGAGCTACCTTGACCAGGCTGGAGGCCCGAGTCCAGGCTATGGACCCCTCGAGCGTCAAGGAGGAGCTCGCCAAGGATCTCCGCCTCTCATGTGTTTCCTGTAATCATGCTCTGTGGGCTACATATGACTCCGTCGATTCTGTAGCCCATGCCCTGGCGACCGCCATCGCCTTAAGACGGCATGCCTGGCTTCTCATTTCTGACCTCACCAATGAGGTGCAGTCTGAGATTCATGATGCCCTCTTCCAAAGCTCGGTGCTTTTTTGGCGGTGATAAAGACATCATCAATGACCTCCAGGATAGAGGCCTCGCCCTGAGGTCAGTGTGGTCCATGTACCCATTGGGCACGCAACAGCAGCAGCAGCCCTTTCGGAAAAGGACCTGGAGGCATAGGAAGCAGGCCCTGGCTCGACACCAGGGAAAACGCAAGTCCACTGGTTCCGCCACTCCTCTTGCCTCCAAGAACCAGAGATGCTCAGGAGGTCCTTCTCCTGAACGCCCTGCCACCTCCTGACTCTCAGCCCAACCACCACCTCAGCCTCATGGCGAGGAGCCGGTGGGGAGGAGGTTCGCCCGCCATGCGCTCTGGCAGGACGTAACCTCCGATGCATGGGTCCTGCAACTGGTGTCCATCAGACATGCCATAGAGTTTCTGGAGATCCCACAAGACTCTCCGCCATAAAGGTCTTACTATTCCAGGGATCACACTCTTCTCGTTCGAGAAGAAATTCAAAGCCTCTTGCTCAAGGAAGCAGTAGAGCACCTTCCCCTCTGGCAAAGGGGACAGAGGTCTTACTCCCACTTTTTCTAATTCCAAAAAAAAGACAGGAGACTTGAGACCCATCCTCAACTTGAGCAGTCTCAGCCTGTTCGTAGAGTACAAAAAGTTCCGGAGCCTTCTCCCACTTCTTCTGGAGAACCATTGGCTATGCACTCTGGACATGTAGGATGCTTACCTGCACAACCCAGTCTTCCCGAGCCACTGCTGATTCCTGTGGTTCCTGTTCCAGGGGAGCACTTCCAGTTTTGGACCCTCCCTTTGGTCTGTCCTCAGCACCTCGGGTATTTACGAAGTGCCTGGTGGTGGTGGAGGGTTTTCTGCACCACCAGGGTATTGCGGTTTTCCCTTATCTGGACGATTGGCTGATTTTTGGCCCCCTCCAGGGTTTCCTTACTGGAGGCTCTGTCCTTTACTCTGGACCTTTTTTCCGGCAAACGGGGGATTACTGTCAGTATTACCAAATTATCCATGATACCATCCCAGAGACTTCAATTCATTGGGGCGGTTCTGGATACTGTCCAATGCAGAGCCTTCCTTCCTCCTGACACGGCGGAGACACTGGTCCATCAGGCTTCCTTAGTGGCTTCGTCCAGGACCATTCTGGCCTGGGGGATCCTTCGCCTTCTTGGCCTGATGGCAGCCTCCCTCACCACTGTTCCCCTTGCAAGGCTACACATGAGAGTTACTCAGTGGTCCTTGCGGGTGCGGTGGGGTCTACTCTTGGACGTCCTGGACCTGTCTGGTCCAAGTGTCGTCAGCAGTTCAGAAAGAATTGCTTTGGTGGAGGGACCCCTGCAACCTTTCCTTGGGTCTTCCTTTCAGGAGCCTGGCCCCCCTCTGCATCCATGACTACGGATGCATCAAATATGCGATAGGGCGCACACCTAGGGGAGCACCAAGCACAAGGACTGTGGTCCAGCTTGGAAGCATCGTTACTAATCAGTGTTCTGGAGATGAGGACGGTCTTGTACGCCTTACAGGCCTTTCAGACCCTCCTTCCCAAGGGATCACTGTTTGTCCGGATGGACAATATGTCAGTAGTTTGGTACCTCAACAAACAAGGAGGAATTCGCTCGTACCCTTTTTGCAGGGAGGCGATGCGGGTGTGGAACTGGGTGGTCCAGCACAATCTGGCCTTAGTGGCCGTGCGTGTTCCAGGCATCCAAAATGTCCTGGCGGACAGTCTCAGCAGGTCTTTGACCCTAAGTCACAAATGGGAACTAAATCAGGAAGTGGCAGAGTCTCTCTTCCTAAAGTGGGGGCGTCCGGAACTTGACCCCTTCGCCTCCCACTCCAGTGCAGAACTTCCCAGTTTTTGCTCACTCGTTCCAGGGCATGGTGCTTTCTGGTATGACACACTGTCTCTCACTTGGACAGGGACATTTTTGTACACCTTCCCTCCATTTCCAGTTCTCCAGAGAGTTCTCAAGTTTCAAGCAGAGAAGGCGAGGATGATTCTCATCGCCCCTCTCTGGCCGAGACAGATTTGGTTCCCACTGCTGCAACAGATAGCGAGAGAATCACCGGTTCCGCCTCCAGTGACTCGCGACCTTTTGACCCAGGATGAAGGTTGTCTTGTTCATTCAGGGCTCAGGACACTGCATCTTCATTCATGGCTCCTACAGACATAGCGGTTTCCTGCTTTGGGGTCTCCTCTCGAGTCGCTCAAGTCCTAGTAGAGGCTCGAAAACTCTCCACTTGTTCCACTTATGCCATGAAGTGGAAACTTTTTCCTAAGGATTGGAGCCCATTTTCTTGTTCTGCCCCATAAATCATAGAATATCTCCTCCATCTTTCAGACTCAGGTCTGTCGTATTCTTCTTTGAAAGTCCACACTTTGGCTTACCACGAGCTTGTGGATGGTAAACCCATGGCTCAGTTGAAAGTCTTGAAAACCTTTCTAAAAGCGATCCTCCATCTGAAACCCTTTTCTGCAGCCCTATACCCCCTTGGTATTTGAACTTTTTGTTGGAGAAACTTACTCTCCCTCCATTTGAACCAGTGATGAGCCATGATTTACGCTTCCTCTCTTAGAAGATGTTGTGTTTGGTTGCTGTTACTTCAGCTCGAAGGATTTTGGAGCTTTAGGCTCTAGTATGTAAAGAGCCTTATCTTATTTTCCACAAAGTCCTCAGGACAAATGCTAAGTTTTTACCCAAGGTGGTGTCGGAAGTCAGACTGACTCAATCAGTGGAGCTTCCAGTTTTCTTTCTGTCCCCTACGAACAGAGGTGAGGCACTCCTGCACTCCATGGACGGCCATCTGATCCTTTGGTGTTACACACACCAAACAAAAGATATCTGTAGCTGTGATCAGCTTTGTTTCCTTTGCCCCCAGGTTGGCAGGCAAAGCTGTTTCTAAGCAGTGCCTTTCCATTCGGTTGGGTAACTGTGTTCGCTACTGTTACCAAAAATATGACACACCTGCCGGGTCCCATCAGATGTCACTCTACCAGGGGCATGGCTGCTTCCGCTGCCTTTTTTCGGAATATGTCTGCAGCTGATATCTGTGCTGCAGCAACTTGGAGTTCTGTCCACACCTTTACCGAACACTACAGTCTGGACATTGCTTCTAGGCGGAGGGCAGGTTTTGGCCTAGCTGTTTTGCAGGGCCTTCTGTCCTAGACTGGGTCCATTCTAGTTCCCAGTTTTGTTGGAGTTTGTTTCTCTCCTCCTCCTCCCTTTTTTCTCTAAGTCTCTTCTCTGAGGGACTACTTGGGATTCAGTCCTATATGTAATGACCTACTGAAGGAACCCTCTCAAAGTAAGATAGTACAGTTATGTAGGAACTTATCATAACAGTAGCTCTTCGAGAGAGATTCCTTCAGTAGGTCATATTTTCCCTCCCACCGCCCCCTTTATTTTATATGCAGGGACTCCAAATCCTGTTTCCTCCTGTTGTCAGGTCTCTTACAGGCTCCGGTGGGAGAACTGGAGGGCAGGCGTGGGACCTCACTATATAGCAGTCCTTTAGCGTTGGTCATGTGATGGGTGGGCGGTCCCCGTCGGGTATTGCTAGAAAAGTCTGTCGTGCAGCCCAGACGCCAGGTGGCGCTAGTCCTATATGTAATGACCTACTGAAGGAACCTCTCTCGAAGATCTACTGTTATAAGTTCCTACATAACTGTACTTTCCTTTGCTTCCGAGCAGAAGGAGCCCTATTCGAGTTCCGAGCCATGCCGTTCGGCCTGTCATCAGCCCCACAGGTCTTCACCAAATGCGTTGCAGTGGTGGCGGCCCATCTTCGCCGTTGGGTCAGAGTTTACCCACATCTCGAGAACTGGCTCTTGGTGGGTTCCACCAAGCAAGAGGTGGAGAGGTCCAGGGACCTGACCCTCCAGACCTGCACCAGCCTTGGTCTCCTAATTGATGAGGCCAAGTCGAAACTTGTAACCTCACAGGTGATATGCTTCATCTGGGCAGAGCTCGACTCCTGCCAAGCCAGAGCCTGGCTCCTGACAGTCAGGGTGGAGGTTCTCTCCGTCTTTGCCCTGTCATTTCTGGTTGGGCAGTTGTGCCCTGCCTGGGACTTTCTGTGCCTCCTGGGGCACATTGCAGCCTGCACCACTGTGGGCCGATGAGCCCAGTGGCATATGCGCCCCTTCAGTGGGAGCCGACCAGCCAGTGGACTCAGCATCACGGTCATTTCAACCAGCTGGTCACTGTGACCCAGAAGACGTGTGACGCTCTCCAATGGTATACCATCCTGGATCACTTGCAGGAAAGGATCCTGTTTGTCCGTCCTGAGTCGACAATCATTCTCGGAACCTGTGCCTCTCTCATGGGCTGGGGAGCCCACATGGGGAACCACAGAGCACAAGGGTTCTGGACCCCTGAGGAATCTTGATACCATATCAACCTGTTGGAGCTCAGAGCAGTCAGACTGGTACTGTCAGCATTCACTCCGCTCCTTCGGGGTCAAGTGGTGCAAGTCCAGACGGACAATACCATGACCATTTACTACCTCAAAAAACAGGGCGGCACACACTCCCAGCTGCTGTGCAGGTAAAGCACTCCGCATCTGGACCCTGGTGAGCCGACTGGAGGCAGATGATCTAACCATCCATGTGGCAGGAGCCTCAAATCAACTGGCGGACGCTCTCAGCCATGTAGGTGAGAAGTCGCACAAGTGGTCTCTCCATGCAGAGGTGGTACACGGCCTGTTCTCTCACTGGGGAAAACCTCAGGTGGATCTCTTCACCTTCAGGGAGAACACCAAGCTGAGGCTGTTTCATGTCCACCCCCCTCAGCAGGGCTTGTTGCAGGGGGATGCCTTCTTGAGGCCGTGGACCCCAGGCCTCTTCTGTGCCTTCACTCCACTTCCTTGGTTTGCAAGGTGATCGAGGTCAGGAGGGGACAAGGCACAGGTGATCCTGGTAGCCCCAGACTGTCCTTGCCAGTTCTTGTATCCAGATCTCCCCCAGCCTCAGCTCCAGGCCTCCGTGGCTTCTTCTAGTACACCTGGACCTTTTATCTGTCAATCGGGGAAGGTATTCCATCTAGACCTTTAATCTCTGCCCCAACATCCTGGTTCCTTAGCGGCTAGAGTTCCAGGCTCTGGGTCTCTCTGAGGATGTACTCACAGCAGTGGAAGCATCCAGGAAGGAGTTGACCAGGAGGTGCGATGCCTTCCAATGGAAAAGGTTTTCCATTTGGTGTCAGGGTAAGGGCCTGTACCCTTTGACCTGTCCAGTGGCTAGTATCCTAGACTACCTTTGGTCTTTGTCCAAATGGGGTCTTTGGTCTACAACCCTTAAGGTGCACCTGGCAGCCATCTCTGCTTACCAGGCGCGGGCTGGTCAGCAGACGGCACAGGAAAAGGCAGTCTGGAGTTTCTTTAAAGGTGTCTACCACATATCCCCTCCGGTGTGTGAACCTCCACCTCCATGGGATCTACTGCTGGTATTGGCAAAGCTCATGGGCAAGCCATTCGAACCAATGCACAAGTGTGATATGTCACAGTTGTCGTGGAAGACTGCCTTCCTGGTGGCTGTCACATCAGCCAGGAGGACTGGGGAGCTCCAGGTGCTCTCGGTGGAGTCTCCTTACCTGGTCTTCCACAGGGTCAAGGTTGTCCTGCGCCACCACCCAAAATTCCTTCCGAAGGTGGTGTCTGAGTTTCACCTTAACCAGGTGTTGACTCTGCCAGTGTACTACCCCAGTAATACCTCGGAGGCTGAGTATAAGCTCCATACTTTGGACCTGAGACGAGCATTCTTACTATAAGGAGCGGACAGCTGAAGTTCGGGGAGAGGTTCACCAGCTGTATGTCACCTACGCTGAAGCCGCATCTGGCAGACCTGCAGCAAAGCAGACGATTGGTAGATGGATTACATCCTGCATTGATCTGTGCTATAGGTTGGCGGGTAAGGAGCCTCCCAGAGGGATAAGAGCTCATTCCACATGCCATACTGCTGCGTCGGTGGCTGCTTCCAGGGACATCCCTATCCAGGAATTCTGCAGGGCTGCTATCTGGAAGACAGCAAACACCTTCATCACCTACTACCACATTGACCTTGAGTCATACCGGTATGTTGGTTTTGGGGCCTTAGTTCTCCAATCTCTGTTCCCCAAGTAAGTATTTCAGAGGGGGTGTGTACCTTGCCTCCCTCCTCCTGGAGAACTGCTAGGAGTCTGCCAACACATGTGGATAGAACAACATATCCATGATCCTAGAAAAACAGATTACTCATCTGTAACTGTGGTTCTAGAAGTGGTATGTGTTGTTCATCCACACAAACCCACCCAACCTCCCCCGCTTCGACTCACAACCTGAGCTCCCAGCGGATAGAGATCTGGTGTTATGGGCCGGAGCCAAGGGTTATACCACCCGTGTGGGCGGGAGGTGCCAGCTTCAAGACCTTCTGGCAAAAGGGAAAGGACATGCCAACAGGTGTGGATAAACAACATATACCACTCCTAGGTGAGTAATCTGTATTTTTCTCCATTGTTGTATTGTGTTATTTAATTTGATAGTTGGTGTCCTTGATGTCTACTGTACAGGAATTTCTGTGGACTGCCTGAAATGAGGAATTGAACACTCATGATAACTGGCATTCCATGCTGCCAGTTTCAGCTCTTAAACCTGTAGCTGGGAGACCCTGGTTGGGGTTCATGTTACCCATATTGTAATTACTATTGGCAACCTTGGAGCCAACATAAAAAGAAATGACAATAAGGCTGATAGAATTTCATGTGTTCTCCCCCTGTTGGAGTCTCATTGTTCTTCTGTTGACCAAGCATTTTTGGCAGGATGTGATAAATAATGTGCATTGTTATCATTTGGTCCTCTCCCTCCCTCATAGGATTACTTCGACATAGTGAAGAACCCCATGGACTTGTCGACAATTAAACGGAAGTTGGACACTGGCCAATATCAAGAGCCCTGGCAGTATGTGGAAGATATCTGGTTAATGTTTAACAATGCTTGGCTCTACAATCGCAAGACTTCTCGCGTGTACAAGTATTGCTCCAAGCTGGCAGAAGTGTTTGAGCAGGAGATAGACCCAGTAATGCAGAGTCTGGGATACTGCTGCGGAAGGAAGGTGAGCTGCTAGACCAGCACCATCAGCTGAGGTGCTTTAACCAAGGGACTCCTATGGCAGCCTTAGTTTCTCTGACACCTTTAATTGATGTTTTACACTCTGTAACTACCAGTTAACAAACGTGTCTAGATGAAATTTCAATATGCTTTATAAGTTTTGCATTTTATTAATTTTTTTTTTAATACTGAGAGTCTCCACCACAGGAGCGCAACCTAGGAATTGGTAGTAATAAGTAGCACAATAAGAATAATTCTAGGGGCATGGATATGGTTCACAATCCGCACTCTGGCAGTTCAGCTGGAATGGTTTGGTTGGCTGTACGTCTTTAAACTAAGCTCCTTTCACCACCTGGGTGACGCATCCCCGACTCCGCTTCCTGACTATGGATGGATCTTTCTTTCTGCTGAAAGAACAGGTCACGCTTAGGTCACAGTGTGTCATTAACGAGCTTTATTTTTGAAGTTTGTTTGGTTTCTTTAGCTCTTCTCCCAGTTCCTTTGACTCTTCTTGGTGATTGACGATAGAGCAGTTGAAGCCAAGATTTAAATTCTGTGTTTGGTGTCAGCAGAAGCTGTTGGCCACCGACCCGCACTACGCTTGGGTGGGCAACATGACATGGCCAAGTGCAGGCTGTGCTGAAGCATGCTTCCTGAGTCTCTTGAGGCCAGGAAGCTCTGGCTCTCACTGGGTCAGCCTTCAGCCTTCGCTCTACGGGCTAAAAGTAAGCCTCGGCTGTGGCTGGATCGGCCCAACAACTTGCGACTCATGAGGCAGAATCGTTGGCTGCCACGGTGGGCACATTTTTGGTCTTGGTGCTGTTCTCTGGGGCCAATGTCAGGGTCATTCACTGTAGAGTTCCAGGAAATGTCTGGCCCTCCAGACCTTGGGAGAGAGCCCTGCCCACTGTGGGATGTAGCACAAGTGTTGCCAGTGCTTGTCGTGGGACTGGGAACAATCAAGGTCCTCCTTTGGTTCCCCTGTTAAGCTACTCCAGTAGACCTCCGAGATATATCTCACTTCTGTTTGATCAGTTGTTGGATGAGGTCGAGGACTCTGTCTCTGACACTAGTGCTCCCAGTCCTCACCCAGGAGGATGTGGGTTGGGAGGAGTCCACCGTGCGATCCTTGGAGGGAGCAGCCTCCACCAGGTAGAGTCTTCATGTCCATGTTACTCAATTTGGGAAAGCACATGGTTTGCTACCCCCCTCCCCAAGCTCCCCTCACCGTATGTCAGCTGGTCGACATTTACGGTCGAGGTGTTGCTCTCGATCACGCTCGACTGGAATTTGTCACCATTGATGCTCTTCTTTGTTCTGATTGTCGGGTGAGGAAAAGCCACCATTGCAAGATGCATCATTTACGAGGAGCTCCTCTGGCAACAGTGTGTTATTGCAAGGCAGGGTAGAACTCTTACCCCCCCCAAGACCTTTGGATTCCTGGCAGCTGCCAGTGGTACCTCCAGCAGTCCACAACATGTAGGTGACCCCTACAGCTGCTGCTGCACCTCTTTGAGTGGAACCACCACAGCCGCATCCAAAGGCAGCTGCTTCTACCAAGGATGCCTGTTTGGCCACCATCTTTCGAGGGTGGTTGTCAGTGAGGATCACCACGGGAGAGGGTACCTGGGTGGTCCTTGACAAGAAATGGTCAAGGGCCTTTTTTGAGGTGTCCTTGAATGACTCTGGTCACAAATCCTTTTCCTCCTCAGGGACTTCTTGACCAGGGATCGGTCAAGGAGCTGTCCACCAAGCATGGCCTGGTTTCTTTCAGGGTACTTCTCCATCTAATCTTGATGACCTGTTGGTCCCTCTAGAACCAGCGTAGAAAAGGGCTAAGTATTCTTATTACAAATATTTTGGACCACTACGATTCCCCTGGGGTTGCCTTCCCTGTAGCAGAAGCCATTCATGGCAGTATAGTCTGAAAGTATGCCATTCCTGTGGGGTGCCTTTAAGGGTTTCTAGGCCATCCTTCCACAGAGGGGTTGGTCATGGATTTGGTGTTCCATAAGGCCATACACCAGGGTGATATGGATAAGCCTCCCGGTAAGGAGTCCAGCAAGATTGACCAGCTGCTGAAAAGTTGTACACTGTTCATCCATAGATCTCAGGCTTGCTACACCCCATTGATAGCCAACTTCGGTCACTCCCTGATGGGGGTCTTCAGTGCCTTCCTTCCTCACCTCCCTGTTGATCAGTTGGGTGATGATACTCATCAGAGACCAGGGTCAGTCACTGGCTAGACACCAGCTTTAGACTGCCTTGGACATGGGTGACTTCTCTGCCCTTGCCATGGCAGTGGCTATCTTCATGCATCGCAGGGCCTGACTGCGTTTGTCCATCTTCATGGTGGACACCTGGCACAAGCTTGCCCATGTCTCTTGGGCACCTACCTGTTCAACCCTGCGATGGAAGGACTTCAAACCCCAGGAAATCTTACTGTATCCTGACAAATGCAGTATGGTCTCACCGTAGGACTGCCTCGGAGCCGAAATGGTTAATAGAACGTATGCAAATGGTGGAATGCTAGGCTCGAGCTTGGTTTCCAAACCACTGTCCCTGGTTTCACTTCCTGCAACCATCAGATTCTTTACTCCACTTGCCTAAGACTTTTCCAGATAGCTCTCCTTCACTTTACCTGAAAAGTTTTATTTGTCTCAATTTTTCGAAGTCCTTTTATTTTTATCATTTTTTTATTTAAGTTTCTATACAAAACTCACAAAGATTATCCACAGAGGAATATAAGATAGACATGTCCACATACGTCCATTTATAAAGGAATCACAAGACATCCTCCCTGTAGTTACAACATGAGGGGAATTACCATGTGTAAAAAGTACCAGGATTATTACAAAAAAAAAAACAGCCTCTAACAGCCTAGGGCATTACCGAGGGAGAAGAAATAAGGTAATACCAATTGAAATGCCATCCTTAACAATTAGGGACCTAGCCCAAACTATCCCCCTACATTAATCACTACTGCCCATCAGTAGATGAAATCCCAAAGATGAGCCATATTTAAGCAGTCAGAAATTAGATTCAAGTAAATGTCAAAATTATGCATCAGACCTACAGGGGAGAAAACAGATTCCAGGTAGTATACCATGTGTTCCGCTAGAATGGCTACTGAAGCCCCAACTCCCTCCGGTCAGTCACGGTGCCAAAGGGGTCAGACAAAAAAAGTCTTTATTAAAGTCGTAACACACAGCCGCAAAGTGGTGCGATTATAGTTCTTACTTGGAGAAACAGCTCTTGCAGCAGGTTACACCATTAGGACTGAGGCCGGCAGGCACCAGGACCCCACGGAAATTTTCTAGCTAACAGTATTCAGCGGGGACCGCTTCCGACGTCGGTCCCACCCCGACGTCAGGCATAGTATATAAGGAGGCGGTCCCCCAGAATCCCCAGTTCTTTTCCCGCCGTTGACTCGCCAGCATCGGCCTCTACCTAGCGTACGATGACTTGGAACGTCAAGAGTTTCTACATAACTAATGTCCTCTCCAACTCCTTCATTTGAGGGACACCTTTCAAAGTGTGCCTGCGGAAAACGGATCCCTTTCAAGGATCCTCATTCTTCCTGCATGCGGTGCTTAGGCCCGGACCACGACACCAAGGTCTGCACCTTTTGCCAAGGGTTCAACAGCCGCACCAGGATCCGCAGCCAGAAGGCACTTCAGGCTTACCTGTTAGAGGAAAAACTTAATAGGATGGACAAAGAACTTTCCTCCAGGGGTGATTCTTCCTCCAAGGCCTATAAACACCGGACAAGCACTGGGAGAAAGCAAGATCCAGATCCCCGAACCGGGCCTCGGACTCACGGAGCTCAGGCTCCACCCGATTGACCGCTCTCCCTCCAGAGCTAGATCTCCGCCCCCTCCGGTTAAAGTCCGGGCTTCCAGCGGTTCTTCGACTCTTCAGCCCATCAAGACTTCCAGGCCCTCGACTTCCTCTACTCCCTCTCGGGCCTCTTCTAAGTCCTCCGAACGCCAGAAGTCTTCCTCATCCACCGAGCATCGGGACCCTGACTCCAGGTCGGTCTCCCAGCCCCCTAGGGGCCTGGATCCACCACTCAGGAAGACGAAGGACCTGATGTCCCTCAAGCAGATGACGGCCCTGATATCAGCCAAGCACCCAAAGTTGGCTAGGCGTTTGCCGGAGCCGAGGACATCGGCCAAGCACCAGACGCCGGCCAGGTGTTCGCCGGACCCGGAGTCGTCGGCCAAGCGACTGACATCGGCTTCGCCGGAGCCCGCTCCCCAGTCACTGGTGGACACCGGTCACAGGGATTCCATGGAGGAGGATACCACATTGCCTGAAGACCAGGCGGGCGACACAGAGGATGCCAGGCTTCCGAGGGAACCTTCGCCCACCCCGGAGACCCGCGGACCCGAAGCCGACCCCGGCGACAGACCACTGGCGCCAGGCCCGTCGTCGGGCATGAATATACAAGAGGTAAAGGATCTCTTTACCTTCTGGTGGGACACAATCCGTAAAGACGTCCCAGTAAAATCTTCTCCTACTCCTTCACCTTCTGCGCCCCCACCACATGGGCCAGCAGGATGACCACCAACCCCTAAGGAGCAGACGCCACCTCCCAGGGGTAGATCCAAGGATTGGTGAAGGCCTCCCTCAAGATCTCCATCAGAGTCTCCCAGCCCCAAGCGACCCAGACGATGTCGGTATACTCCGTCGGGGAGGACTCCAGATCGGATACCTCGGATTACTCCAGATCTCCTTCTCCAATCAGCATTCTATCACCTGACCCACATGACCTGCCCAGGTCTTCTCTGGATGATCCCTCTTTCTCTGAGATCATGAGGCACATCCAGGACAACATGGGATAGGATGCTGAAGACCTCGATCCCAAAAGACAGCGCCTTGCCCTTTATCTTCGGCAGAAAGATCCAAAGCCGGTGGTAGTGCCACCCTTGGTGGACACCTTCGCGGATGTCACCAAGGCTGCGTTGAAGTGTCCGCACTCCACTCCCGCTGTGCCAAGGAAAGCTGACCGCCTGTACAAGGCCCTGAAAGAGGACCAGTACTTGGCTCAACAACCTCTGGCTGACTCCCTGGTCATTAACGGCCTCACATGACCGGTCCCAAAGACCGCAGCACATGAGCACACAGCCACCGGACCAGGAATCCAAACAGCTGGATGCTCTGGGGAGGCGCATGTATGCAGCTACTACATGCTTCATCAGGTCTCTGAACTACCTATCTCACATGGTACAGTTTCCGAATGCCCTGTGAGAACAGGGCCAGGACCTGGTCGATTAAATTACCGGATGGCGATCAGAAGGCGGAGCTCCTAAACCTCCTCTGCACAGGGTCTGATGTGGGTACTCAAGTGCTACGAGCCGCATATGATTCTGCGGACTCGTCTGCCAGAGCTGCAGCTTCAGGCATCTGTCTCCGGAAACTCTCTTGGCTCCGTGTCTCCGGGTTTTACCCCGGATGTACAGAAGAACATTCTTGACGTCCCTTATAATGGCGGAGTACTTTTAGGTGAACCCTCGGAAAAGGTTATCACCAAACTTCAGGATGCTGGGAAGGCAGTCGGGTCTGTACAGGCCATGTACAGATCAAGACCTGGTTCCTTTCGTAGGAAACAGAGCCGTTTACGCAGCCGGCAACAACGGCAGCAGCCACGTTCTGGCCAGCAGCAAAGGGGCACTGTTCAACGTAAAGCCCAGGCTAAGTCGTCCCCAGGCAGAGGCCGGCGTTACACCAAACCGGCCCAGCCTGCAGGGACCAGCGCTGCCACAGCATGACTCCTTTCAGGCCCCCGCCCCTACTCTGGATCAACGGGCACAAAAGGTCTGGGGTCACATCGCTTGCCACTTTTTAGGGTGGCAGTCGATTACCGCCGGCCGGTGGGTTCTCCAGTTTGTCAAGAAAGGCCACTTCATAGAATTTCTTGACCACCCACCGTCAAGACCTCCCCTGCTTTCCCGTTACTCGGGTCAGCATGCCCTGCTCATACAGCAGGAGGTGCTTGGCGCTTCTTGGAAAAGAAACTATAGAGCACGTACCATGGAACCAGAGAGGTGCAGGTTGTTATTCTCACTTCTTCCTGGTTCCCAAGAAAACAGGGGATCTCCGTCCGATACTGGACTTCGACGACCTCAGCGCATCGGTCCTGCACAAACGCTTCCACATGGTGACCCTCCCAGGTCTGATTCCCATGCTCAAGCAGGGCACTTTTCTAGGGTCCTTGGAAATGCAGGATGCTTTCCAGTATATACTCACAGCTCAAGCACACAGGACGTTTTTGTGCTTCGAGTTTCAGGGTCAGCATTCAGTTCCAAAACCTTCCCTTTGGACTGTCATCGGCACCTCAGGTATTCACGAAGTGCATGGCGGTGGTAGCGGTGTCTCTGAGGAGACAAGGCCACTATGTGTTCCCCTACCTGGATGACTGGCTTCTTATGGCGCCCTCTCGGGAAGCTCTGATGCTCGCCATTCATTGTACTCAGTCTCGGTTTGAGACGCTGGGCATCATTATCAATCAAGAGAAGTCACGCCTGGTTCCGTCTCAGATTCTGCAGTTCATAGGCGCAGTTCTGGACACCATCCAGGGGAAAGCTTTTCTACCCCAGGACCGAGTGGAACACATCAGATCCCACATCAGAGACATCTTGGCAAGGAAGACCGTCCCAGCCAGACTGGTCCTTTGCCTGCTTGGACACATGGCTGCGGCCATTGCGACGGTCCCGCTAGCCTGTCTCCACATGCGGGTGACCCAGTGGATGTTACGGGTCCAGTGGGATCAAAAGCAAGACCATCTGCGGCTCCCAATTCGGATCACGAATGCTATAATCAGGGATTGGCAATGGTGGCTGGATTAGAAGAACCTCTCGGTGGGGGTCCCCTTCACTGCACCGTCTGCGATTGTGACGCTCTCCACAGATGCCTCAGGGCTCCGATGGGGAGCACACCTAGACGGTGTCCGGTCTCAGGGCCTATGGACAGCCCAAGAGACTCATCTCCACATAAATATTCTGGAAATGAGAGCAGTTCTTTACGCCCTGCAGGCTTTCCAGTCGGAGATTCCACCAGGTACTCTTCTGTTACAGACAGACAATTCCGCAGTGATGTATTATCTCAACAAACAAGGAGGCACCCATTCATACCTGCTTTGCAGGGAGACCATGAGGGTGTGGGATTGGGTTTTACAACATGGCGCAAACCTCATTGCTGTTCATGAACCAGGAGTGGACAGTGTCATCCAGCAGATGGCCTGAGTCGCTCTCAGGCCAAGTCACGAGGTGAACTACTCCAGGAGGTAGTAGAGGATCTGTTTCGCGGATGGGGCTCACCAGAGTTGGACCTTTTCAGCGTCCCCATCCAACGCAAAACTGCCCAATTTTGCTTCTAGATCCAAGGCCTGGTGTTTTCTGGCGAGACGCGTTGTCCCTCTCCTGGGCGGGCAGATCCCTCTATGCCTTCCCTTCTTTCCGTTGATCCAGAGGGTCCTTCTGAAACTTCGTGGAGAGCAAGCGACGCTGATACTTATCGCGTCGTTCTGGCCCAGGCAGATCTGGTTCACTCTACTGCATCAGCTATCCCGGGAACCTCCAGTGCCTCTGCCAATCAGTTCTCACTTGTTGTCTCAGGAGGTGGGCTCCTTGGTCCATCCGGACCTTCGTTCGCTGAGCCTTCACGCTTGGCTCCTAGAGACATAGCCATTTTGTGACACGGGGTCTCACAAGAGGTGGCTGATGTTCTAGTGGCTGCGAGAAAACTGGCCACTCATGCTACTTATGCCATGAAATGGCGCGTTTTGCCTATGGGCTCAAGTGCGGGGGTTTTCGCCTCTAGACTGTCCAGAACAGTTGGTCTTGGACTACCTCCTGTCTCTTTTTCAGACAGGCTTGGCCTGCTCCTCGATCAAAGTATACCTTTGTGCCATCTCAGCCTATCACACTCCTATAGGCCAACGTCCCATAACTCAGTTGGACACGTCACACGCCTTCCTGAGAGGTTTCCTCCAGCTTAGACCTCCGATTAAGGATCCAATTCCTCCATGGGATTTACTCTTTGTTCTGGAGCAGCTATACTGCCACCTTTTGAACCAGCCGCGGATTGCGTAGCCGCTCCTCATAATAAAAGACGTTGTTTTTAGTTGCCGTTACTTCGGCCAGAAGAATTTCGGAGCTTCCTGCACTGATGTGCAAAGAACCTAATTTGTTTTTTCACCAGGACAGGGTATCCTTTCGGACCAATCACAAGTTTTTGCCTAAGGTGGTCTCAGCTCTCACTCTTAATCAGGATATCTATCTACCAGTGTACTTCCCTAAGTATTCAAATCGAGGAGAGGCCCTGTTGCACACTTTAGGTATGCACAGGTGTCTGCAACATTACCTGAACAGGACCAAACACGACCGAAAATCTGATCAGCTTTTTGTATCCTTCACCCACAAAATGCTGGGAGCTCCCGTTTCCAAACAATTGCTGCCCAGGTGGCTTATACATTGTATTACGTTCTGTTACCAGAAGCACAACAAACCCTTACCGGGCGCGATTAAGGGTCATTCCACAAGGGGGGTGGCTACCTCCTTTACGGCGTTAAAGAACTGTCCACCTCAGCCATTTGTGCAGCAGTGACTTTGAGCACTGTGCACACCTTTATCAGGCATTATAGCCTGGACGTTGCATTGAGGCGAAGAACAGGTATTGGTCTAGCAGTCCTTCAAGGACTTCTGTCCTAGGCTTAGGTTTCTCTAAAGGATTTCTGCCTTCCCTCCTTCTGATGGTGTGGGATTTCCACTATTGTTTGGGAATCAGTCCTAATGGTGTAACCTGCTGCAAGAGCTGTTTCTCGAAGTAAGATAGTACAGTTAAGTAATGACTTCCCATAACAGTAGATCTTCGAGAACAGCTCTTGCAGCAGGTACTTTCCCTCCCACCATCCCCTCTGGAGGTAAATTTTTTGGTTCCAATATCCTTCTCCTAGGATCAGGTGTTCTCAGTTCTAATCTGATTGCCATTTGATGGCGGATCCTCAGTCTCCTCTTCTGATGTCATCCAGCAGCCTGGGGAGTCTCCGGAGGGAGAACTGGGGATTCTGGTGGACCGCCTCCTTATATACTATGCCTGACGGGGGCGGGACTGACGTTGGAGGTGGTCCCCGCTGAATACTGCTAGCTAGAAAATTTCCGTCTGGTCCTGGCACCTGCCGGCTTCAGTCCTAATGGTGTAACCTGCTGCAAGAGCTGTTCTCGAAGATCTACTGTTACGGTAAGTTCTTGCGTAACTGTACTTTCTAGGAACAGTCCCGTAGGGATCGCTGCAAAGTACTCACAGCCCCATAAATTCTAGTCCTCCACCAGGGCTCCTTCATCCGATGAGACCCCCTCACTTTCCCGCTGCTCCCTTTCAATCTTCTCCTGAAGCTTGTATGCCTCTGAGGGATCGTTAAACAGAAATGTGTGGTCTTGCTAGTGCACCTTCAATTTCGCTGGCAGTAGAAACTGATGCATCACCTTCAAAGCCCTTAGTTTGCGTCTGACCTGGTCAAAAACCTTTCGTTGTTGCCTAGTGGAGTAGGAAAGGTCGGGGAACAGGGATATTTCAGCTTCACCATAGCGCAGCTGCCTCTTGCATCCTGCTGCTGCCAGGATCCTGTCTCGGACTCCTACCCCTGTGGAGACCACCAGGAATGTGCGCGGTCTGAAGGCATTAGGCCGTGCGCACCGGGGAGTTGGCCAGTAAGCTTTTTTGAGTGCTGGGGGGATCTTCTGAGAAGCCCAGAAGTTGAGGTAGTAGAGAGATGGCAAAGTTCAGAGGGTCCTCGCCTTCCGATAGTTCTGGTAGGCCAGTAATTCGAACATTGCACTCCCTTGCCAGGTTTTCAACATTTTCCAGCCGCTGTCTGAGAAGAGTTCTCTTTAAGTAACTTTTCAGTGGTGTCAACTGATTTAAGAGAAGCTTCTTAAGCCCGCTGTACCGTGTGCTCGCACTCGTCAACCCCGGGTTTCAAAAGCACTAACCTGAGGAGTAAGGGTATCCAGCTTCTTATCCATGTCTCTATAATACTTTTCACAAGTTGGGCTAGTGTAGTGTTTACTGTACCCAGTGAGACCTCCTCAGGCCCAGAGCCAGTATCACCGCAGGCACCTTCTACTTGTTGCGGGCCCACACCTCATGCAGTCGCCTTTGATTTGAAGAATTCAGCTGATGAGGAAGAGCTTTTTTGCTTTCCCATTTTAGGCATTTGACTCAAAACAAACCACACGGAGTCTTATCTGGAGGTCCAAAAAGTGAAATAAGAACAATTTTGATATTATTTGGCTCAAGTCTTTGGGAGCTTAACAGAGATGCATCCGCTCCACTCTGCTGCCAGACCACGCCCCCTTTTATTTTGATTTTTAAAGCACTGTCCGTGGTTCACGGGTAGACTTAGTTTAGATTATAGTGAATTTCTGGTGAGTTCTTCAGTTCCTTATTGGTTCTTTTAACCAAGAAGGAGCGTTACTGTTTACTTTGTTTTAAGGTCTTTAATCGGTGTTTCTGCCTTCCAGTAAGGCGGTATACATTTAAAATTTAACCAAGTTACTGAGTTAATTTTTAGTTCATCGGTTTAATAGAACTGATAAATGTCACAGACGAAGAAACTAACAGGCCTCACAGGTTTCCAGCATTGTACAGAGCATGGGGAGCCATTCGCTAAAGCAGATCTTCATTTAATTTGTATATTTTGTTTGGGGTTTAACCACCTTAAGAAGGACTGTGAAATTTGAGAACCTCCCTAAGTCGACGCTTGAGAGGCGACTTAAACGACTGCAGGAGAAGATGTCTTTAAAGGCTGCTGAACCAGCTAAAGACAAACCGGCTACCAGCCAAAATGAACTGGAGGAACAACCCTCTGACCAGGGTGACGGTTCCTCTTCTAAAAAATGTCCTGCAGATACTGCCACTAACCTGGCAACTTTATGGAAAAGGAAAAGCATACAGCGGTCGAACCGCAACCGCGGAAGTCATAGGTTCCAACCGCTGAAGAGATAGCAAGCGCTATAAGAATTATCCAGGCACTCGAATAGAGTAATCTGGTTCCGGTTGAGAAGCAGCTGAGTCTTATCTACCTTTGACTCTACTTTGGTTCCCGGTTCCTTGGAACATGAAGAGGGTGATTTTGAAGATGAAGACGATGCTGATGATGATGAAGACTCCGGGGAGCCGATTGAACCGGATATTTCCCCAGATCCTCATCGTGCTGACTCCCCTGTCAAATGGAATGAAACACTGTGTTGGAAATAAAATCTGTCCCAACCCATATGGAAGCTGCAAAGAGGGGCATAGAGGCTTCAGAAGCCCAGTTTAGGATGCCTGTAGATAGCAATGACACTAGAGCCATGCAAATGGCTTTTTCAGTGTTGCTCAGCACTGCTAACTAGACCCAAGGCTTTTGACTTACCATGTGAGCTTACCTCTCTGGGGAGCAGACAGAGGCTTGCATGAAAAAGATGTATGAATATGATAGCTTATAAGTGCTGCTGCTAAAGAGAAGGCATCTACTCCCAGAAGCAACAAGCCAGTGGAGATAGAGGTAGGGGTCATTATAGGTCATTCTTCCAGCGTCAGGCTTACCCTCAATATCAGCAGCAGAGAAGTTACTTCAGGGGCAGAAGAGGTGGCAGCCGAACTAGTCCCAGCACTCAGACAGCATCCCAACCCAAGCAGGCTCCCTGAGGTGTCTGCTCGGGTCACCTCCTCGACCCCGGTAGGGGGCAGGCTGGCCCACTACCTCCAGGAATGGCAAACCATCACCACAGACAGATGGGTCCTGAAAGTAGTTGGCAAAGGCCTGGCTCTCGGCTTCAAGCTCAGACCAGAGCTAAGAGCAAGGGTCTTCAGACTCTCCTCCCCATCAGAAACAGTGTTGCTGGAAGGAGAAGTTTTAAACCTCCTATCCCTAGGAGCCAGTAGAACCAGTTCCTCTGGCACAGAGAGGGAAAAGACTCTATTCAAGGTACTTCGTCACAATAAAAAAAACAGGAGTGTCGACCCATATTGGATCTCAGGCACCTAAGCAGGCATCTGGTAAAGCCAAAGTTCAAGATGGTGATCTTGACAACAGTCCTTCTGACCCTAAAACAAGGGGATTGATTGGCATCTCTAGACTTAAAGGATGCATATTTCCACATCTCCTAAGGCAGTCCCACAGAAAATTCCTCTGAGTCAGACTGCCATCAGGCTACTACCAGTTCAAGGCAGTGCCTTTCGGACTTACTTGTGCTCCAAGGGTGTTCACAGAATGCTTGGCTGTGGTTGTGGCACACCTCAGGAGACCAGGACTGGTAGTCTTCCGTTATCTGTACAACTGGCTAGTTGTAGGACAAGCCCCTCAACAGGTAAGGGAGTCTCTGGTACTGATACAGGAACTACTATGGTCACGGGGGTTCCTGGTCAACCTGAAAAGTCAGTGATGCAGCCAGTACAGCTCCTGGAATTCATAGGAGTCAAGCTGGATTAAGTGAGAGGAAAGGCTTTTCTTCCCCAGACCTGTGTTTTAATGGTTGAAATCAAGCTAGTGTCTATTTTGTTAGCACACTTGTGTTCCTAAAATACCACTGAACAGTGTCAGATATATCCTGTGGACAATCAGCACATGCAGTGTGTGCTGTACAGGTAGGGAATTTCCAAAGACTTACCCCATGGGCCAGATAGTTTCATTATGAAGGACACAAATCTGGTGCATTTTTCGACCACATTCTATACATTCAACAAACCTAGAGAGAGAGAGAAAGTGTAAGAAGTTAAGACCATTTCAAAGGGCTACAGACTTCTCAAGTGGGTTATGCTCCTGAGCAGCACTGTTTGTCCTTCGCATGGTTTTAGGTGTGAGAACCTATAACCAAAGCAAAGGAGTTCTGGAACCCTACAAACACTGGCAAACAATAAGAGGCACACTCCCATGCCTATAAACATAGTATAATATATCTCAAACCTGGCTTGTGAGAATCTGTACACTTAGAGTGTCCCTCATGGGGCAGTTCTCACTATTAACACAGTATAGAGGATTCATAACCTTGGATAAGGGAAAGTTACATTCTGTAACTTTTCTTTTAAACTTTTTATTTATTTGCACAGAGGTACAAATAAACATGCAGTACAAGGTCAGTGCATCGGTTCAACACAGTAAATGCCTTTATATTCCTGTATCTTACTTATGTAACAGATAGTAAGTAGGAGCGGGTACCCTTCTATATTTACTTAACAGATAAAATGACAGAGAGGCAAGTGCCAAGGTGGGAAATCAATGTAGCACCTTCTGAAAACCTTCAAGGCAAAAATGCAGCCTCCTCCTGTGAAATACAAAATAGTCATGGCCTCCATTTCAATTCAATGCCATTAGTGCAACCAAGATGCTGTGCAATCAATCGCTCAATGTAATATACTTCATTTATAAGGCTTTGCCATTGGGCAAGCATAGGCGTAACAGGGTTTGTGCCATGTCAGTGACTGCTTTCTTGCAGCAGTTATATATATGTAAAGCATACTTTTCAAAGGGAATAGTTCCATCAGGGGCAATATATAAAATATCAACTATAAACCAAATCCGCTCCTATCAATTGTGTCAAACTGGTACCAATCTCTTACCAAAAAGAGCGGCGTACCGGACAATGCCAGAATATGAGCGGAGTTGGCATAAGATTCCCCACAGTTCCGCCAGCAGACTCCATATCTTACTGGTAAATATTTGATTAGTTTATCAGGTGTATTAAAAAAATCGAATGTGACATTTCCATATAAACTCTCTCCAGTAAGGGGCCTGCGACCCCATCATAGATGGGACAATGGCCTCATATGATATGTTGGTAGAAAGTTCAGCATTCCAGGCCTGAAGAGTGGACTGTGTTCTCTCGCTCCAGTACTCTCTAAGGGCTCTATAGGCCAGAGCTATTAGGTGTGGATACTGAAGGCCTCCCAGAGCATACAGCTTCAACAATCGGGGCACAGGGTTAGGTAAAATATTCCATGGGGGTCCCTTCTGCATTAAGAAGGTCCAAACTTGAAGATATCGGAAATGTTCCCGACTGGTCAATTGATGTGATGCCTGGAGGTGAGCAAACGAGACCACTCTTTAGGTGTCTAGAAATTGGTATATGTAAGATAAACCTGATCGATACCATCTTTGGAAGGTTAGATCAAAACGGGCTGGTAAAAAATCAGCTTCAGCTTTAATAATCAAACAAAGTAAAAAATCAAAGTAAGTGATGGAAGGGCTCTAATCGTATACCAGCTAAGAAGAGAGTCTCCAGTACCAAATGTAAAGGCCTTAATAGCCTGGAGGGGTAGTAAGAGGTGCAAACACTATCTGAATGACGTCAGACAAATCATTTAAAAAAACTATGTATTTCCAGGGAGCATCGTATGAAGGATTAAGCCATAACATGATCATTTTAAATATGACAGCCCTGTGATACTCTAGTAGATTAGGCAGGTTTAGGCCTCCTCTATCTACAGGCAGCTGTAACAGCATCCAGCGGACGCAAGGAAAGGCGGACAGCCCAAACAAATCTTGATAGGATTATGTTCCAGAATGTAAAGTAATATGGGAAGGGGGACACCAGCAGAGTTTGAAATAAAGAAATTTAGGTAGTACGGTCATACGTACTGTGTCTATTCTGAAAAAGAAAGTTAATCGGAGGTGGGCCCATCTACTGAACTCACTTTCAATCACATGAGTCAATGGCTCTTAATTTATCAGTTCTAAATGTAACAAATTCTGGGTAAATATACCCCATAATATTTAATTTCAGTACATCTGCAATGAGAAGGAAATACAGGTTACTCACCTGTAACAGGAGTTCTAGGAATGGTATATGTTGTTCATCCACAGTGTCTGGCAGGTTCCTTACCACTTTAAATCTTGCGGAAGGTCTTCACGCTGGCTCCTCCCACACACCGGGTGGTAAAACTCTCGACTCGCCCCATGACGCCAGATCTAGCCTGCTGGAAGCCAGTTTGTGCGGCCGGCCGGGAGGCTAGGAATGTAGGATGAACAACATGATACCATTCCTAGAACTCCTGTTACAGGTGAGTAACCTGTATTTCTAGGGACATGGATATGTTGTTCATCCACACTGTCTGGCAGACTCCTAGCAGTTCTCCGGGAGGAGGGAGGAAAGGTGCACACCCCCTACTAAGGAAATAAAGACTGGAGAACAGAGGCCCCAAAACCAGCATCCCGGCGTGACTCAAGGTCGATGTGGTAGTGGGTGATGAAGGTGTGTGCTGACTTCCAGGTAGCAGCCCTGCAGATTTCCTGGATAGGGACGTCCCTGGAAGCAGCCACCGATGCAGCGGTATGGCGGGCAGAATATACAGGTTACTCACCTGTAACAGGAGTTCTAGGAATGGTATATGTTGTTCATCCACACTTATTGGCAGGTATCCTTGCCGCTTTAAATCTTGCCGGAAGGTCTTCAAGCTGGCTCCTCCCACCCACCGGGTGGTATAACCTCCGCCCGCCTATGACGCCAGATCTGCCCGCTGGAAGCTCAGGTTGTGCGTCGAGGTCGAGGTTTCAGGAATGGTGGATGAACAACATATACCATTCCTAGAACTCCTGTTACAGGTGAGTAACCTGTATTTCTAGGACATGGATATGTTGTTCATCCACACTTATTGGCAGACTCCTAGCAGTTCTCCGGAGGAGGGAGGCAAGACGACACCCCCAATACTTACTGGGAAAGAGAGACTGAGAACCGAGGCCCCAAACCAGCGTCCCCGGCGTGACTCAAGGTCGATGTGGTAATGGGTAATGAAGGTGTTTGCCGACTTCCAGGTAGCAGCCCTGCAGATTTCCTGGATAGGGGCGTCCCTGAAGCAGCCACCGATGCAGCAGTATGGCGGGTAGAATGAGCTCTTATCCTCTGGGAGGCTCCATGCCCGCCAACTTATAGCAGAGATCTATGCAGGAGGTGACCCACCTGCTTATCGTCCGCTTGGCTGCAGGTCTGCCAGATGCGGCTTCAGTGTAGGTGACAAACAGCTGGCGAACCTCTCCCCGAATTTTAGCCGTGCGCTCTTTGTAATAGGCGAGCGCCCTTCTAGGGTCCAAAGTATGGAGCCTATATTCGGCCTCCGAGGTGTGATTGGGGTAGAACACCGGCAGAGTCAACACCTGGTTAAGGTGAAACTCCGACACCACCTTCGGAAGGAATTTCGGTGGGGCGCAGGGACAACCTTTGTCCCTGTGGAAGACCAGTAAGGAGACTCGATGGAGCGCCTGGAGCTCTCCCATCCTTCTGGCTGACATGATAGCCACCAAGAAGGCGGTCTTCCACGACAGGTGAGAGAGCACACCTGTGCATAGGTTCGAATGGCTTGCCCATGAGCTTTGCCAGTACCAGCAGTAGATCCCACGGAGGTGGAGGTTCTCGCACCGGAGGGGAAATGTGATCAAGGCCTTTGAAAAAGCGCCAGACCACCTTCTCCTGCGCCAACGACTGCCTCCCGGCCCGCGCCCGCTAAGCAGAGATGGCTGCCAGGTGCACCCTTAGGGTCGCCGACCTAAGCCCTTGATTAGAAAGGGACCATAATAGTCCAAGATGCTTGCCAAGGAACAGGAGGAAGGGTCCAAGCCCTTTCGACACCAAATGGAAAACCTTTCCATTTGAAGGCATAGCATTTTCTGGTCGACTTTACGGGACGCCTCAACTACATTGAGGACCTCGTCGTGAAAGACCCAAGGCCTGGAACTCTAGCAGCCAGGAACCAGGGCGTCAGGTGCAGGGACTGAAGGTCCGGATGGAACACCTTCCCTGACTGACTGAGACAGGTCCGGCGAGCTGGAAGCTGCATGAGTCCTGGAGCTGAGACTGAGGAGATCTGGTACCAGAACTGGCGAGGCCAGTCTGGGGCTATCAGAATCACCTGCGCCTTGTCCCTCCCTCGCCTTTGAGAAGCACCTTGTGGATCAAGGGAAATGGGGAAAGGCGAGAAGAGGCCCGGGTCCACTGCCTCGAGAAGGCATCCCCTGCAGCAGCCCTGCTAGGGGGCGGGCATGGAACAGTCTCAGCTCAGATTTTCCCTGAGGCAAACAGGTCCACCTGAGGTGTGCCCCAAAGGGAGAACAGATGCTGTACTACTCCGCAGGAGAGACCACTCTGGGATGCAGCCCTATCCGGCTCAGGGCATCGGCCAGGGTGTTGGAGGCTCCTGCCACATGAATGGCTAGGAGATCCGCCTCCAGGCTGCGCCACAGTGACCAAAACGGAGAGCTTCCTTGCATAGAAGCATGGAGCGTCCCGCCCTGGCGGTTTAGATAGTACATGGTCGTGGTGTTGTCCATCTGGACTCGGACCACTTGACCCCGAGGAACGGAGCAAAGGCGGGAGAGCTGGGCGGACCGCCTGGAGCTCCAGCAGGCTGATGTGGCATCGACTCCGCTGGGACCAGAGGCCGGGGCCCGTGTTCCCCAGATGGGCACCCCAACCCATCAGAGAGGCATCGGTCGATAGAGAGACCGTCGGCTCGGGCGGACGAACAGGATGCCCTCCTGCAAATGACCTGGAACGATCCACCACTGGAGAGCTTCCCACATCCCGTGTCACCGCCTAAAGCTGGTCCAAGGATCGCAGCGTTGCGACCACTGGCTGGCCAGTCCCCATTGAAGGACGCATGTTCCAGCAGGCCCAACGGACCACGCCTGGTGCAGGCCGCCATGAGACCCAGGAGGCGGAAAGTCCGACGGATGCAATTGCCCAACCAGAAATGATTGGGCAAAGGAGGAAAGAACCTCGGCCCTGTCCGCCGGGACGCGCTCTGGCTCGAAGAGAGTCGAGCTGCGCCCGATGAACAGAATCACCTGCTTCGCTCGAACTCGACTTGGCCTCGCTGGATAAGGAGGCCTAGTTGAGAGCAGACCTGAGGGCCAGATCTCTGGACCACTCCACCTCCTGCCTAGAGGGAGCTGCTATCAGCCAGTCGTCCAGGTAAGGGTACACCGGACCCTCGGTGCCGAGGAATGCTGTCACCACTGCCATGCATTTGGTGAAGACCCTGGGAGCTGGAGACAAGCCGAAGGGCAGGCTTGAACTCGAAGGATCCCTCCGCCGAAGCGAAGGAATTCTGGTGAGACGGACGGATAGGACGTGAAAAACGCTGTCCTGCAAATCCAGAGAGCAGAACCACACGCCACGCCCAAGGATGGTATTATCTGAGCCAGAGTGACCATCCTGAAGGTTCGAGACCTTAGGAACTTGTTTAGGTCGGTAGGTCGAGAATGGGGCGCCAGCCCCCGTCCGCTTCGGAACCAGGAAGTACTGGACACAAACCCTGGGTCTGAAGGGGGTCCTCCACCTCTCTTATCACCTCCTTCTGGTGGAGGAGAGCAATGTCGGCTCGACAAGCCGCGAGGCTGGGGACTGAAGCCCCGAGGCGACGGCTCTGAAGAGGCGGTGCCTGCTACGAATTCTAGAGGCAGGCCTCTTCCCATCACCTCAAAACCCACCTGTCCGTGGTAGCAGCGGACCAGGCGGAACGGAGTGCTGGAGCTGTCCTCACGGGGACCCAAGGGAGTGTGACGGGATGGAGGCACACCCTCAGCCCGTCACTGGGCAGGCTTGGAGGATGGACCGCCAGGGACCTCCTGGGCCTTTTCCTCCCTGCCTCCTGTTAGAGGAAGCCGGGCGCTTGGGTTTGGGATGCCAAGGCCGAGCCTGCTGGCCCTGACGTTGCTGGGGCAGGGCACCGCGGGCGCAGAAGGACGAAAGGGCTTAGGCTGTGGTTTGCGGCCTTTGTCCTTCTGAGCGGAAGAGACCGAGTCCAAGGTAGCATTGGACTTCTCGATCCTCTGCAGGTGACCTTCCACCCCAGGGCCGAAGAGGTCAGTCCCCAAAAGGAACATCCGCCAACTTGTGCTGGGTATCAGTAAAGGTGGATATCCTCAGCCAAGCCCTCGACGATAGCCACTCGCGGCGCCACCGACCTGGCACATGAGTCCCAATATCCAAAGCAGTCTGGAGCTGCTGTTTGGCCACTGCCCTGGTCCGCACCTGCTTGACCGTAGTCTGCTGATCCGCGGGAGATGAGGAATGACCTCATCAGGGAGCCCAACAGGGGATGAGAAAAATGTGCCATGAGGGCGGCCGAACTGGCCTGGCCGAGCCGAAGAGAGCCTTAGCATAGACTTTTCGCCCGACATAATCCAATTTCTTGGATTCCTTGTCGGGAGGTTTGTCCACATCCCTGGCGTGCGGCCGGGCCGGAAAACGCTTGTCGGTAACCAACCCTCAGCAGAGGGTGTTCAAAACCGACAGGGAACCGAGGGACCGTGATACTTCCTGGCCATCCTGGCCGAGGCGCAGGACAGGAAGCAGGCGCTGCTAAAGCTCCAGGGCGGACCCACTATGGCCTCGGCCACGGAAAGCCTCCGCGGGAATCCTCCGTCCAGAATCTCCGTGAGGGATACCTGCCCGTTTGGAAGCGGGTTCGAGCTTCATCCCGGTGGATTCGAGATGAGCGCGCAGTCCTAGGAAGGACGACAGGCTATCGTCCATAGACTGTCCTCCTGAGGACTCCAAGTCCAATCGCTTGGAAAAGGAGGAATTATCCCGAGACTCGGAGGAGTCTCAAGAGCTGCCTCTGGCCTGAGCCACCTCAACCTGCCGAGGTCGGTCGGAGTGAGGGTAACCGACAGCCGATGGGGTAGACCCTTAGCGACCGAGAATCCTGGTGCGAGCCCCAAACAGTGGCTGGGGAGGCGGAGGTTCCACCGAGGTGGAGCAGCTGGTTTGGCCGAACAACCGGCCTGGGTACAGGCTCCTCGGGTAAGTCGAGGGGTTGTGTCGAGCCGGCCGCTGGTGTTTCAACCACTTGTGGCACGGGGAAGGCGACTGGTTAACTTACTCGGTCAAGCTGATCGCCACCAGGGTCCTCGTACCGTCGGCGGTAACTTCGCGAAACTCCCTCGTCGAGGAGGGCCGAGGGGCGGCCCGGCGGCGCGCTTACAGCGGTGCGGGGCCGCTATGGCGGTAGGATCGGCTGGACCGAAGAGGTCGAGACAGAGACGAAACTACGGCTCTTCCAGTCGGTGCGAGGAGGTATCGGCAGGGCCGGCACTCCCGCCGACTCGGAGGGTTCATCAGAGGGGCTCCAGAACCGAGGCACAGGCAAGCCCACGGGATCCTCAACTCCTCGAGGGAACGGGAGAGGAATCTCGGCTTCTATAGGCGACAGCCCATCTATCGAGTCGAAAAATCTCGACAGAGTACGACAGGAGTCTCAGTCAACTGACCTGGCGGGGCACCAGTGAGACCAGTGGCGGTCGGCGGATCCCGGCGACTCGGAGAAGGACCTTTCCCGCTCCCAAGGCGTCGACGGAGGACTACCCTTGTCCCTCTTTTTGGACCGAGAAAAAGGTCCAGCAGACGTTGGCCTTCTCCCTAGTGGAGAGGGAGACAGCTCCTAAATGAAGCTGTGTGAGGAAGAACCCAGAGGAGGGGATAAATGCCACGGCCGAGGAAGATCGGCCCGTGCCGCCTCCTCTTCGAGGCGATCATCTGCCGAGCTGATCCACGCCGAAACCCGCCGCAGCAGACACCGCCCGACAGACCTCATAGACTTCACCGGAGGAAGCGCTTCTCGGACGGCCCAGTTGCAATCGGGCCTTGCAGTCTTGAGACGTGGGCCGAGAAGGAAGAGCACGAGTCGCAGTCCTGGGTCGTGCTCAAGGCCTAAAACGTGACCTGCGTGGAGTGGATCCGTCGAGACATCTTCTGCCCGCGAGGGGCATCTCCGAACAGGTCGATTTGTCCGCCGCGGCGAGGGGATCGAGCGAAATATTTTAACAAAAAACTTTCAAATTCGCAAGCGGAGAAATAGGAACCAGTCGCAAAGCGCGGAAGCGTTGAGGAAACCTGAGCTTCCAGAAACGGTAAGGAAGATCTGGCGTCATGGGGCGAACCGAGATTATACCACCGAATTGGGTGGGAGGAGCCAGCGAAGACCTTCCGGCAAGATTTAAAGCGGCAAGGATACCTGCCAATAAGTGTGGATGAACAACATATCCATGTCCCTAGAATAACTCTTATCCCTCTGGGGACTCCATGCCGCCAACCTATAGCAGAGATCTATGCGGGGCTGACCCACCTGCCTATCATCTCTGCTTGGCTGCCCAGTCTGCCAGGTGCGGCTTCAGCGTGGGTGACAAACAGCTGGCAAACCTCTCCCGAACTTCAAGCAGTCCGCTCCTAGTAGCAGCGAGAGCACTCTTCCTAGGGTCCAAAGTATTAGGCCTCCAGAGGTGTGACTGGGGTAGAACATCCAGCAGAGTCAATACTTGGTTAAGGTGAAAACTCCGACACCCAACCGGAAGGAATTTCGGGTGGGGGCACAGGACAACCTTGTCCCTGTGGAAGACCAGATAAGGAGACTCTATAGGCGCCTGGAGCTCTCCATCGTTCTGGCTGACATGATAGCCACCAAGTGCTTCCACGACAGGTGAGAGATGTCACACCTGTGCATGGTTCGGATAAACGCCGCCCATGAGCAGCCAGCCAGCAGTAGGTCCCATGGAGGTGAAGATTCGTGCACGGAGGATATGTGAACAAGGCCTTTGGCAAGCCCAACCACCTTCTCCTGCGCCACTGACTGCTTCCCAGCCACATCGCGGAAAGCAGAGATGGTTGCCAGGTGCACCTTAAGTGCGTCGACCCGAAGCCCTTGCTGAGAAAGGGACCACAGGTCAGAATGCCACCGAGGAACAGGAGGAAGGTCCAGGCCCTTGCCTGACACCAAATGGAGAATCTCTGCCATTTGAAGGCACAGCATTTTCAGGTAGACTCCTTAAGGGATGCCTCCAACAGCGTTGAGGACCTTGTCGAGGAAAGACCCAAGGCCTGGAACTCTAGGCGTCAGGAACCAGGCACGTCAGGTGCAGGACTGAAGGTCCGGATGGAATACCTTCCCTGATTGACTGAGATCGGGTCGGGTGGGCTGGAAGCGCCTCGAAGCCTGGAGCTGAGACTGAGGAGATCTGGATACCAGAACATGTGGGGCCAGTCTGGGGCTACCAGAATCACCTGCGCCTTGTCCCTCCTCGTCTTGAGAAGCTGCTTGTGGATCAAGGGAAAGAGCGTGAAAGGGCCCCGGGGTCCACAGCCTCGAGAAGGCATCCCCCACAGCGAGCCCCTGCTGGTGGGCATGAAAACAGTCTCAGCTCGCATTCTCCCTGGAGGCAAACAGGTCCACCTGGGCATGCCCCAGTGGGAGAAAAGATCTTGTACTACCTCCGGCAGGAGAAACCAAGTGTGGGACGCAGCCCTATCCGGCAGGGCATCCGGCCGTGTTGGAGGCTCCTGCCACCGCGGATGGCAAGGAGATCACGCCTCCGAGGCTGCGCCGCAGTGACCAAATGGGAGAGCTTCCTGCAGGGGCATGGAGTGCGTCCCACCTTGGCGGTTTAGGAGAGTCATGGTTGTGGTATTGTCCGTCTGGACCTGGACCACTTGACCCGTGAAATGGGTGAAGGCGGTGAGGCTGGGCAGAACGGCACGAAACTCCAGCAGGTTGATGTGGCATCGGGACTCCAGAGGGGACCAGAGGCTGTGCACTCTGTGCTCCCCAGATGGGCACCCCAACCCATCAGATAGGTGTCGGTCGATAGAGACCGTCGGCTCGAGAGGCGGACAAGCGGGATGCCCTCCTGCAGATGTGATGGAACAGTCCACCACTGGAGTCGTTCCACATCCCCTGGGTCACTGTCACTAGCTGTCCAAGGGATGAGTGCTGTGACCATTGGCTGGCCAGCCCCCAGTGAAGGGGAGGCATGTACCAACGGGCCCAACGGACCACGCTGGTGCAGGCCGCCATGTGGCCCAGGAGGTGCAGGAAGTCCCGGGCAGGGCACAATTGCCCAACCTGAAATGATGGGCAAAGGAGGAAAGAACCTCGACCCTGTCCGCCGGGAGCCGTGCTCTGGCTCATAGAGAATCGAGCTCTACCCCGATGAATTGTCTCGCCTGCTTTGGCACGAGTTCCGACTTGGCCTGCGTTGATGAGAGAGCCAACCTGAGGGCACGACCTGGAGGGCCAGATCTCTGGACGCTCCACCATTCTGGAGGAGGCTAATAAGCCAGTCGTCCAGTTAGGGTACACCACGGACCCTTTGGCGCCCGCGGGAATGCTGTCACCACTGCCATGCATTTGGTGAAGACCCAGGGACTGAGGAAAGGCGAAGGGCATGGCCTGGAACTCAGAGGGATCCCTCTGCCCTGAAGTGGAGGAATCTCTGGTGGGACAGACGGATTGGGACGTGAAAAAGCAGCGTCCCTGGAGGTCAGAGAACAGAACCATACCGCCTCGTTCCAAGGATGGAATGATCTGAGCCAGAGTGACCATCCTGAAGGTTGAGACCTTAGGAATCTGTTCGGTCGTGCAGGTCTAGAATGGCGCCAGCCCCCATCCATTCGGGACCAGGAAGTACCTGGACACAAACCCCGGGTCTGGTGGAGGATCCGCCACCTTCCTGATCACCCTTTCTCGAGGAGCAGGGCAAGAGAGGCTGCGGACCCCGTAGCCCCCCGAGGGGCAACGGCTCAGAAGGGCGGGGCCTGCTCAAACTCCAGGGGCAGGCCCTTTCCTACCACCTCCAACACCCAGTGGTCTGTGGTGATAGTGGACCAGGCGGAAAGGAGTGGCGAACCATCCCCCAAGGGGAACCGGAGGAGGGAGTGACAAGGCTGGGCGACACTCTTCAACCCGTCACTGGGCAGGCTTGGAGGAGGGACCGCTGAGGACCTCCTGGAACTTTCCTCCTGCTTCCTGTTAGAGGGCCGCAGGATTGGCTTTGGGATGCCGTGAGCCTGCTGGCCCTGATGCTGGTGTTGTTGGCCGGACGTGCTGCAGGCGCAGACAGGCGAAAGGACTTATGTTGTGACGCGACCCTTGTCCTTCTGGGCGAAGGTGACCCGAGTCAGGGTAGCATTGGACTTTCAATCCGCTGGAGGTGGCCTTCCCTCCAGGGCCGAGAAGATCATTCCCCAAGAGGGGCGTCTGCAGTTTATGCCAGGTATCCCTGAAGGTGGATATCCTCAGCCATGCCCTGCGGCGCGATGGCCACTGTGGCTTCAACTGGGATCTGGCACAGACTCTCCAATATCCAGAGCCGTTTGGAGCTGCTGTTTTGCCGCCGCCCTTCCCTGGTCCCGCACCTGCTTGACCGTGGTCTGCAGGTCGGCTGGGAGATGAGGGATCACCTCATCCAGGGAGCCCATGAGGGCGTGGAAAAAGTGTGCATCAGTACAGCTGAGCTGGCCTGGCGGAGGCCTAGGGAGGATGCAGCGTACAGCTTGCGCCCAGCATAGTCCAGCTTTTTGGACTCCTTGTTGGGGGGCTAATCCACATCCCTAGTGTTCCCGGAACGCCGGAAAACGCTATCAGTGACTTACCCCTCCGCCAAAGGGTGCTCGAAAAACCGGACAAAAGAGCGGTAGGGAACCGCCTTTTCCTAGCCATCCTGGCCGGCGCAGGGCAGGAAGCCGACCACTGCTGGAGAGCTCCAAGGGTGGGTCAACAATGGCTTCAGCCACCCGGAAGAGCCTCTTGTGGGTAATCCCTCGGTTCATTATCTCTGTCGGGGATACTCTGCCCGCTTGGATCGGGCTCGAGCTGCATCCCGGTGGATTCAGAGATGAGCGAAGCAGACCCATAAGCGGCGAGTGGGCTCTTGTCCATCGACTGCCCCGGAGGACTCCAGGTCAAGGCGCCTGGAAAACAGGGAGGTCGTCTTGGACTCTGAGAGTCAGCGAAGAGCTGCCTGGGGCCGAGCCACCTCCACCTGCCGAGGGCGGTCGGGAGTAGGGGTGACGGCAACCTGTGGGGCAGACCCTGACCCGAGCGAAAGTCCTTGGTGGCGCCCGATTCCGGTTGTGGGCGGAGGTTCCACCACAATCGGTGGGGCAGCTGGTTTCAGCCGAACAACGGCCCAGGCTTGGCACCTCAACTACAGTGAGGGGTTGTTTCGGCCTTTGGATGACAGCCACTTGATGGCTGGGGAAACGGCGTCGACCTGTTCCGGACAAAGTAACTGCTGCCGACTGGCGTCCAGCGCAATTGCGCGAAACCTCTCCTCTTCTGAGGAGGAAGATGAAGACGGCGGCGCGCCATGCCACCTCGGTGGAGCAGAGACCGCCGATGTCAGTGGGATCGGCTGGACCGAGATGAGGTCCGAGACCAAGACCCTCGGGTGTTTCCGAGGGTAGGTCTGGGAAGGGGCGGGGGACATCCGCTCTTCCCTCGGCTCGGAAGCCTTGACCGGGGACTCCGGCACAGGCAAGTTCTCGGTCTCCACCGGGGGAACTGGTGAAGAGGGTTGTCTGCTTTACCGGTGGCAGCCCGTCCGGCGGGAGAAAAATCTTAACCAGCGTCGGGGTGTCTCAGTCAGCTGACCTGGCGAGGACACCGTGAAAATCCAGCGACCTTAGCCGCAACCTCCACCAAGTCGAGTGTCGACTGTCCGGGGAAGGGACCTCCCCCGCTCCCACGAACGCCGACGGTGGGACTTACTGTACCTTTCGAGTCCTTCTTTTTGGATCGATAAGAGTGTCCCGATGGCCCCTCTCCCTTTGTGGAAAGGGAATGGCAAAGCTCCTAAAGAAGCTGTGCAGGAGGATCCCAGAGAGTGGGATAAATGCGAGATAAATACGCTGACGAGGAAGATGAGGATGCGGCCTGGGCACTTCCTCCTCGAGGTGATCATCTGCTCGAGTTGCTCAGCTGAACCAGCCGCCAGACACCTCCCAGCGGGCATCCTCGGACTTCACCGGCAGTGGCGCTTCTCGGGGCGCCAAGCTGTAACTGGGCAGCAGCGGTCTTCCGGGGCGTTGGCGAGCGAATGACGCAACGCAGGCCTGCGGGTGCGTGATCTAGGCAGAGGCAGTAGGCGCCACGTGGGTGTGGGTCCGTCCTGGACATTTTCTGCCCGCATAGGCACCGCCCGAAATCCGGGACTCGATTTGTCCAATCGCAACCAGAAGGGAGTAATGAGACCGAAGTCTTGAAAACTTTAGAATTATTTTTCGGGCGAACCAAAGAATTAGGATTCAGTCTATACACAGAGGCGTTAAGGAGGAACCTGAGCTTCCAAAGTAAGGAAGATCTGGCGTCATGGGGCAGGCCGAGAATTTTACCACCTGGGTGGGTGGGAAGCCAGCTTGAGAGACCTTCTGGATGATTTAAGCGCAAGAACCTGCCAGACAGTGTGGATGAACAACATATCCACGTTGTTAGAACAGGGAAAATCCTGGCTTGGAAGCAGTACAGACTGGTGTCTTGCAGGCTTTACTCCAGATTCAGTCACCGCTGGACCGGGTTTCCCACCCTCTGGCCTCACCAGGGGGTGGTGGCTGGGTACGCCACAGGCCCTGAGGCAATTAAGTCCTGGCTATGATGGGATGACAGGGCTAGAAATACCACTGGATGGGGGCATGGGCTGAAGATGGAGAGGGCAAAACATTGCTCTATATGCAGCTACACCCACACACTCTTTGCAAAAAACTTTGTTAATGAACCAGTTGGGGTAATTTAACGCCACAAATGTAGGGAAGTATGGCTTTAGGGTTTCCAACCCTAACACTGCACACCCCACACAAGCAGCAAAAGGGAATAAATTAGGGTTTGGGAACTCTGGAGTCTTGGCTAATCAGTGCTGGGATCTTCCTTTGGGTGTCAACCCTAATGCTCTCCCCCCCCACGCCCAGCCTCCTGGCCGAAGCACAAGGTACAGCTCTAAGTCACTGACTCATAGTGATACACTCTTCAAAGGTAAAGAAGTACGTCTTGGCACATGCTGGTAACACAATCTGTTGTACCTTTCTTCATATATGACCTCCTTTCTTCGTCTCTGTGGGCCCCGTGTGAAGAAAGGAGGTCACGTCTGACACTGCTTGCTCACAGAATGGGGTGAGTATTATGGTACACAACCCCTAGGAAGACCCCAACACTGATTCCCCAAGGCTTCAGAGACCCAAAACCCTAATGTATTTTTTCATTCTGCTGCTGGGGGGGGGTTAGGGTTGGAAGCCGTTGTACAACATTTCCCTACACTTGTGGTGTTACCCTAACTGGTTCATTAACAAAGTTGTTTGCAAAGAATTCCCTTTCCTTCTGAGACGGTGGAATAGTATCCTCATTCACACACGTCCCAAACAGGTGCAGATGTGCTATGCCATTGAAGACTCTGTCTGCCTACAGAAGGAGCAGGGCCTGGCACCCCCAGCCAGCCAGCCAGGGAATGCAAGGTAATTACCAAAGTTATAAGCAACCGTAGAAACATTTCAACATACACTCACAACTTTGTCATTTTTACATATTTTGACCCCAAATTTTCAACACATCCTTCTTATGACCCCACCTCATGAACAAGGGCAGTGAAAATTTCAAAATTTCGCCTGTAAGGAGCTTTGCCAACAGACCGTGAACTCGCCTTTAGGCCTTGGTCTGCATAATTCCACCACCACTGGTAATTAGGCAGGGCCTCAAAACGTCCATGTTGAAAATCTGAGGTTAAAATACGCAAAAATTACAAAGCTATGAATCAAAGTTCAAAACTCAATTGAAATACACTGAACTGCACTTACCTTAGTTTACATAAAAATACATATTGCAAATTACATGTCGCAAATAACATGTTGCAACATGACAGATGAAAATGCAACAAACGGCTGAAGGCAATCCCGATGCAGAAAGAGAGGTTTGGGGAGGTATTTTTAAGAAAAATTCAGTACCATAATTGAGCTAAACAACTGCTGTCAAGCAAAATACAGGTATTGGAGTTTGATTTTACCTTAAAGGACTCATAAGTAGGGGAAGATGAATGCGGACAACAAAAACTACAGTACTGTAGGTTAGTAGCTTACCTGCAAAACATTATGCTCCTTTTGCCTCTAAATGATTGTAATCTGCAGTCGCTAGGGTCCAAAGGTCTCCCTAAAACATTAACAAACCTCCCCCCATCGTATTTATACATATATTTTTTATCACAACATTATTTTACCACCTCCGCAGACCTGGCAGGCGTTACGAGACCCCTCTCCCCAGAGGGGCACATCCTCCAGCCCATCATGGGTCCTGCCGGGTCCTGGTATTTTCCTCATTTTTTTTTCTTCCCCGCGCCTGTGCACTGGGCGCAGCTGCTGCCAGCAAGCACTCTGGGCGTGGGCCAAACCCCTCTTGTTGTGCTGACGCACGCTGCACAAATCCCCTTCCCCGAGGAAGGAGAGCAGTCCTCTGGATGCTCAATCCCACCTCCTGGCCAACCCTGAAAGACCCAAGTCCGTTCCGAATCTGGGTCGCCGGTGTAGTGTCCAGAGCCTCAACCGTCAGTGCCACCAGGCTGGCTAACCCCGATCGTATTTAAATCTGCTGGTTCTAACAGCTGCCTAAGATGGCTGCTACGTTGTATGCATAATGATGTCAGTGGGCGACGGTGCTCCGGAGGTGTTAATACAGGCTATATGGGGACCTTATGAATTACATATTAAAATAACTAACAAAACGCTTCTGCATCAGATCCTTTACTGTGCAGGTGTGACAACCTTTTCACACCTGCACAGTAAAAAGATCTGATGCAGAAATGCTTTGTTAATGTCATTTTAATACGTAATTAATAAAGTCAACATATAGCCTGTATTAACACTCCGGAGCACTGTCGCTCCACTGATGTCACCATGTACACACACAGCAGCCATCTTAGGCAACCACAGGAGCAGCAGGTTTAAATACTATCCGGGGTTGTTACATTTTACGGAGACCTTCAGACCCTAATGACTGCAGGTTACAAGCATTTAGAAGCAAAAGGAGCACAGCGTTTTTTAGGTAAGCCACTAACCTACAGTGCTGTGGTTTTGTTGGCCTGATTATGACTCCTATTTATGAGTCCTTTAATAGTTACTTCTTAGACCATTTCTGTAGACTGAAAAAAAGAAAAAAGGATGGTGGCCCCCACGATTAGTATTTTTCTCCACATGACAAATCATGAAAATTTGCACTTGCAAGTTTTTTTTTCTTTTTGTTAATCAGTCAAACTTGAATGTTAATTCAAAAATCATTATAACTCAAACTGTAATTTGTTTTCACTAAACCTTCAAAAGGCACATCCTTGCCACAGGCCCCTTCAACCCTGAAAATTGTATGAAATAATTCCACAGCGTCTAGGCTGTAGGTGAGAGCAAAGACATGCAATGTTAAATGTGGGTTCTTTCTCTTTTTTTTTGTGTGTTTTTTGGCGCTCCATCTCTCAAACAGCATGTTAGATGCCGTCACAAAACTTTTCATGTCTTGAGACTCAGACAGCCTGACCACAGATGCCAAGTTCTGTCTATTGGTCAAATGATGCAAAGTTATTAAAGTGCAAAAATTGGGGTTTAACATTGAACAACCTACTCAACCCTGACAGAGGCGCTTCTGCGATCCTACAATATACACAGAATAATAATGGGTAAGGGTAGTATATAAGGCTATATACATATCGAGGGGGCCAATTAGGGCTATAAGGCCATGTGCCCCAGGGCTTATACTGTAGCCTAATTAACCCCCTCGTTAGTATGCTTCTAGTGTGCCACCCTTACCCACTGTTTGTTGAATATAATACATTAGAATGGTTACTGTGCTGAAGAGTGCATTTGCGGTCATTTCGGGTTTGCCTTTTTGTTTCTGGCCAGAATGTTTTTCCGTAGTGTAGTGACTTCTCTGGCCTTGGCTGGATTTTGGCCCAAGTTGTTTTCCGTAGTGCAGGGTACTCCTATATAAGGAGGTATAGCTGGGCTGGTCCATTCCTCAGTTTTTGAATGGGAGTGGCGTTTGGTTGCTGTTGGGACAAGTGGCGTGCATTTGTGGCTGGCATAGGCTTTTCCTTTTTTTATTAGTAGTAATTGTGGTTTCTCCCCTTTCTGCTCCCCGGACCTCAGCAGACGTGTGTGTGGAGACGCACAAGCACGCTAGGTACCGGCTCTCTTTCCGCCTCACTCCTGGCAATCGCTGCCACCCCCTCCCACCCACGCTTCCTTGGGAGCTAGAACTTACTGGGGTGGGGCAGACACCATCCCAGGAAGCAGAGCTGCCTTCTGACCACTCAATCACCCCCGCAGGCTCCCCAATGACCCAAGGTTGTTCCTGAACACAGGTCACTGGCGTGGTGCGAGGTAAGGTATCCAGCACCTCAGCCCTCAAGCGTCACCAGGCTGGCATGTTAGCACAGGCTTGTGTGGATTTTGTAACTGGTGTCCATCTATGGTTGGGCACAGCATTTGAGGGAGCTCAACTTGCGTGGACCGCTGGGCGTCTTAGGAGAGCGATAGTTGCAGCTTTGGGGGACATGGCTGTTTGGTGAGAAATGGGGGGACATAAATTGGTTCACTGATGTATTAATTAGCTGCAGTTAATGTAATTCCATAGGACTGTATGTAGTATAGGTATATACTTTATTAGTGTAGGTATATAGCTTTAATTAGTGTAGGTATATAGCAGTAATTGTTTGATCAGTGTAGGTATATGCACTGTTAATTGATATTTTAGTCACAGGTATACACAGAAATAAATTATGGCCCTTTATATGGGGAAACGTCTTCATCCCTCTATATACCTACATAATCAAACTATTAATAGGACATTACTGATAACATAATTAACACATCATAAGGGAGCTAGCCAAACCTATTAAGCTGCAAAAGAACTGGGAAAAAAGAGAAAACCCTCCCAAACCCAGAAATCCCACAAACTCCTACCTGCACTCACTACACACCATTCCCTCCTTGCTGCAAGAAACCTTCAGGTGCCATGACGTGATCGCAAATGCAATCTCCATAACAATAACCATACTAATGCAGTATATTCAACAAACAGGTAAAGGTGGAGAACACTGACATATACCCATCTCAGGGGTTAATTCCCTTCAGGTTTGTGGCCTCATACCCTATCAGTTCCCTCAAGGGGTATAACATCCTTTTATACCACCCGTACCCATTATTTATTCAATATATACACACGCACATACATACGTATGTGTATCAGTGGTTTTGTCCCCAGCTGAGAGGACAGGCTAGCAAAGCACTTCCTCTGCAGCTCTGTGGATGACAATGCTGCTCCTCCTTTAGCCATCAAGAGATGTTTTTGTGCTGCTGGATTTCGGAGGTAGTAGTCACCACCAGGCAAGTAACAAAAACCTTTTACTGCTGGGCTCCAACATGTCATATGATGTCGTAGCAGACTTAATTCTAAGCTAATCAGATAATTTCCAAGGTAGGAAGACAAAAACTCCCTTAGAGTTTTAGTCATCTAACCTGGCTTACTCTGTGCTAAGGAAACTAGTTAGCCTTGTTTAGTTACTACTTACAATTCAGGGTCCAGTGTATCATTCTTCCGCTTTGAAAACTGCTCCTTGTTTATTGTCCTTTAAAGAGAAGGGAAATCACAAATTATGATTAGAAATGTTTAGAATGCCATGGAAATAATTATTAATACTAAAATACAATTAAACTCTAATGTATACTTTAAGCTCCATACTGAGTAAAATGTTATGCTTCTTGTCCATTTCTTGGGCCCCCGGTCATATTAACACTTTCATGGGCTTTCTACCCCTGCCTAAATTATTTATTTTCCCCTCCTACCTCTCTCCATCTCCTCTTCCCTTTTTGCCCCTCAGTCATTCCATACCTCTTTCCTTCATACCACCTTAATACATCATCATCACCCCACTACCTACACCACCACCACATCCTCCCTACTCTCCTCCACCCTCCTTCCCCACCCTCTTCCCCTTTATTCCACTTTGACTACATAGCTGTTCGTCCCCTTGCCCTCCTATCTATCCCTTTTCTACCCCCCCAACTCTGCTTGCCTTCTCCCTCCCTGTCCCTCTCTACTGGTACGAGACCTACCTTCTTTCTTTGACTCGGGCAAAATCCAATTATCTGCCTATGTTGTTAGTTGTACAATTCTCCTTTTAAACAAGTGTCCTCATGTTATGTTACTGTTACCTAGTGAAACGTTAGCCTTTGTTTTGACTCTGCACCCTGTACATGCTTAGACTGAGTAACTGTTAGAATTTATGCCTGTTTCATGCTGTATCTGCATCTGTGGAGCATATCTGTATTCTTGTTTGTGTCAGACTTGATGTGGAACCCATGAAAGAGCTTTCTGCTCAAAGGGGTTAACCCAAGATCTCAATCAATCAATAAATAAATCCATAAGCCCAGGTAACATGGTTTAAGTCCACAGACCCCCCCTTTGCTTACTCACCTATTTGCATTAACTTTACCCTTTGCAGTGACTGATGCAGATCAGAAGAGGTTACATTATGCAAGACACACGGCATAACGTGGCTCAGCAAGAAAGCCCAAGTTGCATTTGTCTCTCTCTCTCTCTCTCTCTCTCGCCAGGGCTCTGGAAAGCCCATACTCACCTCTCAAACAGAATACATGCAGAGTCCAAAAACAACAGAATTTTTTTTAACAAGTGAGTAAAACAAAGGATCACAGTGGAGAAGATGCTTTCATATATTTTTTTTTTTTTAATTTATATTTTGTTTTGTTTTTTTGCCTGTTTTCTCCCCTGGTCCCGATGCCCCAGCACACAGGCGACATGCGAGCATGGAGGCGCGTGCACGCCCTGTGACGCCGGCTCAGCTCCTTCCACCCCTCCCAGTGGCTAACACCAGAGCTTCCTAGGTCGGCGCCGCCATCTGTCCTCCACAGGGTGGCAGCCAGTGACCGGAGAGCCGCCAATCCCTCCCAGGAGGAGAGAGCTGCCTTGCGGAGGCTCAATCTTGCTCTCCACACACACACCCCCAGCCCCGGTGGACCCCCGACAACCCGGGCTCATTCCTGGATCTGGGTCACTGGCGCAGCACGAGGTGTGGTGTCCAGCGCCTCAGCGCCACCGGGCTGGCTAGCTTATATGGTTTAAATGTTCTCAAACTGGGTCTACTGTACCATCTTGAAGCCTAATTCAGCTAGTTCTTCTCTACCCAAAATAACCTCCACGGTGAACTGTTCTGTTTTTGGGATTCTAATATTTTGCTTACTGAAGACCAGCTGGGACCATTAATTCTTCAGGGGAGGCAACTCGTAGCAGGCAGCTGCCTGCCCGAGGACCTAACTACCCAGTATCTGACTTCTTAAAGGATTATTGAGTTATTAAACTTACTTGTGGCACAATCATATTTCCTAGTACAGCTGATACATGGAGCCCAAATCCTCAAATCTGTGTTCTAATGTTGCAAGTAGGGAACAGGCTGCAGGGCTATTAATGGGCATAATGTGAATACCGGCAGCACTGGCCTTTAGATACTATACTATTAATCTACTTTGCAGGTAACTGTACATGTAAAGTGGGCAGAGGGAATAAAACATGTACAATTACCTGCAAAGTAAAATATATCTAAACGTCAGCACTGCTCTTGATCACGCAATACAGTATGTCTATTACTAGTCCTGCAGCCCTCTTCCTACTTCACCACATCAAAATATTTTTGGAGGCGGGGCTGCAGTGTGCGCTTGGCTATACTATGAAGTACGTGAGTACCACAAGCTAGTCTCTGTGCAACATGATGGGACGATTTTCTGTGGACGCCAAGCGACAGCACTGCTACTGAATCTTGCACGTCAGCTGGCTTACCCTGGAAGGAATCTCTGACGAACTGAACTTAGCCTCATTTAAAGTCCCTCTTTTTTTTTTTTAAACTGTTATTGTAGTTATCATAGAGCAGGTACAATGACGATCCTTAACTTTTTTTTATTTTTTTTTAACAGCACTTTTCAGTCCAGCTCTAATTTATCTTAAATCAATTACACATTTTAATCTGCGTCATTATAATAGGATTATGTTGTATCCACATTTACTTCTAGATAGGTAAGTTAATGAATTATACATCAAGTCAAACTAAATCAAAGGATAAGACATTAAAATAAATGTACCAAACTGTAAAAGGGTGAGGTTATCTAACACATTATTAGTTCATGGCCGTCTAATGGTATTTAGTTCTTTTGCTCTTTTAGTTTCTTATATCACCCCAGATAGTTTCCCTTGTCTATTAGTACATTTCTGCTTGCTGGGAGGCTCGATCTCCACTCTATGTCTTCTATGAGTTCCATAAATGGCAACTAGACCAGCATCAAGTTTTCTGTCTCAAAGTGTAGGTCCAGTGTAATTTTTTCCATGAAGTAAATCTGTTTAACTATGGATACCTATTCATTTAGATATGAGGGCAAATGGGGTGAGCCATTTTTTTTTGTGACTGCCTTACCCGCAGCTGTCAAGCAAATACCCATGAAGGATCTCTGGCGATCTGTTCTCTTTTTGGGAAGGTACCAAGTTATCAGGTGTTCAAACCTAGGAGTTTCAATTATGCCTGCTATCTCTGACTTGGGAAGGTACCAAGTTAGCAGGTGTTCAAACCTAAGAGTTTCAATTATGCCTGCTATCTCTGACTTGGGAAGGTACCAAGTTATCAGGTGTTCAAACCTAGGAGTTTCAATTATGACTGCTATATCTATCGTATTTCTGACCTATCTCTGCCAAAAAATGTCTGCAGTCATGGGCAGCTTCAGAAGATATGATGCAGAGTACCCTCCTCCCCATACCCTCCAACATTTACCTGAATTACCCCTTGTATAGTGTTTAGTTCTAGATGGTGTAAGGAAAAATTGACCAATCGTCCACCTAAATTCCCTCCAATTATTTGATGCTGAAGTTCGGAAGACCCCTTCCCATATTTTTTTCCACTCTTGTGAAGCGAGACTCTTCCCCATGTCCTTTCCAGACTTGTTGGTATGGGCCGGGGCCAAGTCTGTTGTGCAGATGAAGGTTTGGACCAATCTGGAGATATATTTTTTCCGCAGGTGCCCATCTGCCGCTTGTCGGAGTATCCCACATATAAGGTGTGGGGCTGTTTGGGCCTCCCTCAATCAGTCCCGTCCTTAGGAAGTATATTACTTAAAGGAATCTATAGAAATCCGTCCTTTTTAGTGCAAATTCTCTTTTCGTATGTTCAAAAGTCTTTAGTGATCCATCCTGAATAAATTGTGAGACGTAAAAAAGGCCTAGTCTTTTCCACCTAGAAAAAGCATTGTCCGTCGGGGTGTGTGTGTGTGTGTGTGTGTGTGTGTAATTCCATGGATTTATCTCTGGGGGTTCAGAAAGTTGTACTCCCTTTAATCCCTAATTCTCTTTTGACCATTTTCCATAACCAATATAGTTGTCGGGTCCATGGATTTGTGGCTGTGATTTTCTGCAGTTTTTCCACTGATGCCTCAAATCCTTCTAGTGGGTGGGCTCCATAATTACTATTAATTTCCTGTGAAACCCATGTGCTTACAGAGTTTTTTTTTTTTTTTTGGTATTCTATCCAGGGGAGGAGCTGTGCCATTTAGTAATATAGTTTTGAGGTTTGGGAGCCCTACCCCTCCTTTGTCTTTAGGTCTCTAAGTCTGACCAACAGGTTCTGGGTTTTACTTTGCCCCAAATAAAATGATGCATTGCTTTACTGAGTTTATCCCATTCCACTTTAGGTATGTGTAGGGGAGTGTCTGAAAAGAAATACTGAAGGAACCTTGGGAGGACATTCATGCAGATGGTGTGCACTCTCCCTAGCATTTTTAAGGGAGTAATTCCCATCTTTTACATAGAAACATAGACTTTGACGACAGATAAGGACCGCTTGGTCCACCTAGTCTGCCCATTTCCTGCCTAGAGGTTAAGCTGCAGATCCTATTTAACCAACAGCCTATTTCTTCCTACCCCCACAAAAATTGCCTTATGTCTGTCCCATGCATTCTGAATTCTCCCACAGTTTTAGACCCCACAACCTCTAGGAAGGCTGTTCCATGCGTCCATCACCTTCTCTGTGAAAAATACTTCCTCACATTGCCCCGAGCCGTCCCCCCTCTATCTTCAAATTGTGTCCCCTTGTTCTTGTACATCTCTTTTTCTGAAAGATGCTACCCTCTTGGACTTTGTTGATTCCACTGAGGTACTTAAACGTTTCTATCATGTCCCCCCTCTCCCTTCTTTCCTCAAGGGTATACATAGTAAGCTCCTTTAGTTTCTCCTCGTATGGCTTCTCTTGCAGACCCTGCACCATTTTAGTTGCCCTCCTCTGAACTGCCTCCATCCTGTCTATGTCCTTGCGGAGATGGGGTCTCCAGAACTGGACACAGTACTCCAGATGGGGTCTCACCAACTATCTGTACAGGGGGATAACTTCCTGTTTTCTGCTGGTGATACCTCTCCTATAAATCCCAGTATCCCCCAGCCCTCTACCACCTTCTCACATTGCTTGCCAACCTTAAGGTCATCTGATATGATTACCCCCAGGTCCCTTTCCATTTTTGTTGTTGTTACTACCCCCAATTGTGTAATCTTCCTCTGGGTTTTTGTTTCCCAGGTGCATTACTTTGCACTTCTTTGCATTGAATCCAAGCTGCCATACTTCTGACCATTCCTCCAACCTTGCCAAGTCCCTTCTCATTCTTTCCACGCCTCCTTGTGAATCAACCCTGTTGCAGATCTTTGAGTCATCTGCAAAGGGGCTTTTCCTTCCAGTCCCTCTGCAATGTCACTTATACAGACATTAGAAAGGACTGGACCCAGTACTGAACCCTGCGGTACCCCACTAGTAACCCCTCTTTCTTCAGAGTGGACTCCATTTACAATTACCTTCTGTGTCCTGTTGTTCAGCCAATGTTTTACCCCGGCTACCACCCTGGGACCCACTCCCAGGCTGGTTAATTTGACTACTAATCTTTTGTGTGGGACTGTGTCAGATGCCTTGCTAAAGTCTAGGTAGGCCATGTCCACAGCCCCCTCCCTGGTCTACTACTTTGGTCACCCAGTCAAAGAAATCAATTAGATTCGTCTGACATGACCTTCCCGCTGTGAACCCATGCTGCCTTGGGTCCCGTGCCCCACTGGCCCCGAGGTACTAAACAATTCTTTCCTTCAGAAGTGATTCCATCACTTTCCCTACCACAGAGGTCAAACTGACAGGTCTGTAGTTTCCTGCCTCTGTCTTGGTCCCACTTTTGTGAAGGGGAATCACATCCGCCTTCTTCCAGTCCTCAGGTACCACATCATCCTCCCATGATTTGTTAAAAAGGGTAGTCAGTGGTGTCACTAGTTCTCTGCTTAATTCTTTTAGAATTCTGGGGTGAATTCCATCTGGCTCCATTGCTTTGTCCACCTTCAGTTTTAGGAGTTCTTTCAGAACCCTTTCTTCTGTGAAAGGACTGGGATCGACCCACCCTTCTCCAGAGTGATTCTGTTAATTGGATTAGGCACCTCCCCCACTTCCTCTTTTGTGAATACTGAACAGAAGTATTTATTCAGTATCCCCACGTTTTCACTGTCACTCTCTGCCCACCCACAATCCATTCTATTCAGCCTCACTATCCCTCCCTTTGTCGTTCTACACTCCCCAATATACCTATAAAAGGTTTTATCCCCCTTCTTAACCGAGTTAGCTATCTTTTCCTCAGTTTGTGCCTTTGCTATTCTGACTACCCTCCCTGCTTCCTTCTGCCTTAACTGGTACAGTTCTCTGTCCTGCTCCTGCTATGTTTCCTTATACTTCCTAAATGCTATCTTTTTCTCCCTAACCTTCACAGCCACCTCTTTTGAGAACCATAGTGGCTTTTTCTTTCGTTTTGATTTATTTGCTCACACAAAGGCTTGTTGCCTCTGTGATGGCAGTTTTGATATTTCCCCATTGTTGCTCCACCCCTCCTTCTAGCCTGTTTGCTAGTGCTTTTCTAAGGCACACTCCCATCTTGCCAAAGTCAGCCCTCCTGAAGTCCAGAACCCTCACTTTTGTATGGCTTGACTCTGTAGCTGAGTTTATCGTGAACCACACTGTTTGGTGGTCACTTGTTCCCAAATGGCTACCCACTTCTAGATCTGAGATCCTCTCACTGTCCCCATTTGAGAGTACGAGGTCTAAGATTGCTCCCTTACGAGTAGCTTCCAAAACTAGCTGTTTGAGGCATGCCACCTGAAGGGCATCAAGAATGGCACTGCTTTTGGATGTGGCTGCCGCAAAGGTGCTCCAGTTAACATCTGGCATGTTAAGGTCCCCCATCAACAGTATCTCCCCTTTCTCTGCCATCCTAAGTATGCCTTCTATCATATCCTTGCCCATTCCCTCCCCCTGACATGGGGGTCTATATATAACCCCTGTGTGGATTGTGGTGCCATTTCCAGTCTCTAAGGTGACCCACAGTGCCTCCTCTCCTCCCTGTTTACTCTCTTGTTCAGTTGCTTTTATCCCTTCCCTTACATAGAGAGCTACTCCCCCTTCTGCCCTTCCTGTCTCTCCTGTAGGTTGTGTACCCTGGTATGTTAACATCCCAGTCATGGTTCTCTGTGTACCATGTTTCTGTGACTGCTACAATATCCAGGCATCCCTCTTCCATCAAGGCCACCAGTTCAGGGAGCTTGTGAGCTTTGAGCTCTGTTAGGACTTCCTGGCTGAGTCTACCATAATTAGCTTGGTATAATCCCTTCACTGGTATGTAAATTCCCAGATAATGGATTTGCTTTGTAACCCACTTGTATGGGATCAATCATTTAAGTTCCACTGTGGGGTTACTGCTAATTGCTACCACTTCAGTTCTCCCTTCACTGATTTTGAATCCTGAGATAGTGCTGTAATTTTGTAGAATATTATTGAATATAAGGAATGTTCTAATGAGGTTCCTCAAATATAGCATAGTATCATCAGTGTATAGGAGAGGCTGTTCTCTTCTGCCCCATTTTTATTCACTCAATGTCTGGGTGGAGGCGTATCATCTCTGCTAGTGGCTCTATACTATGGGCAAAGAGCAAAGGTGACAGTGGGCAGCCTTGTCTTGTTCCCGCCCAACATGGACAGAATCTGACACTACCATTCATCCTGACCCTTGCAGTGGAGCAAGATATAGTCCCTGGATCTATCCAAGAAATTGGTCCCAAATCCAAATTTTGTGAGAGTTGCAAAGAGGAACTCCCACCTGAATCTGTCGAGTGCATTTTTGGCATTGATTATAATGGCTGTTTGATGTCCCCTGGCCTTCTGTCCTTCATGCAAGATGTTTAAGCATCTCCTGATGTTGTCTGCTAAGTGGCGTTCAGGAACAAAGCCCGACTGGTCTGGGTTGTACAAGTATCTGGAGAATACTACTGACCCTGCTGGCTAAGACTTTGGTGAATATTTCTGAATCTGTATTTACCAGTGAGATGGGGCGATATGACTCACACGTTTCAAGTTGCTTCCCTGGTTTGTGAGCAGCTGTAATGAAAGCTGATTGCTAAATCTCTGGTAGGTCTTCCAGTTCTTCTGTGGCATTTAAAGATTTTTTTATTATGGGGATTAACCATTGTTTAAAAGTTTGACAGAACTCTATAGTATATCTGTCTGGGCCTGGAGATTTCCCTGAAGGCATATATGCCATTACTTTTTCTATTTCTTCTGGGGCAATGGGGGCATCCTTCTGTTTCTTCCTCTGTCAGTTTGGGCAGTTCTATTTGGGCCAGGAAATCTCGGATCTTTTCTTTTTGTATAGGTCTAGTTGAGTCTCTGATACAGGGATTGGTGGTAGTTTTGAAATGCTGAGGCTACTGCTTTGGGTGTGAAGGCTTCGGTTTCTCCTTGCCCCCTTGCCCGTAGCCCTCACCATTTTAATGCAACGATCCGCCTCTGCTTTGTACAGGAGAAATGCTAAGAGTTGACCTGCTCTATTACCCTGTTCAAAATATTTTTGATCAAGGTATCGTACCGAACCTTCTGTTTTCGTGTCTATCAAGTTCTGAAGCTCCTTGCGAATCTGTTGCATTCATCATATAGTTCTCGAGTCCATAATTGCTTGTGTGGTGTCGCTAAAGTTTTTAGTTTGGCTTCTAAATTAGTTTGTTTTTCTGTCTGTTGTTGCTTTAATCAAGAAGCTTAAATTAAGATTGGTCCCAGAATCGTGGCTTTCAGGGCATCCCAGTACCACCACTTCTTAATTTCCGACCCCTGCTGGCCTGCAGGCGCTGAGGGTTGAGGCGCTTGTTGCCACACCTCGCTGGGGATCCATGTTCGGGAACGAGCACAGGTCACTGGTGGTTGGCAGGGAAGGAGAAGGATAGAGCGTCGAGGACTGCTCTACTTCTCGAGGGGTGGTATCTCCAGCACTCTGTGCATGGCTGGCCCCTAGCAGAGGCTAGGGGGTGGCATGCAGATGCTCAGATGGGGGAGGAGATGAGGCAGATACTCGGAGAAGCACATGCGTTAGCATGCGCACCTACTCCTTGTGTCGTCATTGCATGCCTTATCTCAGGGGAGAAACGAAAGGAGAAAAAAGGGGTCTTGGTGTAGCTCAGTGAAGCAGATCCCTGCAGGCGCCGCCCCCGCGATAGGCAGTAACCTCCAGCGCTGGATCCGTGTGTTCAGAGGACTGGGGATTCCTGCCACGGGATGTACTGGAAAGTAAGCTGTGAGCAGGAGACAGGGCTGGGGGAATCTAGCAAGATGCATTGCCGGCCAGGGACCACGGAGTATAAATAAGAACGACTGCAAAAAAAAAAAAAAACATTCTGACCCGATTATCCATAATTTAATTCTGTATACTCTCATTAACGGTCTGAAGTCTTCTCTGACCATTAGAGAGGGATTCATCCTGCAAAGATAACCTTGGCTCAGTCCCCCAGTTTCAGTTCCAATGTGACTGCTGCGTGGTCAGAATTGATCTTTGGGTGAATCACACACACCAGCTTTGTGCATGTCTGTTTTACTAGTTAGGAAATAATCTATTCTCGAGTATGATCTGTATAGGTTTTTTTTATTTAGCTGTTTGGTCCCCGTCGCCTCCTCCTACATACATGTATCCATTTTTTTTATGCATTTTCTCCCCTAACCCTCCCCCCAAGGTGAGCGTGTGGAGGCACGCTTCGTACCCCATGGCACCAGCTCAGCCCCTTCCACCTCCCCATACTTTGCGCCGCTTTCTCTCCACCTATGCTACTCACTGGACCTCCAGCCGGTGGGAGAGGAACTACGGGGTGGGGGGTTCCAACCCACCCTCCCTCACCACCCTCAGGAGAGGACAGCTGCTGCTGGCATGCTCAATCCTGCTCTTCCCCACCGGCACCCGATGACCTGAGATTGTTCCAGAACCCGGTCGCTGGCATAGCAAGTTAAGACGTCCAGAGTCTCAACCCTCTGCGCCACCAGGCCGGCCTGATCTGTGTAGGTTTGAATAGATCTCTCGATGAATGAGATTCTCTACAGGAGTCCTGCGGGCTAACTCCTCCATCCCGGCCCATTAGTTTATTGGTGGTGGTGGATCCTGAGAACGCCCATTGGGGGTTGGGTAAAGAGTCAGTCCCTCCCAGGATTATCATTCCCTGTCCTAATCCCGCTATTTTATGAAAGACCTTTCTGAAGAAATACGGGGTGTCAGTGCTTGAGGCGTAAATGTTAATGAGGTGGATCCTCTAGGCGAATATTTCCCTAGAGACTATAGCTATTCTTCCATTCTCCGCTGTCTCCATATGGGTCATCTCAAATGGTACTTTTCTGGCTGCTTCTACCTGTCCCACCCAGCTGCGTCTTAATTTGAGGTGCTCCGTTTCAGATAGTCTAGTTTCTTGCAGAAACCCTGTGCATGTACCCAACCTTTTTAGCTGTGCTAGGATTTTGGTCCCCTTGACAGCCAAGTTTATTCCCTGTACATTCAGGGAGGTTACTTTCAGGGAACCCATAATTTCAGTAATGTGTGACCATAGTACCTACGACCCCTTGTGATCCCTTTTTTCTGGGAGAAATAGAGTTGCCATCCATTATGCACATTGATGGCCTCACTTTAGAAATACAACCACTTAAAAATGTATAACATTTAACAACTTGTTTACGCACAATTGGTGCAACTGTCATATCGAACAAAGAGAAAAAAAAATTTTTGTACTTCCAGGTTCAATACATCCTTGTGGTACCTTCAAGGAAAATGTAGCTATAGCTACTGTGCATGCGACTGTGGACAAGCCTGATCCTGTCCTGTTACCGATGCCCCCCTCCGACCTCAGAAAATACCCTCTCATTTTTGGTGTAAGCTCCCTTATACAGTAGTTTGGTTAACTGGTCCATTGCAATGTTATATTGCCAGCCCTTAGGCCCCCATTTTAATTTTTTCCCACCATGTCTCCTGTGCTGCCTCCTAACCCCTCTCCCCTCCCAAGCAGAAACAGGCATAGGGAAGGGGAGCCCAGCAGAATCTCAACTGGAACATCTACTCATTCTTCCAGTCCAGTTCCCCCTTATGCGTGGTTGCCCGTAAGTACCTACCTAGCCCTGTAGGCACCTTTCCTGTCTACCCTTGCTCGTCTATTTGCTGGACCAATGAAGAGGAAACGGGGGGGGGGGTTTAGACACGAATGAGACACCAAAATGACGGGAAGCAAAGAAAAACATTTTTCACTTTCCAAAATACACTGTTTACATAATGCTAATGGTCCCAGAGGCTGGGGGAGCTGCATGCAGCGAGAGGTCCATTTCCGCATCTTTGTGTCGAACTGGAAGTCTTCTGCACTATTTGGAGTGTCCCAATGGTGTCTATGTGGAGGGGGCGAGTTCACTCTGTTTAGAAGGAACTGGAATCGGAGTTTCCTCCTCACTCCTCCTGTCCTTTTTATTTGGTTGCTTCCTTGAATCGCCAGAGTGGAAAGATGACTCTCACCAGTATGTTCCTCCACTGCGACAACAGTTACCCAAACAGCTTGACTGTGCAGCAGTTCGTGGAGGTGCCAAGGGAGATTCTTGTCCATGTAGGCCTGGGTCCAAAATGAACACATCCCCGAGCTACCGGCATATTCCTCTCTTTCCCCAGACTGCTTCAAGAAGCCAGATAACCACTGCTCATTTCCTCCACTCTGTACAGGTAAACCAATAATGAACTACATGACTGACCTCTCGTAGCGTGTTTTTTTTTTGTGCCCGCTGAGGTGAAGTGTTTGTTCTGGTGAGATTTCCTGTCTGTGGTCAGTCCTACTGCCTAGGGAGTGGTAATTCAAGTAGAAGACCTCCCCGCACTGCCCTTCGTTACTTACCAAGTCCCTGGATTAGACCCACTTCTGTTATGTATATTGTTTATGTTGGTGGCTTTGTTTTGCCTTGTTTTCCTCACTGCTAGCTGGTGTTCCCATATCTTCCCAAGACTGGGACCCTACTGCTCTAGTGTCTGTGTCTGAGATGTTACCATTTATGTATTGGAGTTCTGAATCAAGAGCATGTTGTATGTCAGCTTGTAGGTGCAGGGGCTTTGTTGCCGCTGAAAGATTGGAACGTTTAGGTCTTCTCGCTCTGTGCCACGCTGTGGCTGAGACCTTGTGCTCTAGTATTTCCATTTCTAGGGCTGGGCATTTCAATCCCATTTTTACGGAGGACCGGGGTAGCTTCCTCACAGGGAGTCAAAAGCCTGTATTCCAATGTCTGTGTGAACTTTGAGTCTGGCAGGGTAGATCAGTTTAATTTTAATATTTTTTTTCTTTTGATGCTTTATAATGTCCCTGACTGCCTTCCGTTTTTTGTTCAGCAAATCGGAGAAATCTTGGTCAAGGTAGATTATCTATCCCTCCAGTAGTAAACCTCTGTTCTTCCATGCAGTTTGTAGGATGAGTTGGCACTTTGGGTATTCCAACATCTTTGCTACTATTGACAGAGGTCTTGCTTTCTGGTCGGTTGTTTTTTTTGGAGCAGGGAGCGGTGTGCTCATTCAACAGGTAGAGAAACTTGTTCTGGTACATTGAGAATATTGTGCAGTAAATGAGTAACAAAGTCCTCCATAGATGAAGTTTTTTTCTGTGTCCTCCGGTGCTCCATGAATTCTAAAGTTGTTCCGCCGGGCCCAATATTCTTGGTTGTCCAGACGATTTTGCAGGTCTCTTTCTCTATTTAGCAAGTATAACACAGCTCTGTCATGCTGGCCCACCGAGTCCACTATTTCCCCATAGAGATTTTCTGTAACTGCAGTTCTCTTTTACATTGCTTTGAGGTTGGCGTGACCATCAGCCACTGACTTCTCTACCTTGTTTACTGCTTTATGCCATCCAATTTTGAGTGCATCAGCCCTTGGTCTGCTGCAGCGTGTCAGTCGTCAGTACCCTGACCTAGGGTTGGGGATCCAGGCCAACTGTTTTCCATGCGGCCAGAATTACTATCCTCATCCATAGAAGACTGTGTTAAGTTTTTCTTGCTGCTGTTTGTCGACATGCTGTGCTAGTCCTCTGCATCTTTCTGGGTCAAACTCAAGTTTTCAAAAGAAACGTTTAATTGTTGTATTCGCAGTGCTCGGAGCTGTCAAATCAAGCTGTTATTCGGCCCAGTGACATCACCAGGGGTCCTTAAAGTCCCTTTTGTCTACTCATCCTCTGCACCCCCAACAACTGTAAACTGAACCCGAGGCCACAGGATAAAAAGCTCTTCAGCATCCCACTGCTAAAATCAATCTGGGTGAAAGATCACTCAAATATGCTATGGTGAAGGTATGGAATAATGTTACCCATGAGATACGTAGCATTATCCTCCAGTAAACTGTTTATATCGAATTACAAACATCGCCTCTTCACAACACTAAATTATAATTGCTACAGCACTTACCCTTGTCACTGGTTGTGATGGTACAAATTATTCTGTATATCGCTACTGTAACCTACTTAATCTATGAGTGCCACTGCATGTTTTGTCAGTGGTGGATATTGCATCCAAGAAGATCAAAAATTACGTTAAGTACATAACTTCCATATCTTCCTGGACTCAAATCTCCACCACTCATTCACACTTACAGGAGAGTACCAAGCTAAAACCAACCCACCCTGTGCAGGGCGGTCGGAGATAGGACCCACCCAGAATGGAAGTCTAAGAGACTGTCCCACCAAAAAAGAAAGAGCTGTCTGGAAGGATATCCAGAACATAGTGCTTTATAAAGGTATGCATTGAGCTTCAACTCGCTATCTTGCAGAAGACTGCAAAGGACACATACAAATCTCTGCCAGGAAGCCGCCACCACTCTGATAGAGTGGTGTGAAACTGGCTTTACGGTTTGGTCTGAGACAAGGATAGTAGTGTCGAAGACATGCTACTAAGCTAGCTGAAAACATCTCAGGCAAGAAGCTGATCTAGCTGAGGCATGCTGAAGCTACACAAATTGCTCGACGTGTAGCTTTGTTGTTCTGTCGAGGTAAAACGCAGAACTGGCCTAACATTCAGAGAGAGAGAGAGAGAGAGAGAGACAGAGAAGGGAACGCACCTTTCCCTTCTGGAGTTAAGGCAAAAACTTTATTAACAGTAAGAGCCAGAGGAAAGTTACTGGTTCAAGCTAGACCGAAGCGCAGATGTGTACCCCCACCACCAAGTATGGTTGACCTGCGAAAGACGGGTCCAAGAGCCACTTTAACACATTATTTAGTGAACACCGAAGGGTCCAGGTGGGATAGTTCATCAAATGGAGAAGGGTCTCCATTTAGCCATGTAAGCCTTCCAGGTGGAAGGCCTATACACGACTTAGAGGACATCTGTGAAAGTCTGGGAGAATCAGAGTCTACCCACTTCCATTCCGATGAGGAATCACTTTGCCCCAGTTTGCCTTCAACTCGAGCAGCACTCTCTGAACCAAGGGATGAGGGGAAAAATGTACAGGAGAACTTGTCTATTGCGATAATGATCCTGACAGAAGACACCAGGGTCTGGATTTCTGAAGCAGGATACGGGCAGACTTGCGTTAAGAGGGAACGTAGGAAGGACCAGACTAGGGCTGCCCCAGTCATCAAAGCGAATGTACAATGACTGAAACTGGCACAGTCTGCTCAAGGCACCACCCACCACAGCCTTCCTATATAGAGGGTAGAAGAAAAAAAAACGCTCCACCTTGCTTGCTGACCAAAGCATCACAATTTTGAAATCTGCCCAAAGTGAAAAACTCTGACAGAGGGTCTCCCTCACCCTGAGGAATTTAGGGGAGCACCTAAGAGAAGGAGCTGCTGGGAAGGTGAAACTGACACCTTGCCCAAAAATGAAACATAGAATTTGATGGCAGATAAGGGCCGCTTGGCCAACCTAGTCTGCCCATTTTCCTACCTAACAGATACGCTGCAGATCCTAGTTAACCAATAGCATACTTCCTCCTACCCCCCCCAACTAGGACTGCCTTATGTCTGTCCCATACATTCTTGAATTCCCCCACTGTTCTTGACTACACGACCTCCTCAGGGAGGCTGTTCCATGCATCCACAACCCTCTCTGTGAAAAAATACTTCCTCACATTACCTCTGAGCCGTCCCTCCTCTCTTTTTCTGAAAGATGCCACCCTCTTGGACTTTGCTGATTCCCTTGAGGTACTTAAAAGTTTCTATCATGTCCCCTCTCTCCCTCAAGGGTATACATATTAAGCTCCTTTAGTCTTTCTTCGCATGTCTTCTGGTGCAGACCCTGCACCATTCTGGTTGCCCTCCTCTGGACAGCTTCCACTCTATGTCTTTGCGGAGATGGGGTCTCCAGAACTGTACACAGTACTCCAGCTGGGGTCTCACCAACTGTCTGTACAGAGGGATAACAACTTCCTGTTTTCTACTACTGATGCCTCTCCCTATGCATCCCAATATCCCCCCAGCCTTCCTAACTGCCTTCTCACATTGCTTGCCCACCTTAAGGTCATCTGATATAAATTACCCCCAGGTCCCTTTCCATTTTTACTGTTGTCAGTATCTTACTCCCCCCCCCCCATTGTGTACTCTTCCCCTGGGTTTTTGGTTCCCAGGTGCATTACCTTGCACTTCTTTGCACTGAATCTGAGCTGCCATACATTTGACCATTCCTCTAACCTTGCCAAGTTCCTTCTCATCCTTTCCACTCCATCTTGTGTATCAACCCTGTTGCAGATCTTTGTCGTCTGCAAAGAGACACACTTTTCCTTCCAGTTCCTCTGCAATGTCACTTATAAAGACATTAAAAAGGACCGGTCTCAATACTGAACCCTCCGGTACCCCGCTAGTAACCCTCCTTTCTTCAATGTGGACTCCATTACTACTACCCTTTAGTCCCTGTTGTCTAGCCAATTTTTTTTTTTCCAGGCTACCACCTTGGGACCCACTCCAAAGCTGGCTAACTTGTGTATTAATCTTTTGTGTGGGACTGTATCAAATGCCTTGCTAAAATCTAGGTAGGCCATGTCCACGGCCCCTCCCTGGTCTACTACTTTGGTCACCTAGTCAAAGAAATCTATTAGATTCGTCTGACACGACCTTCCCATCATGAATCCATGCTGCCTTGGGTCCTGTGCCCCACTAGCCTCTAGGTACTAAACAATTCTTTCCTTCAGAAGCGATTCCATAATTTTCCCTACCACTGAGGTCAAACTAACTGGTTTGTAGTTTCCTGCCTCTGTCCTGCTCCCACTTTTGTGAAGAGGAATCACATCCGCCCTCCTCCGGTCCTCAGGTACCACCCCATCCTCCCATGACTTGTTAAAGAGAGTAGTCAGTGGTGTCACTAGTTCTACCCTTAGTTCTTTTAGAATTCTTGGGTAAATCCCATCAGGCTCCATTGCTTTGTCCACCTTCAATTTTATTAGTTCTTTCAGAACCCTTTCTTCTGTAAATGGACTGGTATCGACACCCATCTTCAGAGTGTTTCTCTTGTTTGATTTAGGTACCTCCCCCTCCTCTTCCTTTGTGAATACTGAGCAGAAATATTCATTCAGTATCCCTGCTTTTTCACCGTCACCCTCTACCCACATTCCCTCCCCTTTATTAAGCCTCAGTATCCCTCCTTTGGTCTTTCTTCGCTCCCTAATGTACCTATAAAAGGTCTTATGCCCCTTCTTAACAGAGTTGGCTATCCTTTCCTCGGTTTGGACCTTTGTTATTGTGACTGCCTTTCCAGCCTTTTTTTGCTTTAACTGATAAAGTTCTCTGTCCTGCTCCTTCTGTGTTTCCCTTTATTTCCTGAATGCTATCCTTTTCTCCTTAACGTTCCCTGCCACCTCTTTTAAGAACCACAGCGTTTTTTTCCTTCATTGTGTTTTGTTAATTTGCTTTACACAAAGGCTTCTTGCCTGTTTGCTAGTGCTTTTCTGAGGCACTCTCTCATTTTCCCAAAGTCAGCCCTCCTAAAGTCCAATACTCTTGCCTTTGTATGGCTTGACTGTATGGCTGTGTTTATCGTGAACCACACTGTTTGGTGGTCGCTTGTTCCCAGATGGCTACCCACTTCTAAATCTGAGATTGTTTCTCTGTCCCCATTTGAGAGTACCAGGTCTAAGACTGCTTCCTCCCGAGTGGGTTCCAATACTAGCTGTCTGAGGCATGCATCAAGAATGACCCTGCTCTTGGATGTGCCTGCAGCAAAGGTGCTCCAGTTAACATCTGAAAAAAACTTCCTGGGAAGGGAGAGGAAGCTGAGACAACTGCTTCCAAAGAGTCTAGCCTGGAGCAACTGACATGGAGCCAACATGCAGGAAGCGAAGGTTTGAATACCAAAAACTCCTTTCTGAACAAGGACATACTTAACCTTTAAGGTCGAGAGAGGGAGCATGCCATCTGTTAGCTTGGAAGCAAGCAAGGAAGTAGGAACCTGTGTTCCAACTTACCGTGGAGTTGCTTCTGTTGCTCCAAGGCCCTGATCCAAGGAAAGAGTGTCTGACAGAAGAAAAAAAAAAAAAACAACACACTGGGCGCTGCCCAACTGTGGAAAACATCTCTGAATTAAGAAAGAATCCCTTTTGGAAAAACCTGATGACCCATACGTCCGCTGGATTGGACTTCCCCTGAGAGTAAAAAGTCAGGTGCCCACCAACGTTGTGAAAAGGCGACCGTCTCAGGAGCTGAAGGCGGAATCTGGGCCAGATCCAGAATGATGGTACTGGGTGCTTTCGGCCTAGGCCCTCTGCTGAGATTTTTTTTTTTTTTTGGAACAATTAGTTACTGCCTAACAAGGCTCTCAGGCCTCTACCTTGAAAAGACTGCCTATTACAAGAATGACGATTATGCTGTCCATCTGAGGGGCAGATGGAGCCTCAGCGTCCATAACAAACTGAGGACAGAACCAATAATTAAAGCCGAGGAGATGTAAATCACCTGTTGCTGATGGAAGCCACTGTAGGGGCAGTATCCCGGCGGGGCTATATACCCCTATCAAAGGAGCGGAAGAGTCTGGAAGGCTCTCGACCATTGAATTAGTGTGATCCAAAGGAGTACTTGTACTGACGACTGAAAGAAGTCCAGTTGCAGAAGTCTTTGGTCCACAGAAGAAGCCTGAAACTTTACGGTGGACCCCACATCCCTGAGGAAAAACTGAAAAAAAGATCTTCCATCACAGATTCTGGTGATACAGAAGGCTTGCATTCCAGCCACTAAAATGAGTCATCCACTGTATCACCGACAAGTAGGACAGGGAGAGACTCATCCAGAACTACTTCTACCCCAGAAGAACCTCCAAAGGAAGGTCTAGGTCAGAACTGCCAGAGACTCCTCCACCTGGAAGGCATCGAGGAGCTCAACGCCACTTAATGAAACCGGAAATAGTTCTGCACAGATGCGGAATTCTGCCAGCAGAACAGCGCAAAATAATAGCTCCACCAATGGAAAATTCTGGGAATTTAACTAGATCCTCCGCTGATCTCCAGCCGCAAGGCCCCCGTATAAATATTCCGCAGAACAGAGCTCCATTCCACGGAAAACCACTCCGCAACAACTTTCGCAGAGAAGAGGAGATCTGCGGAAAACCACTTGTTCCACAGCACTCACTGGCACCACCTGTGGCACCAGCATAACCCTCGGCAGGGGGAGTCACAGAGCAGCGCGGATGCCAACCGCGGCACTGCACGCACCCATGACACTGCCCACGGCACCACACACACCCACGGCGCCATCACCACCACAGATTCTGAAGAAAAAGCAGTACCCATGCTGGCCCCTGCATGGAAAAGGGAGAGGGGATAGGCATGAGGGGTCAGCACAATGGCACTGGCACCAAGAGGGCAACACGCACACTCTGACCCAATCGACTGGCCCCAGTCCAGCAACTCCGAGGCCCGGAGGCCCCAGAACCAGATCCACTAGCCAGTAAAACTGGACAGACGTCGAACCCCCTGCTCCAACGAAGCGGCCCAGAGGTGAAACTGCTCACTGGACCCCCATCGAGGACAGAGATGGGATCCGGTGTTGAAGAAAGCGGCCGTTAAAGAGCTGGGCTAGAGGGGAACTGACCAAAGTAGGTTCAGGCCTACCGCCCTCCACCACCGACGATCCCCGTGCAAATGTACCAGAGGGCGACCTCGAGTGGTACTGATTCTTCTTTCCCCACAGGAGAAAGAAGAGCTCGAGGTCAAGCGGAGCAGGATCCCTGGAACTGCCAATTTTGTGGTTCGACGGACTGTCCCCCAAAAGCATAGGATTGTTTGTGGTCAGACCCCGTAGGGCAATGGACGGACACAGCCCCTCTGCCATCACAACTTTCAAATGAAGTCTTCCTACCGTCACTGCTACAGTCTAAGGTCTACTCCATTGATGACAGGTGAGAATTTCTTCATCATATCTTCTTTTTTAAATAAGAAAAAAACTAAAATATTAATCTAAACTGAACAGCTTAAGCTGCTGTCGTATAGACGAAGACTTGACTCCAGCAGGCAAGCGACGTTGACATCCAAGCGCACTCGACGGTAGGAGAAAAGGAACTGAGGTGGTTTAAGGGTAGACGCCGAGATAGCCTATACAGGTGCAAGATAGCCTCCTGGTACTGCACATGCGTGGTCCTATCTCGGCGCCAGCCCTTCTGAAGATTTTTGACTCCCGCGAGGTCCTAGCACCTCCGGCATAGTCCTATAAGTGTGAATGAGTGGTGGAGATTTGAGTCCAGGAAGATATCTTGGTTTCAGTTAGCCAACCCATTGAACAAATGAGAAAAAAAAAAAAGTGTAATAACTCAAGAATCCTTTAAGAGAAAACTGAATTCTGCAAATATGGGTCCTTGGACATGCAGCTCTTTACCAGGTGCCTGTCCCGCCAATGGTGTCACAGCTGCTCTTTAATGGGATTCTGTTGCAGTCAGGCTTGAATTCTACCTGGTCTGTCTACGCTGGCTCATTTTGATTGTGTGATATATAGGTCAATGCTATAGCATGCTGGACAGAAATGCAATCCCATAATCTGCACAAGTGCTTAAATTCAGAATGACTTTTTCATAAAACAGTCATGTAAAGTAAGCAAATTCTTAGCAAAACCTCAAAGAAATACAAAGAACAATCCTGATAAATTACAGAGTGGGGTGGGGACTACTGCTCAGAGATGCAAATGCCTTCTCATTACAGATGGTACTTAAGCTATCAATCCTAGCAAGGAACTCTGAGCCATGTAAGACATTATCAGCAATGGTTTCAGAGATATAACTCAGTGCTCAACTGTCTTGAAATCCTAGAAGTTTTACTGTGCCACAATGGGTGTTACATAGAGTGAGATATCCTTCACTGGTCTGTTGCAAGCAAAACTGACATGAGAAACAGGGAGACCCAATCTGTCCAATCCTGATCACAAAAACACCCCAAACAAGCAAATCTTCCAGAGAACTCTGTCCATGCTCCTACCCCTACAGTGGTACAAAAAAGACTGAGGCAATAATGTATTCGGAATATTCATGTAACTAGGGTTCTATGCTAATGTGACAGCTTCAGACTGTACCACAACCCCAGTAAGGGAACACATTAATGCTATTTGACTACCTTCCCCAACGACAGTGTGAATTGATACAGAAAAGGTCTAAATGATGTGCATAGTCCTCGATGTTCTTAGAAGAGCTACTGGCGCCAAAAAAAAAAAAACAACTCTGAAAACATAAGATTTGGTACAATTCAGCTGATCTTTTATGCTTCTACAGATTTCTCCTCCCCATTATTTATTACTGAGGAAATGTGCACACAAAGAGGATCTTAATACTTAGTTCATCTACCTCTGTGTTTTTTTATCTACTAGAAATCATAATCCAGTCGTGACATCACACTACTGCCATGGGAATAACTGTGATGTGTAAAGAAGAGTATTCATAAGACCTTGGGTAGGGAATAAGCAACAGGAGCAGATGAACTCTTATAGAATCAAGAGCCTATTTCCGTGCAAATGACGCAATGGGAAGTACAAAACAAATGTGAAATGGAAGCTAAACTGTGTCTGAATATTATGTCTTATTTCTCCACGAGACGGTGGCTGTTCTTTAGGACACCTGCCAAAAATTCTACAACTCGGCAGTTTAACTCTAGACTTTCACCATCTATTTTGCACCCAGACTTGTGAGTCATTCTGTAACTGAAATCATATTTCTCAAACTGGTATTGCTATAGCCATGCCCTTCTTTGATACTCATTTTTTCAGGCTATGCACACTGCATCCATTAAAATAACTTTTTTTTAATTAAACTGCTCATTAGGTTGGGTATTTCCAATAAAATAAATCTATTTCTGTTTTAAATGTACTGGCAGAACTATCCACTGTCTTGTGAAATGCTAGGTAGAGGAAAACAAGAGTGGAATGTGGCGAATGGGCCTTTCCTAAAGGGTACACAGAATTAACTAAATGGATTGGGGAATAAAGAAACTAGGGATTTTTTCAATTTCTGTGCCACATTTAGCATTTTGCACCAAATCTTTGGAACTACTACTCTTGCATCAAATTGTTATGAGAAAAACATAGCTTTTAGTGCAGCAGAACTGTATTCCAAGCAGACCTGGGTTCAAATCCCAGCTAGGGTCCCATTTCTTTCTCTCTTCTATGTTTTTCAAAGGAGAAGTTCCTTCATATGTACCGTAATTTCCTCTTGTTATCTCCAACTTTGTCATTGGGGGCATGTAATTATTCCCCAATGACAACATGGTGCGATACAGAAATATATACACACCACACTCTTTGTAAATAAAAATGCAGTTCTAATTTATATGGCGGTAGGGTGTACACTGAAAGAGGATAAGTGCCTTTGGGGCCCCCAGGTTTCTAGTTGTCCTGTTAGCACAGCTGGTACTGCAGCATAATGGTATTCCAAGAAGGCCTAGGTTCATATCCCAGCAAGGGTACTTATTTCTATATCACTTCTAAACTGTATTGTGGAGGGAAAAAAAACAAACAGAGCATACACACATTGAGCGGTTTCTTACACCGGGATGCTGGGCGGGCACTCAGTCACTGTTCAGCTTCCTAACCAGTCACCATCAACACCCGACTCACCTGTCTTAGAATTCCCCCATGCAGCAACCCCATGGTGGGGCCAGGAGGGGGAGGGTCGTCTTTCCCCATCTGGAGACCAGACCCAGTTTCCGTGACAGGGTCATGGGGCAATGGCGCAGGCTGGAGCAGAGGAAAGCGTCTTCCTGATGCACAGCCCAGATCTTCCACGGTTTTCTCCCGCCCTTGAGGTTGGTGCGCATGCAATCGTGTATGGCTTGAAGATACAGCACGTGTTCTTACACCAGAACCTGCTTCTTAGACAAGCGGCTACATGCTGCGCCACCAAACCTCTGCACTGTGACAGCCAAACAATGGCACGTGTTGTTCCCTCTACCCAGACAGCTATCTGTTGACGCTCAATCCTCATTCTCCTGGATGGCCCCAAAATGACCTTAGTCCATTTCCAAACCTAGGGCGCCAGCGTGGAAGGAGGTAAGGCATCCAAGCTCCACAGCCCTCCACACCACTAGGCCGGTTATTTTGCGCCAGTTTTTGATACAAAAACATTTAGCACCATACTGATTTGCACTCAATATGGAGGAACAAATTGGGAAAAATTAGATTTGGGCAAACAGGATTAGATTTTTTTTTTTTTTTTTTTTTTTAAAATCGGAAAATTCAGTGGCCCAGAATATTGTAAGTGAGCAATAGCATCTGTATAAAATATCAAAGAAACACAACACCAAAATGAGAACACAGTCATAATTTTCACAGTACATGCAACAATTGAATATTATGTACTTACAATAATTCTTCATCTTCCTGGACAAATCTTCACCATTTATTCATACTCATGAGTTCAATTTGGAGGCCCTGGGAGCCTGCAGGAGCCAAAAATCTTTAGGAAGGCTGGCGCCGAGGTAGGACTGCACATGCATAGCATTGCAAGACTGGTTCGTGCCATATAAGCCATCTCAATATCGACCCTCCAACTGTCTCAGTACCTTTTTTTTTTTTTACCGAGGAGGTGTAGCGTAACCTAAGTAAACACCTAAGCTAACAAGAGCATAAGATAGCCCTTCTGACCATAAGGTCGGCAAAACAACCGTGTCTTCACAGCCCAAACCAAAACAAGGGAGGTGAAGACCAAGGAATGGAGAGAGTGAGCTCGGGGGATGGTGGTTGGGCCGATGAATGAAGACTTGCCCAAGAAAATCAAGAATTACAGTTAGTACGTAATTTTCATTATCTTCCTGGACTTAAGTCTTCATCATTTATTCATACTGCTGGGTTAGAGAACCAAGCTAATACAAAAAAAAAAAAAAAATCCCTTGAGTGGGGCAGTAGGAGATGGCACTCAGGACAGAAGTCTGATAAGGACTGCCCTGCCAAATGAAGCATGCCGTCTGGCATGAACATCTAAAGCATAGTGCTTAATGAAAGTATGCACCAAGCTTCAGGTAACCACCTTGCAAATTTCGTCGATGGGTACAGAGCAGATTTCTGTCAGGGAAGTAGCAACCGCTCTAGTAGAATGAGCACAAACCTGGCCCTCTAAATTCACCTGGGTCACAGAGTAATAGAGGTGAAGGCATGCCACTATCCAAGCAGAAATACACTTAATGGTTACTGGCTGACCCAGCTGGGTAGCAGAAAAGGAAACAAAGAGTTGCTTGGATTGACGAATGTCCTTGGTTCTGTCAGTGTAGAACCTAAGGGCTCTTAACATCCAGAGAGTGAAGGGTGTGTTCTCAATCATTCTGAAAGTTAGAAAAATAAGTGGGCATCACAGAAGGCTGGTTTAAAATGGAACTCCTAAACCACCTTGGATAAGAACTTGGGGTGCGTACAGAGAACCATCCTGTCTTTGTGGAAGACTGCATACAGAGAGTCTGTGACCAAAGCACGTATTTCAGAAACCATGCAAGCAGAAGTGATGATCACCAGAAAATCTACCTTCCAGGTCAGGAACTTGAGATCACAGGTAGCCAGAGGCTCAAAGTGTTTACGAGTGAGCATGTCCAGAATGAGGTTAATATCCCAGGGGGGCAACCCGTTTCCTGACTGGTGGTCTGGTGTGCAGCATGCCTTTGAGAAATCTCTTGAAAAGAGGCAGCTGAGCCAGAGTCATGTTCTGTACTGGCTCATGACAGGCCAAAACTGCACAAAGGTGGACCTTTACTGAAGAATACTGCAGTCCAGCATCTGAAAGGTCTAATAGGTACTCGAAAACCTTGTTAGGCAGACATGAGAATAGGTCTATACGGGCCTTGGCGCACCATTCTGAGAAGCACTTCCATTTGACTGTGTTCGTTTTCCTAGTGGAAGGTTTGCACACAGCCAAGGGGACTTCAGAGTCCCTCTGAGAAACTTTGAACTTGCTCAACTCTATCCCCTCAGCAGTCAGGCATAGAGATGAAAGGAGCGCAGGTTGGGATGGACCAGGGATCCATGCATCAGAAGATCCATCCTCAGAGGCAGCTGCCTTGGTGGGATCACGGACAAACTTGTTGAGCAATGGATACCAAATCTGCCTAGGCCAGTACGGTGCAATGAGAATTATTTTGCCCCCCTTATGCCTCCAACTGAGCAGTACCCTCTCAACTAGCAGGACAGGTGAAAATGCATATAGTAAGTGATTTGTCCCCAGCAGCCTAAATGCATCCTGACAGAAAACACCAGGTTCTGGATTTCTGGAGCAAAATTGAGGCAATTTTGTGTTGAGTAGGGACGCAAAAATGTTCAGGTCTGGGGTTCCCCACTCATCGAAGAGAGACTGAATGACATCGGGAGCTAACAACCACTTGTGAGGATCTGTTTCTGTCATGCTGAGTTGGTCTGACAGATTGTTCTGAGCCCCCAGTAGATGAAACTGCTAGGATCAGAGCCTTCTGTTCGAGGCACCACTCCCACACCCTCGCAGCTTCTCTGCAAAGCTGGTAGGAGTGTGCTCCCCCCCCCTGTTGATGTAATACATCACTGCTTTATTGTCCATCTACAGAAAAGATTACTTTGTGACTGACAAAATCCACTAAGTCTCGAAGGGCGTATAGTACCACCTTCATCTCCAGGCCATCAATATGGAGATGAGACTCCATTTGAATTCAAACTCCCTGGGTGTGATGGCCCTGACAGTGAGCTCCCCACCCGAGGACAGATGCATCTGTGGTAATGGTTACCCGAGATTCCAGTGAAGCAAGGGGGAGACCATGAAGGAGGGTGTCCTCCTGCGTCCACCATGCAAATGACCAGTGAAGGGGTTCCGTCTTTTTGATGGGGTAGAACTGAGGTGGAGTTGCTGGAGACCACTGTGTGCTGAGCATCCACTGGGTGGTCCTCATGTGCAGTCATGTACTGTGAAAACTGAGGATGCCATGAGTCTTAACATCCGCTGCATGGAGTGAGCCCGTACAGAGTTGTTTTCTATGATGAAATGCACCATTTGAAGGATGGCGTTCCTTCTCTCCTTCAGGAGAAAGGCCCTCACTTTGGTAGTGTCCAAGAAGGCCCCTATGAAGAGGAGCTGCTGCGAAGGTTGAAGCTGTGACTTCTCTAGATTGAGCAGCACCCCCAGTGAAGTCAAGAACTGAGTTGCTGTGGTCACAGCCTTCTCTGTACCATGCCTTGACTGACTTGCCAGAAGCTAGTCTGGGTAGTGAAAGACCTGAATCCCGAGCTTTCAAGGTGTGCTGCGAGAACCACAAAGCACTTTCTAAAGACTTGAGGCATCAAGGAGAGCCCAAAAGGCAGGACTCTGAATTGGCAGTGCTGACCCAGGGCCACAAAACGTAGTAACCTGTGGTGGCTTGGGTGTATCAGAATGTGCTATTAGGCAGCTTGTATGTCTAGGGATGCCAACCAGTCCTGCGGCTTGAGAAGTGGAAGGAGAGTTCCAAGGGAGACCATCTTGAACTTTTCGCGATAAAGAAACTTGTTCAAATTTCTGAGGTCGAGAATGGGACGCATGCCCCCTGTCTTTTTTGGAACCAGAAAGTAATGGGAATAGAAGCCTGTGTTGTGTTCCTCGAAGGGGACTATTTCCACTGCTCTGTTTCTGAGAAGGGCCATTATCTCCAAAGTGAGGAGGTCTGACTGAGCAGCTGAGAAAGTATGCTGTCATTTGGGAGAACAGTCGGAGGGGGGGGATCTCTGAAAACCAGAGAGTACCCCTCCCGGATGATTCTTAACACCCTCTTGTCTGAGGTGATGGACTTCCACTGTTTGTAGAGCAGAGCCAGACGCCCCCTTCCCCCCTCAAGGAGAAGTCCACCTCAGGCAGCTGAAGCGAGACCAGAGCCAGAGTTTCAGAGTGGCACTGGGTGCTTTCGGGGCCTGTGCCTTCTGCTGCATTTTCTTTTGTGGCTGAGGAGACTGGTGTTTGTTTGGGGCTCCTCTGCCTCTTCTGCAAACGGACGATCTGTTACGAAAAAACTGATGGTTTTGGCCCCTCTGCAGATGTGAAGGAGCTGGTCTGGCTGATTTGATGGCTGTTCTGGTTTTCTGAGAAGCTTCCAGGGCTTGCTCAACCTGATGGCCTAACAGGTAGGTACCATCACGAAAGGAACATTTATCACCTGCTGCTGGACATCTGAGAAAAATCCTGAAGTACACAGCCAGGCATGCCTTCTGATACAAATTCCAGCAGTGGCAGCTCGGGAGGCAGTATTATAAGTGTCCACAGCCGCCTTCAATTGATGACTGTTGAATTCAATTTCACATGTCACAGTCTGGAGAATTTTGAACTTGGGAGTCAGATTCTGGCAAAGACTCAGCGAGACACTTAAGTGAAGTCCAAAAGGCATATTCATACTGAGAGAAGTGCCCCTTACAACTGGCTATACACATCCCCAGAGTAGCGGCAGCGAAAGCCCTCTTTCCCATGGTGTCAATCTTACAAGATTCTTTATCGACAGGGCATAGTGTGACCTCCTGAGGACGGACATCCTTGTCATTTTCTGCGACACTACAGGCTGGGTGGCTAAAATAGCTCTCTCTTTAGCAGGAACATATTTACGGTCCACAGATTTGGATACTGAGGGAATAGAAGCAGGCCTTGCCCACACAGCCTCAGACAGGGTTTGGAAAGCTGTGGGAACGGGAAGCATTACATTAACCGGAATGTCAGGAACATGAAGCCACTCAAGATACATCCGCTTACCAGGATCAGAAGCAGAAATCTCGAGGGCCAGAGCTGCCTGCATATTTCTGAGTGGAGACTGAAAGGAGAGGTCCTCCTGAGGGACATATGAACATACAAAATTGCCAGCAGATACAGGCCAAATGGTCCATCATGTCTGCTCGATTGTGCAGCAGAGGTTAGACTCCTGCTGCTCCCCCCTTCCCCCTTCCTCCCTCATCTTCCCACTGACTAGTATATTGCTCTTAACCCTATCTCATCCCCTTTTAAAGCTCTCCACTGTTTTAAAAGATACCACTCCTTCAGGAAGTGCGTTCTATCCCCCTACCACTCTCTCCAAGAAGTAATGCTTCCTTGCCTCCCTCCTGACACTACCCCCCAACTTCAAGCTGTTCCCCCTAGTAATCCCTTCTCCCTTTGATCAAAACATGCACTCCATACTAACCCTGTTGATGCCCTTTAAGTACCTGAAGGTTTCAATCATATCACCCCTTTCCCTTCTCTCCTCCAATGAGTACATGTTGAGGTCCCTCAACCTATTTGTAAGGCTTCCTCTGTACCTCTGATAATTTTAGTCGCCTCCGCTGTACTTCCAGTAACCTGATGTTGTTCTTTAAGTATGGGTTCCAGAACTGTACACAGTACTACAAGTGTGGCCTCACCAGCGACCTGTACAGTGGCAGAATGACATCCTCCCTCCTAGAGGTGATTCCTCTAGCAATGCACCCCAGCATTCTATTGGCTTTTGCCACTGCTTTTCTACATTGAGACGAGTGGTTCATATTCTTTGTGACCATTACCCCAAAATCCTTTTCCTCCTCAGAGATGGACAACTGAACCCCTCCCAGATGGTAACTGTACCCAGGATTCCTTGCTTAGTGCATTACCTTGTACTTCTTAGCATTGAAACCCAGCTGCCAAGTGTCTGACTGCTGCTCAAGCCTTCCCAAATCTTCTAGGAGGACTTTTCCTGCCTCTGCCCCAATCTTGGTGTCATCTGCAAATAGACCGATTCTGCATTTAACTCCAACTGCTATATCGGCTATGAAGATGTTAAACAGCACTGAACCTTGTGGGACACCACTGGTGACTGCCCCAGGAGTTGAGAGCCCCCCTCCACAACCACCCTCTCTGTCTGTTCCCCAACCAGTTACCAACCCACTTAACCAGTTTCGCCCCTGCTCCCAGGTTCCTCAAATTACTAGTTAATCTGCCATGAGGTACAGAGCCAAAGGCCTTGCCGAAATCCAGATACAGGGCATCTATGGCCCGACCAGTGTCTAGTTCTTTTGTCACCTAGTCAAAAAAGTGAACCAGGTTTGTCCGACATGATCTCCCGGAGACTAACCCATGCTGTTTGTCATCCATAAGACTGTTCACCTCCAAGAAGATCACCAACCTTTCCTTTAGGATCGTTTCCATGAGCGTTCCCACAATGGATGTCAGACTGACTGGTCTATAGTTACCAGGCTCATCCTTTGGACCGCTCTTGTGCAGGGGTACATGTGCCATCCTCCAGTCCGGAGGCACGCAACCCGTCTGCAGGGAGGTATTAAACAAGTCTGCCAGTGGTGCCGCCAGGACCTCAGCCAACTCCCTCTGGACTCTAGGGTGCAACCCATCCATCCCTGGAGCCTTGTCCGTGTTCAGTGACTTAAGGCCCTCAAGCACTCTGCTCACAGGGATCTTCCCCATCCATTATCCTATCTCCTCCATGCCAGTGTTGCCCTGCCCCTGCGATATTGGTCCATCTCTCCCCCTGGTAAAAATGAGCAGAAGTACTCATTGAGCACCTCTGCCTGTTCAACTCCCTTCTCTACCCAACCTCCATCCTTATTTATCCTGATGATTTGCTCCTTGCAGCTCCTCTTCTCCCTTATGTACTTGAAGAAGGCCTTATCCACCCTCCTTAATCCCCTCTGCTAGCCTTAGTTCCTTTGAAGCCTTGGCAGCCCTCACAGCTCTGCTCGCCTCCTTGGTTTTCCTTGTGTACTCCTCCTTATCCTCCTCTTTTTTGGACCACTTCCATCTTCTGAAGGCAGTCTTTCTCCCTTGCCCTTAACTACACCTCCTTTGACCACCAACATGCTTCTTGGTCCCTACTTTCTTACTCCGTTTCTTTCTGTAGGTGTCTGTGGCTGCTAACAGGCCTTCCTCCAGGATGGCCCATTTCTGGATGGTATTCATGTCAGGGGTGATGCTAGTCAAATGTCCCCCGAGGACGTCAGCCAATGTCCCCCGAGGACGTCAGCCAACATGCAGAAGTCAGTCTTCTGAAGTCCACTGTGATGGTTTTTGTAGATGTCCCCTCCCTACCCATATCCAGGGAGATTCAAACTGTTTGGTGGTCGCTACCTGCTAGAGGGTCCTCAGTCAATACGCCCTGCACGTAGTCTCCACCGATCAGCACAAGATCCAAGATGTTCCCTCCCTTGTTGGTTCCTCTACCTTTTGTGATAGGAATACATCCTAGAATGCTTCCAGAATGACCTGTTCCCTAGCGCTAGTGCTAGACATGGTTTTCCAATCCACCCCTGGTAGACTGAAATCCCCGACCACCACAGTGCCACCCCTTCCACAGTGTTTCTGTAACTGATCTGCGAGTTCTCCATCGATGCCCTCTGACTGTGAGGGTGGCCGGTACACAACCCCCAGTCTGACCTTTTTACCGTTGTTGTTCTGTAGGTGAACCCATAAGGCTTCCAGCCTCCCCTCATCTTCCTCCTGGTCACTATCCCTTCCCTCATAAATAAAGCCACCCCTCCATCCTTCCCTTTTGTCCTATCCCTGCAATACAGTCTGTATTCCGGTAACATGATGTCCCAGTCATGGTGCTGGTTATACCATGTCTTGGTGATGGCAGCTATATCCACCTCCCCTTCAGCCATTAATGCTTGGAGCTCAGGTATTTTGTTCCTCAAGCTCCTTGCATTTAGTGACACCACCCTCCAGCTGCATCCCCTGCTTACCCCAGTACTCAACTCTACCTCCTCTGCTTTTTGATTGCCCCCTCGTTCCCCTTCTTGTTAGCTGGGGGGGTGCATTGCCTCCCTTTCCTTTTGGCTCTGGCTGCTGCCCGGTGCTAATCCCCACCCCCCAAAGTCAGTTTAAATTATATTTGGCTGTAATGAACTCCCCAGTTTCTGTTTCAGGACACAGGAACCCTCCGTGCTCATGTGAAGCCTATCTCGTGTGTACAGGTTCTTGTTATCCCATGTTGTCCCCCAACCCGCTACTAAACCAAACCCCATCATTCTACACCACTCTGCCAGCCATGCATTAAATTCTAGGACCTTCTGTTTCCTGGCTGTGCTTTCCCTGGGTACTGGTAGTATCTCAGAGAACGCGATTGTTTGGCCCTCTTCCTCCACTCTGCTGCCCTCCAGATTATTAATGCCTCAGTGCACCACTGTGTGGGGCTTCACCCAGTCTTCTCACACATTTAATGACATGCTGTCCTACTATACTTGCCTGATACCTTTCACGACTGAGTCGCCCAGTATGATGACCCTCTGTTGTAATCCCTGCAGCCCCCCCAGTTCTCTCACCCATAATCTACCTCTTACCCCGCTGTCCTACCCATCCAGCACTGTCATCATCCCCTTTTGTCTCTGCTTCCTCCATTGTGCTCTCTTCAGGGAGAGACTCTTCTCTCACTGGCATAGCGATTGTGCCCTCACTCCCATCTCCCATGATCCGTGTGATCCCCGTCCCCCAATCCAATGAATGTTTACACTCCGTCATGCTTGCCTCCTGGCTGGCCTCCCCTTTGCAGGCCACAGTCCCCATGTGGGACCTCATTCCCCATGCCCCCGTTTTCTCCTGCTCTACCTATCTCCCCGCCCCCCGACGCCTTCTTAGGTTCCAATGCCCTCTTGACCTCCACCCATGTTGTATCACGAGCTGGTCCACTGTCATCCCCACTGCCTGTCCCTCTTGTCTGCCCTCCCAGCCCCCCAGTCACCAACATTACCACCTTCATTCAACCTCTGCCCACCATCTGCTTGATGACCCTTTCCTAATGCCTCCTTCATCCCACCCCCCTCCTTAGCCTCTGCTACCCTACTTGTATCCTCTGATATCCTGACCTTGCCATCATCCAGGCCGATGGCCTCTGCTGTGTTTCTCCTCCCCCTTGCCATTGCTTCCCGCTTGAAATTCCTGCCATTCCAGCTCCTTCAGACTAGCTAGCATAGAGAACCTGCTGCTCTCCTCACTCAACTCCCCTTGGATTGTCCCCGATTCTTTGTACTGAGTGTTCCAGTTCCATTCCCTCCCAGGTCCACGTCTAACCCTTTTTTGGCCCATTGTCCACAGCTCTGCCCATTCCCTCTAGTGGCTCACGAGGGTACGGTGGTGTGGCCCATTTGCTCCCCCTACCTGTTCCATTCTGTGCCTGCAGTCTGTGCCATCTGAATATGCCTTCCTTTGGTCCCTTGTTCCCGGCTGGCCCCTCTACACCCTTTCCTCTCTTCCGCATAGCTCCCTCCTCACTCATGCAATTTCCTCCTTTAGTTGCACAAGCTACTTGCACACCAAGCACCCCCTGCCCTCCATGCAATCTTTAAGAAGATGGCAGCCACGCATCCAATGCAGTCAACTATCCCTCCTACATCCCTTCCTGCACTGTTTCTGCTCATCCTCCCCAACCCAGTGCCTGTCCCCATTCCTGCCTCTGCCCTTGAAGCCTGCCTGCCCAATCCCCTGTACTCTTTACTTACCTAGTTCCAATGCCCCCCAATCCAGTACTTTATCCTAACTCAATACCATTTAAGCTAAATCTTCCTTGATCGTTTAATTCTGTTGCACAGCTCAGACCATAATGTTACATCGATACCTGTGATTGTTAATGATGTCCCTGTTAGGGAAGTCCCTTTCTCCTCCAATCAGGAGGCAGCAGCCTCACTATAATTGGTGATGAGGGTGGGTTTGGGCATACCCCCCCCAAATCTCTCGCAAGACAATCAACCCCCTTACTGTAAACAGCGGCAATCCCTGGTCGTTTTATGCCCTTGCTGGTAAAAGAAACAAATGTAAAGTTTAAAGTTCACTTTCCCTCCAAACTGTGTTCCTGTCATCCTCTGCTGTGGCCCGTTTACTCCTCCCTTTTCCAACCCCAATGCCACGCCTGACCCGGTGCCACTCAAGAACCCAGACCAGGCCCAAGATGAGAAACCGGCACCAAAAGGACCAGAGAAGGTACCTGGGCTGGTCCCTGCAAAAAGACAGAGAGAGAGGGAGGTCGGCACATGGAACTATAGAAGGTACTGTCATTGCTGTCCTCAGCAAAGATGAAGCTGGCGTCAGTCTTCTCCCCCGCCAGATCCTCCTCAGAGGGGGAAGCTGGAAAAGGTGTGGACCCAGCAAGTTTGAGTCCAGGCCTAGGAAGTGGGTAGACAGGTGACACCGGGACTAGAGCAGGAATTGGCACTTGAGGTGGTGCTGGCCCCAAAAGTGGTGCAGAGTCCTGTGGTGCTGGCACTGGTGTCAGCGCCTGACCCCGCGCCACCGGAGAACCCAGACCAAGCCCAAGATGTGAAACTGGCACCAAAGGACTGAAGAAGGGACCTGTGCTGGTCCTTGCAAAGACACAGCGAGAGGGAGGTCAGCACGTGGAACCGGCATCGGCGGCACGGTCACCGTCAAGGGATCAGGATCTGTTGCCAAAGCCAAACGCTCTACCAGGTCCAAAGGCCCCAGCCGCGGCCCCGAGGCACCTATGCCCAATGGCCCCAGCACCGGATCTGCAGGGAGAGGCAAATGGGCCAGATGCTGTATCCACTGCTCCATTAGAGATGCTCAGTGATAAAACTGCCCAATGGAGGCCCCACAAGAGGGCAATGAAGGGCTCCAGGGCAGAGATCTCGAATGACTGTGAGCTGAAGCCGTTTGGGAAACAGACGGTGCCGATGAAGGCCACCCGTTCATGGAAGTAGAAAATCTCTTAGCAAACATACAAGAGGGCGACCTCCTGCTGCACCATTTCTTTCCCTTCTGACGGGAAGAGGAAGAAACAGCAGTTATGTAAGAACTTAACATAACAGCTGATCTTCAACAGAGGTTCCTACAGTAGATCTTCACATACAGGACTGCGCTCCCTGGCGTTAGGTCCGCACAGCAAACTTGTGGCTAGCAATCATCAGCAGGTACCGTCACCCGTCAGATCAATTATAAAGGGTGCGGTTCCACGCCAGCCCTCCAGTTCTTTTCCATCAGAGACCGTCCCCCGTCATCAGGTCGACTATAAAGGGGGCGGTCTGTGCCCACCCTCCAGTTCTTTTCCACCAGAGACCTAAGAAAAAGGAAGTAGACAAGAGGAGTGACAACTCCTGGAACCCTGTGCCCTGGCAAGCCAGAGACTTAGACAGGAGGAAAGGAAAAATAAAACTCCAGGAGCTGGGGGATAGGTGATTGGGAAGAAAAAATTACTTACCATAGCAACGTTGTTTCTCCCAGGAGATACTCCAATATTCATAACTCTTCTGCAGTATGCCTCTAAGCCAGATCTGCCCGGAGATGGAATGCAATGCTGGATGATGGAATCACTGGCATGTGCCACTTTTCAAATGCTGCCACTAATCAGCTGCTTACATTCTAACCCTCAGATTTCGTGGACGCCTGTAAAGACAGGGCCCAAAAGATTAAAAAAAAAAAAAAAATCAGTAAAATTTAGTAATTTTAGGACTCCCACAACTAGCCTTCAACTGAAGGAAGAATATACCAAGATATATTCACAAACAATGCATTCTCCAATGTCAAAATCACCTGAAAGGTGAAAAACCACTGAAACTGGTTTCAATAAAAAGAATGTGGCATACATACCCTTAAGGTACAGCATGGAATGCAGACACCATTGGTTCTGGAAAGGGAGGCAGGGTGGGAGAGTTATGAATATTGGAGTATCCCCTGGGAGAAACAAGGTTACTGTGGTAAGTAGCTTTCTTCTCACCCCAGGAATACTCCAATATTCCTAACTCTTCTGCAGACTAAAAAGCAGTACCGTTGGAGGCGGGAACAGAACCTGTTTTGGAATCAGGCTCTGCAGGACAGCTGTACCAACTGGGCATCAGCCCTAGCCTGCATATCCAGGCTGTAAAGTTTGGTAAATGTGTGAACTGTCCTCCAGGTATCTGCTTTTACAGATATCTAGAAAAGGACATCCCTGACAGCTGCCAGTGTGTCAGCTGCCCCCCCTTGTGGAGTGGGTTCTGAGCCCTGCTTAGGCCTCTCTGCCCGCTGTGACATGACAAAACTGAATACAATGGACCATCCAGCGAGCAGTGGACCTTTAGATGCTGGATTAACCCTTCCCATATCCCTATAAATGAGGAAAACTGTGTCTTGTCCTGTATGTGGAGCTTGGTAGCTGTCATGCAGTACCTGAAAGCTTCCTTGCATCAAGACTATGCAATATACTGTAGAACTAGAAATATGCGCGTAAAGTTTATAACACGCTCTGAAGACTAGTCACTTGATCGCACCAATATAATTTCGCGCAGACGGGTCTCTGATCACATCGACGCAACTCTTGCCTGCAATACCGCTCAACTTGTAGGATGTCTCTAATCAAGTGGCTTAACTCACCCAGAAGAGCCAGTATCAAGCGCAATTTCTCGGCCCTACAGCCAGACAATGTGGATGCTGATGTTCTGTCAGTCACAGCTGGCATCTCAAATCTGATGGCAGAGGCTGTTACAATGAAGCTAGCTGCTGCCTCTCTACCTGCCAAAAAACGTTGGGCCCACTATTTGGTTTATCTGTCTGAAGTCTGATTTGAAATCGGAAAATATTCTGCCGAACATGGAGTAATGAATGCCGTTTGGTAGTACAGTGCAAACATTTAAGAGGGATTATAAACTAAAATTGGCAGAAATACCAGACCCTGACAGACTGATGATGCTAAAGATGGTACTACAGAAGATGACTAAACTGGGAGAGGAGCCGCATGTGTGTTCATAGCATTGTGTCTAACTGAGAATCAAACTGGTGATGCGGAAGTAAAAATGATCGATCACATGGTTCTCAATGGCGAATCAAGTGGATAGTGGATGGGTTCAGTCCCTCCCATCTCGATGGCGGTGTGCATAGAACTGCATCACAAGTTAGGGCTAAGGACAATATACAGAGCTAAGGACAATAAACAGTAAGTTTAAATTAAGTCCGTTTGGTGTGCGGGCTTGAGTGGCGTGGTAGTGGCATGGCGGTGTGGTGTTGTCGTGCAGCGTCAACTTGAAACATCTCTGTATCTAGCTACACTGGACAGGTAACCATTTCAATGTAGCACTCTAGGGTGCTTTATGATATGCAGGTGGGGTGGTGATGGTTATGGCAAAGAAGAAGACGAGGGCAAAGATGAGCAAAGACAAGGCTGTTTACACACACTAATCTTCGCTGTAAAAATAATTTCACTGAACACTCTCCAGCGAATACAGTGAAATTATTTTTACAGTGAAAGTTTCTAGTTCTACAGTACGTTCACCAGAATAAGAATGCTCAGTAAAAAACACTGAGTGATACATAGTTTGGTTTAGATTAAAGTCTAAAACCACTCTGGGAAGGAATTTCCTATCAGTTTTAAGAACAACTTTATCCCTGTCAGAAGGGATGTAGTCCTGCTCCATGCATAGGGCCTGAAGGTCACCGATTGGTCTGAGTGAGGAGATAGCCACTAAAAGTAGCATTTGCCATGTAACATAGTTTAGTGCTGCTGAAAACATGGGTTCAAAGGAAGAACCCATGAGCTTGGCAAGACAAATGTACAGGCCCCATGCTGACACCGTTTCCCTGACCTGTATCCTTATATGACAGGAACAGCTGTTTTCTGCCCTGCTTATGGGCTTCAGTGGCTGTCAAGTAATAGCTAGAAGTTCCTTTGACATGCAGGCTATGGAGTCTTCTTTCACCAGAACTAGAATGTTTAGTGAAAAAGACAAATAAGGTAATGCTTTGGTTCAAATGGGATTTAGGAACCACTCTAGTAATAGACCTCCTGTTTATTTCTCATGACCACTTTGCCTCTGTAGGATGAGATGTAGTCCTGTTTAATGGGACAAGGAAAACTGTGCCATGTGACATCTCAGACGAGCTGAATGCAGAGGTTCAAAAAGGGGAACCCATGAGCCTAGCTATGCACACATTTAGGTCCCATGCAGGCACTGGTTCCCTGCAGGCAGACCAGGCCATTAAAGAACCTCTTTTTTTGTTTGTTTTTTTAAACAGAGTATAAAACCAGAAAAATACTCCAACTGATAAGTAAGCAAATGCTTTTATAGATTTATATACATGTAGATATATAAAGATACTGGGCTGTAAGCCCACTGATTGTAAATAGACAAATTAGTGCAGCACAGCTGGGGCACCAGTCTGTGCTGGTATCCCAAGAGAAAACCTTTCACCTTTTGTAACATAGGTATTCCCAACAGAAGGCTTTCGGTAACCCCTTAAAATGCCCAAGACACCTTAGAAAGATGCAAGCATGCATATTCTAGATTTCCAAAACCTCCAAGTGAGTTGAGGTTGAGTACAGGAGCCTCCCTCTATTGGAGGCAGTAAAATATGCCTTTTGAGGAATATATATTGACTTGGCCACAGACGTGGAGGACAGCAGAATGTACCATGGTGTCTGGCTCAGTCTGGTGCTAAAGAAATTGTTAATACTGATTTGGGCTTGAGCCCAAGCAATGCTCTCTGTGCACCACAGAGCAGGAAGAAGGTATGTGAACGCATACATGTGCCTCTGACCAAAACAAAGCCAGAATATCCAGGGAGACTATTTCCCGATCAGCTGTGCAATAATATTGTGGCAAGTGGTAGTTCTGGTGGGATACAAACACGTGCACCACTGGAGTGCCCCACTTCTTAACGATCACTTGCACCACCTAACTGTTCAAGGCCCACTAGAAATGAGCCTGGTTGATTTGAGTCACGGTACCCGCCAATTTCTTATCCTTGCTTGGCAGAAGAAAAACCTGTCAGGAAACCCCCATGGAGTACACTAGACTCCATATTTTCATAACTTCTGTGCAGGGAGGATTTGACCTCATCTCTTCCTGCTTATTTATGTAGTGCAGCGTGGAGGTACTGTCTGCTCTGACCTGTAGCAGTAACACTACTCTTAGCTCCAGCAGATTTATCCGCAGGAGTGACTCTGCACTTTACTATATGCCTTGGATGGTGTGAACCCCAAATGGGAATCCCACTCTAATAGGGATGCATCTGTTGCTATAACAACTGATAGGGATACTTGTTGAAAAACGAAACCCTTAGTTGGTTTCCTCTCTTCAAACCATGAAGGGTCAGTAACAATGTTCTTGTTACTAGGATTAGTTTTGAAAGGTGGTGCTTACCCTGACCCCATTGAGCCCCAAGGTAAAATTAAATGTCCCTCACCAGTAACCTGGATTCCAGGACTGTCAGCAGCAGGTGCCATATGGCCAGTAGGGGAAGAAACTGTGCTGGAGTATTTTGTTTATTCAGGTTGGTTAAGTCTGCTAACTGTGGGATACTCCTTGACCTGCCCAGAGGCAGGTAAGGCCCTGCTTTGCAGAGTATCTAGTTCTGCTCCCATGAACCATAGTGCTTGAACAAGCTGGAGACTGACTTTCTAGAGGTATCAGGAGCCTAAGGACTGCAGGAACCCTTGGATGAGTTGCAGATACTCACACTTGCTGGGATGATTTTACAATCCCCAGCCAGTGATCTAGGTAAAGGAAAAACTGGCAAGTTAAAGGAAAAATAGAACTGGGTCCACTGTACTTGACAGTAGCAGGTTTAACAAACCTGCTGTTAATTGGGGTGTCATGTCAATTCCTGAAGTACTACTGCTGTGGGCACTATAGATGCAAAGGTGCATTCATGGCCTGGTAACCAAAGGAGCCTGCTGTGGAAAGATCTGCCTCCCATCCTACGTGATTTAGTTGGAGGGGAAGCCTCTTCTTGTACAGAATTGCTACTGTATTGTATTCGTGCACCCCTTTTTAAACCTTTATCTTTTCCCCAAAGAGGGAGTTACCCTCAGCTGGGAAGTAGAGAGTCTTGGTTTGGGTATCCTAAATGAGGTTTGTGACTTGCAACCAGGCAAACCTCTTCTACCCATTGTATTTACCATCCCTGGTAAGAGTCTTTAGAATCAGCAGACATTTGAGACTGATATTTAGCTCCAAACCCAAATTAGCTGTTTTAGCTAGGTCATCTGACAGGAGTCTGGACCTTGACTGCTACAGCAGAGGCCGACTACCCTAACAACATTTGGTATTGACATAAGCTTGAAAGTTTGCCTGCCTGATACCTAGGAAAACTGACAAATTCTAGGGGTATCTATGCCTTGTCACAGGCTATCACTTGTAGCACCCCTCAGTGGACAGAGTGGGAGGATAAAAATTCAGCCCCTCCTTATCCAGTTTATGTCTTGTACAGCCTCTTATCAAGAGGGGAGACAGAGCTTAGGAGTTTGCAAAATCTTGAAAGTACCCTCCTTGACGAATATATCTAGCCACAGGAAGGAGAAGGTTTTGGTGGGTGTCAGCCCAGTCATATCTCACAATTGTGGAGTGTGAGGAATAATCTTCAAGCTCTGTGGAAAGAATAAAACTTCTATTTAGGGGAAAAACCTAGCTTTAATAGGTTTCCCTTTGTCCACTTCATCATAAACACATATTTCTCCTCTGTAACATTAATAGTAAAAATAAGCAAAGGAGACGGCTGTCTGAAGAGGTCTGCTGCTCACAAGCAGACAGCCTTTGTAAGCTTGAATGATCTTTAGCAGCCTGCAATCTGCAGGAGTTGGCAGGTATTATGAAAGGCACAGAAGTCCCCAAATGCTGTCCGGCAGGGGGTTCTGTGTGCTTAGTTTTCTCTTGATTTTGGAGGGAACCAGGGAGTTAGCCAGTTCAGCAAGCCTCTTAAAAACTGCTTGTGTACCAGTCTCAGGGGTAGCAGTTACAATAGATATTGTGGTTTCACCCACAGTAATTTAGGGTGTCAACTGGTCAGAGCTCGAGGGACCCAGAGGTGGTGACACTTTTCTTCTTTTAGCCTTATTCAGGCATTTTAAATAATTCTGTCAAGACATGAATGCAGGTTTCACACTACTGAAGTGTCCGTCTCAACAGAATTCACCACACTCAAAAAAACATTAAAAACCATAATTACCAGTTTTTTCTTTTCGGTTTCTAGCTGTAAAAACACAAACTTTGCAACCGCTCAAAAATTTTTTAAATTAATGTATATACACCGATTGCAGTATGTTCGGGAACCGAAGTAAAAGTGAACTGCACCTAACAGTTTAAGAACCGGGATTAGTGGTTCTGAAAACAAGTTTAAATTAATAAATTAAATATAACTAAAGGAGTTTTTAGTCAGAAAACTCAGATAAATATAAAACAAACCCTGGTTTACCCTTGGTTATGCTGAATTGGGAGAAACCGAGGAAACACAATTTAACACTTAAAAACTTACGGGTTAGCTTAAAATTATAAAGAATAGAAGCAGCAAATGAAAAACAATAAATACTTGTGTATATTTTATAAGTTTTCACATGACAGAACAAGATGATGAAGAGAGGATCTCCAGGCATCTAGTCTTGAAAGGTGAAGAGAGAAATCTGAGGGTTAGAATGTAGGCAGTTGAGTAGTGGCAGCATTTGAAAAGTGACACATGCCAAGGATTCCATCATCAGCACTGCATTCTGCCTCTGGGCAGATCTGGCTTAGAGGCATACTGCAGAAGAGTTAAGAATACTGGAGTATTCCTGGGGTGAGAAACTAGACCTACTGTAGGACCCTCTCTCACTGATATACTGTTACAGTAAGTTCTTACCGTAACAGCAGATCTTAGAGAACAGCTCTTGCAGCAGGTTACACCATTAGGACTGAAGCCGGCAGGTGTCAGGACCCCACGGAAAAATTCTAGCTAGCTATATTCAGCGGGGACCACCCCCGACGTCGGTCCCACCTCCGACGTCAGACGTAGTACATAAGGGGGCGGTCCCGCCCGATTCCCCAGTTCTCCCGCCGGAGACTTCCGGCCGCAGGCTGACATTGAAATGGGAGACCGAGGATCCACCGTCAGAAGTCAAAGGGAAAAACCCCGATAGTAGAGGCGAAAGCCATGCCTCCTCCAAGGGGGAAGGTGGGCGGGAAGGTACCTGCTGCAAGAGCTGTTCTCGAAGATCTACTGTTACGGTAAGTTCTTACGTAACTGTACTATCTTACTTCGAGACACAGCTCTTGCAGCAGGTTACACCATTAGGACCGATTCCCAAGCAGTAACGCTGCCAACATTCTGGGAGGAGGAAACTAGGAAATACATTCCAGGTCCTGAATCTAGGACAGGAGACCCTGTAGCACCGCCAGGCCGAAGCCGGCTCTTCGCCAAGAGGGGATGTCCAGGCTATAATGCCTGATAAATGTATGTACAGAGCTCCAAGTGGCTGCAGCACATATGGCAGAGGTGGAGACGTTTCGGAGTGCTGCAAAGGAGGTGGCCACACCCCTAGTGGAATGACCCCGGACTGATACCGGGAGGGGCTTTTGTTTGATATCATAACAGTATGAGATGCACTGACAAGCTTAGGAGACAGGGACTGTTTGGATACTGGTTGGCCCATCATCCTTCAGAAAAGGAAATGAAAAGTTGCTCCAAACCACGAGTTGTTTAGTTCTGTTGAGGTAATACCTAAGCTGCAGTGAACATCCAGGGTGTGGAGCAGTGCCTCTCCTCTATTAGAGTAGTTCGGGAAGTAGACTGGCAGGTCAATATCCTGATTGAGAGTGAGTGTAGAGACCACCTTAGGCAAAAATTTAGGATTCGTCCTCAGGGATACTCTGTCCCGGTGGAAAACTAAATAAGGCTCTTTGCACATGACAGCGTGAAGCTCAGAAACTCTTCTTGCTGAAGTAACAGCAACCAAAAACAGCATTTTCCACGACAGAAAACGCAGCTCGCAATCCGCGGCAGGTTCGAAGGGGGGAAGCGTGAGTTGTTCCAGGACAAAGAGCAAATCCCATGGAGGCACTGGGTCCTTATTGGGTGGCCTAGTGCAACACCCTCTCAAAATTCCCGAGGCGCTCTAATTGTGCCACTGTGCGATGTCCTACCGGAAGGTGGTAGGCAGAGATGGCACAGAGGTGCACCTTGATAGAGGAGTAGGCTAGACCCGAACAGAAAAGGGAGAGCAGGTAGTCCAACACCACTCCCACCGGGCAACCTAAAGGGGAAAAATCGCGTGCTCGCGACCATAAACAAAAACGGCGCCATTTCATGGCGTACATCGCATGCGTTGCCAGCTTTCTGGCTGCAGAAAGAACTCTGCAACCTCTGGAGACCCCGTGACGCAAGATGGCTGTGTCTCTAGGAGCCATGCATGCAGGTTCAGTGAGCGTAAGTCCGGGTGGACCAGTGAACCTTCCTCCTGAGACAAGAGATGGGAGCTGAATGGCAGCGGGAGCGGAGGTTCCCGGGATAGCTGAATTAGCAAGGGGAACCAGATCTGTCTGGGCCAGAAAGGGCCACCAGGATCATTGTTGCATGCTCCCCGCGTAGTTTGAGAAGAACTCTGATCAAGGGAGGGAAAGCGAGAGGAATCTGTCCGCCCAGGAGAGGGACAACGCTGCCTCGCCAGAAAACACCAGGCCTTGGATCTAGCGAGCAAAATTTGGGCAGTTTTATGTTGATGGGGATGCTAACAAGTCCAACTCTGAGTTCCCCATCGAAGAAACAGATCCTCTGCTACCTCTTGAAGAAGTTCCCACTGTGGACTCTGGCCTGGGAGCGACTCAGGCCGCCTGCAATCGTGTTGTCCACCCGGGAACATGTACAGTGATCAGATTCGCGCCGTGTCGGATTACCCAATCCCACACCCTCATGGCCTCCTGCAAAGGGGTAAGAGGCGCCCTGTTTGTTGAGGTAATACATCACCGCCATGTTGTCTGTCTGAAGCAGGAGAGTACTCAGGGATTTCTGACTGAAAGGCCTGCAGGGCGAATGGACCGCCTCATCTCTAGGACATTGATATGGAGATGAGCCTCCAGAGGGGTCCACGACTCCTGGGACTTCACCCCGTCCAGGTGTGCTCCCCACCCTAGACCTGAGGCGTCTGTGGTGAGGATTACCTCCGGGGACGGCGCTACAAACGGGACGCCCGTGGAGAGTGACCCTGGGTCTAGCCACCACTGCCAGTCTCGAATCACGGTGTTTGTGATTCTGACCGGATGCTGCATGTGGTCTTGCCTTTGATCCCATTGCACCTTGAGCATCCACTGAGTTACCCGCATGTGAGCCTTGCCAAAGGACGGTGGAATGGCCGCAGCCATGTGTCCGAAGCGTTAAGGACCCACCTGGCAGGGACGGTCTTGTTCGACGATAACTCCCTGATGAGGGATCTGATGCGCCCGCTTTGTCATCTGGAAAAAGCTCTTCCCTGAATGGTGTCCAGTACTGCACCTATAAATTGCAGCTTCGCGACGGTACCAGGAGAGACTTCTCGTGGTTGATTAGGATGCCCAGAGATCGGAACAGGTCCTGGGTGCTCTGGATCGCTACGTAACAACGCCTCTCTGGAGGCGGCCATGAGAAGCCAATCGTCCGGGTACGGGAACACATAATGGCCCTGTCTCCTTAGAGACGCTGCCACGACTGCCATGCATTTGGTAAAGACCCTGGGTGCGGATGACAGTCCGAATGGAAGGGCTCGAACTGAAGGTGGTGGTCGAGAAACTCGAAGCGCAGGAACCTCTTGTGCGCCTGAGCTATAGGGATGTGCAGGTATGCGCCCTGCATGTCTAAAGACGCTATGAAGGCGTCTTGCTTCAGTATGGGAATGAGACCCGAAGAGTCACCATGCGAATCTCTTGTATGCATCGACACGCTGAGGTCGCTGAGGTCCAGAATCGGACAGAGGTCCCCTGTTTTTTGGAACCAGGAAGAAGTGGAATAGTATCCTTGTCTCTCTGGTTCTCCTCGACGATTTCTATCGCCCCTTTGCAAGAGTGTGAGTACTTGCCAGATCAGAGATTGTGCTGACCCGATACCGGAGAGCAAAGGAGGCCTCGAGGGTGGCTTTTCTGCAATTCTATAAAGTGGCCTCTTCCCACTAACTGAAGAACCCACCTGTCGGTGGTTATAGCCTGCCATCCCGCAGGAAGTTCGCAATGCACTCCCACCATGATTTCGCTGATCCTGAGGGGCGGGGCCAGAAAGGAGTCAGGCTGTGGCGGCTGAGGGTCCCGCTGGCTGGACCGGCTTGAAGTATGCTGGCTTCGCCTGCGGGTTGTTTCCATGGCTTCATGGAAGCCGGAGCCCTCTGTTGTTGAGCCGGGCGGACTGTTGCCTCTGCGTCCGTCCACGAAATCGGCTTTGGTTCCTGTGAAAGGATCTAAGCTTGGGTCGGTACATGGCCTGAACTGACCTCACCGCCTTCCCGGCCTCTTGGAGTTTGGTAATAATCTTCTCTGAGGGCTTACCAAACAAGACTTCTCCCTCGAATGGGGCGTCCATGATATTCTTCTGGACGTCCGGGGTAAAGCCGGAGACGCGCAACCAAGAGTGTCTCCGGATGCATACGCCTGAAGCTGCTGCTCGGGCCGAGGAGTCCACGGAGTCATACGCGGCTCGTAGCACTTGGGTTCCCACGTCCGAACCTGCATCGAGGAGCTGAAGCATTCCTCCTTCTGCTCACCTTCCGCAGTTTTTCAGCCGCATCCAGATCCTGTTCCACAAGGCATTTTGGAACTGCACCATGTGGGTCAAGTAATTCAGGAATCTGATGCGAGGTAGCAGAAGCATCGTGGCGCCTACCCATAGCGCCCAGCTGTTTGACTCTGGGTCTGGTGGCAGGGTGCTCAGATGTTGCGGTCTCTGGGACCGGTCATGTGAGGCTGTTATGACCAGAGAGTCGGCCTGAGGCTGCTGAGTCAAGTACTGGTCTTCTCGGGAGCCTTGTACAAGCGATCAGCTTTTTGGCATCGCCGGGAGCGAATGTGGACGCCCACGCTGCCTTAGTGACGCCCACGAAAGTGTCTACCAAGGGTGGCACCACCACAGGCTTGGGGTCCTTCTGTCAAGATACTTTGCAAGGCGTAGCCTTGGGTCTAGTCTCTTCCGGATCCCATCCCATGTTCTCTTGGATGTGTCTCATAATATCCGAGAACGGAAGGGTCATCCGGAGGAGACTTTGGCATCTCGTGGATCCGGAGAAGGGATGGAGGGAGATGGGATCTGGATGTTGAGAACTCTGATCCCGTGTCCTCCGTCGGGCGATCGCCGGCGCTTCTGGTCCCTTAGGGCTGGGTGACCTGGAAGAGGATTTGGACGGAGGTCTCCGCTTGTCTGGTCTCCCCTTGAGGTGTTCTGTGCTCCCAGGAGGAGGTAATCGGCCTGCCGACCCCGATGGGGAGGGGGGCGCAGGAACCGGAGGAGTAATCGGTGTAGGAGGAAGAGGAGGTGGGAGTGGGAACCATGTCCTTCTTTATGGTGTCCCACCAGTAAGTGAACAGCTCCTTCACTTCTACCATGGAAAGGCCCGACGACGGTCTGGGCGCCAGTGGACGGTCGTCGGGTCCCTGCGTCGGCTCCACAGGGGGTTCGGGTAATGGCGAGGGTTCCCTGGGTGTCTCGACAGGACCGGGGTCGCCCATCTGGCCCTCGGGCTTAATTCCTCCTCGGTTATGGTCTCCTGACCAACGTCGGTTGGAGGTGTCGGGGTTCTCTTCTCAATAGGAGCGGGAGCTGGTCCCCCTACCGGCGTCCGATGAGGTGTTGGCCTGGCCGGCGACGGTCATCTGGCCAACGGCGGCTCCGGGGATCTGTGGCGAGAGGACGGTGACGGGCGCACCGGCGTCGGGTCCTGCGGTCTTTTCAGAGAGGTGAGCTCCAAGGTCTTGCGAGGAGGCAAGGAAGCCGACCTGACGTCGGGTTCAGGAAGGCGGGAACCTGACTTATGGTGATGGTGGCGATCCCCAGACTTGACCAAGGCCCTGGAGGACAAGGAAGGTCTGGCAGTCTTGGACTGAGAAGAGGAAGACTTCTTAACCGCAGCAGAGGGAGGCTGAGAGCTGGCCCGGGAGGGGGAGCGGTCGGACCTGGAACCGGAGCTGCGTGAGTCTGAGGCCCTAGACGGGGACCTGGAAGGGGCCCTTCTCCCTTCGTTTTTCAGCGTGCTTGTGGGCCTTTTTTGAAGAGTCCCCCTTGGAAGACATGGTCTTAAGCTTTTCTTCCAGCAAAAAAGCCTGAAGGGCCTTCTGGCGACGGATCCGGGTTCTGCTATTAAACCCCTGGCAAAAGGAGCAGGCCCGGGTGTCGTGGTCTGGGCCTAGGCACCGGACGCAGGCCGCGTGAGGGTCTTTGAAGGGGATCTGTTTCCCACAAGCACACTTGGAGGAGTGACCGGAGGTCGGAGAGGACATCAGAGAAAAACTTGCTTGAAGAAATTCGAATTTCCCGTAGGAAAGAACTTAACCACGCGTCGCGCGCTGAGAGCTGAACCGAAGGGTCGAGACATGCAAGTCGACGGCGGGAAAGAACTGGGGAATCGGGCGGGACCGCCCCCTTATGTACTACGTCTGACGTCGGAGGCGGGACCGACATCGGGAGCGGTCCCCGCTGAAGATAGCTAGCTAGAATTTTTCCGTGGGGTCCTGACGCCTGCTGGCTTCAGTCCTAATGGTGTAACCTGCTGCAAGAGCTGTGTCTCGAAGTAAGATCTGCTATATCTTACTTTGAGAGTATTCCTACAAGATACTCCCCCCTATTGGGAGTGCTCTGGGGAAAAAAAAATGAAAATTACGTACCTACCGTAATTCTTGATCTTCTCTTGTATCTTCACCATTCATTACTGTTGGGTGATAGCCGGAGGCACGCACCTGCCACGGGAGCTTTATTTTATTTTTTTTTTTGAGGAGTCCGCGCCAACGGCACTGCTCCCTGGAGTGACGCTCTGCGTAGAGCGCGAGGGGTGGCAGGCGCCGCAGACTCCTCCTCCATCCCAGTTCTGTTAGTCGGAGAGGCGAAAAAAAGGGTTAGAAGAAAGAGTGAGGCAAGAGAGCCGAAGGATAGAAAAAGGAAAGGATATAAACTGAAAAAGGAATAAGCCGACAGAGGATAGAAGGGAGAGGAAGAACTGCCTACCATAAGGGACCGAAGGGCCTCACTTCTGGGGCGGCTCTAAGGGAGGAACAGATAGAAAGGAGAAAGAAGGGTAAAAAGAGAGAAAAATAGGAGGGGGGGAAGACTGCAGCTGGCAAATTAGCTAATAAGCTCGGAACCATAAACAAGGGAGCAAGGATCCCATTTTGAAATTCAAGGAGAAAGTCAACTGAACTTCTCACGCAGAATGGACACCAAAGGCAGGTTCCCTAACCTCCCGCCTACCCAATTTTTCCAGACTCCAGCCGGGAGCTCTTTAATTATTAAGAGGGAAAAACTCTGTTCCAAACGAGAGCTGCCAGCTAGGAGGGAAGAAGCCCACTAGCACCTTCTTAAGTGACAACACAGTATCATGTGAAAGTGGAGGGGGGGCGCGGGGCACCCATATACCAAATAGAGAGAGCGCGGGAACTCAATCGGACGCTCTAGAGGCAAGGCAGGGAACACTCTTTAAGGAAATTGGAGTGCCGGATAGCACTAAACCTGTAGAGGCTGACATAATAGGACTAGGACCTGCCAGAAGGGGTCTGGAAAAGAAAAAAAAAGTCGAGCCACATAAGGGATCGTCTCTTTAAACTGTGAATTGAGAAAAAATGGCTGGGGAGAGCCAAGAGATGCCCATTAAGGGCAGTCAGAAAGAGTTCCCTCAGGACAGAAGTGTAGCTCGTTCCTCCTATTCTCAGAGGGAAAGATACGTTCAGAAGAACGGAAGGAGAGCATGAAAACTTTTTTTTTTTGCCTTATGGCCAAGGGAGAAGAGGGAGGGACGAGCAGGGAGGGGGAGACGCCGAAGGAGGAGGCCCTTGAGGGGATGGTGGGAGGGATTCAGTAATGAATGGTGAAGATACAAGAGAAGATCAAGAATTATGGTAGGTACGTAATTTTCATATCTTCCCTTGTCAATCTTCAACATTCATTACTGTTGGGTGAGTACCAAGCCCCCTCCCCCAAGAAGTGTGTGGGGGGGGGAGAGAAAACCCCTGAGGGAACAGATCCCTCAGCCTCCTACTGGTGACAAGTAGAGAGGGGAGACCCTAACCAACAAACAAGAGTCTAAGGTGGGTGAGGAGGAGAAGGCGCCCCAAAGGGGCTGTGTGAAGGGGGTTGCCCCTGAAGACGTCTCCTCACCCTATGGGAAAATAGGCGGGTCCCCCGGAAGGCAGAGCCAGTCACCCTATGCCGGGCCATGGGTGACAGTCGGGAGAGACGAAGCCATGCCGTCCGCCTGATGCAGATCGCTGTTCCTAATAGCCTGGATGCCACCTCATTGGCATCATAGGATGCCCTTGCTTGGTGCCTTGCAAGCTCCAGACCCTGTGCAGAGAGGGCAATGGCTTGTCTAGACTGCTCTGAGTCAGGTAGCAAAGCTAAGACCTGATCCAGCATCGACCACAAATGCCTGTTGTAAGCAGCGTGGTGAGCCTGATGGGAGGAAATGCACAGCAATGCACGACCAGTAGAGAAAACTCTTCGTCCCCCGGTCGAACTCAGCAGAATCAGAGTCCGGAGGAGTGTCGTGCACTGGGCGGCGAAGCCCAGGAGGAGTGTCTAGGGATGTCAAACCCGAAGGTGGGTGAGGTAGAGAACCTAGAGACTCGTGGGGGGCACAATTCCGTCTCTTGCAGTCTCCTGGGGCTGGAGAAGGAGTGGCTGGAGACTGCCAGGTGCGGATAGACGCTTCCTGGAAGGGAATCGGCCAGGAAGGCACACCAAATGGCGGACGCGGAATTCGTTGAGGAAAGCACGCGTCTGCCGCTCGGTGTTGTATCTACGAACGTAGGAAATACGAAGCTCCGAAACCATCCTCGAAAGGAAACGCTGATAGTCGAAGTCAGCGTCAGAGGAAAGGTGGACAAGAAATTCCTCTTCCTCAGTTGAGGAAGACGAGAAGGAAGTGGAGCTCAAATGCCCAGAAGACTCTTGCGGCGGGGGAACAGGCGAAAGACTTGTTCGTCCATGGCCCTAACATAAGACGGGAAGGCCTCTGCAGTAGCTCTGAACGTCTCCTAAGTTAATGGCCCAGTGGGCCCCACATGGCCTGGAAGAGAAGGAGGTGGCTGCAGAGGGATGGGTGAAGGGCACCTAAAAGTACGTGCCTGGCCTCTGCCAGAGCTCTGGGACCCAGGTAGCAATGTCGCCAAAACTGGGGATCCTGTGATCATGCCGGGTTGCGTAGAAGAAAGGAAAGGAGACAACTCCGGAAAAAGCCCTGAAGGGGAATCTCCCCTGTGGCGCGCCTGAGATTGCATGAGTTCAGAAGGGCAACCCTCAGAACCGCCACTAGAAGGCACTTTAGAGACCTTCAGAGAGAGGTGAGGATCAGCGCTACGACTCCTCCCCGCACCCCGCAGGGCAGTGGGGGCTCATCGCTGCCTCTACCCCTACCCTCAATCCTTCGCGACTCGGCAGCCCACCGAACCAGTGGTGGAGGTCCCCGCTGAGCAAGGCCCCAGGGCGCTACTGAAGCAGGGGTCCTCCTCCCTCTGCTGAAGGACCTGAGCAGCACCGGGAACGGCAGCTGCCTGGGACCCACCAGAAGAGGGAATCCCTTCTCGGACCTTCAAAGGGTCCACCACAGAAGACTCCAGGCCACCCCTAGCCGTGGAGCCATCCGGGCTAACCAGCTCCGGGGAGTCCGAGAGGGGAATACTAGACCGTTTAGCCCTGCGGCCTACAGGAGGTTCAGAGCCAGAGAACTCTAGCTGCTGGTCTGTGTTCTCACCCGAGTCGTCTCCCTCCGAGGAGGGGTCGACAAGGGAAGACTCCAAACCAGCCGCAGCAGGAACCTGCCCCCTGGCGGTGTCCGATTCCCGGCTGCACCGCGAATGGTGTCGCCCGTAGCACCGATACCTGCAATGGCGCTGGATCCGGCGCATCACAAGACAGGTCAAGCCCAGCGCCGCGCCGCCCAAGTCCCTGGCGCCACGACTGGCGGCGAGGCCCAGAGTGGCACCACCCAAATCACCGGCACCGCGAATGGCACCGAGGCCCAACGCGGCACCGTCGACGTCACCTGAACCAATGGCGCCGCAACCCAGAGCGACACCGCCGACCGAGCCCCCGGCGCAATGAACAACGCCGAGATCCAGAATGGCGCCACCTAAGGTCCCGACCGAGTCGCTGGCGCCGTGAGAAGCGGAAGACTCCACGGTGAGGAAAGACAGAAACGAGGGCCCACCAGTGCCGGGCCCCACAGCCAGGGGCCGTGACACTGGGGGAGCCTGCACCTCCGAGAAGGTGACTGCCGGGACGGCGCCAACAGCGCGACCTCGGGTGGGATCACGGCGTTCCTCTGGTGCCGAAGAAGAAACCTCCTCCTCAGCAAGGCTGGAAGTGGAGGAGGTTTTCTCCTCGCCGGGCCATATAGACCCGGGAGGGGACCCGGAGGAAAGGTCGAGAGATCTGGCCTGGGAAGCCCTACGGTGACGTCGTCCTCCGAAAGTCGGCGAAGCTCGCCTGACTCGCAACGCTCGGACTTCTAAAACACGCCGGTCCATGGAGAAGCAGGCGTCGCAATGGTCCATATCATGGTAGGGTCCCAGGCACCGGAGACAAACATCATGATGGTCCGTGACGGAAAACTGCCGGCCACAGGGGCACCGACGCATAGGGGCATGGCCCGCCTTAGGCTTACGCTTTGCCCCAGAACCAGACATGATGCTAAACAATTAAGCAAAAACACAGAAAAGGCTCGGTGTCGTCGAAAGAAAAAAATAATAATGGAAAGGTCTTACCGGTAGACGACATTGAGAAATACCGGGATGAAGGAGCGTCGAAATAAACTTCGAAAGCGGCCTATGACTGAGTTAACTACCAAACTTAGTAGCAGGTGCAGCCTCGACGCGGGAGAAACAGAACTAGGATGGAGGAGGAGTCTGTGGCACCCAACGGCCCGGCCTGCATACGCAGAGTGTCACTTCAGGGGTGATGCCATCGGGCGCCGACTCCTCAAAAAAAGTTCCCGTGGTGGGTGCATGCCTCCGGCTATCACCCAACAGTAATGAATGGTAAAGATTGACAAGGGAAGATCTGGCAATTCAACACTCTGATTTAGAGTCAACTTCGAAATCACCTTCGGGAGAAAAGAAGGATTAGTTTGCAGGACCACCCGGACCCTGTGGAAAATTAAGTAAGGTGCTCTACAAACTAGAGCCTGAAGTTCCGAAACCCTTCGCGCTGAAGTAACTGCAACTAAAGAGAGCATTTTTCACACCAGGAAACGCATGTCACAACTTTCTGCCACTTCAAAAGGGTGCAAAGTAAGTTTAACATAAAATTGAGATCCTAGGGAGGAACAGGATTCCAGACTGGAGGTTTAATGTGAAGGATCCCCTTCAAGAAAGTCTTAGAAACCTCTAGCTGGGCTAGGGGTTTACCCTCCACTGGAAGGCAGTAGGCTGACACCACAGAGAGAGATGGACCTTCAGTGAGGAATAACCGAGGCCCAACTCTGAAAGATGTAAGAGGTACTTTAACACCTGGGAGGCCAAGCTGAAAAAAAGAGTCCAGGCATTTGGCTGTGGCCCAAATAGAAAACATAATCCATTTCATAGCATAGGTGGATCTGGTGGAGGGTTTTCTGGCTTCCACCAAGACCTGAGCTACCAGAGAAGAGATGCCGTAGCGAGAAATAGCTGTCCACAGCTGCCACGCATGAAGATGGAGAGACTTGAGGCTCGAATGGACCAGGGTGCCCTGCTCCTGGAACAGAAGGTCATGAGATAGAGGCAGAGGGACCGCTGGTTCAGGAACTAGTTGTTGCAACAGAGGGAACCATATCTGCCAAGGCCACAGGGAGGGCAATAAGAATCATGTGCGCTCCCTCTGCCTGAAGTTTCAGAAGAACCTTCTGTATTAGAGGAAAGGGAGGAAAAGCGTACAGAGACCTCCCTGTCCAGGATAGAGACATTGCATCTCAACCAAAAAACAACATGCCCGGGAACGAGCGAGCAAAACCTGGGTAATTTTGCGTTGTATGGGGATGCAAACAGATCTAGGTCTGGTCGACCCCAGAGAGAAAACAAGTCTTCTACTACCTCCTGCTTTAGTTACCACGCATGAGCCCTGGCGACCGATCGGCTGACACTGTCCGCCAGGATGCTGTGAATCCCAGCACATGGACTGCTGTCAAGAATAGGCCATGCTGAATCACCCAATACCACACACTCAACGCCTCCCTGCAGAGGGGATAAGATCGGATGCCTCCCTGTTTGTTCAGATACCAGTCAGTAGCCATGTTTGTCTGTCTAAATGAGAAGTGTTCCCGGAAAGAGGAGCAACTGGAAAGCCTGGAGAACACAGAGAATTGCTCGTCTCCAGGATGTTGATGTTAAGATTCTCCTCCAAAGGAGGACCATGAACCCTGGGTTCTGTGTTCCCCTAGGTGTGCTCCTCAACCCATATTTGAAGCATCCAAGGTAAGGGTTTGAGAGGGAGACTGGGAGTGGAAGGCCGCCCCCACCAAGAGATTGGTGGGATCCTGCCACCAGAGGAGATCTCTCTGAAGACTGTCTGAGATCATGACCAATTGATCCATGTCGTCCAAGCGTTGATCCCACTGGGCTCGAAGAGACCACTGGGTTTTCCTCATATGCAACCTGTCCAAAGGTACTGCAGGTATGGATGCTACCATGAAGACCAGAAGGTGAAGGACTTAACAGGTCATGGTCCACCGAGAAGACGCCACTAAGGTGGCCTGGGAAAAAAGCATCTCCGCTCAGTTAAGAGGTAGAAAGGCCTTGCTCTGGACCGTATCCAGCACCGCTCCAATAAACTGGAGGCGCTGGAAGGGTACTAGCTGGGATCTGGGTAGGTTGCCTGAAATTCCCAGGATGGAAAACAGATCCAGAGTGAAAGAGAGGGACTCCTTCAGGCTGTCTGGTGAGGGGGCTGTGAAGAGCCAGTCGTCCAGGTATGGAAACATATGAATGCCCTTGCGGTGAAGAAATGCTTCTACCACCGCTAAGCACTTGGGTGAACACCCAAGTTGCTGAAGACAGGCCAAAGGGAAGTGCTTTGAACTGGAAGTGGTTCTCCTGGAAGGAGAAGCTGAGGAAGCAGCAGTGGGCTGGGAGTACAGGGACGTGTAGGTAAGCATCCTGCATATCCAAGGAGCACAGCCAAGTGTTTGGCAGGAGCAGGGGCAGTAGTCCCTGGAGAGTCAGCATGTGGAACCTCTTGTATTCCACGAAGAAGCTGAGCATACTGAGATCTAGGATAGGTCTTAGATCCCCTCTCTTCTTTGGAACTAGGAAAAAAATGGGAGTAAAATCCTCTTCCTATTTGTTCTGTAGGGACGAGCTCTATGGCTGCTTTCCGCAGCAGAGCCTGGATTTCTTGTCGGACGATGGGGATCTGGCCTGACGGGTAAAAAGACCTTCCCAGAGGATCTGATGGTGGCTTCTCCAAGAACTCTATTGGTGACCTCTTTGTATGAGTTGCAAGACCCATACTCGTCGCGGTGACTGCCCCATCCCTTCAGGTGGGGCAGACCTCCCTTACCGGTTCCTCCGGGCGACGAGGGGGAATGAGTCAGGACACGGAAGGGAGGGGAGCCTTGGCCCCTGAGACAGCTTTTGCAAACTTGGCCTGAGGAGTCTGGACTCCTGAACCAGTGGCATGTCATTTGCTTTGATGCTTGCCCTGGTTCTGGTTTTTATTCCACTTCCATTGGCGGTGAAAGGGCTGCTGCTTCTGGCCAGTACTGTACATAGAGCGTACGTCTCGAAGGGACCTACCGCTCTCCTACAACCCAGTGATTATATCCTTAGCGTCACTGAAAAACAGAATCAGACCCCTAAACGTCCAGTGCCAAACCTGCCATATGTAGCAAGGCTAGGCATTTGAGGCAGATCCCCGAGGCCGCAGCCCGAGCCGCTGAATCTACAGAATCGTAGGTGGCTTGGAGCGCATGACGGCGGATGATTTATTCATCCGCATCTTCTCCAGGAGTTTACCCCCAAGATGTTCATCCGGGATCTCCTGGAGATCCTTCTCCAGGTCCGAGAGTGAGGACTTCTGAAAGACCACCATGTGAAACACACAGTTTAAAAACCTAATGGCGCAGGTGGATGAGGCATAGATTTTTCTGCCATATTGATCCAGCTGTTTGGAGTCCTTGTCTGAGGGAGAAGCACTCAGGTTTTTGGTTGCGCTGACCTATCGTGTGCTGCTGAGAGTCGGCCTTCGCTTGTGCGGTAAGGTGAGAGACCCCT